>JASFXZ010000019.1:712009-2062208 GCA_032209605.1 Mactromeris polynyma | reverse complement strand
ACATAATATACCTAAAGAATATGCAAAATTTTCCACTTTGAATGCAATTTATGGGTGTATTTGAGTTTATTTTTGAATATATTGAACTAAAATTCATATGTAATAAGTTATATTCACAATTTTGAATGCAATTAGTGAGGAAACTAGAGTTAACCTATTGATTATATAGACCTAACATACCTAAAGAATATGCACAATTTTCCACTTTGAATGCAATGTATGGGTATTTTTGAGTTCATTTTTGAATATATTGAACTAAAATTCATATATACATGTTTTATGTTATATTCACTGTTTTAAATGCAATTAATGAGGAAAATAGAGTTCACCTGTTGATTATATTGACCTAATATACCTAAAGAAGATGCAAAATGTTCCACTTTGAATGCAGTTCATTGGTATATTTGAGTTTATTTTTGCATATACCCCAATGTATCCCTCTCCTTGGGGTATAATTATATCTAGTTTTATATAGTCTGTATTGTTGCATTACTTTAGACTCATCGACATGATTCTTTGTATTTGTCTGTCACCATTCTTATCTCTAGACTTGTAATATAGTCCGCATGTACGTTAACATCAGGGCCCGGAATTATTACGGATACTTAAGTTTCAGGTTTTTGCCGAGTAACAAAGAAAAGTAACGACTACAGTTGCAACATCGGAGAGATATTTGAAATACTTGAAATACAAGTACTTTTTAATAAGTGTGCGTTTTGACATTTTAGACACCTGTAATCTCAATGACCGGGCTCGCAAACTTTGAGGGGAAAAATCGTGAAGTTACATTTGTATCTGCACATGGTGGACGGAGCTCCGAAAAACACGCCGAATTTTAAACATTTAACCGGTTCTCACTCGTTGGAAATAAAGAAAATACCCTCACTCGTTGGAAATAAACACTTTTGACCATATTATCCGGCTGTATCACGGTATTTGCGGGGCCGAATTGTCGGTCCTGGTTATTGTAATGCAAGGCGAAGTGTATATTAGAACCTACCTCTAGTTCAGTTTGAATACTTTGAGGTACAGTGAATATAAATTCGTTACATTTTTAGACAACCCTTCATTTAAGCATCTTATGATTTATACTATGAAATACAGAAGGTTAAAAGTGAACAAAACAAAAAACCACATAACCTTACAGCTTCAAACATGCTAAGGTTTGCTAAAAGAGTTATAAATTAACTTTAAAGATATGAAATGGGTTTGAAAAAAAAGCAATATAAATTAGATAGTTACACCATAATTCAAGTATTAAATGATTCTGTATAGAATGTTGTAATCATTTAAGTATTTAAATTTCATTAATAATAAGAATTTCAGACATCTAGGCTATATGATCAGATTACTTGAATAATTTGAAGGCTGCAATTACAGTGTCTCATTCGGAATATTGTTATGCTCTGGTCCCCAAAAAATACAACATGACATATCAGTCAAATTCATATATACAATCTTATATTTACTGTTTTGAATGCAATTAGTGAGGAAAATATAGTTCACCTTTTGATTATATTGACTTAATAAACCTAAAGAATATGCACTAATTCCCACTTTCAATGCATTAGATTGGTATATTTGAGTTCATTTTGGAATATATTGAACTAGAATTAAAATATAATGTGTTATATGTACTATTTTGAATGCAATTACTGAGGAAAATACAGTTCACATGTTGATTGTATAGACCTAATATACCTAAAGCATTTGCACAATTTTCCAATTTGAATGCAATATATGGGTATAGTTGAGTTCATTGTTGCATGTATTGACCTAAAAATTCATATGTAATATGTTATATTCACTGTTTTAAATGCAATTAGTGAGGAAAATAAAGTTCACCTACTGATTATATAGGCCTAATATACCAAAAGAATATGCACAATTTCCACTTTTAATGCATTATATGGGTATATTTGAGTTCATTTTTGCATACATTGACCTAAAATTCATATATTTTGTGTTATACTTACTATTTTGAATGCAATTACTGAGGAAAATACAGTTCATATGTTGATTGTATGGACCTAATATACCTAAATAATATGCAAAATTTTCCACTTTGAATGCAAATTATGGTTGTATTAGAGTTCATGTTTGAATATATTGAACTAAAATTCATATTTAATATCTTATATTCACTGTTGTAAATGCAATTAGTGAGGAAAATAGAGTTCATATGTTGATTGTATGGACCTAATATACCTAAAGTATATGCACAATTTTCCACAATGAATGAAATATATGGGTATATTTGAGTTCATTTTTTTCATACATTGACCTAAAATTCATATGTAATGAGTTATATTCACTGTTTTGAATGCTATTAGTGAGGAGAATAGAGTTCACCTATTGATTATATAGACCTAATATACCTAAAGAATATCCACAATTTTCAACTTTGAATGCAATATATGGGTATATTTTAGTTCATTTTTGCATATATTGACCTAAAATTCATATGTAATAAGTTATATTCACTGTTTTGAATGCTATTAGTGAGGAGAATATAGTTCACCTATTGATTATATATACCTATTATACCAAAGAATATGCACAATTTCCACTTAGAATGCAATATATGGGTATATTTGAGTTCATTTTTGCATATATTTACCTAAAATTCATATATATTGTGTTATATTTACTATTTTGAATCCAATTACTGAGGAAAATAGAGTTCATATGTTGATTGTATGGACCTAATATACTTAAATAATATGGAAAATTTTCCAATTTGAATGCAATTTATGGTTGTATTAGAGTTCATGTTTGAATATATTGAACTAAAATTGATATGTAATATCTTATATTCACTGTTTTAAATGCAATTAGTGAGGAAAATACAGTTCACCTGTTGATTAAATTGATATATTGTACCTAAAGGATCTGCAAAAATATTCCACTTTGAATGCAGTTCATTGGTATATTTGAGTTTATTTTTGAATATATTGAACTAAAATTCATATGTTATAAGTTGTATTCACTGTTTTGAATGCAATTAGTGAGGAGAATTGAGTTCACCTATTGATTTTATAGGCCTAATATACCTAAAGAATATGCACAATTTCCACTTTAAATGCAATATATGGGTATATTTGAGTTCATTTTTGCATATATTGACCTACAATTCATATATATTGTGTTATATTTACTATTTTGAATGCAATTACTGAGGAAAATACAGTTCATATGTTGATTGTTTGGACCAAATATACCTTAATAATATGCACAATTTTCCACTTTGAATGCAATATATGGGTATATTTGAGTTCATTTTTGCATACATTGACCTAAAATTCATATGTAATAAGTTATATTCACTGTTTTAAATGCAATTAGTGAGGAAAATACAGTTCATGTGTTGATTGTATGGACCTAATATACCTAAAGAATATGCACAATTTCCACTTTGAATGCAATATATGGGTATATTTGAGTTCATTTTTGCATACATTGACCTAAAATTCATATGTAATAAGTTATATTCACTGTTTTGAATGCTATTAGTGAGGAGAATAGAGTTCACCTATTGATTATATAGGCCTAATATACCTAAATAATATGCACAATTTCCACTTTGAATGCAATATATGGGTATATTTGAGTTCATTTTTGCATATATTGACCTAAAATTCATATATATTGTGTTATATTTACTATTTTGAATGCAATTACTGAGGAAAATACAGTTCATATGTTGATTGTATGGACATAATATACCTAAAGAATATGCACAATTTTCCACCTTGAATGCAATTTATGGTTGTATTAGAGTTCATGTTTGAATATATTGAACTAAGATTCATATGTAATATCTTATATTCACTGTTTTAAATGCAATTAGTGAAGAAAATAGAGTTCACCTGTTGATTATATTGACCTATTATACCTAAAGGATATGCAAAATATTTCACTTTGAATGCAGCTCATTGGTATATTTGAGTTCATTTTTGAATATATTGAATTAAAGTTCATATGTTATAAGTTATATTCACTGTTTTGAATGCAATTAGTGAGGAGAATAGAGTTCACCTATTGATTATATAGACCTAATATACCTAAAAAATATGCACAATTTTCCACTTTGAATGCAATTTATGTGTATATTTGAGTTCATTTTTGCAAATATTGACCTAAAATTCATATGTAATAAGTTATATTCACTGTTTTGAATGCAATTAGTGTATACCTAAAGAATATGCACACTTTTCCACTTTGAATGCAATATATGGGTATATTTGAGTTCAGTTTTGCAAATATTGACCTAAAATTCATATAGTTTGTGTTATATTTACTATTTTGAAGGCAATTACTGAGGCAAATATAGTTCATAGGTTGATTGTATGGACATAATATACCTAAAGAATATGCACAATTTTCCACTTTGAATGCAATTTATGGGTGTATTTGAGTTTATTTTTGAATATATTGAACTAAAATTCATATGTAATAAGTTATATTCACAATTTTGAATGCAATTAGTGAGGAAACTAGAGTTAACCTATTGATTATATAGACCTAACATACCTAAAGAATATGCACAATTTTCCACTTTGAATGCAATGTATGGGTATTTTTTGAGTTCATTTTTGAATATATTGAACTAAAATTCATATATACATGTTTTATGTTATATTCACTGTTTTAAATGCAATCAATGAGGAAAAATAGAGTTCACATGTTGATTATATTGACCTAATATACCTAAAGAAGATGCAAAATGTTCCACTTTGAATGCAGTTCATTGGTATATTTGAGTTTATTTTTGCATATACCCCAATGTATCCCTCTCCTTGGGGTATAATTATATCTAGTTTTATATAGTCTGTATTGTTGCATTACTTTAGACTCATCGACATGATTCTTTGTATTTGTCTGTCACCATTCTTATCTCTAGACTTGTAATGTAGTCCGCATGTACGTTAACATCAGGGTCCGGAATTATTACGGATACTTAAGTTTCAGGTTTTTGCCGAGTAACAAAGAAAAGTAACGACTACAGTTGCAACATCGGAGAGATATTTGAAATACTTGAAATACAAGTACTTTTTAATAAGTGTGCGTTTTGACATTTTAGACACCTGTAATCTCAATGACCGGGCTCGCAAACTTTGAGGGGAAAAAATCGTGAAGTTACATTTGTATCTGCACATGGTGGACGGAGCTCCGAAAAAACACGCCGAATTTTAAACATTTAACCGGTTCTCACTCGTTGGAAATAAAGAAAATACCCTCACTCGTTGGAAATAAACACTTTTGACCATATTATCCGGCTGTATCACGGTATTTGCGGGGCCGAATTGTCGGTCCTGGTTATTGTAATGCAAGGCGAAGTGTATATTAGAACCTACCTATAGTTCAGTTTGAATACTTTGAGGTACAGTGAATATAAATTCGTTACATTTTTAGACAACCCTTCATTTAAGCATCTTATGATTTATACTACGAAATACAGAAGGTTAAAAGTGAACAAAACAAAAAAACCACATAACCTTACAGCTTCAAACATGCTAAGGTTTGCTAAAAGAGTTATAAATTAACTTTAAAGATATGAAATGGGTTGGAAAAAAAGCAATATAAATTAGATAGTTACACCATAATTCAAGTATTAAATGATTCTGTATAGAATGTTGTAATCATTTAAGTATTTAAATTTCATTAATAATAAGAATTTCAGACATCTAGGCTATATGATCAGATTACTTGAATAATTTGAAGGCTGTAATTACAGTGTCTCATTCGGAATATTGTTATGCTCTGGTCCCCAAAAAATACAACATGACATATCAGTCAAATTCATATATACAATCTTATATTTACTGTTTTGAATGCAATTAGTGAGGAAAATATAGTTCACCTTTTGATTATATTGACTTAATAAACCTAAAGAATATGCACTAATTCCCACTTTCAATGCATTATATTGGTATATTTGAGTTCATTTTGGAATATATTGAACTAGAATTAAAATATAATGTGTTATATGTACTATTTTGAATGCAATTACTGAGGAAAATACAGTTCACATGTTGATTGTATAGACCTAATATACCTAAAGCATTTGCACAATTTTCCAATTTGAATGCAATATATGGGTATAGTTGAGTTCATTGTTGCATGTATTGACCTAAAATTCATATGTAATATGTTATATTCACTGTTTTAAATGCAATTAGTGAGGAAAAATAAAGTTCACCTACTGATTATATAGGCCTAATATACCAAAAGAATATGCACAATTTCCACTTTTAATGCATTATATGGGTATATTTGAGTTCATTTTTGCATACATTGACCTAAAATTCATATATTTTGTGTTATACTTACTATTTTGAATGCAATTACTGAGGAAAATACAGTTCATATGTTGATTGTATGGACCTAATATACCTAAATAATAGCAAAATTTTCCACTTTGAATGCAAATTATGGTTGTATTAGAGTTCATGTTTGAATATATTGAACTAAAATTCATATTTAATATCTTATATTCACTGTTTTGAATGCAATTAGTGAGGAGAATAGAGTTTACCTGTTGATTATATTGACCTATTATACCAAAGAATATGCACAATTTCCACTTAAATGCAATATATGGGTATATTTGAGTTCATTTTTGCATATAGTATACCTAAAATTCATATATATTGTGTTATATTTACTATTTTGAATGCAATTACTGAGGAAAATACAGTTCATATGTTGATTGTATGGACCTAATATACCTAAATAATATGCAAAATTTTCCACTTTGAATGCAAATTATGGTTGTATTAGAGTTCATGTTTGAATATATTGAACTAATATTCATATTTAATATCTTATATTCATTGTTGTAAATGCAATTAGTGAGGAAAATAGAGTTCACCTGTGATTATATAGGACTAATATACCTGAATAATATGCACAATTTCCACTTTGAATGCAATATATGGGTATATTTATGTTCATTTTTGCATACATTGACCTAAAATGCATATATTTTGTGTTATATTTACTATTTGAATGCAATTACTGAGGAAAATACAGTTCATATGTTGATTGTATGGACCTAATATACCTAAATAATATGCAAAATATTCCAATTTGAATGCAGTTCATTGGTATATTTGAGTTTATTTCTGATATATTGAACTAAAATTCATATGTAATAAGTTATATTTACAGTTTTGAATGCAATTAGTGAGGAAAATAGAGTTCACCTGTTGATTATATTGACCCAATATACCTAAAGAAATGCAAAATATTCCAATTTGAATGCAGTTCATTGGTATATTTGAGTTTATTTCTGAATATATTGAACTAAAATTCATATGTAATAAGTTATATTTACAGTTTTGAATGCAATTAGTGAGGAAAATAGAGTTCACCTGATGATTATATTGACCCAATATACCTAAAGAATATGCAAAATATTCCAATTTGAATGCAGTTCATTGGTATATTTGAGTTTATTTCTGAATATATTGAACTAAAATTCATAGGTAGTAAGTCATATTTACAGTTTTGAATGCAATTAGTGAGGAAAATAGAGTTCACCTGTTGATTATATTGACCTAATATACCTAAAGAATATGCACAATTGTCCACTTTGAATGCAGTTCATTGGTAAATTAGAGTTTATTTTTGAATATATTGAACTAAAATTCATATGTAATATCTTATATTCACTGTTTTGAATACAATAAGTGAGGAGAATAGAGTTCACCTGTTGATTATATTGACCTATTATACCAAATAATATGCACAATTACAACTTTGAATGCAATATATGGGTATATTTGAGTTCATTTTTGCATATATTGACCTAAAATTCATATATATTGTGTTATATTTACTATTTTGAATGGAATTACTGAGGAAAATACAGTTCATATGTTGATTGTATGGACCTAATATACCTAAATAATATGCACAATTTTCCACTTTGAATGCAAATTATGGTTGTATTAGAGTTCATGTTTGAAAATATTGACCTAAAATTCATATGTAATCAGTTATATTCACTGTTTTGAATGCAATTAGTGTGGAGAATAGAGTTCACCTATTGATTATATAGGCCTAATATACCTAAAGAATATGCACAATTTCCACTTTGAATGCAATATATGGGTATATTTGAGTTCATTTTTGCATACATTGACCTAAAATGCATATATTTTGTGTTATATTTACTATTTTGAATGCAATTACTTAGGAAAATACAGTTCATATGTTGATTGTATGTACCTAATATACTTAAATAATATGCAAAATTTTCCAATTTGAATGCAATTTATGGTTGTATTAGAGTTCATGTTTGAATATATTGAATTAAAATTGATATGTAATATCTTATATTCACTGTTTTAAATGCAATTAGTGAGGAAAATACAGTTCACCTGTTGATTAAATTGATATATTGTACCTAAAGGATCTGCAAAATATTCCACTTTGAATGCAGTTCATTGGTATATTTGAGTTTATTTTTGAATATATTGAACTAAAATTCATATGTAATAAGTTGTATTCACTGTTTTGAATGCAATTAGTGAGGAGAATTGAGTTCACCTATTGATTGTATGGACCTAATATACCTAAAGAATATGCACAATTTTCCACTTTGAATGCAATATATGGGTATATTTGAGTTCATTTTTGCATATATTGACCTAAAATTCATATGTAATAAGTTATATTCACTGTTTTGAATGCAATTAGTGAGGAGAATTGAGTTCACCCATTGATTGTATAGGCCTAATATACCTAAAGAATATGCACAATTTCCACTTTGAATGCAATATATGGGTATATTTGAGTTCATATTTGCATACATTGACGTAAAATTCATATGTAATAAGTTATATTCACTGTTTTGAATGCTATTAGTGAGGAGAATAGAGTTCACCTATTGATTATATAGGCCTAATATACCTAAATAATATGCACAATTTCCACTTTGAATGCAATATATGGGTATATTTGAGTTCATATTTGCATACATTGACGTAAAATTCATATGTAATAAGTTATATTCACTGTTTTGAATGCTATTAGTGAGGAGAATAGAGTTCACCTATTGATTATATAGGCCTAATATACCTAAATAATATGCACAATTTCCACTTTGAATGCAATATATGGGTATATTTGAGTTCATTTTTGCATATATTGACCTAAAATTCATATATATTGTGTTATATTTACTATTTTGAATGCAATTACTGAGGAAAATACAGTTCATATGTTGATTGTATGGACATAATATACCTAAAGAATATGCACAATTTTCCACCTTGAACGCAATTATGGTTGTATTAGAGTTCATGTTTGAATATATTGAACTAAGATTCATATGTAATATCTTATATTCACTATTTTAAATGCAATTAGTGAAGAAAATAGAGTTCACCTGTTGATTATATTGACCTATTATACCTAAAGGATATGCAAAATATTTCACTTTGAATGCAGCTCATTTGTATATTTGAGTTCATTTTTGAATATATTGAATTAAAATTCATATGTAATAAGTTATATTCACTGTTTTGAATGCAATTAGTGAGGAGAATAGAGTTCACCTATTGATTATATAGACCTAATATACCTAAAAAATATGCACAATTTTCCACTTTGAATGCAATTTATGTGTATATTTGAGTTCATGTTTGCATATATTGACCTAAAATTCATATGTAATAAGTTATATTCACTGTTTTGAATGCAATTAGTGTATACCTAAAGAATATGCACAATTTTCCACTTTGAATGCAATATATGGGTATATTTGAGTTCAGTTTTGCATATATTGACCTAAAATTCATATAGTTTGTGTTATATTTACTATTTTGAAGGCAATTACTGAGGCAAATACAGTTCATAGGTTGATTGTATGGACATAATATACCTAAAGAATATGCACAATTTTCCACTTTGAATGCAATTTATGGGTGTATTTGAGTTTATTTTTGAATATATTGAACTAAAATTCATATGTAATAAGTTATATTCACAATTTTGAATGCAATTAGTGAGGAAACTAGAGTTAACCTATTGATTATATAGACCTAACATACCTAAAGAATATGCACAATTTTCCAATTGAATGCAATGTATGGGTATTTTGAGTTCATTTTTGAATATATTGAACTAAAATTCATATATACATGTTTTATGTTATATTCACTGTTTTAAATGCAATTAATGAGGAAAATAGAGTTCACCTGTTGATTATATTGACCTAATATACCTAAAGAAGATGCAAAATGTTCCACTTTGAATGCAGTTCATTGGTATATTTGAGTTTATTTTTGCATATACCCCAATGTATCCCTCTCCTTGGGGTATAATTATATCTAGTTTTATATAGTCTGTATTGTTGCATTACTTTAGACTCATCGACATGATTCTTTGTATTTGTCTGTCACCATTCTTATCTCTAGACTTGTAATATAGTCCGCATGTACGTTAACATCAGGGTCCGGAATTATTACGGATACTTAAGTTTCAGGTTTTTGCCGAGTAACAAAGAAAAGTAACGACTACAGTTGCAACATCGGAGAGATATTTGAAATACTTGAAATACATGTACTTTTTAATAAGTGTGCGTTTTGACATTTTAGACACCTGTAATCTCAATGACCGGGCTCGCAAACTTTGAGGGGAAAAATCGTGAAGTTACATTTGTATCTGCACATGGTGGACGGAGCTCCGAAAAACACGCCGAATTTTAAACATTTAACCGGTTCTCACTCGTTGGAAATAAAGAAAATACCCTCACTCGTTGGAAATAAACACTTTTGACCATATTATCCGGCTGTATCACGGTATTTGCGGGGCCGAATTGTCGGTCCTGGTTATTGTAATGCAAGGCGAAGTGTATATTAGAACCTACCTCTAGTTCAGTTTGAATACTTTGAGGTACAGTGAATATAAATTCGTTACATTTTTAGACAACCCTTCATTTAAGCATCTTATGATTTATACTATGAAATACAGAAGGTTAAAAGTGAACAAAACAAAAAACCACATAACCTTACAGCTTCAAACATGCTAAGGTTTGCTAAAAGAGTTATAAATTAACTTTAAAGATATGAAATGGGTTTGAAAAAAAGCAATATAAATTAGATAGTTACACCATAATTCAAGTATTAAATGATTCTGTATAGAATGTTGTAATCATTTAAGTATTTAAATTTCATTAATAATAAGAATTTCAGACATCTAGGCTATATGATCAGATTACTTGAATAATTTGAAGGCTGTAATTACAGTGTCTCATTCGGAATATTGTTATGCTCTGGTCCCCAAAAAATACAACATGACATATCAGTCAAATTCATATATACAATCTTATATTTACTGTTTTGAATGCAATTAGTGAGGAAAATATAGTTCACCTTTTGATTATATTGACTTAATAAACCTGAAGAATATGCACTAATTCCCACTTTCAATGCATTATATTGGTATATTTGAGTTCATTATGGAATATATTGAACTAGAATTCAAATATAATGTGTTATATGTACTATTTTGAATGCAATTACTGAGGAAAATACAGTTCACATGTTGATTGTATAGACCTAATATACCTAAAGCATTTGCACAATTTTCAATTTGAATGCAATATATGGGTATAGTTGAGTTCATTGTTGCATGTATTGACCTAAAATTCATATGTAATATGTTATATTCACTGTTTTAAATGCAATTAGTGAGGAAAATAAAGTTCACCTACTGATTATATAGGCCTAATATACCAAAAGAATATGCACAATTTCCACTTTTAATGCATTATATGGGTATATTTGAGTTCATTTTGCATACATTGACCTAAAATTCATATATTTTGTGTTATACTTACTATTTTGAATGCAATTACTGAGGAAAATACAGTTCATATGTTGATTGTATGGACCTAATATACCTAAATAATATGCAAAATTTTCCACTTTGAATGCAAATTATGGTTGTATTAGAGTTCATGTTTGAATATATTGAACTAATATTCATATTTAATATCTTATATTCACTGTTGTAAATGCAATTAGTGAGGAAAATAGAGTTCACCTGTGATTATATAGGCCTAATATACCTAAAGAATATGCACACTTTCCACTTTGAATGCAATATATGGGTATATTGGAGTTTGAATTTGAATATAATGAATTAAAATTCATATGTAATAAGTTATATTCACTGTTTTGAATGCAATTAGTGAGGAGAATAGAGTTCACCTATTGATTATATAGACCTAATATACCTAAAGAATAAGCACAATTTCCACTTTGAATGCAATATATGGGTATATTTGTTCATTCTTGCATACATTGACCTAAAATGCATATATTTTGTGTTATATTCAATATTTTGAATGCAATTACTGAGGAAAATACAGTTCATATGTTGATTGTATGGACCTAATATACCTATATAATATGCACAATTTTCCACTTTGAATGCAATATATGGGTATATTTGATTTCATTTTTGCATATATTGACCTAAAATTCATATGTAATAAGTTATATTCACTGTTTTGAATGCTATTAGTGAGGAGAATATAGTTCACCTATTGATTATATTGACTTAATAAACCTAAAGAATATGCACTAATTCCCACTTTCAATGCATTATATTGGTATATTTGAGTTCATTTTGGAATATATTGAACTAGAATTCAAATATAATGTGTTATATGTACTATTTTGAATGCAATTACTGAGGAAAATACAGTTCACATGTTGATTGTATAGACCTAATATACCTAAATAATATGCAAAATATTCCAATTTGAATGCAGTTCATTGGTATATTTGAGTTTATTTCTGAATATATTGAACTAAAATTCATATGTAATAAGTTATATTTACAGTTTTGAATGCAATTAGTGAGGAAAATAGCACAATTTTCCAATTTGAATGCAATATATGGGTATAGTTGAGTTCATTGTTGCATGTATTGACCTAAAATTCATATGTAATATGTTATATTCACTGTTTTAAATGCAATTAGTGAGGAAAATAAAGTTCACCTATTGATTATATAGGCCTAATATACCAAAAGAATATGCACAATTTCCACTTTTAATGCATTATATGGGTATATTTGAGTTCATTTTTGCATACATTGACCTAAAATTCATATATTTTGTGTTATACTTACTATTTTGAATGCAATTACTGAGGAAAATACAGTTCATATGTTGATTGTATGGACCTAATATACCTAAATAATATGCAAAATTTTCCACTTTGAATGCAAATTATGGTTGTATTAGAGTTCATGTTTGAATATATTGAACTAATATTCATATTTAATATCTTATATTCACTGTTGTAAATGCAATTAGTGAGGAAAATAGAGTTCACCTGTGATTATATAGGCCTAATATACCAGAAGAATATGCACACTTTCCACTTTGAATGCAATATATGGGTATATTTATGTTCATTTTTGCATACATTGACCTAAAATGCATATATTTTGTGTTATATTTACTATTTGAATGCAATTACTGAGGAAAATACAGTTCATATGTTGATTGTATGGACCTAATATACCTAAATAATATGCAAAATATTCCAATTTGAATGCAGTTCATTGGTATATTTGAGTTTATTTCTGAATATATTGAACAAAAATTCATATGTAATAAGTTATATTTACAGTTTTGAATGCAATTAGTGAGGAAAATAGAGTTCACCTGTTGATTATATTGACCTAATATACCTAAAGAATATGCACAATTGTCCACTTTGAATGCAGTTCATTGGTAAATTAGAGTTTATTTTTGAATATATTGAACTAAAATTCATATGTAATATCTTATATTCACTGTTTTGAATGCAATAAGTGAGGAGAATAGAGTTCAACTGTTGATTATATTGACATATTATACCAAATAATATGCACAATTACAACTTTGAATGCAATATATGGGTATATTTGAGTTCATTTTTGCATATATTGACCTAAAATTCATATATATTGTGTTATATTTACTATTTTGAATGCAATTACTGAGGAAAATACAGTTCATATGTTGATTGTATGGACCTAATATACCTAAATAATAGGCACAATTTTCCACTTTGAATGCAAATTATGGTTGTATTAGAGTTCATGTTTGAAAATATTGAACTAACATTCATATGTAATATGTTATATTCACTGTTTTAAATGCAATTAGAGAGGAAAATACAGTTCATATGTTGATTATATGGACCTAATATACCTAAAGAATATCCACAATTTTCCACTTTGAATGCAATATATGGGTATATTTGAGTTCATTTTTGCATATATTGACCTAAAATTCATATGTAATAAGTTATATTCACTGTTTTGAATGCTATTAGTGAGGAGAATATAGTTCACCTATGATTATATAGACCAAATATACCTAAAGAATATGCACAATTTCCACTTTGAATGCAATATATGGGTATATTTGAGTTGATTTTTGCATACATTGACCTAAAATGCATATATTTTGTGTTATATTTACTATTTTGAATGCAATTACTTAGGAAAATACAGTTCATATGTTGATTGTATGTACCTAATATACCTAAAGAATATGCTCAATTTTCCACTTTGAATGCAAATTATGGTTGTATTAGAGTTCATGTTTGAATGTATTGAACTAAAATTCATATGTAATATCTTATATTCACTGTTTTAAATGCAATTAGTGAGGAAAATACAGTTCATATGTTGATTGTATGGACCTAATATATCTAAAGTATATGCACAATTTTCCACAATGAATGAAATATATGGGTATATTTGAGTTCATTTTTTCATACATTGACCTAAAATTCATATGTAATAAGTTATATTCACTGTTTTGAATGCTATTAGTGAGGAGAATGGAGTTCACCTATTGATTATATAGACCTAATATACCTAAATAATATGCACAATTTCCACTTTGAATGCAATATATGGGTATATTGGAGTTCATGTTTGAATATATTGAACTAAAATTCATATGTAATATCTTATATTCACTGTTTTGAATGCAATTAGTGAGGAGAATAGAGTTTACCTGTTGATTATATTGACCTATTATACCAAAGAATATGCACAATTTCCACTTAGAATGCAATATATGGGTATATTTGAGTTCATTTTTGCATATATTTACCTAAAATTCATATATATTGTGTTATATTTACTATTTTGAATGCAATTACTGAGGAAAATACAGTTCATATGTTGATTGTATGGACCTAATATACCTAAATAATATGCAAAATTTTCCACTTTGAATGCAAATTATGGTTGTATTAGAGTTCATGTTTGAATATATTGAACTAATATTCATATTTAATATCTTATATTCACTGTTGTAAATGCAATTAGTGAGGAAAATAGAGTTCACCTGTGATTATATAGGCCTAATATACCAGAAGAATATGCACACTCTCCACTTTGAATGCAATATATGGGTATATTTATGTTCATTTTTGCATACATTGACCTAAAATGCATATATTTTGTGTTATATTTACTATTTGAATGCAATTACTGAGGAAAATACAGTTCATATGTTGATTGTATGGACCTAATATACCTAAATAATATGCAAAATATTCCAATTTGAATGCAGTTCATTGGTATATTTGAGTTTATTTCTGAATATATTGAACAAAAATTCATAGGTTGTAAGTTATATTTACAGTTTTGAATGCAATAAGTGAGGAAAATAGAGTTCACCTGTTGATTATATTGACCTAATATACCTAAAGAATATGCACAATTGTCCACTTTGAATGCAGTTCATTGGTAAATTAGAGTTTATTTTTGAATATATTGAACTAAAATTCATATGTAATATCTTATATTCACTGTTTTGAATGCAATAAGTGAGGAGAACAGAGTTCACCTGTTGATTATATTGACCTATTATACCAAATAATATGCACAATTACAACTTTGAATGCAATATATGGGTATATTTGAGTTCATTTTTGCATATATTTACCTAAAATTCATATATATTGTGTTATATTTACTATTTTGAATCCAATTACTGAGGAAAATACAGTTCATATGTTGATTGTATGGACCTAATATACCTAAATAATATGCAAAATTTTCCACTTTGAATGCAAATTATGGTTGTATTAGAGTTCATGTTTGAATATATTGAACTAATATTCATATCTAATATCTTATATTCACTGTTTTAAATGCAATAAGTGAGGAAAATAGAGTTCACCTGTGATTATATAGGCCTAATATACCTAAAGAATATGCACAATTTCCAATTTGAATGCAATATATGGGTATATTGGAGTTTGAATTTGAATATAATTAATTAAAATTCATATGTAATAAGTTATATTCACTGTTTTGAATGCAATTAGTGAGGAGAATAGAGTTCACCTATTGATTATATAGACCTAATATACCTAAAGAATAAGCACAATTTTCACTTTGAATGCAATATATGGGTATATTTGTGTTCATTTTTGCATACATTGACCTAAAATGCATATATTTTGTGTTATATTCACTATTTGAATGCAGTTACTGAGGAAAATACAGTTCATATGTTGATTGTATGGACCTAATATACCTATATAATATGCACAATTTTCCACTTTGAATGCAATATAAGGGTATATTTGAGTTCATTTTTGCATATATTGACCTAAAATTTATATGTAATAAGTTACATTCACTGTTTTGAATGCAATTAGTGAGGAGAATTGAGTTCACCTATTGATTATATAGGCCTAATATACCTAAAGAATATGCACAATTTCCACTTTGAATGCAATATATGGGTATATTTGAGTTCATTTTTGCATACATTGACCTAAAATTCATATATTTTGTGTTATACTTACTATTTTGAATGCAATTACTGAGGAAAATACAGTTCATATGTTGCTTGTTTGGACATAATATACCTAAAGAATATGCACAATTTTCCACTTTGAATGCAAATTATGGTTGTATTAGAGTTCATGTTTGAATGTATTGAATTAACATTCATATGTAATATCTTATATTCACTGTTTTAAATGCAATTAGTGAGGAAAATACAGTTCATATGTTGATTTTATGGACCTAATATACCTAAAGTATATCCACAATTTTCCACTTTGAATGCAATATATGGGTATATTTGAGTTCATTTTTGCATACATTGACCTATAATTCATATGTTATAAGATATATTCACTGTTTTGAATGCAATTAATGAGGAAAATAAAGTTCACCTATTGATTATATAGGCCTAATATACCAAAAGAATATGCACAATTTCCACTTTGAATGCATTGTATGGGTATATTTGAGTTCATTTTTGCATGCATTGACCTAAAATTCATATATTTTGTGTTATACTTACTATTTTGAATGCAATTACTGAGGAAAATACAGTTCATATGTTGATTGTATGGACCTAATATACCTAAATAATATGCAAAATTTTCCACTTTGAATGCAAATTATGGTTGTATTAGAGTTCATGTTTGAATATATTGAACTAATATTCATATTTAATATCTTATATTCACTGTTGTAAATGCAATTAGTGAGGAAAATAGAGTTCACCTGTGATTATATAGGCCTATTATACCTGAAGAATATGCACACTTTCCACTTTGAATGCAATATATGGGTATATTTATGTTCATTTTTGCATACATTGACCTAAAATGCATATATTTTGTGTTATATTTACTATTTGAATGCAATTACTGAGGAAAGTACAGTTCATATGTTGATTGTATGGACCTAATATCCCTAAATAATATGCAAAATTTTCCACTTTGACTGCAAATTATGGTTGTATTAGAGTTCATGTTTGAATATATTGAACTAATATTCATATTTAATATCTTATATTCACTGTTGTAAATGCAATTAGTGAGGAAAATAGAGTTCACCTGTGATTATATAGGCCTATTATACCTGAAGAATATGCACACTTTCCACTTTGAATGCAATATATGGGTATATTTATGTTCATTTTTGCATACATTGACCTAAAATGCATATATTTTGTGTTATATTTACTATTTGAATGCAATTACTGAGGAAAATACAGTTCATATGTTGATTGTATGGACCTAACATACCTAAATAATATGCAAAATATTCCAATTTGAATGCAGTTCATTGGTATATTTGAGTTTATTTCTGAATATATTGAACTAAAATTCATATGTAATAAGTTATATTTACAGTTTTGAATGCAATTAGTGAGGAGAATAGAGTTCACCTATTGATTATATAGGCCTAATATACCTAAAGAATATGCACAATTTCCACTTTGAATGCAATATATGGGTATATTTGAGTTCATTTTTGCATATATTGACATAAAATTCATATATATTGTGTTATATTTACTATTTTGAATGCAATTACTGAGGAAAATACAGTTCTTATGTTGATTGTATGGACCTAATATACTTAAATAATATGCACAATTTTCCACTTTGAATGCAAATTATGGCTGTATTAGAGTTCATGTTTGAAAATATTGAACTAACATTCATATGTAATATGTTATATTCACTGTTTTAAATGCAATTAGAGAGGAAAATACAGTTCATATGTTGATTGTATGGACCTAATATACCTAAAGAATATCCACAATTTTCCACTTTGAATGCAATATATGGGTATATTTGAGTTCATTTTTGCATATATTGACCTAAAATTCATATGTAATAAGTTATATTCACTGTTTTGAATGCTATTAGTGAGGAGAATATAGTTCACCTATTGATTATATAGACCTAATATACCTAAAGAATATGCACAATTTCCACTCTGAATGCAATATGGGTATATTTGAGTTGATTTTTGCATACATTGACCTAAAATGCATATTTTTTGTGTTATATTTACAATTTTGAATGCAATTACTTAGGAAAATACAGTTCATATGTTGATTGTATGTACCTAATATACCTAAAGAATATGCACAATTTTCCACTTTGAATGCAAATTATGGTTGTATTAGAGTTCATGTTTGAATGTATTGAACTAAAATTCATATGTAATATCTTATATTCACTGTTTTAAATGCAATTAGTGAGGAAAATACAGTTCATATGTTGATTGTATTGACCTAATACTTAAAGATTATGCACAATTTTCCACTTTGAATGCAATATATGGGTATATTTGAGTTCAATTTTGCATACATTGACCTAAAATTCATATGTAATAAGTTATATTCACTGTTTTGAATGCAATTAGTGAGGAGAATAGAGTTCACCTATTGATTATATAGACCTAATATACCTAAAGAATATGTACAATTTCCACTTTGAATGCAATATATGGGTATATTTGTGTTATTTTTGCATACGTTGACCTAAAATGCATATATTTTGTTTTATATTTACTATTTGAATGCAATTACTGAGGAAAATACAGTTCATATGTTGATTGTATGGACCTAATATACCTAAATAATATGCAAAATATTCCAATTTGAATGCAGTTCATTGGTATATTAGAGTTTATTTCTGAATATATTGAACTAAAATGCATATGTAATAAGTTATATTTACAGTTTTGAATGCAATTAGTGAGGAAAATTGAGTTAACCTGTTGATTATATTTACCCAATATACCTAAAGAATATGCAAAATATTCCAATTTGAATGCAGTTCATTGGTATATTTGAGTTTATTTCTGAATATATTGAACTAAAATTCATAGGTAGTAAGTTATATTTACAGTTTTGAATGCAATTAATGAGGAAAATAGAGTTCACCTGTTGATTAGATTGACCTAATATACCTAAAGAATATGCACAATTGTCCAGGTTGAATGCAGTTCATTGGTAAATTAGAGTTTATTTTTGAATATATTGAACTAAAATTCATATGTAATATCTTATATTCACTGTTTTGAATGCAATTAGTGAGGAGAATAGAGTTCACCTTTTGATTATATCGACCTATTATACCAAATAATATGCACAATTACCACTTTGAATGCAATATATGCGTATATTTGAGTTCATTTTTGCATATATTGACCTAAAATTCATATATATTGTGTTATATTTACTATTTTGAATGCAATTACTGAGGAAAATGCAGTTCATATGTTGATTGTATGGACCTAATATACCTAAATAATATGCACAATTTTCCACTTTGAATGCAAATTATGGTTTTTATTAGAGTTCATGTTTGAAAATATTGAACTAACATTCATATGTAATATGTTATATTCACTGTTTTAAATGCAATTAGTGAGGAAAATACAGTTCATATGTTGATTGTATGGACCTAATATACCTAAATAATATCCACAATTTTCCACTTTGAATGCAATATATGGGTATATTGGAGTTCATTTTTGCATATATTGACCTAAAATTCATATGTAATAAGTTATATTCATTGTTTTGAATGCTATTAGTGAGGAGAATATAGTTCACCTATTGATTATATAGACCTAATATACCTAAAGAATATGCTCAATTTCCAATTTGAATGCAATATATGGGTATATTTGAGTTGATTTTTGCATACATTGACCTAAAATGCATATATTTTGTGTTATATTTACTATTTTGAATGCAATTACTTAGGAAAATACAGTTCATATGTTGATTGTATGGACCTAATATACTTAAATAATATGCAAAATTTTCCAATTTGAATGCAATTTATGGTTGTATTAGAGTTCATGTTTGAATATATTGAACTAAGATTCATATGTAATATCTTATAGTCACTGTTTTAAATGCAATTAGTGAGGAAAATAGAGTTCACCTGTTGATTATATTGAACTATAATACCTAAAGGATATGCAAAATATTTCACTTTGAATGCAGCTCATTGGTATATTTGAGTTCATTTTTGAATATATTGAATTAAAATTCATGTGTAATAAGTTATATTCACTGTTTTGAATGCAATTAGTGAGGAGAATAGAGTTCACCTATTGATTATATAGACCTAATATACCTAAAAAATATGCACAATTTTCCACTTTGAATGCAATTTATGTGTATATTTGAGTTCATTTTTGCATATATTGACCTAAAATTCATATATATTGTGTTAT
The DNA here is from genome assembly GCA_032209605.1 of Mactromeris polynyma. NCBI lineage: Eukaryota > Metazoa > Mollusca > Bivalvia > Venerida > Mactridae > Mactromeris > Mactromeris polynyma. The sequence goes on along the minus strand of JASFXZ010000019.1, from coordinate 2,041,157 downwards.
ATTTACTATTTTCAATGCATTTACTGAAGAAAATACAGTTCATATGTTGATTGTATGGACCTAATATACCTAAAGAATATACACACTTTTCCACTTTGAATGCAATATATGGGTATATTTGAGTTCATTTTTGCATATATTGACCTAAAATTCAAATGTAATAAGTTATATTCACTGTTTTGAAAGCAATAAGTGAGGAAAATAGAGTTCACCTGTTGATTATATTGACCTATTATACCTAAAGAATATGCAAAATATTCCACTTTGAATGCAGTGCATTGGTATATTTGAGTTTATTTTTGAATATATTGACCTAAAATTCATATGTAATAAGTTATATTCACTGTTTTGAATGCAATTAGTGTATACCTAAACAATATGCACAATTTTCCACTTTGAATGCAATATATGGGTATATTTGAGTTCAGTTTTGCATATATTGACCTAAAATTCATATAGTTTGTGTTATATTTACTATTTTGAAGGCAATTACTGAGGCAAATACAGTTCATATGTTGATTGTATGGACATAATATACCTAAAGAATATGCACAATTTTTACTTTGAATGCAATTTATGGGTGTATTTGAGTTTATTTTTGAATATATTGAACTAAAATTCATATGTAATAAGTTATATTCACAATTTTGAATGCAATTAGTGAGGAAACTAGAGTTAACCTATTGATAATATAGACCTAACATACCTAAAGAATATGCACAATTTTCCACTTTGAATGCAATGTATGGGTATTTTTGAGTTCATTTTTGAATATATTGAACTAAAATTCATATATACATGTTTTATGTTATATTCACTGTTTTAAATGCAATTAATGAGGAAAATAGAGTTCACCTGTTGATTTTATTGACCCAATATACGTAAAGAATATGCAAAATATTCCAATTTGAATGCAGTTCATTGGTATATTTGAGTTTATTTCTGAATATATTGAACTAAAATTCATAGGTTGTAAGTTATATTTACAGTTTTGAATGCAATTTGTGAGGAAAATAGAGTTCACCTGTTGATTATATTGACCTAATATACCTAAAGAATATGCACAATTGTCCACTTTGAATGCAGTTCATTGGTAAATTAGAGTAATTTTTGAATATATTGAACTAAAATTCATATGTAATATCTTATATTCACTGTTTTGAATGCAATTAGTGAGGAGAATAGTGTTCACCTGTTGATTATATTGACCTATTATACCAAATAATATGCACAATTACCACTTTGAATGCAATATATGGGTATATTTAAGTTCATTTTTGCATATATTGACCTAAAATTCATATAATTATATTGTGTTATATTTACTATTTTGAATGCAATTATTGAGGAAAATACAGTTCATATGTTGATTGTATGGACCTAATATACCTAAATAATATGCACAATTTTCCACTTTGAATGCAAATTATGGTTGTATTAGAGTTCATGTTTGAAAATATTGAACTAACATTCATATGTAATATGTTATATTCACTGTTTTAAATGCAATTAGTGAGGAAAATACAGTTCATATGTTGATTGTATGGACCTAATATACCTAAAGAATATGCACAATTTTCCACTTTGAATGCAATATATGGGTATATTTGAGTTCATTTTTGCATATATTGACCTAAAATTTATATGTTATAAGTTATATTCACTGTTTTGAATGCTATTAGTGAGGAGAATATAGTTCACCTATTGATTATATAGACCTAATATACCTAAAGAATATGCACAATTTCCACTTTGAATGCAATATATGGGTATATTTGAGTTGATTTTTGCATACATTGACCTAAAATGCATATATTTTGTGTTATATTTACTATTTTTAATGCAATCACTTATGAAAATACAGTTCATATGTTGATTGTATGTACCTAATATACTTAAATAATATGCAAAATTTTCCAATTTGAATGCAATTTATGGTTGTATTAGAGTTCATGTTTGAATATATTGAACTAAAATTGATATGTAATATCTTATATTCACTGTTTTAAATGCAATTAGTGAGGAAAATACAGTTCACTTGTTGATAATATTGATATATTGTACCTAAAAGATCTGCAAAATATTCCACTTTGAATGCAGTTCATTGGTATATTTGAGTTTATTTTTGAATATATTGAACTAAAATTCATATGTAATAAGTTATATTCACTGTTTTGAACGCAATTAGTGAGGAGAATTGAGTTCACCTATTGATTATATAGGCCTAATATACCTAAAGAATATGCACAATTTCCACTTTGAATGCAATATATGGGTATACTAGAGTCCATTTTTGCATATATTGACCTAAAATTCATATATATTGTGTTATATTTACTATTTTGAATGCAATTACTGAGGAAAATACAGTTCCTATGTTGATTGTATGGACATAATATACCTAAATAATATGCACAATTTCCACTTTGAATGCAAATTATGGTTGTATTAGAGTTCATGTTTGAATATATTGAACTAACATTCATATGTAATATCTTATATTCACTGTTTTAAATGCAATTAGTGAGGAAAATAGAGTTCACCTGTTGATTATATTGACCTATTATACCTAAAGGATATGCAAAATATTCCACTTTGAATGCAGCTCATTGGTATATTTGAGTTTATTTTTGAATATATTGAATTAAAATTCATACTTCATAAGTTATATTCACTGTTGTGAATGCAATTAGTGAGGAGAATATAGTTCACCTATTGATTATATAGACCTAATATACCTAAAGAATATGCACAATTTCCACTTTGAATGCAATATATGGGTATATTTGAGTTCATATTTGCATATATTGACCTAAAATTCAAATGTAATAAGTTATATTCACTGTTTTGAAAGCAATTAGTGAGGAAAATAGAGTTCACCTGTTGATTATATTGACCTATTATACCTAAAGAATATGCAAAATATTCCACTTTGAATGTAGTTCATTGGTATATTTGAGTTTATTTTTGAATATATTGACCTAAAATTCATATGTAATAAGTTATATTCACTGTTTTGAATGCAATTAGTTTATACCTAAAGAATATGCACAATTTTCCACTTTGAATGCAATTTATGTGTATATTTGAGTTCAGTTTTGCATACATTGACCTAAAATTCATATAGTTTGTGTTATATTAACTATTTTGAATGCAGTTACTGAGGCAAATACAGTTCATATGTTGATTGTATGGACATAATATACCTAAAGAATATGCACAATTTTCCACTTTGAATGCAATTTATGGGTGTATTAGAGTTCATGTTTGAATATATTGAACTAAATTTCATATGTAAAATGTTATATTCACTGTTTTGAATGCAATTAGTGAGGACAATAGAGTTCACCTGTTGATTGTATTGACCTAATATACCTAAAGAATATGCAAAATATTCCAAATTGAATTCTGTTCATTGGTGTATTTGAGTTTTTTTTTGAATATATTGACATAAAATTCATATGTAATAAGTTATATTCACAATTTTGAATGCAATTAGTGAGAAAACTAGAGTTAACCTATTGATTATATAGACCTAACATACCTAAAGAATATGCACAATTTTCCACTTTGAATGCAATGTATGGGTATATTTGAGTTCATTTTTGAATATATTGAACTAAAATTCATATATACATGTTTTATGTTATATTCACTGTTTTAAATGCAATTAATGAGGAAAATAGAGTTCACCTGTTGATTATATTGACCTAATATACCTAAAGAAGATGCAAAATGTTCCACTTTGAATGCAGTTCATTGGTATATTTGAGTTTATTTTTGCATATACCCCAATGTATCCCTCTCCTTGGGGTATAATTATATCTAGTTTTATATAGTCTGTATTGTTGCATTACTTTAGACTCATCGACATGATTCTTTGTATTTGTCTGTCACCATTCTTATCTCTAGACTTGTAATATAGTCCGCATGTACGTTAACATCAGGGCCCGGAATTATTACGGATACTTAAGTTTCAGGTTTTTGCCGAGTAACAAAGAAAAGTAACGACTACAGTTGCAACATCGGAGAGATATTTGAAATACTTGAAATACAAGTACTTTTTAATAAGTGTGCGTTTTGACATTTTAGACACCTGTAATCTCAATGACCGGGCTCGCAAACTTTGAGGGGAAAAATCGTGAAGTTACATTTGTATCTGCACATGGTGGACGGAGCTCCGAAAAACACGCCGAATTTTAAACATTTAACCGGTTCTCACTCGTTGGAAATAAAGAAAATACCCTCACTCGTTGGAAATAAACACTTTTGACCATATTATCCGGCTGTATCACGGTATTTGCGGGGCCGAATTGTCGGTCCTGGTTATTGTAATACAAGGCGAAGTGTATATTAGAACCTACCTCTAGTTCAGTTTGAATACTTTGAGGTACAGTGAATATAAATTCGTTACATTTTTAGACAACCCTTCATTTAAGCATCTTATGATTTATACTATGAAATACAGAAGGTTAAAAGTGAACAAAAAAAACCACATAACCTTACAGCTTCAAACATGCTAAGGTTTGCTAAAAGAGTTATAAATTAACTTTAAAGATATGAAATTGGTTCGAAAAAAAGCAATATAAATTAGATAGTTACACCATAATTCAAGTATTAAATGATTCTGTATAGAATGTTGTAATCATTTTAGTATTTAAATTTCATTAATAATAAGAATTTCAGACATCTAGGCTATATGATCAGATTACTTGAATAATTTGAAGGCTGTAATTACAGTGTCTCATTCGGAATATTGTTATGCTCTGGTCCCCAAAAATACAACATGACATATCAGTCAAATTCATATATACAATCTTATATTTACTGTTTTGAATGCAATTAGTGAGGAAAATATAGTTCACCTTTTGATTATATTGACTTAATAAACCTAAAGAATATGCACTAATTCCCACTTTCAATGCATTCTATTGGTATATTTATGTTCATTTTGGAATATATTGAACTAGAATTCAAATATAATGTGTTATATGTACTATTTTGAATGCAATTACTGAGGAAAATACAGTTCACATGTTGATTGTATGGACCTAATATACCTAAATAATACGCACAATTTTCCACTTTGAATGCAATTTATGGGTGTATTAGAGTTCATGTTTGAATATATTGAACTAAAATTCATATGTAATATCTTATATTCACTGTTTTGAATGCAATTAGTGAGGAGAATAGTGTTCACCTGTTGATTATATTGACCTATTATACCAAAGAATATGCACAATTTCCACTTTGAATGCAATATATGGGTATATTTGAGTTCATTTTTGCATATATTGACCTAAAATTCATATATATTGTGTTATATTTACTATTTTGAATGCAATTACTGAGGAAAATACAGTTCATATGTTGATTGTTTGGACCTAATATACCTAAATAATATGCACAATTTTCCACTTTGTATGCAAATTATGGTTGTATTAGAGTTCATGTTTGAATGTATTGAACTAACATTCATATGTAATATCTTAAATTCACTGTTTTAAATGCAATTAGTGAGGAAAATAGAGTTCACCTGTTGATTATTTTGACCTATTATACCTAAAGGATATGCAAACTATTCCACTTTGAATGCAGTTCATTGGTATATTTGAGTTTATTTTTGAATATATTGAATTAAAATTCATACGTAATAAGTTATATTCACTGTTTTGAATGCAATTAGTGAGGAGTATAGAGTTCACCTATTGATTATATAGACCTAATATACCAAAAGAATATGCACAATTTCCACTTTGAATGCAATATATGGGTGTATTAGAGATCATGTTTGAATATATTGAACTAACATTCATATGTAATATCTTATATTCACTGTTTTAAATGCAATTAGTGAGGAAAATACAGTTCATATGTTGATTGTATGGACCTAATATACCTAAAGATTATGCACAATTTTCCACTTTGAATGAAATATATGGGTATATTTGAGTTCATTTTTGCATACATTGACCTAAAATTCATATATTTTGTGTTATACTCACTATTTTGAATGCAATTACTGAGGAAAATACAGTTCATATGTTGCTTGTTTGGACCTAATATACCTAAAGAATATGCACAATTTCCCACTTTGAATGCAAATTATGGTTGTATTAGAGTTCATGTTTGAATGTATTGAACTAACATTAATATGTAATATCTTATATTCACTGTTTTAAATGCAATTAGTGAGGAAAATACAGTTCATATGATGATTGTATGGACCTAATATACCTAAAGTATACGCACAATTTTCCACTTTGAATGAAATATATGGGTATATTTGAGTTCATTTTTGCATACATTGACCTAAAATTCATATGTAATAAGTTATATTCACTGTTTTGAATGCTATTAGTGAGGAGAATAGAGTTCACCTATTGATTATATAGGCCTAATATACCTAAAGAATATGCACAATTTCCACTTTGAATGCAATATATGGGTATATTGGAGTTCATGTTAGAATATATTGAACTAAAATTCATATATATTGTGTTATATTTACTATTTTTGAATGCAATTACTGAGGAAAATACAGTTCATATGTTGATTGTATGGACCTAATATACCTAAATAATATGCAAAATTTTCCACTTTGAATGCAAATTATGGTTGTATTAGAGTTCATGATTGAATATATTGAACTAATATTCATATTTAATATCTTATATTCACTGTTTTAAATGCAATTAGTGAGAAAAATAGAGTTCACCTGTGATTATATAGGCCTAATATACCTAAAGAATATGCACAATTTCCACTTTGAATGCAATATATGGGTATATTGCAGTTTGAATTTGAATATATTGAATTAAAATTCATATGTAATAAGTTATATTCACTGTTTTGATTGCAATTAGTGAGGAGAATAGAGTTCACCTATTAATTATATAGACCTAATATACCTAAAGAATATGCACAATTTCCACTTTGAATGCAATATATGGGTATATTTGTGTTCATTTTTGCATACATTGACCTAAAATGCATATATTTTGTGTTATATTTACTATTTGAATGCAATTACTGAGGAAAATACAGTTCATATGTTGATTGTATGGACCTAATATACCTAAATAATATGCAAAATATTCCAATTTGAATGCAGTTCATTGGTATATTTGAGTTTATTTCTGAATATATTGAACTAAAATTCATATGTAATAAGTTATATTTACAGTTTTGAATGCAATTAGTGAGGAAAATAGAGTTCACCTGTTGATTATATTGACCCAATATACCTAAAGAATATGCAAAATATTCCAATTTGAATGCAGTTCATTGGTATATTTGAGTTTATTTCTGAATATATTGAACTAAAATTCATATGTAATAAGTTATATTAACTGTTTTGAATGCAATTAGTGAGGAAAATAGAGTTCACCTGTTGATTATATTGACATAATATACCTAAAAAATTTGCACAATTTTCCACTTTGAATGCAATTTATGGGTGTATTAGAGTTCATGTTTGAATATATTGAACTAAAATGCATATGCAATATGTTATATTTACTGTTTCAAATGCATTAAGAGAGGAAAATAGAGTTCACCTGTTGATTGTATTGACCTAATATACCTAAAGAATATGCAAAATATTCCACTTTGAATGCAGTTCATTGGTATATTTGAGTTTATTTTTGAATATATTGAATTAAAATTCATATGTAATCAGTTATATTCACTGTTTTGAATGCAATTAGCGAGGAGAATAGAGTTCACCTATTGATTATATAGGCCTAATATACCTAAAGAATATGCATAATTTCCACTTTGAATGCAATATATGGGTATATTTGTGTTCATTTTTGCATACATTGACCTAAAATGCATATATTTTGTGTTATATTTACTATTTGAATGCAATTACTGAGGAAAATACAGTTCATATGTTGATTGTATGGACCTAATATACCTAAATAATATGCAAAATATTCCAATTTGAATGCAGTTCATTGGTATATTTGAGTTTATTTCTGAATATATTGAACTAAAATTCATATGTAATAAGTTATATTTACAGTTTTGAATGCAATTAGTGAGGAAAATAGAGTTCACCTGTTGATTATATTGACCCAATATACCTAAAGAATATGCAAAATATTCCAATTTGAATGCAGTTCATTGGTATATTTGAGTTTATTTCTGAATATATTGAACTAAAATTCATATGTAATAAGTTATATTTACTGTTTTGAATGCAATTAGTGAGGAAAATAGAGTTCACCTGTTGATTATATTGACATAATATACCTAAAAAATTTGCACAATTTTCCACTTTGAATGCAATTTATGGGTGTATTAGAGTTCATGTTTGAATATATTGAACTAAAATGCATATGCAATATGTTATATTTACTGTTTCAAATGCATTAAGAGAGGAAAATAGAGTTCACCTGTTGATTGTATTGACCTAATATACCTAAAGAATATGCAAAATATTCCACTTTGAATGCAGTTCATTGGTATATTTGAGTTTATTTTTGAATATATTGAATTAAAATTCATATGTAATCAGTTATATTCACTGTTTTGAATGCAATTAGTGAGGAGAATAGAGTTCACCTATTGATTATATAGGCCTAATATACCTAAAGAATATGCATAATTTCCACTTTGAATGCAATATATGGGTATATTTGAGTTCATTTTTGCATACATTGACCTAAAATTCATATAATTTGTGTTATACTTACTATTTTGAATGCAATTACTGAGGAAAATACAGTTCATATGTTGATTGTATGGACATACAATACCTAAAGAATATGCACATTTAACCACTTTGAATGCAATTTATGGGTGTATTAGAGTTCATGTTTGAATATATTGAACTAAAATTCATAATTATGTAATATGTTTTATTCACTGTTTTAAATGCAATAAGTGAGGAAAATACAGTTCATATGTTGATTGTATGGATCTAATATACCTAAAGAATATGCACAATTTTCCACTTTGAATGCAATATATGGGTATATTTGAGTTCATTGTTGCATGTATTGACCTAAAATTCAAACATGCTAAGGTTTGCTAAAAGAGTTATAAATTAACTTTAAAGATATGAAATGGGTTTGAAAAAAAGCAATATAAATTAGATAGTTACACCATATTTCAAGGATTAAATGATTCTGTATAGAATGTTGTAATCATTTTAGTATTTAAATTTCATTAATAATAAGAATTTCAGACATCTAGGCTATATGATCAGATTACTTGAATAATTTGAAGGCTGTAATTACAGTGTCTCATTCGAAATATTGTTATGCTCCGGTCCCCAAAAATAAAACATGACATATCAGTCAAATTCATATATACAATCTTATATTTACTGTTTTGAATGCAATTAGTGGGGAAAATATAGTTCACCTTTTGATTATATTGACTTAATAAACCTAAAGAATATGCACTAATTCCCACTTTCAATGCATTTTATTGGTATATTTGAGTTCTTTAGAATATATTGAACTAGAATTCAAATATAATGTGTTATATGTACTATTTTGAATGCAATTACTGAGGAAAATACAGTTCACATGTTGATTGTATAGTCCTAATATACCTAAAGAATATGCACAATTTTCCACTTTGAATGCAATGTATGGTTATATTTGAGTTCATTTTTGCATGTATTGACCTAAAATTCATATATAATGTGCTATATTTACTATTTGAATGCAATTACTGAGGAAAATACAGTTCACAAGTTGATTTGTATGGGCCTAATACACCTAAAGAATATGCACAATTTTCCACTTTGAATGCAATTTATGGGTGTATTAGAGTTCATGTTTGAATGTATTGAACTAAAATGCGTATGTAATATGTTATATTCACTGTTTTGAATGCAATTAGTGAGGAAAAAAGAGTTCACCTATTGATTATATAGACCTAATATACCTAAAGAATATGTTATATTTACTGTTTCAATTGCAACAATATATGAGCGATGCTGTGGGATTTACAACCCTTTTTGTAAGTGATGTCATTTCAAGGAAACGCAACATGTTATGTCACTTTTTGCAAGCAGGAAACAATATTTACTCCAAACGGTCATTTCGTTTTCATATTGCAATATGGGGCAAATATTGATTACTGTCAGTACGTGGTGACGTCACATGTGACGTTTTCTCGTACAACGGCGCTCATATAAAATGTTATGTCCCAATATATAAACCGCTTGATACTGACCGCAAACTCGAACGTACGTGTCAAATTTGCTCATATCACAATGTACACTAAGGTCCGGTTTCTATTTTCGCATTCGCTTGTTCAGATATTTGCCAAAAGTGAAAATAGTAGGGGTCGATTCCATTGATCCGTTCCGCATAATCATTGCGCGATTTATACAGGGATGCGCATCATTTGCGGATATATACACGCAAAGACAAGATGCCAAAAAGCAAATTTGCACATGTATAAATACAAAAATACGTAGAAATGGAAACTCTCCTACCGCAGTATGGATGCGAATAAGAAAACGGATACGGATGCGCGTTTGCGCGAAAATAGAACCCGCGCTTAGCGGTTCTAAAGTATTAAGTCGCGTACGCTCACTTTATGGACAGCCCTCGTAATGAATAAACAAGTCAACCGTTAACTTATTTTCCAAGTTTCATGACTGGGTTACCAGATAGTACTCATGCCTTACACAGGGGTTGCTAAGCTCGTGCCGGTTCAACTAAACCAAGGAGGAATTTGTACTCTCGACTCTCGGATCGGGATTCAAGCTTTTTATCTCTCGAAAACTATGCAGAACTGTTGAGTTATGTAACTTTATTTCCTTAATTGTAATTCATACGTTTTGGATGAAACTATGCATACAATACGGATCTAGCATTTCTATATTTGTATAAGCGCCACATTAAATGAAATTAGCTTCACGAAACAACGACCTGTTGGCATTACCAGACTATGTCTTCTTCGGTTCAAACTTAATACGAGAAAAACTATCGTGCAAAACATTATGCCCATGTGCAGTCAAATCAAAATAGAAACGCATGTCTCGTCCCGCTTTCGACTAAATTGATAATCAGTTGGAACTCTTTAGCAACGCATTATATTTACCAAATAAAAGCTCATACAATCATTAACCCTGACAATTAATAAATAGTACTGGAAAAACAGTACAAATTCATTCTGACTCCAAAAAACTTCCATAAACTGTTATAACTTCATTTGACGACTTAACACTGCGTCACATTCGTACAATAAATACGGCAACTTTTCCGTCGACGTGATCAAGCAAACATGCAAATGAACTTCGTTATTTTAGCCAGACTGGTATTCCTGACCAGATATATTACGAATAACAAGCATCGTCACTCATGTGAAAATACAAATATAAGTTTTGTTTTATTTACTCCATATGGTCACTTCGTTTTCATATTGCAATACACGGCAAATATTGCTTACTGTCGGTATATGGTGATGTCACATGTGACGTTATCTGTAAATGACGTCACTTAAAGAAGAGGTTGGAAATCGTACAGCGGCGCTCATGTTTACGTACAAACTTGAATAAATACTCAATGTTGATTACACCGAAGAAGTCACTAAAATCTTAGTGCACAACTTATCCACAAATGAAAATTCTAAAACATTTCACATTCGTTGTCTTGATGAATTATGACAAATATCACGGGTAGCTCAGTAGCAGGTACCAATGTGCAAATGTGTCGGTTTGTCAAGTAGTTTACTTTTTGAACGAGTGTAACATGAACATAACGGTCGTGGGTTTAAGCTTTCTGGGTTGTATAACGACTCTGAAACAATTATGTCACATACACCAATCATTTATTTATATACGATGGCAGCAATTGTGCGTCCGTAGGACGGTAAAGCGTTAAAACAAATACTGTTGGTCGTCACGTGGTTTAAGAAGGTTTACATGTTAACAAAAAAAAAATAGTCAAACATTCTTTTGGCTATTTTATAGGCTTTATAGGTAGTATGGTATTGTACGCAATGTGACATGTTATTATATTTGTTTTCCGCTATTGATTTGGTATTATTCTTATCAATATATTACGCATTTCATCACATAAGTATTGGTATCTTTAAAAACCTATAATTTATGTGTTATTGAGTACGTATTTATACATCGATTATTGATATCAATTTTTATTTATGATTTTGTATTTGTTGCCAATGACAAATATTAAACCTAGTTTAGATATTCACACTGCTGTTTCCACATTGTGCGCATGCGTGCAACATTCAATTAATATAATGCATAGCAACACATAACAATGGAAAGCAACATCTTGCGTTTACTATTCTCTATACACATACCAATTATTTCCTTATTTGGATCACTCAACCTTACAGTAATTAAAGTTATAGTTTTAATTCGTTTAACCTCAAATCCTGTTATTATTAAATAAACGTTTGCAAAGAATTCATGGACACTATTGGTTTCTATGAGCTTAACTATAATTGGTACATATACAAACATATTTATAATATAATCGTAATCACAACAAGGTGACCGAGAATAAAACACAAGCATGGGACGTGAAAGTTAGAACGTGCAAAACAAACGGATTAGTTACAATGAATCATTAAGTCTAAATTACTTTGAAAAGGTAGTAGATTATTCAATGCCATCTGTAAGCCATGCCTTCTGGTAAGACACAACACCCTCCTTCACGACAAGTTCCCTAGTTACACATCAACAAGACGGACATCATCTTTAATTAGTGACAATCTAAAACATGTCAAGAAGATATCGTGATGATATATCATGTTCATTGCGTATTCATTTTTACAATTTAAGTGTCTTCTTAAAAAGTGATTTTCTGTTTTACCTATATGAGACATTTATTTAAAGGTATTTTCGCGACTGTGCAAATTCCATAAAATTGCAACGACACCATGTTCGTAAATTCTGGACCGTTAAATTTAATTTTAAAATGCTGGCATCATTTTGCCAATATGTCAAACATACAAACATTTTAAATATACATACCTACGTATACATACATATACAAACATATACATACCAATACCGACCTATTTCCGCCTCAGCGTCCGCCTCAGATCAATGCACTATTTGCATTACCACCGAATTTACCGCAAAGAATGAATGTTTAGCATCTCTCGTGGTATTACATGAAGCTAATTCACCAGTAAAATAATGTATAATAGCTGTAATATATAACAACCAGACAGTTTCAGTCATGACTTTACAACGTACAAAAATAGTCGCCTTCTTTAGGAAATGTGAAACTTCAAGGTGCTTTTCTTTTTAATTATATATATATATATATACGAGACCTATATTCAAAGGTCTCCATCACCGTCCCACGTGGTGGAGTGGTTAAGGTATCCGCTATGGGAGCGGGAGGTCAAAGGTTCGAATCCCGCTAGGGGTCCGTTCTGATATGGCCGGTTGGTGAGACGCCAGCTAGTTAAATAATGGTAACCGTTTGCCTACCCGCCTGGTGCCTGGCATTAAAGGATAGGAATCGGGAAATAAATGTGTCTCTAAAGTCAGAAATGACATGCCCTATAAATAGGGATGACACTATAAGGTTATAATTTACGCGACATTGATGTGCGATTTTCATAGAATTGCAACGACACAATGTTTGCAAATTCTAAACCGTAAAATTTAACTTTAAAATGCAGGCATCATTTTACCACCTCATCCAAAATTACAAAAGTGTTTTATTTATACATACATATACTTACCTATTTCTCCCCCTAGATCAATGCAACGTTTGCATTGCCACTGCAATTATCACAAAGGATGTTGATGCATCTTTAAGGGTATTACAGTAAGCAAATTTAACCATATAATATTGCATAATACAGTCTGACCTCGTTTATTCGGCAACCTTCAATCCAAATACTTGGTATCATCAGAAATAAATATCATGTCCAAATGTGTTTTCTTAGACACGTCAAATTGAAATGGGATTTTCGAAGACATGTATTATTCGGAATAAAATTCGGACCCGATTAATTCGAATGAACAAGGTCCGACTGTAGCTGCGATTTAAAACTACATTTATCACAACTTGACAGAAGCAGACCTGACTTTACAACGTACAAAAATAGTTGTTTTTCTAATTGTGTGTTAATTAAAAGACGGTTACCATGGTTACTAAGTTTAAGGTTTTAATATATTTCATAATAATGCAAAATACAAGCAAGTTGTTACAATGTTTAACATTCATATATAATTCGCTATATAAGGAAGGAACACTTGTATCTCAGAAAGAAACGGAGGCAATATTTGGGGTTTTGTTTATGAATTCTCGAATCAATAAACATGGCAGTTGTAAAGTCAAGACGCTTTAAATAATGTTCACAGTTATAAGTGACCGGATCATGCAGGACGTGAAATGTAATTTAGAGCAGACAGAAACGGTTAATTGTAGAATGATAAATCAGACTCACCGATCTGATGTTTGAATCCAAAAACACGAATTAAAATCAAATATGAAGTTTTACACTTTTAAATAACAACACTTTTCACAAAATCGACACATAATAACACATTTTCACAAGCACACTTTTAACACATTTTAACACTTTAGAGCACAAATTTCCAAACGAACTTTCTTCCGTAGGCGTTGCCATTATGCACATACTGCTTTAAGGTTCCTACATGGTAGATTAACTTTCTCTGAAATAACACATTTGATATCATAAAAAGCCCGCCCGGCAAACTTGATTGGTACAGTAAAACCTCACTTAAAGACCACCTCAACAATAATACCACCTAAATATTAAGACCACCATTTAAGTCCATTTTCAATGTTTTACTGCTTATTCAACCTCGATATTAAGACCACCTCAATAAGAAGACCAGTTTTCGAGGGTCTTAATAGCGGTCTTGGTATTGAGTTTTTACTGTAGAAGGCTAGACTGTCATCCGGCAGATCTGGGTTCATTTCCCGGGTTGGGCCGGTTATGTTTGTAAATTGCTTGAAATATAGTACGTTTATACAGTTTGATAATTAATTCCAGGAAAACTGTAAGCGGTTCAAAAGTTATGATGACGATTCGTGACATACAGATGGACGGTTGTCGAACCCGGACGTCCCAGGTGACTATTCAGCGCTGAGCGCAGACTAAGCCAACCGGCGGGGTATATTCGTTTAAAAGCTTTAGTTTTATGACAACTTATGTTTTATAGTTATACCCGATAGCTTAGTCATATGCAGATTACCGGGAGGTAGGAGTAAAATGGTTCAAATTTCAATGCATAAATTTACAACAACAACAATTAATTAAATAAAATGGTAAGCATCAAAACAGAAAGACGGGAAGCAAGAACGGCGACAGCAGTGACAGCATGTAATTAACATTTTACGAATTATTCTGCCGTTTGAGACAAGCTTTCAATTTTGTTTGATAAGCAACTGATATTCATTTAACTTGCCATGATTTCAAATCATTGGAAGTTATCATTTAGTCCTACCAGCCAGGTGGTAATTAAGACCACGCTGTTGTAATATGAAATCGGGTTTATTCTAAGCCCCAGTCACACCGGGCTGCGACCAGGTTACGACCTAGCTGCGATCGAAATAAAATGTAATCGCAGTGAAATAGTAGAAAGAGCGCGCGACTGGTCGCAGAGGTCGTGGGTGATCGCCAAAGTAAAATATGTTGCAGCAAGGTCGATGGTCATGTTCAAAACTTCTGACGAGAGATTCCAAATTGTAAGAGTTCGCATACAGGCCTTATATAATCGTACCATCAGTCGTGCATGATCGTGGGTCAATTAGTCGCATGATCTACCGGTCCTGCCACCTGACGATTGTTGGTGCCACCTATCGATTGCTCTTAAGACTGGTGGTAGGTCATCGTACGATCGGTGGTGCGCGTGGTCGTGCGATTACTAACGATTTGATATGGAAATTAGGTAATCGTGCGAACTCTGGTTGCAATCGATCAATCGAGCAGTCGCATGTCGCCACGATTTATCGTACGATCGGTCGCTGATCGCCAACACAAGTCGCACGATTACCTAAGATTGATCTGGCTCCAATCGTTGGTGATCGCACGACCACGCGCACAACCGATCGCATGATGACCTGCCACCAGTCTTAAGAGCAATCGTATTATGCGATCGCAAATGGAGATCGTAGCAAACATTGCCGTTTGGTCGTACCTTGGCTAAATTGCCACCAATTGCACGATCCAGACAACGAACGATCCAGTGTGACTGAGACATTACTCCTTGTTTTTTTTTAAATTATTCACTTATTGGATGGTTGTATGTTCAAGCTTGATACGCTCCTGGATACTTACTTTTGTCGCTATTTAACCAAACAGTGCACGAAAGGTGCGTGTTTCTCTGTGTATACCATATAAGGAATGGCTGTGCGCTGATGCAAAAGTAACTCGAGGTCTACTTCGAGATGTACTTCTAGCCCACACGCCCGCCATTTTACAACACGTGACCACAAGGTCATAAGTATAGAACGAAGAAGAAAGTTGTGTTTACTTTAAATTCGAACAATACGTGTTTAGTTTAATTTCAATGATCAATTAAAATTAAAAAACAAAATACCATGTACTCATCTAATTACTCACATACAAATATATTCAACATATCACCTAGGTAACAAGGAATAAACATATCAAACTGATCCAAAGACGAGAAAAATATATAGATACGTCAGAGCTATTGACGTTTAATGTGACATAGTAAGTCAACTTTCAAGTACACTTTGATTGTTACTCACCGGAAGTGGATATGTCCAATGTTCCATTAGCACTGCTGGTGTGGTGACTGATCAATTTCCGATGATAACCGTAACCAGGATGAAACTCAGCTATTGCCATTTAGCGCTCGTTGAACGTATTGCCACTGTTCTTTATATTCCCAAATATTCACCACGTGCACTACAGTCGAATTATTGATGAACAATAATATATATTACCTCTGAACGCGTTTTATTATTATATCCGCAACAATAAAGCGTCATTTTATATATATTTCAACAATATTTGTTAAATATGCTAGTTTACAAGCCAAATCCAGAGCCATTGGGCAAGACGAATTCGGCCCTGCGTTCACTACGGCTATAAGCCCTATCGTTTTGTAACGTTTTACAATTTGGTTCCCAAGTGCAGCCAATGTGATACGGTGGGCAAGGGATACAATACAAAACGTTCGCCACTGTTAGCCGTAACTGAACGCAGGGCGTCTCCGTGTACTACTCCGTATACACATAACGCATTGTACAAACATTCAGACAAGATTCACAAGATACTAGTGATGCTCGCTTTGATTTCCATATATGGTATTAGATATTACACAGAAGAATTACAATTAAATTTGTAAAAGTTTAAAGTATTGACACTACCCCTGTTTGTAATGCTATTGACGAAAGTCGCAAAATCAGACATGAAATCTGATCTGTGATTTTGCGTATTACATAGACGTTACGCTTGGTGTTAGTAACATGTTCAAACCTTGTAATGGCGTTGTGTTCTCGATGCATCTAATAAATTATAAATACCATGTTCGATACATCAAAAGAACAATATAATAAAGCGATAATAGCAAACAGAACATGACGTTATAACCCGTTTAGTTAGCGCAGTCCATAGAACACTAGATTGTCTATATTGGTACGTACCCTGTACCCCGGGTTAGGAGTATGTTGTATGTGACAATTTGACCCAAACTCATTACATTCCGTCCTGCACCTCTGAATTATCCGTGGAATGTGCTAATTTAGTTATCAGTGAATGTGCATGTAAGTGCTGGTTAGTAACCTTAGAAACCTCGTACTACAAACTGCAATATAATTGAACAATATTGAACGAAGAATGATATGGTCACTATGGATTGATTCTTGCAGAATCCACAAACATCAACATACCCATATACTATCGAATGAATTTTGCGCTGAAATTAATAAGAAACATCAGACATATTAAATTTTCAGTTTCTTAATTTTCTACTTGATATATTCGTATCTAATTGCAATATCCTACACATAATACAAGTGGAGTACTTTAAGTATATAATTAAATAATCATATATATTGTATTACCGTTAAATCCATAGACCGTCCGGTCAAAAACTCAGCGCCTATCCATGAGGTGTTTTGGGTTATACAGTTTGTGTATTAATTAATGATATGTGGTTCTACATGTTGCTGGACTGAATGCATTGTTCATGATACGAAGTTGAGTGCAACGTTGCTTTTTGCATTATTTTACGAAAGACATTTTAACATTCGCGAATTCCACTTAATGAGTTCACGAGTTTAAATTCATGAATTCACAACTTCACGATCGTGAATTCTTGAAATTGAACTCTTGAATTCATGACGTTGAATTTGACAATTCTTGAAGTCGAAATGTAACCATCAGGCTTTCGTATGACTGTCTGTGTTACACGTGTACACATGTATTTATCAAGTATTATTCCAAGATGAACATATTGCTCCCCTTCCTCAATCTCATAGTTTCCAATGTACAGTTTTCTATAATATAAATCATAATATTTCAGTATTTCATTAACCACATTGTGGAACATTCGAGGAGTATACAATATCGGCATGTGTTTGCATATAGTCATTACAGATATCAAGCATCTTTTGTAGACCTGCTTTGGAGTGTGTGGTCGACAACAGATCGTTGTAGGGTTGTGGATGTTCTGGACGTACATTCAGATACCTAACCAAATTGCTAGTCTTCAATTCCTAAATAATATATATAGTAGAGGGGAAACCAGTCTGATGTAAGTCTAGTGCACTGCAGCATCGGAAACCAGTCTGGTGTAAGTCTAGTGCCCTGCAGTATCGGGAACCAGTCTGGTGTAAGTATAGTGCACTGCAGCATCGGGAACCAGTCTGATGTAAGTCTAGTGCACTGCAGCATCGGAAACCAGTCTGGTGAAAGTCTAGTTCCCTGCAGTATCGGAAACCAGTCTGATGTAAAATGATTGCTTACATTTACATTGCACTTTACATCGTTACATTGCGTACAAACTACGAATTATTCTGTCGGTTGTTGTGAAGCTATACATTAACCCATTATACCACACTCGGCCAAATGTTTGATGTGCATCAGGAAACGTGACATCATTGTTATGTTATTTTTATTAAGCTCAGTAGTTAGAGCTATAGACTTTCACCCCGGAGATCCGGGTTCGATTCCGGGGCTAGGCAGTCATGTCCTTCCGTGACATTGGGTTGCGGTCATTTATCATCAACCTCAGATCATATAGGGACATTGTCAGTTGCTTGCGGAAGAGCAAAGTAGTACTGTTTGGTGTTGCATTTTGTGATGTTGTACTTTCTAATTTTTCCTCATAGAAGAATACATAATACATCTTGTTAATCTATTGCTTTCGTTTCGTAGTAGATAAACATATTCGACTTGAAACATCTCACCTACCTTCTTACTTCATGGTACGAAATATCATGTTTCTAAAATTGTCAAATGATTTTGTTTTGTCGATATGACAAAATAGTTTGTATTGTACATACGATTTTATTGAAATAAACGATTAAAACAATAACAAAATAATGCCCAAATGCATGTCAGTCGATATGTGATGAACTACTTAGCTGGAAGGAACGAAGTGTAATATCAGCAATAGGATTAAAATGAATAAAGTTCACTTTAAGATGTGTATTAAAATAATATGTTAAGTGTTTGTTGCAACGTTGTTTCTTTACGCATTCATAAGCCATGAGAGTGTCATTAGGTAAATCATGTGAGGTTAGTATTACCATCACAGCATTATGAGCCACTTCAGTCATAAATTATTTTAGCTGTATACGAGTATATAGCTGTGTATTTAACTGTCTATTCAGTAACATTGTAGTATACATGTATGAAACGTATTCATGGCTAGAATAGACTGGTTTCTTTTTAATATAAATTAAGTTTGCTTATTTAAAAAAGTACTATATATCTTATAGTGTTTGGTACCATGTTTCATACTATATCATAAAAATGTAGTTCTAATCTCATTTGATGTAATTTTGAACGGTTGTGAGTATTATATGGCAGAAAATATTACTCTCTGTGATGAAAACTATTCACATTGAGCTAAAATATGAAGTTTGTTACATCAACATTTATTGTATAACTGTATGTTAATGCACAGTTTATGAATCTTAACATAATTATTATTAACGTAGAGCAATCTTTCAAATGTGTCTGTCTAATTACTTTAATTATGAAGACAAACCTGTATGGTGTTAGGTAATTAGAAACAGTTGCATTCAAAGACTTTCCCTGGTACACCATAGTAACATTATATATTATTATCTCTTCCGCAGGCAACAAATGTACAAGGTACAAAATCCAATACAATTCCCCAAAAAACCAAACAGTTGGGTACATTCTTGAAATGGATCAGTATGCATGTGTGTAAGACACTGAATCCGGAAATTTAATTCATTCACATTACACTATTGTCAAGTCATCACAAGCGTTGTAGTAGCAATATCAATATTGTTATTAAGGGTGGACAAATGCGCGGCTAACACTGTCAAAACATGAATGTAAGATGTAATTAAAATTGAATTTTGTTTCTACATTACCAAATAAAAAATGGATTATATCAGCCAGATTTAGTTTTAAAGTAATATTATTTTCATGGTCTATGAGTGGTAAAAAAACAAAAAAATGCAATCTACAATCTCTATTTCAACCAGACTGACCCTTGACAGAAATGGCAATGAGAGACTGACCCTTGACAGAAATGGCAATGAGAGACTGACCCATGACAGAAATGGCAATGAGAGACTGACCCTTGACAGAAATGGCAATGAGAGACTTACCCTTGACAGAAATGGCAATGAGAGACTGACCCTTGACAGAAATGGCAATGAGAGACTGACCCTTGACAGAAATGGCAATGAGAGACTGACTCTTGACAGAAATGGCAATGAGAGACTGACCCTTGACAGAAATGGCAATGAGAGACTGACCCTTGACAGAAATGGCAATGAGAGACTGACCCTTGACAGAAATGGCGATGAGAGACTACCCTTGACAGAAATGGCAATGAGAGACTGACCCTTGACAGAAATGGCAATGAGAGACTGACCTTTGACAGAAATGGCAATGAGAGACTGACCCTTGACAGAAATGGCAATAAGAGACTGACCCTTGACAGAAATGGTAATGAGAGACTGACCCTTGACAGAAATGGCAATGAGACACTGAACGATGACAGAAATGGCAATGAGAGACTGACCCTTGACAGAAATGGCAATGAGAGACTTACCCTTGACAGAAATGGCAATGAGAGACTGACCCTTGACAGAAATGGTAATGAGAGACTGACCCTTGACAGAAATGGCAATGAGAGACTGACCCTTGACAGAAATGGCAATGAGAGACTGACCCTTGACAGAAATGGTAATGAGAGACTGACCCTTGACAGAAATGGTAATGAGAGACTGACCCTTGACAAAAATGGCAATGAGAGACTGACCCTTGACAGAAATGGTAATGAGAGACTGACCCTTGACAGAAATGGCAATGAGACACTGAACGATGACAGAAATGGCAATGAGAGACTGACCCTTGACAGAAATGGCAATGAGACACTGAACGATGACAGAAATGGCAATGAGACACTGAACGATGACAGAAATGGCAATGAGACACTGAACGATGACAAAAATGGCAATGAGAGACTGACCCTTGACAGAAATGGTAATGAGAGACTGAACGATGACAGAAATGGCAATGAGAGACTGACCATTGACAGAAATGGCAATGAGACACTGAACGATGACAGAAATGGCAATGAGAGACTGACCCTTGACAGAAATGGTAATGAGAGACTGACCCTTGACAGAAATGGCAATGAGACACTGACCGGTGACAGAAATGGCAATGAGACACTGAACGATGACAGAAATGGCAATGAGACACTGAACGATGACAGAAATGGCAATGAGACACTGAACGATGACAGAAATGGCAATGAGACACTGAACGATGACAGAAATTGCAATGAGACACTGACCGGTGACAGAAATGGCAATGAGACAATGAACGATGACAGAAATGGCAATGAGACACTGACCGGTGACAGAAATGGCAATGAGACAATGAACGATGACAGAAATGGCAATGAGACACTGACCGGTGACAGAAATGGCAATGAGACAATGAACGATGACAGAAATGGCAATGAGACACTGACCGGTGACAGAAATGGCAATGAGACAATGAACGATGACAGAAGTGGCAATGAGACACTGACCGGTGACAGAAATGGCAATTAGACACTGAACGATGACAGAAATGGCAATGAGATACTGACCGGTGACAGAAATGGCAATGAGACACTGCCCGGTGACATAAATGGCAATGAGACACTGACCGATGACAGAAATGACAATGAGACACTGACCGGTGACAGAAATGGCAATGAGACACTGCCCGGTGACATAAATGGCAATGAGACACTGACCGATGACAGAAATGGCAATGAGACACTGAACGATGACAGAAATGGCAATGAGACACTGAACGATGACAGAAATGGCAATGAGACACTGAACGATGACAGAAATGGCAATGAGACACTGACCGATGACAGAAATTGCAATGAGACACTGACCGGTGAGAGAAATGGCAATGAGACAATGAACGATGACAGAAATGGCAATGAGACACTGACCGGTGACAGAAATGGCAATGAGACAATGAACGATGACAGAAATGGCAATGAGACACTGACCGGTGACAGAAATGGCAATGAGACAATGAACGATGACAGAAATGGCAATGAGACACTGACCGGTGACAGAAATGGCAATGAGACAATGAACGATGACAGAAATGGCAATGAGACACTGACCGGTGACAGAAATGGCAATTAGACACTGAACGATGACAGAAATGGCAATGAGATACTGACCGGTGACAGAAATGGCAATGAGACACTGCCCGGTGACATAAATGGCAATGAGACACTGACCGGTGACAGAAATGGCAATGACACACTGACCGATGACAGAAATGGCAATGAGACACTGACCGGTGACAGAAATGGCAATGAGACACTGACCGATGACAGAAATGGCAATGAGACACTGACCGGTGACAGAAATGGCAATGAGACACTGACCGGTGACCGAAATGGCAATGAGACACTGACCGGTGACAGAAGTGGCAATGAGAAACTGACCGGTGACCGAAATGGCAATGAGACACTGACCGGTGACCGAAGTGGCAATGAGACACTGACCGGTGACCGAAATGGCAATGAGACACTGACCGGTGACCGAAGTGGCAATGAGACACTGACGTTTCCAGGATAATTCAAACAAAGCATTAAGTTATTGGTCAGTATACATGTACGTAGTTTTCATATAGGCAGTCTATGCTTAAATCAGACGATATGAAAAATATCGTTAAAACATAATCGATACATGATAAATTGAGAAACTGTTCAGAACTTAAACCTTTTTGGGAACTGACGTTTTTTACACCAAGCTTCACAGTATAAGCAGTAAAACGTAGCTAGGTATTGCTATTTTACGGTGTATTTATTTCGGTTTGTCAGAAATATTCTCCATAAATGAATTGTTTGTTTCGTATTTAAGATTAAAAGGTTCTGTAATTTCCAGATATCTTGGAAATAAAAGCTGTTTACGAATATTAAACACTGTTTTTGTCTGAAGATTTACAAGTGTTTGAAATCACTGGTGCATTGTTAAAACATTATTGATTTCATGTGTTGCTCCAGCCATTCATGTCGGTGGGTCCAGCTCCTGGCTATTCTGCTAAAGTCTCATGGGGGCGAACCCAAATACGAGATAAATAAAGTTGGAAACTGTTGAATGGTTGTCAAATATCCGACGTTGTCCCCTCAAATTGTCTGCTCATGTTTGGTACATAGCAGATTTTCACGGATTCCTTCCCTTTATCCCTTCTAGAGTTATCTCCCTTTATCCCATCGATACATATCGTGACAGTTTCTTAAGCATATTTCTAGAGATGTACTTGACATCGGGGTAGCCATTTCGTATATTTACAAATAAAGCATTTTTCAATTATTTACCAACATATATTTTTTTTTTCAAAATTTGTGGTAGATATTTGTAAGAGAATAATATAAAACACTTCTCTAAAACAACAGTTACTATGGTATTGAATAAAATGCATTAATCAGCATATGGAGAGTGTTTCTCCGTTTTCCAATCTCTATGCCAATCAGACATTTTCTATTTCTCAACATGAGTATTTACCATGGGAAATAATCATAATAGATTTAGACGTCAAACTACGTACAGCACAGTCTTCACGAATTATCCAATGAGCAGGTGTATAATGCGTATCAAAGTCTGTCAGCGTGTACAATCGCATGAACATCGTGTATATACATGTATCTAAGTCTCATTTTGTACATTTTGATGTCTATATTTGTACACTAGGACTAGTCATTGACGTTGCTTTGCACTTTTGAAGTATTACTTCTAGGTTTCCGTTATATTTATATTACACGAGTCGTTTGTGCATGCTCATTGCCCAAGTGTACAACGTAAGTTAGTACATTGCTGATTACATTCAGATTCCTCTTGGTGTTACATTACCACTTTATAGAGTGTTCGCCTTACCTTGTATACACAGACGTAAATTAAATATACCCTAGACAAACTAGGCACGGCGTTCATAAGCTATTACTAGTAGACCATAATTTGTTCTTTAATGCATGGTTTCATCCAATACATTTCTTACTGTAGACACATTTTACCCATGTGAATAGTCGTGCGTATGTCGATATTGTTATTTCAATGTTAGACATTGGCTGTGATTCAAGAATGTTCTCCTTCAATACAGTTGCCGTTTTCGAGAAATATTTGAAATGAACTTATCCCGCGACATACTGTTCGGAAAGCAAAAATCAATTCCATTGCAGAAAATTGTGAATAATGTCAAGAGACCAGACGGACGTAGATATAACGATATGTCGCGATACTCTCTGGAAAATGTTATGTTTATACGATTTTAAAGATAAAGCGGCGTTTAAGAATTACAGACAAAATGTATTTAATATAGTTCTCCGAAAGCCACACCAATATCAAGTATACACCTTTAAGTATATGGCTAAAGATCCAAAACAAAGTCATGTTCCTCAATGCTACATTCTTCATTGAATGCAGGTTTATTTCAATGTTCCTCAATGCTACACTACTCATTCAATGCAGGTTTATTTCAATGTTCCTCAATGCTACACTACTCATTGAATGCAGATTTATTTCAATGTTCCTCAATGCTACACTACTCATTGAATGCAGGTTTATTTCAATGTTCCTCAATGCTACACTACTCATTGAATGCAGGTTTATTTCAATGTTCCACAATGCTACACTACTCATTGAATGCAGGTTTATTTCAAAGTTCCTCAATGCTACACTACTCATTGAATGCAGGTTTATTTCAATGTTCCTCAATGCTACACTACTCATTGAATGCAGGTTTATTTCAATGTTCCTCAATGCTACACTACTCATTGAATGCAGGTTTATTTCAATGTTCCTCAATGCTACACTACTCATTGAATGCAGGTTTATTTCAATGTTCCACATTGCTACACTACTAATTGAATGCAGGTTTATTTCAATGTTCCTCAATGATACACTACTCATTGAATGCAGGTTTATTTCAATGTTCCACAATGCTACACTACTCATTGAATGCAGGTTTATTTCAATGTTTCTCAATGATATACTACTCATTGAATGCAGGTCTATTTCAATGTTCCTCAATGCTACACTACTCATTGAATGCAGGTTTATTTCAATGTTCCTCAATGCTACACTACTCATTGAATGCAGGTTTATTTCAATGTTCCTCAATGCTACACTACTCATTGAATGCAGGTTTATTTCAATGTTCCTCAATGCTACACTACTCATTGAATGCAGGTTTATTTCAATGTTCCTCAATGCTACACTACTCATTGAATGCAGGTTTATTTCAATGTTCCTCAATGCTACACTACTCATTGAATGCAGGTTTATTTCAATGTTTCTCAATGATATACTACTCATTGAATGCAGGTTTATTTCAATGTTCCTCAATGCTACACTACTCATTGAATGCAGGTTTATTTCAATGTTCCTCAATGCTACACTACTCATTGAATGCAGGTTTATTTCAATGTTCCTCAATGCTACACTACTCATTGAATGCAGGTTTATTTCAATGTTCCACATTGCTACACTACTAATTGAATGCAGGTTTATTTCAATGTTCCTCAATGATACACTACTCATTGAATGCAGGTTTATTTCAATGTTCCACAATGCTACACTACTCATTGAATGCAGGTTTATTTCAATGTTTCTCAATGATATACTACTCATTGAATGCAGGTCTATTTCAATGTTCCACAATGCTACACTACTCATTGAATGCAGGTTTTTTTCAATGTTCCACAATGCTACACTACTCATTGAATGCAGGTTTATTTCAATGTTCCTCAATGCTACACTACTCATTCAATGCAGGTTTATTTCAATGTTCCACAATGCTACACTACTCATTGAATGCAGGTTTATTTCAATGTTCCTCAATGCTACACTACTCATTGAATGCAGGTTTATTTCAATGTTCCTCAATGATACACTACTCATTGAATGCAGGTTTATTTCAATGTTCCACAATGCTACACTACTCATTGAATGCAGGTTTATTTCAATGTTCCACAATGCTACACTACTCATTGAATGCAGGTTTATTTCAATATTCCTCAATGCTACACTACTCATTGAATGCAGGTTTATTTCAATGTTCCACAATGCTACACTACTCATTGAATGCAGGTTTATTTCAATGTTCCTCAATGCTACACTACTCATTCAATGCAGGTTTATTTCAATGTTCCACAATGCTACACTACTCATTGAATGCAGGTTTATTTCAATATTCCTCAATGCTACACTACTCATTGAATGCAGGTTTATTTCAATGTTCCACAATGCTACACTACTCATTGAATGCAGGTTTATTTCAATGTTCCACAATGCTACACTACTCATTGAATGCAGGTTTATTTCAATGTTCCACAATGCTACACTACTCATTGAATGCAGGTTTATTTCAATGTTCCACAATGCAACACTACTCATTGAATGCAGGTTTATTTCAATGTTCCACAATGCAACACTACTCATTGAATGCATGTTTATTTCAATGTTCCAGAATGCTACACTACTCATTGAATGCATGTTTATTTCAATGTTCCTCAATGCTACACTACTCATTGAATGCAGGTTTATTTCAATGTTCCTCAATGATACACTACTCATTGAATGCAGGTTTATTTCAATGTTCCACAATGCTACACTACTCATTGAATGCAGGTTTATTTCAATATTCCTCAATGCTACACTACTCATTGAATGCAGGTTTATTTCAATGTCCCACAATGCTACACTACTCATTGAATGCAGGTTTATTTCAATGTTCCACAATGCTACACTACTCATTGAATGCAGGTTTATTTCAATGTTCCACAATGCAACACTACTCATTGTATGCATGTTTATTTCAATGTTCCAGAATGCTACACTACTCATTGAATGCAGGTTTATTTCAATGTTCCTCAATGCAACACTACTCATTGAATGCAGGTTTATTTCAATGTTCCACAATGCTACACTACTCATTCAATGCAGGTTTATTTCAATGTTCCACAATGCTACACTACTCATTGAATGCAGGTTGATTTCAATGTTCCTCAATGCTACACTACTCATTGAATGCAGGTTTATTTCAATGTTCCTCAATGATACACTACTCATTGAATGCAGGTTTATTTCAATGTTCCACAATGCTACACTACTCATTGAATGCAGGTTTATTTCAATGTTCAACAATGCTACACTACTCATTGAATGCAGGTTTATTTCAATGATCCTCAGTGCTACACTACTCATTCAATGCAGGTTTATTTCAATGTTCCTCAATGCTACACTACTCATTGAATGCAGGTTTATTTCAATGTTCCTCAATGCTACACTACTCATTGAATGCAGGTTTATTTCTATAAGTTCGTACATTTCTCCATACATTGTAGCCTGATCAATTAAGTCACGCGAATGCCTCATACGGATTTCATTTATTGGCTTTTACAGACAAAACGAATGCCTAAATTAAAGACGGATTGATGGTGAAATTTATTGTAAAAATTATCAAAAACTGAGCAAAATATTGCATTGAAATAATTATTGTAAGTACTACTTAGTATGTTTCAAGGAATAAATATTGTAAGTACTACTTAGTATGTTTCAAGGAATAAATATTGTAAGTACTACTTAGTATGTTTCAAGGAATAAATATTGTAAGTACTACTTAGTATGTTTCAAGGAATAAATATTGTAAGTACTACTTAGTATGTTTCAAGGAATAAATAGTGTAAGTACTACTTAGTATGTTTCAAGGAAAAATAGTGTAAGTACTACTTAGTATGTTTCAAAGAATAAATATTGTAAGTACTACTTAGTATGTTTCAAAGAATAAATATTATAAGTACTACTTAGTATGTTTCAAGGAATAAATAGTGTAAGTACTACTTAGTATGTTTCAAGGAATAAATAGTGTAAGTACTACTTAGTATGTTTCAAGGAATAAACTGCACCCACTGCGCTTAAAGGTACACATAGTCTTTTTGGGGACAGAATATATTTTGCTATAATTATGAGGAAACCCTTTGTAAATACCTTCATACAGATGTACTCTACAACAACATGACGTCACTTTTCTTGCATGTTTCCTAAAACCACAAATACAAGTGTCTGATATAGGGTTTGCGCCAGCATATGACATACTTGCATCGGACTCGTGTTATAAAGTTCAAGGAAACGTTTAAGAAAAGTTTAAATGCGTTTTCTGAGAGTACGTCTGCATTAAGACTTTAACATGCCATTTTCTAAAAATAATTGCGTGGGATATTATTATAGAAAATAAGACTAAGGCCGTTATACCTTTAAAATGAATACGCAAATGGTAAAATATCAGGTGACTCGTCTGCGTTTTCCGTACCCGACGCTTCTCGCTTAAAAGATATTTTTTATTTTGTAATATGGAACTTAAATTAATTTTCTCAAATAAACAAGTTTTTCACTGTGTTTACCTGACATTGTTGTAGGCATTTCTGGTAGACTTAGTGCCCTTGACTTAGTAAAAAGAGCCTACAGAGCATGCAATCTTGTATGGCGCAAATCAATAGTTCAAATGAAATTATAGTGTTAAAATGTATTTTATGCTGCGTCTTTCAAATTTTACTGGAATGCTTATCAGCATGTGAAGTTATGCAGAGGGTAATTTTGATGTACCTCTTTGACTATGGGCGGAGTAATGACCCTTGGTTTTGTGACAAAGGCAGGAAGTGCGGGGGGCATCTGGGTTCTATGGAAACATCTCTAGTTTAATGAATATTCTGCATGGTTCGCACTGTGTATGTGATCTTTTGTTGGCAACTTCTCTTACAGTTTTACACTTATTTCATTCCAATGTTGTAGCATATTTGTAGCATATTTGAGCACAATGTCTATTAATCCGAGACTTCTCTGACCCTATAGCCTTTTTTTTTTGCGGCTTAGGGTCAGAGGAACTCCTATAGTAAAAACCCGGGGATTACTGAAAACCACACAGTCGTGTACAGTCGTGTACTTTCAACGGTGTATGTGGCGTTTGGTTTCATTTTAACGGAAAGTTAGCCGAACAAATCGGTAAATTGATATTTAATTTACCAATCTGCATCGATCACGTGACAGCCAGGTGCTTTGACCCAAATACATATTTACATGAAGAAAATTATTTGTTTAGCTTACTCTGAAAATGATTGACCGTTACAACGTATTAAAGGTTTTCCAAACAAATGTTACGGTTCAGATAGGTTAATTAATATATTGATAATAGATGTATATGCTTGAAATGTTAATCCAATGAATGTTTACATAGATATATTGATTTAAGTTCCTCTCCCCCCGGGTTTTTACTATAGGAGTTCCTCTGACCCTAACCAGCAACATGAAATATCAAAAATCGTAAAAGGTGCTGGTTTAGGGACAGAGAAGGCTCGGATTAAATGTCTATCTGTATATGACGTATTGTCATTGGTTACGGCGCTTTGTTGGCATTTTATTACTTTTATACTGCATTGCTCAGATTGCTCAGCATGCAATGTTACAACCCGTTTTGCAATCAAAACGCTTTTGCAATAAAAAAAATTTAAATCGCTAAAAATGCATGTGTAGTACCTTAAACAGTTGTATGTATGTATGATTATACTAAACGTATATGTGCGACTCATATAACTCATACATTAGAACAACTAGACGAGATTTATTTTCAACGCATTTAGCAATAACAATTCCACACCGGTCAACGCGTTTTGCATGTGTATTGTCTTAAACAGTCGTACATAGGTAGCATTTGGCCGTTATCTATGTATTGGAAAACATTACCATATAGCGTTTAAGTGTGAGGATAGATAGTTTCGATTTAAATCCAATATTTTTTACTGACAGATCCAAGGCTGTAAATCGCTGTATGTGCTTTAAATGTATGTTAAAGTTTGATATATCGTGTTGATGTTATTTTCTTCCCCCTTTCGGCCTATTGTTGCCAGCTGTCTTGACTTGTCCTGTGGTGTTTCCCATCCATTAAATCCCACCCTTTGTCCTCATTAAGTTGTCTTTTATGGTCGGCCGCTGTTCCCTTGCGTATTTACCCTTGCACCTCATCAAATGCCTGATGTTTTATGAACTGTTGTTTTCCCGGTCTTATGTATGTGGAGTTCTCTGTCGACACGTTCGCTCCCATGTAATATGACCTCATTTTGTATGTTGTGCGGTTAGTTCTCTTTAGAAAATTACACATGATTGTGATGTATGTGTAAACATGTCTTCATTTGTATTTATATAATTGTGTTTCTCATTCATCATTTATATACATGTTGATCGAAATGAAATAGTTCTATTGCAGAAACATGTAAGTAATAGTAATAATATAAAATTATATACTTTTGTTTTCCCTAAGTAAGCCGTATATTTTCATGTCTCCAATGTATAATTAAGACATGAATAATGACATTGCATAACTAATGATAAAATATTTTACTTGAATTGGAATTGCACTACAATTGTTAATGTTAAAGATGCCTTAACCAAGGTAGCAACAATACAGGAAATACGGCCAGTTCTAATAGTTTACATTCAGATAGACCAAATGCATCTTTTATAAACATAAGGTGGCTGATCTAGGAGTTTTGTGTATATATAGATAAAAAGTGAATGATAAAGTCGAGCATAAGGTTTAAATTTTAACCTCTATTTGACATTTACAATTTAGTTTAAATTTTGACTTTGGCCTATCTAGAAACAAATCTTTCTATGTATTGTCAAGTGATAGGCATGAAAGCTATTAAATGATATGACAAACATCTGTCAACCCGGATTCTTGTTGGACATAAATTATATACAATTGAATGCTTTGATAAATTCACTCTGATAAACATGCTTGAATCCTGTAGATAACTCGCACCAACTTGTATAAGGATGCTGATGTAAATTGAAAGTTAATTAATTCGGAAATCAGCTTAGTAGTGTATATGCTTACGTGGTTATATTCATGATTTATCAGAATAACAGGAAATAGATTCGATCTGACCTGGTCGAGTTAAAGAAATCCCCTCCATATTACTTAAGTAAAATACTTTTATTAGCGATTATAATAGTTATGTTACATGTTTCATATGTAAACTTATCATGAGTGTATTTTGCTTTTGAATTAGGTGCATGCGTTTTTGAATGACTGTGGACTTTGTATGTGTCTATTCATACTCGAGTTATTTATTCATTCTTATATACATTGCGTCAGCAGTGATGCACAGTAACGACAGTTCGGATACTGCGTCTCATATCCATCACATACTTTGCAACAGTTCTTTACATATGCTAAATCACTTCGATTAAGAGCTTCGTTAATATTTATGCCAAAAATACTATAAATACTTATACAGGGCATTAACCTAAGCAAAAAAAACTTAGGCTACTAACTTGTCCTACAGGGAAGGTTTTGAACGCGAAGCTTAGCTCAACATTCTTCCACATATTCATTGATTAAATCACGTAGAGTATTACGTCGAGGCAATATCAGTGCCAAAACATTCGACGAAAATGTTTTGTAAATCGTGCACTTGGCTGTGCTCTTTATCAGGTCCGCGCGTTAAATACAGAATCACGACGGCTAGCACAAGAGTGTACGACATAAATCATATTAAGAATACCTAAACGTTCATACAGGCTTGAAAGCTATTAAAAACACACCACTCTTTACTGCAATAAAACATTTTACACTACATTGTCTTGTAAGAAATTAAGTGTCCACGAGTTGATGGTGACTGTGAAGCTAGTATGGTGTAATACAAAAGACACACACGTCGTTGTCGGAAAGAGTTGCATTCCCCTCCAGAAATTCAGAAGCTTTCTAGAGAAAGGAATACAGAATAGCATTAAGTACTTTGATTATACATTTGATTAGAATTACTTTTTTTTCTACAGACATACCTCATGGAAGTCCAATTGTTATGATAATACAAAACAACGAATACAGTTTATTTCATTTTCTCAGTACTTGTAAAACATGACAACATGAGTACATAATATACAAAATACAAATACAAGGGTAAAGAGGCAGTTTCAATAAGAAAATTAATGCATCATGCACAAGAGATACAATTATAAACAGATATTCAGGGAAAGGTATTGTTATTCTAACTTTGTTAAAATATGTATATATTCAAGAAAAATATGCTGTTTTCGGATGTTTTAAAGACGATTTCGGTAGTTTTTACTTCGCAACTTTTATGCGGCGAATACTCTTCAAAATTGACGTAGTGAAATAGTAATTCGGACAATCACAATGTTATGGTGTTATCGAGAAAACGTGACGTAAAATACCATTCAAATTGACAAGTAGACTCGCTCTATCGGATCAGAATTAACGTTTTTTAATTATTTTTGAAAGTGTAGGACGAGTGTTGATAAACTTATTGTAACATCAATTCGATAGTTTCGTGAGACCATACGGAAGCGATATACTTGCGATTAAGTCGCCCGATTGTGGGTAGTGATCTCCCCTGAGAAATTTCACCTTGGATACAATTACCGGGGATAAAAAATGTTTATTTCGCCATGTTTCGTGTATGTAAACACAAGGACTACATACGACAGTATCAACAAACATCATTTTATAAGTAATCTTTCGTTTGAACTTTTTTAATTCATCTGATTTATGAAATATACGTGTTTCGGATGCAAATTAAACCCGGAAGTGCATCGAACGCCATGTTTAAGCGTTTGTTTAAGTTAGATACCAACTTGATGACCGCCTTAAATT
Organism: Mactromeris polynyma; assembly: GCA_032209605.1. NCBI lineage: Eukaryota > Metazoa > Mollusca > Bivalvia > Venerida > Mactridae > Mactromeris > Mactromeris polynyma. Next base: position 2,007,782 of record JASFXZ010000019.1, on the reverse strand, counting down.
TGAATTTGCTTTGAAGTGTTGAGAGTCTGTATGTGTGTATGTATAACTGTGTTTATGAGGTCGCCCGTCGCCGCGCACATTTTTATAATGCACGTTATGACAGTTTTGAAGCCAAATACGGTCACTGCACAGTGCCAATGAGACCCATCGTACAGTTACCATTTTCCGGGCATCTAACCAGTACTTTCCTGGAATCTACCCAGTACTTTCCAGGTTACATGCCAGTACTATGTTAGGTGGGAAGCATTTCCGTTTTATCCGGCAAGACGAGGGATCGGACCCACGACCTTCGGATTCGCAGTCAGTAGCTTTAACCACTGAGCCACAGGGCCACATTTGTTGACAGTCTGCTTAATATAGAAAGTAGATAGTTCAAGTGATACAGAGTACGGTTCTATATCTCTGAGTCAAGTTCTGATATTGAAAAGCAGGTATCAGTTGGTGTAGATGCTAGGGCAGCTGACAACATGAAGCGCAGTGCATAGCAAAGTTTATGAATGACACCTGTGGTTGCAAACGGATAGGCAAACGATAACCTTCATTATTTAACTATATTATGGCTTACTGGGAGTTGAACCCTCACCCTCTCGTTCCAAAGGTAGATGCTTAACATTTGGCCATGGTGTCTATGCATAATATAAAAAAACATTCAGGTATTACAACCAGGTTTATTTCCTAATTGATGAACAGAGTGTTGTATCAGAGTGCTTATGCTGTGGCAAGCATGGTTCATCATTATTTTGAGTAGTAAGGAGTTGGAGAAAAAACATGGTCAGGTATTATCACTGAACCTGATTTAGCCTGTTAATTATAATACTAATATTGAAAAAATTACACTTCTATGAAATAGCTTTATTCAGTCCATACACACTTGTAAGTAAGTAATGAGTATGTTCTTTCTTTCAAAAGTTATAATCATGTCCAAAGTTTTAAAAATGTTGAATATTTGTTGTAGTTGAAACCAAGTGCTTTTATTATTTTCGTTGTTTTCTGTCAGGTACACTTTAGCAATACATGTGGTTAGAACAAATACACCATATTATGGTATGAATTATGGCGAATTTCTAAAAGGTATATATTACTTTTGTATACCAGTATATTGTCAAGTTTATTTTTTTATTACTGAAAGTAGAAATGATGTTTTACAATATATTCATTATGTAATGTTTTCATGATTAATTCATCTTAATCACATATGCTAGATATGATACTTTTGGATGTCGATATTAAATATTGCTTTTGTACAAGTACATTATATTGCAGTTTTAAAAAAATGGATGATTTACATGGACATATCATTGTTATAATTGTTTTTTAAATTAAAGGGCTCCACACAACATTTGAGATGTCAACCATGGTTGTCACACACACAAAGTTTGCTCTACATTGGCACATTGGTCTCTGGAAAGTTAAGCAGAGGGATTCTGCTGCAGAATCGATTCAAAGAGTTGCTGCAACTTTTTTAATGCTGGCAAACCAAGAGTTGTAACCTACAAAAAATGCTCTATGTCTGACAGAAAGAAATTCCTGTTACTTAAGTGCTCTCATGGTGATGTAACATGATTCAAGTTATTCCTTAAGGCTTGGACCCAGACAGGCACTATAAGGGAGTTTGTTCGATCTGAAGATGATTCTTAGATTTATGGTTTATCTAGAATATACTTTGTCAACATGCGTTAAAAGTTGTTTAGAACTTTCATACCAGTTTGTTGTGTGTACTGTTGTGTAATAGTTCATAACTATATGTATATATTAAACATCAAGTTAAAACAAAGTGCCCTTGCACAAACGTAGCTTAAGTCTAAACATGAATGTATAGGGTTGTTATAATGTTGTTGTTTGTGCATTTCATGAATTAAAATTATTATTAAATTATATTTATGAAATGGAACATAATTAGATTGAGACATTGTATACTATTTAACTGTTTGTTATTAGAAAATAAGTGACTGCCCATCATTTATTGAATCTTCATTCAAAACTTATTGCAAGTCACAGTTTTTATGTTGAAATTTGTTAACTTTGGTGTTTCTCATGCAAACCTTATTCATAAATCAGTAATTCTTTCTGAAGAGATATAATATTTATATTGTAGATGTACCTGTACAACATGCCTATTGTTTTTCTGTGAATGCTCACTTCTTAATGTTATAGTTGCTTAGCTACAAAAGAAAACAGATGTGTTCTGGTCAGTGTTTTCTGTGGATGTTATTGTAATTCATTTACATATGTGCATCAGACACTTCAGTTAGTATGATATTGCACAATATGCCTGCACTTTCTTAATGCAATCTTTTATATGCAAAAAGGAATTATGTGAAAACTAGCAAGTAGAATTGTTTGTTCAGTTGTAGCCTTGATTTCATTTCTGCAGAAAACACCTAAAATATACTCTTCTAGAGGTTTATACACTATATAGCATGTCATTAGAAATATAGGTCTTTGGCAAATTTTGTCAAAATTTCAGTTTATCTTCGTTGTTAAGCAACTACAGAAACGTCAGTTGTTATTTTACAGTTAAATGTCAATAATAACAGTTGGTATACAAATAAACTACTATGAAGTTATATATGTTTTGTTTATAGTTTAAATGTGCTTATTATATCCTAATGTATACTAGATTTGGAATGGAAATAGTCGATTTTTGCAGGAAATCAATGTTACTTAGTAACAACAAAATCGTCATAACTCTGTAAATATTCAAGATATCAACTTGAAATTTTCAGGATTTAAATATATAATATATATTATATGTATGTATGTGTAATTGGACAAGTATTGTCTATTTATATACATCTAGTTAGGCATTATAGTCATGGTCACAGTTTTTATCAAGCATGTAGTTGTGTAAATTATTAAAGTAGACATTTTTGCCAAAAATGAAAGGCTAACTATACATGGTATTTGTACTATGGAGATATTATTCTGCTTTTAGCAGATAACATTTAATTTTTCAATAAAAAAAGGAGTGCAATCAGTAAAAACTGTTTTATAGGTATAAACTATTGAATAATTGTATTTTGGTATGCATATTATGATGTCTGAAAATACATAGTTGTATATTCAATGAAAATGATTCAAAACGGAATAATTCGGTTTCCATGGCAACATAGATCTTAAACAGATAGAAGTAAGTTTTTGCTCTAGAACATTGAACATAATTGAAATGGATCGAGTTATGCAACAACTAAAAAGAAATAACTTTATATCAAATAAATCAGAAAAGTAGCATTTTATGTGGGTTTCATTTTGGGGTTGCCATGGTGACATATTGAAATATATCTTATATTTGTCTTTTCTTTTTTGATGTTGGTTCTTCATGCTTTTATTAAACACTAATTTTATCAAACTATTACCAGTGCAAATATTGACCCTTTGTGAACTAGCCATTTCAATGTCTTCATCATATTTCAATAGATTTGGTAAAAATGACCACAATTCCAGATTGAAAGTAAAGGTCAAGGACACCAGATATTTAATTTCTTAAGAAACATTTCCAATTTGACAATAGCTTTGATGTTTGCATTGACCTTGCATGTTTAAATGTGTTTGGGGAAAAATAGGATGATTATAATGTTGTCTAATCAATGAGTTTGCTTGATTTCAGCTTGGCACAGGGTTCATACAATGCCATCTTGCAAAAAAACTAACACGGTGACCCCATGATTTTTTTATTGCAATATGTTACACAGGTAAAGACCTAAAAAATATATAAAAATAAAAAAAATCATGAAAGGAATTGTCTGATAATTATAGAAATGTGTTGAACACTGTATTTTGTAGCCCAAATCAGACTAATCTTTGTCGCATGCAAATGTCAATAAAGGTTTTTAATTTTTGATAATATCTTTCTTTATATGAATATATGAATCGTGCTAAATTATTAGAACAACCTTATTACCAACAATTAGAAAGGAAAATGTTGCTGTAAAAGTAATAAATGGTTGTGATATTTGAGTATAAATTGAATCCTGTGATGTGCAAATCTTAACATAGAGAACGCCAAAAAGTATCGATACATATAGTCAAAACACGAGCTTTTATCTTAAGAACGAGCACGGTGACCCCCTTTTTTCTTTTCATGTTTGGTTTTCTAATACTTTTTTCTATTAAGTGTGAAACAATGAAGGATTTTCATGAAAGGAAAAAAACTATAGAAATCGTCTTTAAGTCGCGGACCACAATCCAACGTCTAGTCTAACCAGCGTTGAAACCACCACGTCCGTGCAACGTCGATTAACGACGTTGTCGTAACGTAGGATAATCGTCGGAAGTGTTTATAAATTTTCATTTGGTATAAAGATCTATATATAGTTACCATAAGTTTATACAATTTAGTAGTATTGAACCTCTACCATTATAATAAAACTGTTAACTATTGTAGATATTTGTCAGAACTATTGTAGATATACTTAATAATATAAATAATAAAATCGAAACTAAGCAACATACCAGCTCTGCATGTTGTAGAAATGGCGGTATACATGTATAAGAATACAGATTTTGGAAAGCGAAACACTGCTGAATTAAATTGCTGTTCCAGCAAGTATGTTGATAAAGTATTAAATGCATTTTACATTTGTTATGAATATTTTGTTTAAATGTGTGCCAGTAGCTGTGTGCAAAGTGCTTGAAAATCAAATAAATAAAGGGAATTGGTGGGATATTATCGCGAAAATATATGATATTTCAGAATTGATCATTAAACGCATATATTATCATTATTTGGTTGATATTTTCACTATTACATGTCATTCATAACTTACATTTCTCATTTAATAAGGACATACAGACCCGGATCCACAAAATAGGAAATAGACATCTTAATATGACAACACAATGACCAATAAGGTGCTACATGATTTAACAGGAAACGAGGGACTAGAAGTTAGATTATAAAAGCGACACGTTTGCAAAGCCTGTTACTGCAGTCTTTGCATTCGCTTCTCCTATTAAGCGTGAGTATTATGTATTGTTAAAGTCTATAACATTAAGTATTTAAATTTATTTAGTTAATTATTAATTTAAAGTATTTTATACTGATGTCATATGCATTTTACCAGGGATAGTTTTGTTCAGTAAAACTGCTTATTTCCTTGATAAGGTATTATCTTGAGAAAATTATTTCATCAAATGCGTTTTAATATAAATTTAGTTATGGTGTTGCTATCGAAAAAAGTATGCTCGATTAATAATGGAACTTTTTTTTAAAGAAATGTTTGGTGTTATTAGAATATATCTATATGCATACATGTTGTATATGTTTTTTACCTGGGCTACTTTGTGATAAAGAAGAATGAATATTGGGCGATATTAAAAGAAGATTGTATAATATAGATACCTACAAAAAGAGCAAGTATGAAGTCGTTAGCTACCCTGCTATCTGTAGCTGTACTCATAGGAGTGACCTCTTGTATGAGTTTACAGGAGTACGAAGGTAATGTACAACCTTTCATCATATTTTAACCAACATATTCATGCTGCACCCTCACCATTGAATATAGTTTTCGTTTCTAATCTTCTCACCGCAATGGTTTGTGGTATTTTCACAAGTCAAATACCTTCTTAGTATATTAAGTATAGCATTCGTGCAAGTGTATTTATCAATATGTACTTTGCTTATGATCAGTCAGTCTTACTTGATCCATATTTAATACGTCACCGTTTATTTTTAATTATAACGGACAGTTCCTTTGTGTAACTTGATATGATGAATAAATAATGGTTTCTCATGTTACTCTACATCACTCAAATATCCGTCTATGTTCTTGACAAGTACGTTGACCTGATGATCGAGATAATGAGTAGTAAAAATGTCCTAATTCTCTTCATACATTATTTGTATCTGATTTCAATGCTTTATATATATTCGTGATTAACGTGTTTCCCTGGCTTGCTTTATAAATAACCCTTTTTGTTTTGATTCTCCATCTGCCAAATATGCATAATAGTATGTATTTCAACATTTCAAATGTCTGTTTATTGTTCATGTAACCATTTGTTGGTTGAGAGAATGAAACTGCTATTTTCAAATTGATTTTAAACTCAATATCAAAGCGATTGTTTCTATCAAATATTTATGTACGTTTATGCTTATGCTTTACACACCAAATAATCATTCAATGTCTTTGCATAGATGTTTATCTTAAATGGTAAACATTGAGATAAATCCTTTATCTAACAGATGATGATGCAAATACTCGAGACCTTGGATGGTGGTGGCATTACCATTTCCATTTCCATGCGCTTGAGGAAGACGAAGCACCAACACAAACCTGCGACGGACTCACATGCCGTATGTGCGCGAACTCCGATTATGTGGCTAACATCAAGAATGATGTGACGGTCAATCTTCCGTTCAAATGTAATTGTTTTGATTATTACATTTCGTGCCAGTGTGTACACATTCTTTCATCTCTGAAATGGGTAGACGTAATTCATATGTTATAGAACCTGTCATACACATATCAAGATAAGATATTCATCCCAGAATATGATCATGTGATCAGATTTTCTTCTTGGAATAAGTTTTTAAGTTGAGGTTGTATCTAATTTACTGACAAAATTTAATATTATGCGATTTGAATGCGACATCCAGGAACAAAGGTAGGGGCATGCTTGCATTGCTTCTTATCACGAAAAGGACGTATTGATAAAATACAAGCGAGCACGAAATGCCACACACAATGTGCACTGGCACTCCAAACGTACAGAAACGTATAATTCTGTAGTCGGTATACGATTTTAACTAATTAAAAAGACAGCAGTGACTCAAGATAGTAATAAAACCTACCAGTATTGCCTTAGAAAGGTCAGATGCAAAACACCGATGGAGGTTTAATCCTGGATTAAGGATGCACGAAATCTTACACTTATCTCACCAACACCCAAATATAACGACAATTGTAAAATCCCCACTGTAAACTAACACTCAATTATCCATGATATTTAGTACAACATCAATAGTTTTGATATAAATGAAGGAGTCAAACAACCATTCACAAACCACCAAGAGGCAGGCAATTATATATATGTGTAACTGTGCACTATAACTTATCAGAAGCCATAGCATATGCAGAGTAGTTGTTAAGGACCCTAAAAGATGGACACAATATAAACAGCATACACTCTCCATCCGTTACCTAGTTAAGGATTGATCGTCATTATAAAGTATAATGATGTTAGATGCACACATATACTACAACCCTCATTTTTGCACACCTAAAGAATAAATGATTGCGAAAATTAATTACAAATCAAACATAATTCTAACTTTATAATTTTGGAGAAATGTTGAGAACCTCAGACCTGCTGTGCCTGAAATTGATACCATATTGTTTCATACAATGTATGTCTCGAACTTAATATATTCCAGGATGTTTAGCTGTGTCCAAAGTAGGCGATGGGTACAGTTTCCAACTTGAAATGGGCGACAGGAAGTTTGACTCAAACCCCAACGAAAGTAAGTCTTAACATTAGCAAGATGGTGAAATATTCGGATGAGCTTGGTGAAATGAACATGGTTGACATTTTGTGTATTATATTCACCGTCTGTTCTTTCATTTGTAACGATTGCTTTATGTCAAGATAAATTGTATTCATATTTCGATTCATCTTGTCATAAGGTCATGTTTTTGTTTTCATGTTGTTATTTGCTATCAGTAATTCGATGGTTAGCATGGCATATGTGGCTTTGTTTCGCACAATGTTCATTTTAAAAGTTGATAAATAAATGTATTTATTTTATGCTTTCCAGTGGTTTATGAGATTTATCAGTGAAATAAAAGTCGTATTTCAAACAGTGAAAATATCATTTTGATATTTCTTACTGTTCCGATTGTTGTGACTATTGTTTACCCCACTGGTAACCCCAACAGGGAAATTGCCTCCCTTAGTATTAAAATGAGAATAAATCACAAAATTACCTCCCTTTTGTACATGTACTAACAAACCATGACGTCATCATCCGGTATATTTATTGACATTTCGAAGGAAGATGCGGTTGTTTTCCGCTTGTATTTCACAAAATTTCGAACAAATGCATGTTCTTTATATATATTTATTTACATAGCGATATCATGTCATGCGAGTATCTTTATTTAAGTGTCTGTACCGTCAAAAACTAAAGCTACTTTATCTTTCGTCTGCAACATTTAACAATATAGCTCTAGTTAACATGGAACAGCTATTTTCACGAAAATGTCAATTTCAACCACACGGAATCTAGATCAATGGGACTCTCTCAAATGGTCAACAGTTCGAATGTACAAAACCTGAGGTAGTCTGTATCTTATGAAGAAACCACTTTCGCCAGACCATTCAAGAGAGTTTGTGTCATCTCTGACAGTGACAGTGACGTCTATTCATGTGCAAAAGTTTTTTGTTAACAAGTTATTTCCATCTTTACGTGTTGTCAATTTCATTTCCAACATGGCGTCGCGCTTTGATCATTTAGCGATGTGCTATGAAAATTGCTACGCCATCATTTGATGAATAATTTTAAAACAAAGTTGTTTATTTATAATTTCATATGAAAAAATGATAAAATTGTCACCATATTTCATATCAAATTGTTGTTTTATCGATTTTCCATTGCTGTTGTGTAGTTGAATAAATTGGTAAAAGTTCGCACTATTTTGTCAGCGGTTGATGAAAAAATCGATATTTTGTTAAACGGCTAATGAGAGGCACCGCACAGGGTAGTAAATGAGACGCTCGAGTAGTTATTGGTTAAAATAATGTTTAATTCTTTAAAAAAGCATAAAATAAAAAGAATATTCGTTGATTTCGATGGAAGACCGAATTTTATTTCACCCGTGATCAAAAGAAAAGTATATTTTCACTCGTTGCTACGCCCCCCGTGAAAATATATATTTCTTTTGACCACTCGTGAAATAAAATTCGATCTTTCATCGAAATCAACAAATATCCTCTATACATTTGATGAAAATGTACTCTATACGAATGATACATTAAAATATGTTTACATGTGGCTTATAGTCACATATATATAAAATGATCATGTAGTGACTACTAAAACTATTAGGATGGAAGATCAACCTTACGGAGGCCAGCTGGATGGCTACCTCACTTACAAACTCCATATTCCGGGTTGGATTCGAACCCTCAGCTGCAAAGGGCAAGTGATTTGAAGTCGGTTACCATAACTCCTTGACCACAGAAGCCCTAGCAATTAAACTTTTTTATTAGAGATGTCTATCTATGACATAAACATAAATTGTTTTAAACGCGTTTGTCGTAGCGCTATGAATATTGTATGCTATTGTATTACATAGATTATTTGCACATTGTAATATTTTTTATATATGCATAAGAAAATGTTTCTTTTAGTCAATGGCGTTGGTGTCTTGCCTTGTATGCGTTCTAAAATGAATTCTGCCGAAGCTGAACTTTGTCCCCAACTTTACAACGTAAACAAAGAAGATGGAACACTATGTGCCAGAATTAAGAAGTCTGTTCGAGTCGGAGTAAGTTTTGAGAATTCCGAAGAATACAACATTTCTTAATGGATTATTTCTTCTTTTCGATGTGTGCATGAAAATAGTTTTATAAGCTGTGTATGCCCCTGTATTTGCCCTCTGGTCCGTGTGTGTATCTGAGTGTGCGTCCTCCTTTTGGCCAGATTTGTCAAGGGAACGTTCTGATGTGTTGAATGTTAAGGTGTTGAAAGCCCACAATTAAAACAAATATAAACAAGTATCTTTAAAAAAGATGGTCGGCGCAATTTGAAGGTTAAGATTTGTTGTGCAACATAAAAACTGCGAACATGTTAGGATTGCTGGTCACTCCAGATCAAAAATGGATTTCGGTAAATTCACTGATATTTAGTAGGTTTCGGTACGGTAACATACCTTTATCAAAGGGTTAACCATTCAGCGTTAAGGTTACAAACGTTATTCGGTTGCAGAAAAAAATGCCTTGGTGCTTAACGTATGATTTAATTGGTTTTCACAACACTGATATGCAATTAGCAAAGCCATGTTAATACGGCTGCGCCGAAAAATACTCACTAACTGTTTTAAATATTTATTCATTTGAGATAGAGTAGCTCTGTTTTTGGTGCAATTAGACCCCGAAAAGTTCCAGGATTAGTGACAATGGACTGCCGCAACATCAGGCGAAAATGGAGCAATCCACAAGATTCGCATTAATAGAACTGTTGGTATAAATGATAAAGGTGTACACCAGACTGGCTGCACATTTTACCTATCAAGTGTATTGTCAAGCATGTCAATATTAAAAAATGTGTTACCAAAGAGTCGGTGTGACATATGTATTTGAAGAAACCCATATGGGCGTTTTTTTAATTTCAGAAAACGATGCTAAGACACGAAGTTGAATTGGGCTGCATAGACCTTCCATAAAGCTTGGACATGTATTCATGACAAGCAGTTATTCGGACCCGGAAGGAGTTACTGACTATGATAATTTACTTTCATCTACATATATATATTCGTTCTGTTTATAGTGGAACACACTCGTATCGTACCCGCTTATTACAAACACTCGGATAGCATGTAGTATTTTTAATCCCCAACCTAGCCCTTCTACCTTTTATTGTTTAACTTCACGGTTATAAAAAGTTTGGATAAAGTGAAATGTTGGATATAACGTAAAGATCTGTGTGTCACGAAAGGCATATTTTAATGCAAACGTACTTATACTGTTATGTACAATTTCGAATGGTCGATAGCTTTTCAAAACCTTTTTTATATTAGCCGAATCGGTTTTGGCATTATTTATTAAGACATGTGCAGTTCATGTTTGACTGTACAACATTAATATGAATTAAATGAAAAGCTATACAACTCAAAACAAGATACGAAATATTGCAACAATAGTTGTAGTCGTATATATTAATGCAACAACTACAATTTTGTTCGATCCATCACTTTACATACAAATATTTAACAAGTCAACACTAATGGACGTAATAAAGATTTTTAATAAAATCTCCTTTTTCCCAAATATTCGGTAGATGCGTTTTCCACTGTATACTCTTTTTATGGATGTGTGAAATTTTCTTTAGGAATGAACTGATCCCCAAAACTTAGCTTTAAGTTGCGATGACAATGCGTTGTAACAAAATGTGTTTTCGTATAGTAATAATTGGGCATATTTTGCAAAACTACAATAAACTCCAAATGATTTAAAACACCCGAATTTAAATTTATTTCGAAACAACGCAGAAATATGCTTGATAATAATTATTACAATTCTGTACATGAATACTTTGCTTTCCAAATGATTTACTCGCAATGCTATATTGATGTTTGATTGATAGACATTATTATATTTAACATTTCTCATCAAATAAAACTACATAAAAACACATAGTTTGTCAAATGATTTCTTCCGCTTTTGTATTTGCAAAAGAAGAGTTTTACAAGTCCACAAGTGGATACATTTGATCAGAATGAGTTTAGACTGGCAGCAGTATTAGCGGTAGCAATATGATGGCTGCCTTCTATCTGTGGTTCAAGTGCCGTATTACGTTTAAGAAGCAGTATACGTGGGTCATCAGTAAGGGCAGTTATACTGGCTCTTGTGTCGGTGGTAAACATTGCCTATATCGTATAAATAACTGAAGACTCAATTACAGAAACTGATGCAACATTACAGACAATAAAGAAAAGCGGCAATACAAAATTATATTTCAATTAGTCAAAACACATACTAAAGGTCGGTTCATGGTATATTCCTACCTTTTGCGATTAATTTCTCAGTCAACCTTACATGATTATTCCATCGAGTTCATGTTACCAAAATATGTTAATATACGAGTATATGTAATGTTACCGTATTTTCTCTAAATACGGTTGTCTCAGACTATTGTCAGCAGGTGTGCATGAACTTCATTTGTTTACATGTAATGACATAAACATTAATTGGCCAACATTAATTAGCTTTATAGGGGTATATAAAAATGTCACCATGATCGTAGTGTAGAGACACATGCTGTGTTAATGTCTATTCAGTTAACAACGACTTCGAAGGTATAAAGGCAAGAATACAGTAACACTCCAAAATTGTTCAAGGTTATAAAACATCCTGTTACAGAATCCCAGTTTAATATAACACGTGTTCACCTTTGGCCATCTTTCACACAATGAAGTGCTACGACAAGGTGATAGGTCATGCCTCACGGCTCTAATTGTTCTTGTTAATGAAAGTCAAGCAGGATTTAGCATTGTCAAAATTAATGAGTACAAAGTCATACCTAATTCTTCCTTGATGTATTCCATTCATTCAACAGTCCCCCCCCCCTTGTTGTCCCCCTCGGTTTTACATTATTGTTTTTTATTGTCGGTTAGACCATTCCTTGCAGTGAAGGTATATAAATAGCCTGAGTGCAGTCTTCGTAAAAAAGATAAGCCAATCAATCAAGTAGAATATCATATTGCAGTACATCAAACAGCACATCGTGAAGCAGCATGCTCGTTGTTATTATAGTTGAGGTCAGACTCCAGCAAACTCCATTTTCATTCTCATCGTTTCGTCCGAATATATTCTGTTATTATACTTTATAAATTAGACATTTATAAGTTAATTCCGAAGTTGAGCTCTAAATCCGACAAAGAGACAGTGTTACAAAAGCGTCAACTCAAAACTTTATCAAGGACATACTAGCAAAACCAATTTGGTTTTTGGGACACAGCAACATAACAACAGAAAACAACAATCATATCTTCAATAAAAGGTTGGTTGTTTGGTCTTACTGGATCATAACCAGCCGTCCTTCGATTGCCCTGAATATGTTTGCCTGATATTTAAATAAGGGCAACAGAATTATTATATTTAATACTCAATGTCTAGTGTATGTGGTACTCATTATTTTTAAAATTCAACAATACTCCGAAACATTTTCGTATAATTTATTGTTAGACATTTAAATGCGCGGTCATTGTAAATACATGTATATCATATATACATATACGTACAGGCAGCAACAGTTTTATAAGATGTCTGTATAAATGTTTTCACTTAATATTGATGAAAACACCTTATGTCTGCATCTTGTCAATATATGTCGGACATCAGTTTTGACAGCTTTGTTGACAATCTATCCTTTAACTGCTTTGTTCTAGCTTTGTTACAACCCGTTTTGTAATAAAATCTTTCGAAATTGACAGAAAATTCTTATTTCATCACGAAATAACTGGAAACCAGTCTACAAATGTAAAATGAGTTTTATTTCAGCAGACTAAAAAGAAAACTCATGCAATAAGTACATTATTTTAAATAACCCGTTTTGTAATAACAAATCAAAATGCACAAAAATGATTAATTTCAACATAAGATAACAAGAAACATATGGAAAATGTAAAACAAGTCAATGAATTGAATATGTTACTTGCTTATAGTTGGTTCATTTACAAATACTGACATAACCATACTTTTCACTGTACTAGGGAAATATATTTCCCACGTGCTTATTGTAGTGTCAGATAGGCTACGTATGTCCCCATTGCGATAGGGTATGGATCGTTTTTATATAAGTTCATGGTATAGAATATGCCCATCTCGGGCATGAAAAGGAGCCATATTATATTAACCAAACTCTTATTCCCGCCATACCGAACAATACTAATATCGATTTCCTATACGTTAAAATTATACACAATTGTGAGATGGGCCAGAAATCTTCCATACTTTGCTAACATTTCTGTAAGTTGATAGCATGCTTTGAATAATTTTTAGATTCTTAAATAATGTAAATATTTCAATGAGGCCAAATAAAAGTGTGCGATTCAGGTATCATGGCCACAACTATTAAGGTCGGTTGGAACATGTTTTCTTTTTGTTTTTCAGTTTTTGTTTGGATTTGTCAATAGTGCAATAGGTTAGGGTTTTAATATCTCATTGTGGCCTGGGGAGACATATTTCTCCTAAACAAGTACGTAGTTGTACATATTGTCAGCATTTTTTGGTCATATTTTGTTTTGCACAGTTATGGCCCTTTGTTCCAAAAAAATTACCAAGCTCTAGTTCACATGTTCACATTTGGTGTTTTTTTGCAGTCATTTTTTTCCGTTTTTGAGGAAGTATGGCGGGTCCTTTTGATAGGGGAAATTTGCATCATGAATCCCCAAATTTGGGTATTTATGAGGTGAAAATTTTAAATAAAATAAATGTTACTGAAGGGAAAGTAGGGAAATATAAATACCAGTATTGGCCCAAATTTGCCATAAAAAAGAGCTGTTTTGTTTTTACAGACTGATGATCAGATCTTGTTGCTACAGAACTGTTGGTGTGATCTGCTAGCATTGACACTCTGCTGGAAATCCTTACAGATAAATAATGAAATAGTATTCTTTCAAAATTACCTTTTTCACAAAATCTCTGTCATGACATTTTATTAAAACAACGAATACACTAGAATGCTTAATAACTGAGAGGGAATACGTAACTACAGGGAAAGCCACATACATAAGACAATGCCTCCCCACGTAGATCTCCGGAAAAACAACAATCCACAAAACTAAGGCACTAAAGGAGGTCAAACGGTACACATATTAAAGAACTGAGGCGCAAGGAATGGCACAGTAGACCACAAGGAATAACTAGGAAAATCAAAGTGGACAGTAAGGGAAGGGGAGGTGGGAATTAATGGATGGAAAAGATCACAGGACAAGTCAAGACAACTGGTCTTAATAGGCCAAACATGGGCAGGAAACAATCTGAACACTGTATAGTGTGACAGAATTGCACAGGGGAAAGGGAAATACAAAACACATTCATAACATAAACAGAAACAACAATCATATAGCGAATTACAGCATTGGAACTGTCAGCAAGAAATACTGGGGGTTTAAATCGATTTAACAGCTAGCATTATGTAAAAGCAAGCATATGATTTAAATTGTAATTTAATAATTGTAATTGATAATGTACACTTATTTCTTATTTAAGAAATGGGTACGAAAGTACATGCTTATATTTATACTAATATGTAATATTTAGTTACCTCGACATTGGTATCTCGAGTACCACAATACATCTCGATATCACTGTCCGGATGGTACTGGCATTTAGAAACATCAGGAACTGGACTTATTATGGGTAGGATTGTTTTCGACTTCTGCAACGATACGACGCTAACTAATGTGTGTTTTCATATATCTGACGTGATATCTTCCGCAAATGTTACATATAAACTGTTTGCAGTCTTCACAGAAGTCAGTGGCTTCTTGTTTTGAACCATGTGCACGGCATTGTGTACACTCATGATCGAACAGAGCTTCTGATCCATCCTCCAGTGTTCTAGAGGAAACTTTCAATGATTTGAGAAAATATTTGAGCTGTGATTAAGTTCAAATTGAGATGTTTCGGGAGATCGGGGCCTGGACTCACTCTTCTTTGCTATTGGACCAGAGCCTAAGGCCATGATCAGCAGGGTACATGATTGTATGAGTTTCAGTGTTTATTCAGAAATTGCAAATTCAATAATGTATAATTGTACACAATAGAAAAAGGTTGGCGTATGGTGTTTTTCTTTATGATAATGAATATTACTGTTGCATTGTTTGTGAGAATCAAACATAAATGCTTCATTAACACTAAATCTGACATTATTATAAATCCTTATTATTGTGTATTCATTTATGTAAAGAGGTTTATAAAGGTCAGGGTTTTTATAATATCTTTATCGTTTGTATCATTAACGTTATGTTAAATACGAAGTCTGTTAAAAATGCACACAATGATAGGGAACAGTTGTGTATATCTATCTTAATATATGAGCGCCACTGTACGACTTCCATTCTCTTCTTTAAGTGATGTCATTTACAGTAAACGTCACATGTGACGCCACCTTGTACTGATAGTAAGCAATATTTGCCCCATATGGTTATATGAAAACGAAGTGACCATATGCTGTAAATATTGTTTCCTGCGGGCAAATAGTGACATCACATGTTGCGTTTTCTTGAAAAGACGTCACTTACAGAAGAGGTTGTAAATCCCATAGCAGCGCTCGTATATATTTATAGTGAAAATTTATCCGATTTTGAAATGATTTTGCACAAATGTTCAAGAGGTGATCATCTACCTTCTATGTTTATTCAAATTATTCTAATTATTTTAAAAATACATTGCCGACCGGGGCGTCGGCACATTCTTTTATGTATTCAATGTTTGAGATATCGACTTCTAGCGAGTGAATCATGGAAATCATGGCTACAATGTTACATAAAACTTGACACGCATTCAAGATTTCAGGGTCTTAATATACGCAACCAACTTGAAAGCTGACAATTGTTATTTAAACAATTTTGTTGTCGACAAGTTAATCAAATCAGGCTTTTATCTGTAGATCGGTTACGTTCAAAACAAACAAGGATATTTCGCCATCGAGTCTTGTCCTGGAGCACCTTCGTCAAACGATCTAGGTAAAAACGATTTTATTTCATTAATTAAACTATTCTATTTTTACGACTGCTTTGTCCAGCAATGTACAATCAAAAATGCATACATTTAAATAATTGACCACTCAATTGGCCGAAACGAATAAAATACAAACTGTATAATGCACGGAATCCTGATTTGGCCGTCACGTTCTCTACCTTAAATGATCTTTGAATGTTTATGCAAGTATTCTTTTTTGGCGTAAACTCAGCAAGCAAATACCCGGAATTGTAATTAGTGGCTTAATTATTTTATTAATTAAATACACACTTATGTCTGCTTTAGTAACGCCGTTTACAAAATTTTAGAATAAGAGTGGGATTGGGTTCACCGTTATTTTTGCGTGGAAGGGAGACAATCCAATTACGAGGAAATGGCTTAAATACAGTAGCTAATCAAGGGAGATCATTCTTGATATTTATCTAAGAAAGCTGCGCATGCCTGAAATCAGGGTTAAACACCATTGGATTTATATTTTGGCCACTGAACATTCAGATGCGATACTCATATTTTTCCCCTCATTTATGTCCGACTTTTAATCCTTTTGGTTACAACACAAACATTTGGTGCATATAAAGTCCTTTAAACAATTGAGTTCATGCTAAAACTCTAATCTCTATCAAGATGAACTTAAAACGAACCGATTGACACGAGAACATACATGTATTACTAGTACTTACTTAATCTTATAGGGAAGGTTCGGTGATGATTACATTGTAACGCCGACATATATTTATGCGACTAGAAGCAGAAAGGGACTGTTGTCACTATATAGTGGAGTTTTTGTTGCAAAATTCGTTTATTTTTCATTTAAAGAAAACGAGTAAAGTGTTTATTTATTATATTGTCACCCCTATTTAAAGGGCCAGCTAACTGCAACTTTCTGTACATATTTACTTCCCCATTCCATTCCTTTAATATCAGGCACAAGGCAGATAGGCGCACGGTAATCATTATTTAACTATCTGGCAATTCACCAACCGGCCATAACAGAACGGACCCCTACCGGCATTCGAACCTTCGACCTCCCGCTGCCAAGGCGGATACCTTAACTACTCGACCACGGGAGACGGTTAATGTATCTGGCCTCTGAACATAAACTAGTTCAACCGGCTTCATCCAGTTTGGTCCTGCATTGACTAAGAAATCTTTAATATAAACGATTTCAATGTATTACCAATTAAAATTCTTGTTTTATCATTTTACGCACTGGCAAAACTTGTAAAAACCGGTTGTTCAGTTTTTGTTATAGATATTACAAACTTCAATGTTCAACTACATGTACTACAATGTATACATTGTTAGTGTTTTCGTTGACAATGTAGCTTTATTGATGTTTAAAAAAAACATTGAGCATCATGCTACTTTAAGTAAATTCGTATTGTATTTAAGCGGTGCAGAAGTTTAGGTATGTCGTTTCTAGAGCTTCAGCGATTCAACTGTCAACCGATTCGATTCGATTTTTTCCCTTCGATTTCGATTCGATTTTTATATGTATATGTAACAGCATTCTCATTCATCTTAAGGCTTTTGCATTAATTTCAGGCCAATTGAAATTAAGAGTTTTGCAAATAAAAATTAAAAGACTCAAGAAACAACTTTTTCCTTTTTCCTCAGCCTAAGCGTGGCTAAAACCCGTAATTACTGTACCAAATAACAGTTTGGCGAACTAGAACAAAAAAAAGCGAATCGAATCGAAAATACCAGGGTATGAAATCGTACATCGAATCGTGAGCTCCGTAGTCGAATTCCGATGCATCGCATCGAATCGTTGAAGCTCTAGTTGTTTCACATTACTTTAAGTTTACTTCAGTAGATAGTGTAGATAGAGCAACACGGTGAGGCTGATTTTATTTGTTGTTTTGTTGTACATTTTGTATTAACTGACGCTTTTGTTCCACATTTAACTTTTCTCAATAAATATTAAATTATCTGTTATATTACCCAGCAACTACCACTTTGTCTACAACGCTCACGCCGACGACAACGTTTGCTTCCACGACAACAACTCCTACTCCGACGACCACACCGACGACAACTCCTACTCAAACGACCACGCCGACGACAACTCCTACTCCGACGACCACACTGACGACAACTCCTATTCCGACGACCTCACCGACGACCTCACCGACGACAACTCCTACTCCGACGACCTCACCGACGACAACTCCTACTACAACGACCACACTGACGACAACTCCTACTCCGACGACCTCACCGACGACAACGCCTACAACCACGACCACGCCGACGACAACGCCTACAACCACGACCACACCAACGTCAACGCATACAACCACGACCTTGCCGACGACAACTTCTACTCCGACGACCACACTGATGACAACAACGAGACCAACAACAATTCATGAACCGGCATGTCCTAACAACTGGATCAAGAGGAACCACGCTTGCTACTATTTCAACTTAACCGAGCAGCTGCCGCATAAAGATGCCATTGTACGTGTAGTCCTGCAGTTTTGCATCCGTTTACAATCAACAAATAGTACTTCTAAGTATAAATTTGACTTCATCATGTGATGTAACATTACATGTAAACATTACGTCATAAAATGCTTGTGCTATGTTTAGTCCATTTGTACCGTTGCGCATGTATACCAACTAAACTATTCATGAAAATACTTCAACATGCGTATTCACTGATGAGGAAATAGAAAAGTTGAAAAATTCGAGTCATACTATTGGCTAACAACATGGACAAATACAAAAGTAGGGAAACTATTTGTGGCAGTTAAACTATATATTTAAACATCCACAAGAAGAGCTTGTATATTTTCCTAACTATTGACATTGCAAAATGAATGTAGAAATATTTAGGAGATGCATTGTCCTTTTACCAATGAAACATTAAGATACTTATATAAAAGCTATTTCGCAACTGATATTATCTCGATCGGTTCAGGGTTAAATATAACCATTTATTGGACGTTACACTATTGGTATGAATTTTAAGTAGATCCAACATCACGTCCACGCGGTTTTCATCGTAGACACATTCTGTAACCGTTATCATATGTGAAGCGCAGTGTTCGAGTGGGTGGCGCGGTGTTCGAGTGGGTGGTGCCTTGTTCGAGTGGGTGGCGCGGTGTTCGAGTGGGTTGCGCGGTGTTCGAGTGGGTGACGCCGTGTTCGAGTGGCGGCGCGGTGTTCGAGTGGGTGGCGCCGTGTTCGAGTGGGTGGCGTGGTGTTCGAGTGGGTGACGCCGTGTTCGAGTGGGTGGCGCGGTGTTCGAGTGGGTGACGCCGTGTCGAGTGGGTGGCGCCGTGTTCGAGTGGGTGGCGCCGTATTCGAGTGGGTGGCGCCGTGTTCGAGTGGGTGACGCAGTGTTCGAGTGGTTGGCGCAGTGTTTGAGGGATCGTCTGACTCCCGATCCAAAGGTTTGATCACGAACGTCACAATCCTTGATTTTGCGCGAGTACTGGTTGTTGGCGCGAGTACTGGTTGTTGGCGCGAGTACTGGTTGTTGGCGCGAGTACTGGTTGTTGGCGCGAGTACTGGTTGTTAGCGCGAGTACTGGTTGTTGGCGCGAGTACTGGTTGTTGGCGCGAGTACTGGTTGTTGGCGCGAGTACTGGTTGTTGGCGCGAGTACTGGTTGTTGGCGCGAGTACTGGTTGTTGGCGTGAGTACTGGTTGTTGGCGTGAGTACTGGTTGTTAGCGCGAGTACTGGTTGTTGGCGCGAGTACTGGTTGTTGGCGCGAGTACTGGTTGTTGGCGCGAGTACTGGTTGTTGGCGCGAGTACTGGTTGTTGGCGCGAGTACTGGTTGTTGGCGCGAGTACTGGTTGTTGGCGCGAGTACTGGTTGTTGGCGCGAGTACTGGTTGGTAGCCAAGAAACAGTCATCAAGATGTAAGAACTTATTTCTCAATCAATGTAAAAATAAGTTTATTGTTATGTGGGGAGCACATAGGGACTACAGTTTCAAACTGATGGCTGGATGTCCAATCTAATCAAACCACAGTCATATTTGGTTTATGTTAACAAACTCGTTTAAAACTATTCACGGGACTGAAACTAGAGCGGACAAAGTTTATTGCAGTAGGCCTGAGCAGAAAGTTTATGAAACCGTATGAAAAGCTAGTTAACTAATGCGTGTTAGCAATAAAGACGTCCTAATATTCTGAGTACATTGCTTGATATTATAGAATCGGTGTTTGAAATGCAATGCACATTTGGTTTTCATCAACTCCAGAGGGGAACAGCACTGGATTGCCAATCATCTTAATAATTATACTACCTACAGTCAGTATTTATTTCTTTCAAACTATTTTGGGGGGTCTTATACATGTATATGTAACGCAGTGTCTTAATTCTGTTTGTGAATTTCACACTCTCTGTCAATACATTGACTGGTCCTTTTTCAGACGTGTTTGTCTAGACCTACGACTGGTTTGGATTATTTATGTTTTGTTATAAGTACTTAACGTTTTCTTACTAGTATCTCTTGGGAAAACGTTCTTATATTTGAGTATTGTTTATTTCTCAATCGGCAAACCTCGGATACTTTCGTGAAAAGAAAATAACCCCGAGATGTGTACATTCGTTAGTTCTGATGTTCAACAGTCTGTGTTGAGGTAAAATATTACATGAAGAATCGTTCGCAGGATTATGTTGTGTTGACAAAATATTGATGTCTGTATTTCCAGCAAACATCACAGATGGGCCTAGGCATCAAACAGCAGTTTGGCTGGGGGGAATGTATAAACATGAACAATGGAGTTGGGTTGACGATACGACAAATACAAGCACACCATTCACATTTAACAACTGGTCTGATTTGCACCAGCACAGAAGTACGTCATCCTACACGGTGACGTCAGAGGACGTATCACATACACGTGTTTCAAATAACTCTTTCTTAATTTTACTTGGCATTATCGTGTGAAGCGTTATATTCGTATATAACTTTCACGGCTCACGAACCAGTCCGGTGTGCTCAGTTGGTAGAACACTCGATTGTCAAACTGGTCGTAGGATGTTCGATACCCAGGGTGATATATACTTTCGCCATGACAATTTAACCGAAACATCATATACATGTGCTGCAGTTGTTAGTTGTTTGCGGAAGATCTTGTTACTAATGGTTGGTAACCCAGGAGCACTGTTTAGGTCAACTGAATGTCATACAGCAGTGAACTAGTGTTGGAAAACGGCGAAAAGATTCAACGTAATAAATGTCAAAGAAAAGCGCATCAATATCTATGTTCCTCTGTACTCAAACCATGCTTATGAGCAGTTTGTACATATGTTTACCAACTATTTCATCAGTAATTTTCGTGGTGTTTTTCACTATAGTGGGCTTGAATTTACCAGACACTCGTTAATCTTCGGCAGTGTGTTCGGGTGATTTCGTAATGTACGAGAGTTGTCCTATTAAATCGTAGACATTGGCTGTAAAACAACAGAACATTAACAAAAGTTCTCAACATTTTCAGTGGTGTAATCTCAGCATCTTCTCAATACGGATACACAATTATATTGAACTGTCCCACAAAGTGTTGAAATGACATTAAAATGTATAACAGGACATACAGACATGCGGCGCGCATATTAACGTCATAACGTCGTTTGTGATTTTGATGCAGATAGTGTTTCCCAGCCAAGTACTGTCCTCGTGTGTGAATTTGTTAAACCAAAAACTTATGTATACCACCATTACTGATTAAATATTTAATCATAAAATTTGCGAAATAAGCATTTCAATTATTTTAGTCGGACTAAAAGGTACAACAACATCATGACCGAAACTTGAACTACGATTACGGAAGTTTCTGCAGTTTGACTTTTCTATAATATAAATTTGCGATCTCTTTACAGGAAGCATCCACACTTTATTTGTCGTGCAATATGTTTTCAAACATTCATGTGACGATGTCCATGCCCCTGATGTTAACCAAAATATACACAGTAATTGTATATCTATAAACGTCAAAATATATTATACTGTATATAATTTACACATATTATTTACACGTATTACAAATCACTACATTATATGATATTATATTCTGTTATAGTTTTACGTCGTTAAAACACATTACATTATTTCATTCACCAGATCTTTCGCGGCCATGCAGTGGAATAGTTGGTAGTTATAACAGTAATTGGCTGGATTTCCCCTGCAATAAAAAGCTATTTTACGTTTGCGAACGCTCAGTGTAAGTTCAAACTACAGGAGATTGTTACTTGATCGTCTATATGGCAGAGAATCGAAAAAAATACGTCTAAACATCCTTTTTTCCGTCATTTTTCTTTCTAACGACTAAAACATGCGTTTTTCCGTCATATTTCGTTCTAACGACTAAAACACGCGTTTTTTCGTCATAGTTCGTTCTAACGACTAAAACGTACGTTTTTTCGGTCGTTAGAAGAAAGAGCAAATCGAGGTGGTTTTCGATGCATTTTTGAAGAGAACTTCGCTAATTCTTGACAGATATGCATAACGTATGTGTAGTTTTAACGATAAATTATTCTTGATTAGAAGTCTATGTATTTCATGACTATACTGAGCAATTTCAGTCGCGGAAAGAGGTCAGGTGTGAAAAGCGTTAGACTCATTGTACAATGTACTATATTATGCATATTTCTTAAGAAGGGGTATAGAAGGGGAGAGAACTCAGGACAATCTCCTGTGGTTCAAAGAATATAACATGGTGATAACCAAGGTTGAACATGGGCGTTAGTCTAACAGTAGCATCAGTAGAAGCAGTTATAGGAATCTATCTGTTCATGTTGGTAAAAAGTGTATAACTTGTTCTACAGATAACAGTAAATATAGTTACTGCTATTACTGATACTGATAAGGAACACAACTATTGATGTTACTAACGGTAATTATTGTATCTTTGAGTGGTAAAAAAACAAAAATGCAATTCATTTTTTTACTATTATTTCCTTACTTTCCTTACTACAATCTCTATGTCAACCAGTTTTGCAATAAAAACTAATTATGAAGTAAATATTGTATGATTATACATGTATGTATTGCCTGTTTGAGATCCTTCTCATGCGTTTTGAGCGATTTTAATTTTTAATTGCAAGGTGGGTTATACCAAACCTCTGTATCACTCCGGTAGTTTTAACATCTGGTTATAAAATGATAAACTATTTGCCATTACCTAAGACGATCAATAAACCGTGATATAAACATGAGTTTATTGTTGCCAGCCTAGTGCTGCCAGCTGTCTTGACTTGTTCTGTGATGTATTCCATCCATTTAACCTCCTCCCTGAGTGTCCTCATTTTCCTTAGTTGTATCTTATGGTCGGTCTGGCCATTCTGTGTGCCCCTGTTCACTTGCGTATTTACACTTGCGCTTCGTCAAATTGCTGATGTTTTATGGACTGTTGTTTACCCGCAGGTCTGTGTGGAGAGGCATTGTCTTATTTATGTGGCGTTCCCTGTAGCAACTTACTCTCTCTTTTATTCACGAACTCCGTAAATTGAAAGCACCTGCTCTTTCAGAATTTGTTATGTCAAACAATGGTTTAGGCATTCAGATATTGCTATCAACAATATCTTATTGCGGATCATCGGCTTTTCTTCATGATTTTATAGTCAAATTACTATGCAAAAAATCGAACGTATTCATTTTACCTAGATTCAAAATATTTCAAGTCCATTATACAGCTGCATAGAATTATGCTTTGAACACATTGCAGCATGTCCTATATTTGCATATATCTACTATCTTTGATTTGCGCAGCCAATGTTAGATACACAGCTACAATCAATTATGTCAATATGTTATATTTTAAGTGCCCATCATGCTTTGCCACAACCGGTGTTAACGCAGCTACAACCAACAACAATGAGTCCTAATGGTGAGTGATGCCTTCATGTAATACAAAGCATTCAGTTTGTGATTTTATAAAACAAGTATAGTACATTTAGGTTTTTTTATCAAAATTAATAAACATCATCAATGAGGAAGGTGTTTCAGCGTGCATGTATATACAATGTGATATGTTTAGTATGAAAGGGCAAACTGACGCCTGATCATTCCTACACAGAAGAGTAAAACAATGACAATCTGGACCTGTTTCTGTGGATTGGTTGATGTACCACACACACTCATTGACTAGGAATTGCCACGATACCATTACAGATTAGGCAGTGGCTACGGGTACGAGTCCGTATCTCTAGAATCGGAGTAGTCCCGTGCCCCCTAGATATTCTGTATAGGACAGGCTAAGGGTACGGTCCATACCTCTACAATCAGATACGTCCCGTGCACCCTAGATATTCTGTATAAGACAGGCTAAGGGTACGGTCCATACCTCTAGAATCAGTTACGTCCCGTGCACCCTAGATATTATGTATAAGACAGGCTAAGGGTACTGGTCCATACCTCTAAAATCAGAGTAGTCACGTGCACCCTAGATATTCTGTATAAGACAGGCTAAAGGTACGGTCCATACCTCTAACATCAGATACGTCCCGTGCACCCTAGATATTCTGTATAAGACAGGCTAAAGGTACGGTCCATACCTCTAACATCAGATACGTCCCGTGCACCCTAGATATTCTGTATAAGACAGGCTAAGGGTACTGGTCCATACCTCTAAAATCAGAGTAGTCACGTGCACCATAGATATTCTGTATAAGACAGGCTAAGGGTACGGGTCCGTACCTCTAGAAGCAGAGTAGTCCCGTGCACCCTAGATATTCTGTATAAGACAGGCTAAGGGTACGGGTCCGTATCTCTAAAATCAGAGTAGTCACGTGCACCCTAGATATTCTTTATAAGACAGGCTAAGGGTACTGGTCCATACCTCTAGAAGCAGAGTAGTCCCGTGCACCCTAGATATTCTGTATAAGACAGGTGAAGGGTACTGGTCCAAACCTCTAAAATCAGAGTAGTCACGTGCACCCTAGATATACTGTATAAGACAGGCTAAGGGTACGGGTCCGTACCTCTAGAAGCAGAGTAGTCCCGTGCCCCCTAGATATTCTGTATAAGACAGGCTAAGGGTACGGTCCGTACCTCTAGAATCAGAGTAGTCCCGTGCGCCCTAGATATTCTGTATAAGACAGGCTAAGGGTACGGGTCCGTACCTCTAGAAGCAGAGTAGTCCAGTACCCCTCTAGATATTCTGTGTAGGGCAGGTTAAGGGTACGGGTCCGTACCTCTAGAAGCAGAGTAGTCCAGTACCCCTCTAGATATTCTGTGTAGGGCAGGCTAAGGGTACGGGTCCGTACCTCTAGAAGCAGAGTATCCAGTACCCCTCTAGATATTCTGTGTACGGCAGGCTAAGGGTACGGGTCCGTACCTCTAGAAGCAGACTAGTCCAGTACCCCTCTAGATATTCTGTGTACGGCAGGCTACGGGTTCGGGAGTTTGATAAATACACATATTTAGATTTTTTATCGTAAGATGATGAAACAAATATCAGTATATACGCTATCTGACTGTTTATATAGATAGTACAATATTTCGTCAGCAGGATGTCCAGCCGGGTGGACTAAACACGACAACTCCTGTTATTTAGTGGAGCTAAAAGATAAAAGACACGGAGAACATGCCAATGTAAGCAGTCATTTATTATACTAGTAGTACCGAATATGATGTTGTTCAAATGAGTTCTATTGCATAGGAAAGTAGTATGAGAAAACAATTAAATCATCAACGATGGTTATATAAACAACACTACACTCCTTGAAGCAACTTATTCCTGGGCGTAAACGAAATTTAAAATAAACTAATTAAAATGTAATTCGAATTTGATCACATATAAGTTCATATCAAAACGTTTATTAATATTTGAAGAAAAATAAACTGGTATTGAACATCTAATATGTCTTTATGTTAACGTTTTTTTAAGACAGATTGTGTTTTTCTATCAATTCAGAGAAATTGTTCACACTGGCGAGCACATTTAGTCTTTGTAGACTCTCCGGCGGAACAGCACTTTCTGGAACATTTAATTCGTTCACAACCTCATTATGGTATGTATGACAATTTATTATTATGTTGGTTTTCATACTGATATATCACAACGATTTCATCTCATGAGAAGCTTATCAAAGCATGCATTGTCACTTGACTTGTTACTATTCGGAAGTGAAACTCTATCTCTTGAGGAAAACTTGTATATCTTTCAGAAAGTGTATCATTATTTAATGAGTTCAAAAAGTTTTTAACATTACCAAGTATATTTTATAATACGCATGTGTGATGTTTAATTTATATTGTCCACACCCAGTGTAAATAGTTATATTAGTTTTTCTGTATGCTTGCGGCTGTTTTTTTTATCTTTTCCTGTTTATGTAAACTTTATAGTTTTGTATCTGTCGTATTTTCTTGCAGTTGCCATGATTTGTTTTAAATATTCTGGGAGAGGGTTTCAATATTGTTGCGATAACTTGTGTCCAATCCCTTTGTATTAAAATTAAATGCAATAAAATATTATTAAACTATCGATAACCCGACTCCCGCACGAACACTAGATAGTTCTCACATTTACAATATTTACCTCCCTTGTTCTGAATTGTCGTCCATATTGATAGGTAAATTTCCTTAATGATTATAGGGAATATAATGTAAACAACTTAGATTAAATAACTTATTTATTATGCTCATGTGGGCAGTTGGCTCAATAAGTTGAATAATAAGTGGTTGTCACATGCAAATTATTTTGGTATTTTCTCAATTATCACATATTTGGAAATATCATACTCCTATAAGGGCTTATCAGTTTTGCCTATCAAAATGGCCGACAGTTAAGAACAAGGGAGGTACATATTGTATATGTGGGAACTTTGTATTGGATGCGTCTATTTCAAACATCATTACACCGTGTTTCATTTAACCAGTAAATACGGTGTGTGTTCCAGATACATAGGGAATATTACGTTAGTGTGGTGATCTGTGGGTCTGTATCACTTCGAGTTGCTTGTGAAAAGTCGTATCGCCACGAGACCGAAGGTCGAGTGGCGATACGACTTTTCACAAGCAACGAGAAGTGATACAAACCCACAGAACACCACACTAACGTAATTTTCCTTTTATTATATACCCACAAACGACAAAAATATACACATTTACGAGAAATAACAATTGTATTCGTTTTAAACGACAACAAAATAGTCCAAACGTACAACAACAGATAAACAGTGGCGTATGAATACAATGTTTCCAAATATAGGATGACGTACCTTGCTTGTCAGCGCGTGAAACATGTGTGTATCGTGTAGCGCCATTTTAAACAACAACAACATTTTAACAATTTAGCGAGTGAAACTCACTCGCTATTGCTGTCTATAACTCGAATTCGCCTTCTCTTCTGTTTTGGCGACCGTTCGTAGTTATTGATAGTTATCTGACAACTTACGAGTTTAGCGTTCTGCAAAATTTGCCCCGAAAACATGGATGTTATTGTTTCGGACATGTCACTGACATTGTGATTTTGGATTTGGCAGTTTGAACTGGCGGTTGTCGGAGCCGTATAAGATGTGACGGTGCTTGTACGGGCGGGTAAGTTATGCAAAGTATTTTGACATTTTCTGCTTTGTTTACACGGGAATTCCTTTCATGTACACCGCTGTAGCAGACGGACCGGAAATCTCGTTTCGCGGCGATAAGAAAACGATTTCTGTTAAAAAATTACCGGAGGATATAGAAAAGACTATAATAAAGGATTCTTGAGGTTCATGGGCGTGAAAAAACAACAAAAAACAACGTTTTCCACGTTTATTTATTTTGACATTTCTGATCGGATTCTATAGGCGCTTGGTACCGCCCATTCTATTAATAGCAGGGTTTTCCAATATTCCGTGACGGAAATGTACGGAGACGCACGATTGAAATACACAGAAAGTAGTCCGGCATATGTTACACGTCATACGGAATTTGAAAACCACACTGACGTGATACGGAATTTTTATTCCGGCGGTCCATATTTGTTTAAAAAATACTGGGTGTATTTTGGACAGAACATTTATGGGTATATAATAAAAAGATACACTAGGTAAATGCTGTCTGAACAAACAGCCAACATATAGTAAAGAAGCTGTGTCAACGTAAGTTTGAAGTCCCAGTAGAAAATATTTTTGTTCTTTCAAAATACACGTAAAATGTATGTGTATTTTATGTTTTCGTTTTTATTGATTTATTTTTGTTTTATTGAGTTTACCGCCAGTTCTATTCTGTTGTCCTAGCTGAACACGCAGAAAATCTCACGTTGTGGATTGGTGGACGTTCTACACACGCCGGTACTTGGTATTTGAAAGACGGTAGTAATACACAAACCGCTATGGAATACACTAACTGGATGTCGCCTCCAACAACCATAACTTATGGTGAGTCTGATTTTATAGCCGGACAATATGTACCTGGCATTCGGGAATATTCGTATGCGTAAACTTGTCGTCGGCGAAACCCGAAGAGCGATTTTCAGTATAAATACCATCATCGCTTGCTTACTGGACGAGAACGACGAGTATGTATGTACAGTAAAACCGCACTTAAAGACCACCTCAATAATAAGACCACTCTTTATTCAACATCAATGTTAGGACCACCTCAATAAGAAGACCAGTTTTCTAAGGACCGAATGGTGGTCTTATTATTGATGTTTAACCTTACATGAATGACTGGCAGTTTAATGTAGTCTTATAATATGCACCCAGGTATCTCTTATATTTACTGGTTTACTGGTTTACTGAATTTGAGTGTTTGAATACAAACAAGTGCTCGGAAGACTCGATGCGCAAAAATATACCTGATTTAAGTCACCCATATATATTCAATTTGTCAATATCTAGATACAGCCCGCTTCGTGATAAGTTCTGGGTTTATCAATATTGGGTTACTTACTACGCCTGGGAACCCCTAAGAAGTTTCCTTGAATGTGTAAGTCTAATAATATATAACGATTGTTAGAACAGACACCTATAGAATAAGCACCTATCATATAATTCACTGTTTGATAATTTGTAATTATGTAGTTGTTTAAATGTAACCTTCGGGACGTGGAAGAGAACGATACATGAACGAAAGCCTGGTGGTGACATTTTATCTTCATGAATTCACGATTTCAACTTCATGAATTCGTGAAATTCAAATCTTGAATTTCAGATTGTGAAATCGTGAAATCGTGAAATCGAAGCTTACTTTTCTCCACGTTTGTACAATTTATAACACGTTTAAATTACAAATGTATTGAATTTGTGTTGACAAGTCAACATGTTTATTAAACGCGTGTTTCAATGTTTGAATGAAAAGAATGTAGTCCCCATAAGTATGCTAACTTCGAATATCTTGACCCTCGCCACTGCGGGTACGAATCCCTCCGAGATGTAGAACATGTATATGAGGAGGCTGTTCAGCTGGCTTACAGAAGATCGGTGGTTGTACCCGGGTACTAGCCTATTCCTATGATAATGCTGAAAATGTCAACTATTGTCTCATTCCACTTAACAGCTGGAAAAGTCACAGCACAACCGTCAAGTGTTTATGTGACGTCATGTCTTATTGCCAAACGACTTCCTTCATATGATAAATAATAGGATATTAAATTATGTTGTATAAGATATTTAAATAGTGTCCGTATACTGTCACGTTTGGACAAATGTACCAATGTATCATACTGTCAAATGTTACTACATGTATGTGTATAGTTGTTACTGTTGTAATTGGCACATGGATTTCAGAACTTCTGGGTGAAGGACAAAGAAATTTATTTTGCTTTTTCGGCGCAGCCTAACTAGCATGGTTTTGCTAGAAGTATGTCAGTGTTGGGTACACCAATCAAATCTTACGTTAACCACCAAGGCAATTTCTATTCAACCGAACAACGTCTGTAACCTTGACGCGGATTGGTTAACCTTTTGATAAAGGGTACGATACCGTACCGAAATTCACTGAATTTCGGTGAATTTACCGAAATTCATTTTGGATCTGCAGTGACCAGCAATCGTAACATCTCGGCATTTTTTATGTTGTACAACAAATCGTGACCTTCAAGTTGCGCCGACCATCTTTTTTCAGGATATTTCTGGTTAAACGTGTCATACACGTGAAACAAGGATACTGCTAACATAATCAACTATTCATATTATTTGCGCTCTATTTTAGATCGTACAGTTTGTGCTTGTATGAATGCAAGTCTTCAGTTCAAGTGGACAACTGCTAAGTGCTCAACGCGTCGTCACTATATATGTGAACTAGAAGTGTAAGTATGTTTTATGTATTTCTATTATATTAATGTATTCGAGTATAAATCCGATACAGTACAACCTCTCTTTTAAGTAACAACCTCTCTTCAATCACAGTATCAGTTTTGCCATAATAGATATAGTGAAACCTCAATAATATGACCACAATTGGGACTCTTGAAAACTGGTCTTATTATTGAGGTGGTCCTAATATTGAGGTTGTATAAAGAGTAAAACGGTGAAAAATGATAAATGTGGTCTTAATTTCGATGTGGTCCTATTATTGAGGTGGTCTTTAAATGAGGTTTTACTGTATGTACACAATGAACCTCAATAGAACAACGACCTCTCAACAACAACCACAATATGCATCTTCCAAAGTATTTGTCTTGGAAAGTTTCACTGTACAGTAAAACCTCACTTAAATTCCGCATCCTTAATAAGACCGCCTTCTTAATAAGACCACTTCAAAATTAAGAACACAATTTTCAAGCCCATTTTCCCTATTTTGCTCTTTATTTAACCTCAGTATTAAGATCACCTTAATAATAAGACCAAGGATCCCGAGGGGGTCGTATTATTGAGTTTACTGTATATATATATGACTGTTGTAAAGATGTTGCATACATGAACGGTAGTAACTGTATTACAGTATACATTCAACTACAGATCTCTACAATTTTTGCTTTGAATTTTCATCAGTTTGTTATATACAACTTTATGTACGACTTTAGGAATTGACAGCCAAAATAATTTATAAATTTGCAATTTAGTAGTATTGGTAAACTCCATTTTGTCCATTCTGCATTGATTGAAATATTATCTCTCGACAACTTTGCGTATGAATTTTTATTCAGCTTTTTGAGATCAACATACTAAGGACAACTACACGTATATTAAATGTTCAACTTTCAAGCGGCTTGAAGAGATACTATTAAAAGTTACAACGTGTACGCTCAAAATATTGTTAATGATCGATGTAGTATTGTACAGTAAAACCTCGATAATCTGACCACCCTGGGGACTCTTGAAAACTGGTCTTATTATTGAGTTGGTCTTAATATTGAGGTTGAATGAAGAGCAGAACAGTGAAAATGGACTTGAAAAATGGTCTTAATTTTTAGGTTGTCATGCTTTTAAGGTGGCCTTTATGTGAAGTTTTACCGTATTTAATATTGATATTCCTTTATTTCAGGACTCCAGCTAGGGTACTGATAGGATGAGCTCAATGTTCTGTGTGCGAGCGATGTTTCACGGATTTGGAACCCTGACAAAATTTTAGTTTGACTATCAATTTGTATGTAAAAGAACATTTTGAAAAATACTCTTTACGTTTTCCTTTCATTTTTTTTTTACTTCTTTGTAATATTTTCTAAAATATGGGTTGATACATTTTTATTGAAATAATTAAAATACGAAGGAAGGTTCATGTAATTGATTGAAAGTGACAAACTTCTCGCAGCAATTACTTCCCTTCCCGGAGCAGCAGGAAATTGTCACGAGTTATCTCCCTTTATTTCCCTATACTATATACTTAATACACTAAACTATTACTTTTTTCCGCGGTTGAAAGTGCACTTCAAAAATTAAAATATTTATACGAAATGCATCGAATTCTAAGCATGAATAATTTATATTTCAAAAGACACCTACTTTATTCAAGTCCGTTCAGAGTTGGCGAAGTTCTCCTCAGAAATGTATCAAAATGTGCACATGTTACACTTTGAAATCAGAAAACCACCCATGAAAACGGCAAAAACGCATGTTTAAAACCGAATTGTCGATTATTCCTGCCAGATAGATTGTGAGACGAAAACAACAACTCATTAAGACACACTCTCTGTCAACAATATGTACCTGTCCTGGTTTTACTGACTCATTTTCTAGAGCGCTGGGCAGTCACCCGGGAGGTCCGGGGTCGATTCTTGGTTTGGGACAGGTCCTGTCCTTATGTGGCATTTGTCGACGGTCTATGGTCATTTGTCCTCTATTTCAGATTCATGTGGAAACATGTTAGTTACTATTTTAGTGTTGTATGTTGGCAGTGCAATGTTCTAACACGGACATATAAAATGGTTTATATGTCCGTGGTTCTAGATAGCATTATTAGTTTCGTCTAGTCAAGCTTTATCGTATAAACTTGACCGATTTCTAACTAAAAATCATGAAGAAAGTTAAAAGAAATCCCGAAACACCATAATTGAATAAAAGATGGAAAGCAAACTCGCCAAAATAAGAGTAGGTGACTCAGACATTGCTAGCAAGACGGTAAAACAAGAACACTTTCTAGCTTAGCAGTGGCGATATTTATATATGAGTGTAGAATTTACAAGATGATAATGATACACTGATCAAATGTAAATATATCTAATGTTGTACATTGACAAAGATCAAACAAAATATGCACACAAATACGAAGATGGAACGATACATATTATAATCACACAGACATAAAAGTAATAAATTAGTACATACTTTACAAGCACTCATGAAGTAGGCATACACTGAGATTGCAAACTTTCGTTTAAGTTTTTGTCAGTGACATAAAAAGCTAATGTTATGTAGGCCTAGTGACCTCAAGATATTGTTACACTATTTGTATGTATGATATATAGGTAATGTGAATGACTTATGAAATTGAAGCAGTTTTACAATGTTTGGTCTTAGTGACATTTTCAGCTATTGGGGTAGATGAATATTCAGCTGAATGGCTTAGGCCTACATACTCACGTAGGTTTACGTGTTCACTCTATTGCATTATAGGTTATAGGATAACCACAACCCATATGTACTTGACTAATGTATATATGTGTATATTATATGTATATAAAAGAGTACATAATAATATTATATCGACACAAGAAGAAGAATTAGAAGACGGTAGTCAAGTAGCTGTGAAATTATGAATTAAGTGAGAAAATGTTTTTGTCCGTTATTCTTGAAAAAGGGCTTTTAGTCTAAATATTGATACGGAGTGAACATACAATATTGAATTATAGCGTTAAAATATTTATGAGGCCGGTAGACATCGCTGTACATTATAATGGGAGACCACTGCGTAGTTACCAAGCCGGAAGTGGAAAGAGATAAAATATGGCGTCGGAAGGTAATTTTTACAAAATTGCTGTTTTTATTGTTGAAACCAATTGAATTGGGATAACTATAGAATGCTCTCACACACAATGGATTATACATGCATTATATTCTACCATTATTTTTCGTTGACATTACGTTATGGCAATATAGCAATAAAGTTATAAATGGAGTAGTATTCGGATAGGTGCATATCTCGGATGACAGAAACACATGTTAAAGAAATCATGTTAGATATTGATTGTTGAACTATGCCACATGAAAAGGTGTAACATGTACATCTTTCCAACATGCATGCTGTCATGGTTTATTCACTGATTGCTGTCATATAAAGCTTAATCTGTAGTATTGTCAAAATTATTGGGGTGGCACGATTTACCCAAATATACCCAAATACAGTTAGATTTACCCAAATACAGTATAATTTTTCCAATTACGGGCATTTTATGTGGAATTATATGTTTAAAATGGTTATGGAAGGTAATAAAGTAGTATAAAATTTAAATAATGAGCAAGATTACAGTTGAGAGGCATAAACATGGATCGATCGGTACTCAAATACATATGCTGATATGGGATATTTCCGTTAAGATTTATTTTTCACTTGAATCCATAACTCCAGAACATTTATTGTAAACTATGGGTAAATTCATAAAAGGAAGGTTCTTAAGACTATCCAAATTCATTTAAAAAAATAAGATAAACATTCCAGTACTTATATAAGTTTATTGTTGTAATAACTTTCCAGTTGGCAGTGACGTAATTCAGTGTTTCTTTTCACTTCTAGGGGAATGGTGGCGGGGCCTTGAATAGGGGAAAATAGTGTTGTGAGGGGAAAATAGGGTTAAATTAACATGCATAACAAAGTATACATTTCTATGCCTGTATTCACTACACTTCTTTGTTGCAGTGATGTAAACATGTAAATATGCAACAGATTAGTTAGTTTCATTACAGGTCAATGTTTCTATCTTTCTGACTAAAAATATCAACAATACTGGCAACATCTCCAATTAAAAAAAAAAGCTGTAGGAGGGGAATTTTAACAGAGAATAGGGGGAAAAATATACTTTTGAGTGAGGGGAATAGGTCCGAATTTCGGCCCCAAAAAGGCCCTAAAAAATACACTGTAATTTGTTAATGTTTTCACGGTCTTTTCATTTTAATAGATATTATGTACAAACTCTAAGTCAACCATTTAGTTTATCTCCTATCAACGTATGTTTTTTATTTTTTCCTTTTTATTATCCCAAATAAAACTATAAATGAGCTTGTTAAATTCTTGAACAACATGTTTAGGGACAACTAAGGAATGTAGAGCATAGGAAATATTTGGGATCAGTAAAAAAAATTATTACAGTTTTTTCATAAATGGTTAATTGTCTTTTATTTCAATTATCAGTATTGCAAAATTGCTCAATTAACAATCTGTTGGCAATTAGGGATAATAATATGTCAATATAATGGTTCTTAATACCGTATTTGGGTATATTTGAAGAGTATAAATATTTGGGTAAGTCGTGCTGCCGAAATTATTGTATGGTCACAGTAACTGGTTTACGTGGTATAACAAGTGTACTCCTTTCTTATGGTACTGTGGCTTTCAGTCTTAATGACTTGAAAACAAAGATTTTGACATAAAAACTGGATTTAGAGGGTAGATACTGATAAATAATGATTATTACAGATGATTTTAATGTGATTCTTGCTTTAATAATTTAGAATATTGGTTGATATTCATTGTTAATAGTAATAATACCATGAAAACTATGTGAACTGTGTAAAACTCAATGGTAAATGAATCAGAAAACAAAAGAGTACATTTAACAAAATCACCCAGGCCTGATTCTACTGTATCCAGGCCTGATTCTACTGTATCCAGGCCTGATTCTACTTTATCCAGGCCTGATTCTACTGTATCCAGGCCTGATTCTACTGTATCCAGGCCTGATTCTACTGTATCCAGGCCTGATTCTACTGTATCCAGGCCTGATTCTACTGTATCCAGGCCTGATTCTACTGTATCCAGGCCTGATTCTACTGTATCCAGGCCTGATTCTACTGTATCCAGGCCTGATTCTACTGTATCCAGGCCTGATTCTACTGTATCCAGGCCTGATTCTACTGTATCCAGGCCTGATTCTACTGTATACAGGCCTGATTCTACTGTATCCAGGCCTGATTCTACTGTATCCAGGCCTGATTCTACTGTTAGGCATGAGTTCATCTCAGTCTGCAGCTATTTCCAGTACCTGATGTCAATAAAAAAACATGGACAGTCCGCAGATGTCTTTTCATGAAATCTGCTGCCTAAACTGACACACCCTTTATACATCTATCGTTGGGCTAGGAAATCAAGAAGACTTTCTTTTATGACTTATTAGGTCATACATACTTGCAATTTGAGCAAAGATTGTACAAAAGAAGAAGTAAAATACTGATTAAACAGTGATTTAGCTCATCACAAAGTGAATCAGTTCACAGATTAAGAAGCTGATATTACTGTGTGCATGTTGTTTTTTTGTGTGAACGATTTAATGTGGTGAATGAATGAGTATGCTGACGTTGTGTTTGTTTTGTCATTTATCTTTTTTTACATTGATGATGTTTTTTCAGCTTCAGAAACAGGGACAGTTCCACAATTTGATATTGAGAGTCATGAGTTTATGATACCAAAAAAGGAAGTAGGTCCTGGACCTGAGGATATACCCAAATGGGAAAAATCACAGGTTAGTTTGCTTTTTCTAAAATAAGTACATGTACATCTAAGCTCATATTTCTCATAATTTGGAGATATAAAAAAACTATGGAAAACTATGGAAACCTATTGTTATGAACAGTAAAGAATTAGTGTTGTTATCATTGATCAATAATAAATGGGTTAACCTAATAATAATTTTATATCTCCATTTACTAGCTTTTTTATGAATTGTCATCATTCCATAATATATTTGATGGAAGGAAAATAAACCTAATTAAATTAATTTTAATTGAATACATAGAGGGCGTTGGTAATAATAACTGTAAGTGGCAATTTCTCATTGTGGAATTCTAATTCAACATCATGTCACACATGTGACTTTGTTAGACTACTTGGAATATGTTTATCAAACTTCAATTGACAGAAAATTAAAAAATAGAAATCCAATTAGCTGTAAGTGCCAAGGTCATTCAAGTATTGTGGATTTTATTGCATATATTTAGAATTTCTGTTTTTTCTCTGCCAGGCATACCAGGATTTGATGGGGTTTATTCAGGCAATGAATTCAGCCGTTAAAGGAAAGAAAATTTCGACAGAGATCACCATGTCTCCGGTAATCTATTAAACTATTTCATGCATTCAAAACACTTCTTACATTTTTCCTTCTGGTGTTGTTTTTGTATGATAATATATACATTAATTGTTTAGAGTGTAGTACTATCATGTTATGCAATAGTTCATAGTTCATATGAATGTTCTTTGACTGCAAATTAGATTTATGGAAGTAAATTATTAATGGTATGTATTTATGTTCCTGATACTGTCTCATTATATTTTAGTTATTGACCAGCTTGATGCAGCTATTAGACACATTAGCAAGTTGGATACAAGAATTTCCCCCTCTTGATCAACCTCAGAGATTTGGTAATAAATCATTCAGATCATGGTTTGAAAAGTTACAACAGGTAAGCTTCCTAACTGTCATTTATATCTGTGTGCCCTGTTCAATTAGCTCAAATGGTTGAGCTTTTGACTGTCGGTCTATAGGCGTAGGTTTGAACCCTGTGTGACGAGTCGTTCTATAGGCATAGGTTTGAACCCTGTGTGACGAGTCAGTCTATAGGCGTAGGTTTGAACCCTGTGTGACGAGTCGGTCTATAGGCGTAGGTTTGAACCCTGTGTGACGAGTCGGTCTATAGGCGTAGGTTTGAACCCTGTGTGACGAGTCGGTCTATAGGCGTAGGTTTGAACCCTGTGTGACATGTCGGTCTATAGGCGTAGGTTTGAACCCTGTGTGACGTGTACGTTTTCTGTGACAATTTTACTGAAGATGATTATAACATCGAATGTCATTTGTATTCAACCTCTGGTCAGTTGCTTGCAGAGCAGCAGGTTAGTGCCAGGAACACGGGTCAGACCAAAGAACTGCTGTGTATATCTGAAATACTGTTAAACAATGGAGTGAAACTCGAACAAGTCAAGTCCAAATTTATTTACATACATTCGTGTGTACATAATGATAACACTCTTAAGAATGTATGGCAAATATATGATAATCAGCAGTGCTGCACAATATTGTATTTGTATGTTTTTTCAATTCTGTAGTCAGAGTAAGTACCATATTGATACATTTAACAATACTAAAAGTCTTGGTGATGATTAGAGAGAACTCTTTGTATTTGAATGCTTTAATAAAAAACAAATACACTGCCCTCCAAAAGTTCCTTCACACTTTGAAAAGGTACCAATTAATTATTGTATTTTCATATTTGTTCACATGCAATTAATCAAAAATGCTTTTTAACACAGCAATAATTTTCTGTAGAAGTATTTATAAATTTGTACTGAAACAATTTATCTTATTTTCTGTGTCAGATCAATCAGTTACACACTTATTGGTTTTGGATGCAGGCCGATTGATGCTGCAGCCGAGATGTGCAAATTGTTAATTCTTAACTATCCATCACAGAAGTGGGAGGAATAATTTTATTTCATGGTCATACATGTTTTATTTGAAATTCTGTAAGAAAAAGTAAAGAAATTCAAAGTATTCAATTGTGAAGAAACTTTGGAGGGCAGTGTATGTATTTTGAATATGAGTAAACAAAGCCACAGTTGCATGTACATGTTTAGAACTTCAACAGGCTCTACCAGATTTGCCATTTTAGATCCGATTTCAGTGTTATTACATCATGTTGCTATGTCAAAACTAAATGAAAATAGATGTTTTTGTCAGTAAAATGTGTGAGGGTGAGATAGAATAGATGCATGGTATAGGTTCATATTTTTAATTACAACTGACACCAACCAGCATAGCATGTGACATTATGTTCGTAATGATTATATCATAATTCCTGCGTAAGTTAAATAATTTGTGTGGTTGTGTCATGAAACAAAGCCCCTAATTTATGATATAAAGTAATGTTTTGTTTTTAGAATTCCAAACAAATAGTAGAAGATTTATTGGAAGACCAACACAAAAAAGCTAGTGAAGAAATCTCAGTATATTTAGTGGAAAGTGTTGGAAATCAAACAAGAATAGATTATGGGACAGGTGATACAAGGCTAAATCATAACTGTACAATGTATTACTATTTTTCAGTGATTTCTGCTTCTTTTGAAACATATTCAGAATACCTCATAAGTACATATTGCTGTCATTCATGATGTACTAGTTAAGAGTTATATTTTATCGCAGACATTCGTCTCAGGAAGGCATAGTTGTCGCGGGGAAGTGTGGCTGGCTATTGATCAGAACATCATAAGTTTAAATCCTGCCTTTATTGAGGGTGAACTTAGAACTTTGTAGATTCAGAATTAGGTATGGGTATTGGTTAGAAATTTAGGAAGCTATCATAAAAAGAAATTGATATAAAAATTAAACTAATCCTGTCTATATTAGGGCTATTCCAGGAAAATCTTCCGATGGGTTAGGATCAACTACCAATTACCATTACCTTGGTACTGGTCTAACTACTTACTAGAATTAATATATTATAATGTAGGCATTTTGGGTCAGTTTAAATTCTTCTAGCCTGTGATAAAAAAATGTTTGTTTATCACAACCCTACCTATCCAAGAAAATGGCCTCTACTCAAAATATTGTTTTGAGGGTTTTAAGTGGGTAACCTTTTTT
The DNA here is from genome assembly GCA_032209605.1 of Mactromeris polynyma. Classification (NCBI taxonomy): domain Eukaryota; kingdom Metazoa; phylum Mollusca; class Bivalvia; order Venerida; family Mactridae; genus Mactromeris; species Mactromeris polynyma. The sequence continues at coordinate 1,968,243 of JASFXZ010000019.1, read as the reverse complement.
AGTGGCGTATTAATAGTTAACTACATGTATAGTATGACCATAAAAATTATTAAACAGAATTAATTACCTACCTACACAAGTTTTGCTACATAGGATTATGCCAAACAAACATGTTTTAAAGATGGCCTCATGAGTTTGTATTGTTATTATGTAATACTTTGTGTATTTCAGGACATGAACTGGCATTTGCCGCATTTTTGTGTTGCTTTTATAAAATTGGTGCATTAAAAGAATCAGATGCTGAGGGTTTGGTTCTTAAAGTTTTTAATAGGTTTGTGATTTTTGTTTCTTTGTCTGATATTGTTCTTACTTGATAAAAGCTCCACTAGGTGCTGAATGTCAGGGGTCATTTTTGAAAAAATTTGACAGGAATTACCTTTTTATAGCCAAAATACGTATGATTGCGAGAAAAATTGACCTTTCAGCCGGAATCCGGAGGGTCAAAATGGGACATTTTGGAAATTGCAGGGGTCAAAGGGTCAAAATGAATCTCTGTGTACAGTTTATGTATTAGGCGTGAGTAATTACTACCATTATATATGTGTATTTCAAGCTTTTCAATATTGGAGGCTTGTTAATGAGGTCGCTATTTCAACTAAATGCCAATCTGATATCGTCAGGTCAAACCCTGAAGGGTACTTATGTTCTCTGTTGTTGTACATGTATGACTGAAGAACTATGTCATAAAATATCCCCCCTCCCACCTCTGAATCATGTGCAGGGAAGTTGTCAGTCTCTTGCAAGAGAACATGTAGGAGTGGTTGGTAACACAGGAATACTAGTAAGGTGAGCTGTACCTGATTGCTGTATAGAACTTGTATACTGTTGAGAAAATAAATAAGACTGTGAATCAATCAATACATTGTCAAATCTGGAATTTAATTTGTATGAAAATGTTGCCTGGTGAATATACATCATTGTTTAACATACGAATATTTGTGTATTTAGGTATTTACAACTAGTACGTAATTTACAACTAACATACAGAATGGAACCAGCTGGAAGTCAAGGGGTGTGGGCATTAGATGATCATCAGTTTTTACCATTTATCTGGGGATCTTCTCAACTAATCGGTAATTTTTGTTATTATTTGTAAACTAATGATCTATAAAAAAGACCCATTTTGATCTTCGGAAGCTGAGATTTTCAGTTGTATCATCAATGAATCAGATGCATGATGACGTCCATGTATTAATTTCGATAATTTCATGACATCTTAATTGCCTTGTAGAGATTGCCATTTTAATTTTGGGCAAATTAGTTGATCTGTACTGATAAAATATTTGTTTGCAATTTTGTAACTACTTCAAGTCCATACATAAGGGAGGGTGCCTGGCCTTTATACATATAAATAAAGACTGTATTGTTTGTAGTGTAGTTATCTTCCTGTTGACCTAATCTCTAGTGTTGCCCTTTATTTAGTCTAAACCCTAGCATTTAGTAAGCATTGTAAAACAATTCATTTTGTAAAGATTTTGCTTAGCAATCAAAAAAGATTTCAACCTCACCATGTGTTATAAGATGTTTACTTACTGTATGTTATCATGTTATTTTGTTTTCAGGACATCCCCGACTACATCCAAAGTCTTTTGTTAAGCCAGATATTTATGAAGGTTTTGCAAAGGATTACATGTTTTTGGGTTGTATTAAATATATTAATCAGGTGAGTTAAATATGCGACTGATTTGTATACTTGGGTAATTGGAAATTAAAAAATACACAGTATTATGAACCTCAGTTGACGCAGATTCTGACAGAAGATCATGTGACATTAATTGGTCATGTTGGACATGTAAAGTCTTACACTTTTTTGGTGCTAGATGAATTGGCATTAAATGTAAAATAATGTGTATATAGTCGATAATATTGGCCTTTCGACTGAAAATAAAAATTGTCTACTTAACATGCATACATTTTTGTGTTTATTTTATTTAACATTATAATAGTTAGGCTTTTCTGTTTGTGTAAAATTTACACTGTTTATCTGTGTTACACCTTATACATAGTATATTTCAATTTGGTAAAGTTGAGTTTATGAATTTTCAGGTAAAAACAGGACCATTTGCCGAACATTCGAACCAGTTGTGGAATATAAGTGCTGTGCCCAATTGGGATAAAGTTAACTCTGGTCTAATCAAAATGTACAAAGCCGAGGTATGTTACCATGTACCCATATTTTTATCTAGTCATTTTCCCCAATTTTTGTGGAAGAAAATTCGATTTTTAAAAGTGGCCAGAATACATGACATTCTCTGAGCTGAGTTCTTGCTCCTTTAAAGGCATTGAATGAACTGAACATGGCTTGCCCCTTTTTTCCACAGTAGATATCACTCAACTTGATGTGAAACATGCATTATAAAGAAGTGGCCACATCAGGTCGTTCAATATTCAAGGATTGATTATTGTTAGACTTGATTTTAAAATGGGAATTTAATGGATTTTATTTGTTATTGGCAAACCGATGCTTGTCTCTGAAACTAAGGTGTGAGGACTTGCAGCATTTTAAAGATGTACATATGTATTACAATTCAACAGCAGTGTTAAAACTATTACAAACTGACCTGTGTATCACAGTGAAGAAATAATAACAATTATTGAGATAATCTCACATGTTATCATATTTATGTGAGGTTGATATTCTCAGAGGATACAGATGGTAAGTTAAACAGAAATACGATCAGATTTCACATTTTAGGTTGAAATTCATTACATTTAAAAAAATCAACATTGGACCTTTTGAAACTGTAAAATTTGATATCTTTCTCATTTCAGGTTTTAGCGAAATTTCCTGTGATTCAACATTTCTTGTTTGGAAGTTTGCTCAGTATTCAACCTGCAACTTGAATCTTTATATAGTGAAACTACACTACATTCTGAATATTCACCTCATACAAAGCTGTTAGCACATGTTTCAGCATTGAGAGAAAGTCTTACTCAAAGCTTGGTCTATCATTGTGTCACTATTCTGTGTTGAAAGCCGCGAGAACAGAATCATGCTATGAACAATTGATTTAATTTCAATTAAATACTATTGGGTGATGTCTGTAGATTGTCATCTGAGCTTTAACAAATGTTTCAACTATGTCATATCATTAATTGAATAGCAATTTGTCTACCATGTTGTATTCACCTATGACAGAGAGATGCTTTGTGCAGTCCTTTTTATTATTTGTAGAAACCTGTTGTGGAAATTGACATTGTATCGTGCTATTAACCTAGAAAGCAATTCAAGCTGTTTAAGTTAGCATTGCGAAAATTGCATACCAAAATTTGCACCTCTATTTTGAAGAAACAATTGATAGCAGTTGAGTGCTTATATAAGCTTGAGTATATAAGAATGCTGTTTAGTTCACCAGATTATTGATGATGATTTAATACAATTTTCCATGGCAGTATTTCACTGGTCCTAATATTAAACAGACACAGTGTTAAACCTCGGACAAATTTTGACATACCTCAGTATTTGTGGAATATTTTATACTGTCTTGCTTAAAGGAGTGTTTGTTTTTCTTATATGCTAAAATTTACAAAATTGATGAATACTATTGCGTCTGTCATTGTATCAGAACGAAGTGTACAAAACAAGTTATCAAACTGTTAGTGACGTTTATAAAAAAATAGGCTTCATTTTTTAGTAAAAAATCTGATAAATAATTTTATTCTTATGATTTTGTTATGACATTGTGGAGATATTTTGTGTATACTATTCACTGTATCTTTAATTGAACACCTGCTCAAAATTAACAATGCTTTTATGGTAACAACCATTGGAGGATATTTTACCCTTACAGCAATAATATAACCTATCGTCTGAGTATTGTAATTGAAAACTAGTTTCTTGTATGAGAGGAAGTGGCTGTAATGACTAGCTTTTGTCTTCGTGTTGTAACAGGTAAATCAAATTTATCTGTATCACAGAATAAAATACATAAATGTATTAAAAACTGCACAGATAGATATTGAAATCTTGTTTTTTTTGCATGTTTTGTTATTTTAACAAGCTTAATAAATGATGAAATATAATCTTGCTTTTGTTCTTTAAGTTCATGAAATTAAGGTTTAATCTCAATGTTCATTAATCACTGTTCTTGTATATGTATATATAGTTCTATATACAGGTACTATATGTAGAACTCTTTTAAGAGATAAAGGGAGAGAACTCGTCACAATATCCTGTGGTTCCAATCATACTTATTGTCTTGTTTTGGTTTTACAAAACAGATTCTTGACATTATGTCCCTATACATAGTTCCCACATCGACAATATTCACCTCCCTTGTTCTGAATTGTCAGCCATTTTGATAGGCAAATTTCCTTAAAGTTTATGGGGAATATAATGTAAACCATGATAAACTAATCCAATATATAAAAAAATAACTTATTCATGCTCATGTGGGCATTTGGCTCAGTAAGTTGAAGAAAAAGTGGCTGTCACATGCAAATTCCCTTGATATTTTCTCAATTATCACATATTTGGAAATTTCTCCTATAAGGGCATATCAGATTTGTCTATCAAAATGGCCGACAGTTAAGAACATGTGAGGTAAATATTGTAGATGTGGGAACTATGTATTGCACGAGTTTTACATTAAAAACTAATGAAATAAGACTTATTTTACATTTGTACTTCGGTTTCTATTAATGGAATGTTGAAGTAAAACATTTCTGTCAACTTTCATTTTTTATTACAAAACTAGTTGTAACAAGGTATATTGATCCTGTGCGGATGTGTAAGATTAGGTTGTTGATAGAAATACTGCAGTTATCTCCCTTGGACGAAAATTGTGCATCACACATGATAAGTTGTGTTTAGCCCAATCTGATTGAAATCGGCCCCTAACTTTAGCTCAATTACTTCCACTGTAAGGCTCAGTTAGCGTATAGTATAGGAGCGTGCGACTGGAGCTGACTGTGTTTAGCCTAGATGTTTTTGCCCTAATTCTGTCAACCTGTATTTAATTTTTGCCATATTGAGGAAATTGAATTCAAAGTTTTGAATAGTGATAACTGTTAACGAGTTACGTGTTTGTGGAGTCTACGATTTTCCCTATTTAGTTCCATACAAGCAAGTGAGTATATATATTGTAAATAGCTCATCAAGAAGAAAAATACATTGTACCAAAAAATAATATCGGCTATTCAAGTCGCCGGCTTGTAGAACTATGGCTTTGATATGTGGTATTCATTAAAATGTTCAGTTCAAGCATATCAACAAATTTTCATTGACTCCATCGGCAATGTTTTCAGCCATACGTGGACAATGTATTTATAGATAGGTTACAAACCTTCTAGGAAAAAACTTACAAATATCATAGTAAAATTGCAAGGACAAAAATAAACTTTTGATAATCTGAATTATCATATGCCTCAATGGAGGCTAAATATACTGGATAAAAGTGCTAACCCACCAGTACCATGTCACTTCTAAGACAACTCTGGATACATCTATATGAGCCGCGGTCTGTGATTCTGGCGCTTATGGCAAAATTTAACGAAATTTACTTTTTGCATGCATTTCAAAGACGCATATCTCCTGATCACAAAGATAACTTTTTTTTCAAAATCCGACGTCGGAAAGTTGTTTTGTGGCCAATTTGAAAATATGTGTAAAAAGTTTTTTTTATGAATTTCGTAATTTATTTCATTTGAATGTTAGTGTAAATGGATACAATAACATTGTATAATGTACATATTGTGTGCAGTAGAAATGTTTGTAGAAAATCCATATAACATTAACATAATTATAAGACATACATGTATCTAGTTATATTATACTTTCATTATTATAAGTCAGGCTGTCAAGTGGATCCTACTTGTCTTACATTTCCTACTTTTCCCTACTGTTTTACATGCTCCCTACTTTTTGTTTTATTATTCTTGATAGAGCCCTACTAACTCTATTTTTTTACTAAATCTGAGGTGTTAACTCCAAATACTTAGTTCACCTGCATAAAGCACAGAGGTCTAATCATGGAGAATGTACAGTGTGGTGAATTTTGTCCATTATTGATATTCCAAAAGTAATGTATCCTCCCTACTTTCCCTACTTTTAAGGCAATGAAATCCTTTATGTTGCCCTACTTTAAAAAAAATAGCCCTACTTTATCCTTACTTTTTTAAAAGAGGTGAGTTGACAGTCTGTATAGTAAGATATAAGATTTATGACTGAAATGAATTTTACTGTTAAAACATTTATCACATATGTGTACTGGTAAAATCACATTCATTTTTCGGTACATTTTGTCATAATGCACACTAGTGAATATTCTCATAATATAAACTAGCTGGTCATCTCTTGCGACCAGTATATATGAATATCTGTTTACAGAATCGAGGATATGCCTATCTGTATCCATATTATCTGTGAAGAACTAAAGGTTGTGCAAGGACAGTGTATGTAGTTAATATTTAAGTACATATTAATAACTCAAGATACATTCTCAGAGACGCGGGAGTAGGTTCATTGCTTAGCTTATGATGTATATTATACATAATACAAAGGTATATAATATCTATAAGTTCAACTGATTGCCCTTTCAGATAATGATTACGACACATGCACGCTGTTTTTAATGGAATTCATTCAGCAGTTATATTAACCATACAGCGAAATCCTGAAATAGATACATATATCATTACAGACTTCTAGAAATATTGTTTGTTTGAAAGATGTATTGGATGAATAAAATGAAATATCGAGCAAATAACATATTACGTTTATGACCTATGCGAATGAATCCTGATGGCAACGTAATGTAAACCTGCTGACTTAGAACATTTTCAGTAATATTCGCGATCATCATAACTTATAACTCTGAAATGAAGGTCTGAATTAGAAGTTACGATCATTTGGAAAAGCAATAGCCTGTCGTGTATTAAACTGTCATCAATCCTGATACTTTCAATTAAAACAAAAAAGAAGCGTTGAAACTCACAACTGATCTAGTGCAATGCAAACATAGTATAGCTCATGGCATAGGAAACTAATGTTCCGCTTGCTCAAGATATGTTTGAAATTGGACTGGGGGTTTTGTCATGTGACATTCTAGGCATTCGACATGTGTAAACAAAGTGTGTTGCTAATGCTGCCCTTTTCGGTCCCTATGCAGAATACGTAAATTGAACTTGAAATAAATGTTCGTTATCCGAAAAGTTGTGCATTCACACATTCAACTCTTTCCTACTAGGAAATGATTAAATGTTACGATTTTATGTGAATACCAATACGTTTCTAGCCACCAATTAAATAATATTTTAACAATAATCGTATAGATATTAAATCATCTTACCTCGATATTAATACTTACATCTTGTGGGTGATTATTAAATTTTAAGCTAAGAGTTTTAATGACGTATATATATATAATGAGACCATGGAGGTTTTGTCTCTAATTCCGTGTACTGGAACCTTCAACTTACTAGAGATTAACGCCATAGAAGTGGATGGTGTTAGTTTGTTTTGACGTTGTATTCTTTGTTTTCATAGTTAAAAGAGTTTAATCGATACAAATTCTTAGCGCCATTAAAAACTCAACTCAACATTTTATACATCAGTAAAGTGACGTTACAAAGAAATACATGTACTATCCTTTATTTCACAGACATAATTTTCTCAAGTCAATCAATAAAGCAATCACTACCAAGCGGTATGTAGTTTGATTACATTTGAACAGGAAATATTCATATAAGTAACTGGCTTCAAACTCTCGGTGAAAAATTATGCCTACGTATTATTGCTGCGTTTTTGATGGCACTAAGTATCTTTATCAGTATGCAATTAAATCCTTTGTTAGGATTCATATGATGGTATGACGTTCACAACAGTTATCGATGGATCCAGATGTCACCTTATATATAATTCCAATCTGCTTTGATTCTTATGCAAGAGTGAGTAACATGTGTTTGGTTAATTTGAGTTAATTGTTAAAGCCAAGATTTGATTGAACTTGTAGTAATGTTTAATTACCTATCATGTACAGCTGGCGACATCAGATATGGTTTATACAAAGATAATGACAGATCTATACATTGTTTGCTGTTTTGCAAAGTATTGAACGATGTTTATGTATACTCTGTACATTTAAAAACGCACTATTTTTTACCAACCATACTTCTTTAAATTGCATTTTATTACTTTTGAAACTCATTTCTTATTAGAATACATGTCGATTGTCATGAAATTTAGCATACACGTTGCGTACACATGCAATACTATCGTGTCAAGTTCTTTTCCTGTATCCTAAAAGTAAGTCAGTGAAAATTTAGAAATACCACGCTGTGCGTTATTAAATGTACTGAGTATAATTTCGTTCAATGTTTCGCTTTGTATTTGTGTTTGTTGTTATGGTGATTAAAGTCGTATTACAACATGTTCCAGTCCTACAAGGCGGTCAGTTGACTGAACCGGTATTCCTGGAATTAATTATAAACCAGTAATAACTTGCCCTTCGTAAGCAGTTGACAAGTACCCGTGGAGGAATGACATGTCTTGTCGCGCCAAGTGATCGAACCTTGGCTGCCCGGGTGATTGCCTAGCACTCTATCAACGGGCATTCGAGGTGTATTCAAAATCCAACACTAAAGGTTGATAGAAGCAATAAGAATTATTAATAAGTGTGGGGTAAGGGGACGATGGTAGTAAATGTTTTAGTAATGTGCCCTCGCCAGATGAAGTATAAAAGTTGGAATGGTCACTAGAGGTTACCATTTGTTACTAAGAATTACCCACCGGCAACATGGGTGCGCAGTCATTTGAGTACCATCCACATTTGTCATGCTACGCCCCTCCCAGGTTATTTTCTCCTAATGGTTTGGTACACGAACTAAATTAAATCAAATGTGTAATATTTTTCAGTTCATACAGTACGATTGAAAGCTTTATGTCAATTTCTACATATGTTTATCTGTATTTCATTTGGGTTTTTTCTTTTGAACCCAATGGTGTGACTCCATTAATCTAGTTCAGGCATTTGTAAAGAAATATCGCGCGTAATCTGAGCATAAATTAAGCAACAGATTGTTTACCGTTAAAAATACGCGTAGTTAAGTGAGCTATTCATTTCTTTCAATACATAAATAACTGATATCTAATTTGTAACATATTGGCTTATTGATGACGTTATTAGAACAAGATTACTGAGCGATAAACATATTCATAAAATGTATGCAATTATACTAAATGTTATATTGCATTAATGTTTTCGACGTCGCTACGAATTTCTCAAGATTTGCTCGCCAATCTGAAATTCAATTCTAGACTGAGTTTTGATCGTCTATGTGAGGTTTGATCACATTAATCGCTTGTCTGAAATACTATGATTGTTTGTCAATTCGGCACAGCTGTCGATGATAGGCGCAGTTGTCATGTACAGAATGACAAATCGTCGCCTTATTTCCAGAACCCATAACTCAATTTTTGGCGGTTTTGAGTATTTGGTATCGTTGAAACCGTCTTACCAAGCTCTTTCTATCTGTACTACATATCTTGTTCTTGAATGCACATAACTTAAATAAAATGTAATTCCATAACCCCCGTATGTAACAAAACTACAGGAGGGTAAAATTTTAAATTTGGTTATGGGGTTCTGGAAACATTGCGACGAATGTAATCCAGTTGAGTACATATACAGAAGGACAAATGTAATACCTTAGAGTCCATATACAGAATGACCAATGTAATCCAGTTAACTACATATACAGAAGGACAAATGTAATACCTTAGAGTACATATACATAATGACCAATGTAATCCAGTTAACTACATATACAGAATCATTGACAAATGTAATACAGTAGAGTACATATACAGAATGACCAATGTAATCCAGTAGAGTCCATATACAGAATGACCAATGTAATCCAGTAGAGTACATATACAGAATGACCAATGTAATCCAGTAGAGTCCATATACAGAATGACCAATGTAATACAGTAGAGTACATATACAGAATGACAAATGTAATCCAGTAGAGTGCATATACAGAATGACCCATGTAATCCAGTAGAGTCCATATACAGAATGACCAATGTAATCCAGTAGAGTCCATATACAGAATGACCAATGTAATCCAGTAGAGTCCATATACAGAATGACCCATGTAATCCAGTAGAGTACATATACAGAATGACCCATGTAATCCAGTAGAGTACATATACAGAATGACCAATGTAATCCAGTAGAGTCCATATACAGAATGACCCATGTAATCCAGTAGAGTACATATACAGAATGACCAATGTAATCCAGTAGAGTACATATACAGAATGACCAATGTAATCCAGTAGAGTACATATACAGAATGACCCATGTAATCCAGTAGAGTACATATACAGAATGACCAATGTAATCCAGTAGAGTACATATACAGAATGACCCATGTAATCCAGTAGAGTACATATACAGAATGACCAATGTAATCCAGTAAAGTCCATATACAGAATGACCAATGTAATACAGTAGAGTACATATACAGAATGACCAATGTAATCCAGTAGAGTACATATACAGAATGACCAATGTAATCCAGTAGAGTACATATACAGAATGACCAATGTAATCCAGTAGAGTACATATACAGAATGACCAATGTAATCCAGTAGAGTACATATACAGAATGACCAATGTAATACAGTAGAGTACATATACAGAATGACCAATGTAATCCAGTAGAGTACATATACAGAATGACCCATGTAATCCAGTAGAGTACATATACAGAATGACCAATGTAATCCAGTAGAGTCCATATACGGAATGACAAATGTAATACAGTTGAGTACATATACAGAATGACCAATGTAATCCAGTAGAGTACATATACAGAATGACCAATGTAATCCAGTAGAGTACATATACAGAATGACCAATGTAATCCAATAGAGTCCATATACAGAATGACCAATGTAATCCAGTTAACTACATATACAGAAGGACAAATGTAATCCAGTAGAGTACATATACAGAATGACCAATGTAATCCAGTAGAGTACATATACAGAATCACCAATGTAATCCAGTTGAGTACATATACAGAATGACCCATGTAATCCAGTTGAGTCCATATACAGAATGACCAATGTAATCCAGTTAACTACATATACAGAATGACCAATGTAATCCAGTAGAGTACATATACAGAATGACCAATGTAATCCAGTTGAGTCCATATACAGAATGACCAATGTAATCCAGTTAACTACATATACAGAATGACCAATGTAATCCAGTTAACTACATATACAGAATCACCAATGTAATCCAGTAGAGTACATATACAGAATCACCAATGTAATCCAGTGGAGTACATATACAGAATGACCAATGTAATCCAGTTGAGTACATATACAGAATGACCAATGTAATCCAGTAGAGTACATATACAGAATGACCTATGTAATCCAGTTGAGTACATATACAGAATGACCAATGTAATCCAGTAGAGTACATATACAGAATGACCTATGTAATCCAGTTGAGTACATATACAGAATGACCTATGTAATACAGTAGAGTACATATACAGAATCACCAATGTAATCCAGTGGAGTACATATACAGAATGACCTATGTAATCCAGTTGAGTACATATACAGAATGACCAATGTAATCCAGTGGAGTACATATACAGAATGACCTATGTAATCCAGTTGAGTACATATACAGAATGACCCATGTAATCCAGTGGAGTACATATACAGAATGACCTATGTAATCCAGTTGAGTACATATACAGAATGACCAATGTAATCCAGTAGAGTACATATACAGAATGACCAATGTAATCCAGTTGAGTACATATACAGAATGACCAATGTAATCCAGTAGAGTACATATACAGAATGACCCATGTAATACAGTTGAGTACATATACAGAATGACCAATGTAATCCAGTAGAGTACATATACAGAATGACCAATGTAATACAGTGGAGTACATATACAGAATGACCTATGTAATCCAGTTGAGTACATATACAGAATGACCAATGTAATACAGTTGAGTACATATACAGAATGACCAATGTAATCCAGTAGAGTACATATACAGAATGACCAATGTAATACAGTTGAGTACATATACAGAATGACAAATGTAATACAGTAGAGTACATATACAGAATGACCTATGTAATCCAGTTGAGTACATATACAGAATGACCAATGTAATACAGTAGAGTACATATACAGAATGACCAATGTAATACAGTTGAGTACATATACAGAATTACCAATGTAATCCAGTAGAGTACATATACAGAATGACCAATGTAATACAGTAGAGTACATATACAGAATTACCAATGTAATCCAGTAGAGTACATATACAGAATGACCAATGTAATACAGTAGAGTACATATACAGAATGACCAATGTAATCCAGTAGAGTACATATACAGAATTACCAATGTAATACAGTAGAGTACATATACAGAATGACCAATGTAATACAGTAGAGTACATATACAGAATGACCAATGTAATCCAGTAGAGTACATATACAGAATGACCAATGTAATACAGTTGAGTACATATACAGAATGACCAATGTAATACAGTTGAGTACATATACAGAATGACCTATGTAATCCAGTTGAGTACATATACAGAATGACCAATGTAATACAGTTGAGTACATATACAGAATGACCCATGTAATCCAGTAGAGTACATATACAGAATGACCCATGTAATACAGTTGAGTACATATACAGAATGACCTATGTAATCCAGTTGAGTACATATACAGAATGACCTATGTAATACAGTTGAGTACATATACAGAATGACCTATGTAATCCAGTTGAGTACATATACAGAATGACCAATGTAATACAGTAGAGTACATATACAGAATGACCCATGTAATCCAGTAGAGTACATATACAGAATGACCAATGTAATACAGTTGAGTACATATACAGAATGACCCATGTAATCCAGTAGAGTACATATACAGAATGACCCATGTAATCCAGTAGAGTACATATACAGAATGACCCATGTAATACAGTAGAGTACATATACAGAATGACCCATGTAATACAGTTGAGTACATATACAGAATGACCTATGTAATCCAGTTGAGTACATATACAGAATTACATATGTAATCCAGTAGAGTACATATACAGAATGACCAATGTAATACAGTTGAGTACATATACAGAATGACCTATGTAATCCAGTAGAGTACATACAATTATGAGTGCCGCTGTACGATTTCCAACCTTCTATAAGTGACGTCATTTCCAGAAAATGTCACATGTGACGTCACCATGTACTGACAGTAAGCAATATTTGCCTCATATGGCAATATAAAAACGAAGTGACCATATGTAGTAAATAAGGTTTCCTGCTTGCAAATAGTGACATCACATGTGACGTTTTCTTGAAATGACGTCACTTACAGAAGAGGTTGTTAATCCCACAGCAGCGCTCATATACAGAATGTCAAATGTAATCCAGTAGAGTACATATTAAGAATGCCAAATGTAATCCAGTTGAGTACATATACAGAATGACAAATGCAATCCAAAAATGTACATATACAGAATGACAAATGCAGTACGGTAAAATAATTATATTGATTGACCAATGAAGTCTGGTAGGAGTACATGTGCAGATTGACCAATATAGTCCAGTAAATACATAATTATACATAATGACCAATGCAATCCAGCTGCAGTCATATAAAGATGTACCCATATACAGAATGACCTATGCATTTCAAGGATTCACATACATGTTGCAGACATACCTATGTAGTCTAGCAGTTGGTGTAGAGAGGATGACCAAGGAAGACCAACTAAGAGAGTACAGTCGAGCAGTGGGCGTATACAGAATGACCAGTGTTACACAGCAATGAGCGTATATTCCAATCAGTGGGCGTATACAGAATGACCAGTGTTACACAGCAATGAGCGTATATCCAATCATTGGGCGTATACATAATGTACATGTTGCACAGCAATGAGCGTATATCCAATCAGTGGGCGTATACAGAATGTACATGTTGCACAGCAATGAGCGTATATCCAATCAGTGGGCGTATACAGAATGTACATGTTGCACAGCAATGAGCGTATATCCAATCATTGGGCGTATACAGAATGACCATGTTGCACAGCAATGAGCGTATATTCCAATCAGTGGGCGTATACTTGTACAGCATTGAGCTTATATTCCAATTAGTGGGCGTATACAGAATGACGTGTTGTACAGCAGTGAGCGTATAGCATATTTGATATACTGATCTTGTAATGATACACAAATCTGAAACTGTGCTAGTGGATGGAGTATTTTGTACTATCAGAAGTACACAAAATGTTAAAAATATATTAAAATGTGTTGTAGTCCTAGAGAAAAACACTTTTCATTGTAACTTCTTTGGATACAAAACAGTGTATTGTTCAACGTTCATAACAATCGTGCTGAAACTTATACTTAAGTTTCATATTCATGTGGTCAATAAACATGACGTTATGACCAACGCCCGTAATGTGGTTGCGTCGACCCGTTTTATGTATAACACCGTGTCCATTTGTATCGAAATGTACGGCATTTAACATAGATTGTGTCCTCAGTGCAAAGTCCCAGAACTCCGAGGATCTTCAACCATACAAGATATAGTGTATTTTTTTATTGCAATCTGACAGTATCTGTCGTTTGTCTTGAATGTTTAAAGAAATTGTACTACTATTGGTTAAAATCATACGGGCTATTTCACTAATTTCTACACGTACATAAAGCGAAATAAATGTAAATTGATGTTCTTTCCACTCTCAGTCGTTGATTAATGTACATCTGTACTAACTGTCGTATTTCACCGTAAATGGTGACCACTGTGAACATAAGTGTAACACAAACATTTCTTCAATGTTGGATTTAAATACAAATGTACATTGCTTAATGCAAGCTCTCCCAGACAGAGGTCAGAAAGCTTGTAATCATGGTATAAATATAAATGTAAGCGTATCAAGGCTTATAAAATATGCTTTAAAACTTTCATCATTTTGGGGACAAATAGCATCTTTTAAGGTTTAAATTCACCGTTGGAATCTTCATTGATTATGTGAATATGGTACCTGTGAATAGGAATACAATACTACATTTGTATATACAATACATAAACTCCTCCTTGTATATACTATAAGTATATTATACAAGTTCAATGTAAAGGATATGTAAACTCACAAATATTTTATATCTTTAGTAAGTAGCATAAACTGAAAGCAGTCCTATAAACAACACCCTACAGAACTTATTTCACATTTAGACATTTTGCGGTTATGTAGGCAAAGTGAAAGTAAAATATAAAATAACAACATAATGAATGATTATGGTTAAATGGGCATGTACACGTCTAATATTTTGGACTAAAACTGAAAGATGCAAGTACATTGAATCAAGCATTAATATAACTTCTTAATAAAGTTAAGTAGTTATGTGACGTCGGACTAGTGATAGGTTTGTGAAAAGCTTAAATGGACTAGTTGTCTAACTCTCAAATACATGTAGTCCCACCGAGGACCGCTTAACCAGCACCTACAACATCTCCTTTGTTTCTAATGAATGCAGTCTGGTTATATTTAATACATTTAACATTTAAAAGGAGCCAACAGAACACTGATAGACAACACAATCAACTTTAACAACACTGTGACGGCCATATTGATCATTTCACTCGACTGGTTTCAAATTAGCGATGTAAAAGTTAATGACAATGCGTTGGTCATTTGTCAACCAGTCTAGGAGATACTATTTTACAATCACCATGGTTATCACTTACTAGGATGTCAATTCAAACAGCTAAATGTGGAACATGTTAATTGGCGCGATGCTTAATAAGAAAACAACAAGCGAGTTCTTCTTGTGAGGATGAGTAATGTGAATAAACAAAATCAACAGCATGGCATTGTGTGTATTAGACATACATGTACTTATATTATACCAGTCCAAAGGGCTAACCCGCCATTTTGTATTTTAAGAATCTTCACTACATTGTATCAAATTGATCTGAAACGATAAACATGATTTTTTTCGATGGTTCAAGTCCGTGGAATCCTTAATGGTGTAGCTTACTTCAATCCAAATCTACAGAAGAAGTATCCAGTTAGCTTTTAGAAACATTGTGAAAAAGTACTTTCAAAAAGTGTAGTAACATTTAAATGTCTATTGACGCAAAGTTCCACTCCAAAGAGAGCATTACTGTACCATGTTACGTCAGAAACTGAATTAAACTTTTTTTTAATTCAGGATATCTTCTAAGCGACTAAAATTTCCTATTTGTTCTCGAGTGTCTTAAATTGTGTTTTTAGCGGATACCATGCTTTTTTAACGCACGTACAGTTTGTCTTCGTTTATTCGACAACTTTCTATCCGAATACGGTACATTTGTATCATCTCTGAAGTATATATCAGTTATCTATGTATAATCTTAGGCACGTCAAATTGAAATGGGCTATTCGAAACCATGTATTATTCGCAATAAAATTTCGGACCCGATAAATTCGAATGAACGATGTCCGACTGTAGTTATATAAGGTATGGTTTAATTTCTTGTGGTTTCTAAAGTCGGTTTCGATTTCACATACTCAATGCTTTGAAGTTAAGAATGATCATCTAATATATTAGCCCTCCAAATCACCTATGATTGTGCAACACGTAAGTTTGACAAGTTTGTGTTTTTTCAACCAGTAGGTTTGAGGTCGATTTGGCAATTACTACAGTACATATTCGTAAATATGGCGTCTATATATCTAAATCTAACAACAGTTTATTAGTATTATACCATAGATAAATCGATATTAGCATTTAACACAATCAAGTGTATTCATACAGTGTACTTGAAGTTCTCCTGATCAAATAACTTGATACATGATAGATAGTTTGTTCAGAACATAAGGCATCATGCCTATGATTTCACTTGGAAAAGTAATTACATACATTGTTTGTCATACATATGCACATGCATACATTTGATTTACATACACATATACATACATATGCACATGCATACAATTGATTTACATACACATATACATACATATGCACATGCATACATTTAATTTATATACACATATACATACATATGCACATGCATACATTTGATTTACATACACATATACATACATATTCATACGCATACATAAATTTATTTACATACACATATATATACATATCCACATGCATACATACATTGTTTTACATACACATACATACATATTCATATGCATACATACATGCACATACATTTGATTTACATTCACATATACATACATATTCACATGCATACATACATTGTTTTACATACTCATATACATGCATATTCATATGCATACATAAATTTATTTACATACACATATACATACATATTCACATGCATACATACATTGTTTTACATACACATATACATACATATTCATATGCATACATAAATTTATTTACATATACATACATATTAACATGCATACATAAATTCATTTACATACACATATACATACATATTCACATGCAATCATACATTGTTTTACATACACATATACATACATATTCATATGCATGCATACATTGTTTTACATATACATATACATACATATTCACATGCACTCATACATTGTTTTACATACACGTATACATACATATTCATATGCATACATACATTTATTTACATATACATATACATATACATACATATTCACATGCACTCATACATTGTTTTACATACACATATACATACATATTAACATGCATACATACATTTATTTACATACACATATACATACATATTCACATGCACTCATACATTGTTTTACATACACATATACATACATATTCATATGCATGCATACATTTATTTACATATACATATACATACATATTCACATGCACTCATACATTGTTTTACATACACGTATACATACATATTCATATGCATACATACATTTATTTACATATACATATACATACATATTCACATGCACTCATACATTGTTTTGCATACACATATACATACATATTAACATGCATACATAAATTTATTTACATACACATATACATACTTATTCACATGCACTCATACATTGTTTTACATACACATATTCATACATATTCATATGCATACATACATTTATTTACATACACATATACATACATATTCACATGCACTCATACATTGTTTTACATACACATATACATACATATTCATATGCATACATACATTTATTTACATACACATATACATACATATTCACATTCTTACATACATTGTTTTACATACACTTGTACATACATATTCACGTGCACATTGAACAAAAAAGGCCAAGAACCTATGTACTTTTTGCAGGACATAATATAACGATTTCTACATAAATTATTCTGAAAACACGATATTAAATTCATTCATCAATTAAGATACCTTACACTTTATATGTTAACGTTATTTTTCGCTTTTCTTTCTTGTACGTGTGAATGTAAGTCATTTATGTTTCAGAAACAAATTACCTTGAATTATACATCAAATTGTCATTACATTCATATACAGTTTTCCTGTACTAGTAGAACTACATATTGTTTACTTTATATATTGCTGCACACCATGTATAAACTGGTGGGCGTCACAGCTAATGTTGAATAAATATCTATCTATCTACGATCGCTTAATTGGAAAAACTGTACGTATAGACATCAGCATCTATTCTTAAAACGAACTGTTGATGCTCGTTTCTGCTATTGGAATAAACATTGTCACTCAATGTAGACACGCTGCAAAAAATGTCCAACATCAGCCAGACACCCAGAGGGTATTCCTCGAACTTAGTCACAAGTAATTTTGTAATTTGCTTGTGAAATGGGCGGTAAACTGTACTAAAAGTAATGCAACTGTAATCAAACCCGACATTTAAACAGGACAAGACTCAGGAACATCTGCATGTTTTATTTAAAAAAACGTCGGCAGTAACTAGACAACACCACATGCACGAACGTTTGAAACATCCTCACAACAGTATATTGATAATTATCATATTTATATGGTATTAATTCTGAAATATGATATTTATAATCACTAACAGTCCTTTGTTTAAGAAAGCATCAAGCAGTGTGTAATCTCGCAGATAGATATATAGGTGTGATTTTTTGGAGTGAAATATGTTTGAAGTAATATTATGCTCATGTTTTGTACATTTTAACGTAAACAAACTGAATGTGAAAAATATCTTCCATATAGTTAAAACTTCAATAAAATGTTTAAGCACCTATAAATGAAATAAAAACAGTTTATTAACAAGCGTGGGTAAGATAAACAATAATTTTGAATTGGTAATACATTGCAATGCTCGTATTAATGATGTCTTAGCCAACCGTACTGGATGAAGGCCGTTCAAATATTGTACGTTAAGATTTGTACATACAACGAGTCCATACACAGATGAGGTATGATCAAGATGTGTACATACAACGAGTCCATACACAGACGAGGTATGATCAAGATGTGTACATACAACGAGTCCATACACAGATGAGGTATGATCAAGATTTGTACATACAACGAGTCCATACACAGACGAGGTATGATCAAGATGTGTACATACAACGAGTCCATACACAGACGAGGTATGATCAAGATGTGTACATACAACGAGTCCATACACAGATGAGGTATGATCAAGATGTGTACATACAACGAGTCCATACACAGACGAGGTATGATCAAGATGTGTACATACAACGAGTCCATACACAGATGAGGTATGATCAAGATGTGTACATACAACGAGTCCATACACAGACGAGGTATGATCAAGATGTGTACATACAACGAGTCCATACACAGATGAGGTATGATCAAGATGTGTACATACAACGAGTCCATACACAGATGAGGTATGATCAAGATGTGTACATACAACGAGTCCATACACAGATGAGGTATGATCAAGATGTGTACATGCAACGAGTCCATACACATATGAGGTATGATCAAGATGTGTACATACAACGAGTCCATACACAGATGAGGTATGATCAAGATGTGTACATACAACGAGTCCATACACAGACGAGGTATGATCAAGATGTGTACATACAACGAGTCCATACACAGATGAGGTATGATCAAGATGTGTACATACAACGAGTCCATACACAGATGAGGTATGATAAAGATGTGTACATACAACGAGTCCATACACAGATGAGGTATGATCAAGATGTGTACATACAACGAGTCCATACACAGATGAGGTATGATCAAGATGTGTACATACAACGAGTCCATACACAGATGAGGTATGATCAAGATGTGTACATACAACGAGTCCATACATGGGTATGCGTGAATGTATGTGTGTGGATGTATACGTGTCTATGTATGTATGTTTAAGTATGTATTTACGATTTATACATGTATTTACGATTTATATACATGTATGTAAATGCGTGTTTGTTTACATATATTAATGTATATGTATGTATTTTTGTAATGTACATGTATTTACGATTTATATCTGGAGGAAATAAAGTTATATATATAAGTATAAGATTTAAAAAACCCAGTTTCACGTATTTAGTATGTCGCGGTCGGAGATAGAACCTACAACTTTCTTCACTCAATGCACTCTTACCAAATGAGCTTTTGGGACGGTACGGAGTAACTACGAAGTGAAAACCTCATTTAAAGACCACCTCAAAAATAAGACCACCTCAAAATTAAGGACACAATTTTCAAATCCATGTTTACTGTTTAGCTCTTTATTCAGACTCAATTTTAAGACCAGTTGTCAAGGGTCCCGAGAGTGGTCCAGTTGTCAAGGGTCCCGAGAGTGGTCCAGTTGTCAAGGGTCCCGAGAGTGGTCCAGTTGTCAAGGGTCCCGAGAGTGGTCTTGTTATTGAGGGTTTACTGTATATTATGTGCGACGTGCATGTGTGTGTAAAGCAATGCTACAGCACACCTAAACTGTTATACACGCGGCTGTTTGCCTGCGATATTTTACTTTATTAATTGGTAAATCGATCACCGGCATCGCGCTCCCTGGTGCTAATAAACAAATTAGTCCATTCTTCCACATCGCAAGATTTTGCTTAAATTTATCACACATTGACATGTTTTGAGAAGAAATTACGTAAATGAACAAATTGTAAAAATACGCCTGAGAGATTGGTGTGTTGTATGTACATGTCTGGTCGTCGAATGCTACCGACTTCGCGGCATGTTGGGTGATAAAACAGGGGTGTATGAGCCGGAGCCGCAGGGGCCGCTGCCCCAATTCTTTAATTGAAGTCCGTGTATTCCAAACTTTCAGGATAGAAATGATAAACACAGACGTCACTTTCGTTTAATTTTCGTAACATTCCAACCTCAAAGACGGTTTTTATAACAATTTGTACTTTGATAATAAAGAAATTAGGGCTTTACAGCCAATCACCATTCCAAGCTTTAGTTCCCCAACAATTAATTCCCCAACGTGAATACCTCACAAACAGCAGCTCTACTAAGGATGTTTATATTCCATATAAACGGACAAACAGAACTACATAATGTAATACAAAACATCAGCGTTCAAAGGCCCAACATATACCGATATAAGGACATAACATAAATATGTTTGCACAACACATAAAGAACTTGGTACATAATGTTATAAAAACAAACATAACAGATATTCAAAACCACAAAAGACAGTGCCAGCGTTCCATAGAACTAACACGTGTTTCATTGCAGCAGTGAACATGGTGAAATGGAAAGATTTTGTTGATCATTATACATTGTACTATGTCCATTGAAAAGGTAATAGCAATAATTATTCGATTTATATTGCTACACACTTAATCTAAAGAAACGTTGTACGCCCTGAGTTTTGAATTGATTCAATCAGAGGTCTATTTAAGATTAGGTTTGTAAATGACGCGTAAGTAAAGGGGATTAATACAACTGTACATTTAATTGCACAGACGTAATTTTATTTTAACTCCTAAGCACCATTTATTGTACCAACACACTTTAGGCAGTAAGTTGTCGATCGCTGAACCTTTAGATCCGGGACAGCTTCGACCGAACTCCGAATTCCTATTGTATCTGGTTAAACAACGCTTATATTTTCCCTAAGACTCAAGAACTGCGGTAAACATGTATACACTAAACCTCCTTGTGCCATGGAACGATATTCCTTTCACGAATTATTTCCTACTGAGGAGGCGCAGTGGTCGAGGAATAGAACGCCTGGCTCCTGATCTGAAGGTCATGAGTACGAACCCCGCGATTAGGTACAAGTAGTCAGGAAGCAGTAATCGGGAGTGATTAGTATAAGTTGTAAGAACTTGCTTCACAATCGACGTAAAATAAATACAAGTAAGTTTAAACTGATATTCCTTTCATATTCGAGAATTGCATAACATTGAGTTATGGCTAGAACGTGCCGTTGATACGTCTGCTTCCTTACTGATATACAACACGGCCATTGCCGTAAATGGGTCCAATTTAAATCTCATATAAAATTCACATTTAACTTAGATCTATCTGACGCCATTTTACGACAGTGCATTAGTTTACTATAGTTTATACTGCATGCGACAATATTTAAGAATTGAAATGAACATTACATAAAACGAAAATAATGCATTAAACGATAAATTGATGTGCATTAAAGTATTTATTTGCAATTTCGGAAATTGTCAGTGTAATCTGAATCTTCCAGACGCATCCTTTTAGTAGACTAGAACTTGCTGAGCAGACATCATAAAGATTTCAGAAATTGCAGACGATAATCATAAATAATGAACGCTGTGTTTTTTGCTCTTTTGTTGAAACTGTTTGTTTCTACGTATTACTTGTTTATTTTGTCTTCATTATCTTAGATATTGTAAAAAAATTTGCGACGATTTGAATTTCATCTTCTCTCCATTTATTGTTAATGGTTTGTTGAAATAGCTAATATGACTGAAAAGAAATATTCGTATTTCGAAATCTATCGATCTATATACCAAGAATTAATGAACAAATCACACGGATGATGGAAAATTCATTTATTTTTCTATAATCGGAATATTATTCTTCAGTAAAGAATATTATCTTCCATCATCTACAAAATGATTCCAATTCTTCCAGACGGTGTAACTATAAAATGTCAATTAGATTATGTTTTTTTTTCTAAGAGCTGGACTGATCATGATCACCCTGGAATTCTGGGTAATTTAGAGGAAAGAGCACAAAGGCAACATGGGTAATTTGAAAACTTAAGCCGCCTGCAATTAGCTAGTTTTAGCTTATGGATGTGGTCTAGTTTATTCGCTGTCAAAAGACATTTTCGGCGAATCAGTCACGCAATGTAGATAATAGTGGAACTGGAGGGCTACATTTAGGAAGTTGCTCTGTAATTCGATATTTGTCTCTAAAATTGCCTGATTAACCGAAGGGACAAATTTAAACAGCGATGACTGCCTGGTCTTCTGGTAAACTTGTCAAACAATACATGTATTGTAATTTCAATTTTTCAGAACTCGAGAACTAGCAGACGATTTCGAAAATGTCTGAATAGCGGAAATAGAATTGTGTACTTGCACAAGGAAATAGTGCGTTGTTACCCGTTTTTATATAACAATTGTAGTAATATTAATGTCTACTGAAGGCGTGACTGAGGGGATACGGAACGCCCGATCCCTGATCCGAAGGCTCGAGGTAAATCCCGTCATATCCGATGTTTTTTTCCACATGCATCGCAATCATTTAATTAGGTGTGAGTACTGGTGAGTAACCTAGTAGGCAGTCAGTGAGAGGGACTATTGTAATAAATTGTTTCACAGTCGATGCAAAATGAATATGTTATAGAAGACAATCTATGAAATGTTTCATTTAAAACGTAAAACGCCGTTATATTTCATGTATACAATTATTGTGTGTATAAATACATAATAAATGTTCAATCTTTCTAACGATGTATAAACTTCGAAAATATCATGAACAAAATTGAATATGCCTCATTAGTCTTGATGAAAAAAACACACTGTTTATCTGTTTCGCGTGACACGACAGCCTATCCAGATCAACATTTCGTGACACATTAGCCTATTCAGATCAACTTTGCGTGAAAGAACAAAAACATATTAATTTAAAAAAGGGACTAGAGCGTCAGTACCAATACCGTGCCAAACGTCATTGTAATGCTTTATTTGGTCCGAGTGACACATAAGCCCATTGGGCTGGGCGATTTATATGTACCTGTCTAAAACGTCCTTTCGATTGGCCTAGTTGTATATTAGGCACATATTCAAACAATAAACATTGGCTTACTTAAAAGTGTGGTTCAATGTTAAACGAATCTCTGTTCCTATTGGGATCGTCTGAACAAACACAAATGATTCCATGAGAAATTAATTCATGGCCTGCAAAACAGTATTTGAAAGGGAGTCGTTCTGATCAGGGGACAGAGCCTTTGTCTCCTGATCTGATGTCCGAGGGTTCGAATCCCGGCTTGGGCAAGGTTCAACCGCGAACTTCGCAGTCCCTGAATTCGACCTTGAGCAAGAGTTCCGTTTATATGCGTGGTGCACTTGTCTCATAATAAATGAAATATTATGTCTCTATTGCATGGATTTAATTTTTATGCATTCATTAAGCTTAGATATACATCTAGAATAATTGAACATATGTTTCATTACAGCATATTGCCAATCTGTACTTTGATGGTTCCGTCGCTACATCTTAGCAAAATATGTGTCCCATTGTACAATTTATTGTCATTCGTGTCTCTAACTAAAAAGGAAATGAACGAATTACGCAAGTACACTCTCAGCGCCACCATAATGTGTCCTGAAAAAAGCTGACGCTTTCGTATGTACGGAATGCGGGTTTTAAGTAAATGATTATTCAATAATTCTTTCTATAATGTTCAGTAGAAAGTTGAATCAAGCCTGTTTTATATTTAATCCAATAGGCAATCTTGTTAAAGGATACCGAGATGTAATTACCGTCCCCTATATCTGTTTGATTGTACTGATTGTACAAGTTATTGTTTAGCTACACTAAATATATTTGAATAATTATTCCTAATTATAAACCTAAAGTAATTCTGTGTATAGGAAGTATGAGACAATGTATAAATGTATTTATACGAGACGGAAATTAACACCCTTTTGGTTATGTGTTTGTCTTAAAACCATAACCAGACTGTTATATAAATGTATTTATGTGTCGTTATGTTAGTAATAAAATATTGTTCTACGAATATTTCCTGCAAACTGAGAGACTAATTGATATTCACAAAGAATATGGGCAAGTCCGGTTTAGTTTATATATGCTCATGTCCTTAGCGTAAACATTAACTATGTCTGTGTTCCTACTCAATTAACGTACGAAAGTAGTCCGTCCACTTTACATTCGTGTTCTTTTCTGTATTGTATTGTACAGAGAATTCATCTATGGTTATATAACCAAATTGGCACTTTTATTTCCCGAGAATATAAGGTGTTATTTTGAGGAAGCATGCGGAAGAATACAAATCACCTAGTGAAAGAAGTTCGTTTCTTCACTAAAAATAATTAGGCGCAAACTTTACTAAACCGTAGACGGAAAATCCCTACAATTATTGTACTGACGACGCTTCAGCTCGGTCATTAGTGTGGTTTTGTTTTAAAATTGCAGAAAAATACTGTGATATGATCAGATTATTAGAAAATAATTACTTTCAGAGAGCCCAATTACTGTACAAAATAAGCGAAGTCGATCTGGATAGGCGGTCGTGTCGCACGAAACAGATGAACTGTGTTTTTTCAACAAGACTAATGAGTCCTCATCGCGCATGCGCAGAATAGATTTGATCAGCGAAAATATCATTGTTTTGTATAATTAAAATTCTAGTCATCTGTCTCTAATGAAAACCAAAATCTTTTCTTCTTTTTAATTAATCAGATGATAGCCATGGGAAATGTCCTTGCTATACTGTGATAGAAATTTTAACTGCCGCCTAAGCTTCATGATTTCGGAAAATAAGACTAAAATCTCTATAGAGTTCTGGCTGTGGAGACTTTTACTTTGATGCTAAAATATAATATAAAGTAGAACTCCGCGCATTAAGTAAGGACGTACATTAAGCTTGAACTTAAAGTAATTGAAATATGGAATGAACAAATCGATCAGTTTGTGCCCATTTAAGATAATGAAGTACGTCCGTGGTTTTTAAACTGGGGATCAGACCCCGATCTCACCAAGCGTCTCAAATAGAAATCTCAGAGTCTGAGTTTGAGACAGATCTCATTTTGCATCTCTTAAAACTTCTGAGAAAAAAAACTTATCTACTTTTCGTATTATAATACCAATTTTAATTCCAGTCCCAGCTGAGAAAATCTCGGCAATTTGAGACATTAGAGGGAGATCGGAGCCAGTCTACATGCTCAAAACTCAGTTTCAATCTCAACTTACATTTGTCGAATTTATAATTTTCATATAAATATGTCTTGGCAAATAATTAGGTGACTCATTAGTATATCGCATACAGTATGATCAAATTCCATAATGTTACCCGGATTAGCGTGAAAAAATGCAAACTTACAAACTAAGATTTGAGTTTGGAGATTAAGATTTCATAAGATTCAAATTTTCAGATCAGATTCTATAAAATCGTAGTTGGATATTTTTTTGAACACATCGAATCGATTCAAAATTCACGATATGGTTTTAAGGAATATCACAAACATAATTATACATAACATTTATGGATATAAAATATGTTACTTTGTGTCGTCTTCAGTGTTTTGTTAGGCTAAAATGTACGATTTGAAACTAGCAAATTGAGCATATCCTTGGTTTCAAAATGTTGATCCGGTATTTAGTTTATAAATGTGCTTATTCTTCTGAAACCAATTATTGGAGTACGTTAATTTCGACACATTTTTCTCTTAACAATGCTTTCGTTCAATTTTAAATAAAGTAAAAAAATAATTTGAACATTTCACTTAACAGCTTTATATTTAATAATGCAAAGTCAAAATCTGGTATCTCTATATTACATACGGTAAACTGTCACTTAATGACCACCTCAATAATAAGACCACCTCAATAATAAGACCACCTCAACAATAAGACCACCTCGATAATATGACCATCTCAATAATAAGACTACCTCAATAATAGGATCACCTCAATAATAAGACCAACTCAATAATAGGACCAACTCAATAATAAGACCATCTCAATGATAAGACCACCTCAATAATAGGACCACCTCAATAATAGTACCATCTCAATAATAAGACCACCTCAATAATAGGACCACCTCAATAATAAGACCACCTCAATGATAAGATCATCTCAGTAATAAGAACACCTCAATAATAAGACCACATCAATAATAAGGCCACCTCAATAATAAGGCCACCTCAATAATAGGACCACCTCAATAATAAGACCACCTCAATAATAAGATCATCTCAGTAATAAGACCACCTCAATAATAAGACCACATCAATAATAAGACCACCTCAATACTAAGACCACCTCAATAATAAGACCACATCAATAATAAGACCACATTAATAATAAGACCACCTCAATAATAAGGCCACCTCAATAATAAGACCACCTCAATGATAAGACCACATCAATAATAAGACCACCTCAATAATAAGACCACATCAATAATAAGACCACCTCAATAATAAGACCACCTCAATAATAAGACCACCTCAATAATAAGACCACCTCAATAATAAGACCACCTCAATGATAAGACATATTTTCAAGTCCATTTTCACTGTTTTGCTCTTTATTCAGCCTCAAAGTTTAAGACCACCGCAGTATTTAGACCAGTTATAATGGTTTAATGGTAACCGAGGTTTTACTGTATTTTGTTGGTGAAAGCAATGTAACTCGCTTTCTTTCCGACACTTATTTCAGACATTGGTACGTCATTCACATTAATATTAAGACCACCTGAATATTAAGACCAGTTTTTAGGGTCCCAAGGGTGGTCTTATTATTGAGGTTTTACTGTATATTGTTGGTGAAAGCAAGGTAACTCGGCCTCTATCCAACACTTATTTCACACATTGTTACGCATTCACACCGTTCTAATAGTTTGACCTTAGTTAGGTGCATTAATATCGACATTCACTTCTCGAAAGAAATTAGAATTTATTGGAGGTATAAAAAGGGGTCATGCTGTTTGAGTAAACAGGAATTATGCGATCCTGGTTTTTAATTTCGACCAGCTGTAAATCCTGATCTGTTAGAGAGGAGAATTTTATACTCAATATGCGTAAGACGTACTTGATGTGAATTTATAAAAATATTAAATAGTGTATCATCAATGTTAGCGATTCCTAATAAAGTATAGTTGACGTTTTACGTTAAAATCTTAACTGGTACGTCACTGTCTATATCATGTACAGTACACGTTTTCAAATTCAGTTTTTTATAAACATCCTTTAATACATTTTACAATAAAGATTAACGACTGCTACCTGTTTTTACATGTGTAGATAATTTGTTTAATAATATGATTTTTAGCACCAGAAAACAAAGTAGATATCAGCGGTATATTGACATGAAGATCAGGTCCGAATGTATATAATTCGTGTTTGTTATCAGTGGGGTGTGTTTCTAAACATTATATCTCACAAATTAATGTCATTTTGGTTATATAACTAGGGTTCAATACAATAAGATTTTTTGACAGATTCTTCATAAAACACGTGCCTAATATGTGTATTAATAAGCTCCCATAATCCCTTAATTCTCTAACATGTCATATCAGTACTATAGTCTCATTTCCGCCGAGCTTTTGTTTACATAAATATCTTATAAATCCTCTATCGCCTCATCCGACTTAACAAAAGAGCCACACTACAGAACAGTGTATGTCATAGTGTTGAAATCTTTGTCTTTATCCAGCATTGTTACAATTGCATAAAGACTTTAAGTTAGTATGCATTGTGTAATTACTGATTGAATCCTAACGTAAAACCCCAGGTGCACATCTTAATTACAATATCTTATATATTCCTATATAAGTATTGCAGGGCTATGTAGTAAACTTTGGACTACACTGTCTCCGATATATGAGGAACAAAGAAACATCCACTGCAGTTCGAAATTTGAATCTTGAATTCTGAACAGCGTACCGTATACTCTAGTACTAACTTCAAGCAGCCTTTGTGATGTGCGTAAAAACAATCATACGCCTCAACCCTTATTTCGTTGGAGTCGACACTCGATTTGACTTACAGATAATGTATCAAATGTCTAACTTTGCCTACGTGAAGAGTTTTCAATGTAGTCATTATCGGTCAGTTTGGCTAAACATCTAAACGGCCTTCAGTATTGAAATGTTTCTCGATACAAACAATACTGACGTAAAAGCTGGCAATTTGGAAAAATATGCATATATTGTACATCGATTATTGCGTTAGTTCGTCGGTGACAGGTTGCGATCAACTTACAGATGCGTTAATAAACTGTATCTTTCCTTACAATCATTGTCTTTAGATATGTGCGTTGTTCAAAGAAGTGACCATACGTTCAATCGTCCATGTACACGCATACATGTTTGATTCAAGATTTAAAAAGTTTAAAAAAAACGCTCGATCGGATTGGCGACGCTCACTTGACAGCCATACGTTTGGGGAAGTTTCCATGATACACATAAGTATGGTCTCATTAGTAGATCTAAAATTTACAATCTAGTCTTGACTTCGGCTAGCCAGCATTCAAGTAAATCAACAATTATAATGAGTTCCACGGGCCGAGGAAAATTGGGGATTGATTAAAATTTAAATATTTCATGACTGCAATCAGGTTTAAGATGAATAAGGTATTTAATCAGAGGATGTAAAGGATACCCTCACATGTACGAGAAAGATGCGTGAAAATACTCGTAAAATCTTAATCACGGACTTAATTGGCTGACTCCTTTAACTGACTCATTATTGGTATCAATATTAGTCGCATAAACTCCCAAACGATCAAATGATAGATAGAACTGGTTGTCAGCTTTTTAATATTCAATTGTCCTCTATGTTGCTGGTTCCCCGTAAGACTTGGAATATATGACTTCATACGTCTGGTTGCAAATGTGATAGCTAATTTTCGATATTGCATTTTAAATAACATAACTTTGTGTACTCATTAAAGACATTATTTGCAAATTTAAATAAATAGGCTTGAAACTTCCGAAAATAACATATTTTCTTGTATATATATTTTAAACATAAAATTAGAATAACAAACCTTCTCCCGAAATATTTATTTATAGTATATGTTTTGTACATTTGCGTTTCGTGTGCATGATGCATTTAATGCTTATTGTAATTGCCTCTTATCATTGTATTATTATTTAGTATTTTATGTACTCATGTTGTAATGTTATACATGAACTGAGATATGTAAAATAAACTGTAACTGTGAATGTCGATATTGTATATTTTATAGATTATATCAACTTTAGGGATCGCAAATATTGTATGATGCAATATAAACAGAATATATTATATCAACTTTAGGGATCGCAAATATTGTATGATGCAATATAAACAGAATATATTATATCAACTTTAGGGATCGCAAATATTGTATGATGCAATATAAACAGAATATATTATATCAACTTTAGGGATCGCAAATATTGTATGATGCAATATAAACAGAATATATTATATCAACTTTAGGGATCGCAAATATTGTATGATGCAATATAAACAGAATATATTATATCAACTTTAGGGATCGCAAATATTGTATGATGCAATATAAACAGAATAGATTATATCAACTTTAGGGATCGCAAATATTGTATGATGCAATATAAACAGAATAGATTATATCAACTTTAGGGATCGCAAATATTGTATGATGCAATATAAACAGAATAGATTATATCAACTTTAGGGATCGCAAATATTGTATGATGCAATATAAACAGAATATATTATATCAACTTTAGGGATCGCAAATATTGTATGATGCAATATAAACAGAATATATTATATCAAATTTTGGGATCGCAAATATTGTATGATGCAATATAAACAGAATAGATTATATCAACTTTAGGGATCGCAAATATTGTATGATGCAATATAAACAGAATAGATTATATCAACTTTAGGGATCGCAAATATTGTATGATGCAATATAAACAGAATAGATTATATCAACTTTAGGGATCGCAAATATTGTATGATGCAATATAAACAGAATATATTATATCAACTTTAGGGATCGCAAATATTGTATGATGCAATATAAACAGAATATATTATATCAACTTTAGGGATCGCAAATATTGTATGATGCAATATAAACAGAATATATTATATCAACTTTAGGGATCGCAAATATTGTATGATGCAATATAAACAGAATAAATTATATCAACTTTAGGGATCGCAAATATTGTATGATGCAATATAAACAGAATATATTATATCAACTTTAGGGATCGCAAATATTGTATAATGCAATATAAACAGAATAAATTATATCAACTTTAGGGATCGCAAATATTGTATAATGCAATATAAACAGAATAGATTATATCAACTTTAGGGATCGCAAATATTGTATAATGCAATATAAACAGAATAGATTATATCAACTTTAGGGATCGCAAATATTGTATAATGCAATATAAACAGAATAAATTATATCAACTTTAGGGCTCGCAAATATTGTATAATGCAATATAAACAGAATAAATTATATCAACTTTAGGGATCGCAAATATTGTATGATGCAATATAAACAGAATAAATTATATCAACTTTAGGGATCGCAAATATTGTATAATGCAATATAAACAGAATATATTATATCAACTTTAGGGATCGCAAATATTGTATGATGCAATATAAACAGAATAAATTATATCAACTTTAGGGATCGCAAATATTGTATGATGCAATATAAACAGAATATATTATATCAACTTTAGGGATCGCAAATATTGTATAATGCAATATAAACAGAATAAATTATATCAACTTTAGGGATCGCAAATATTGTATAATGCAATATAAACAGAATAGATTATATCAACTTTAGGGATCGCAAATATTGTATAATGCAATATAAACAGAATAGATTATATCAACTTTAGGGATCGCAAATATTGTATAATGCAATATAAACAGAATAAATTATATCAACTTTAGGGCTCGCAAATATTGTATAATGCAATATAAACAGAATAAATTATATCAACTTTAGGGATCGCAAATATTGTATGATGCAATATAAACAGAATAGATTATATCAACTTTAGGGATCGCAAATATTGTATAATGCAATATAAACAGAATAGATTATATCAACTTTAGGGATCGCAAATATTGTATAATGCAATATAAACAAAATAGATCATATCAACTTTTAGGGATCGCAAATATTGTATAATGCAATATAAACAGAATAGATTATATCCACTTGAGGGATAGCAACTATTGTATAATGCAATATAAACAGAATAGATTATATCAACTTTAGGGCTCGCAAATATTGTATTATGTAATATAAACAGAATAGATTATATCCACTTGAGGGATAGCAACTATTGTATAATGCAATATAAACAGAATATATTATATCAACTTTAGGGATCGCAAATATTGTATGATGCAATATAAACAGAATAGATTATATCCACTTGAGGGATAGCAACTATTGTATAATGCAATATAAACAGAATATATTATATCAACTTCAGGGATCGCAAATATTGTATTATGTAATATAAACAGAATAGATTATATCAACTTCAGGGATCGCAAATATTGTATTATGTAATATAAACAGAATAGATTATATCAACTTCAGGGATCGCAAATATTGTATTATGTAATATAAACAGAATAGATTATATCAATTTTAGGGCTCGCAAATATTGTATGATGCAATATAAACAGAATAGATTATATCAACTTTAGGGATCGCAAATATTGTATAATGCAATATAAACAGAATAGATTATATCAACTTTAGGGATCGCAAATATTGTATAATGCAATATAAACAGAATAGATTATATCAACTTTAGGGATCGCAAATATTGTATGATGCAATATAAACAGAATAGATTATATCAACTTTAGGGCTCGCAAATATTGTATAATGTAATATAAACAGAATAGATTATATCAACTTTAGGGATCGCAAATATTGTATAATGTAATATAAACATAATATATTATATAAACTTTAGGGCTCGCAAATATTGTATGATGCAATATAAACAGAATAGATTATATCAACTTTAGGGATCGCAAATATTGTATAATGTAATATAAACATAATATATTATATAAACTTTAGGGATCGCAAATATTGTATAATGTAATATAAACAGAATATATTATATAAACTTCAAAGATCGCAAATATTGTATAATGTAATATAAACAGAATACATTATATAAACTTCAAAGATCGCAAATATTGTATAATGTAATATAAACAGAATAAATTATATAAACTTCAAAGATCGCAAATATTGTATTATGTAATATAATCAGAATATATTATATAAACTTCAAAGATCGCAAATATTGTATAATGTAATATAAACAGAATAAATTATATAAACTTCAAAGATCGCAAATATTGTATAATGTAATATAAACAGAATAAATTATATAAACTTCAAAGATCGCAAATATTGTATTATGTAATATAATCAGAATATATTATATAAACTTCAAAGATCGCAAATATCGTATTATGTAATATAAACAGAATATATTATATAAACTTCAAAGATCGCAAATATCGTATTATGTAATATAATCAGAATAGATTATATAAACTTCAGGGATCGCTAGTATCGTATTATGTAAGTCGTTTTTCAAAGATTTTCTAAAATACAAATACCGCGAGTGCTGTGCAATACTGACAAGTTTCTGCATTGCTCAAAGCATATTGGCTTGATAGATAGCTGCAGGCTGTTGGTTCCACGATTACTTGATCATGTTTACACTGTAAGATAGGTATGTATCTGTTTGTGAAACTGAAACCATCATTGCTTTCGCGACGTCTGAAGTAAAAACGCATTAAAATGTCTACGTCGAAATTAATGCAATTATGCTTTACCGACTAATTGTTATTGGAAAGACGTGAAATGTTACAAAACAGGTACTGTATGGTATATGTTTTACATTAAACAGCGCAGTATGTTGTAGGTTTTACGCGTTTTTATTGCTGTTCTATCGAATCGATACGAGAAATGTTAAACAGACGCTTTTTGAATTGTTACATGATGTGTGTGATGTCGGCGGCGTAAAATATACGTCTCACTTGTAAGCGTCCAATCGAAACAGTAATCGTGGTGTTTAACACGCTTATGTTTACACGTTCTGTTTGGTATTGTTACTATGATCAGAACTATCTCACGGAGGCATACTGGTCGAGGGAAAGAGTACCTGACTCCTCATCCGGGGACCATGAGTTCAGATCCGGCCTTGGTCGAGGTTAAATTGTGTAATTAACAATTCGTAATTTAGCGTAGATACTGCTTTGTAACATAGGAAAGACTCATTGAGAGTGATAAATATAAGTTGTAATAATTTATTTCACAATCAGGACAAGCTAAATTCTATATATGTTTAACGACAGGTTCATTTTCGAAATCTATCTACCAGACAGGAATTACAGACAAAGAGTCGATAAAATGCTATATTGTGTCTTCGGACCCAGTACATACTCATAACTAATATTCTGATATATTTGTTGTGCAAATACTTTGATGTTTCATATACATGTGTTCTTTTATTGCTGATGTTACTATGGAATATAATTGTATGTCTGAACGTTGACTTATAACGTCCGTATTGTCATTGTCTTCATTGCAATAACATTTTACAGAATACCTGATTTATATATAATACTCTTAGTGTAAATTGTATTCAAGAGATGAACTGATATATATGCTAAATACATGTAATAGCAATAATACGTTGTACAAGTGGATTATAATTATTCTTTGTATGTTGACTTACAGGTACTTTAGGTCAGGCGCTTATTGGCTGGTTATTTTAATATATGTTTATAGATATAAATGTACATGTATATCACTATAAATTTTATATTTATATACTCGTAGTTTTACTGACTTTTATTGGCGGATGCCATGGGTTCACAGCTTTCATAATCTCGTGAACTGTTTCTATGATAATTTGATACTAGGCTTGAAGTTACTTTCTATATATAACAATGTATATGAAATCATGTACGACTATTTGAATCGCTCTCGAGTTCACTTCTGAGAAATATCAGCGTTTTTATGTTATATGCAGGTTTGGTTGAGTCACGTGGTGTTCTAACCTGCAACATCCGTGTGGAGCGGCCGACACTTGTAAGTTACTGCACCGGCCCCAGAATAATTAAAAACCGTTCCTCACCACTGATCACCACTATAACCACTCATAAATCAAAGTGTTCACTTTTGAAGACAGTAGAATGCATTCGTACATGTGGGTGTAAGCATGTCTTATAATCGTTGTTCTCACCTCTTCGCACTAAACACTTATACACAATCTCCCATTCACTCAAACCCTTACATGCGTCCAGAAGAATACTTCACTAACGGAAAGTTTCATTATACACTTTGCTCGTGGTGAGTAACGGTTTCAATCCAGAGCTCAGTATACAACACAAGTTTTAAAATCATATACATAATGCATTGGACACATGAAGTTCTCGGCGTAGGGACTTCCCACGGGCCATAACCCCGTACGGTGACCCAAATCCGAGGGGCTCGGGACCAAGTGTATGTCTCATCTGATGAAGGCGTGAAAGTTGTGCATGCTCACTTTTCAGTCACATACTGTACAGCGGCGCTACGAGTTTAATTTGTTTCTAATATTCGGGCCCGGGCGGAATGCCTTGCGAGTTATCTCGGGCTTCAAAGCTTTGACCCTTATGGCCCCGTAAACTGCCCGGGAACTTCATGTGACAAAGGCACATTATACTGACGTTACGTCTAAGTTGCACGCAATCGTAAAACGAGAATTAATTTAAAATTCGTCTCTAATTTACCGAACCGAATAAATCGAAATTCGATACAAAATGTACGTAGTTTTGTTCTACTTATCATTGTCGTTGAGCTAATGTACAACATGTGTATAGTTAGCTGTCACATGATATTTACATAAACACAATCCATTTAAATTATTTCCGCGAAAACTAATGGCATTGAAAATGTGATGCATTAAAGTAGGTAATATGGTATGATGTATATTACTTCGGAATAGATATTGTATTACCATTGTGATTTAGCTCTGATGTAGTGCATTGTCATCCACTATTATCAAAGAAGCTCTTTCATTGAAGTTTCCGAGTACACGTAACATTCCGAATTCAAACTAAACCAAAATAAACATACCTCACTAGTAAGACCACCCTGGGGACTTTTGAAAACCGGTCTTCGTATCGAGGTTGTTTTAGTATTGAGGTTGAAGAAAGAGGAAAAACTGTGAAAATTGACTTGAAAATTGTGTTCTTAATTTCGAGGTGGTCTTATTATTAAGATGATCTTTAAGTGAGGTGTTACTGTAGTTGTATTACGGTATTTAAATACATTCGTATATTATAACATACAAGATTGTGAAGAAATAATAATCTTGGACTTAGGCCCGAGATCTGAGGATCGTACACTACTGTCAAGGCAGTCACACCTCTTCTCTAGATACCCTGTACGTATAGTCTCAAGTGTGATATTAACCATCATATGTTTTAGTGCAACTTATTCCAACTTTTTTCTACTACTATAATTCCTTGTTCTGTGAATAGGTATATCTCCTAACAACTACAGAGTAGATGTTTCAGGATCTGATATATATTTAACCATGTTCTTTGGCATAGTAACTCATCCCTAAACTTTTAATTGGTTCATAACATTTACAACATTTGCCTAAATGTCCAGATATTATCTGAAGAACCGTGTACTCCATATTTTTTTGTGTTGCTTAACATTTAATTCGAGAAAGCGTTCGCGTCTGTCGATAACAAACTTGAGCTGTTTCTTACGAATTCTTGCAATTCTGTGATAAACTTATCACATAATTGCATTTTGTTTTGGAATTCCGTAGAATAACTCTATGTTTTGCATTCGCATAGCAAATGTTTCCATCCATTATCTCGATGGATTCTTTAAAGTTTCGTTCTTTATTGTATTTGTAGCGCTTTCGCATTTTTCATTCAAGTTGTCCACAAGCTATAGGTTCGTTTAAATCCCTCTTGTTATTATAAGATGCATTTATATGCAATTTGAATTACGTACTACAAAGTCACCAAGCCATATTCGATCGCAATTTAGAAAAGCCTTGAATAGATACAGATCACTAACATGTCAAAAATGGAACAAAATTGAATGGAGAATATTGCATTATCGACATATTTAGCTATTAATTAAAATTGACAATTATTCAATATTAATATTATACATGTATTGATAGGTAAATCACTCGAGTACTGAACGTCACGAGTCGGAACAATTTGAACCCCGTCTAGGACGCGGATGTGCCGCAAACTTTACACTCCCTTGATTAGCCGCGGGTACTGGTTGGTAACTCAAATGTGGAATAAAATCGTTTAGAGATGTAGCTGGCCCGTCTGAATGTGTATTATTTGAACAGGCTTCGTCCGGTGTAATTGCTACATTGGCTTAAACATCTTGAATACCAATGATCACAATTACTGATTCAAAAATCAACTCGTGTTATCTAGTTCCGCATGGTATTTCTTCACGGTAACAGATACGGACTTTGCTATCTTAGGTCAGTTAAAGTGCGAAAGGCTGTGAAAGTGACAATTGAAAGCGAATTTCCGAACTTTTCAATATGTACACGTTAACATACTATGTACAAAATTAGAAACTAAAGTGTCAAATTTGCCTGAGGTAAACAAGGTAATTTTGCCTTGAATATTTATTACATTAAGCAAAAAACAAAATCGATGAGCACTTTTCCACAGTTGAAGTGAATATGACTTGAAGACTAGATCTAAAATGTCATACATTCAGGAAGGTTTGGGCAAGATCAGATTAAAGAGGCAATTTTATATTAAAAATCAATTAAGAGTACTTGTAACTTTATTGCAATGTAGGTTAAAAGTTTCTTAACCAGTATTTTATGATTTTATCTCCCTTGAAAAATGAAAAGATAGTTTAACCCTGCACATAGAATCTTCTCATTTGAATCCCTTTCGTGTCCGTCTCCTGAGAAAGCCGATACTTGTGTCGTACGAGGCTTTGTATGACATTAGTGGAGTTCGAGCCCGCAACTACCTCTACACAGAGTCAAGCCAATATGTAGCGTTCATCCAATATACAACTCTCACCTCCTATACAGCGTTCGCCTATGTATACAGTTCACCTATATATTATGTTCAGCCCATATACGGCGTTAATCTCTATTGACAGTTCCTCTCTGTATAATGTTCAGCCCATATACATCGTTTATCTATATACAGTTTACCTCTATATAATGTTCAGCACATATACATCGTTTATCTATATACAGTTTACCTCTATATAATGTTCAGCCCATATACATCGTTTATCTATATACAATTCACCTCTGTATAATGTTCATCACATATACATCGTTTATCTATATACAGTTTACCTCTATATAATGTTCAGCACATATACAGCGTTAATCTCTATAGACAGTTCATCTCTGTATAATGTTCTGCCCATATACATCGTTTATCTATATACAGTTTACCTCTATATAATGTTCAGCACATATACATCGTTTATCTATATACAGTTTACCTCTATATAATGTTCAGCACATATACATCGTTTATCTATATACAGTTTACCTCTATATAATGTTCAGCACATAAACATCGTTTATCTATAGACAGTTCACCTCTGTATAATGTTCAGCACATATACATCGTGTATATATATACAAGTCACCTCTGTATAATGTTCAGCCCATATACATCGTTTATCTATATACAGTTTACCACTATATAATGTTCAGCACATATAAAGCGTTATCCTTTATAGACAGTTTACCTTTGTATAATGTTCAGCCCATATACAGCGTTTATATATAAACAGTTTACCTCTATATAATGTTCAGCACATATACAGCGTTTATCTATATACAGTTCATCTCTATATTATGTTCAGCACATATACAGCGTTAATGTTTAGCCCATATACAGCGTTTATCTATATACAGTTTACCTCTATATAATGTTTAGCCCATATACATCGTTAACCTCTATACACAATTCACCTCTATATAACGTTAACCTCAATACGATATCCATGTTTTCATTAGTTACCTCTATACATCATTTACGCTTTACATATACGGTCGGCATTCCACATACGGCGTTTAAGTCTATATGTACAATGTTCACAGACAGGAGATTTGCGCATCTATAAACCATTCACCTTTATAATACGTATATCTCTCAATAAACATCTGTATACAACATTCACCTCTAAACAACGTTTGAACCTCTTACAAGGTCGTTTATATGAAAGTAACAAATATTATACAATATTCGTACAGAGCCGGCCTACTACAAAACGGTCTAAACTCATTTGTGATATTACAGTAAAGTTACGCATGACTCTGATCCAGTATATGTGGATCTTTTCAGCTGATTTTCTATTTCATATTCTGGACACCAGTGTATGGGATTAAGTGGGTGTGGTTACCATATGCAGTCAACATGTTAGCTCAGTCGGTACAGCACTCGATGGCCAATCTGTAGGTTCTGGGTTCGAGTCCCGGAATAAGGCGTATGTACTCTGTCATAATTTGAGTGGAGATAAAACATTCATAGTCAAGTGCCCCCCACCTCTGATTGATGTGCGGAAGTTGTTTGATGTTGGCGAACGAACATGTTAGTTGGTTGCTTGGTAGCCCAGGAACACTAGTAAGGTCGACTAACCGCCGTACAGAACAAAAATACTGATGGAAAACGGCGTACAGCACCAACACAATACCAACTACAGTCGGACCTCGTTAATTCGAACTCATCGGGTCCGAAATTTTATTTCGAGTAAAACATGGTTTCGAATTGCCCATTTCAATTTAACGTACACAAGAAGATAATTGGGACCTGATATTTATTTCGGATATTGCACAGTGTTAGGATAGAAGGTTGTCGAATAAACGAGGTCCGACTGTATATTCATCAAATTATTTTGATGATGTGTGGGTTAACCTCTTCATTCATGTATTTCCTGTTTATTTCTGAGCATTCACACACATATAGCGCCCGCCTCGCGAACAGATCGCATTTCCGTACAAAAATAGGTAACTGTTTACCATGTATTTCGATTACCCACCTTGTGTCGTGTTTCAATGAAGCAAGTACCCGCCTTTTTTCTCGCGCATGTATCACGTTCAGTAATTTCACATTCTACAGTAGTCGGGGTCGACAATCTAATAAAACTGTAAGTGGAAACCGGGTTTTGTTCGCGAATGACCTTAATTTTAAGTTTATTTTATTTCCGACATTCCTGAACAAAGTACTATAGTTGTATCAACGAACATATTACCCTTCCAACACTGACAAGATTACAAATAACCGGAGAAAAATATCAAATTTTGATGCAATGTTTCTGTCAAATTGCCGCTTACATACGTTTTAATTACACAATAACTGTTGGGTTCATTTTGCTATCTTGTCGATATCTTGGTTGAAATTATTACTATTGCATAATTAATCAATCACATGACAGAGTTTTCAATTAAATCTTAGCTCCAACCAATTTATTACATTTAATTGAATTGGAAAACTTGCCAGTGTATTTCAAAGGTAGTGAAATAAACTACAAAGTACTAGAGAAGGCCTAATTAAACTGTATAAATATTTATTTTGTCATTATTGCCGTATTGTACAGAAGAAAAGCATTTCATTTGAAATAAATAGCTCTTGCATAGATCACTTAAGAACATTCATGCATTATTTAACGTACAGAAACTTCACAAACAATCAGATAACGCCAAAGAAATGTTTAACAATATTGTCTGTTGATTTTCACTAGAACGGAAATTGTCGGGCCTATACTCGTAGTATGGACACTCTTTCTAAACCCTCGTTAATTATACAGTAGAACGTTATGATAAGTGTAGATTTGTATGGCCGACAAACAACGGATCATAACTCCCCGCTATGTTCATAATACTTTTTTTGAAGCATTCATAACTATGTAAGTTGGGATGTTTTAAACAAATATTGTTATAGAACGCTCATGCATACTCTATTGATGTGAGGTAAACTCGAGATGGGATCGGTGGTGTAGTGTAGAACTTGTCACCGCTCAACCCGGAGCTTGCGTTTTCGAACCGCACTGAGGTCACGACCATTCATCCTCATAAAACACCACTTCCGGTTTTAACCTGAAATGAGATAATACGTTTCTACAGGGAACGCCACATACATAAGATAATGCGTCCCCACGCAGAACATCGGGAAAAGCATTAGGCATTTGTCGAGGTATGAGGGTAAATACGCAAGGGAACAGGGGCGCAAGGAATGGCCCAGTCGACCATAAAGAACAGCTAAGGAGAATCGATGAGGAAAAACAGGGGGGGGGGTTAATGAAG
This sequence comes from Mactromeris polynyma, assembly GCA_032209605.1. NCBI lineage: Eukaryota > Metazoa > Mollusca > Bivalvia > Venerida > Mactridae > Mactromeris > Mactromeris polynyma. The sequence continues at coordinate 1,926,682 of JASFXZ010000019.1, read as the reverse complement.
GTATAACATCTCAGGACAAGTCAATACAGCTGCCATGGCAACAGTAGGTCGAAATATGGAGAAAATAACATGAACACTATATCAAATGAAAGCAGATTAAGTTTTAATCGACGATTTCAATCCTCAAAAGAGGACTTATGAATTATTGAAACAAGTTGATATACGGTAGTGAAACTAATTGTTCAAACTTTAGACATTAATTTTAAAAAAAGGTGACACTATAACGGGACAAAGACTAGTTTAAATATGAATTGCGCAATAATGGAAGATATACAGATTAAAAACTCTCTTAACGACCACCTAGAAATTATAAATAAGATTTTAATTTCCAGTTATAAAATTGAATTCCATATTAAGACCATCTCATAAATCAGATTTTCATGGACCAATTACATGTATTAAATTGAATTCCATATTTTAACTCGACAATCAGTCCTCTTCACAACTAAGACCGCTTTTCTTCAGATTAACGGTGACCTTTTTATTTAGCTTCCATTGTTGTACGAGCATGTTTGTCTCTTATACCACTGACACGAGAATAACAACATTATCACGTGTGTAATGTGTCCTAACGTATATTAATTAAAATTTCTGACTTAACTTTTTATTAACTTCAGTTTTGTAATAAGAACAACTTTGGATCAATATCGTTGTATGTTGATCCTAGAAATTACTTCATTCCTTGTTTCTTCACGATACTAATACGGGCGATAACTGACACAGAGTCTGAACAGTATACATGGTAATTGTTAACGTAATAAAATATGATAGGTTCTGTGACCGAACGGCAATGGTCACTGACATCGAATTGCTAACACCTCACCGCTGTGGGTTCGAAACCTATCCGAGATCTCGTATATTTTGTTAAGTGAGGAGACCATCCAGTTGGTTTATGGTTTACGTGTCCGCCGGAAGTTCTTACCCACAATTACAGATGGAAATGTCACTACTTCGCTCTAATTGTTTATATGACATAAAATACAAACTAATTAAATAATGATGAATCTACGTGACTGTATAAAGCTAAGTTTAAAAACCGTTAGATAAAAGTCATCAGTTCGGTAAACATGTATATTTATTTTAAATTTCATTTGTGTATCTGTTAAAGGCCTCACACTTTGACATATGTCGTGCATTAGACCTTGTCAGATTTAAATCTTTAACGTATCAACTTGTAATATTAAGCTTTTTGATCAAAAGGAATAACATTTCATAAAAACGCTTCGTAAAACACGGACAGGTGCTCGTGGTGTTCATGCCTCAACTACTAGATACATCAAATTCTCTCACATGTTACTACACAAATGTCTAAATAACAATCGCAGCCTGGTGGAAATTTGTAACATTCGAACTTATTTATTAAGGATAGGGTCTGAAACAAGTGTCAAACATATATTACTCAATATTGGTGGCAGTTTCTTAAGTCATTAACCAGTACTCGCGCCTAGGTTGGGACTTGTAAAGTTCTTGGCTAACTACAACAAAGGCCGAATTCTAACTCACGACCCGCGGACCAGGTGGCGCCCTACACATTGAGTATCGTGTCTAAAACAGAAGTGCGTTAATCATGGCAGGATGCATTTCGAGGTATAAACGTCGTCCAAAGCGGATTTCGAACTCTAGACACTATAGGAACAGGAGTCAGGCGTCCTACCCCTCGACAAGCATGCTTCCCATAGTAGTATGTCAATCAGGACTGTTGATAACATACCGACTAAAGTAGATTCTTTCACTGGTGATCATTCAGACATGGTTACACTGTAAACATGTACGTTATAGCTCCATTAAGTTATTATCGCATGATATTGCTGCTTACAGCTGTTAATTCCCAGAGTTGAGTAAATTAGCTGAGGCGATAAATATCGATATTCTGTGAGATAGGATTCTTTTATACCCCTTTCAATTCAGAACACCAGGTGTTCCCCCAAAATACGGGATCCTTTTTCCTCATTTTGGGCGCCCGCCTTTTTTCACCAACCTTCCAATATTTGTTTTCATTTAAATTCATCCGGCCGAACGATAGAAAACCCATGCCCGCATTCATAATTTATTTGAACTACTCCGGTTAAACATAATTAAATTACTTTCCATTTGAAAATGAAGTTAATTTTCAGATACACAAATCATAAACGTTCAACAACGACGATATGGAGAAATTCGATTAAACCAGCTGCGAATTTGATTAAAATACTTCGTCCGTAATTAATTCCCCGCATGTGAATGGATTCGCCCGGGAATTTCCCAGCGTGCGTTATTCTATTGGCCATAATCGGGGGAAATCCGATTGTTTTGGATCGTTCTTATCACAATGCCAGGTAAGTCAGCACTCTTCACACATTTATTGGAATAGTCTGCTGTGTGTTTTTCATTTGGATAGAAATCTTCGGATAGACAAGTGGTGTATCTCTTAACAGTGAAACTATTCAGGTAGAGCTTATAGAAAAGATATATTTACAACTTTTATACTGAACGACCGCGAGCAGACGAATTTTATGAAGGAGCTAATATATCTTGTTTTATGACCGACTGTTTATCATTTTGAAAACATTGGACTTTTTCATTGATAAAATACAAGTGAATTCAACGTACAAGCAAACTGGATTAATATACTGGAACAGGAAATTTTCCACGTGTTTATTTCCCATTTCGGACGCAGACGACACAAATATCCTACTGACAGGTCCGGATACCGTATGGACCCGGCTTTAGCTGGACTTGAGGCTATGACAAGCGGTAATATACATTTCTTAACCTTTTAAAACACGTGTAAATAACATTGGATGTAGAGTACGTCATATATTTACTTGCATTAATGAAATCATATTTATATTTCTTTTTTGTCTTCGTCTAATGCATTAAATCAGGAGTCAATTGGACTGAACGGATCAGAGAGTTAATGCATCACCTGTTTGCCTGCATGTATGTAGCAATAAAAAGCAGGTGTTTCTGTGAAATTGCTTGTGATGTCAATCTTGTACAAATTGCGATTCGAAACCATAAACACTGTTGTCTTGTACTGCATGCAATCATACACATGTCCTATCTTATAATGGCACGCAGTTAAACCTGTGTTAAGCAGCCGGTTATTGACTGGTGCTCAGAATTAATGTAAACACGACACGTGTTGTAGAATACTATGACAGTTGGTGCATTTTATTAGCAATATTTATGTGCAAGACACCGTCATAGAAACCAGTAGTATTAAAAATGTTACATCTTTAGCAACATCGATCGCGCGAATTGTGTTTCTTATGCGTGAGATATTTCGCATTTACACTTATAGAATCTTTTATTGTTTTAACTTAAGTGATACCCCAAAGACCAATTAGTACACACTTTAATAAGAAACGACTGTTGGACCGTATCGTTTATTTTCTGCGCTGTGATCAAAGTTATGTTTGCCTGTATGTTTATAACAATAATTACAGATACACAAGATTCACTCAGGCGTATTATTTCCTTCGTTTTATTTCGAAATAATTAAAGAACTACAAATGTAATAACATCCTCGAGCGATTGAGTGTATAGAGTCTGTGTGTCCGCTTACCCATCAACTTGAAAATATACATTGATACATTTATATATGTACTGTCCTGTCAGGGTATGTGTACTGTCCTGTCAGGGTGTGTGTACTGTCCTGACCGGGTATGTATACTGACCTGACAAGGTATGTGTACTGTCCTGTCAGGGTTTGTGTACTGTCCTGACGGGGTATGTGTACTGTCCTGACATGGTATGTGAACTGTGCTGACAAGGTGTGTGTACTGTGCTGACAGGGTATGTGTACTGTCCTGTCAGGGTGTGTGTACTGTCCTGACCGGGTATGTGTACTGTCCTGACGGGATATGTGTACTGTCCTGACAGGGTATGTGAACTGTGCTGACAAGGTGTGTGTACTGTGCTGACGGGGTATGTGTACTGTCCCGACATGTATGTGAACTGTCCTGACAAGGTGTGTGTACTGTCCTGACAGGGTATGTGTACTGTCCTGACAAGGTGTGTGTACTGTCCTGACAGGGTATGTGAAATGTGCTGACAAGGTGTGTGTACTGTCCAGACAGGGTATGTGAACTGTGCTGACAATGTGTGTGTACTGTCCTGACAGGGTATGTGAACTGTGCTGACAAGGTGTGTGTACTGTCCCGACATGTATGTGTACTGTGCTGACAAGGTATGTGTACTGTGCTAACAGGGTATTGAACTGTGCTGACAAGGTGTGTGTACTGTGCTGACAGGGTATGTGAACTGTGCTGACAAGGTGTGTGTACAGTCCTGTCAGGGTGTGTGTACTGTCCTGAAAAGGTGTGTGTACTGTGCTGACAGGGTATGTGTACTGTGCTGACAAGGTGTGTGTACTGTCCTGACAGGGTATGTGAAATGTGCTGACAACGTATGTGTACTGTCCTGACAAGGTGTATGTACTCTACTGCCAGGGTGTGTACTGTCCTGTCAGGGTGTGTGTACTGTCCTGCCAGGGTGTATTTACTGTCCTGTCAGGATATATGTACTGTCCTGTCAGGGTGTGTGTACTGTCCTGTCAGGGTGTGTGAACTGTCCTGTCAGGGTGTGTGTACTGTCCTGTCAGGGTGTGTGTACTGTCCTGTCAGGATATATGTACTGTCCTGTCAGGGTATGTGTACTGTCCTGTCAGGCTATATGTACTGTCCTGTCAGGGTGTGTGTACTGTCCTGTCAGGATATATGTAGTTTCCTGACAGGGTGTGTGTACTGTCCTGAAAAGGTGTGTGTACTGTGCTGACAGGGTATGTGTACTGTGCTGACAAGGTGTGTGTACTGTCCTGACAGGGTATGTGAAATGTGCTGACAACGTATGTGTACTGTCCTGACAAGGTGTATGTACTCTACTGCCAGGGTGTGTACTGTCCTGTCAGGGTGTGTGTACTGTCCTGCCAGGGTGTATTTACTGTCCTGTCAGGATATATGTACTGTCCTGTCAGGGTGTGTGTACTGTCCTGTCAGGGTGTGTGAACTGTCCTGTCAGGGTGTGTGTACTGTCCTGTCAGGGTGTGTGTACTGTCCTGTCAGGATATATGTACTGTCCTGTCAGGGTATGTGTACTGTCCTGTCAGGCTATATGTACTGTCCTGTCAGGGTGTGTGTACTGTCCTGTCAGGATATATGTAGTTTCCTGACAGGGTATGTGTACTGTCCTGACAGGGTATGTGTACTGTCCTGTCAGGGTGTGTGTACTGTCCTGTCAGGGTGTATTTACTGTCCTGTCAGGATATATGTACTGTCCTGTCAGGGTATGTGTACTGTCCTGTCAGGATATATGTACTTATCTGACAGGGTATGTGTACTGTCCTGTCAGGGTGTGTGTACTGTCCTGCCAGTGTGTATTTATTGTCCTGTCAGGATATATGTACTGTCCTGTCAGGATGTGTGTACTGTCCTGTCAGGGTGTATGTAATGTATATGATATATAATGATGTATCAAATGGCGTTGATATCAGATGAATGTAGATAAACCGTACATGAGATCATGGGTTTTCTCATGACATGTCGTATACATTAAAACAATAAGTACTTAATACTGATGGTATATTATGCATTAGCTTACTTCACTATTTTATATCAGTTGTGAAACAAGTAATTATATCTTACGTTATGCACTCTTGATGACATTTTCCTTGGTTACTTACCGTTATTCTTCCTTAGTTACGGAATGTAATGATCGCGGAAGAATTTCACTTATTGTGGGATTCAAAGCCACGACCTCTTGATCAAGAGTTCGGCGCAGTATCCGTAGAGCTCTATGATATTGTCTTCACAAGTTAAGGAATGGGAAATGTTCATAATCTAGTATATGTTCATTGACTTATTCATTCCCTCTGGTTAGTTCTGTTTGTCGATAGCTTGACTACGCATCTAACAGTTGTGAGTCCGACATCTTGGCAAAACGAATGCTCTCCGTGATCACTGGAATGAAGATGATCATGGTCGGGCTGCAAACCAAAGAAATCGTGCTTGATCAACTGCTCTCCGTGTGGATATGAAATCTTGTTGAAACAAAAACTAATAGCGTTAACCCCATCAACAAAACACTGGGGACCTAAAGGTTCCATCCCCTACGTATCAAATCGTCGGGTTATAAATTCATGGATATAACCTTCAATTCAATAGTTTAGCTACTAATTGCAAATTAGACATAAATTTGAATGTTTCGAGCACCTACTAAGCTGTAGTTCAATGTTAACTGACATGTCATACCTGAGCAAACAAATGTATGTAACAAAGAACATGGGGTAGAGATAACGTAATTACGTGTTATGACATTATGTCAGACCATACCAATTTACTATAGTCACAAATCGGAAATATATTAAGTGAACGATCTTTGATTGTTAAAATAATTGATTAGGATAAACTTGAAAATAATGTTTATTTTACATCGATTGTGAAACCAGTTATTGCAACTTATATTATATAACTCACTATCAATGGTTGCCTGTACTGGCGCCTTATTCAAGGATTATAAAGTTCAACATTTCCCTAGGCAGCTGCCCTGCGTTCAGTTACGGCTAACGGTTGCGAACGTTACCAACCTGTTTTGTTGTGTATCCCTGACCCACCGTATCACATTCACTGCACACCGGGAACCAAATTGCAAACGTTATGAAGCGTTAGCCGCCAACACCTTTACTGAACGCAGAGGATTCAAACCAAGGATCTTAGGATCGGGAAAATTGAAAAAAAAAATTGATTTTCGTAAGATTAGTGATGTTCAGCTATAAATGAGCAGTGGTCGGTCGAGCTAGCTAATATTCCCCGGTTTCTATCCTGTCTAAACTTGTGACAATATCCCCTCTCAATAATACAACAATAATTTGCGAAATGATAAATTTATAGAATAATAAATGTCTAGTAATATAATGCCGTACTTATGCAATCCGCATAATTAATGCGAACGATATATGCTGAATGTAAAGCCAATTGTTAAAGCAAATGAGTTTTTATTTTCATTATGTGAAGTTATGATACATGAATGTTTAATTAAGTTTAACGATTATTTACAAAGTGGATAATAATTGTTGCTAGGCAATTTATTAAAGTTAGATGAATTTTGTATGATTTATTGAAGTAAAACATCAACATGTGTGCTTACATGTATTTAATTAGACTGTGTTTGCATGATAAATACAGTAGAGCATTTCAGATATCGTGGTAAGATTTTCCAACTGTTCGTTCTATCTCATCATAACCATAAGATATCATCAATATCTACACTGTATGATCTACACTGCATGATCTACACTGTATTCACTGTCTCATCATGATCTACACTGCATGATCTACACTGTATTCACTGTCTCATCATGATCTACACTGCATGATCTACACTGTACTCACTGTCTCATCATGGTCTACACTGTATGATCTACACTGTATTCACTGTCTCATCATGATCTACACTGCATGATCTACACTGTACTCACTGTCTCATCATGGTCTACACTGTATGATCTACACTGTATTCACTGTCTCATCATGGTCTACACTGTATGATCTACACTGTATTCACTGTCTCATCGTGGTCTACACTGTATGATCTACACTGCATTCACTGTCTCATCATGATCTACACTGTATGATCTACACTGTATTCACTGTCTCATCATAATCTACACTGTATGATCTACACTGTATTCACTGTCTCATCATGGTCTACACTGTATGATCTACACTGTATTCACTATCTCATCATGATATACACTGTATGATTTACACTGTATTCACTGACTCATCGTGGTCTACACTGTATGATCTACACTGTATGATCTACACCGTATGATCTACACTGTATGATCTACACTGTATGATCTACACTGTATGATCTACACTGTATTCACTGTCTCATCATGATCTACACTGTATGATCTACATTGTGTTCACTGTCTCATCATGGTCTACACTGTAACCAATGTCTCATCGTGATCTACACTATATGGTCTACATTGTGTTCACTGTCTCATCATGGTATACACTGTAACCAATGTCTCATCATGATCTACACTGTATTCACTGTCTCACCATGGTCTACACTGTGACCAATGTCTCATCAAGATCTACACTGTATTCACTGTCTCATCATGGTCTACACTGTAACCAATATCACATCGTGATCTACACTGTATTCACTGTCTCACCATGGTCTACACTGTAACCAATGTCACATCGTGATCTACACTGTATTCACTGTCTCACCATGGTCTACACTGTAACCAATGTCACATCGTGATCTACACAGTATTCACTGTCTCATCATGGTCTACACTGTAACCAATGTCACATCGTGATCTACACTATATGATCTACACTGTATTCACTGTCTCGCCATGGTCTACACTGTAACCAATGTCACATCGTGATCTACACTGTATTCACTGTCTCATCATGGTCTACACTGTAACCAATGTCACATCGTGATCTACACTGTATTCACTGTCTCACCATGGTCTACACTGTAACCAATGTCACATCGTGATCTACACTGTATTCACTGTCTCACCATGGTCTACACTGTAACCAATGTCACATCGTGATCTACACTGTATTCACTGTCTCGCCATGGTCTACACTGTAACCAATGTCACATCGTGATCTACACTGTATTCACTGTCTCATCATGGTCTACACTGTAACCAATGTCACATCGTGATCTACACTGTATTCACTGTCTCACCATGGTCTACACTGTAACCAATGTCACATCGTGATCTACACTGTATTCACTGTCTCATCATGGTCTACACTGTAACCAATGTCACATCGTGATCTACACTGTATTCACTGTCTCATCATGGTCTACACTGTAACCAATGTCACATCGTGATCTACACTGTATTCACTGTCTCATCATGGTCTACACTGTAACCAATGTCACATCGTGATCTACACTGTAACCAATGTCTCATCATGGTCTACACTGTAACCAATGTCTCATCGTGATCTACACTATATGGTCTACACTGTGTTCACTGTCTCATCATGGTATACACTGTAACCAATGTCTCATCGTGATCTACACTATATGGTCTACACTGTGTTCACTGTCTCATCATGGTATACACTGTAACCAATGTCTCATCGTGATCTACACTATATGGTCTACACTGTGTTCACTGTCTCATCATGGTCTACACTGTAACCAATGTCTCATCGTGATCTACACTATATGATCTACATTGCGTTCACTGTCTCATCATGGTCTACACTGTAACCAATGTCTCATCGTGATCTACACTATATGGTCTACATTGTGTTCACTGTCTCATCATGGTCTACACTGTAACCAATGTCTCATCGTGATCTACACTATATGATCTACATTGTGTTCACTGTCGCATCATGGTCTACACTGTAACCAATGTCTCATCATGATCTACACTGTATTCACTGTCTCATCATGGTCTACACTGTAACCAATCTCTCATCATGATCTACACTGTATTCACTGTCTCATCATGGTCTACACTGTAACCAATCTCTCATCATGATCTACACTATATGATCTACATTGTGTTCACTGTCTCATCATGGTCTACACTGTAACCAATGTCTCATCGTGATCTACACTATATGTCTCATATTGGTCTACACTGTACATAGATTAATGACATCTTATACTTAAAAAATGTTGTTGTTTAAAAATATCTATTAGCCCATCAACAATTCGGAAAGAAGAAAAAAACAGTGACATTTAAAGATTCGTGTTATAGTTTCGGCTATACAGAGATTGTTTAAATACAAGTAATACTGTAACCACGACATTTCCCCCTCTTTTCAGTCGATTTTAATTCTTATCTAGGTTTAATTACCATTTCTATCTAGACAATGTTGGGACGATGTATCCAATTAATGTGAATGTTAAGTCAATAAACGCTGTAGTCTTACCTTAGGCGGTATAATAGAGCCTGATCTATTTTCAGTGAGCAATCTATCTTAAAACACATATTGTCTCAATTAAGTTGAAAACTTCATTAAGTAGGCAATCATGATTAAACTAATTAGTTAATTAAAATCGTCTGGTAACAGGCTTTGGTGGAACTGAATGCGTTCTTCAGACGATGCGGTAAATCTGGTTTAAACCAACCTCTCTGGTATACAGATGTGACTACATTTTACTTTCATCCCGTCTGAGTATTCAATGGTATTATGGTGTTATGCTTATCATAATATAAAACTTGTTCAAATCAACACTTAGATTATCCTCACCATTTCGATGTTCTATAACTCTTAACTAAGCGCTAACAACGTGCTGAGGGCATTGAAAGACTTCTGAAATTAAAATAAAATGTAAAGGGATGTTTTGTTGATGTATCATAGTATCACCACTGTGTTTAACGGGCAAGTCATTTCTTTCTTACCAGACACCTTCTGTCTGAAAATATTTACCTTCTGATTCCTATCAGTTATGCTAGGTATCAGGTTTGTAGCAAACAGGAACCAACCAGTCATATCGGAACTGACTGCCTCCGAGAGTCCAACCTTCGATCGTCCGCTTCTATAGTGGAAGACTCTGAACCATTCTGTCACAGGAGACATATGTGTGTGTATGTATGTAGAGAAGTTGCTGCCACATATCAAACTATCTCAAAGTGTCACGTGCATTAAAACTTTGTAATACCGAGTTTAATTTGACTAACCGAGCAAGTACGCTGTCTTAAATGCCCGACCGAGGACCACTAAGGCATACTCGAGAGAGTGGCTTCTGTTGAACATACTGGGGACACACCGGCTCTGTCATGACGGCAAAACTGTGGTGCTATGAAATAACTGCAAACTTTTGAATAAGATGCCACAATCCTATAAACTCGAAGTGGTTTGTTAGTACGTTTGTGAAGCATTAGAAGAACTCGTTCATTTTTATGAGAAACAGAATCAGGAGTTATTTATTATGCTTTCCTTCTCCATGGGCTTATCAGCATGACCAATTGCGTGTAAAAACGCCTGCGTAACGCCCCATAATTTAAGAAACTATTACACTTAGTAAAAAAACATCAGATAAAAAGTACTGAAATATTTTTGGTAAATATTTTTCACGAAATGATCGCATATATATGTAATATCATACTTCGTGGAAATTACTGGAATATATTTGAGCACAATGAGTCTGTATATACACCATGTTGTTGTATCATATGCTGAATAGTTTGGCGCGCAAAAATAAAATACTCTCGAAATATTTATTTTTACGGCACTTTATACCACACACGCTGGTTTGAAATTTACAATCAGTGTGTTTTATTCTATGGTGGCGAAATGCAATTATTTTGAAATCTATTGCTCGGATTCTTGCTATAATGCACGATAAACAGATGCTAAATTGTCGAAACGAGTGTTTAAAATGCTGTTTAAGTCTAATTTATATGTGTTCGTGTATCCGTTGGCGAAATTATATCACGCTAATATTTGATCCAGTCGATGAGTTATTGAACAAAACTATTTAACCCCATCCTATCCGTTTCGCCAACTAGACACTCATTTTAATGATTTTAAAGATTTTTCTCATATTTTTGAATGAAATACAATACACAAATTTAAAGCGTTTACACTCAATACGATTTAAAGCGTTAACATCTATTATCATACTGTTATTATAATATGGAATACATGCATTATATAAATATTACAAGTACCCATAAAGAGGGCGATAAGGAATTTATTAACCGACAAATACCAGCAGTTTGATATAATAATGTGATCATTGTGTTGACGAAATTGCATTTATTATTCAGTTTGGCTGCAACGTATAGTGCGTCGTCCCCTGTGTATATCCAATCGCTTGTCATAACGTACATGTGTGTACATCCGTTCGAAATTGACAATGTCTTTTCATTATAATTAGGATGTACACTGTTCATGTCCGGGTTATTAGAAGTTCACTTAGCAGAGTGCACAACTTTCTGTGATGATGACATCTAAGCGTTGGAATCCTAATCTAGATGTCGCGGGTTCGTACCCCACCATGGGTCTCCTCAATCCATGAAGCTAGAACTCCAGTCAGAGAAACCAATGAGTAACTATTGGCAGCTGTAAGAACGTGATTCACAAACGAACATGTTAATAGTACAACAATCCATTGACAATACGGGAATCTTAAGTCCGAAACTCAGACAAGAAGTCTGGTAAGTTAGGTAATACGTGGGATATCATCCTACCCAATTCTTCTGGGTGATTGGCTGGTGCTTGTGGAAAGCTGCTACCAGGTAGGGCTGTGTGGGAACTCAGGTTAAATGGTTAAGTCAATGGACGACCGGATGTGTTACTCTAACACCGTTAAAACGACGCAAAACCTTAAATGAACACTCCTAAACCATGGGTAAGTTTATCCACATTTCTTCTTCAGTTCCAGCATCACTTAGAAGCTTGGAATTATCGTGGTACCATAATGATACTATCGTTCTCACGAAAATCTGTTTCGTAAGTTATCTTTGATTCGTTTGCGTTACTTCTGAAATCCACAGAGAGGGGATAATGTCCCTAGAAAGAAGTCAATCATACATATTTTGATATAATTATATAATTATTTACTCTGTGAACGAAGTCACCGACAGTTGCTCCAACCGTATGTATTCTTCATCCGATGCACCTGGGAGTTCCCGACATACTCTTGCAAAATGTATTCAATAGAGAATTATATAAAACAGAATAACACTTGTAACCATATGGACTTATTGCCTGATTCACTCAAATTATCCCAGTAAAACATTAAATTTAATGGAACCTCCCATATTAATTGCCTATTTGCATCAGTCTCCGTTTTCCTTTGCTGTTACATAAAATGTATAATTCACGCAAATATGTCTAATTCATTTACAAGTTAGTATTCAATTCATCTTGGAATGTATTTAACGGTATCTATAGCTACATAATTATGATAGTACTAAACTAAAATAACTTCTTCGCGCTCTCGCTCTTTCTCGTGGTATAAACGTTGCAGTGGTAAAGTGATAATCATGCGCGGTAAATAATTACGTGACACCGTAATGTGCCTGCTTTTGTCGCTCATTATGATAATTGTACTAACGATATAGTCAGAAATGATGCGAATGTCTGCTAATTAAGATTGCCTGGATTTTCTCTCGAAGTCGTTTAGCAGAAGCACGCAAAGCGAACTAGATGTATTGCGTTAACTTCGTGTAATGATTGGTTTGAGGAGTGGAAGGTTTTAGCCGACTAATATGTAGACTATTTTAACATTATAAACAAAATTCACACTTTTTTAAAGAATATTTGAGAGGTATAAGAAAATTTCTGCCAGCTAATTTAATGTAAATATGCTGTTTAAGTACACGGTATGTTGTTATTTTTAGGTTTGTATTTGATTGGGGGGGGGGGGGGTGTAGTAAACGTATTTAACAAAAACTTCCCGTTGCATACGGCTTTTCTCACTTACACAACAAAGCTCTCTTCAATAACGTTACCTATTGTTCCAGTTGTAAGAGTTTACGAGCAAGTCGACATATCTAGAGCAACAACCTCTGAGTAGAAGCAAGTAGTTGGCGTGTCCCAAAGGATATTGCTGGGGAGAGGTTGCATGCACAATAAAATCTCACTTCAAAACCACCACAATAATAATACTATCTCAAAATTAAGACCAGTTTTCAAGGGACACAAGGATGGTCTAATTATTGAGTTTTTTCTGTACCTAAATTGTGTTTCGCATACGTATAAGCAGTGTTTCATTTGACAATTTTCATATGGATTGCTCGAGGTTGTCCGACAGTTTAAGAAATAATAGTCACACAGATATTTGAAATGGGTTAACATCTAAGTTTTTCAATGAAGGTGCATATTGAGATAGTACCCGCTTTGACACGACAGGTAATTATCAGATTTTATGCAAAGCAGAATTGTAACATTATTTTTTCTTAGGGCAGCGTAAGGTCATTCAGTATTAGTTATCTTTTAGATTGGATCATTTTTACAATGTTGGGCCTTTGTTTCCTAACAATAGCGATGATATTAGTTTAGGTGTAGGATGAAACTTCCTGTCTTACTGACAGGGTATTTCGTCGCTTTGTGTTGAGCTTTGAAACTTTGTCATAATTTCCTTATTTCACAGTGTCAATCAGAAAGACTCCCAACATGTTTGTATTATTTTACTTAGGGATTTGTTATGTAACATTTTAGTGCAATTACCCACGGGCTGTCAGAGGTTTGGGCTCTTAAGGGGCCCGTTAAATGCCCGGGGTTCATGTGAACTAGACATGTGTCTAGTATGTAGTACGACAACGTAATGGATGCACATACACTGTTTATAAATGATAAGGATGCTTCTATCGTATGAAATATGAATTATTAGTCCGTAATTTGATTCCCCACATGGCTTCAAATAATATAAAAAAGTGTTATTCTTACAGCCGTGGCTATTACGGCATTTATTTAAAACTTATCTGTTGTGTTAAACAATATTTGATGAATAATTAATAAATTCTGCCACAGTTCGCTTTCAGATCCCTTTAGTCAATATTGACCAACTTTAGTATCACTGTATCCCATTACGCAACTGAATCAATGACTCAAACACAGTCTGTCTAAAGTCCCTATATAAATATTTATCCTCGGCCCTTTCTTGTTGGCTGACTTAGATGTACAATACGATAATAAGGGGACACACAACGCAGTCCTTTGTTCGTTCCATTAGTGACTTACGCACATATTTGTGCCGCGTCAAAATACATGTATAGTCAGACCTTTTTTAACTGAAAATGGTTATACCTTAACAACTTGTGGTAATTAGACGAGACATTGGTTTATAAAGGTAATTATCTGTTGATTGACATTTTACAAGTTTACGGCTTATTACTCAGTTTGTGTAAATGGGCGGATCTTTTTCGACTTTGTCACAGCGGAGGTCATCGGTTTTATTTTAATGTATTTAACGCCAATTATAAACTTTGACTTTACAGTTTTCCGGAAATTAATGTATTAACCAGTACGTATTTGCCCTTCCACTAGCAGCTGACACCTACCTCAAACGAATCAGAGGTGGAGCTCAAATGTCCAAATGCTAAAACCCATCCTTGGTACACAGGCTATTCATAACATGCAGTATGATATACATATATGTCATGAATAGCATGGGTACCAAAGATGGCTAAAACCCTCACCTCCCGGATGGCAGCCGAGCACTCCACTAACTTAGCTCTCAGGACGGGCTAGGACATTGGTGGTTTCGTGATGACGTCCTTAGTCGATTAAAATCACGGCCGCTGCACAATTGGTAAACTGACCCACTTCTTAATCATAAGAAAACCACACACAATTAGATAATAATGATAAAATATTGCTGCATAAATGCCAGTGCGGCAACATAACCATTCTTCTAGCACAATTTACGATTGGAATATTGGATAACAAAACATGATATTACACATTGCTTCGCGGCTTTAATTTCTATTTCAATAATTGCTTCAAAATGATTATCGCGAATCATAAATAAAATTGATTTTATACCATCTCAGTTGGAATGCAAGCATTACCGTAAATTGAAATAATGATAGTTTTGTAACACAGCCGTCTTGTTTTAGATGATGTCTTCGTAGATCCAATATAACACATATGTGGTGCGCCCTTTTTGCGATATTTCTACGAAACAACTATTGCCACTAAAATGTTTTCGATGCAATTATCGCTAAGTGGTATTTTCACCAATACAAAAAGCACAGTACGCTGAGAATATTGTCATAGAAAATGAGCCTTATTGTAGTTATTTCTGAGCCATTTTCAACTTGATTTATCAACGGTTCACAACGTGCCTAATGGATTGGTTTTCAAAATGTCGTTCCGCGACTTGTATATTGTCTGGCAAGTGGTTTGGGTAACTGTACTGAACTAGTATCTTGTGATCATTCTTAGTAGACATTTAATGCTTGTTGTTGTTTTACGTATGTCCCTCCCTTAACATCGCCAAGTTTAAACCTGTAGTTTGGTGATTTAGTTCTGATACTGGATACTCGTTGTATGAAAACATGTAAGCTATGTTAGAATCACAGTTAACACAATTTGAATACGTCCTCTGGTCCTCAACGATTACCCTACATCAATTACTTATTTTATTCCTTGTTTTGATAACATCGGTCAAGTGTGGTTACTCTTACTTCTGTCTTTGAGCCACATGCCCGAATGTCTTCATGTCACGTACACGTGGGAAGTTGCTTGTGGAAGAACAGGTTGGTACTGGTTGGTAATTCAGGAAATCCTGGCTGCTGACTACTGTACATGACTGAATTACTGTTGAAAAACGGTGTAAAATTCCAAACCAAAAACATGTCGTGTCACAGTGATAGTGTGTGGAATAATTTGTCAGTCACCACGACAACAGTGGCTAACCGGCTGTCGTGACTACATTGTTTTTAATATTATCATGTTTATTTTTTATGGGATATACAATACGACATTTTACGATAGCACCATCTACTGTGTAGGACTAACATACCCGTATTAAACCGTAACATAAGAGTACATACACCCGAGAGACCGGGGAGCATATTGAAACACACACAACAGACCATACTTTATTTTGCTTAATAATAGTTCAAACATATATATTTATACATCGTTTATATGCCAAGTTATCACAACTTATATTAATCACGCTTGGTGACTGCTTCCTTGGTTACTAACCAGTACACGCGCCTATTTCAGAGCTCATAAGCGGTATTCGAACCCATTCGTATCAGGAGTCCGCAGGTACTGTACTCCTCGACAACTATGCCCCCCCCCCCCCCCATATTGTTAATGCTGAAATAGTTGTCCTGTGTTGTAGTTTTAGGTGAAAGAAATATGTACATACTATCATTATTTCTGCAACAAACGTGAAATAACATGGATGTCTCTTAGTTTGTATCTCTTTAGTAATTGATTGCTTTGTTAACACGACTAACGAATATTTTATACATATATTCATTACAGTTTTTCAAATGTTCGCGTACTTCGAAAAAGACATTTCGCAAGCTTATTGGTTTCAGTTTATTGTTTCTTGCCATGAACTTACAATAAAATCGTGATAATTGGTCTCAGGCTTTAGAGTAAATAGGTACGGTTTCTATACGACAAACATAAAGGAACATGCGATACGCAAACAAGTGACATTTTACAAAATAACAGACTGTGTCTCAAGATTCAATGATAAATGAAGTCGAGGAAGGGAAATTTAGTCGTCTCTGCCATTAATTGCCTCCATAAGCGTTCAATTGAAATGGATGATTATGATTAACACCATCTGTTTCAACCAGACGATTGAAACTATTGTCATGGGAATTGACTTTTTCGATAAATGGTGAAATCCACCGGTTACTCAATTCCTAAGGCGAACTGCAGGCAAGAAAAATTAAAGAATACGATATCACAATAAGGGTGAGATGTTACTAAAGAATTATGCATTGAAAGTACTGTTCATCTTTGTCTTCTTGAAATGGTACAGACAGTCATATGGGAATTCCATCTTGAATTATCACAATAAAAGACCGCATGTGTATAATTAACCTTAAATTTGTCATTTCTTTGAAGTTTTTAGGAACGGTCCAAGAACCCAATCGTGTGTATGGTATGTTTGTGGTATGCCACGTATTTGAAATTATTCTGTTCAATTAATGAAAATGATTGGGTTTCAACCTGTATGAATGTAGAGTACTCGGCGTTTATATCATATTGGATACTTCCATTTTATCACAGGTCGCAACTAATTACCTTGTTTTAGAGTGAATGATTTTTTTTCGAGTCTGCGCGCGCAACTTCCGCCGATTTACCGCTTCCATATCATTGCGTTCAATTGTTCACTCAGAAAATGGACAATTGCATACAAGGTTTTTATCCTGTTAATTGATTTTTCGGAAACCAGTTAATTAAAACGTTAATTGAAGATGCGTTGTTTAATTTCACGACGGCGCTTGATTCAGTCCATTTAATCTAAATAACGAATCGGAAAAGGCGTTTGTGTTGTATTTGTCGTTTGGCGAGAGACAATGAGTGCATTAGCGCATGTTATTTTAAATGAAAATATAAATATTTAAACATGGTGAAATATTGTTTTTAATACAATCTAGCAAATGCTGTATGATTCATTCAGTCGTACAAGTTGCCCATGATAACAATACGCTAATTGCTTTTATATTAACATTAAAATGGCATATCCTTTTATCGCTGATTAAAATTGTTCATTATGTAAATGAAGATTCGTGTACAAAAACGTTAACCAGTTTTTAGAACGGTTCTTTTATAATTGGATAAAATTGTCATGTATTTTACATATTTGAATGCAAGTTACTCTGGCACTTTGAACAAAATTGGAATATTTTATATTTTTATGAAAATCTCCGGCTTGACAGAATAAAACAAACTTCATAATCTCTGTATTAGGGGCATGTAATGGTTTTAGACACATGTGAAGCGTGAAATATGAGAGTGCTTAATATTAAGTTGTACTAGCTTGATTCACAGTAGCCGTGCAAGTGATAAGTTTAAACTGGAACTAAAACATATCCGACTTCCAGGATAAAACTTCTAAGACTTCAATGAAAGTTCTTAGTTGTCTTATTATTAATGGAATAAACTCACATTTAAACAATTAGTTTGTATTTACCATTTTCTATTTATTTTCTTTATTGTATAGCTACATATATTCAGTGTCAATAAATGCAAAGTGTCACATCGAATGAGGTTAATTTAATTAGCGCTGTACGAAAGACTGGTGCTTAAAGTAAAAGTTATTATTCTATAGACGTGAAACGACATACCATGAACTTCACCATCTCACAGTTTACGATTGCTGGCTTTTGGATAAAACCCCGAAATATTGAAGTTCACAATGGCTTATTCTATGATTTCTCTTTTGAAGGATTTGATATAAGCAATAAAGATGTCACCACCCGTCTGTCGTAATATTTGTTTTGATGTATTACATCGTAGTGCATGATTTATAGTAAAATATTGAGGATAACAAAGAACAGTATAAAAGGAACATTTGAAGCGTGTAAAAATTAATGAAATCGAGGAGCAAGAATGCCTCATACAAATACCGTCTCCCTTGGCCGAGTGGTAATTCATTCGCCTTAAGAGCGGGAGGTCGAAGGTTCGAATCCCGGTAGGTGTCTGTCCTGATGTGGCCGGTTGGTGAGCCGCCAGCTAGTTAAATTCTTATTACCGTATGCCTACCTGCCTGGCGCCTGGCATTAAAGGACAGGAATCGGGAAGTAAATGTGTTCAGAAAGTAGGTGTCTCATAAGTCAGAAATGACTGGCCATTTAAATAAAGGGGGACACTACACAGCCATCACAGAAGCACAAAGATACGTGAAAATATATACATACAAGTTCAACAACAACCAAGGCAACGGGGACATGACACAGTCATAAATTCTAATACAACAAGGTTCTAGCAATCCACTAGCCCGACGTCCCGGACAAGTCTAGTTGCCGATTCAGGCTACCAATAGTTGAGTTGGACTTAAACAATTATGCACGCCTACTTTACTGTAAATCCGTACTCTATTATATGCTTGTACAACTTGCCTCCCAAGTAAGACAAGTCAAAATGAACATGTGCTCTAGTCCGGGACAGCTGTAAAGATGTTGTCTAGAGCCCTGAATATAAGTAAAATTGGTAAGCGACAGTTTTTTTCACGTCTCCGTATTATAATAAATGTCTATAGCTGGTCACTGAGACTGGTATGTATGGACATTAGTATAATCCGTAAAGTATGATATCTTGTGTATCTCTATGTTGAAACCAGAAGTATTAGTGTCATATTTAAAGTGACTTTTAAGATTAAATATAACATGTTGATGAATAATACTGGTGTTTAATTAGCTAAGTTTTGTCTTCAGAGCGACATATTAACATTAAATTTAAATTAAAATTTCCGAAAAATCGTCAGCTATTTTATGAACAGACATTTAAAAGCACGATTACACAGTGCTGATGTAACATATATACTGTAAAATCATATACATGATGTGTACTACCATAACTGATCAAATATTTAATCATAGTATTTATGAATAAGCTTTTCAAATATAGTAAAACCTAAATAATATAAAGACCACCATTGGGACTCTTGAAAACTGGTCTTCTTATTGAGGTGGTCTAATTGAGGTTGACTAAACAGCAGAACAGTGAAAATGGGCTTGAAAATTGTGTTCTTAATTTTGAGTTGGTCTTTACGTGAGGTTTTACTGTATATATGTTGTGTCATTTACAATACAAGGCAACAATCTTATCTAAAGCGCCTTATAATTCGACTTATAAAATTTGAAATGCGTGTATGGGCGAAGTATGCGCGAGAGATTAATATTTTATGGATCAAACTCTTGTGTGCCCGTTAATGAACATTTAATTAATTTTAACACATTGTGTTTCCTGGCTATAATTTCAAGCTTAAGGTAACAAAAACTATTCTAATCCGCATTTGTTTGGATATTCAGGATACAATTAGTTGTAGCTTTGAAATACGCTTACCATTGAAGTGTTGTTATAAATATTTACGATTGAAGGCAATTATAGCCAACAATTAGCAACGTTTGTGCCTTTTTTATCAATACGCACAATAACATATTTTTGCTATTGAATTATACCGGTTTGGTTGATTTGTTGATACAACTAATAAATGTGCAAAGTTAATGCGCAAAAATACGAATATTGAACATACAATAAATTTGTTTCGCGCTATAGTCAACACTGTTTTCGTTACGTATACTTTAAAACTGCCGCCTATCTACAATGCATTATAGAATAGATAATTATACACATAGCCATGAAAAATTAATGAATCAATGTTACATTCGTGGTCTGATCAGTTCTAACTCGGATGAAGTTTGTCCAGGTTTCAATTTCCCTTCGTATATAAATAAAACGCATTACAGTGATCAATATGAAACATTGATTTTCACTCTTTTAAAATAAAATATATCACTTTATTTCTCAATAATTGGTTACGCGATCTTCCATTTACTTGATTTTAGTACTTAACTTGTATCATTAAGTATACGCGTTATGTATCTTCCATTTTATGTTTATTTTAATATATAACATGGTTGGGTATAAATAACACCAGGTAGCCTAGTGAAAATCGTCTGTATCCGGGTTGGGTATAACACCCAGGTAGCGTATTTAAAATCGACTCCATCCGGGTTGGGTATAACACCCAGGTCGCCTAGAGAAAATCGACTCTATCCGGATGACTTTATGTCCAGATAATTGCACAAACGGCGACCCATATCAATCATTATTGAACCCATTGTGCTATGATTAGCAAGGTGTATGTGACTAGGATTAGTTGACAATCCGTATATAATGGACATTGCGGAAATCCTGAAGATGTTTAATGGGCTAACTATATCCATTAAAGCTGACGGAAAAGTCTTAAGTTTTATGTTTACATATAGAGCACGTTAATAACTCTTCAACTACCAACAGTGGAGGTGAGAAAAGCTATATTGGAGCCTCGGAATATTGGAGCCTCGGAATATTGGACTATTTACTGAGCTTTTAAATTAATAATAAAGGTTATTAGTAAACCACAAGAACGTATAGATGAGACATGTGTCATATGTCGTGGTTCAGTGTATGCTTATAATTAACAAATTAATGATTTTATTCTGTGGCTTCTCGCTCAGTAAATTGTGCATTCGTTATAGACACATACACTCGGTGACTTCACGATACTAACAGGGTGAACTCCTGATTTATAGGAATTATTTATTACTATTAAACACTAATAAAGGTATGTTATTGGTTTCTTATATAGATAGATATTTTATTTGCGTATTGAACCCTTAGAAGTGATTTTTTACAAAGCAGATATAATTATTATTACAATAACTAGCGACGTGACAAATAGCAAGTAATATAAACATTCTATATAAAATACTCTTAGTACATTTAAAAAGATACAAAACAGTTTATTCTCTCATATTTCATTGGCTTGCATTGGCATATCCGAAACAAACACCATACGATGGTTCGTTCACATTAACGTATAATGAACACTAAATTAAATATAATCTGCAAATAGTTCCTATTAAAATTGAGTAACAAAATTAAATGCAATAAAATGACGTTTGATAAAAAATATATCACAGTTACAAAAAAATGTCTTTTTAAATGTGCTAAGTATACTATAGAGTGTAGTTTCAAATCTCTGATCAGAAGTTATGATAATTTTGACTGATATGTATGCATGTTTTATGCATCGTTGCTAAGATATGGTAAAGCATCGTCTGGCACAAAACATTCATGAAATGAAAGTACACAATATTTGAATTAAAATTGTCTGATGACTAACTGCGCGTATGACTAAATATCTCGAATGACACATGTTTCTAAATGCAGCTGTAATCAAACCTCTGCGGATGATGACAATGTCGACAGTCATTACCTTTCCGGACGAGCCAGACTTTCAATTGCCTTATGTAGTAAAGTCTCACTTAAAGACCACCTCGAAAGATATGACCATATTTCATGGACTCGTTTGTGTATTTTTTATTCAATATATTAATTAGATAATCTACACACCGCATAACTAAGACAGATTTTCTTCAGAACCAGCAGTGGTCTTAGCATTGAGGTTTCATTGTAGTTGTATCCTAAGCCAAGATTATTGAAATCATTAATTGAACATAAGTACATTTGTATGTAGAAACCAAAGCTAATTAAACAGTTACAGAAGTAACATTATATAGCTATTGTAGATCATATTTTTAAGGTTTGTCAGTTTGCGTATACTTACATGGTAATAGGGAGTGTCTCATTTTCTTTACATTATAAAATGCGCATATGATTAGTTTGTTACATAGTAATAACGAGTGTTTCAATTTGTTTCGATATTAGTTTAAGGGTATGTGAAACATGCAGACGGATTTAGACACCGTCTGTAATTATTTTACTAACAATTTAATGACAAATTTTAAACGGGTATGTGTTAAGAGATTGCTGATTCATTAATAACTATATCAATAAGAATGTGTTTGTTTTACCAAATTATGACAAAAACGCTTGAAAAGGCAAATAATTACGGAAACACACGAAGTGTTACGGAACTGCACGAATGGTACAGAATTGCACAAATAGTAGTGAATGTACTAATGTATGACTCTGTTTATGCATTTCAGGTTCTCGAGAGATTTCCAGTCACCCTACTAATCCTGGAATGCATTCTAACGGTCAGTCTGTGAATCAGAACGGACATATGGGACAGCACGGTGTGAAATCGTGTGCCGGGTGTGGCGGTAGAATCAACGACCGGTTTCTGTTGCATGCAGTGGAACGATACTGGCATACGTCGTGTTTGAAATGCTCTTGCTGTCAGACACCGCTTGCAGACTTCAACTCATGTTTTTCAAAGGCTGGAATGATACTTTGTCGTAATGACTATCTCAGGTTAGCTTCAACCTTACACGTTTTCTATCTTGTTTCTGTTGAAACTTATCATTATATTTATTCAACGACCACTTTATTGACAGGTCCATTCTTTAACAAAGCTAGGTGATGCTCTCAAAAGTCTGAAAGTCAATTTTTTAAGTTTTGGCAAAATATTTTGTATAGGCAGTATATTTATTGGTATGATTTTATTCAAATCTTCAATGACATGTCTTGCCAATATCAACCTTGCTGCTGTTTTCTATTGAACAATATCAACTGTGGATCAATCCGAGACAAAATTTGTGTAAGCTGTTAAAATGAATTTGACGAACTTTTGTTGAAAACAACACATACATGTATACAGTCTGCAGATGCTGCATTGTATATTTATCACGTGACTTCTCATCGTAAATTATACGACCCGACTTTCGTATTGCGTACATAAACGTAAATTATACGAATTAATGGAAATATTACTGTCATGCGGCCCTAGATATACAATATAACCTCTCCAAAACGACCATCTATCGAGCAACAACCTCTCTACAAAACGGATATTTTTCCATGTAGTAAGAAAACTAAGAATTTACTATCAATTTAACCTCACCAGAGCAACAGCTTCCAACAACAGTCAAAGTTTGTATCTCACATACCGTGTTGCTGGGATAAGATTGCACTGTAGATCTACATCGTTTTTTATATACATCTTATCACCTATATATCCGTCTCATTCTGCGTATTTGTATGTACCTACTATGCTTAAATTCAATAACATGACATCATGATAAAGTTAACCAATTTATCAAAACCTACACCTATTGTAAATAAAACAAATTATCTTGCATTCATAACCACGCCAATAGAATTATATCTAAACCTGTATTTTATACGCATCCTAAAGTGTTATTTGCGAGCTGAAAATTATTAATGATTTGGGTTCTTGGGTTGTAATAAATTCGCTTTATTATTTTCATACCGACATTAAGTTCCTTTATCGTGATGATATCTTGACAATAAATATCCAATTTTCATCTACTTTTTAATATAAACACAATCCACCCATTTCTCTATACACGTATCGCGACCCTGTCAATTCATTATAACCCAATATCTCGACTTATTATTCCTTGTAATAGACGCATTAATTGAATACAAACATAATTAGCCGCCGACGGTCCATTGAAACTGAAGTTCTCAAGATCTCGGAGGTGTGTACACAAGATATTCAAAATCTAATTACTAAATTCATTCTACATAAAAACGTAATTAACAAAGAGCTTGGAACGGTATTAAACCAAGTTGCTAATAAAAATATGGTGTAATTAGTTTCTTAATGGCGTCGGAATAGTTTAATTTACGCTATCTAAATAACTTACCTCTTAGTATTGGGGGAAAATTTGTTAATACAAACATCTGCTGTAGGGCAATTTATATACCTTTCTCAGTAATGCCTGTTTTGCAAACGATAATTAGCGTCTTAATTGGAGGTTAAACTATTTTGCTTAGCCAGGAAGTTAAAGGGTTTTTGTGTTATGTTTTTTTATATTGATTGGCGCCAATGGTTTTACTCTCTGCTTAAATTGAATTCACTTTATTTTCATCCCAAGATACCGGATGATAATGAATTACAGCGGTTTAAGATAAAGACGCTTAAATAAATGTCGTTTCCCCCAGTATTGATTGAAATTAATTACAGTTCTTGTTTTAGTGCTAATATATCCATACATACTGTAAAAATGATTTAGTTTTTATAACGCTTTAAATGGCATTTCTGAACCACACATTTTTTTACGCTTTCCTAATTTTCATTGTCAGAATTTCAGTCCGAACTAACCCCTGAATGTTCACATTGAGTGTCAAAGTCATTTACATTGACTAGCCCCGCGAACGTTTGACTATCTCAATAATAATATATAGTATACTAGAACATTATAATTAACCATATTAGTCTGCAACACACATTAAAATAATCATATATCGATAAATTTTGTCCTCAAATGCGTTTATTTCAGAGCCCATTGCGAACGAACGTAGAAACTTTGTTTACAAAGAGCAAGTAATATTTATGTTGATTACAGTTTTGCTAACCTTCCTGCTAAGTAAGACGTTACAAGTTTTCACAGCAAGTCTGTCTACAACAACGAAATAGTAACGTACGGGGGGGATTTGGTGGAAATTTGTGGGCGTTTTATATTACATAGTGTCGCTTGGAAATCATCGTAACTCGTTTCACATTTGTCTTACAAAAACCGTCTATAATTAAGAATTACAGCGTACATCTGTTTCTTCACAAATAAAATGATTTTAGCAATAGGGATAATTGCCACGCCAGAGGTCCCTAATGCCCCCTTAATAAGAAATCCGCAAATCAACTATATTCTACGGACACAGACACCGCTGAAAATGGATAGAAATTCGTACGACAAATTCAGCCAGTATACAAATTACTAACGATGGTCGTTCGATATTAGACCTAATGGCGAATTACTCCTTTAATAATTAATATAGCAATAACGAAATACACGCGATCTCAACTCCGTATTAATTGCAGAGCACAGTAAAATCCATGACGAGTACCCTCACTAATTAAAATTACCCGGACTCTCTCATGAAACCGGCTAAATTAATTAGTTTTTTTCAGCCATATATCTCATACAGAAACAGCTTTATCCGACCATGACGTTAGCGGTAGTCTTAAATTTGGTTAGAAAACAAAGTACTAACGTAGCCGGCTTCCTCTTCTATTATTTACATTTTTGTTGATTAATGTGCT
The DNA here is from genome assembly GCA_032209605.1 of Mactromeris polynyma. NCBI lineage: Eukaryota > Metazoa > Mollusca > Bivalvia > Venerida > Mactridae > Mactromeris > Mactromeris polynyma. Next base: position 1,900,525 of record JASFXZ010000019.1, on the reverse strand, counting down.
TGCATGCATGTTTATTTGGTTCCAAATATGTTGATTTTGTGGGTTACGAAAGTTTAATGTACGACCGATCTGTTCATTAACGTCTTATGATTAAGTCTTACACTTCGTTTAATTGGATTTTGATTATTAGTTAGACTGTTACAGTTCCCGTGGCAGAGCGGTTAAGGCATCCGCCTTGGGAGCGGGAGGTCGCAGGGTCGAATCCCGGTATGGGTCCGTTCTGTTGCCTGGTGCCTGGCATTAAATGATAGGAATCGGGAATTGAATTTGCTCTGAAAGTAGGTGTCTCATAAGTCAGATATGGCTGACCCTTTAAATTGGGGTGACATTTTAATAATATAAACCCTTTTACAGTTAGCTAGTCATATACGAAAGATGGTGCTATGTTTCAGTAGCACACAAAGCACGGGAAGCGTAGGTTGTCTGGGAAATGCCACTTGTTATCTGCAATCCAGCCAGGGGCGATATTCGTCTGTATTTGACACGTCCACTGAGTACTGGTTCCTGGTAAGTGAACCAAGAAGCAGGTACCGACAATGACTTATCTAAGTTGGAACAACATGTTTCACAGTCGACGTAAATTAGATAATATCATACTATAAATTAAGACTATTACCGTTGGAAGTTATCACACGAATGATATCGAGATCGTTGCCACTCAGGTTTACATTATGACCGTACATCGAATGACTCAAATGTTTGATTGAGTATTATTCAAAATGTGCACTAAACCACCGATGTCCATTGAACGCTTAAGTACTCCATGTTTGGTTATTCGTAAATTTGCATAAATAACCATCATGAAATGAATATATCATGAGCAATTAATTGCTATACGTATTCATTTTGAATAAGACTTATTTATGCGTATTTAAGTTAACGTAAAGTGAACTGTCGTATTTAAAAGTGCAGAAAATCACAGTACATTTAGCAATAATTTTAGCTCTATATCGATTTCAGTTAATGGAATGACTTTCCGTATTTAATTATGGAATGTAAACCTGTGCAGATGACACGATCCCTTCATATTGCTGTTCGATTGTTAATATGTGTGATTTATGATTTAATGATCGCCTGCAATAATTGTAGAATGTGCGGTTTTGGTAATAAACTAAGTTCGCCTGACTTTCTTGTACTGTATTATCCTTATATGCAATTTACAGCGGATACTAATTATACGTATGAAAGAAGGTTTCAAGGATATACTGAGTACAAACAACATGAAACGTTTGATATCATTGTTTATACAAATGTGTATCGTTGGTGCTCTAATTAAACCCGAATGATGTTACTGATAAAACTATTAAAAATTGAACTGCGGGCGTGTCAAGAATAATATCGATATCGATGTCGACCCATTAGAACATATAAATTATACTCAATAGGAAAAATGTATATGAAAAAGATGAAATGTTTACTGACTCGTCTGTCTTATTCAAACACCCAATGCATTACGCTCTATTGTCTACGGTTTTTTTCCACGCACCTCTGAGTTTGAAGATGTGAGTAACACTACTTACTGAGTCCTGAATATTCTTTGTGTCCATCTTTTTTTAGACTCGAGTGTAAATCAAAATCTAAGAGTTATAATTGATTATCACCATTGTTCTCTGTATTTAGCACTAATAGTTTACATTACTCCTATCTTTATGCAAACGTATGGAACAGAATACTTAGCAATCTGAAAGTATTGTCACCTATCTCACTAATTATACAACTCTCTGAACCCTGAGTCTCAGCTGAGGGTAGATGGCGTGTGAGTGCTGAGTGCAGGGTGGTATAGGGCATTGGATATAAGTACATGACCTGGGTTCAAGTTTGCCGAATTGTATTTACGTAACTTTCTGACGTTACATCAAATGACGAACCAGGTGACTCGTTGTGCATACAATGCAGTTACATTGGTCAAAGAGAGAGCTTCGGGTATACTGACAAAACGAATATACTCGGCGACTATAAGAAACTATGCTAATCAATATGTTGTATAAATGTAATATAGATAGATATATAGATAGATAGTTTATTTCAAATTCAGTAGGCCATAGGCCCATGTGAACATAATAATGACATAATACAATTTCCATATGACAGTAACAAGAGGCAATAATTGGTTTTAGTAACAACTTGTACATTGTTATAAAGAATATATAGGTTAGTCAGTTTAGATAATGTATTTATAAGTTATGTTTAAGGAAACATAATATATTAAAGACAGTACAAGAAAGGACAGAACAGTGTTTGACGGAGAAGGTGTACAAAGTATAGTAAAGTAGTTAAAACAACATACAACACATTTTAAATACATGTATGATTTGTGCATAGCAAAAACGGAAGTAATATATATATATATATGTATACACGTATAACACTTAGATGGTAATATGATACAAACTACTATCGTTTATCTGACAACTATGTATAATGCACTGATATAAACATAAACATAAACATAAATAGCATCATATGAAACCACATGTGTACTGAAAATCTCACTGGAAAAAAACAACAACAACAACAATCTCTTTTACATCTAAGTTATGCATCTCGCTTACATTAGGTCAGCGAATCGCGATATTGTAAGGCCTTGAATATATAAACACTCAAGCTGTTAATTAATTAATATATACGGTAGTACATGTATTGTAGATGTATGTTTCTGTATAAATGTCATATTTCTTCGGGAATGTAAAAATAGGAGAAAGTGAGAGACAGGAGGAAATATTATATATTTTCTTGTTTTTCTTAATATTCAAGTTTCCCAATGAAATGTGCTGAAAAGCAGAAACAAACACTTAAGCTATCATATTGTTGTACTATAAAATTGTCTACACTCATTTCTTTCATTCAAACATCAGTGGAAGCGAAACAGTTCTATCAATGTTACCAATTTTAGCGTCGCTACTTCAGTTTTCGCGCATTCGGAGACTCGCGCACGAGTCTTGTCTGTTCGCCCGAGAAATTGTGTGTGGTGTCTGCGGTAATGTGTCTCTAATCCGATCCACTTCGTCATTATCGCAGCTGGAACCCAGCTTGAAATTCGACTACATATTCATCGTTAAACGTTTTCTCTGATATTTGGTATCAATAAGAAGTATTAAAATATATTGCCTAGCAAAAACATCAGCTCTTCTGTAAAATAAGTCTAATGAACCTTAAGCTGTTGTATCGTTTTCTTGCTGACATAATGTCCTATTAATTGTTGGTTTGTAAGCAAATATTAAGTCCATTCTTATAACAATCAGTCGGCAAGCGCAGGAGTATATCTCTTATTTCTTTATATTATTCTTGAAACTCAGCACTTTCCGTGAAAGATTAAACCATAGGCTCCGCTTATTAAAGAATAACATTTCAAACGATGTATGATAATTCGAATACAATTTCGATTGGGTTGATAAACACAGATACTTATGATATATAGACGAACGCAACATAAATATAATAAGGAATAATTGTTGTTCCAGTCGGATAGCACTACCTCAATTGTGTCGGTCAGAGTACTGTCGGTGCTTTTCTTGAAACTGAAATTCAGTCAACTATTGTTGTGAAATATAAATTCTAACAGTTTTACGCTGTTTTTCAAAATTATATATATTGTTCAGTTATGTGCGTGGTCAGTTGGCCTAACAAGCGTTCCTGGTTTACTATCCAGTTCTATATTTTTCATCCACACATGCCTGACAACAAGAGTGGGGTGGAAAAAATACGAGAAGATGTATAATCTTCAGTCAAAGTGTCGTGTAAGACATACCTTTCATTCGGGGTTTGAGCCTGCAACCTACTCTACCGACTGAGCTGACTGGGTGGGCACCGTACAGTCGATGAACTTGTAAGACCATACATGTAATAACACACACGATACAACTTTTTGCATAACTTAAAATATGTTGTAGTTCTAAATCGCCGTCTCCTGTTCAACATGTGATATTTGACGACATCTATATTAAGCTTCATACTGTATAAATTAAATGCTAACTCATCTACAGTATTAAACAAACTTTAAACCTCTTAACGAGATTGACCTTACTTTTTTAGGTGATTTGTAAATATGATAAATGATATTAATGGTATTATTATGCTAAAATTATTTTCTATAAGAACGTACAGTCACATCAGGACAACCTCATCATGAGCACAAATCAGATTGCCATGTATTGAGCATTGACTGTCTATTAACCTCTTCAAAGCAGAAACCTCTCCACACCATCCAAAATCTGTGTTTCCCAAAGCGTGTTGTTCTAGAGAAGTTGTCGATTTTAGACGCTCTCTTGTCTACGCTAAAGAGCAGGAATTGTAAACTTTATTTTACGATTATAGTTCGAGTTCAATCCTATGGATACCTTACCCTAAACTTTGACTCCTATAACTCGTTTTGCCCTAAGTCTATATCTCTCCTAACTCCGTACTGGTACAAGTTGAGGTTTGCATTATCTTGACTAGATTCTCACTGTATCTCAATGGCTTATCAGCTGCTTCGTTCTATGAGCATTGTGCTTTTCTTACCTCTTATCTAGATTCAACATCTACTCGTATGATAAGGGAAATGTTTCGTTTATACTTTCCGTGAGAACAACACTGGCATAATAATAACATTTCAGTAAACAAATGTGTCATAATTCTAACACAAGTTGTTGACCATCCTCTGAAATCGTTAATTTGTAGTTTACAATCGAAGCTTAGAGTTTCCATACACAAATATCGTGAAACTTCGCAACTTGCATTTCTCTTCACATATCAGATATTTTGTTAATTAATTAAGGACCCGTGTATAATAAATCATTTATGTAATAGCAGAGGTAATTCTAGCTATATTAGAGAGCCGTGTGCAGATCTATTAGCAATGATATTACATGCTGGAAAACATTCAACAGTTGTTTATTAGGCTGTGTTTTAGTTCCGATATCACACGACATGTGGTGTTCTTCTGATATCCCCTCCGTGAAATATCTTTCTGGCACAAACAACAAATCAGTTCTTTGAATTTTATATCAGTTTGTATAAAATAGCAACATCGCATTTATCCCGAGAATCGTGCTGTGTACCCCAACCCCTGTGTCATGGTAGTCCGTTCCCTATCGCATGAAAAAAACTTGTTGAATTTGTGAAGATATTTTGTGAATTATCAATTTGTATAAGTTAGCTGTTTTTTGTATAAATAAACACACTTTACACCCAAGAGTCCGTTTTCAAACAATATATGTGTTGGTGCAAATCTCGTGGGTCGATGATGATGTATATGTGGTTTTTATTTCGTCTCCGCGATTTATTTAGATAGGGGTATGTCTCAAAAAAGCCATTCCCTTAAAATTCTCCAGGATTTTGTCTTGTAAAAAGACGATGCAATCGAATGCAATGTCTCTGTGCACGAAAACTACCCTCTCTCTAAAGTAATGAATATTGTCACCAAGTACTCCATAAATTTCACTGTATGTTGGCTATAATATTCTCTAGCTGTTGTCTTGCTACGGAAAGCGAAAGAAATAAACGTCACTTGGTGTACAGATGGTTTGTTGTATGCCACAGATAGCTGGCGACTAATTACTCGAAGTACGGGGCTAATTCACTACTTCACTAAGCGAGGCATTATTGTATCTAGAAAATCTAATTTTCGCAAATAGGCGAAAACGATACATCATAATCGCTAATTGTAGCTTTCAGGACGCATAAACAGTTCCATTTACTTTATGCATTCTCTCTGATGGCAAATAGGAGATAAACGTTTTTGTTGCATTATCGTAATTTTCTGTTTTCCATGCGATAGCTAGCTCGGTTAAAACAAAATGTTTTCAGCCATACGATCCCGATTCAGCTACATTTAATTTTGTTCCTATTATACCAAACTATTCAGCATCGTGGTTTTCACTACTGTAAATCAGTATATATTTGTACAAAAGTTTTGTTAAATCACAATAAGAAACGCATGGTATAAGGTTATGTCATAAGTCATTGGTATGTTGGGGTTTGTGCCGTTTTTTCAACATTATTTCAATTACGTACGGCGGTCAGTCGACCGTACCTGTGTTCCTGGGTTATCAATCAGTACTGTAAAACCCTGAATAAAACATGGGACTCTTATTATTGATCGTGGTCTTAATATTGATGTACCTGGGTTATCAATCAGTACTGTAAAACCCTTAATAAAACGACCGTATGGGACTCTTATTATTGAGGTGGTCTTAATATTGATGTACCTGGGTTATCAATCAGTACTGTAAAACCCTTAATAAAACGACCGTATGGGACTCTTATTATTGATGTGGTCTTAATATTGATGTGCCTGGGTTATCAATCAATACTGTAAAACCCTTAATAAAACGACCGTATGGGACTCTTATTATTGATGTGGTCTTAATATTGATGTACCTGGGTTATCAATCAGTACTGTAAAACCCTTAATAAAACGACCGTATGGGACTCTTATTATTGAGGTGGTCTTAATATTGATGTTGAATAAAGAGCAAAACAGTCATAATGGACTCGAAAATTGTGGTATCAATTTTGAGGTAGTCTTATTATTGAGGTGATCTTTGCGTGAGTTTTTACTGTAAAAAAACATGTTCTTCGCTAGCAACTAACAACTTTTCCCCACGTCCATGACATAAGTCACCACGTAACATTTACAATAGTACGTACTAGTAAATATGACATCCTCGCAGTTGCTGAATGGTATAATTTTGCAGTTGTCGACGTCACCATGTCCTCTTATGGGTGTGGTATTAGAGCAGCATTCCTGGTGTTATTTAGACAAAAAACACGACAAAGTTATCGATCAAACCATCTTTGTGGACGTTTTACGATTTCGTATCAAAAGTCATACGATGTAAACCTTGATCAACTGATATGAATCGTGGATCTGCCATGTAAATATCTAGTTTCGAATCAGTTTGAAATATATAAGAGAGGACGTTTATACAAATATCATTTTCAATTAAGAACATGCTGCCATATAGAATCTACTTTAAAATAGCAATATAACTACGACAGAAATTGATATTAAAATTGATATATTCGAAACTTTGGTAAATATAACAGGCCGTCACATATTAAGTTCAGAGATATATAATAGCTCAAAATGACAACCATATTATTAAAAATTGTAACAATTATTCAAAATTGGACGGGGTATTGCATTGATTGAATGATATAAGTATTAATATCCACCCATTTCAAGAGTGAAAATGCATCGTATATGAACATGGTATATCAATTGGTGACTAGTCCGTCTTATATAAACACCCAATGGTTCACGCTTAAAATGAAAAAGTGGAAAACAGATTTTGTCACTGGTAAACATGTTTAAAGGGATTTATTTGACATTGGTGCAGATTGTCGCTGGTTTTCAACGAAAGCGTTGCTGTAAATTCCGATCCTAAATCTAACTGCAACCAAGTTAAATTGACAAAATTATGTTGAATTTATTACCTAGAATACATCATGCTGCATTTATATTATGCGTACAAACTTTGTCTTATATTTTATCTTATCCAACATTTCAACACGAGTTGAAGTCATAAGCTTCTAATGGAAATGTGCATTTAATAAATTAAAGTGTTAATGCGTGCTTTGCATTCCCTAACAATGTTATATTAGTGGTTTAAGAGACATGCTGTTACTCTAATTACTAGAATTGTGTTACGTATCATTACAACAAACCCGTACATTAGTGACTGAAGCTATATGCATTAATGCACGTGCGGTTTAACGCTTCTGATCAATTCCCGAGCTAATTCCTTATCGTAATAAAGTAGTCACGACATAGCGTTGTTTTAAACTTTCTCCCACGAAATCTTCGGATCTTCTACACTCTCAGATATGTGAATTCAAAGACGCGCAGTTTGCTAATTAAATCATCTCAAACCACGTCGTACATTGTAAAGCAATTGTAATAATACGTTACCAGTTTCCGTAATAATATGAATCTTATAATTCTTTGAACACTAATTGCTAAAAAAATATAAACTTTAAAAACCCTGTCTGCATTGAAATATAATTCATTTCTGCGATGTTTTGCTCTCTGTTTTATAACTCTTATCTTCAAGGTTTAAGATATGCGTGGAAAATAACAGATTGTGTTTTGCAAGCGTCCCAATGTCTCCAATATGTTTTAATATTCTTCCGGTATTCTAATACTGTCGCATCAGAAGCATTCCGAATGATGGCTGTTTCCGGAAATGCACGAAGCAGATGGCAATATCTTCGGCTTTTACTGTTTTCAGTTATATTTTCATTCATTACCTTGAATATCGATTCCAAAATTCCGTTTACGAATACAAAATCATCCAGAACTTGTCCTGAAACTGACCATTGTATTAAATGTCTCAAAAATTATTCATTTCCTCATTAATTGTATTTTTTTGAGTTTCAAACTTGTAAACGTCGCGCGTCCGGCTCGCGTTTTTTTTGAAACAAATATTGTTTTGAAATCACAATATAATGTAATTATTAAAGGAATGTTATGTACGTTATGTTTGTTTATTCTGTGCTATTGTTGTAAGCCAAAGTTAATTACAACCCATCGCCATGTATAAACATTGCATCTGTTCATGTGATTCACAAATCCACCATGATGGTCATTCTACTATGGGTAAGCCGAACAGTCAGGATCAAGGATATCGACATGAAATACAACGACCGTTTCCTAAACTTGAATCAATCCCCATGCTGTGTTTTTTTTGCAGATACGAATGTTATCGTATGAGTGATTGTTCCATTAAAATACACAAAATTTAAGTAAGCTATAAAGTATACGGAAGCAATCTATATCAGACTATAACATTGCCTTTTACAGCGAATTTCTTTCTCATAAAACACTATGTGGTCATGTAATGATTGTACCATGAAGTATATAAAACAGCAAATACAATTTGTTGCAGTTTCCATCTTATGGAATTATTTTGGATATAAGTTACAGTTAATTGCTATAATAACCACAGGTCCATTCTCTTTCCTTGATGGTTTGTTTTTGAAGCTATCGTTCATTTTGTCTAAAAGCCATTAGGATAGATTAGTCTAAACCTCTCCAATATCATTGTAAAACAAAATTACACTCACTAGAAAGAATTCCTCGTAGTAAACCAAGTGGATTCTGTGTGATGTTTCTATGATATGAAGTTGATAAGACATCTCAGAGCTGCTTTTTCAATTCTATTTAATGGAGTTTTGTTATTATTTTCGTTGCTTGATGAAAATTGATGCGATGTTATTAAAAGCCATAATTTCAATAAAGACAGGAGGTCTAGGAGTTAAAGGGGAGGCTCTAGTTTGATGAGATAAAAGGGAAAGAAACGCTTTGTCCTAACATGGGATTTAGTTAAGGAGATGGGATCCCCTTTTACGCAGTAATGTTAAATGGTGAACATGCATTACACGTACTTAATGATACTTGAATGGATCACAGCATGATGTTAGTGTGTTACAGATATCCAAACAGAGAATACACTTTGTTTTGCTGATTACCAGGCATAACAACACTATTCATTCAAATGTCTGGTATAATCATTCAATACACCAATGAAGCTGTCAATCAATCCATCCATCAATTAGTCAGTCAGTCAATCAATCAGGCCATCAATCAATCAATCGATCAGTCAGTCAGCCAATCAATTAATCAATCAAGCCATCAATCAATCAGTCTATCAATCAAGCCATCAATCAATCAATCAGTCAGTCAAACAATCAATCAAGTAATCAATATATCAGTCAATAAATCTATCTATCAATCAAGCCATCAATCAACCTTTGAGTCAGTCATTCAATCAATTTATCTATCAATCAATCAAGCCATCAATCAATTAATCGATCAATCAATCAATCAAAGTGTTGTTGTTGTTGTTAATGTGTAAACATAAGACTTCAGTATGTATGACGCAAAATTATAACAGGTGCCCCTACGCTAGTCGTCACAGGTACAAATGTGCTTGAACCCTGACAAGACTCGAACCCACAGGTGGTGTGAAAAACAGTGATTGGATGTTAGCAACGTTAACCAGATTTAATGTAGGATGACCACTCGTTTATACTAACATGGCAATAAAAGGCAAACTAACAAGCCACTTACAAGAATATTGCTTCATAAGCTTGATGCGAGTAACGTAATTGTGTCTGCTTTGTTGTCAACTTATCGAATACAACTTTCTGTACAGTGATGAAATGTCAACACCAAAGAATATGTCACATGTCTGTAAATTGCAACTAATTCTGGCTCTTTTATCATCACTACAATAAGATACGATAAACTGTATTCACTTCAGTATCAGCGAGACAGATAAGACGCGCCCATGTTAAGCTCAGAGAACTGTTGAACCAAAAAATATGCTGATCAAAATAGTTAACTCACCATTTTGTACTTTTTGAGAGAATTCATTTCACTATGTTAAGCTGCATTTTAACGATGGTCATCATTTTTGACAGGTTAATATCAATGTTGTTTGATATTTCTATTCATTTGAATCATTCTTTTTGAAGCTTGCTTTAATCAACATCAACAGTAGCCTTTTAGAACCTATGAGTAATACTACCGGCGGGTAAACACTTTCAACCAGTGGAATATATGCAGTACTTTGCCCATAGACATGACGGAGTATTTGCCCCCATTACTTATTGACGAGTCGTACATTATATTTGATGGGAATGAAATCAAATTAACAGAGATGATGGTGTATTCAAGACACCTGAGACTTCATATCCAGCGGCGTTGTTTTATCATCAATCAAATATACGTACCTTACTCTATTGTCAAACTGTCGTATGTTGTTACCTTAATGAAATATTCTCAAAAGTCATTTGTAGTAAACTCTAGCACCAAAAGTCATTTACAGTAGCAATTACTAAATTATTCAGTGATTTTTGTTGGCGCTTAATTTTGATTTGAAGTCATTATAATTCATCAGTCATATTCAATCTCAGTTAATTGAAACCGCTCAGGCAAAATCACAATTTGTGTATTAATACAGTCGCTTAGCCTTTAACCTACTTTTAATGTGATTCATATCTCGTAAATTGCTAAAAATGGACGGTGAAATGAACGAACGGTGGAACGTGATGTGATTTCATCAATGAAGGTTTTCGTCAAATAACTTCGGCTATGTTCGGTTATTTCTTTCTCTACGTTTCGCGGTATTACCATAACCTTAAATATTTACGACTCGGGACAAATATCATTTGTGACAGAATTATTGTTTAATAAAAGCTTTCCATAAAATACTAGCCTCTTTGTCGCGTTACTTCTAGCGTATTCTCTTGCCAAAGCGACGCCAGTCTTGTAACGGAAGTAGCAAAATGATGGGCTAAATTAACTCAGTAACGAATATCGATAGGCTATAATCGTTGTCGACCTATACCTCTGTATTTTGAAGAGTGCGGCCATTATTTCATTACGTAGGACAGGCTTTTGATTGAGCGTCATTACCTGATAGCTTGCAAAGACATAATGTGGTTATCGTTTACGAACGTTTTAATCAAGAATGGATCTCCGTGTATGCCATTTAGAGAGTACCTCACTATGTTTATCTGTTGTGACATGCCGTACAAAATGGATAGACTTTATTATTCGATTCTTTTGCGGAAAATTGCCTCCATTACTAGCGATTGAAATCTGTTTGTATGAAATATATTGTTTCACGAAGTTATCTTGACAATCACAATATACCGGGGTTCTTATTGATCACTGACGCGCACTTTTTGAGTATACCCAGCTGGATTCAGATTTGCGGTTCTTTCCAATCGTACTAAAGGATACAAGTGAAGGCATTGTAAGAGATTTATTCACTATAACATTTATTTGATTGGTACAGTCAAACCCCAAATCAAAAGACCATCCTCGTGACTCTTGTAAACTGGTATTCTTATTGAGATGGTCTTAACATTGATTTTGAATAAAGAGCTAAAAAAGGAAAACAGACTTGAAAACAGTTTTCTTAATTTTGAGGTGGTTTTCATGATTATTTAAGTTGGCTTTAAGTGGAGTTATACTGTATATGTCACAATAACAATATATAGTCCCTACTACTTATGTAAGGTGGTATACACAGGCATCTCACTTAGCAATGCTTTATCCGAAATAAAATTTGCTTATTCAAAATAATGTATAATGAAAAATTCCAAATTGTACGTTGTTTATTTGTAACAGAAGTACATGTATTTCACCCCTTATCAATTCTAATAATTTCACGCTTATTTGATCTTTTTCCGTGTTCATTCATGTTTGTACAACCATACTAATATGAAGACAAGCCGAATTCAAAACGTGAAGAGTGCGAACTCACAACTTCCTGGATGATTGGTCGACACCTCAGTCTCTACACAGCCGTCCCTATATCGTCTCAACCGACTACTCCACGTGGTTTTGTCAATTTCTGTCATTTTCTATACACAGGAACAATCTTACAAATTGCTCGTTAACCAAATACCAGAAAATAACATTGCACACAAATTCAGGCTTATAGAATTCCGGAGTCTAAAAGCAAGCGCCTATTTGAGAATGATCAGATTCGGAAACCCTCATTACTGATCCAACAAAGAGCTTTATAACGAGCGTCTTAATGATTTCGTGCACTTCGTCAATGAAACGCCGCTTAATACCGCCATTAGTCGAGAAATAAACGAATTACTTAATGATGTTACCATTTTCTTCTCATTATCAAAATTTCTTGCCACTAACTAGCTGAGTTGTATTTACTGAACATAATCAGTATGTTGTTTGTGAGGGAGCCTTGTAGTTTAGTAATCGCTGGAGGCTAAATGATCTAAAGAAAACGAAATGCCACTTATATCCAGCGATCATTTCTGTTCCAAGAGAATAGCGTGCTGCATTTTTCAATTATCATTACATGCATTCTAAATTAACGTAATTAATGAGGTGTGCTTTATTGCACGTATACCAGCGACTGTTTTGGTCACTCAATGTAGAGGAAACTGACATGTCATGGGTTTTATAATAGCAAGGCGATTGTCTATATGAATATGAGATGATACAAACGTATACAATTTCTCGCACACTGGGTCACTGTGTAGTCTGACCGTCCTGTGAGCAAACAGGGTGAACAGCTCGGTGGTTGTCAAAATGACTAACCTCTACAAGAATGATTATTATTCAGTTCAGGTCAGTTCAGTTCAGTTCAGTTCAGTTCTGTTCTGATCTGATCTGATCTGATCTGATCTGATCTGATCTGATCTGATCTGATCTGATCTGATCTGTTCAATTCTGTTCTATTCAATTATGTTCTGTTCTGTTCATTTATTTGCTGTTCTGTTCTGTTCGGTTACTGTATGGCTTTCCAAAAACCAATGTCCGCAAATACGAAGTTTACTATCAGATGCAATTAACGTTTCGAAAATAAGGTTATGAAAACATCAACATAATCTTAAACTAAATCGGACAAAAACTTATAGACAACGGTGTCTCTTCTTTTAGCGTATTAGACATTAATGTATTTCATTTAAAGCAGGATGACAGTAATCCTAACATGTTGCGGAAGTAAAATTCTTCATTTGACTCACTGTTTCTTTCCGATAGGTAACTTATGTAAGCAGCACGTTATAACATCATATACAGATATACTGGTACGAATAATCACTTACAATACACGTATACATGTCTTTTATATTCCCCCGACTCATGCATGTTCTCAATATGCTTTTTTCTTAAGTTCGAGGATTACTTGGATAAGGATTTTAAATCAAATTTGAAATATTGTTGTTGTTTTTTTATTCAGCTACTCGTTCATCTAACGGAATTATGCACAGATGATATGCTCGCATATTTCTACACTAAGCGCTTGATTTGATCAATCAACAGTTGAGATTTTGTTAATTTGTGAAACAGCTGATTCTGTTGTCACACTGATGCATAAAACATTGTTAATATTCTCTTCAAATGGAATAAATTCCCTTGCATGTATATTTATAGAGACATAAATGATGAAAGTAGGAACAGTCGGTGTCTACTGCGAATTCCATAAGATTAATTTCAATTTAATTATCAAGCCCCGAAAGTACATGATGTAAAATGTTGCAGACGAATTATATCCTGGGTTTAATTATGTGCTGTCTAATAAGAGGATTATAAAAGTATTTCGCCTCGGTTTATATTAATAAAACTCGTACATGGATATCAGTTTGCGAGAACTTCTAGTCTGAACTGAAAATGAATCTTTAAAATTAGGTCATCATTAAACTAGTGTTTGTTTGGCATTATCAAGAAAAAAATAGTTGGGTATAGGTAGGAAGGTAGGGAAAAAAAATTCACTACAGTTGATTATCATTCATGTTTCAACTATAAATATGGAGCCCCCCCCCCTAAAAATACCCCACTCAGACGCCTCAACATTTGTTTAAGTAGGGGCCATTTTCAGGAGTAGGCAGGGTTATGCAAAACGAAGAAGATTTCAAGGATCGCCTTAGAATGTTTTTACACATTAAATTTAAATTAAATTACAAAATGTGCCAATATTTGCTTGTAATGTCGTAGTGTATGCTTGCATAGTGAGGTGTTGATGTATTTCTCTCTTAGACTCGTCTTGTATAACAACAACTGGGGACGCTATCAGGATATATATCACCAATAATTACCACCTACGTAAATGAATTACCTAAGTAACGTATTAGATCAGTACACAAAGTTGTATATTGTGACGCAAGAATAGTATTAGATCAGTACACAAAGTTGTATATTGAGACGCGAGAATAGTATTAGATCAGTACACAAAGTTGTATATTGAGACGCAAGAATAGTATTAGATCAGTACACAAAGTTGTATATTGAGGCGCGAGAATAGTATTAGATCAGTACACAAAGTTGTATATTGAGACGCGAGAATAGTATTAGATCAGTACACAAAGTTGTATATTGAGACGCGAGAATAGTATTAGATCAGTACACAAAGTTGTATATTGAGGCGCGAGAATAGTATTAGATCAGTACACAAAGTTGTATATTGTGACGCAAGAATAGTATTAGATCAGTACACAAAGTTGTATATTGAGACGCGAGAATAGTATTAGATCAGTACACAAAGTTGTATATTGAGACGCAAGAATAGTATTAGATCTCAGAACACAAAGTTGTATATTGAGACGCAAGAATAGTATTAGATCTCAGAACACAAAGTTGTATATTGAGACGCAAGAATAGTATTTGATCAGTACACAAAGTTGTATATTGAGACGCAAGAATAGTATTAGATCTCAGAACACAAAGTTGTATATTGAGACGCAAGAATAGTATTAGATCAGTACACAAAGTTGTATATTGAGACGCGAGAATAGTATTAGATCAGTACACAAAGTTGTATATTGAGACGCGAGAATAGTATTAGATCAGTACACAAAGTTGTATATTGTGACGCAAGAATAGTATTAGATCAGTACACAAAGTTGTATATTGAGACGCGAGAATAGTATTAGATCAGTACACAAAGTTGTATATTGAGACGCGAGAATAGTATTAGATCAGTACACAAAGTTGTATATTGAGACGCGAGAATAGTATTAGATCAGTACACAAAGTTGTATATTGAGACGCGAGAATAGTATTAGATCAGTACACAAAGTTGTATATTGAGACGCGAGAATAGTATTAGATCAGTACACAAAGTTGTATATTGAGACGCGAGAATAGTATTAGATCAGTACACAAAGTTGTATATTGTGACGCAAGAATAGTATTAGATCAGTACACAAAGTTGTATATTGAGACGCGAGAATAGTATTAGATCAGTACACAAAGTTGTATATTGAGACGCGAGAATAGTATTAGATCAGTACACAAAGTTGTATATTGAGGCGCGAGAATAGTATTAGATCAGTACACAAAGTTGTATATTGAGCCGCAAGAATAGTATTAGATCTCAGTACACAAAGTTGTACATTGAGACGCAAGGATAGTATTAATGAGGTTCCGCTTTCAGGTTGATATTTTCTTAATTGGAACATATACAGTATTGGTTTCATCTACAAATAGCATGTACATGCTTTGTTTTACAGAATGTCTGCAATAATGCTGCTTTCATCAGCAATGTAGTTAAAGACATTAGCGAACACTTTTAAGAAAACAGGATAAAACTTTAATTAATCTTCCCTCCATGTTTTCCACAAACTGATGCGACACGCTAAGTCTAGACAAAAGACAAAGAATTTTTGTCGTCTTTTTCTATACCCTTTTTTGTCTCCCTCCATAGTTTTACCGATACACATAGATATAATTCATTACCACGTCTCATTAGCGGCAAAGTAATTATAGGAATAGCAATTTCCCTGTAGTCTATACTAATTTGTCTGACTAAGTCATTTTGTCGTTCTGTTACCGTATATACCACAAAAATGTCACTTTGGCTCTTTTTCAAGTGAGCATGTATGTCCCTGACATGACGTGTCACCAGATTTATGTCCCTGACATGACGTCACCAGAATGTACGTCGGCGGAAATATCCAAAACTTATTCAAAATGTTCTAAAATGTTGCATACTCGCTTCTACAGAACATGTGCCGTCGCAAGCATACTTAAAATTACTTACCGATTGGGAAAAGTGAAACATGTCTTGAATGTAGTCCCAGAAATCGACTAATTGTCGTCTTTTATAATCAATTTCAATTATTACTATTTGCAAGACTGTAGCTGTTTTTTGGGTGGCCAATTGGGCAGACAGTGAACGTGATGATAGCTTTTGGACCATCGTCGGCCGAGTCGGTAAATCAATAGAAACAATTATTCTAAAGTCAATTGCTTGCGATTTTTCATCAATCACGTATACTTGGTCCACACTTCAGACGGTGTGGTCTTGTTTATTCCTGACACTGATTTTCTGGTGAAGCGAACCTTCCCACACCTTTGGCGCCAAATCTTTCGTCTCTCTAGCCTCGATTTCGTCACTGATTAACGCTGACCAATCAGATTGAGACTTTCTCGGGTCACGTGGCAGGTACGTTTCTGGGTGTAATCTGCGCCTGGCCTTTTCGCCTATTTTTTCTAAATTAATACGTTAAGAAATAGCCCCTGGTATTCTTAGCCGTTAAGAATTTAATTACTGTCTGTCGAATATAATTCTTACGATCTAAATGTTAGAAAAAATGTACAAATAGCAAGAAAATGTCGGCTTTTGTAGACGTGATTTTGACGTGATGTGAACGGTATTTGCATCAAATGTCCAGAATCGGCCACAGAGAACGCTTACAGAACACCAATCAACATCGCGTATCACACGATAACGGTCAGAACAGTTAATACCTAGGTTAAAGGACAATAACAATGAACGCTGTGCATTAATTTCAATGCCATCGTCTCATCTTTGTATATGCAATATTTAATTATTTTACTGTACAGTGGTGGGAATAAACATCATATATAGTTTTTACTTTGGAACCACAGATAATGGGAGTCGAATTGTCAAAATAGTCTAATATAAATTAATATATATTAACTCTTCGACGACTAGCATTGTGATATGGACCTCAATTGAGTATTATGTTAAATGTTTCCGCTATCAATATCCATCAAGCCGATTAGCAACTCCTTTACCTGGAACATTTCAAATGACCTGACTCGAAAATATAAGTCTAAAGACGAGTAACAAGGCGGGTAAGGACGTCTTCTCCGGAGGTTGTGGGTATAACATTTGCTATAGGCGACATTTTGCTCTAATGTTCACTAGTCAGAACAAGGTTTAAATACTGGTAAGTAGGCCTAACCGATGAAGCAGCCATACAGAGGTTAATATAAAATCATAAAACATGTTTCAAAAGCAATGTAAATTATGAAGTTTTATCTAATGTGCGTTGAAGGGGCGTAGTCAACCACATGACCACGTGGTTATCCTTGTATGGTTTAGCGGATTTCATATGAAAGGCGTTTTCAGTATTTTTACGACATAGCAGTGTCTGGTTTATTACAACCTTGCGCTATACGATTATGATACTGACTCCCCCCCCCCCTCATCATAATCTCTGATGTAGTGTTAACAATTAAGTTCTCATTTAGCCATCACCATGTAGTTAATGAGTTGGGCTATCTCCCAACAGTTTGATTATAACAATATCGCATGTTATTACATCTTTATAATCAGTCTTTGTGTATCAGATGTTGATCATTAAAATATATTATACAAGTGTGGCTTACTTCTTGCTTATTCTGCTTCATGTAGATATAACGCTTAATATATAAGATATGTTGGGTATATAAAACCTATGCTGTACAATTCCGTATCGACTCTCATGCTAATATATTGTAATTCATAACAATTGTTATTGTTATTAATAGGGATGTCAATATTCGGTTATTTTGCTAACCGTCTAACCGTTTAACCGAACATGACATTCGTTACGTGTGTCCTATTTTGCCGTGTACATGTATATTGTTACCATGAAACCGGTAAACTAGATATATTCTGACATTAATTTATAGTTAATAGTTCGGATAGTGTTTTATTTCTGCTAAATACTGAATTTAAATCATAAAAATTAAATTATTTTTAATAAAACATCATATACTAACTTTTTATACATTGACTATTTTTAAGTATATAATAACGGTACATGACGTGCTATTGACTTCTCGTGAATTCCTAGAACTACTGATTGTTCAATTCTTGAGACTTCTGACGTACATGACTCTATTAAATGTAAATAAAAAATGTTAAAAATTGTCATTCGAACAAAAATAGTCTCGGTATTAAAGAAACCATGTCCAGTGTCATTGAACAAGTGCTGGGCCTTCAGTACTTTGATTAGAATGCGGAATCGTGACAAATACATTCTTGTGCTCGACATGATTTTATTGGAATAAGGTTGGTAGCAGACGACACCAACATATTGGAGCCATACCTCGCGCTAATCAACTCTCGTCTTACTGTCTTAGATCACTAATTAATCTAAAATTGAACGAATGAAATTAGCAAAGAAATATGATGTCATTTGAGCGCTTCAACGGCACTCGCCGGAAAACAGAATAGTAATTATTAACTTTAATTCTATTTGAAGCGGTATGCATTTTTGGCCGGAAGAAAAACAGGCGGAAAAATACTTTTGCTGTAAGATTCAATCGTCTGACAATCGTCTGCGAATTCTTAGATGATGAACCAGAATTGGAGCTGAAGATTTAGATATATTGAATTCTACATGTATGTTTGATGAGGTAGTAGACGAGAAGATTTTGTTTTCCTATTTAAAACAACGTCTGCAATATACTTATCGTGTATTTTTTTAATAATTTACCAACGTTTCTCCGAGTATTTGTCTTCACGATAAAGTACATAGTCTGCTTACGTGGACACGTGATCATAAAGCTTATGTTTGATGATCCGCCAAACATTGGCCTTAAGTTCGAGTCCGGAATAAGGCATCCCGGCGAAATAAATATATATATATGTCTGCTATCACCTATATCTTGCTTTTTTTCGTGCCGTATTCCCTCATTTGGAATACCCTGGTCATTGAAATGGCGTCATTTGGGACGAACAACATTGTCCGAAGGTTCCGAATGACATGCAAAATCGTCATTCGGAAATCCTCGGCCAACTACGTCTAGTGCCTCGGATGTTCGTAAGGCACTACTTTTGGAAATACCATTCGAATATCATGTAAACAATACGACGGCGTGAACGCTGGAGTGCTGATGAAACGGGATAAGAATCACATATTTAAGCTGTATAAAGACTAAAATATGTGAGTTTTTAACTAGAAATGACAACGATAATCCATTTCTTATGTGAATTTATCGAAGTTGTTGAAGTTATAAATCCGTTATACGAGAGCTATTTTTTGACCGCACAAAATGTTGAATTTTGCCTGACATACTCTTGAGAATGTTCGTAGAGTAACGAAGTGGAACGGAAATATCCGAGAGCTGTCGAGAATGGCAAAATCATCTCAGAACAGAACATCTCTGGCAATATTATACTCACACACCGAATAAAGCCTTAATTGTGTGTTCCGATTGGTGTAAATCCTGGGTGTAAATATGACACAAAGTATGTAAAACTATATACGTAAGTCACTATTCTTCAGTTGATTTTTTAACCACCTCATGAATAAGCTTGATTCAAACAGTATAAAACACCCATGTAGAAAGTTGGTTGCAAAAGTAAATTAACGTATCACATAACATGACGTACAATAACACACATTATGGACGTTTCTGTAATTGTTTACACTGTCTCGTTATCTGACGACAAATAAGAATAAAGGAAGAATGTAAAAAGGCGAAAACATTGAACCAATCTATGATGCTACCCGCGAAGATTTGACTGGTTATATTAATACCCATTCAATTACTAGAATGGTTTACACTTCCTCTGGAAAATTGGTCAACTATCCTATTATTGAAATAACACGAGTTTTCTCACATTGTGGAACAGACAAAGACGCCTTCATCGTGTAATTATATCCACAATTTTATTACCCTGCTACCACGTAATTTATATCTTTAATGAAACAACAAGGTCACAGGAAAAATCCCCATTGATTTTATTGGTGCCTTGGTGAAAATGTTTTAATAATATATACGGGCCGAAGTCTAATAAGCGCAACCGGAAATTTGCCAACGTACTATCAACCTGTAGGCAAAGAAAACTACTTTTCTACATAGTTTTGTCCTTTGTAATTGATCGACTTGTTTCCTTCTAACAATTAGTTGTTCAACTGATAACAAAACGGAGATTATAGTTTTCTGTGTTCTGTATGATAATTCTTCCATGAGTGATCTTGTACCGTAACCGTTAAAAACCTCTTTCGGGATGTTTTAAATGTAATAAAAACAGGGCATTAAAATCCGACTGCGTCCGGTTTAAGTTGGTTTATAACGATATCCGGTTTTTGAAAATATCACAGCAGAGTTTGGTTAAATTTAATAGGCCTAGGATTTTTTAAACGATTATAAAATTGAAATAGCATAAAACATACATGTGAATTCACGAATGCGTAACATCTGAATGAGATAGATCTATGAATACAGGTTTGTCGGTACGCGTACTTATCTTACACAGTGATTGTTTGACGATAAAGATACGATGTTACAGATACGTTACGTGGTAAATTTCATGATATGATTCGGGTTCTCTAGAAATATTTTCCCCCATTATGACTGATTTCCATGTCACATACTAAGTGACGCAGTGTGGCATCATGTACGCGACTGTATCTCCCGTTGGGTTTTGGTAAGGGTTATCTGAAGTGCGGCATGAAGTCACTTCCCGAGTTCGTCACTCGATGCCAAGGTGTTGAATATTATGTTAGACATATGCTGTACTAAGTGTTGACAGACTTTGAGGTTAGCTCAGTCACAGTTGAGTGCACGTCTGTCATCATTGCAGTCGTCGGTTTGGATTAGTGTTTGTTTACATTGCTCTGTTTAAAGTCAATTATTTTACATCGATTGTGAAAAAAGTTCTTAAAACTTGATCTACTAATCACTCTTCCTTTTTGCTTCCTGGGTAACTAACTAGTACTGTCGCCTTATTCATGTATTGTGAATTGTGTTACCAAATCCCGCTCCAAATACGGGCCTCGAACTCACAACTTTCTGATCAGGAGTCAGGCACTCTACCGATCGTCCACTACACCTCCCTAGCGAGGTTTGAAAACCCAGAAAAACTGGTTAGGTTAACTGATCACTGTATATATATATATATATATCTGTAATTATATTAAAACTTCCAAACAGGAAATTTTTAAGTTTTATATTTTCATATTTGGATTATAGATTTATGTACAGCATGTGCTGATAATTCGCAAATTTGTTTACTGCTGTAATAAATTTCAATAAATGGTTAATAATAACGATCAGTAGCTGCAAAGATCGACTTTAAACGGATTATTTGCTATCAATTAAATTCGTCCCGAGTTAAGTTACATTCCTATCATACAATTTATCGCAAAAATACCCAGATTTATCAATTCAAATATATTAATTATACCGTTTTGAGTACAAGGTTTCATATATTAAATTCATATTTAATTTGCAATTTCAAAAGGACCGTAAATAAATTGAAATAGTTCCGCGGTATAAGTCCAAAAGGAAACGAGTCCAAATTATTGTATATATGATTATGCTGGATATTTCGCACTGTGCCCACAAAACGTTTTTAATCACTATTTTTCTAAACGTTATTAAATACCTTCTATGATATTTCGAAATTCCCTTTCATTAGTCTCCATACCAAACTGCTATGAAATAAATCAACACAATAAAATGTGAAAAATAATCTCGCGATTTTAATAAAGCGCAGAGACAGGCTATTCATAAATAAAACACGTTCGGGGTATCAAATATTGTACAAAATAGGATTTGATGATTTTAATTAAAACCCATTTGCAACGCTACTCGTTCTCAAGCAGGGCATAAATTACGAATTTAACTTTTGGCATGTAGTACTTTAGTTTAAAGTGTAGGCTAGAACAAGTTGTTATCGTTATCTGTCAGCTATTTTCATATTTTCTTGCAATTTACTCTTAAGACAAATGTATGTGTCCGTCTGTACAGATAAGATTGACGTATGTTGTTCATATATCATAGTCAACTTTACTAACCCTCCAGTATTTCTTCTTGTTTTTTCTTCATTATTCCTGCGACTTTTGCTCCTAAAGAGAGGCTGTCTGTAACGTGCGAAAGAACCAGCCTAATACGTTTTGGATGAAAACACATGAACATTGTTCAACACAATTGATACTCTATTATTTAAGTTCTGTCATAAAAATTTCCGGTTCCGTGGAGGTCGTATGTTTGAATCTAAAAAACGATACCTCATTGTGTCACTCTTCACATTTCATTATCTCTTCACATTTCATTATCTCTTCACATTTCATTATCCGAATACATATCGGCTCAAAGATATCACTATTATAAGTAGTCTCAAGTTCACATTACAGTAAAACCTCACTTAATGACCAACTCAAAGACTGCATTGAAATTAAGAACACAATTTTCAAGTCCATGATTTTTACTGTTTTGCTCTTTAATCAACCTCAGTATGATGACCACCTCAATGAGTAGATCAGTTTTCAAGGGTCCAAAGGGTGGTCTTATTATTGATGTTTTACTGTACATTCCAATTATTATAAATAAAAAACTGAATGCAGTAAACCAAACAGTTTACATAGTTGGCCTTAATCTGCATGTAAGACATGTTATGTTGATTTTAACCTACCTAAATTGCTCGGTGTTTGTAATATATTAATTGTATGTTCAATATTAATACTAACAGACATTTTTATCTTTTCATCAAAGCACATGGTGAATTATATAAAGTATTTGTTAATTAAATGTTTCAGAAAAACGCATAATACTAATATCTAATGTTAGATAGTTTTTTCTAATACAGCGTTTAACTCAAGGAGATTTTACTCATACAATTTGATGAGTGTAACTTTATCTCGTCATCGCATCGTTAGAATCTTGAGTAAGAAACCTCATGTACGCCATTTAAAATCCTCTACTTTTTATGATTTATGTTTTTTATATTCCTTTTAATCTGATGTTGTGCTATTAAATAAGCGTTCCGATTTCAAAGATGTGCGCATCTTAATTACTTATTATATCCTTTCATAACTTTACTGGATGTCATACATATTAAACCTAATTCTTTGAATAATGATTTAGATGTTGTTAGCCGTACAGTAGTTTATTTTGATACCATTATGTTGGTATAAACAGCATTAACTTAGTTCCTGTACACTTACGTATTTCGAGTTTGTTCACTTCGGACAAATTTCGTTTTCTTCGTGGGTTCAAGCAGCTAATTGACCTGTGGCGTCCTCATACATACAGTAGTTTAAAGCGGCAAAACACTTTTTATGTAATTATTGAATGTATTTTCCAAATTTGATACGGATTGGCTTCGTTGTCGAAAAAATGATGTTGTTTGTGTTCCATTTTTTGATATAATTATTTACCTGGAGATAGGTCATTTTACTCATAACTGTATTCGAAGACACTTCGCGTTCGTTCTCTGAAGAACTTTAGGCGTAACATCGAATATGACGCTTTTTAATATGAATTAATGTCACTTTAAATCCATACTTCCATTTTGATGCTACTTTGGATTCAGAAGCACGCCAATATCAACCTTTCAGATAATATTTCACTGTGGAATGGATTGGAATTAGGACCGTTGGAAGCCACCATGTAGCTATCAGAAAAGAGAAAAACATTGTGTGATTCTAACTGAAGTGCAAATACATGAAACCCATTAGCTAACTAGACCCCTAGTAAATTCGTTATAAATTGAATATTTAATCGTTAACATTTGGACTGTGTATAGATCAACACTTGATAAGTATTTCCGTGAAATTTGTTATAGATTGATTGACGAAAAAGGATTAAAAAATTTATAAACACCACTGTAAAATCATAAATATTCATAAATATTCATAAATATTCATAAATATTCATAAATATTCATAAATATTCATAAATATACATATATATTCAAATTTTAATGACTTTACTTTGGGTTAGTTGCTAGAACATTCTATAGATGATCTTGCACTTTTGTTTCAATGTAACATAGACAAGATTTAGTAGAATTTAAACAATGGTAAAGTACTGTACCAGATTATATATAGGAAGATGATTGAACTAATTTGAGCTTAATGTCAACTATTTATTCGACCGTAAACAATGAAGTAAAACGTAATCATCTCTGAATGTGCCTGAGCCATTCTCCAGTCGTACTTTAGGATTTAACCATTTGTCTGTTTACCATTGTTTGTACAGCAGTAGATCAGACCCCATTGAGAATTGACATATATGTTCTTGTGTATATCGTTCAACAAACCATTTGATGGTGAAATATATTAAATATGTATAACCATTGGATATTTGATTTGAAAGCAAATTTCCACTATGTTGCCCATTTGGTTAAGCACGTGGTGATATTGTTAATGAACATTTTCAAAAATATGCCGACTCATTTAAAGATTCACATCTTGTGCATCTATCTATTATTGGGAAATGAAATAAAAAGCCGAAGTAACTCCAAGACCGGAAATGACGAGGCTCCATGCCGAACACCTGATAACACTGATACCGATATGAGTTCAAGTCTCGGACCTGACGGTAGACCGGGTCACGAGGTATGCGGGATAGAATTTGCTCGTGTCAAGGCAGAATATTATTTGCCAAAGAGGCCATGTTGAAAATGACTGACATTAGGAAATATGAATACAAAAGTCAATCAGGAAATGCGGAACACAAAATGTACAGCCACCATAAACGCACAAGGAAGCATGAATATACGTACATAAAAGTGAACAATTACAATGGCAAGATGAACACAAGGAAGCATGAATATACGTACATAAAAGTGAACAATTACAATGGCAAGATGAACACAAGGAAGCATGAATATACGTACATAAAAGTGAACAATTACAATGGCAAGATGAACACAAGGAAACATGAATATACGTACATAAAAGTGAACAATTACAATGGCAAGATGAACACAAGGAAGCATGAATATACGTACATAAAAGTGAACAATTACAATGGAAAGATGAACACAAGGAAGCATGAATATACGTACATAAAAGTGAACAAATACAATGGCAAGATGAACACAAGGAAGCATGAATATACGTACATAAAAGTGAACAATTACAATGGCAAGATGAACACAAGGAAACATGAATATACGTACATAAAAGTGAACAATTACAATGGCAAGATGAACACAAGGAAACATGAATATACGTACATAAAAGTGAACAATTACAATGGCAAGATGAACACAAGGAAGCATGAATATACGTACATAAAAGTGAACAATTACAATGGCAAGATGAACACAAGGAAGCATGAATATACGTACATAAAAGTGAACAAATACAATGGCAAGATGAACACAAGGAAGCATGAATATACGTACATAAAAGTGAACAAATACAATGGCAAGATGAACACAAGGAAGCATGAATATACGTACATAAAAGTGAACAATTACAATTGCAAGATGAACACAAGAAACAAACATATTTGAGGAAATAACATTAAATTGTTCAGTCATACAGTGGTGATTTTTATGGTGTAAAATGTCATTACTTTTAGGGAAAATAAACATACTAATCTCTACCTTTAAATCCCACAAGCATTGTGCGGTCTGCGCATTTAAGTTAATGTACGTTCGTATTTCCAATTCTATGTATTAATGTCGAGTTTTTACGTTATTTCCGTATGTGGTTTAATATGGCAGGATTTCTGCTGGTGTAATTATTAGTAAATATTGGGATCAGTTATTGAAAACCACTTTTTAAATTGGTTCCAAAGTTGCCCGTAAACACAACACGTTGGCTACAGTTTTAAATGGTGCTGGTATATGTCTTTGCTAAATTGTTCGACAGGCTGATCGATGCATACATATATTATGGTCTGTCTGTATTAAATGAACATTTAGATGCATTTTAGTCCATTGATTTCTTTGAATTTGAATAAAAATGTATGAATGTTTTGTTTGTTTTCCAGGTTGTTTGGAAATGGCGCAACGTGTGGATCTTGTGGTCAGAATATTGGCGCCAGTGAACTTGTGATGAAGTCAACAAATTCTGTGTATCACGTGAAGTGTTTTACGTGTGTCACGTGTCACAATCGTTTGGTTCCCGGTGATAGATACAGTATTGTGAATGGTTCTCTGCTCTGTGAACAAGACTATCCAAAAATGCTCAAAGAGCAGGGACACAGTCAACTACAAAATAGAGGGAATCAGAAAATGCAATTTCCTACCGCAATGGTGTGAACAAAAAATCATATATGACAAACAATCAGTCATAAAATGTACATTTTACGACAGTGGAGACTTGACGACATCAAGTGACGTTTTACGGTAGAATCAAAACGTCACGAATCACGTGATAGTTAACATGGCGTCGTTTTCCTCTGCGATACATGTTATACATATATATACTTATTTTTACTTAGTGATAACTGAGTTATTTGACATTGATCTTATTTGAGCTCATCAGTCGCGACAATGTGCACGTGGTATGTCCCATTCAATGGATGAAATGTTATGGAACTGACTGACTTTGGACGCGTACTGTATACAACAGTGTTGTTTGGTGGACATGTAAGGTCAAATTGAACTTCTTTCAGAGGGCGCATAATATATTTTTATCGTTCTTTTCATATCATTATGTTATTATTCTATACATACTCAACAAAAATAAAAACGCACCATTTTAATGTACAGATGTTAGCATATCAATTATTGAGAATAAAAATGTCAGTAAGTTCCGAATAGGCGTCAATTTAGATAAAAATGGATATGCCTATTTCTTCGGTTTGAATTTCTTTTCGCATTTGATGTTGATATTATATCTGTTCTCGTAATGAAATTATTGATGGAAAATAAGGTGTTGCGTTTCTGTTTTTGTTGAGCATATGTTACGATGCAGGTTTTATTTACGATTTTTGTGTGTGTACGTTTAGATGTTTGAAGCATCGTAGAACTGCGTGTAAAATTTTGCTTAACATTCATTCTGTGTCAGACACAAACATGTTGTCGTAAAAAAAATACCATTAAAACTTTCCAAATGAGCGCCGCTGTACGATTTCCAACCTCTTCCTTAACTGACGTCATTTCCAGAAAACGTCACATATGACGTCACCATGTACTGACAGTCAGCAATATTTGCCCCATATGGCAATATGAAAACGAAGGGACGATACGGAGTAAATATTGTTTCCTGCTTGCAAATAGTGACATCACATGTTGCGTTTTCTTAAAATTAAGTCACTTACGGAAGAGGTTGTAAA
The DNA here is from genome assembly GCA_032209605.1 of Mactromeris polynyma. Classification (NCBI taxonomy): domain Eukaryota; kingdom Metazoa; phylum Mollusca; class Bivalvia; order Venerida; family Mactridae; genus Mactromeris; species Mactromeris polynyma. The sequence continues at coordinate 1,872,792 of JASFXZ010000019.1, read as the reverse complement.
TCACATAGCACCGCTCAAATAATCTTTATTGATAAAATAAAATGCACGCAACTCCGTGTACATAATCAGGCGATTTTCGAAATACTGAAAACATAATCTGATTTAAAGTTGCTTTAAGCGAAGATTTTAATCTTTATTTTAATGAGACCGGGAGTGCTTAGAGAGGCAAGGTTGATGAAATTATTAATATTATTCTGCTAAACACTCTTCTCATTATGTTGCTGAATAAATATATACTGTAATTAAAGTTCTGAAACGCCGGCATGAATTGACAAACCGTTGCAGAAAGTTGAAAAGCAGTACTTTTTGTCATATTTATTGTGTTGATACTGAAATTACTCTTTATTGCTTTTAAAAAGTAATCACTTGGTTTTTTCCGTTTTTAAAACTGTTTGTTGCGTTACTTTCCTGCTTAAAAAGGCATATAACGCCATGGAATATTCTTAGCAAATTGCACATCAATGCTAAAATAACCACGATACGCCGAATGAATGCTTGGTTTCATCGCAGTTGCTATATACATGTTTCACTGTATTTGATGTTATGATTTGATGCCGTGTCAGAGATAATGTGATTTTGAAATATTTAATCAAAACGGAAGTGGTGATTATTTTCACGTGGTGTTTATGCTAGACAGTTATTTGTTTTATGTACAAGTTCAGACAATTATATTGACAGTGCTTAGAGATGTAATTTTTTCAACGTTGTTTAAACAATTATATCAAGAGGGTGGGTATTTAAAATAAATAAGCAATTTAGTTTTTTCAAACTCTATCGAAGGAAATTTGATGTTATCGTAAAACGTATATTACTGATAATCTACGTTATATCAGAAGGTCTTGATTCCGGAGTTAGACCATTCCGTTATCTTATAATTACCCTTCCGTTTTTATTACTACATGTACCATTCCGTTTAATGCATAATGTACTTCATATTTCCGTACAGTAAAACCTATTTTATCTCTGAGCTTTAGAATATAACAGAAGTTACATTGTGACGCTTACAGTCCGATATTTACAACAACATTGGTGGTATAACTGTAGAAAACCGGACTACTGGTCTGAAGGTCGCAAGTTCGAACCCAATCCTGGCCGAGATCATTCTGTGGTTTTCACCATCATAGAGGCGCGAGACCTGGTTAGAACCTCTGTTGCCATCAGGAGAGATTATAAAAGGTTGTAATAACTTGTTTCTCAATCGATGTAAAATAATACAGGCTTACATCTTAAAAGCCAACATTTATTGCCGACAAACCTTGGTTCCAATTTAGTTGTGTTTAACCTTGAACTGTTGTAATTTGTTATCCAAGAAGTAATTCTCACAGAAATTTGCTGTCAAGAAAAATATACTTGAATCAACTGTTTTGTTAAGTAAGTTTTAACAAACGAACCATATTTAAAAAAAACGTGGCATTGATTGATGTGTGTGTACACGTGTTTTCATTTGGATGACGAATTTGTATTTTATCTTATAACACCGGTGATGAAGTTTTAAATATGCTTCAATATAAATATTCATTTAAACATTAGTTATGTTGACAAGTAAAACACTCATATATGTGTATAGATTCCAAGACGATATGGTTTTATATGTTTTCTATATTTTCACAAAGTACATTTAATTGGGTTCTCTTAAACTAAGTCAATTAGTGTATGGTTAATGACATCTTAAATGCAATGTAGTATAACTGATTGTGAAACGGTCATTTAATTTAGCTTATTCATCAAATAAATCATTCCTTAATATGAACATAGTTTGTGACTTTACAATCAGTCCACGATGTTGATTGTTTTGAACGTATAGCAAGTGTCAGAGTCAAAGTTTCATATTATGACGAAGTCCAATTAACATAGACATGGTCGATCGACCTAGTGGCAATAAAATCATAATGAAAAATTAATTTATTAAAATTGAAGTAAATAACATCAATTGGGGAATTGATAAGCTTGGTTGATAGAGCACGCGGTAATGAACATTTCCAAATTAAATATAGTTTATCTCTAAACACATATTTAATTAGTTTTACTGAGTTTTTGGTCTAAATTTTCAGTTCGACAAGCTATATTGAAGTCAATTTATGTTGCATAGCGTATGTAATGGCGATGTACATACTGTCATAAATTGACTTGTATTTTGTTAAACTTTTACACTGGATAAATAGGGACCGTTAATCAGGGGCTGATTCAGTGAAATGGTCATTTAGGGGTCAATTATTTTTATATCAACATGCTCTCTGCACTACGATCACGGTTATAGTGGCATATCATCTTCATGTTATTAATATGCATGTAAGTGTTTACATGTTTAATAAGGAATGGCTTTCTTTTTATTTCGTTGAATGAGACATTTTTGCAGGATATGAAACAGTTAACTGTCTTCTGAGACAATTTGCTGTCCGAGAAGAACACTTAGCTTATATGCTATTGAATGTGACGCTTTCTGACATTATACATGTATGAAAAACGTTTTGTATGTGTGTTTTATGACATCTTATAACATTCCCTGCTCATAATTAAAACAATAAATTAGAAAATTCTCGCCGAATAGACATATTTTCTAATTAAGGTCTGCCGTTATGATGGCTAAAACGACTCCTTTCGACGTAGAAACATGTCCATATCAAACTAATATTTGGTGGTTTGAAACTTCAATATATCCATCCGAGAGGAGAACAATGGCATGCAGCTTTAATGTATACAGTGGAACACGCTTAAAACGAATTTCTGTGAACCTCGATATTTATTTCGTTATATCCAATCTTTGATATATCCATACTGCGAAATTTCATTTTATATATGTTCACCTGTTTTCACTCCTAAACCAATCGAAATTGTGAATTACGTTGTAACCGAGTGCGTTTGTATAAAAATATGCCACAAATTACTACTTTACATCCAAAATTACCCTTATTCAAATTCATTATAACCGTGTAGTTATTCAATGAAATATAGAAGAGCTTGGTCGGGGAATAAAAATTACTACGTACACTCCGATTATTCGTTATAACCGAGTACGTTATAAGTGTGTTCCACTGCAGCACAGATTCATCTTCATTGTTGAGATCTTCAATCAAGTCACCTGATATTGATTTACGTAGGTGATTATATGTAACGAGTTAAACTGTCCCAACTGTCTTTTAGTATCTCTGGAAGTCACATACATTTATACAAAATGTATATTAATTTTATTTCAGTTCAGTTTTAACCTCGATAGCATTATGTTTGCAAATGGATATGAGAAAACATGCATTGGATCAAACTATACCATAATTAATAAGCAAACTTAAATTGTAAAATTTAATGATTTTATAAACTAAAAATGTGAGATAATTGCGAGATGAAACTAAAAATAAAGTGTTAATTTATCGTGTCATTTTATGCATATGAATAAAACATTATCGCTTTAGTTTAACAAGTACTTGTTTACACAACCATTAACTTCCATGCAGCGTGGCCATCAATTCAGGCCACAGTAAAAATATGTTTGCTGTCGCCTAACCCTACCTGGAAAAGTGGCGGAGAAAGTTAGTTTTTTTTATATCATTTACTATTTATTAATACATGTAGCAAATCGGCCATACAAAATCCGGAAAAATGATGGCATACTCAAACATAGGAACATACAATTATAACATACTATGACGTGTATTATATCGTAGATATAAGTATAAATGAATATGAATATCTAATATCATGTGTAATATTATGTAATACAGGAAGTAATTCTCAGCAGTACGAAGCAGCAACGTTTGACAGTTTTCCTCTCGCAGTTTCATATTTCATATAGGAGGTATTGTCTTCTGTATGTGGCGTTCGCCGTAGTTACGTATTCTCTCTGTTTTCATAGAATGATAATTGAAATTGGCTGTGGTAACAAGTACCTTTCTGTTTTTAGAAAAGAGAATTTTAAATAAACACGTATTGTGGGTACTTGTATGACCATACAGTAAAACCTCACATAAATACCACCTCAATAATAGACCACATCCATTGAAGTTTTACAATTTTCATGTCAATATTCACTGCTTTGATCTTTATTTGACCTCAATATTTAGACCAACTCAATAAGAAGACCAGTTTTCAAGGGTCCCGAAGGTGGTCTTATTATTTAGGTTTTACTGTAAGTTCTCTTGAACGATTCCGGCTGAGGGCTAAACATTTCTTGAGCACAGAATTGCTGCTAGGTTGGTAGTGAGACAATAAACCAGCATTTATTTTTAAAATTTTGGCCTCGCTTTATTTTGAAGCTGGAATATTGATCAACAATTATTTGAATAACTTTTATTTAATCATGTCTGAGGCTGTATTTGTACCATGTTTCCGGCTCTGGGATTTCACTTTTAAATTTAATTGCTTGCAACCTTAACTCAAGTGTTCCCACCATTTAGAGTCACTGCGACATCTCCATTGTATTTATTCACATACATGTTATACATGTTAATATCTCAGCATTGTGTTGAGGTTTTATCTACTTTAAGATCATGAAATAAAATTGTTGTTTTCAAATTCATATTACATATATTCTTGGTCCGAGTTTATAACTCTTGAGATTTATCTCAATTTGTGATTACATCTCCCGAAGCTAGTGGAAAGATTAGAATATTTATCATCCAGTTTTTCTGTATCTATTCTAAGAGTTTCTGCCCAATCCAAACAGCGACTCAAACAGATAAAAAAGCTATAAGTTTGACAGAAATATGTTGAAAATGAAAACAGGTTTTGAAGTTATCTCAAGTTGTATATAACACCGGGCGCAGACGTTACTGTATGAGCGCTGCTATGGGATGTACAACCTCTTCTGTAAGTGACGTCATTTCTAGAAAACGGAACATGTGATGTCACTATTTGCAAGCAGGAAACAATATTTACTCTATATGCTCACTTCGTTTTCATATTGCCATATGTGGCAAATATTGCTTACTGTCAGTACATGGTGACGTCACATGTGACGTTTCCTGGAAAAGACGTCACTAAAAGCAGAGGTTGGAAATCGTACAGCGGCGCTCATATGTGAACTATTACATCGTTGTGTTTTGTTCATGTTTGATAAAAAATGTTTACGATTCTTGATGAATATGAATTTTGTTATTTATTAAACCACATCATGCTATAAAGTGTACGGACGAAATGTGATTGTAATAGAGGTATTCTGCATGAGCTAAACTTATCTATCAGGATGATCAAAAAACGCTCGCCGCTAACGGAGCAAATCGTATGTGGAATGTCTTCAGCGTATTACAGCAAACCAATCCTTTGAGAGGAACTTTGAACGTAACGTTGACAGACATTTTAACGCTTCTCTGACAGATATAAGCCGACAGCTCCATCCATTGTTTTCACAAGACTCTAGTATTGTCGCACACTTCTGTTTAATGCCAAATATTTGCAAAATAATCGCTCAATGTTTTTTTTAAAGTGTGTGACAGATAATATTGGAGACTAGTTCTCGTGCTACTGTGAACATGTGATACGTATACTCAGACCATTTAAACAATGCACTCTTTTAGATATGTGAAATGTCTCTAAAGCCTCTTTTTATTGTATTTTGACGCATCATTATATGATAATACCTAATATTCACCAAAAATATATCGTACATGTTGCAAAAAAATGAAATAATACAGTGTACAGTTCATTTCTAGTATCCCTATGTGGGTAAACAACTTGAGAAAATCTTTTTGTGCATTTTTTTAAATGTACTGAGTATATATAGTAGTAAAAACACAGTGTGTTACATTAATAGTGTAGACAACAAAGAAAATACTAGTTATAATATGTGTTGATATTTCTGTACAAATGTATAAAAACTCGCAATCGTCTGCGATAATTTGAATACATTATACGTTCTTTATTGTTAATGTTTCAAAGATTGAGGGCCATTGGTCATATTGAATCTGTACATAGTTTTGTTCATATGCAAATATTGCGTTTAACAATCACAATTACTATTTTATTCCATATGATATATTGTGTTTTCTTGATAGGACAGTAACCTTGACAACAAATATCACGTTCTCAGTTCAAGCGTATTTGTTACTAAGTTTCAAATGTTCTGTTCGATGCATAAACTAAACATAGTTTTTTTTATAAATTCCATAACATTACATCTGGCGAAGATAAGCAGTCACACACTACAGATACAGAACATAATCACAATTTCTTTTTTTTTCAATTTTATCTATGCGACAAAAACTCTGAGAACAATAATCTGATAGACTTTTTTCCAGCTTTTTTGATAAATCGGTACATATCCCTGGTCGCTGCCGTATGAAATTATACTTACAGAAACGGTGCGTACTATTTACACAGCGTTAGAATTGATACCCAAGGGATGCGGGACTGGTGTCTCCGACTGATTTGAAAGCAATGGCGGTAGCTTAATTCCTGTTTTGGGACAGAATTAAGAAAACAGACGTGTCGCCATGATATATATGTTTCCTTCAGCAAACTTTGTTATTTCAAACCCATAATAATGAATAATAGAGTCTGTTCTGTAATCTGGTGTGCTTTTCTAAACTGTAGTGTTTCATAATACCAAGCTGCCATTTTCCAGAACGCTGCATTCGTATTACATTTGTCCTTTTCGTTATGAAGTAAACAGTTTCAAGATAATCATCCTGTCAATATTCGGAATGCTTCTAAATTCTGTCAGTTTCGACGTTCTAGATAAATGACGTTCAAATTCTGTAACGCAATTGACATACATGTCTTATATCATTGACAAAAAGTCTGTTCCATATTTCATGTCTCATAAAGAATCATTGACACACACACGCACGAACACACATTCACAAAGTTTATTTTTGTATATATTGATCTTTTTTCGTTTTTATTCATTCAATAATTCTGTGTCGTATTTTATTCTTGTAAAACAATTTAGAATTGTCGTGTTTCTTTTTTGATAAATGCAGTAAATAAATGACACACAAATGTTTTTTGTTGTTTTATTTGTTTTATTTGCCATTTTCTTTCTGTTGTTAGTTTATACAGAACAACCTGCGATAACATCGCTTGAGATCATCTGTCGATACGTATACTTATATGAGTGTACCATCAGGACGCTGCGTATTCAATGCATATCGAGTGTCCATCAAGCGATATTGACGACTGTCGGTTTGAGAGAAAGAACATGGCGTTGTGCCGTGAGAAATAAAAGTTCATCTGTGTATTTAAGAATTAAAGGCTGTACTATTTCCTTGGATGCTGTAGGCTGATTTGCTGCAATTCGGTCTGTAGTTTGGAAGGATGATATGCATACATAAGACGGAGCCCTAAGGGAATCCGTCAGACAATGATCAAAACGGAATCCTGACTAGTTGTGAAGGTGGACACCATTTATTTTAGAGCTTTCAGTTCTTGCGACTACACGGATTGTGTTGCAGCAAGCGGGAGGCTCAGTCTGTTATGCGGACATGTAACCAAAGTCTGGACTTTGACCAACGTGATCCCGCTGTCATAAGCAATGATTAGGACACTATATGTGAGTCATATTTATCACAGTTTTGATCCTATCTGCTTGACATGAACTTTGATTAACCATGCATCCACTAAATTTTCAATGCTCGCAATTAGTTTACGACGTGAATTGTAAGTCTTACTTAGAACCATTTATTTGAAGCAAGTTGACAGCGTATATTAGTCATTCTCTTTGACTGCTCTCTGATGTACTGACCAATACCCGCGTATAAAAGTGCAATTTATCATGATCTATCTTATTATCTGCTGAAAATTACAGCATAAGCTGCGTATTTAGTAACTTAACACAACACACAATACATTCATGAATCAAGCGTCTTGCAAAGTAGACCGCTAATTATTTAACTGACATCAGACAGAGCGAGTTTCATGAATCTATCCTACCCGTACATAATGAGAAGTTTCCGACACCACAATGCGAAAATTGTTATTTTTCAATCGGTGCTGGAATGCTGTAAATTTCTTCTATAATCTACCACGAACAACATCTCAATTTGAGAATCTGTCAAAACAGTTATTTCTCTCATTATTGTGGCAATTACATCGCTGGAAGATCGTTCCACCAGATGGCGCTAGGGATCTGAGCAACATTCGTGTCGCTTCGGTCATTGAAAATAGATCCAATTATCTTCCCCAATTTACGGTGACAATTAGCGTATTATTTGGTGCGAACTGGAGTTAATTACTAAATGTGAGAAATATACATACACCGTTAGATGATTCAGGAAATTTTATGGCTGGGAATAACGTATAAATCGAGTTGAATAGATTTTAACGCACGCCCAGTGGGATCAGTTGCGCTAGTCTAACATTCATGAAACATTTATAAATTATTATCACGTTCGATTGTTGCCAACTTTACCAAGAAATTTATGAGCTGTGTTATTGGAAAGAAGGATGACAACGTATTATTGCGATTTGATTAAATAAACCGATGAACTAGAATTTTTTATAAATCTGAATATATGATCAAAGCTACTGAATTAAGTTTGAACGCTCTAAACCAACGTAAAGTATCTTAGCTCTTACAAGAGTTTGAAGTCGTGTATTTATTTGTAAATGACAATGAAGTGAAGTGTGCATACACATTCACGAAGCGAGTCACGTGTAAAACGACTACTCTACGTGTAAACATGTGCATATATATACTTTTATTACCTCCAATAAATGGAGAGCATAACGTATCTACAATTAATACAAAGAAATAAACATATATATGCAACATATGACACATACAATCTATGAAAATATTGTTTGAATGAACATCAACGAAGAGCTTAGCACATAAAAAGAGAGATGTCAAAAAAGTAAGAAATATTTTCAGTCAAGCTTCTGCATAAACATTCTTGAAACGAGCCATACATAAATGACTTCTCTACATGTACTAATAGATTGTCATGTTTAAGACAGAAACGACAGCAAATTCTTGAAATCTATAAAAACAAACATTGGCTTGATTTTTCTCACACAACACACAATTCAACAAAAGATTTGCTGTTGTTGCGCCCTTTTTATTTATCTACAATGTTTGTATTTTATTAAAATACACACGTGTCACGACGCAGGATCGAAAGCCGGGTATTAATCCGCGACAAGGTTACAAACGTTGTTCGGTTGAAGAGAAATTGTCTTGGTGGTTAACTTAAGATTTGATTGGTTAACGCAACACTAATATGCAAATAGAAAAACTTTGTTAGTACGACCGCGCCGATGTTGGTTAATTCTGAATAAAATACTAGTAGATTGGAAACCCAGGAATACTGACTGCCGTTCATAACTGACATACTATGGAAGCGTGAGATGAAGTATAACAACACAACATAAAATCAAGTTGGAGAATCGACGTGGGTCAAAATTGTATTATAGTTCATAATTAGCACTGTCATTATATCTGCTAATATTTAATTGATATGATTTTCGTATTTGACTAAAGGAAAGTGCAATCTAAACATGTTAGAAATAAACATGGACAAGACATGTTGTTAGGCTAACCAATCGACTGCAGAGAAATAATGTACAAGAAGCAAAAGGGACCCATAAAAAGTGTTTGTTTATTATAGTGTCACCCCTACTTAAAGGGCCAGCCATTTCTGACTTATTAGACACATACTTTCATCCTTTAGTGCCAGGCAGGTAGACACACGGTAACCATTAGTTAACTAGCTCACCGACCGCCCGTATCAAAACGGACCCTACCGGGATTCGATCCTTCGACCTCCCACACCCAAGGCGGATACCTAAACCAATTGGTCAAGGGAGACGGTAATTTCATATAACTTGGCCTTTACAGCCGCAGGTTCGAATCCCACCGGGGTTTAGAATTCGTAAGTGCAGAGGAACATGTATCCATGTGTCCACCTGATGTCTGCATCCACCCTACTAGCTGGAAAAGTCAATACATGACATGTCTATGCGACTTAAAACCACATCACAAAGAAGAAAAAGCTAGGCATTGGTTATGGATTTCAGACGATTATATTTTCCTGTAATATCTTAGCGTCTTAGTTTCAATTCATTGCTTAAATAGCAAAGCCGCAAACAGACCTAAACCACATACTCGTTTTACTGCGAAAATAGTTAATCATGAGAATCTATTCACCGCATATTCAGAAACCGTGAAGGTTGATTAAGCGGACAAAATGAAACATTAGCCTTACTTCGTTTTTTACTAAATCCCTTAATTTGTTGACATGTGTTTGCCACAAAAACGATATGTGTGGGATATTCTACACGCACCTCACATCATGCTGATTTAATTAACTATTTTCATAACTAATTGATACGCACAGTTATGCTAATTGTGAACCGATTTATAGAATAGAGTTCATTGACAGCGATAATTAACAATTATTGATATCAAACATGTTCTAGTCACTGTATGTAACCACTGTTTGTGTTTCACAAAGTAGCTTAACCTTATTTATTTAACATCGACTCTGATACACAGTCTTATCCCTCGGTCACCGTTTCTGTGTTACTAACCCGAACATGCGCCTTACTCAGGGATAGTGAAGACTGCGGAAGAATGCCGCGCACAACGGTGCTCAAACACACGTCTCCCGTGACCGTGTGGTAGGCATCCGCCTTGGGAGCGGGGGGTCGAATGTTCGAATCCCGATAAGGGTCCGTTCCGATATGGCCGGTTGGTAAGCCACCAGTGAGTTAAATACTGGTTACCGTGTGTCTACCCGCCTGATGCCTGGCATTTAAGGAAAGGAATTGGGAAGTAAATATGCTCAGACAAAAACGTCATAAGTCAAAAATACATGGTCCTGTAAGTAGGACTGACTGTATAATAAATAAACGCTTTACTTTATACACGATCCCCTGATCAGAGGCCAGTGTTTTCTCCCTAAACAATCAGTAGAAGCTTTACAAGTGATTGATTCTTTGGGTCAAACAGTTAAAGATAATTGGTAAAGTCTTAAAACAAGTAAAACGGCTTCCAATACTTTCTACGTTTTTTACAATTTATCTATAATTATCCAGATTTTATCCTATATTTGCAAACTTAAAATAACTTTTTTCTTTAGCTTGTACTGAACTAGTTTGAATTTTATCCAGTTTAACCCTCATGAAATTACATCCACGTTCAGACAATTAAGCGCTTTGTTCCGCGGAGATTTGGTCAAAGTAAATAAGATTTAATACAAGTACAGCCGATAGTGGTGGAATAAAACAAAACGGTGAAACCGAATGAATAATCCAACAGAATTTGATACTAGAGCACAACTGCGCACAATAATCTTGTTTACCAGTGTACAATAAAACCTCGCTCAAAAACCATCTTACCATTAAGACCACTTCATTAATAAGACCGAATTTTCACGGACTACTTTTCAAAATGTCTGTCAATTCTTAACTCAATAATCAGACCTATCTTTTTCAGATTCAATGGCGTTTTTGTTATTGAAATTTCACACTGCACTATGTGTAGCTTCAGAAAGGTGAGGACAATCATATGTGGTCAGTCGTGACACTGATTGTGTGGGCTGCTAAACCCGTTGTTCCACTCACCTCGGCAAAAATACTAGTTCTTATTTCCGATTAATTTAACACTTGGGATAATCACGTTTGCTTGGAGAATTCTATCACAGTTGTTAGCGTACAAGTCACGGCGTATATATTTCAACAACTGTCGGCACGAATAATCCACGTTTCTTCCTTACTTTATCGATACAAGGTAATTACACTCGCCAATAAAATGATTCTACTATAATTAAACATGTAGCTGCGAAAATCCGAAAAAAACAGGCTGTATTACACTTTGTGATATAAACAAGGTTTAGTATATTACTAGCTTTAATTAGTACCCTTCGTCTCTGCGTTTTCCATTAAGCAAAGCATCAAAGAAACACCGCCCTGACGGGTTTACAAGTTTTCTAAAAGTAACATACACATTACTTAGATTTTATCATTACAGTAATTCCGTCGCTATTTCATTTTATAATAGAGCCTCGGTTGGGAAGACGTTAACTTCTTGCAAATTAAACTCACGAATTCCTGTTAGTGTCATTACATGTTTCGCCATCTTTTCTTTCGACGGGAACACCTAGTGTTATAATAAGAAGCGCGTTTAATGAAATTAAAATTGTATAAGGTATTTAATTACAGATAATCGCTACCAATGTGATTTCCATAAATAAATACCAAAGTTACCAATTGTAAAACTAAGTTGTGTGCAAAGATATGTTGCTCATACTTGTCGGAAACTGAAACGCTCTACATGGTGACCAGAGACTTAGGTTACAAACTGAGTACAATCCACGTGCTCAAATTTCGTTTTCAATATGAACTTATTTCAACTATTAGTACTTTAGGTCAATGTTGGCGCATTCAGAATAGTGCATTATCAATTGATAATCTAATAATAATCAATTTCACAATATTCATAAAAAAATGAGAGACCAGTATCTGGATATCTTATATTATATCTGAGAATATAAATACGGCACTGGGTTTCAAATGTCTGAAAGTCCATACCAAGACTCATACCTATGTGGTCATTTGTTTGTGTTCAAGTCATTCGCCGCAGATTTTCAAAACTATTTAAATTTTAAAACGTTTAATGGAGTATATTAAATCAGTGATATCGATTATTTTTATTTACCATTTTTGACAGGTATCATTTTCGCGTGAAAGGGAGACAATCCAATTTAGAGGAATTGGCTTAAACAAAGCCGATAATCAAGGGAGATCATTTGTGATATTTATCAAGGAAAGCTGGACATGGTATTTCAGTTACTGGTATGTACGGTGGTCAATCATTGACCAAACCAGTTTTGTTCTAGGTACCTAACATGCGCTTGTGTTCGTCTGCAACAGCTGACAACTTCCTTACATGTGAAAACGCGACATCGTCACATTAAGAGTAGGCCTATGTAAGATGTGGACTGACTAAGATTGAATGTTTGGGGTATATATTGAAAAGTTAAACGCAGTACATTCCAATTTATTCATACCTAGACACATTCCCTATGAAGTGAGCGAGGATACACTAAACAAAGCATTTTTCCATATCATCGTATTACAAATTAATACGCAACTATTCGGGTAAACTCATTCGCCAAAAGTGACACAAGTGTTCCAGAAAAGTCGTTCATATGAAGACTCCCGCCATTCCACAATTTATATATCCCTGACAAATCAGCCATTATACTCTATATCAAATATATAATAAAATCTTGACATGTACTATTTTCTTGAGAAGATGAATATGACGGTACTTCGAGTAGACCATCCGGTTGACGATGATAGCAATGATAAGTTAAAGCGCCTAGAAACAGGTCTTGAAGAATTTCTGACGGTATTATCAGAATTCCATGTCCAAATAAAGCACTGGGTGCTCTTATTGGCAATTGTCTAAGTAAGAACTCTGCATACAAATGTCAATCTTCTATGTTATCTACGCAAAGACCTCATGTTGTCTACTGTTTCCTATAAATACACGTTTGATTTGCACCGCGTAGTTGGTTTGTTAAATTGTTGCTATTAAAATAACACAGGCTTCCATGCAGTCCAAATACACGTAAACAAAATTTAGATATGAAAATAAATCATACGTAGACATTTCGATACAGCTTCTTATTCAATCGAAAGAAAGACAACTCGCGCGAAAATGATCGTTGTAATGTATGAATTACTTCCCATGAAAATAGTAGAACACTCTCCAATACTTTGTTCTTTGTTACTTATAAATTAGTTGTTCTAAATCTTCTCGTATTAAAGAAATTTATTTAGAATGGAACACTTAATTAAACGACCTGGTATGTTTGTATCTCACAGAGAAAACTTTTATTTTCTGTTACGTATGTATGACTGAGGTTTTTCTTTCACATATCAATAAAGCCTATCTCGACCTTTGGAGATATTAATTAACCACGCCTGTTTTAGCTTTACAGTCAAGCGGAAATCAATAGAAAAGGCAGACTACGTGACTATCTATTGCACACATTTTTACATAATATTTTGTAAAAATTGTTTTCGAAATATGTATTTTCACCAATTTTAAATTCGGTCATAACCTAAGACAATTTAAAAAGACTGGATATAAGGCAGACGACACTCACATATCCCACGGCATTGTGCTTGAACCGTATGTCGATACAGCAGACAATGCATAGTAGGATACGTAGGCTTGGCACTTTAATTAATAGAAAACTATTGACTACGAGAGGTTTCCATGAATAAAAGTTAATATAAATTTTGATATACATTTTATTGTCACCTAAGTAATTGAAAATAAGGGCATTCATCAAACAGTATTAAATTTCTGGGAAAATATATTCGAAATATATTCCGTTCATTTTTAAATTGGTATGAGTTCCTCATGCAAATGATTCACAGTAAAACATTTTCAGTTTTATATATATATATATGTACATGTATATAGATTGATATATTTATTTGCGCATTGAACACTGAAAAGTATTTTTAACAAAGCAGCAATAATCATTTTTACAGTAATAAGCATCGTGACAAATGGCGAGAAAGCATGTAATTTAGGTTTGTGAATTTTAGAAATTTCATTTTTTCGAGATATAAATCATGTTTTTGTTTATTTGTTTTCAAAATAGACATAAAAGATTACAGATATTTTACATGCGTTCTTTTACATGCGTTCTCGGGAGAGACAGTGTTATACCGCAAAATTAATGCATACATTACATATAACAATTATAAAACAACACATATATATATGTATAAATGATGAATGAGTATAGGGCCATCAGATTGGAAGAATGTGATACAACCACATGAGATTAGCTAGCTGTTAACTCGATTTAAACCCAGTATTTTTTACCGACAGTTCCAACGCTGTATTTCGCTGTATGGTTATTATTTATTTTTAGGTTTTAAATGTATGTTAAATTTCCGTTTCCCTCTGTGCAATTCGTTCACTTTATATAGTGTGGTATGATATATTGTCCCTAGTCTCGGCCTATTGTTGCCAGCTGTCTTGACCTTTTCCATCCATTAATTCCCACTCTGTCCTCTTTGATTCTCCTAGTTATCCCTTATGGTCAGCCAGGCCATTACTTGCGCCCCTGTTCCCTTACGTATTTACCATTGAACCTCATCAAATGCCTTTTGTTTTATGGATTGTTGTTTTCCCTGGGGGGGTCTGTGTGGAGAGGCATTGTCTTGTGTATGTGGCGTTCCCTGTAGCAATGTATTCTCTCTCTTTTAACATATTTGTCTACGTTCTAATTAGTTTAAAGCTATGTATTTTACATCAATTGTGAAACAAGTTCTCACAACATACGGTCGGACCTAATTTATTCGACAACCCCTATCCGAATACTTGGTATCATCCGAAATAAATATTAGGTCCCGATGTATCTTCTTATGCACTACGAATTAAAATGGGCTGTTCGAAACCATGTATTATTCGAAATAAAATTTCGGACCCGATGAATCAGAATAAACGCGATCCGACTGTATATTAATCACTGCTTGTTGAGAGTTCTACCAGCACTAAATATTCTTGAATTTTCCGCACTAGTATTTTCAGTAATAGAACTTTTGAGGTTTGGAAATGTGTGTCCATTTGATTTTGCAATTTGTGTGTTTAAGTGTTACTCGAATTGTTAATTGATCAACTGGAAGCTTTCTATGTCTATTGTGTTAGTCTTCATGTTTATTTGACAAAACATGAGAAATGCTTCAACTGTTAAACATAATAACATAAACATGAGTTCTAATGGCGCCAACACTCCTCCCAACCAGCGCTACTGAATCAAACCTTGTCACGATACGTAAATATTGAAATATTCTAGGTAAAAATAGCAAGAATCTATAGAAGACTAAGATTAAGTTGTT
This sequence comes from Mactromeris polynyma, assembly GCA_032209605.1. Taxonomy (NCBI): domain Eukaryota; kingdom Metazoa; phylum Mollusca; class Bivalvia; order Venerida; family Mactridae; genus Mactromeris; species Mactromeris polynyma. The sequence goes on along the minus strand of JASFXZ010000019.1, from coordinate 1,856,994 downwards.
ACAGGGAACCCCACACACATACGACAATGATAAAATCAGACAATCTGGTCAGACATATTACCGAGTTACGATCGAATGCAAAATAGATAGATCACAGATCACTAGAATTAAGCATTGCTATAACAACTATATATTAATCATTAATATTAGCGGAAAAATATAACAATATAGGCATTTGTTGCCATGACAACGTTATTTATCAACACATTTTAAACGTTTAAATGAGTAAATCAAATTAAAACACTTTTATGTCTAGACAATTTTGAAAGAGACATCTGCCTTCAGGATTAAAACTGATGGTTTGCTAAACAAGTTTATTGTAGACTTGAATCAAGTAAAACATGAAACCCAAGTGAAGCTCTACCGCTTGAAATCTACGGTTAAACCTCAATAATAAGACCACCCTTGGGACCTTTGAAAACTGATCTTCTTATTGAGGTGGTCGTGATATTGAGGATGAATTAAGAGCAAAACAATGAAAATCGACTTAAAAACTGTGGTCTTAATGTCGAGGTGGTCTTATTATTGAAGTGGTCTGTAGGTGAGGTTTTACTGTATATAAATAAGATGAAATTGTCGTTTAATGTACAAGTATTGGAACAATTCTGAGCCAATGAATATTTAAAAAAGTTAAGATATTAACATATACGCAACACATGCAGCGGCAAGGGTCTATTCTTTCCGTCGTCTGTGTCACACTCTCAAATGGGCGTCTATGTACTGATACGTACTAGTGTAAGCAGCCGTCAGCTGTGGATATTGGCGCTATCATTAATCAAAGAACTAAAGGTACTGGGAGGCGCCTCAAAGGCAAGACTGCACGTTTTCCATATAATCGTATTAGAAATTAATAGGAGACTATTCTGGTTAATTCATTCGCCAAAATTGACACAAATAAAAGCCGTTTATATCAAGAGTCCCGCCATTCCACAATTGATATATCCCTGACATCAGCCATTATACTCAACAAATATATAAACAAAACAGGACTTTGCATGTACATGTACTATTTTCTTGAGACGATTAATAGGGCGGTACTTCGAGTATACCACCCGGTGAACGATGATTGCAATGAGACGCTAAAGCGTCCCAAATATACCATTTGTACCGTAACCATGGATCTATATAGGTACCTGTTTCTTACTATGCAACATTTGTACATGAGTTTAGCTGCATAATATTATTATTGTGATAAGAACAATGACAAATTACATGTAATAATGATGATAATAACACATTTACTTATTAAAATATACTCACAGTCCTACCTCACTCTCACTGAGCAGAAGTTTGAATACGAATGTAGAACGAAGTTAAATTCCTGGTTATTCGTAGTGATTCGTACTGACTTCGTAGTGGGTCGTATCAATTCGGTATATTCGTAGTGCTAGTTGTTTCATTTGAAATCTTCCGACTGTCTTGGTGCCTTGGTTTGTACTTCACATCTGCTTCGTGTGGCGGAAATTGTCAGTTAAGGAGCAGAATAGATTAGTACTGGTCGGTACCCAGAAACACTGGATAGGCTCCATTGAACGCCGTACATAACTGATATACTGTTGTAAAACATCGTAACACTAACACATGTCCGCGTCTGTCTTGGTTGACTATTTATGATTCTTCTGTGCTTAATTTTCAATCCTAAGTATAAGACCTATCTTAGCACAGATTATGTTGGTTTCAGTAACTCCAAGTATGAGAACGATTAGTGAGTGTAAGAAAATGTGACTCTTATGTATAATGGATAAAAAAAAACGGCACGATGGAAAAAAAAATATGTTGAAACATAATTATAGTATGTCAGACTGATGATAATTCCGTGTTGTCCAAGAATGGAATGTCTATGGTTATAAGTAATACAGTTAGCGTATACAGAAATGAATGGAAGTGTTGTAGTTCTGTCAGAGTAGCAGTTTTAACATCGTTTTTATTCTAAATCATTTTGTCATATACAACAATAATCTATAGATAGTTCCATCATTTACAATACTTACCTCCCTTGTTCTGAATAGTCAGCCATATTGATATTAAAATTTCTTTACAGTTTTGGTAGCGAATATAATGTTAACGATGATAAAATAATCAGATATATAAAATGTTTTTATAAAGTATGCTCAAATGGGCAGAGGGCTCAGACAGTGGAATAAAAAGTGGTTGTCGCGTGCAAATTGTCTTGGTAATTTCTCAATTATCACATATTTGTGGAAGACGCCTACAAGAGCTTATCAGTTTTGCCTATCAAAATGACTGATGACTAAGAACAAGGGAGGTAATATTGTACATGTGGGAACTATCTATAACGATAATAATTCAAACTATCGTTTATCTATCTATCCATCTTTAAAACACAGTGATGTATGGTGGCAATATTGACAGTATCTTCAACATAGTTACACACGAAGATGGAGGCTAGCACACAGGCCTGGATGCCGGATGTGTATGTACCAAACTGATATCTAGAGGATCGAACATGAGCCTGGTCCACCGTTGTATAACACCGGAATTGGAGGTAGCAGACTCGGATCAGGCTGACTGTATGGGAACTAAAATATACCCTGAAATAAAATGAGAATGGAAATATGTATATGCGTACATCTTAAGTGTTTACAAGTTTTATCCAACTGTGTCTTAACCGTTGCTCATGGGTATAGACATAAATAAAAATAACCATATTCTAAGACAACATATCCCAAAGTTGTGTCAGTTTGGATTTTTTAAAACATTTTATTCGTCTCGTTAATCTCCATCATAACGCCTTGTCATTTTCCTTGCAGACCGTATAAGTAGCTAAGTGTGAATTCCTTCTCTACAAAGTATTTAGTCGTTGGAAGTTATTGTCACCCGCAACATTGAAGCGTAATTTCAAAATTGCAAAATGGCTCTTTCCCGATGTGGAAACACAAGTATGGCGCTTAAGAGCGTTGATATTGAATCCTAAAATTGACGGATTGATCAAAGCCTATGCCCGTGGCTGTATTATATCTACTTGTCCAACATACGAATGCATCATGCTCTAAGGGGAAGTCATTGAAACGATTCAGAATTGTAGCTTCTGAAATTCTTTATAGACGATATTTTCAAAGACGTGAAAGCCTGTAGTTCATAATTTTATAGTTTACGATTTCATGATTAGGTTTGCAATTGTTAAAACCATAAACTTTTACATATTGAGTTCACAATTCATGATTCAACGTTTTTGGATATAATATTTCGAATAAAGAATGCATCTCCGGTCTTCCGTACTATACAGACAACTTACCATACTCCAGTAAGCCAGTGTTTACCTGACACGGACCGTATGGTATAGTCTGACTTCATCACGTCAACAACTCTTAGACAACTAACCGTACTCCAGTAAGCCAGTGTTTGCCTGACACGGACCGTATGGTATAGTCTGACTTCATCACGTCAACAACTCTTAGACAACTAACCGTACTCCAGTAAGCAAGTGTTTGCCTGACACGGACCGTATGGTATAGTCTGACTTCATCACGTCAACAACTCTTAGACAACTAACCGTACTCCAGTAAGCCAGTGTTTGCCTGACACGGACCGTATGGTATAGTCTGACTTCATCACGTCAACAACTCTTAGACAACTTACCGTACTCCAGTAAGCCAGTGTTTGCCTGACACGGACCGTATGGTATAGCCTGACATCATCACGTTAACAACTCTTAGACAACTAACCGTACTCCAGTAAGCCAGTGTTTGCCTGACACGGACCGTATGGTATAGTCTGACTTCATCACGTCAACTACACTTAGACAACTAACCATACTCCAGTAAGCCAGTGTTTGCCTGACACGGACCGTATGGTATAGTCTGACTTCATCACGTCAGCTACACTTAGACAACTAACCGTACTCCAGTAAGCCAGTGTTTGCCTGACACGGACCGTATGGTATAGTCTGACTTCATCACGTCAACAACTCTTAGACAACTTACCGTACTCCAGTAAGCCAGTGTTTGCCTGACACGGACCGTATGGTATAGTCTGACTTCATCACGTCAGCTACACTTAGACAACTAACCGTACTCCAGTAAGCCAGTGTTTGCCTGACACGGACCGTATGGTATAGTCTGACTTCATCACGTCAACAACTCTTAGACAACTTACCGTACTCCAGTAAGCCAGTGTTTACCTGACACGGACCGTATGGTATAGTCTGACTTCATCACGTCAGCTACACTTAGACAACTAACCGTACTCCAGTAAGCCAGTGTTTGCCTGACACGGACCGTATGGTATAGCCTGACTTCATCACGTCAACAACTCTTAGACAACTAACTGTACTCCAGTAAGCCAGTGTTTACCTGACACGGACCGTATGGTATAGTCTGACTTCATCACGTTAATAACTCTTAGACAACTAACCGTACTCCAGTAAGCCAGTGTTTGCCTGACACGGACCGTATGGTATAGCCTGACTTCATCACGTTAACAACTCTTAGACAACTAATCGTACTCCAGTAAGCCAGTGTTTGCCTGACACGGACCGTATGGTATAGCCTGACTTCATCACGTCAACAACTCTTAGACAACTAACCGTACTCCAGTAAGCCAGTGTTTGCCTGACACGGACCGTATGGTATAGTCTGACTTCATCACGTCAGCTACACTTAGACAACTAACCGTACTCCAGTAAGTCAGTGTTTGCCTGACACGGACCGTGTGGTATAGTCTGACTTCATCACGTAAACAACTCTTAGACAACTTACCGTACTCCAGTAAGCCAGTGTTTGCCTGACACGGACCGTATGGTATAGTCTGACTTCATCACGTTAACAACTCTTAGACAACTAACCGTACTCCAGTAAGCCAGTGTTTGCCTGACACGGACCGTATGGTATAGTCTGAAATCATCACGTCAGCTACACTTAGACAACTAACCATACTCCAGTAAGCCAGTGTTTGCCTGACACGGACCGTATGGTATAGTCTGACTTCATCACGTCAACAACTCTTAGACAACTAACCGTACTCCAGTAAGCCAGTGTTTGCCTGACACGGACCGTATGGTATAGCCTGACTTCATCACGTTAACAACTCTTAGACAACTAACCGTACTCCAGTAAGCCAGTGTTTGCCTGACACGGACCGTATGGTATAGTCTGACTTCATCACGTCAACAACTCTTAGACAACTAACCGTACTCCAGTAAGCCAGTGTTTGCCTGACACGGATCGTATGGTATAGTCTGACTTCATCACGTCAGCTACACTTAGACAACTAACCATACTCCAGTAAGCCAGTGTTTGCCTGACACGGACCGTATGGTATAGTCTGACTTCATCACGTCAACAACTCTTAGACAACTAACCGTACTCCAGTAAGCCAGTGTTTGCCTGACACGGACCGTATGGTATAGTCTGACTTCATCGCGTAAACAACTCTTAGACAACTTACCGTACTCCAGTAAGCCAGTGTTTGCCTGACACGGACCGTATGGTATAGTCTGACTTCATCACGTCAGCTACACTTAGACAACTAACCGTACTCGAGTAAGCCAGAGTTTGCCTGACACGGACCGTATGGTATAGCCTGACTTCATCACGTCAACAACTCTTAGACAACTAACTGTACTCCAGTAAGCCAGTGTTTGCCTGACACGGACCGTATGGTATAGTCTGACTTCATCACGTCAGCTACACTTAGACAACTAACCATACTCCAGTAAGCCAGTGTTTGCCTGACACGGACCGTATGGTATAGTCAGACTTCATCACGTCAACAACTCTTAGACAACTTACCGTACTCCAGTAAGCCAGTGTTTGCCTGACACGGACCGTATGGTATAGTCTGACTTCATCACGTCAGCTACACTTAGACAACTAACCATACTCCAGTAAGCCAGTGTTTACCTGACACGGACCGTATGGTATAGTCTGACTTCATCACGTCAACAACTCTTAGACAACTAACCGTACTCCAGTAAGCCAGTGTTTGCCTGACACGGACCGTATGGTATAGTCTGACTTCATCACGTCAGCTACACTTAGACAACTAACCGTACTCCAGTAAGCCAGTGTATGCCTGACACGGACCGTGTGGTATAGCCTGACTTCATCACGTCAGCTACACTTAGACAACTTACCGTACTCCAGTAAGCCAGTGTTTGCCTGACACGGACCGTATGGTATAGCCTGACTTCATCACGTCAACTACACTTATACAACTAACCGTACTCCAGTAAGCCAGTGTTTGCCTGACACGGACCGTATGGTATAGTCTGACTTCATCACGTCAGCTACACTTAGACAACTAACCGTACTCCAGTAAGCCAGTGTTTGCCTGACACGGACCGTATGGTATAGTCTGACTTCATCACGTCAACAACTCTTAGACAACTTACCGTACTCCAGTAAGCCAGTGTTTGCCTGACACGGACCGTATGGTATAGTCTGACTTCATCACGTCAGCTACACTTAGACAACTAACCGTACTCCAGTAAGCCAGTGTTTGCCTGACACGGACCGTATGGTATAGTCTGACTTCATCACGTCAACAACTCTTAGACAACTAACCGTACTCCAGTAAGCCAGTGTTTGCCTGACACGGACCGTATGGTATAGTCTGACTTCATCACGTCAGCTACACTTAGACAACTAACCGTACTCCAGTAAGCCAGTGTTTGCCTGACGCGGACCGTATGGTATAGTCTGACTTCATCACGTCAACAACTCTTAGACAACTTACCGTACTCCAGTAAGCCAGTGTTTGCCTGACACGGACCGTATGGTATAGCCTGACTTCATCACGTCAGCTCCACTTTGATTGGTTTCATTAAACTGTCTCCACAAAATATATCGGTAAACCTGAAAAATTATATCAAATACACTGCAACATTTCCAATGCAACAACATCCTTTTGGAGATGCAAAGTTTGACTTCTGTTCAGAGATTGTTGCTAATAAAGTAACATGCATGTGCGGTTACATGATTTTCGATTAGGGGGTGTACATTAGAGATCGGTTTACAAGGGGCGGCGTCCCCTTGGTCAGAATTCTGGAAGCCCTAGAATATAAATGCGCTTTCTCGTTGATTTTCAAGAAAGATCTACCAAAAATGTTACTCAATATATCGACATGATAAAAACTTTTAATCTTTAATTTAAAATACATAATTACTATGTGTCGATAGGTTAAGAAATGGTTTTGCTGCTTCAGCTACATATTACTCAGCAAGTTTGCAAGATTTTAATGGGGCACACCCCTGGCTCCACATTTCCCTTAAATCCACATATGACATTGGTAGCATATTTTCACAAACCGGAAAAAACGAACCGTTATTCGAGAGGGGCTGTTTTGGAAAGGTTGTGTTTTATGCCATATTTTGCATCGTAAGATATAGTTTCTAATTTTGACTGTCAAAAAGGTATACATGTACATGACAATATTTACAATGCTTCTAAATCATATCTGGAAAACATTATTTAAAAATTCCAGTATAATTCATCAACATGTATACACAGACGACACATACACAGTCACATGTAAAGTCCTTAGATGACTTGAAATGAATGAGCATCACTAAGTTACTGAGTTCATATCGAACATATGCGAACAGTGATTAATATTTGACATTAGAGAGCATACAAATAACTTTAAACAAATAACAGCAGTTGTTGTTATGACAACGTTGAAATTAATCAAAGTAAAATATACGTTTATATACACGAGTATATACGTTAATAATCCTAAAATAGTTTTACGTCAAGGCAATTTTGAAAGAGACATTTACCTTAAGGAACATACAGAACATTTTATCAAGTTTAATCCAGACGTAAATCTGTTAATACATAAGTATGTATATCTAGATTCAAATGTGCGACAATGGAGATTACTTTCACGAGATTTGTATTGGAAAGTTGGGGAAGCCACAAGGAACTAGCAAGTCATTATTGTGTGTCCTAAGGTATTGACGAAACATCTTAAGGTTTATCTTAAGATTGTCCTTATCTTAATTTACCTTCCTTAGCTAATGATAAGGATATCCTTAACCGTAAAATTGTCCTCAGTGCGACTTTAGGATTTCCTCAGCAAAGGGAAGCCTTAACCTTAAGGGAAATATCAATTTCATCAAAGGAAATTCTTAAAGTGGTGGACAGGTGCCCAAGTGTTTCATATGTCAAGGTCGTCTGATGTAAACAAACAAGGAAAATGACTGAGGAACAAAGTAAAAGGCGTGCGCCGAATTTTCAATCAACTATTGTCTGCTTTTGACTGAACTACTTCGCTAGCAGATCCAGGAGGGGGCCGCACCCGGCGAATCTTGGGAAGAAGAGTATACACTTAACAAAACTTATAAATGTGTACCTATTTGCCTACCACATATGTAAAAGATGATACTGCTGTAAATGAAACTTATAAGTTAATTCAGTCTTAAACGAACATATGAATGAAAATCGGAAAAGAGTCTTACCGACTCTCTTGGATAAATTGTGTTTTAACAAACGTTTGACTCTTAAACAACGTTTGTGGATTGTCTACTTTGTGTTCATCGTCTGTGTTATCGTAAATTCACGTCATGCACATTTTGTTTACATCTGTTACACACCTTATCGTTGGCATAAACATGGTAAGTTCAACTGACTTTATTGTCATTGTAAATATGATTATTAGTATTTTGTTGTTGATTTTTTCAGAACATTGGGACATAGACTTTGCATGTTAATACTAATGTATAAGATATTCCCCGAACCTATGGTTATAATCCTGTACATCTGTCTGTCATCTTTGTATTGTAATTGTATTATCAAATCTAGCACTTGCAATATCATATATTTAAATTACACTTGGTACAAGTTCTACTCAGAGACAAACAGATTAGGCAAAATAAATCGTTCCCATGATAAGTTTGTAACAAGCGTTACTTTCTCTTACTTTTGTTCGAAAATATGAGGATAAAAAATAGATAATTAAACATAATGGCTTTATCACAACATTTTACCAACACTCCTAGTAGAGTGTATTTATGATGTCATACATGGAACAATCAGGACACATAGAGAATGATAAAACTTGGTGCAATTAAGTGTATTTAATACAGTCATGATTAGACAGTAATTTCTGGTCGCTAGTACACTCTACTGCACATGTACTACGGAAAGCCTGTCGAATATGTTACGTATAAACGTGTGACTTTTCAAACATGGGAGGAGTTCACAAAATATGTAACAAGATGTCAAGTAACGATATGACGCATTTTAAAATATACGCAGACAACTGTTTAAATGACCTTAAATCACTACACATTTACAGGCATCGGAAAAATTTTGGCATGTCATCGAAGCAATAGTCACTTACGTTCGAATTATTTAGTTTTTCTAGCAATTTCCATAATCACAGCGGCATTTCTATGACAGTGAAAGCTGTTTATTCAGTGCGCACTCGCATAAGCTTTCTTTACGCATGTTTACTATCCTACATTTGGGTCATCAGTGAGTCGTTGCAAGCGTCTCGCTGAATGTCTGTGGACGCATGTCGACTCGCCTGTCTAAATATAGAAAATACTACGAAGGAGACAGGATACAAATAACTCCGTAGTGTGATCAGTCATAGACACAGTATAGTCTGTTTCAATATATGTAGTTCCTCGACACTTATCGCATAAGTTGTGAACTCACACATCCATGTTAATAAACTTGTTACATCGCGTTTTATCTGATTAAAGCAATATAAATGTTCGCGACTGGTACATAAAACCAAGAAAGTCTTCTTAAATCCAACACCGGTCAATTCCTCGTTGTGATGAATTACAACACTACTTGCTGGATAAATCTCGAAATACACTATAGAAAATGTTAACCAATCTGTTTCAAGGTTACACGTATTTTTAAATTGAAGAGAAATGGCGCGAAATTCCCTTGGTGGTTAACGTCAGATTTGATTGGTTTACAAAACACTGAATATGCAATTAGCAAAACCATGTTAGTACGGCTGCGCCGAAAAAGTTCCTCTCTGCACATTAGAGATGTTAAGAGAACGACAAGCGTTGCGTTAGAACCTTTGCTAAGTGCACAAAATGCCTTCTGTTTCAGTATGTCACCATTAAATGTCTCTGCCATGCATTTGTCGTCATGGTGATTGTTCATGGAACAATTGGGTTACTCCTATCTCCACCAAGGTATGTTTTGTTTGCGTTTAAGCGTGCTTAACATTTTTAAGCAAGGACTTTTTAATTTACATTAAATGCTACTTGTCTGAGGCTGACATACTACAGAGAGAGAATAAGTTGCTACAGGGAACGCAACATACATAAGACAGGGCCTCTTCACACAGACCTCCGGGAAACAACAATCCATGAAACATAAGGAATTTGAGGAGGCTCAAGGGTAAATACGTAAGGGAACAGGGGTGCAAGGAACGGCCTGGCCGACCATAAGGGATAACTAGGACATTATTTACCGGTTTTGTACCAGCCAGATTGCTCAATACAAGAATCTATGCAATTATACTGGAAAGAAATTAAGCAAAGGTCTTGTGAGAAGTATTGACCATATGATAGACAAACGGATGTCAATAATACACCATGTCAAATCACAGGAAACATCTTAACATCTAAACAAACGTGTGAACGGAAATTACATTATGATAACAGTATCCATCATAAGTGACCAATTTGTCACTTCAATTAAAAATGTAAATAATTTTCTTATTACGTTGTAAGTTTTATTAGATGATTGCAGGGAAAGTTTAAGATAGGGCGCACCTTTAAACCAAATTATTCTCCAGTGGCTGGTTTTGCAAATCATCGTTCCAATGCCGTACTGTTACCTTGTTTGTCTTTAGTGTCCCCCTGTCATATTGTGAATGTTTACATGTATGTATATAGCAAAACCTCAATAATCACACCATCCTTGGGACCCTTGTAAACTGGTCTTAATATTCAGGTGTCTTAATATTGAGGTTGAATAAAGAGCGTAACAGTCAAAATGGGCTTTAAAAGTGTGGTCTTAATATTGAGGAGGTCTTATTATCGAGGTGGTCTTTAAGTGAGGTTTTACTGTATATCTCATGTCTCCTTATACTGATGGATGGCGAAGTGTCTGCTCGACTTCTTATTTTGTTTTAGTGATGCAGATTTGTCTCATGGGGAAACAAGCGTAGTGTCCGGAGGTCAGCAAGCAAGACGTGTCTTCCAGTTGTCTGATTTCAACAACGACACATCATTGACGTACAATGAACTAAAGAAAGTCTTCAGTGCTTTCGATGCAAATGGTGTAACAATTTTTATTATTTGGCACATGGGGGTATTGGAGAGAAACTAGCCTATCCGAACACAATGTATAATTATGAACATGTACTCATTACGAAGAAGACATACTCGTTTCGTTTTCAACCCTCGATATTAACAATTGATTTGACTTTTTTTCATTTATTGACCGTTTGACCAAATTGGAATAATGGTTTTACCTAAAGCAATAATAAATATTCTTTAAACGGCTGGTAACAAGGGGTTATGTAATGCGCAGTGAAGTTATAACCAGTAAAACCATTATGGTATGATCGGAATGCAAAAAAAGTATTTGCGTTGTAGTTATATACAGTACGCCAGATAGTTATTTTTCTACAAACATATACACTTAACTACTTACATAAATCAGATACATGGTATATAAAGCCACAAATAATTTATGAGTTCGTAAGGTATTACCATGTCTTGGTTTCCGTATGAAGAACTTTCAATTCGTCAAACATTAAAACGAAATGTCTATGGAATCACAGATACATGGTTTGTTTTATGTACTGGTATCCTGCCTTTATCCCACATTAATTGTGCAGGACTGTATTTACAAACTCTTAGTTGCCTTCAGCTTGGGCAATGGCTATTCGGTCATTTTATTAGCAAGTAAAATATTTCATTCAGGAGACGGCAATGTGACCGCTACTGAGTTCTTGAAGTTATGGAATGATCAAGATCTCGGCGTACAGAAGAAAGGACTACAACTCTTCCTCAATCTGGATGTGAGCAAAGATTTCGTCATAGAACAAGGACATGACATGCCTTACATATTTGGGTTCTTTGACAGAAACGGTAAGTTTGTGTTGCTTATGTTTGTGAATTGGTTTAATCAAATTGAAATGTCCTAAACAATAAGTTATAGATGAGAAAGTAGTAATTAGTTATAGTTGGATTGCAGTTTCATGCCGTTTTAACATCATATTTGATATGTACGGCGGCCAGTTAAGATAGTTAGTTGACCTAGCGAGTGTTCCTATGATGACAACTAGTACTACCACGTTCTTCCACAAGTAATGTACAACTTCCCGCATGAAATAGAGGAGGGGAAATATGACTTTGTATTCAATATCTTAAGTCCAATTAACATTGAAAACATTCGCCACAGTGGGATTCAAACCCATAACTTTAAGATTGGCAGTCGAGTGCACTGATCTAACCGGCCCGACTGTAGTTCAATTTTTATGAAGTAATGATGCGAAAGCAGTGTGTCATTATCATGCTTCGTCCTTTTGTTATTCGGCAGGTGTTTGGTTAGATACAGTCGGACCTCGTTCATTCGAATTTATCGGGTCCGAAATTTTATTTCGAAAGATACATGGTTTCGAAGAGCCCATTTCAATTTGACGTGCCTAAGAAGATAATCAGATATTTATTTCGGATGATACCAAATATTCGGACAGAAGGTAGTCGAATAAACGAGGTCCGACTGTTTTTTGAATAACACCGACATGGAACTTCTTCAGAGTGGCTGTAGTGTTTCAGAACGGATATAAATTCATATTTAAGATAATTCATGTTTACACTTTTGTCTCACGTGATCGCCTGCAAAACGAAGGCGAAACTTGTATTAACATGTCAGTAAAAACATTCAAATGCACTTTGACGAGTCCTAGATTATAACATGTCCTTGTTGCGATAACCTTAGATAGATAATGCTTAGGTTAACCTGAATGTGAGTGCATATTCAGAATATAGTGACTACAATGAACGCACAGTTGAACACCTAGTATTTAAGCATGTATCAGATACATTGATATGTCAGTTTCTCTTTTGATTCCTCCAATACAATTTTCATTTAATTTCCATATTCATTCTAATTTTAAAAGCCAATTGAAAAAAAAGACCGTTCTGCGTTTTTAGAAAATTCCACAGTTATTGACGACTTTCTTACATTAATCAATGGTGATGATTGTGTGAACTTATTTTTATTTTATAAAATTATGATTCCCATATATTTTTCAGATGACCATAGCATTTCAGAGGATGAATTTGTTGTTCAATGGTTGAAAATATCGAGCTAATCCATTATCTGTTGCATGATAATACTGGTTTAAAAAGTTTAAATAAATCATCAATACAAATGACCGGCTCGTTTAAGTTTTTATCCCGATTAAGTGTAAATGTCATCACCGGACATTCGTAGTATCTCCCTATTGTGTCCTTTGTTCTTGTAGTTTTATCTTCATTCGGTTTTGGAAGAAAGAAATAAAACAGTACAAACAGCGCATGTAAACGTTTTAACTGAACTAGGGTATGGACGGGTATCAATTTCGACCTCGGGTAAAATACCTGGCTGTAACCTATTATAGATTGTACACACCAGGCTGAATATGATCAAATCATATATTTCGCAGTCTCGGTCAATTCTTGTTCTTAAGAACGTCACCGTGCTATCCGTATGTGTCAAAACAGGAAGGTTTGTAATTTATTGTTCGTTGAACGAATGAATTGAATACGAAAAGGTGCCTAAGCTCAGGTGGGCAATGCCAAATAGATTCAAATAAAACATTGGTCACGTGTTCTTCTCCTCAATATCAAGGTGTTAATTCAAACCATTTGTAAACATTTGACTAAATATTATGAATTTCGCCTGGGCAGACAACCGTTGTAGAAGTAGAATCACCTGCCCCATTCAGCACTTTCAGCGCTTTGATAAATATCGTGCGAACCTGAAGAGAGCATATGTTAGTACACATAGCAGTTTACTATAGATAAGAAAATTGTCCTACTTTTTATTTTGGGTCCAGTATCATCCCTGTTAGTAAGGAATGCTTCATGTACAAATAAAAATAATACATGTATCATCATAAAACCTTTCTAATACGAAGAACATTTGTCAAGTAAGATCAATTTCATATTGTGGCATATTTCTGCCACCATCTAACTACTTAATTAACTAGATAATTAAGTGGTTAACTAGATAAGTATCGTGATTAATTTTCATACCAGATAAATATCTTAACACGAAAAATTGTCTGATAGTACCCACAACTAATGAATAATCTGTCATTACATTTATGTATACACAATTGTAGAATTTTACTCAAAATTCTACCTTTTATGTTAATAGCTCTGCATGACAAAGTCACTTCGTTCCACAATAAACCAGAGGAATACAGACCCGAACTATTGGCTATATATGGTTGTAAACTGCTGAAGTCATGTTTTCCCCAGTTTAAAATTGCCATTTTTGCTATTAATTTTATCCAAACATACTGAAAAACATATTCTTTGTATTCATCATTGTATGTTTGTCGTTTTGTTTTTCCTCCTCTTTCATATAATGTCATGCCGATATCGCAGGTAAAGAGACATTTATAAATAATGCTAGTTATATAAAAGGTTGTGAAAAGGATTGCGATAATACATATTTACGAATCGTTTGCGTAATATGCCCCGGGGGTACTAACATTTACTAAGGGGAGGTAAACTTCAATGATTCAAACTCAGACATGTGCTTATATCTATTTCATTATACTGTCAGTTTTCACGAAACTATGAAAATATGTTGTTAAATTCACTAGGAAGTCTTCCATTTAAAAACATCGCATACAATACTAAATTTAAATTTCTGACCATAAGAATCAGTTATGTATTGACGAATGTATTCCTTCAAAGTCGCTAACAAGTTATTTAACAGTTGTATATAAGGTGTCAGTTATGTTTAATTCAGTTAAGTCACCACATGGGTATTGCAAATATGCAAAATGCACGGCAACTTTATATAGATTCACGAAATTCTAAATATTGTTTTATGTACCTTTTATAATAATACGTTTTATAAACAAGACGAAACTAGACAGGGAGCGTATCATGATTTGTATTTCATTTAGTATCATTATGATACTGTTAACAGAATAAAAAGTTAATAAAAAACAGTTATTTTCCAACTATAAGGTCGGTAGTACTCCAACTTTAATAAACGCCCGGACTGCACCAGAATGTTAAATTGTCTCCCTTTAATATATGCAAATTTTAAAGCCTTTTGATTAAGGAAATGTATATAGCAAATGCAAGCAATGGTGGTGGTGGATCCGTAGTCCAGTGGTAACGCGGTGGACTAGTTATCCAGGAATCGCAGGTTCGATTCCCCGCTCCATCACTGACATTACTATCAGTCTTTCGGTCGAGACTTTAAAAATCGGGGTCCCGTTTATGATGCTTTGCATCGAGCACGTAAAAGAACCAGGGGTGCGGAGTAGCGTTCACAGTCTTTCAGAAGAGACAAAAACCGAGGTCCCGTGCTTTACATCAAGCACGTGAAAGAACCTCGGGTGTTTCTCGAGATGGGGCATCTTCTGTAACATGCACTATCCTCCAATAATCTAAAATGACTAACATTCTTCCGGAGGCGTCGCCCATACGGGAAAACGGTGGCGACGATAAATAAACGCAAATACAAAAAAGTGGTGGTGGGGAAATGTTAAACGTATACCAAATAGTTTAAAAGGAAATGTTGTTTGTTTATTTTTTGTGTACGGAAATTCCCGGAAACATACGAAGACTAACTAGAACATTGTCGGAATTGGCCGCATGCGATATCAACGAATTGAAGGTTTAGAATCAAAGTACTGTTAGTGCCAACATGGATTGTGTAGAATCAAAGTTAGGAAGAATTGTTTGCTAATATTCGCTGTGTCGACTTTTCATGAGTACTATTTGGAATAGTTGTTTGAAAGTTTAGGGGATAAAGGGACCACTGTAGAAATACTCAACTTCTGTTTTAAATATATATCAATATTAACAAAATTATTTTCAACAAAAAATTCTAACTTCATTTATAACAAGTTATCCATTACATTTTACTTTCATTTTCTACAAAATCTATTCAACTTTTCCATAACCTTTTATAAGTTGTCAATAGGACATTTTCAGACATGTATTTGATTCAGTTAGATAAAACGTATGAACAAAAAATGAACTTTGATATTGTTTTGTCTTAGTTTGTTTTGTCTTCATTTAGACTATACAAAAATATTAACATTCAGGTTGCAACACATTTGCTTGATTCAGATTGTACCGACCATCTTTTTTGAAATATATTTCTTGTTTGATGTATCATTTCTATAAAACCAAATGTGTTGATCACCGGAAACAAACACTTCGCCGTCTTTCGGAAGCTCGTTGGTGAATGTTTTTGTTCTGTTACCCACATTTCCACTAAGTCGTCCAGTTCCAGCTCAGATGGTCAATGACTTCCACATAAATAACAAAGTCACGTTCGCAATAATAGCACAGATATGTTTTTACATTAATTCTGAAAAGAAATGAAGATTTTATAAGTAATTGCAATGTTGTTACGTTTGTATGCTGGTTTGCTTTAAATGGACTTCAAGTTGAGTTGCAAAAGAGACTTCTTGGTATTATGACGTGTACAAATAGGGCATATAATTATGTCGTAATATCTAGATAAATCATTGAAAGTGTACTGACCCACTTAATATATTTTATATGAAGAACATCTAGAGGAAATTATATGCATAAATTCACTTCTTAAGTACATTAGATTTTTGGTTTAAGCGAAAGACGATTAAGAATAAATATCAATGAATCACACACGTGCATAGCCTCGAAGAACGCCTGGTGTTAACATACATTCTTCTGAACATTACAGGCCATGCCGGGAATAAAAACGATCAGAAAAAGCAAAAATCCGTCATTTTATAAAATGTTTTCCTCCGCCGTAAACGTCATCCGTAATTTTCTCTCCTCAGCCGGCAACGTTTTCGTCGTTCCGGCGATTAAAGATCCTAGAGAAACATCGCAATTATAATGTTTTGTGCAGAAAAAGAAACACCACTACTCATTCGTTTGGAACGCTTCCTTCTGTCGCAGACGCATCACTCGGCGGAATACACATCGGGTTATGCACTATGGGAAAGCATTATGCTTATTTCTCGGCATGGATTCTAGACACGTTCGGTATGTAAAAGCCACTCACAACCACAAACTATTGTCACGAGTTCTCTCCCTTTATACCTTCGATAGTATACATGTATACATAGTACTACAGTAAAACACCACTTAACGACTACCTCAATATTAAGAATACAGTTTTAAACTCCATTTTTACTGTTTTGCTATTCATTCGTCCTCAATATTCAGATTACCTTAATATTTAGACATGTTTTCAAGGGTCCCAATGGTGGTCTTATTAATGAGTTTTTACTGTGTACTCTAGAAAGTATACAAGGAGAGAACACGTGACAATCTCCTGTACTCCCAACTATCTATATGGTCTTCAGATCTAACAATGCGTGAATATTGGAAATTCCATGTTCGGTGAAATGAATACTATTGAAAACAGAGTGCACTCGCACTACATAATTAAGAGGGTATCAGTACCGAACGAGCGTACCGCGTAATCTTGTGCGAAATATTAGGATAGGATAACTTCGGAGTCAATTAAGTGACATATTTCCTTTGTTATTATATTAGAACAAAATATCAATTCGTTATAGCGAAATATATACATGAATTTGTAAAGGCAAATTTTAGCAATAATACGCCATACCGCAGATAAACTGTATAGAATAGTGCCCAAGGAGCGCCGTATGATTTAATGTCAATGCGTACTGTGCCAAATATGAGATTCCGCGTACTTTGTTATTGTATAAAATAAGAACAGATATCATGAACTCTGCTAGAGTACAGGTCTTTGATAAGACATCTGTTGAAAACTTTTCATTCTAGTTTCAAAGTTCAAGTATGGTAAGTGAACATTTTATCATTCTCGTGTTGTAAGTTTAGGAAATTTTGACCAAAGAAACCTGACAATTAATACATGTATAAGTTCTGCTATGCATGTATATGTATTATTTTTCTAATGTAATATAATGCGATAAAATATTTCAAAAAAATGTTTGTTACAAAAAGGGGTGAAACCATATATTTTATGTTGAATGTTCTATACACCAATAAGCGTCAATGTGTTACCTCAAGCTCTGATAAAAATTGTAGAGGGTCTGTGGTCCAGTGGTAACGCGATGGACTGGTAATCCAATGGTCGCAGGTTCGATCCCGCACTCCACCACTAATAGCACTAACAGTCTTTAGGATGAGACTTTGAAAAACCAAGGTCCCGTGTAAGATGCTTTACATCGGACACGTAAAAGAACCAGGGGTGCTTCTGGAACTGGGTTATCTTCTGTACCATGCACTATCCTTCAAAAATATAAAATGACATTCTTCCGGAGGCGTCGCCCATGTTGGAAACCTATAGCGAAGATAAATAAACGCAGTTACACACTCTGACAATTTGGTGGTATGAAGATGTATGCAAAAGTATTCCTGTAGTTCATTTTAATATTTAAATTCATGTGTTGATTAAATAGAAAATAAACATGTAGATCTACATACGAGGGGTGTTCCAAACATTCCCGGGAAAGTGCTGTCATGTTTACATTTCCTGGCAAACATGAAATTAAATTTTCATTACATTCTATATAAAGATATGACAGCCATTTTACGCGAACTGTTTGAACACCCCTCGTACATTTCCAGAATCATTCGCCGTAGCACATTGTGTTGAGTTTCGGTTTTACAATCCGTGTTGTCTCAAAGCCTTGTTAGTTTCGTATTGTACCCCACCCCCTCCGTCATGTTGTATTGGGTATTTGTATGGGGAGGGCGAAGTTTGTAATAGTGTTATGCCCATGCTACATGACTAGAAAGTATTAGTACAGTGTACAAGTCTTATCATATTACCATTTCTTATTCAGATGTCTCTGTCCCAAGTCCTGGTGATAGCGGTTGCATGCCTGCACATCGTGTGAGTATCTTTAAAAGTTATGTTCGTTTGACTTAACAAGTTGAAGGATGTATCTTATCAATTACTACATACTGTAATCCTTTCATGTATACACGAACTGAGCCTTAATTAAAATTAAAAAAAAACTTGTTGATATTGAAGTGATAAATTCGAAGGTGTGTTCAGTGTAAGCCGGAGACATTGGCTTCAGATAAATGTTAGGCAAGTGCAATCATTTTTTGTGTATTACATTCGCAGTATATGTTCACCTGCTCATGGTGGAGGGGGTACCGTTGACGACAGTCCACAGGCTAGACAGATCTTCCACCTCTCTGATATGAATAATGATACATTTCTAGTATACTCGGAATTAGAACAAGTGTTTGTCGATTTTGACACTGATGGTAAGTAAAAATGTTGTTTTAATCTATGAAAATCAGAAATGTGGAGGCAAAGTACGTCATACGTTTACGCCCGCTGTCCATGAAAAAAACGTTAAAGCATGATGCTTCTACACTTCATTAACGAGGCATTACAATTTTAGTATGCAATTGATGAATGTAAAACTTGCAACATATTTGATAAGGAATGACGTTCGTGTAGACGAAAATATTTATCTCGCTGAATGTGACATACTTTGCAAGAAATAAAACATTAACTCCAATTTTTCCTCCAGGCTACACTTTGCTCTTGACATACGAATGCTATTGATGATGATTGTGACAATCGTGCAAATGATACGCGTGAGAAAACGTTAATGTGTTGGTGAGAGTGTATGCTTATTAACATCTTATGTCATTCCCTGATCGTAAAAATCCTCTCCGATTTGACAGAAAATGCCTGCTTGCGTTTGATATCTAAAAATAGGCCTGTTTCGGTCCAGAAACTCGTCGATATAAAGCAAGTAGAAAGTCGTTTTGTGACATGAAATGCGATGCTGGTGACATGACACTACCATATACCCATCTGGAAAGATACGCAAAAAACGTCATGTCGCTTTAAATAGAACGTTTGTTATATGCCAAACTGACATAAACAGTTCCCTGGAACATGTTTATAAATACAAATATAATATGGTCTCGCCACAAAAGATGCCTAATCAATCAAGAATGTCTATATTTTAGACAATTGCCCATTGGGTTCGCGTGGTCTTTAGAAGCCAAAGAGACTGATGCCAAATGTTGGATATACTTATTTACATACGTAATCGCCACCGATCGCATTTGTGTGTCATGTGCAAGTTGTAATTAGCGCTACACACGTCTTGCCTATTCACAGCTTATCTTAGACTACCACGTGACCAACATTAAAGCAAACGTCAATTTCCGTACAGTTCGGAAAAAGATTCTAAACAAGAAATCTCTTGAAAAAAGATGGTCGGCGCAATTTGAAGTGCAACATAAAAAATACCGAGATGTTACGATTGCTGGTCACTCCAGATCCAGATCGGTAAATTCACCGAATTTCAGTAGATTTCGGTTAGGTAACGTACCCTTTATTGAAAGGTTAACCAATCTGCATGAAGGTTGCAAACGCTGTTCGTTTGAAGAGAAATTGCCTTGGTGGTTAAGGTCAGATTTGATTGGTTTACACAACACTGATATGCAAATAGCAAAACCATGTTAGTACAGCTGTGCCGAAAAATAGCCGATTTGATCCGATTGCTTATATTGACTTCATCTATACGATACAGACGTTTGATATAAGGACGGATTTAAGTCAGTGGTCTATATTGATCTCAGAGCAGAGTTGTCTTTCGTGACTCTCATGAAACGATGGTTGAAAGTTGGTCTATGCTGAGTATGTTTGAATGCATTACATCATAATTATATTCTCTCTACAGGAAATGACAATGTAACATACACCGAATTCAAGGATTTGTGGATAGCAAATAACATAGGGGATATTGTACAGTGCCTAACACTCTTCACGAATCTAGATGTGAACCGCGACGGCGTAATAGAAAACAACATTGACATGCCCCTCATCTTTTACTTCTTTGATAGAGATGGTACGTTACATGTTTCCCCCATTATCTTATGGAACAGACAATGTTTCCAAATCTCAGTTGCATTCCCAATGTATTCCTTTAAATAAATGGTATTGTTGCATGCGCATTGACTTAGTTCGAATATTTAATGATTAAATTGTACATGCTGTTGATTTATCGTTGTATACAGTAAAACCTCAATTATAAGACCACCTTTCGCGTCCTTGAACATTGGTCTTCTTATTGAGGTGGTCTTAATATTGAGGCTGAATGAAGAGCAAAGCAGTGAAAATATACTTGAACATTGTGTTTTTAATGCTGATGTGGTCTTATTATTGAGGTGATCTTAGTGTAAGGTTTTACTTTGAATTTCATTTGGAGCTGTTCAAAGAGGGCGGAGTCAGATGTAATTAGTTTTGAATATTCAAAGTATATACGTCGCTTATAAATATTGCAGGACTTATTATATGTTTGATTTGTTATATACCTGAGAACATTTATGCACAATAGGAGACCAACCTAACGTTTTATCACCTCGGACTGAAGTGTTTAAATTTAACGACAGTGTGTAGAATAATTTGGAAGTGCACATCCAAACTTTGCTTTATGTTTTGTTTAGAATCTGTGTATGTAAAAAATCGATGTCATTCAACCTTTTTAATACACAATTCCCACATAAACAATTATTACCTCCCTTGTTCTGAAGTGTCGGCCATATTCAAATGCAAATTATCCTGCTTTTTCTCAATTATTTCATATTAGGAATTTACTCCTATAAGATATTATCAGCTTTGCCACGGACCTATAAACCATATACATGTATATAGGTCCGTGATTTGTCTATCAAAATGTCTCATGATTAAGAACAAGGGAGGTAATAATTATGTTTGATTATATTCCAGCTGATCTCAAGGTAACGGAAGGAGAATTTGTTATACAATGGGTCAAAATTGCATCTTAATCACTGAATAGCAGGAAGCTGTCACCGTGTTGCATTTCTATGGCTAAGCAAACTAAATAAAAGTGAAATTATACTGTGACCTGATTTAATGTCTACTTATCATTTACTGTCATGTGTGATGTCAGCATCACAGAAGATGATAGCAGAAGAGAGAGAATAAGTTGCTACTGAGAACGCCACATACATAAGACATCCGGGAAAACAACAATCCATGAAACATAAGGCACTTGAGTAGGTTAAAGGGTACATACGTTAGGGTACAGAGACGCAAGGAATGGCCTGGCAGACAATAACAAAGGCATAACTAAGAGAATCAAAGAGGACAAACAGTGAAGGGGGGGGGGGGGTTTATGGATGGAAAAGATCACATGACAAGTTGGCAACAATAGGCCGAAACTGGGTAGCAAAATAACATGAACACTATATAAAGTGAAAGAATTGCACAGGGCCAAGGGATATATAACATACATTCAAAACACAAAAAGAAATAATAACCATACAGCGAATTACAGCCTTGGAACTATCAGTAAAAATAATGGCAGTCATCATGCTACTGTTTGCCTGACACAGCCCGTTTGTATAGTCTGACTTCATCACGTCAACTACACATAGATTGGTTTCATTAACCAAAAACTGAACTTTCCCCACAGACGGTATCGGTAAACCTGAAAAATTATATCAAATACAGTACATGTACAATATTTCCAATGCAACACTCTTTGGGGGATGCAAAGTTTGTCTTCTGTTCAGAGATTGTTGCTTAAAAGGTAACATGCATGTGCGGTTACATGATCTTCGATTAGGGGTCTAACGTTAGAGATAGGGTTTACAAGGGGCGGCGTCGCCTTTGTCAGGGGTATGGAAGCACTAGAAGCCAACGTCGCTTTCTCGCTGATTCTCAAGAAAAATCTAACAAAACATTTCTCAATGTACCGGCCTGATTAAAACTTTTAATATTTTAATTTATAAGATATTATTATGATAGGGTAATATTTTTTCCCACTTTAAGTACATATTACTAAGCAAGTTTGCCAGATTTTAAGGGGGCACACACCTGGCTCCGCGTTTCCGCTAAGTTTGTTGTTTATTCTCATTACTGGAAAAATGTTACTGGTGTTCGAGAGGTCTGTTTTTGGATAGGTTATGAACTTATGATTAATGCCATATTTTACATCGTATGATATATTTTCTAATTTTGATTGTCAAAATGTTTTACATGGTGATGTTAATAAGGCTTCTAAAAATATCTGTAAAACATTATTTAAAGATTCCAGTATAATTTATCAACATGCATACACAGACGACACATACACAGTCACATGTAAAGTCCTTAGATGTCTAGAAATGAATGAGCATCACTAAGTTACTGGGTTCATATCGAACATTTGTGAACAGTGATTAATATTTGACAGCAGAAGATAATTATACAAATACACAAGATATACGGCAGTTGTTGTCATGACAACGTTGAAATTAATCAAAGTAAAATACACGTTTATATACACGAGTATACACGTTAATAAAACTAAAATGATTTTACGTCTATGCAATTTTGAATGAGACATTTGCCTTAAGGAACATACAGAAAATTTCTTGCATCAAGTTTAATTCAGACGTAAATCTGTTAATACATAAGTATGTATATCTAGAATCAAATGTGCGACAATGGAGATTACTTTCACGAGATTTGTATTGGAAAGTTGGGGAAGCCACAAGGAACTAGCAAGTCATTAATGTGTGTTCTGAGGAATTAACGAAACATCTTAAGGTTTATCTTAAGATTGCCCTTATCCTAATTTCCTTTCCTTAGCTAATGATAAGGAAATCCTTAAGCGTAAAATTGTCTTCAGCGCCACTTTAGGATTTCCTCAGCAAAGGGATTACCTTAACCTTAAGGGAAATATCAATTTCATCTAAGGAAATTCTTAAAGTGGTTGTCATGCAAGTTTAGAATTGCCACGATCTAAAAATAGTAACGGAAGTCGACAGGTGCCCATGTGTTTCATATGTCGCGGTCGTCTGCTGTAAACAAACAAGGAAAATGTCTGCGGAACAAAGTAAAAGGCGTGCGCCGAATTTTCAATCAACGATTGTCTGCTTTTGACTGAACTACTTCACTAGCAGATCCAGAGGGGGCCGCACCCGGCGAATCTCGGGAAGAAGAGTATACACTTAACAAAACTTATAAATATGTACCTATTTGCCTACCACATATGTTAAATTTCAATAATAAAATAATCTCGTGTTTCATCAACTAAATCGAACCCTTATAGTTTTCTCTTATGCGCATAAAACATAAAAGTCTTAGCGTTTTCTGATACATAGATCTGAAATAGCCCGAGGCCACATGTTAATGTGTTATACCAGTTATAAATCGGTGATCATCGGAAATTTACGATCATTTACGGAAACTACCGACAGACTAATTGACTTCTGACCAGTAGCCCCATCGATATCGATCTGCATCGGCCGGATTTATCTGATAAGCGATACTGCTGTATATGAAACTTATAAGTTAAATCAGTCTTAAACCAACATATGAATGAAAACCGGAAAAGAGTCTTACCGACTCTAAATTGTGTTTTAACAAACGTTTGACTCTTAAACGACTTTCATCAAAAGGTTTTACGAAACATCAACGTTTGACGATTGTCTAATTTGTGTTCATCGTCTGTGTTATCGTAAATTCACGTCATTCACATGTTGTTTACATCTGTTACACACCTTATCGTTGGCATAAACATGGTAAGTTCAACTGACTTTATTGTCATTGTTAATATTATTATTAGTATTTCGTTGTTGATTGTTTCAGAAGATTGGGACATAGACTTTGCATGTTAATATAAATGTATAGGATATTCCCCGAAACTATGGTTATAATCCTGCACATCTGTCTGTCATCTTTGTACTGTAACACTTGCAATAGAATATAATTATATTCGGTAAAAGTTCTACTCCGAGACAAACAGTATATGCAAAATAAACGGCACGTATAGACGTACATCCATAATAATTATGTAAAAACGTTACATTCTCTTACTTTTGTTCGAACATATGAGTGTATAACATACATGATTAATTATAATGGCTTTATCACAACATTTTACCAACACTCCTAGTAGACATACAAGCAGTGTATTTATGGTGTCAAACATGGAACAATCAGGACATATAAAACTTGGTGCATTTAAGTGTATTTAGTACAGTCATGATTAGACAGTAGTTTCTGATGGCTAGTTCACTCTACTGCACATGTACTACGAAAAGCCTGTGGAATATCTTACGTGTCGATATGTGACTTTTCAAACATGGGAGGAGGTCACAAATGAATAAATCCATATGATGACATTTTTTTTCTTTTTGTTTTAAAATAAAAAAAAGAGTTAATCTCTGCACATTAGATATGTTAAGAGAACGGCAAGTGTTGCGTTAGAACCTTTGCTAAGCGCACAAAATGCCTTCTGTTTCAGTCTGTCACCATTAAATGCCTCTGCCATGCATTTGTCGTCATGGTGATTGTTCAGGGACCAATTGGGTTTCTCCTATCGCCATCAAGGTATGTTTAGTTTATGTTCGAGATGCCGAATCAGTGTGCTTAACATTTGTAAGCAAGGACTTTTCATTTACCTTAAATGTTACTTGTCTGAGGCTGACATACTACAGAGAGAGAATAAGTTGCTACAGGGAACGCAACATACATAAGACAGCGCTCTCCACAAAGACCTCCGGGAAACAACAATCCATAAAACATAAGGCATTTGAGGAGGCTCAAGGGTAAATACGTAAGGGAACAGGGGCGCAAGGAACGGCATGGCCGACCATAAGGGATAACTAGGACATTATTTACCGTTTTTTTACTAGCCTGATTGCTCAATACAAGAATCTATGCAATTATACTGGAAAGAAATGAAGAACAACGGTTCGGTCCTGTGAGGAGTATTGACCCTATGATAGACCAAACGGATGTCAATAATACACAGGAAACATCTTAACATCTAAACAAACGTGTGAACGGAAATTACATTATGGTAACAGTATCCATCATAAGTGACCGATTTGTCACTTCAATTAAAAATGTAAAATTTTTTTCTTTATTACGTTGTTCGTTTTATTTAGATGATTGCAGGGAAAGTTTGAGATAGGGCGCCCCTTTAAACCGGTTTATACTCCAGTGGCTGGTTTTGCAAATCACCGTTCCAATGCCGTTCTGTTACCTTGTTTGTGTTTAGTATCCCCTGTCATATTGTGAATGTTTACATGTATGTATATTGTAAAACTTCAATAATCATACCATCCTTGGGACCCTTGTAAACTGGTCTTAATATTGAGATGTCTTAATATTGAGGTTGAATAAAGAGCGGAACAGTCAAAATGGGCTTGAAAAGTGTGGTCTTAATATCGAGGAGGTCTTATTATCGAGGTGGTCTTTAAGTGAGGTTTTACTGTATACCTCATGTCTCCTTATACTGATGGATGGCGAAGTGTCTGCTCGACTTCTTATTTTGTTTTAGTGATGCAGATTTGTCTCATGGGGAAACAGGCGTAGTGTCCGGAGGTCAGCAAGCAAGACGTGTCTTCCAGTTGTCTGATTTCAACAACGACTCATCATTGACGTACAATGAATTCAAGAAAGTCTTCAGTGCTTTCGATGCAAATGGTGTAACATTTTTTATTATTTGGCACATGTGGTCTTGGAGTTAAACTAGTCTATCCGAACACAATGTATACTTATGAGCATGTACAAATGACGAAGCAGACAGACTTGTTTCGTTTCCAATCTCGATATTAACAATTGATTTGACGTTTTTTTTTTATTTA
Source organism: Mactromeris polynyma (assembly GCA_032209605.1). Lineage (NCBI taxonomy): Eukaryota > Metazoa > Mollusca > Bivalvia > Venerida > Mactridae > Mactromeris > Mactromeris polynyma. The sequence continues at coordinate 1,830,232 of JASFXZ010000019.1, read as the reverse complement.
TTGACCATTTGACCAAATACGAATGTCGATTTTACCTAAAAGCAATAATAAATATTCTTTAGTTTTAAACGGCTGGTAAGAAGGGGTTATTTATTTGCACAGTGAAGTTATAACCGGTAAAACCATTATGGTATGATCGGAATGCAAATAAAGTATTTGCGTTGTAGTTATATACAGTACGCCAGATAGTTATTTTTCTACAAACATATATACTTAACTACTTACATCAATCAGATACATGGTGTATAAACCCACAAATAATATATGAGTTCGTGAGGTATTACCATGTCTTGGTTTCCGTATGAAGAACTTTCAATTCGTCAAACATTAATACGAAATGTCTATGGAATCACAGATACATGGTTGGTTTAATGTACTGGTATCCTGCCTTTATCCCACATTAATTTTGCAGGACTGTATTTACAAACTTCTAGTTGCCTTCAGTTTAGGCAATGGCTATTCGGTCATTTTCTTTGCAAGTAAAATATTCAATTCAGGGGACGGCAATGTGACCGCTACTGAGTTCTTGAAGTTATGGAGTGATCAAGATCTCGGCGTACAGAAGAAAGGACTACAACTCTTCCTCAATCTGGATGTGAGCAAAGATTTCGTCATAGAACAAGGACATGACATGCCTTACATATTTGGGTTCTTTGACAGAAACGGTAAGTTTGTGTTGCTTATGTTTGTGAATTGTTTTTTTCACAAATTGAAATGTCCTAAACAATAAGTTATAGATGAGAAAGTAGTAATTAGTTATAGTTGGATTGCAGTTTGATATGTACGGCGGCCAGTTAAGATAATTAGTTGACCTAGCGAGTGTTCCTATGATGACAACTTCCACAAGTAATGTACAACTTCCCGCATGGCATTGAGGAGGGGAAATATGACTTTGTATTCAATATATTTAGTAAAATTAACATTGAAAACATTCGCCGCAGCGGGGTTCAAACCCATAACTTCAAGATTGGCAGTCTAGTGCACTGATCTGACCGGTACGACTGTAGTTCAATACTTATAAAGTAATGATGCGAACGCAATGTGTCATTATCATGTTTGGTTAGATACAGTCGGAACTCGTTCATTCGAATTCATCGTGTCCGAAATTTTATTTCGAAAAACACATGGTTTCGAAAAGCCAATTTCAATTTGACGTGCCAAAGAAGATAATCAGATATTTATTTCGGATGACGCCATACATTCGGACAGAAGGTAGAATAAACGAGGTCCGACTGTTTTTTTAATTACACCGACATAGAACTTCTACATAATGGATGTAGTGTTTCAGAACGGGAGTTAGAAACTATATAAATTCATATTTAAGATAAGTCATGTTTACACTTTTGTCTCACGTGATTGCCTGCAAAACGAGGGCGAAACTTGTATTAACATGTCAGTAAAAACATTCAAATGCACTTTGACGAGTCCTAGATTATAACATGTCCTTGTTGCGATAACCTTAGATTGATAATGCTTAGGTTAACCTGAATGTGAGTGCATATTCAGAATATAGTGACTACAATGAACGCACAGTTTAACACCTACATGTAGTATTTCAGCATGTATCAGATACATTGATATGTCAGTTTCTCTTTTGATTCCCCTTATACAATTTACATTTAATTTCCACACTCATTCTACCGTATTTCGATTTTAAAAGTCAATTGAAAAAAAGACCGTTCTGTGTTTTTAGAATGTTCCACAGTTATTGACGACTTTCTTTCATTAATCAATGGTGATGATTGGGTGAACTTATATCTATTTTATAAAATTATGATTCCCATATATTTTTCAGATGACCATAGCATTTCAGAGGATGAATTTGTTGTACAATGGTTGAAAATATCGAGCTAATCCATCATCTCCTGCATGATAATTATGCTTTAAATAAAATCATCAATACAAATGACCAGATCGTTTAAGTTTTCTATCCCGATTTAAAAATCATAGTACATTAATAGATCGGAATAATAAAGGTACGCGTATGTCGCAGAAAATAACACTTCTGGTTTTGAACAAACCACCGTTTCTATATCAGAAGCTGGAAACAGCTTTCAAATTCCTAAATTCACGATTTCAGCTTCACGATTTCACCTTCTTGTAGTCAATACTATAAATTCGTAAAGTTGAAATCGTGCATTTGCGAAGTTGAAATCGTGAAATCATGTCATTGCTAGGACAGAATTAATGAAGTGTAAATGTCATCATCTGTCTGTCGTAGTATCTCCCTATTGTGTCCTTTGTTCTTGTAGTTTTATCTTCATTCGGTTCTGGTAGAAAAAAAATCAAACAGTACAAACAGCACACAAACGTTTTAACTGAACTAGGGTATGGATGGATAACAACTTCGGCATCGGGTAGACTACCTGGCTGTATCCTATTATAGATTGTAGACTCCAGGCTGAATATGATCAAATCATATATATTTCCAGTCTCGGTCAATTCTTGTTCTTAAGAACGTCACCGTGCTATCCGCATGTGTCAAAACAGGAAGGTTTGTAGTTTATTGTTCGTAAAACGAATGAATTGAATACGAAAAGGTGACTAAGCTCAGGTGGACAATGTCAAATAAATTCAAATCAAAAATTGGTCACGTGTTCTTCTCCTCAAGATCAATGTGTTAATTCAAGCCATTTGTAAACATTTGACTAATATATCATGAATTTCGGCACGTCCTCGGCAGACCACCATTGTGGAAGTGGAATCAAATCTACCTGCCCCATTCAGCACTTTCAGCGCTTTGATAAATAGCGTGCGGACCTGAAGAGAGCATTATGTATACCTAGCAGTTTACTATAGATAAGAAATTGTCCTACTTTTTATTTTGGGTCCAGTATCATCCCTGTTAGTAAGGAATGCTTCATGTACTAAATACAAATAATACATTTATCGCCATTTCTGAATCCGAAGAACGTTTGTCAAGTAAGATAAATGTCATATGGTGGCATATTTCTGCCACCAGGTAACTACTTAATTAACTAGATAATTAAGTGGTTAACTAGATAAGTATCATGATAAATTTTCATACCAGATAAATATCTTAACACGAACAATTGTCTGATAGTGGCCATAACTAATGAATAAACTGTCATTACATTTATGTATACACAATTCTAGAATTTTACTCAAAACCCTACCTTTTATGTTAATAGCTCTGCATGACAAAGTCACTTCGTTCCACAATAAACCAGAGGAATACAGACCCGAACTATTGGCTATATATGGTTGTAGACTGCTGACGTCATGTTTTCCCCAGTTTTAAATTGCCATTTTTGCTATTAATTGTATCCAAACATACTGAAAAACTCATCACGTGGTCTTTGTATTCATCATTGTATGTTTGTCGTTTTGTTTTTCCTCCTCTTTCTTATAATGTCATGCCGATATCGCAGGTAAAGAGACATTAATAAATAATGCTAGTTATATAAAAGGGTGTGAAAAGGATTGCGATAATACAGCTACGAATCGTTTGCGTAATATGCCCCGGGGGTACTAACATTTACTAGGGGGTGGTAAACTTCAATGATTCGAACTTAGATGTGATCTTTTTGCTTATATCTATTTCATTATACTGTCAGATTTCACGAAACTATGAAAATATGTTGTTAAATTCACTAGGAAGTCTTCCATTGAAATACATCGCATACAATGCTAAACTGAAATTTCTGAACATAGGATTCAGTTATGTATTGACGAATTTGTTCCTTCAACGTCGCTAACAAGTTATTTAGCAGTTGTATATAAAGTGTCAGTTATGTTTCATTAACTGACTGTATAGACCAGCGTAGGGCGCATTCTGTTAAGCACTTTGCATGTTCGGCGGTTATTTCCTATATCCCTTCTTCCCTCCTAGATAAGAAAGGATAGTCGTTGACTTTGTCCGGTGTTTTGTGGAGTCGTCCTTCCACATTTGTTTCTGTTTGTCTCTTATTGGAGACGAACAAACTGAATGAAGCGTGAATGTGGTCGCACGGTCATGATACGCTCCTTGTCTGTTTTCACCAAGTATCGTAGGACTAATGTTTTTTATATGATTAAACTATATTTAATTCAGTTAAGTCACCACATGGGTATTGCAAATATGCAAAATACACGGCCATTATTTTTTAAACTTTATATAGATTCACGAAATTCTAAAAATTGTTTTATGTACTTTCTACAATAGTACGTTTTATAAACAAGACGAAACTAGACAGGGAGCGTATCATGATTTGTATTCCATTTAGTATCACACTGTTAACAGAATAAAAAGTTAATACAAAACAGTTATTTTCCAACTATTAGGTCGGTAGTAATCCAATTTTAATAAACGCCCGGACTGCACCAGAATGTTGAATTATCTCCCTTAAATATATGCAAATTTCAAAACCTTTTAATTAAGGAAATGTATATAGCAAATGCAAGCAATGGTGGTGGTGGATCCGTAGTCCAGTGGTAACGCGGTGGACTAGTAATCCAGGGATCGCAGCTTCGATTGCGCTCCATCGCTGACAGTACTATCAGAGACTTTAAAAATCGAGGTTCCGTTTATGATGCTTTACATGGAGCACGTAAAAGAACCAGGGGTGCGGCGTAGCGTTCACAGTCTTTCAGAAGAGACAAAAATCGAGGTCCCGTGCTTTACATCTGGCACGTGAAAGAACAAGGGGTGTTTCTCGAACTGGGGCATCTTCTGTAGCATGCACTATCGTCCAATAATCTAAAATGTCTAACATTCTTCCGGAGGCGTCGCCCATACGGGAAAACGGTGGCGACGATAAATAAACGCAAATACAAAAAAGTTGTGGTGGGGAAATGTTAAACGAATACCAAATAATTTAAAAGGAAATGTTGTTAGTTTATTTTTTGTGTACGGAAATTTCCGGAAACATACGAAATCTAACTCGAACATTGTCGGAATTGGGCGCATGCGATATCAACGAATTGAATGTTTAGAATCAAAGTACTGTAAGTGCCAACATGGATTGTGTAGAATCAAAGTTAGGAAGAATTGTTTGCTATAATTCGCTGTGTCGACTTTTCATGAGCACTATTTGGAACAGTTGTTTGAAAGTTTATGGGATAAAGGGACCACTGTATAAATACTCAACTTCTGTTTTAAATATATATCAATATTAACAAAGTTATTTTCAACAAAAAATACAACCTTTATTTATAACAAGTTATCCAGTACATTTTACTTTCATTTTCTACAAAATCTATTCAACTTTTCCATAACTTTTTATAAGTTGTCAATAGGACATTTTCAGACATGTATTTGATTCAGTTAGATAAAACGTATGAACTAAAAATGAACTTTGATATTGTTTTGTCTTAGTTTGTTTTGTCTTCATTTAGGCTGTACAAAAATTCAGAAACATTCAGATTACAACACATTTGCTTGATTCAGATTGTACCGACCATCTTTTTGAAAGACATGTCTTGTTTGGTGTATCATTTCTATAAAAACAAATGCGTTGATCACCGGAAACAAACACTTCGCCGTCTTTCGGAACCTCGTTGGTGAATGTTTTTGTTCTGTTACCCACATTTCCACTAAGTCGTCCAGTTCCAGCTCAGATGGTCAATGACTTCCACATAAATAACAAAGTCACGCTCGCAATAATGGCACAGATATGTTTTTATATTAATTCTGAAAAAATTAAGTCATTTTATAAAATGTTTTCCTCCGCCGTAAACGACATCCGTAATTTTCTCTCCTCAGCCGGCAACGTTATCATTGCAAATTCCCTCTGCGGTAAACGTCATCATATTTGTGCATACCAGGGTCCCTTTGGAAGGATCAAACGTCGGTTTAAGAGCACCGACAGACTTGCAACTTGCTAGAATTGTTCGTAGATTGTATATGTTTTGATATATGGAGTGAAACTATTTAATTCTATCGGAATCACTTAAAATCGAGTAGTTCAAGGCGACTTTTTACATTTATTTCTATATCTCAAATTTTTAAACAGACGATCATCAAAGATATCGCTTTGTATTGTTTTTTATAGTAAATGTATACATTCACGGTCATTCCGGCGATAAAAGATCCTAGAGAAACTCGCAATCATAAATTATTGGGCAGAAAAAGAAACACCACTACTCATTCGTCTGGAACGCTTCCCTCTGTCGCAGACACATCACTCGGCGGAATACACATCGGGTTATACACTGTGTGAAAGCATTGTGCTTTGTTATCAAGTATTTCTCGGCATGAAATCAAGACACGTTCGGTATGTTAAAGCCACCCACAACCACAAACTATTGTCACGAGTTCTCTGCACTACATAATTAGGAGGGTATCAGTACCGAACGACCGTACCGCGTAATCTTGTGCGAAATATTCGGATAGCATAACTACGGAGTCAAATAAGTGACATATTCCCTTTTTTATTATATAATGTCAACAAAATATCAATTCGTTATAGCGAAATATATACATGTATTTGTAAAGGCAAATTTGAGCAATAATACGCCATACCGCAGATAAACTGTATAGAATAGTGCACAAGGAGCGCCGTATGATTTAATGCCAATGCGTACTGTGCCAAATATGAGATTCCGCGTACTTTGTTTTTGTTTACAATAAGAACAGATATTATGAACTTTGCTAGAGTACAGGTCTTTGATAAGACATCTGTTGAAAATGTTCATTCTATTACCAAAGCTCAAATATGGTAAGTGAACATTTTATCATTTTCGTGTTGTAATTTTAGGGCATTTTGACAAAGAAACTGACTATTAATACATGCATACGTTCTGCTATATATATATTAACAATGAAAGCCAATTCAATTACGTTAGATCAGCTATATTTTCTAATGTAATATGATGCGATAAAATATTTAAATATTTAACATCATGCCGAGCACTTGTAATTATCTTAATGATAACTGCACATTTCATTAATTTAGCATTAATGTTACAAACACAGGGGTGAAAAACATATATTTTATGTTAAATGTTTTGTATACAATTAAGCTAAGATGTCTTACCTCAAGCTCTGACAAATTGTAGAGGGTATGTAGTCCAGTGGTAACGCGCTGGACTAGTACTCCATTGGTCGCAGGTTCGATCCCGCGCTCCACCACTAACAGTACTAACAGTCTTTCGGATGAGACTTTGAAAAACCGAGGTCCCGTGTACGATGCTTTACATCGGGCACGTAAAAGAACCAAGGGTGTTTCTGGAACTGGTGCATCTTCTGTGTCATGACAGTAGGGTAAAAAGGAGAGGAGTCAGAACCTCAATTGAGGTACCTTGCTCCTTGAGGTACCTTGCTCCTTGAGGTACCTCGCTCCTTGTGGTGCCTCGCTCATTGTGGTGCCTCGCTCATTGTGGTGCCTTGATCATTGTGGTGCCTTGATCATTGCGGTATCATGCTAGTACGCAGCAACTCTAATGAAAGAACAATTGTTCGCATCCTCACAAAGCCTATAATGCGCTTGATTCGGAACATAATACAGGGGAAGTAACTACCGCGAAACTAGTCGTTGTTATCGCTACAGTTATACATCTTGACATCGGGTTTTTCGGATAAGACATCGTACTGTTAAACTGCGAGAGTATAATATAAAACGCTTTTGGCATATAAAGAAGTTCATTTTGTTCGATATCAGTACTCGCGTTAGCTCGTGCATTAGAGGAGATTAAATATTCGCGGAAATATGGAGGATGAAGAGAAAAAACAAATATTACAGCGTTATTATTTCAACGAGAAAAACCCTGCAGCTTATGCAGGTCCTCGGAAACTATTTAGTGTACTCGAAAAGAAATATCCGGAGACATTTACTATCGACTTTGTAAAACAATTGTTGAATGATCAAGATGCATATTCCCTTCAGAAGCCGCGAAAGCATAGATTTAAGACGACTAACGTGCGAGTAACAGGAATTGGTGAACAGCTAGACATTGATCTACTGTCCATGGCTAACCTCGCTGATGATAATGATGGGACGCGATTTTTGCTTTGCGCTATTGACATACTATCGAGGAAACTGTGGGTCAGATCGTTGAAAAACAAGACCGCTAAAGTGGTATTGAGCGCTATGAAAGACATCCTGAATGACATTTCTCCGATGAAAATTACTACTACGAAACTAGTCGTTGTTGTCGCTACAGTTATACATCTTGACATCGGGTTTTTGAGACAAGTCATCGTACTGTTAAACAAGCTTCATGTGGGCCAGTTTAGACCACAACGCATTCGATGACCCCTTCTTATTCTATATAAAGCCACCATCTTGAAATGAGGGAATTTTCAGACCCATTCTTGCGTAATGTATCTATTTATAAATATGACAGTGTGTTGTGTAATACATAAGTAATATTCAAGCAGACGACGCGTTTAGCATCACATTCAAATTATATTGAATTAATAACCGTTGCATCCATCTTCATTCTATTTGACGATTTAGTGGTGATTTAAACTACCTACAACCACTGTTAAATCTTTCTGAATTAAAATCACTCTTGTTACTTAAAAGTTAAAACATATATAGTGACTTGTTCATGACTTGATCTTTACATCAAGTTTTTTAGACAAGTCATCGTACTGTTAAACAAGCTTCGCAGCTTATATTAGTCTTTTCAACCACTCATTTTGTTGAATTAAAATCTTCATTCCTTAATGTATTACTTATTTCAGTGTCTATCTAACCGTGAATCTACATTTTATAATAGGTAGCAGTCACTTGGCAACATTTTTAATAGTACTTTACCATTACGTTTATCTCGAGTCATTCACCTGTTAGTAAAGAGGGTATCTAAATTGAAAATTATAGTAGTACAACAGTTTCATTGATGGGATGATAATGGGATTCTTGATATGAATGGGATTCTTGATATATATAGAACTTGTCGCAAAAATGATAATGAAAATAGTTTCTATTACATACTGAATATAATCTTTCTTTCAGTTTTCTAAGTCCCTACTGACAAAATGTAACACATAAAAAGAGGATTATTTTTTTTGTAGATATAAAGCAAGCTTATTTACTGTTAATTTTTATAGTTAAGATTTTACAAAAATAGAAATCATAGGACAGCTTTTAAATAAACCTTTTTCCTTGTATTACAGAACAGATACTCACCATCCCATCTTTCTAGAACATTTACTCATATTTTGTATGGCTTAAATTGATATAAAACACAGGTTTTGCAATTACCAGTTATTACATGTCTCTAGACAAAATAGAAAACATTAAATGTTTAATCATAAGATAGATGGATACATGTTAAGAGTTTGTGTTTTTACGTGGAATAATTCTATTATAAACAGCCGATGGATTATTTATACATTTGAAATTAGTCTGTTACAAAATACAGAATATGAATTAATTTTGAAATTATCCTATTTTTACAAAACACAGAAACATTCATAAAATGAATCAGAGTTACGTGTTTAGAGTGAAATATTTTCATAGATTTCAAATAACTACCTATAGCTATTTCAAAATAATCTCATGATTGGTGAGAGAATAAGTTAAAGAGGAGTTAACAGAGTGCAACACTTGCTTCACGATTCAAAAACAATTGTGTATTTATCTCATATGGCGGTGTATTCTGTTGGTGACTGAAAACTAAAGTCATTTTTAATTAAATAGCATTTAAGTATTTTTTGTAAATGTCATTCTTGATTCCCCCTCTTTTAAGATATTCAAGTAGTAATTGTAAACCACATGACTCTACACCTTTTAAGCTTGATTATGTTCGCATTGTAATAGTTTAAGGAAGGATGATATACACAATTGTATTTAATAGGGAAACTTTAACCACGCTTCTATTGATAAGACCAGTGACTTTATTAAATGTGTGTTGGTTTATAAAGTAGGACCATTAAAATCGTCATGACATCATGAAGAAGCTTTAGTTTGTTGAGTATAAACTTACATATACCTACAATCCTAAATAATCCAGGTGAAAAAATACATTTATTGATAAACTGTGGTCAACAGAAATGATGATCATTATGTAAACATATTGGAGTATTAGATTAACGTATTAACGTATTTGAAGAGCATTTCCAATACAGTAAAACCTTTACCATGACAACAATTGACATACAATTTTATCTAACGATAAGTCAAGCGTTAAAAATATGTTAACTAAAGAATGTTATATGATAATGCGACAAAACTTGTTGAAATGGTTTTGAGTCAGCGTTGCTTTAACATTACAACAATACAGTGATACGTCGCTACTGTGGTCAGGCATTCCGTTTTCTTAAAATGTTTTTATAGACTTTTTGAATAGTCATAGCAACATTGTGTACAAATTTGTAACACTTACAGCTCAATTTGTTTAAACGTATTATAAAAACCTACGACTTATATGTATGTATTCTTAACATTTACTTAACAAATTTGATATTTAAATTGTTGTGTCTTGAATGTAAGACTCTTGCTTGTTTCTAGACGTTGTTATATACTCTTAGTTAAATGGTAAACACCATCTATTGGAAAAACGATCGAGAAAGAGAAGTCACAAAGCAACACCTTTGTTTATTAGAGACATTTATTTTTTCTCTAAATCATCTACAGATAAGTACATTTCTTTAATATAAAAGCATGAGTTTTAATAAAATAGACACATTTTTGTTGTTCTATCCAGATGGAACAAATGAATGAAGTCAGTCAGTTCGTTGATAGAAATGTCACAGATCGTAAAGTGTTTTATACTAAAGACATGTAGCACACTTTAGCTTCGCCAATATCGTTTTACTATTAGCCCGACAAGTTCGACAGTCCTGTTATATCACTATCACTCAGTATCTTCCATTTGTTCCGTATCTTCTTCATCTTCCAACTGTGGAGTAACGTAATTGTCCAGCACTTTATCAAACAGAAATCTCCGTTTAAGAATGGCGTACTTTAAGGCTTCCTCCCCTTCGTAGTGTTCTGTTGCCATGAGTTGATTGACTGTCTTCTTTATCGCTTTATAGATGGGATCTTTCTTCATAGCATCGAACCACACCAGTTTACTACCGAAAATGTTCATCATGGCTTTCCTGTAAGTGCTTTTCATGTCCTCAAAGACATTTTCTCTGGCTTCAGTTTCACTGATCTCGGTATCTTCTTCCATAAGCTTATTCACATCGGCTTCATACTGCGACTGACACATATCAAACGTTTCATCTACAATGTATTCCCAAGGATCAATATCCAAACTCTTCTCAGAGGTTACAGACATATCGTCGTCGCTGTTATCAGAATTGTTTTCATCAACAATATCATCGTCGCTGTTATCAGAATTGTTTTCATCAACAGATCCAAAAATGTCCTCTTGTACAGAAATGTCTGACATCGCGTCTTCCTCTGAATCTTCGTCCGGATGCGCAGACCTTTTATGCCGTAACATATTATCCCGTCTTTTAAAAACTTTGAAACAGATATCGCATTCAAACATCGCGCTTGAAGGCTAAACTGCAAATGAGGAGGAATCATGTAAGTGTTTAGTTTAATACATGTCCAATAGAAGTGATGTTTTCGTCTTCTTTTGAGGTCTGCTTCGGCTTTCTGCTCGCAGATGGCGCCCTCTGTCTAGGTTTCTTGGTACTTTTGTTACTAATACTGTCCAACAACCGTCTGGAACCTTTGCGCTTCCGTTTTTCACTGATTTCTTTCATTCGTTTCAACTCCAGTTCGATTAATGACACTTTATGTTTGGACTGCCGTTCAAGCATACTCTTAGCTATAGCTGTCGTCTGCTCCGCTGGGAGAACCATCCGTATGTACATTTCGGAATGAGGCATAGGATTTGCTCGAGATATGCTCTTTTTAAACTTCCTCCTTACTTTCTTCTCTTTAGTATCAAACATATCCATTTTCTGAATGCACGTCTTCACTCCTTGACACCCAAGAATATAGTGAGCTCGACAAAATATCGGTCAGCTTATTTATCGTTTAGGACTTTACCTTCGAAATCCAATCCCCATTAACCTCACAGTTTTCTTCCTAGCGTATGTTTCAGATGACTCAAAAATGATTTTTGGTCCTGAAACGTTTTTTCACAGCACACGCATATATAAGAATAATACCCACTTGAATGCCATACTCTTAAATGGTGTAAAAGATTTCTCCAAAACAAGAAATAGTAACCACATTTGGAACATTGAAATATACGATTGTCGACTCCGTTTTGATCCATTGCTGCCGATTTTAAAATGACAACTTCGCCACAATGCGCAATTCAAATATATCACTTAGTTATGTACAACGCAAAATGGCTCGTTCTAAACGTTTCTGGCACTCTCGTACCTGCCTCTGAGGTACTCCTCCCTGCCTCTGAGGTACTCCTCCCTGCCTCTGAGGTACTCCTCTCTGCCTCTGAGGTACTCCACTTGCCTCTGAGGCACTCCTCCCTGCCTCTGAGGCACTCCTCCCTACCTCTGAGGCACTCCTCCCTCTCGTTGAGGCACACCTCCCTACTGCTGAGGCACTCCTCCCTACTTTTGAGGCACTTCTAGGCATATTCTTACATATGCGTGTGCTGTGAAAAAACGTTTCAGGACCAGGACTCAGAGGCAAGGAGGAGTACCTCAGAGGCAGAGAGGAGTACCTCAGAGGTAGAGAGGAGTACCTCAGAGGCAGGGAGGAGTGCCTCAAAATAAGGGAGGAGTGCCTCTGAGGTACTCCTCTCTACCTCTGAGGTACTCCTCTCTGCCTCTGAGGTACTCCTCCCTGCCTCTGAGTCCTGGTCCTGAAACGTTTTTTCACAGCACACGCATATGTAAGAATATGCCTAGAAGTGCCTCAAAAGTAGGGAGGAGTGCCTCAGCAGTAGGGAGGTGTGCCTCGTTCGGGTATAGGAGACGAATACCACTTACTACTTGAATGCAAATCGCTAGCAGAATTAAGAAAACAACAAATACTTAATACGACCAAACACGTTATGGACTGTTCAAATAATTAATGAACATATCGCCAGATTAAACAACTTCATTTAAAAAAACTCAAAGAAAGTATTCCTTCAAATAGAAAAAGTTATCTAAAAGTTTTCTATTTTGCCATTGTCTATTACATTTATAACATTTATCCTGACTATTTAAACTTTCTGTGTCTTCTTATTGTATAACTTATAGTAACGTATACACAACTTTGTTACATCAGAAACTTGTGCTTATTCATATTGACATTTTTCTCGGTTGATTTCCGTTTTACGTGTACCTTACCGATATCATACATCATATGCATTACTACATACTGTAATCAGTTCAGGTATACATGAACTGAGCCTTAATTAAAATAAAAACTTGTACAATGTGTGTTCAGTGTAAGCCGGAGACTTCAGATGAATGTTAGGCAAAAGTGCAATCATTTTGTGCATTATATTATAGTATATGTTCACCTGCTCATGGTGGAGGGGATACCATTGACGACAATCCACAGGCTAGAAAGATATTCCACCTCTCTGATATGAATAATGATACATTGCTAGTATACTCGGAATTTGAACAGGTGTTTGTCGATTTTGACATTGATGGTAAGTAAAAATGTTGTTTTAATCTATGAAAATCAGAAATGTGGAGGCAAAGTCAAACGTTTACGCCCGCTGTCTATGAAAAAAACGTTAAAGCATGATGCTTCTCGAGTCATTAAGGCGGCATTACAATTTTAGCATGCAATTAATGAATGTAAAACTTGCAACATACTTGATAAGGAATGACGTCCGCGTAGACGAAAATATTTATTTCACTGAATGTGACATACTTTGCAAGAAATAAACATTAACTCCGATTTTTCCTTCAGACTACACTTTGCTCTTGGCATACGTATGCTATTGATAATGATTGTGACAATCATACAAATGATACTTGTGAGAAAAAGTTAATTTTTGGTGTAAGTGTATTCTTAATAACATCTAATGTCATTCCCTGATCGTAGAAAATCCTCTCCGATTTGGCAGAATTTCTAACAACCGTCCCAGAAAATTCCTGCTTGCGTTTGATATCTAAAAATAGGCTTGTTTCGGTTCAGAAACTCGTCGATATAAAGCTAGTAGAAAGTCGTTTTGTGACATGAAATGCGATTCTGGTGACTTGACACTACCAAATACCCATCTGGAAAGATATGCAAAAAACGTCATGTCGCTTTAAATAGAACGTTTGTTATACGCCAAACTTACATAAACAGTTCATTGGAACATGTTTATAAATACAAATGTCTTATGGTCTCGCCACCAAAGCTGCATAATCAATCAATATTTCTATATTTTAGATAATTGCCCATGGGGTTCGATGGGTCTTTAGAAGCCGAATAGACTGATGCCAAATGTTGCATAATCCATATACATAGTTACATGTCTACGTAATCGCCACCGCTCGCGTCTGTGTGTCATGTGCACTGTAGTTAGCGCTACACACGTTTTGTCTATTCTCAGGTAATCTAAGACCACGACTTGACCAATATTTACCAAACGCAATATCTCGGCAATTTCCGTACAGTTCGCAAATAATTTCTAAACAAGAAATATCTCAAGATGACGGCGCAATTTGAAGTGCAACATAAAAATTGCCTAGATTTACGATTACTGGTCACTCCAGATCCAAAATGGATTTCGGTAACGTACCCTTTATCGAAAGGTTAACCAATCCGCGTCAAGGTTACAAACGTTGTTCGGTTGAAGAGAAGTTGGTTTAGTGGTTAACGTAAGATTTGATTGGTTTACACAACACTGATATGCAAATAGCAAAACCATGTTAGTACGGCAGCGCAATAGCCGATTTTATCCGATTTGCCTATTGACTTCATCTATACGATACAGGGCGAATTTGTTTTGCAAAACCTGGTTCAGGTTTGAGGTTTCAGTTTTGTTGTAGTTTGGTTGAAAAACTTAAACCAGTTAAGATTAATATTGGTCTGCAAACAAACAGATGGTTTAGTCAATGAAAAATGGCCCACGTGATTTTGATTGTGCGAGATTGCAGACAGATTGGTGCGTGATAAGAAAATCAGAGTTAAGCACTTTAAAACGTCTGTTTTGCAACGTAACAGAGTGAACAATTTTAAAGCCAGGTTCCCATGTAGCAAAGACACATTTATTTTTAAATATTGCCCCACATAAGAGTGGCACGGTCACCCGCCATAAAATCAATCCACCATTTTGTTTAAATAGTATACGATTATTCAGATAAATCAAACCAGACAAACCACACTTGGAGGTAGTTCGGTCAGTTTGATAAACCAGTTTAAGATTTGTTATTAACAAATACAGAAACTTGTTTTAGTTTGAAACCAGTTAGTTAAAACAAATGAAAGGTTTGACAAACCAGTTTTGGATTCAAACCGGTTTGGTACAAACAAATTCGTCCACAGACGTTTGATATTAGGACGGATTTAGGTCAGTGGTCTATATTGATCTCAGAACAGAGTTGTCTTTCGTGGCTTTCATGAAACGATGGTTGAGAGTGGGCCTATGCTGAGTATTTTTGAATGCATTACATCATAATTATATTCTCTCTACAGGAAATGGCAATGTAACATACACCGAATTCAAGGATTTGTGGATAACAAAGAATTTGGGGGACATTGTACAGTGTCTAACACTCTTCACAAATCTAGATGTGAACCGCGACGGCGTCATAGAAAACAACATCGACATGCCGCTCATCTTTTACTTCTTTGATAGAAATGGTACGTTATATGTTCTCCCATTATTAGGATTCGATGTAAAACATTGGAACAGACACCATTTCCAAATCTCAGTTTTATACTCAATGTATTCCAGTTGAATAAATAGTATTCATGCATGTGCTTTCACATAGTTTGAATACTTAAGATTAAACTGCACATGCTGTTGTTTATCGGTGCATACAGTAAAACCTCAATAGTAAGACCACCTTTCGGGTCCTTGAAAATTGATCTTCTTATTGAGATGGTCTTAATATTGAGGTTGAATGAAGAGCAAAACAGTGATAATAGACTGGAAAATTGTGTTTTCAATTTTGATGTGGTCACGGACATAATGTCCTTGATGTGGTCTTATTATTGAGGTGGGCTTTATGTGAGGGTTTTCTTTGAATTCCTTGGGACTGTTCAAAGTGGGTGGTGTAATTAGTTATGAATATTCAAAGTATATACTTCGCTTATAAATACTGCAGGACTAATTTCCTTATTGATTTGGTATGTACCTGAAAACATTAATATACACAAAAGAGACTTTAGCTTGGAGAACAACCTCACATTTTATCACTTCTGACTAAAGTTTTTAAATTTAACGACGGTGTGTAGAATAATTTGGAAGTGGACTTGCTAACAATGTTTAATGTTATGTTAAGCATCTGTGTATGTAAAAAATCAATGGCATCCAACCTTGTGAATACATAGTTCCCACAGGTACAATATTTACCTCCCTTGTTTGAATTGTCGGCGATAGTCATAGGCAAATTTCCTTAAAATAATGTAAACGATGAATCAGATATAAAAATGACTTATTTATTATGCTCATCGTGGGCAGTTGGTTCAAAAAGTTGAAGGAAAAGTGGTTGTCACGTGCAAATTATCTTGGTATTTTCTCAATTATTTCATATTTGGAAATTACTCCTATCTTATCAATTTTGCCTATCAAAATTTCTCATGATTAAGAACAAAGGGAGGTAATAATGATGTTTGATTATATTCCAGCTGATCACATGGTAACGGATGGAGAATTTGTTATTCAATGGGTCAAAATTGCATCTTAATCACTGAATAGCAGGAAGTTGTCACCGTGTTGCATTTCTATGGCTTAGAAAACTAAATAAAAGTGACATTATACTGTGACCTGATTTAATGTCTTCTTATCATTTTCTGTCACGTGTGATGTCAGCATCACAGAAGATTCTAGCAGAAGAGAGAGAAAAGGTTGCTACGGGGAACGCCACATACATAAGACATCCGGGAAAACAACAATCCATAAAACATAAGGCACTTGAGTAGGTTAAAGGGTACATACGTTAGGGTACAGAGGCGCAAGGAATTGCCTGGCAGACAGTAAGGCATAACTAAGAGAATCAAAGAGGACAAACAGTGAAGGGGGGGGGGGGGTTTAATGGATGGAAAAGATCACATGACAAGTCAAGACAGCTGGCAACAATAGGCCGAAACTGGGTAGAAAATAACATGAACACTATATAAAGTGAAAGCATTGCACAGGGTCAAGAGAAATATAACATACATTCAAAACACAAAAAGAAATAATAATCAAACAGCGAATTACAGCCTTGGAACTATAAGTAAAAATAATGGCAGTCATCACTGTTCGTTGTGGAATATGATCGTTTCTGATCATTTCGCTTAAAATGCTTCGAACTAGCTCTATGTCACGATTGTTTTTCTACATTTATACAATATGTAATAATGTCATGTATTCAAAACTAAATGAAGACTAGTCACAACAATGAAATGACAGTCCACACATATTTCGAACTGCCATTTAGCGTTTCACGTGTAACGTCAGGTAGGCACATCACGACGTCATTCGTTACGACGTCTCATCATGCGAATACAGTCATTCCGAGAAATGTGCTTGTATTGTAATTGAATAGTTTGGAAATAATGAGGTTGAGAAAACGCTACTACGAACCCGTGTGTGTAGTAAAGAAATTAGTAGCTACGGTAGCTGTCGCTGGATGTTGTATTATCAAAATACACCGCGCCTCGTTTGTTCTTCTCAGTATTCATTTGATGGGGAATAATCACAGTGAATAAATTAACAGATTTTTTGCTGTACATGGGTTTAGAAACGATCTCATATTAAACACAAATACAACAAATATGTTCACATATCCGCAGACTGACTATTAAATGGTTTCTAAGCTGTGGAAAACAAGCACAGTAAAACCTCAATAATAAGACCACCCATGGGCCCCTAAAAACTGGTCTTCTTATCGAAGTGGTCTTAATATTGAGGTCGAATAAAGCGCAGAACGGTGAAAATGGACTTGAAAATTGTCTTCTTAATTCTGATCGAGGTGGTCTTGTTATTGAGGTGGTCATTAAGTGAGGTTTTACTGTTTATTTTAACAGGGAAAATGTATCCGTAACATAAGTGTAGTGTTCTCGTAGACTGAAGAATGTGATTTGAGGAAGCTAACGAGCTGACGGTCGGAAGGTTGGTGGTTCTACCCAGGTGGTCACAGGGGTACATTCTCCACACTAATATTAGTTGGAAAAGTCACTGAATGACCCTAGTTGTTGATGGGACTATAAGTCGCATTATAAAAGAATATCTTAAAAAAATATATAATCAGCTTATGTCACCAAACATGTACAAGCAACGGTTATAAAGTCGATACATGAACACTGGATATCAATCTCATTGAAATCAGCCCCTTACTTTAGCTCCATTACTTTCCGCTGTTAGTGTATATAGTATAGGAGCGTGCGACTGGAGTTGATTTTAATGAGATTGACTGGATATGCTACCTAGCACTGATAAACGATACATGATTCCTGAACGACATGCAGACATGGTTGAAATGTTTATACAAGAACAGGTAAAGAGACTGAAAACGAGGCAAAACTTCCTTGAATGTTATGCGTTCAAATAATCTTGATAGGTATGTATACGGTAAATAAATGGAATGAAAATTGCAAGTATTGTTCGTGGACCATGAAAGGGGCACGAGTGATATCAGACCGAATGTCATTACTTTAGCGACATCTATCCTAAAAGTATTCTTCACGAATATATTACTTACACGGCAAGCGAGTGTTGAACGTTTTTGTCAAAAAGTCTAAATCTCAACCGTTGAGGCCGATAATATCCCAATTGATCAGGCCGAAACGTCTACTTGTTAAGCCCCTCCCACTAAGTACTATATTGACTATAGGTTACGCTGTGACGCCTACTTTTTAAGCCCCTCCCCATTGACCCGGTGTTGATGGAAACAGGCATGCTAAGTTGTTGGCATTTAAGTTTTCAGTGCGTTTGACGTATGCAATTAGAAGTGCTCATGTACGTGTAACTTACAGACTACTGTAGATTGCAAGGATAATAAAAATCTATTTTCGGTAAATTATTTCCGTATCGTCATGAATTCTAGTATCGTTCTTGGATTTTTTGCCTCTTTAGTTTACATACAATGACACAAAGGGGGTCGGCACGTTAAGGAATTGACCTCAAACAGACATCCAAGTCAAAATAATCATACCATTTAATGATATTACATGGTATGATTGATTTTGACTTGGATGTCTGTTTTAGGTCATTTCCTTAACGTGCCGACCCCCTTTGCAATGACACAGACGGAAACCTGTGCATTTGGCCTTCCCATGTTTTGAGAGGAACCAGAATATTCATGCTAATTCTGTCTTGACATCGGCAAGACGGAGTTAAAATGAATATTCATGATAAGTAATTTTCACAACATGGCTTTCTTTACGGCACCTACCGTAATAAGCCGGGAAGAACGGCTTCGTAAAAATTTAAAGACCGTAACGTGCCGGAGAAAAGTCTCAATAAGAATTACCAGATATATTTTAAACGGATTTTATTGTCTCAAAAACAGAAATATGGTTAGTGATATTTATGTATTTTAATGCGGGTTAATTTGAACCCTAGAATGTTTTAGTATTGTTGTAATATGATTTATAGTTATGAATGTATTATATGCTATAATTGCTAAACGTAATCTACAATATTACTTAAATTAACAACATTAAGGACCGTACGTACCTATGTCTATGAATACATAAAATGCTTGTACCCTTAGTATCAATGGGTCATCAAATTTTTCTAAGATGATTATTAATTTTCAAATTACAGAAACATTTACTGTCCGGTTATTGTAAAATTTCATTTTGAAAAATTTTGCGCTCAATCAATTAAAGTTCTTTTAGCTTATCCAATCAAACATGTCACATTTCTGAAAAAAACACATCATATTGTAGTTCTAAAACCAAAGAAGTATTATTTTTTGTCCAATTGTCAATTTCTATTTTGTGTATAATTTCGTTGAAGTACGCAGCTCCCTTACATTTGTATATACTATATTAACTTCATAAATGTCCAAAATGAATATTTTTCATGATGAGTTATATAAAAAATACAATTGTTTGGTTACAATCAGAGCCACGAAAGTACCATGCCTATAATATGGTAGTACCCACGATAGTCACATGCCTATAATATGGCAGTAGCCACGATAGTCACATGCCTATAATACGGTAGTAGCCACCAAAGTACCATGCCTATAATATGGTAGTACCCACGATAGTCACATGCCTATAATATGGCAGTAGCCACGATAGTCACATGCCTATAATACGGTAGTAGCCACGATAGTCACATGCCTATAATATGGTAGTACCCACGATAGTCACATGCCTATAATACGGTAGTAGCCACAAAAGTAACATGCCTATAATATGGTAGTAGCCACGATAGTCACATGCCTATAATACGGTAGTAGCCACAAAAGTACCATGCCTATAATATGGTAGTAGCCACGATAGTCACATGCCTATAATACGGTAGTAGCCACAAAAGTACCATGCCTATAATACGGTAGTAGCCACGATGGTCACATGCCTATAATATGGCAGTAGCCACGATAGTCACATGCCTATAATACGGTAGTAGCCACGATAGTCACATGCCTATAATATGGTAGTACCCACGATAGTCACATGCCTATAATACGGTGGTAGCCACGATAGTCACATGCCTATAATATGGTAGTAGCCACGATAGTCACATGCCTATAATACGGTAGTAGCCACAAAAGTACCATGCCTATAATATGGTAGTAGCCACGATAGTCACATGCCTATAATACGGTGGTAGCCACGATAGTCACATGCCTATAATATGGTAGTACCCACGATAGTCACATATCTATAATACGGTAGTAGCCACAAAAGTACCATGCCTATAATATGGTAGTAGCCACGATAGTCACATGCCTATAATACGGTAGTAGCCACAAAAGTACCATGCCTATAATATGGTAGTAGCCACGATAGTCACATGCCTATTATACGGTAGTACCGTAGTAGCCACGAAAGTACAATGCCTATAATATGGCAGTAGCCACGATAGTCACATGCCTATAATATGGTAGTACCCACGATAGTCACATGCCTATAATATGGTAGTAGCCACGAAAGTACCATGTCTATAATATGGTAGTAGCCACGATAGTCACATGCCTATAATATGGTAGTACCCACGATAGTCACATGCCTATAATACGGTAGTAGCCACAAAAGTACCATGCCTATAATATGGCAGTAGCCACGATAGTCACATGCCTATAATACGGTAGTAGCCACAAAAGTACCATGCCTATAATATGGTAGTAGCCACGAAAGTACCATGACTATAATATGGTAGTAGCCACGAAAGTACCTTGACTATAATATGGTAGTACAATGTAGCCACGAAAGTCACATGTATATAATATGGTAGTAGCCACGAAAGTATCTTGTCTATAATATGGTAGTAGCCACGAAAGTCACATGTATATAATATGTCTAAAATATGGTAGTAGCAACGAAAGTCACATGTCTATAATATTGTAGTAGCCACGAAAGTCACATGTCTATAATATGGTAGTAGCCACGAAAGTATCTTGTCTATAATATGGTAGTAGCCACGAAAGTCACATGTCTATAATATGGCAGTAGCCACGAAAGTCACATGTCTATAATATGGTAGTAGCCACGAAAGTATCTTGTCTATAATATGGTAGTAGCCACGAAAGTCACATGTCTATAATATGGCAGTAGCCACGAAAGTCACATGTCTATAATATGGTAGTAGCCACGAAAGTATCTTGTCTATAATATGGTAGTAGCCACGAAAGTCACATGTCTATAACATGGCAGTAGCCACGAAAGTCACATGTCTACAAGTAAAAAATTGCTGCCTGATGCAGCAAAGGTGGGTGCACGGCGTAAACAAAATGAAATAGAATAACTGCAATTTGAACTAACAGTATGTGTTTATTATGCTTTAATGTGTAACTATATATTAATGTATAAAAAGTACATCGTAGTTTTAGTAGTAGGAATTTATTAAGGAACAGACTAGTTTTTGTATGGACAGTTAAACAGAAATAGAAATTGATAGTGCGGAAAACTTTCATGATAATGAACATCATGCATGTAAATTAAGACATCATTATACATCTCAAAATGCAAAACATTGATTGAAACATATTAACATAAATCACAATCATTATCACGGTAGAAATCAATAATGAAATACCGACAAATTTACATAATTAGTATTTACTAAAAATTAAAAAAAAGAACAATAATCACTAAATGATATTGCATATCATGTCAAAATGTGAGAGCACTACAGTTTAATTAACAACATGTCAGTGGACCACAGACATCCAGCATCACACACTGAATTAATCAAGCAATGTGTGAATGTAAAATGAGTTTAGACATTTTGAAAGTTAGAAAAATAGTGTAATTTAATGTAAATGATAGCTAAAAAGTGACACCTGAGAGAACTATAAAATGCTTCCTGAATGAACAAGTGGTAGGAAGTGAAAGCAGGCCGTAGTATATGAATGACTATTATAATAAGGCAAAGAACATAGCTAAGAGAAATAAAACCGTATTTACTTATATCTCAAACATATTTACAGTGGAAAGGAATAATGCAATAGTGACCAAAATGCAACACAATAACTCAATACAAAAACATTAATCACTAAATGATATAGCACCTTGTCAAAATATGATATCACTTCAGTATGTAACAACCGCATGCTAGAATCACACACTGGATAAGTTATCAAGCAGTGTGAATGTATAATGAGTATAAACTTTGTGGAGGACTGGATAATGGTGAAATTGTATATGTAAATGAAAACTGTAAATGATACTTGAATCTACAAAAGTGATAGGAGGTGTACACAGACGGATTTAGCAGACTTAGAATATGAATGACTAGAGAAGTAAACAAAAAGAACATAGCAAAGAGAAATATAAACGTATTTACATATATCACATACATATTAACAGTAGAAAGAAATAATGCAATAATGACCAAAAAGCAAAAACGATTACTCAATACAATCAAAGCAAACAAATGGGGTGTGGGACAGTACCACTTGTCTATGTAGCCAAGCTGGCAACTCGTTGCATATAAGTTTCTGTTTTGTAACTATAGTCAAACCTGTGTTAAAGACCACCTGCGAACAAAGACCACTATTGCAAAACCTGTCTGCAAAGACCATCAATTTTATCTCCCATCAGACCATTTTAAATGATATTTAATATGTTAATAGAGACCACCTGTAAACAAAGACCACATTTTGCTGTTCCCATGAGTGGTCTTTACAGACAGGTTTGACTGTAAACAGTTTTATAATATCAAAGTTTGTGTAACTAGGTAAGAAGGTTTGCATGGAATATGGAATAAAACAAAAACATAAGACATAAATGTGAAAAAGAATAAAAAATTATTGAAGAAAGAATAAACATTTTTTCCAAGAGATCTTCAATCCGACTTGTTCTAGAAATGCTAGATTTTCAATCCAAAATAAAGAAAATGGTCAGTAATAATGGTAGAACCTTAAGACTGTAAAACAAGTGAAATGTTTGTCACGATTGTAAATAAATGAAATACAAAGATATTAGACCCTTTATGTAACGTTTGTGAATATTTAATTATGAAATGACATATTAAATTCTATCCTCGCTAAATTAGAGTAAAATCAGTATGGCCAGGCATAAAGTTATGATAACACTAGCTTGCCATAGGTTATGAGTTATCTTGTTGCAGTGGGGTATTTTCCAATTAATTTTCAAAGCACAACTTTGATGAAAATGTAACAGGTTTTTTTAGAGATGAACAGCAGACAAGGTTTTCAAGTTTCAGACACCTGTGACCTTGACTTTTAACATTATGACCCCAAATTACAATATGAACTACTAGACTTCATACTGATACTTCCCAGCAAGTTGATGAAAATCTATCACTGGATTTTGGAGATAAAGGGAGAACAAGGCAGACTGGACAGACAAACATACAACTTGTGGAGACATAATAAATACAAGATGATGAACACATATGTACAAGCAATAACAAAGTTTATATAATTATACATTGTAGTTAAATATTAGTACTAAACTGTTAACTTCATATGCAGCTTAATTGCAAAAACATCATCTTTTATATAGTTTATACATGAATCCAGGTCAAATCATCCAAGCTTTGTTTTAAAGGAAACTACTTTGAGCTTAGTCAGTAACAAAAAGTATGTTAGACCAGTTGTATCAAAAGTTGAAAGTAGACTGCAGACACAGCATAGGGCTATTCAAGGAACATTTTTACCCGGTTTGGTTTAAACTGCTCCAGCAGCTTTAGATATAATATCCAAAATATGTCAGCGAATCAGATGTTGGATGTAATTTTGGTACAGTACAATCATGTGCCATGTTCATAGCAAATCAGCCAAAGGGTAAATAGATTTTTTTAGAAAAAATGTCTGGCAATCAGAAGCCCAAGTGGCTATTTTGGAATTCGAGTGGGGCTGAGTGGGGCTGTGTGACACAATATTTGAGGACAATCATGCAATGAACAAATCTCGAATGAGTTTAATAATTAAAAAATATCAAAGTGAAACAAACAGCAATAAAACACCTGAAGACTGAGGCAAGACATGAATATTGCAAAAGCACATTAATGTAAGAACTGTTACAAGTATCAAAGACAAGCAAAGTCAACTATCAAAACACAGTACAATATATTCAAATAAGAGGCCCAAGCAAAAATTAAATCAAAATAAGGGAGGGCTTGGTTTTTTTAAAACTTTTGAGTGCTGACTGGGTTTTTTGAAATACTTAACTTTTGCCATACAGTAAAAAGGTATGTATGTATAGTATTACTGTGTTTATGATGTCGCCCGTCGCCGCGCACATTTTATAATGCACATTATGGTAATTTGGTCGACCCGGTATGTCTGCCGCACACCATAAATATACTTTTTTGATGCCAGTAGAGGAGTATAGGTCAAACAGACAATTTTTGAAGCCAAATACGGTCACTGCATAGTGCCAATGAGACCCATCGTACAGTTACCATTTTCCTGGCATCTAACCAGTACTTTCCTGGAATCTACCCAGTACTTTCTTGGTTACATGCCAAGGCGTATGCACAAATATTATAAATATTGTCCCTGAAGTAAATTTCATTGCACTAACAAGCTGATTTTATACATTTAACAATAAAGGGCCAGAAAATACTGCACTCCACAGGATGCAATATATTAACCCCATTACCTACAGAAATAAAGTTACTGCTAATGGTAAATTTCAATTTTTAAAAGCCACCAATGAAGAAAATAATAAAGTGGTGTGTTAGAGGTTGTTGAGGGGAGTTTTTTTTCTCTCTCTGAAACAGTCGTAAATCATGAATAAAATCCATATTTTTTGTTTCTAGGGTTCCCTCTGTCATTCGCCAATAACATCAAATGTGAAAAAGACAATAATTTGGCAACAGGTTTTCAATTTTGGCAACAAAAATATTCCAAAAGAAATTATACTTGAAAGCAATTGCATAATTTTTCATGCTTTTTATCAAAATTGGTGTGTACTTTGAATATGCCACAGGGAATCATGTCTTCAAATTAAAAAATTAGCACCTTCAATACCGGGATATGAATAAATACCGAATGATATCAGAAATGGAAGTATCTAGTTTTTCGCATAACTTTGATTGCAGTGTCAGTTGTTCCGAATAGATAAGGGATCACTGTCCTTTTAAGTGCAAGTGACACTTATTTAAGGTTTACACAAGGCAACAAGATGAAGCTCTAATGTTCATCTTGCATATCTGGGAACATCTGCTTCACCATTCCTACAGGTACCACAACTACTTTGTCATCTATTGTTAAGAAGGAGAACTCATCTTCTTCCTGACAAACACTATCCACCTCATCAATAACGTCTTCTACTGGAAATTCTGTTTTCTGTTAAAATACAATAGTATAGGTATATTGTAAGGGTATTAATGAAACATATTTAAGAAATATCTGAACAATTTTTGCTATATTTAGGTGTTGAACCTTTCGCCTAGTGTTAAAGCTCTTTTTGATGGAGTGTGAGGATAAGTGACCCAATCATGTTTATGATAAAAAAAATGTATTACTTTGATCTTGCTGCTGCATATAATCTTTGACGGTTTGTTGTTCTTTAATTGTGTATTTCTTTACTTTTCTGCTTTAACAATGGATTTAGTTACATGTTTATTATAACCATGACATATTAATGTCTCCATGTAAAATTTAATGGTATTAAAAAGTATTAGCCAATAACAATATATTTCAAAAGTATCAGTTGACAGCTGCTAAAATTATTAAACTAAAACTATCTGAATGGACAAAAAAAACTTTATGCCTTTTTGATGATATAACTACTGTACTAAAGTACATTCAGAATTTTTTTGCAATATCTTATTTTAGCTTAAGGTAACAGGCGACAGGATTGCAATAATTTGAACTTGCTATTTAAATTTGTATAGCAGAATATCAATGTATCATTTCCTTTAATTGCAATAATTAACCTCACAATTTGTCTGTTGTTCAAGACACAACACAAATCAGATTTCCCACCCTTCCCAAAAAAAATTCAAGGACTCTTCAAAGGGTATTTTCACAAAATTCAAGGACCAAAACAGCATTTGTACTGCTATTTTATTCATTCAACATGTCTTTCAAATTAACTTTTTCCATGAACATTTAAGTATTAAACTTCAAATTATGAACTTATATACAAGGAAATGTTACACGCACTTCAACGCAAGTTTTCCAAGGCTTTCAAAGTCACTATTTTTTATCTGTTTAAAGTGAGTTTATTATACAGTAGGAGAACCATGTGACATACCGTGACTAAGGTCTGGGATGTTGTTGAAAGGGAAACTTCATTTCTGTAGGTATTTGTAACACTGTCTGTTATGACAAGTCTCCAGGTTGAAAGGTTTCATTCACACATTTGCACCATAAGGCCACCTAACATTTGTTTGTTGCATCTTCAAAATATATGTTCTTTATTTTGACATTCTCAGTACCTCACATACAGCTTCTTCGGAACTTCCTGCAATAAAAGGTAAATCAATAAAATACTGCATTAGACTTTCCAATGGATAATAATGCATTTTGCCTTTCATCTCAAACAATGTTTTAGAACAGCCATTCATTTGCTGATCGTGTATCTGAAGACATCAATTTGAAGATGTCATCAGACAATTATCTTAATTGAGATTCTCCATCTATCATTGGCAGTGTTTTCCGTGGACTTTTAAAATTGAAAGTCATTGCAATTTCATATCCGAGGCCAGGGTCATTTCCAAGTATTGGAGGTCATACAGGAATATGCTAAATCGAGTCGACGCTTATGTACTTAGACACATTCAGTTTGCATGTAATAATGAAATTGAAAGTTGAAACTGAAAGTACATTTTCGGAAAATCGCTGTAAGGTTAGAACATGTGATCAGTGTATTTACAACCTGCGAGTTTAAACGTTTACATGTTAATTATCACGCATGTTTGAACGATACATGATTTATGAAAGAGGGAAAATACTGCAAAATATTAAACAGAGCACAGAGACGAATGCTGGCTGCATCATAACAATAACAAATAAAATGTAGGTCAACCACGCAATGGGTCAACCACAATGTTGAAACGATAAAATTCAATAATTATACAGTTGAAAATATTAGTTAATGACATCAATCATAATATACAACAAAATCACATACCTTAATTTAGCTTTTGTAGCCTACAAAATCAATAATGACGTTACAACGCACAATCGTTCGCTTCCCGACATATATTCCCGCCGGTCTGCGCAGGCGCACAATAGGCTCTGGGGTGGGACTGAAACCCGTTATCCGGGATTCTCCGGGATCGATTTTTAAAAATTGTGTTCGAGTGGAACATATGTTAACTGAAGGGTGTGAACGAATGTTCCTCTATCCGTTATTGACCGTTGATACCTACGATATAGTCCAAAATATCGATCCCGGATTTTCCCACCAAAGTCCCGGATTTTTTTAAAGTCCCGGATTTTAGTCCCACCCTAGGCTCTGTTCGATTTTTCGCCCAATTTTGTTCTTAACCGAGTCCATTGCAAAACGACGCTAACAGAACTCAATATGCACGGCGTTGACACGCCGTGCAATAATATGGTAGTAGCCACGAAAGTCACATGTATATAATATGGTAGTACCCTTCTTTCAAAATGGCGGAAATTTACAGCATGGGTTACTTCCCCTGATTTCAAAATGATTGATATTCCGCGAAAATGGCAGCCATTTTGACATCAGGGGACATAAATCATGTCTAAAATTGCATCCATTTTGTAACAAAGGGACATTACTCTCATTCATAATAGCGACCATTTTTAAGCAGGATGCATAACTCTACCTTGCTTGGCGACCATTCAAAACAAGAGTAGCCTCCCTTCTTTCAAAATGGTGGAAATTAACAGCACGGATTACATCCCCTGGTTTCAAAATGGTTGATATTCCGCGAAAATGGCAGCCATTTTGACATCAGGGGACATAAATCATGTCTAACATTGCATCCATTTTGTATAAAAGGGACATTACTCTCAGTCATAATAGCTGCCATTTTTAAGCAGGATGCATAACTCTACCTTGCTTGGCGACCATTCGAAACAAGAGTAGCCTCCCTTCTTTCAAAATGGTGGAAATTAACAGCACGGATTACATCCCCTGATTTCAAAATGGTTGATATTCCGCGGACATCAGGGGACATAAATCATGTCTAAATTTGCATCCATTTTGTAAAAAAGGGACATTACTCTCATTCATTATAGCGGCCATTTTAAGAAGGGGGCATAACTGTAACTTTTAGGCGACCATTCGAAACAAGAATAGCCTCCCTTCTTTCAAAATGGCGGAAATTTACAGCATGGGTTACTTCCCCTGATTTCAAAATGATTGCTATTCCGCGAAAAAAATGCCATTTTGACATCAGGGGACATAAATCATGTCTAAAATTGCATCCATTTTGTAATAAAGGGACATTACTCTCATTCATAATAGCGACCATTTTTAAGCAGGATGCATAACTCTACCTTGCTTGGCAACCTTTCGAAACAAGAGTAGCCTCCCTTCTTTCAAAATGGTGGAAATTTACAGCATGGATTACTTCCCCTGATTTCAAAATGGTTGATATTCCGCGAAAATGGCAGCCATTTTGACATCAGGGGACATAAATCATGTCTAAATTTGCATCCATTTTGTAATAAAGGGACATTACTCTCATACATTATAGCGGCCATTTTAAGCAGGGGGCATAACTGTACACCTTTTAGGCGACCATTCGAAACGAGAGTAGCCTCCCTTCTTTCAAAATGGCGGAAATTTACAGCATGGGTTACTTCCCCTGATTTCAAAATGGTTGATATTCCGCGAAAATGGCAGCCATTTTGACATCAGGGGACATAAATCATGTCTAAATTTGCATCCATTTTGTAATAAAGGGACATTACTCTCATTCACAATAGCGACCATTTTTAAGCAGGATGCATAACTCTACCTTGCTTGGCGACCATTCAAAACAAGAGTAGCCTCCCTTCTTTCAAAATGGTGGAAATTAACAGCACAGATTACTTCCCCTGATTTCAAAATGGTTGATATTCCGCGAAAACGGCAGCCATTTTGACATCAGGGGCCATAAATCATGTCTAAAATTGCATCCATTTTGTAATAAAGGGACATTACTCTCATTCATAATAGCAGCCATTTTTAAGCAGGATGCATAACTCTACCTTGCTTGGCAACCATTCGAAACAAGAGTAGCCTCCCTTCTTTCAAAATGGTGGAAATTAACAGCACAGATTACTTCCCCTGATTTCAAAATGATTGATATTCCGCGAAAATGGCAGCCATTTTGACATCAGGGGACATAAATCATGTCTAAAATTGCATCCATTTTGTAACAAAGGGACATTACTCTCATTCATAATAGCGACCATTTTTAAGCAGGATGCATAACTCTACCTTGCTTGGCGACCATTCAAAACAAGAGTAGCCTCCCTTCTTTCAAAATGGTGGAAATTAACAGCACGGATTACATCCCCTGGTTTCAAAATGGTTGATATTCCGCGAAAATGGCAGCCATTTTGACATCAGGGGACATAAATCATGTCTAACATTGCATCCATTTTGTATAAAAGGGACATTACTCTCAGTCATAATAGCTGCCATTTTTAAGCAGGATGCATAACTCTACCTTGCTTGGCGACCATTCGAAACAAGAGTAGCCTCCCTTCTTTCAAAATGGTGGAAATTAACAGCACGGATTACATCCCCTGATTTCAAAATGGTTGATATTCCGCGGACATCAGGGGACAAAAATCATGTCTAAATTTGCATCCATTTTGTAAAAAAGGGACATTACTCTCATTCATTATAGCGGCCATTTTAAGAAGGGGGCATAACTGTAACTTTTAGGCGACCATTCGAAACAAGAATAGCCTCCCTTCTTTCAAAATGGCGGAAATTTACAGCATGGGTTACTTCCCCTGATTTCAAAATGATTGCTATTCCGCGAAAATGGCAGCCATTTTGACATCAGGGGACATAAATCATGTCTAAAATTGCATCCATTTTGTAATAAAGGGACATTACTCTCATTCATAATAGCGACCATTTTTAAGCAGGATGCATAACTCTACCTTGCTTGGCAACCTTTCGAAACAAGAGTAGCCTCCCTTCTTTCAAAATGGTGGAAATTAACAGCATGGATTACTTCCCCTGATTTCAAAATGGTTGATATTCCGCGAAAATGGCAGCCATTTTGACATCAGGGGACATAAATCATGTCTAAATTTGCATCCATTTTGTAATAAAGGGACATTACTCTCATTCATTATAGCGGCCATTTTAAGCAGGGGGCATAACTGTACACCTTTTAGGCGACCATTCGAAACGAGAGTAGCCTCCCTTCTTTCAAAATGGCGGAAATTTACAGCATGGGTTACTTCCCCTGATTTCAAAATGGTTGATATTCCGCGAAAATGGCAGCCATTTTGACATCAGGGGACATAAATCATGTCTAAATTTGCATCCATTTTGTAATAAAGGGACATTACTCTCATTCACAATAGCTGCCATTTTTAAGCAGGATGCATAACTCTACCTTGCTTGGCGACCATTCAAAACAAGAGTAGCCTCCCTTCTTTTAAAATGGTGGAAATTAACAGCACAGATTACTTCCCCTGATTTCAAAATGGTTGATATTCCGCGAAAACGGCAGCCATTTTGACATCAGGGGCCATAAATCATGTCTAAAATTGCATCCATTTTGTAATAAAGGGACATTACTCTCATTCATAATAGCTGCCATTTTTAAGCAGGATGCATAACTCTACCTTGCTTGGCAACCATTCGAAACAAGAGTAGCCTCCCTTCTTTCAAAATGGTGGAAATTAACAGCACAGATTACTTCCCCTGATTTCAAAATGGTTGATATTCCGCGAAAACGGCAGCCATTTTGACATCAGGGGCCATAAATCATGTCTAAAATTGCATCCATTTTGTAATAAAGGGACATTACTCTCATTCATAATAGCTGCCATTTTTAAGCAGGATGCATAACTCTACCTTGCTTGGCAACCATTCGAAACAAGAGTAGCCTCCCTTCTTTCAAAATGGTGGAAATTAACAGCACAGATTACTTCCCCTGATTTCAAAATGGTTGATATTCCGCGAAAACGGCAGCCATTTTGACATCAGGGGCCATAAATCATGTCTAAAATTGCATCCATTTTGTAATCAAGCAACATTACTCTCATTCATAATAGCTGCCATTTTTAAGCAGGATGCATAACTCTACCTTGCTTGGCAACCATTCGAAACAAGAGTAGCCTCCCTTCTTTCAAAATGGTGGAAATTAACAGCACGGATTACTTCCCCTGATTTCAAAATGGTTGATATTCCGCGAAAATGGCAGCCATTTTGACATCAGGGGACATAAATCATGTCTAAAATTGCATCCATTTTGTAATAAAGGGACATTACTCTCATTCATTATAGCGGCCATTTTATGCAGGGGGCATAACTGAACCTTTTAGGCGACCATTTGAAACAAGAGTAGCCTCCCTTCTTTCAAAATGGCGGAAATTTACAGCATGGGTTACTTCCCCTGATTTCAAAATGATTGATATTCCGCGAAAATGGCAGCCATTTTGACATCAGGGGACATAAATCATGTCTTAAATTGCATCCATTTTGTAATAAAGGGACATTACTCTCATTCATAATAGCGACCATTTTTAAGCAGGATGCATAACTCTACCTTGCTTGGCGACCATTCGAAACAAGAGTAGCCTCCCTTCTTTCAAAATGGTGGAAATTTACAGCACGGATTACTTCCCCTGATTTCAAAATGGTTGATATTCCACGGACATCAGGGGACCTAAATCATGTCTAAATTTGCATCCATTTTGTAATAATAGGACATTACTCTCATTCATTATAGCGGTCATTTTAAGCAGGGGGCATAACTGAACCTTTTAGGCGATCATTCGAAACAAGAGTAGCCACCCTTCTTTCAAAATGGCGGAAATTTACAGCATGGGTTACTTCCCCTGATTTCAAAATGATTGATATTCCGCGAAAATGGCAGCCATTTTGACATCAGGGGACATAAATCATGTCTAAAATTGCATCCATTTTGTAATAAAGGGACATTACTCTCATTCATAATAGCTGCCATTTTTAAGCAGGATGCATAACTCTACCTTGCTTGGCAACCATTCGAAACAAGAGTAGCCTCCCTTCTTTCAAAATGGTGGAAATTAACAGCACAGATTACTTCCCCTGATTTCAAAATGGTTGATATTCCGCGAAAACGGCAGCCATTTTGACATCAGGGGCCATAAATCATGTCTAAAATTGCATCCATTTTGTAATAAAGGGACATTACTCTCATTCATTATAGCGGCCATTTTAAGCAGGGGGCATAACTGTACCTTGCTTGGCGACCATTCGAAACAAGAGTAGCCTCCCTTCTTTCAAAATGGTGGAAATTAACAGCACAGATTACTTCCCCTGATTTCAAAATGGTTGATATTCCGCGAAAACGGCAGCCATTTTGACATCAGGGGACATAAATCATGTCTAAAATTGCATCCATTTTGTAATAAAGGGACATTACTCTCATTCATAATAGCTGCCAATTTTAAGCAGGATGCATAACTCTACCTTGCTTGGCAACCATTCGAAACAAGAGTAGCCTCCCTTCTTTCAAAATGGTGGAAATTAATAGCATGGATTACTTCCCCTGATTACAAAATGGTCGATATTCCGCGAAAATGGCAGCCATTTTGACATCAGGGGACATGAATCATGTCTAAATTTGCATCCATTTTGTAATAAAGGGACATTACTCTCATTCATTATAGCGGCCATTTTAAGCAGGGGGCATAACTGTACCTTGCTTGGCGACCATTCGAAACAAGAGTAGCCTCCCTTCTTTCAAAATGGTGGAAATTAACAGCACAGATTACTTCCCCTGATTTCAAAATGGTTGATATTCCGCGAAAACGGCAGCCATTTTGACATCAGGGGACATAAATCATGTCTAAATTTGCATCCATTTTGTAATAAAGGGACATTACTCTCATTCATTATAGCGGCCATTTTAAGCAGGGGGCATAACTGAACCTTTTAGGCGACCATTTGAAACAATAGTAGCCTCCCTTCTTTCAAAATGGTGGAAATTTACAGCACGGATTACTTCCCCTGATTTCAAAATGATTGATATTCCGCGAAAATGGCAGCCATTTTGACATCAGGGGACATAAATCATGTCTAAAATTGCATCCATTTTGTAATAAAGGGACATTACTCTCATTCATAATAGCGACCATTTTTAAGCAGGATGCATAACTCTACCTTGCTTGGCGACCATTCGAAACAAGAGTAGCCTCCCTTCTACCCTGCTTAAGATGTGGCAGAACTTCATAGGCGAGTTAGCCCCTTTGACAACTGGGGACACATAAGTCTAGCCCTACTTTGCCACCAATACTTGACAATCCATCTATTATCCAATGGCTGCTTCATTTAATCAATGGCAGGCCTTGGTAGTCTTTTGTAACTTGCAACTGACTATCATACTTAACCGCTGTCATCAAATGTGGGTCAATACTTTCAATCATAGAATAAGTCATGTGATCGGGAAAAACTCTTCATCTTATGATGAAGAAACCAATTAATGGTTTGTATTTGATCTATCAAAACTGTGAACTAAAACCCAAAGATGGTGGAGCAGTTAAGAGAATAGATCAGTCATGGATGTCAGTGGGTGGTTATAGTAAGTAGATAGCAATAAGTAAGACCAACAAGATGCAACAAATTATATCTGGTCACTTCTACGGACCATGGTCCTTTATGGACAAAACAAACATAATAAACAAGATTTCACAATGGAAAGTACATAAATTGTCTATTTTCTAACACAAAAGTCTTCTGGTCCATGTTGAAACATATCATTCATGTCTAATATGTCACTTTTTGTTATTTAATAACGTTCAAAAATAAACCATTCATTCTGGACAACCATTCATTCTGGACAACAATTCATTGACGGGACAAATGCACCAATTTCATGAAGTTGTTTGATGAGATTCATTCCATACCTGAAATATAAAAAAGTATGTTCTTAAAACTTTTTTATCAAAATGAGTCCACTTTCATGTCTCAATTTTGTCACAATTAACACAGCTATATCGAAAATATCCTCAAATAACAAAGTGGGTTAGGACCTTGTTTATTCGACAACCTGCTGTCCAAATACTAGGTATAATCGGAAATAAATATCAGGTCCTAATGTATCTTCTTATGCGCGTCAAATTGAAATGGGCTATTTGAAACCAAGTATTACTTAAAATTTTGAACCCGATGAATTTGAATGAATGAGGTCCGACTGTAAATTACTATAGCTGTATTTAATTGCTAAGTGTATAGGTATCATGAGAAAAGCAAAATGAGCCAAGTCATTGCAGATGCCAAGGCATGATGGGAAAATATGTCTGCTTATTAAAATGCAAGAAACAACCTAGTACAATTATCATTCAAGACAAAATCAAACATTTTTCATCAAAACTCTAGTTGGGTGATAATATTTAGCTATTTAAATGTCTAACTGACAGACTTGACTTTAATGAATATCTTTCAAATAAATTTTTGAAATTCATTAGTGAACCCAAAGGGGTTCAAACCTATGACCCCTATGATGTCAGCGCCTAGCACTGAAGAAACTGCAACCATACCCACTTATGCCATCGAAGAAACCTCAAAAACGGTTATTCAAATGACGCTGATATGGTTGTCGTTAGTTCAGTACATGGTATATACGGTGTGTGTGACATCTTGAGATAATTTTCAGCTACTATTTTACTATAACTATTTTATAGAGAATACATTTCTGTATGTTAATAATTTAAGTTATAAAAGTGATGGCAAATCATCAATATACATTGTACATTACCTCTGACCATGTCAATGGCATTAGTGTCTACATAGACTGAACTCAAAGGACATTTACAAAAGAACTCATCAAGAATGACTACATGATTACGCGAAAATGCAAATGTCAGTATATGTACCAACTGTGTGTTAATCTACTAATGCAATAAATGTTTGTATTCTTGTTCGATAAACCGTTCGGAAGATTTTCCGGTTAACTAGTTTACAAAATAACTGATTATTCCCATCCCTAATTATTCTACTACATGTATTTACTTTTTAAAGTAAGTCAGTCAATATTTTGGTTAATTAATCAACAAGCCCCAGTTATTTTTTACTGTAATCTCAGTGGCAAAGAATTTATCAAATTTTGTTTTAATTTTCTCTATTATTATTTTTCCCCATCATTTTGTACATGAAAAAAATCTGATAATAAACTTATTTCTGTATTTTTAGCTTTTGCTTTAATTTTAGTGTGAATCTGCAATTCATCAATGCCCATGGCCAGAGATTATAAACTTGAGATCAGTTGTTGTACTCAAAGCTTTTTTTCAGTCACAACTTATTTTGTCAAATAGATATTTTGTTAAATGTTTCAGTTACTTTTTAGGTTAATTATTCATGTTATATGGCAATTACTGTATGATCAATTATAAAACAACAGAATTAATCTTAGAAAACACACAAAACAAGATTTGAAATCAATCTCAAGTTTTATAACCTCAGACAAAGGTGTTCATTTGAAATATTTCACTATTATTTGTCACAAATTTGATACTCCTAGCCCTGATTTCTCGAATATACTCGAATATACTAAAATACGAAGTTTAAAATATCAGGAAATTTAATAATTTACTAATAATTGTAATCATCAATATTTTTGTATGAACAGTTAATTTTATCACAATGCCATGATATTATATTTTTGTAACAATGTGCATTTTATTTTATTAAATTATTCAATTGAAACTCTACATACATCTGCAACAGAAATCCACATTTTGTTCTATAACATTTTCTACTATTTTTATCCCCATTTTTTTTATTTTCACTGGCCTATATGAACAGAAAATCAATTGTCAATGTTCAGATTTCTTCAGATTAAAATGTGCTTAATTAGTGAGGTGTGATAGCTTTCACCTGAATGCCTCAAATGAAAGCAAAAAATGATATTTAAACTTTGATGGTATGTCTTCATTCGGTTACAAAAACCAAAACCAGTTATAATTCCACATTTTTGTGAAATACTGGCAGACTTAAGTACCAACCAAAGTATTTCAAACTTTTGATGTTCAGAATACAATTCTTTCATTTATTAATTCACTTCACAGTTATTCAATGTTCTGAAGTTTTATTGACCGACTGACCCACTGACTGACTATGGAAAGTATACCAGTAAGTATTAATGATTCAAAAGGAATAGTTTGCTCTACATTTCATAAGGCATTTGCTTAGTATTTGGTATATTCTACTGCCAATGTTTTATTCTGACAACATCATGAAGTTAATTTAACATACTGTGATATTATTAAAGTGGCATTACATATTGTATGTAAATTAATGTATTTAACATAACTTTTGTCAGGAATTTAGTATGGAATGATATTCTTGTCAATGAAAATATGTTTTATTTTGCTGAAATTGTCATAATTTGCAATAAACTAGCCATTTAACTTCCAACTCGTAATAAAATATTCGTTTTTGGTAAAAAAAGTATAGATCTAAGTATTTGACCTTAGAAAGCCTGTTTTCTTTGAAGTGATGTCTAATGTTGGAAAATGTTCTTGAATGATCTTGAACTGAATGCAAGTTGTCTCCCTTTAATCAATTATTTGACATTTTGTTCAATATTTTATATTACCTTATTCAGTAAATCAACATGCAGCAACAACACAACCAAGAACACATACATGGCTTTATGTAACACTACATGGATCATCATTGTCTTTTGATCCTGAAAAAGAAATCACAGATAAATAAATTTGTGTCAACTAAAATAAAAGTTTGAAACTTTACTGAACCACTTCATATAAAACTTTTTATAGGGGTGTCATCTTATGTCTATAGTGTACCATGATATATTGCAATACTTTAGCAGTGCATTGCAATATGTACCACAATATATTATTTCAATAACCTCACTTTTTTGAACATTATGCAATTTTATCGACTAGACCAGAATTGTTGGAACCCAATTTGTATTACAACATTTTTAAAACTTGAAACGCAGTGGAGACTTAGTTAACTGAAGCTTTGTTGGATAGTTTTCGGCAACAGCTGTAAAAACAATATTACTTTTCTAATAAAAAATCCTCATAGTTATTTTTAGTCAGTATGCATCAAGCTTGAATAGACTAAGGCAAGATACGGCATTAGTAGATAGGCCTTAATTAAGTATGTACATGTATAAGTTTTTGATTTTCAGTTAAAGCCGAGTTAAAACACAATGCAGACATGAAGAATGAAATTAATTTCGGATCCCTGTTTTTGATGTAACAATACTTGTGAATATATCAGTTATAATATCATACATTAAAAATCCACTATACCATCAAATAGAGTTGGTTGTTTGTTAAATCTGGAAACCTAGTCCATTGATTAGTGGTATTATGTTATCATTATTCAAAAAACCTTATTCGACTGGAGGTGTTACAATGCCGACAATGCCAGATCTTTCCTGCGCCATTAGAAATTACAAATCTGCTTAGAAATGCAGACGACAATATTCTTTCTTGTTCTTTAATGGAATTTTACATAATATGACATAGTATGCTTTAGTTCCCAGACATGTACATTTATACTCAAAAAGTATCATTTGATATTAATGTTATACAAATTTATTCACTGATTGATAATTCCTACCCAGATATTATGAAATCCATGAAGAAAATAATTCAACCAAAACCGTCATGGTTTTTACATACATTCATGTATATCACAATGTATTACGTATGGCAAAGGAATACATGACGGTACATATTTAACTTGTTTTTGTCGTCACCAACTTGTCATTCATTTTATTTGGATGTCTGACTTTAATTACCCATTTCGTACTCTTTGTTCTGAATTAATTCATTCTGATCTTGGACCGCACAGACCCCCTAAAGCAATCCCAGGAGAGCTCTTAGCATGGTTAGACCTGCAGCGGATTATATAATGTCTAGCATGGTCACGAACTATAGCAGAGTTGATGCTGTTTAGCAAAGTTAAAAACTATACCAGAGTTTATGATGTTAAGCATGGTTATACCCATAGTAGAGTTTATGATGTTTAGCACGGTTGAGACCAATAGTAGAGTTTATGCAGTTTAGAAAAGTTAAGAAATACACCAGTGTTTATGATGTTAAGCATGATTCAGACCAATAGTAGAGTTTATGATGTTGAGCACGGTTGAGACCAATAGTAGAGTTTATGATGTTAAGCATGATTGAGACCAATAGTAGAGTTAATGCTGTTTAGCATGATTGAGACCAATAGCAGAGTTTATGCTGTTTAGCATGATTGAGACCAATAGTAGAGTTAATGCTGTTTAGCATGATTGAGACCAATAGTAGAGTGTATGCTGTTTAGCATGATTGAGAACAATAGTAGAGTTAATGATGTTTAGCATGATTGAGACCAATAGTAGAGTGTATGCTGTTTAGCATGATTGAGAACAATAGTAGAGTTTATGCTGTTTAGCATGATTGAGACCCATAGCAGAGTTAATGATGTTTAGCATGGTTAGGAGTATAGCAGAGTTTATTATCTTTATCAGTGTTGTGACATATAGCAGAGTTTATAATGTCTAGCATAGTTATGACTATTAGCTGAGTTTATGATGTTTAGCAGCTTTATGAGCTATAGTAGAGTTTATGATGTTTAGCAGCTTTAAGACCTATAGTAGAGTTTATGACGTTTAGTAGCGTTATGAGCTATAGTAGAGTTTATGATGTTTAGCAGCTTTAAGACCTATAGTAGAGTTTATGACGTTTAGCAGCGTTATGAGCTATAGTAGAGTTTATGATGTTTAACATGGGTAAGACCTATAGCAGAGTTTATGATGTTTAGCAGCTTTATGAGCTATAGTAGAGTTTATGATGTTTAGCAGCTTTAAGACCTATAGTAGAGTTTATGACGTTTAGTAGCGTTATGAGCTATAGTAGAGTTTATGATGTTTAGCAGCTTTAAGACCTATAGTAGAGTTTATGATGTTTAGCAGCGTTATGAGCTATAGTAGAGTTTATGATGTTTAGCAGCTTTAAGACCTATAGTAGAGTTTATGATGTTTAGCAGCATTATGAGCTATAGTAGAGTTTATGATGTTTAGTAGCGTTATGAGCTATAGTAGAGTTTATGATGTTTAGCAGCTTTAAGACCTATAGTAGAGTTTATGATGTTTAGCAGCTTTAAGACCTATAGTAGAGTTTATGATGTTTAGCAGCGTTATGAGCTATAGTAGAGTTTATGACGTTTAGTAGCGTTATGAGCTATAGTAGAGTTTATGATGTTTAGCAGCTTTAAGACCTATAGTAGAGTTTATGATGTTTAGCAGCGTTATGAGCTATAGTAGAGTGTATGATGTTTAACATGGGTAAGACCTATAGCAGAGTTTAGATGTTTAGCAGCGTTATGAGCTATAGTAGAGTTTATGATGTTTAACATGGGTAAGACCTGTAGCAGAGTTTAGATGTTTAGCAGCGTTATGAGCTATAGTAGAGTTTATGATGTTTAACATGGGTAAGACCTTTAGCAGAGTTTATGATGTTTAGCAGCCGTAAGACTTACAGCAGAGTTTAAAATGTTTGTCAGCATTTCGACATATAGCAGAGCTTATGCTGGATAGCATAGTTAAGATCTATAAGAGTTTATGAAGTTTAGAATGGTTAAGACCTATAGAAGAGTTTATGAAGTTTAGAATGGCTAAGACCTATAGAAGAGTTTATGAAGTTTAGAATGGATAAGACCTATAGAAGAGTTTATGAAGTTTAGAATGGTTAAGACCTATAGAAGAGTTTATGAAGTTTAGAATGGATAAGACCTATAGAAGAGTTTATGAAGTTTAGAATGGTTAAGACCTATAGCAGAGTTTATGAAGTTTAGAATGATTAAGACCTATAGAAGAGTTTATGAAGTTTAGAATGATTAAGACCTATAGAAGAGTTTATGAAGTTTAGAATGATTATGACCTATAGCAGAGTTTATGAAGTTTAGAATGATTAAGACCAATAGAAGAGTTTATGAAGTATAGCACAATTAAATTAAGTAAGGAGTTCACATTTGTATTGAAAAAGAACTACTTGATGGCCAAGGTGCAGGCTTTGGCAAATGAAGTCAAATCAAATATTGAGGCATGGGGTAATGAAATGTAATTAACAAGTTTAATTCACAAGAAACCCAAATGAAGCATGAAATAAACAGAATTGTTGTATGTTTCGGTGCAAGATGGAAAGTATTTCACCTACGCCACTCGTGAAAATATTGCATGGGTTGCTTACTTGTTGAAATAACTTTTGATCTTACATCAAAACATACAAATATTCTCTATTTATTAGTGTGAAATTATATACATATGTTTAAAGGTATGTGCCCGGCATCAATACAGCTTTGTCAGAGATTTACAACTACAATGTACATGTATAATCTTGTTGTATTATGTCTATTAATGTTTCTGTTTTAATAATTAACTTATACATCAATTATCATATTCAAATAGAATGTTTTGAAACATATTTTTGTTCAATATATGCTTGAGCAAATATTTATTGAATATGTTCTAAGTTGTATTTAGTTTTCTTTGAAGAATGTATTATCGATCACCAGTATATTTGACAGTAACTGTAAATATATATTAATTTACTAGTTATCAAGTGATATATTATTCTAACCTAGTACATGTAATTGTAATTTTTATAATAAATTTAATGCCAAGATTTCCAGGAATTTGTGTATTATCATTTAAAATGAACATACCTTAAGTTAAGTTGATGTTTGGTGTTGCCAACAACAAGCACCTTTGTAAGGCAATGAGATATTTCTATAAGCCACGATCGAAATTTTAAAGATCAATTGAATTCTTGACACAATTTGGAGGGATGAAAATGAAGTCTATACGAGAGCGCTGCTATGGGATTTACAACCTCTTCTGTAAGTGATGTCATTTCAAGAAAACGCAACATGTCATGTCAATATTTGCAAACAAGATACAATGTTTACTCTCTAGGGTCACTTCGTTTCCATTGCAATATGGGACAAAGATTGCTTACTGTCAGTACATGGTGATGTCACATGTGATGTTTTATGTAAATGACCTCACTTAAAGAAGAGGTTGAAATTCATACAGCAGTGCTCATAATTATGCTGCTTGATCTACAGTAAAACCTCACAAAAAGACCACCTCAATAGTAAGACCGCCTCATTATTGAGACCATATTTTCAGGGACCAGTTTTCAATTTTTCATCCACATTTTAACTAAATAAAAATCAGACCTCCTTATTGATAAGACCAATTTTCTTGAGAACCAATGGTGGTCTAATTTAGGTTTCACAGTATATGCATATAGAGTCTCAATCTCATTAAAATCAGCTCCAGTCGCACACTCCTATACTATATGCTAACTGGATCTGATGACTGCACAATACAGGTCACATTCTTGTGACCTTTGAGTAGCCAATCAAATCGTCGACTGCAAATTGCTGTGGTTTAG
Source organism: Mactromeris polynyma (assembly GCA_032209605.1). Taxonomy (NCBI): domain Eukaryota; kingdom Metazoa; phylum Mollusca; class Bivalvia; order Venerida; family Mactridae; genus Mactromeris; species Mactromeris polynyma. Next base: position 1,788,114 of record JASFXZ010000019.1, on the reverse strand, counting down.
AGTTATGAATATTCGTTGATCTCAGACGAGCTCCGTAAATTCTATTTGAGCGTAGATCATGCATATCTATTTTAGATCCTAACAGCAGAAAGTAATGGAGCTAAAGTTAGGGGCTGATTTCAATGAGATTGATAGAGTCTTAAAGACTAGCTTAACTCAATTTGATTATCACCAGAATTTTGACAACAAATATTAACTAACAGAGCTAACCCACCATTTTGTATTTACATTTTTTACATTTTATATTATACCATAGTGCAGGTTTACCTCATTACTGACACACAGGGAGTGGTAGCAAATTGTATAGTGATTGTTACCTCCCTTGCCATTTCTTCCTTGAGCATAATTTAGTAGGAAATACTCAGAATATCATTTTAATTTTTACAAATCTTTAAGATAATAGCATTTATTCTGGTGGATTAGCTCTTTTGGTTAATATTTCCTGTTTATATGATGGATTATGTGACAGTCTAACTTACCATGTGATGTGTGTCAGCATCTCAGCACCAGAAACCGCTCTCAACAATGACTATCATATACACAAACATATCATTGAATGGAGACCTGAAAGTAAAGGAGGAATTTTGTTACATATCTACAGACATCAATTTCATTAAAATCCTCACAGCTCAATGTTGCAGGGCAGACCCCTTCCCCTTGCACACTTTCTTCGAATAAATTACGCAATTCCTTACTTACATCTGAAATGTTTGTCTGTGAAATTATCAAAAAGATAATGACAACATATAAACGGCGTCATGTAAAAAATTGAGGTATTGAACGGAAATTTGAAGTAATTAATAAGTGTAAAAAATAAAAAGGACGAAAATGATGCATGAAATAAATAGAACATCTGTATGTTTCGGTGTGAGATCGAGTCATTTCACCTCATGAGTATCTGACTTAAATTTTCACTTGCGGTTATGTCACTTTCGATAATATTCTCTCTGCTGCTCACTCAGTGAAATAACTTTCGATCTTACATGGAAACACACAAATATCCACTATTTAATCATGATTCTTGTAAAAATGTGAACATTTTACAGTCGCAAAAATGTCTATAAATAAAAAAAACCAGAAATATTGTTGCAAACATTTCTAGGTTACCAGTATTCATATATCCTTTCCTCTACCACTGCTACCTAATACAGACCATGCAATGGGGTCTTGAGATCTATATTTATTATATATTATGAAAACACAAAGTATGCACAATGCTATATATTGGGTGGGTGGGAAAGTTTAATGCAGTCTAATGCGATCGTGAGTCGTGGACCCGTCTCATCGCGTTGTAATGGAGTTGCAGTGTACTATCATACACCAAAGCAGTACCACAGCATTTATTTAAACATAACATGAGAATCACTTATAATCCCACAGTGCAGAACTTCAGCTAATTTGGACATATTTGTACTTTCAAAGCCAGCAGAAGACACCAATGACTAATTACAGAAATGTAATATCATTTTCAATCTAGTCAATACATAATTATACTTATACAGAACACTTATATGACATATTTACCTACACTAAATTATAATACTTGTTTTAAACATAAATTATGAAGATTGTTATGTTAATATTGTAATTATGATATTCGGGCTTTAGTATGCTGTTAAAAACTGGTTAATTTGCTAAAAACTATCACTGCCATTTGATATTTAACCCATTTCTTTATTCTAGCCATTTTAGATATATGAACAATTGTGAAGAAGATTGTATTGCCTGGTTCAGAATAATCTTGGCAGCTCTTAATTAAAATACTTGAACAGTAAAACCTCACTTAAAGACCACCTCAATAACAAAACCACCTCAAAATTAAGCATACAACTTTCAAGTCCATTGTCACCATTTTGCTCTTTATTCAACCTCAATATTAAGACCAACTCAAAAAGAAGACCCATTTTCAAGGGTCCCAAGGTGGTATTATTATAGAGGTTTTACTGTACTTTATTGATATAGCATTTCATGTATTAAACCCATACCCAATGACAGTAATCAAGAATGGGAAGAATATATGCATTATAGTACATTAATTTGGCTCCATCAGTTAGATCATACCAGAATCCGTTCATGAACTGATGAACTCTTTATGAACATTCATGAAATGTTAATGAATAGTCATGAACTGTCCTTCACTGTCCACCAAACATTCATTAAAACAAATTCATGTACCCAATGTCATTAATTAATTTCTAGCATTAAAACTAGTTCATGAACCAAAGTTCATTAATTTTGATGAATTGTTTAACCACTTAACATGATAATTTCTCAAAAACACAGTTATTTTATGTACTCAGTGATTGACTACAGTACGAGGGGCATTTTATAATTAGTGGCAATGATCCAATATTTTATTGATTTTCACGTGCATCCACTAGTGTAGCATACCGATGGAAAGAGTATTGATTTTTCCGTTCACCTGGCAAAAAATTACACGCGAATCACGTGCAAATGAACTTTAAAATGAAGTTTGAAATAGCGTGGTACATTATAGTGGCTATAAAAATGGCTGAAGCTAATAGCGATTTTCGCGAGGAGCAAAGGGCGTATTGCTAAATACGTGGATTGCTTGGCTTGAGCCCTTTAGATATTCAATCTGATTTAGTCAAGGTATATGGAGAAAGTGCTCTTCCATATCGCACAGTTGCCCGGTGGGTTTCTCTCTTTAAAGATGGCAGATCTAACATTAAAGATGAGGCCCGTCCAGGGCGCCCAGAATCTGCAGTGTCTGACAAAGACATCTGCACTGTAAAAGATATAATAGAAACAGATGCCAGATGTACTGTTGAACAGATCGGGGAGATATCGGGTCTCAATTCGTCATGGGTTTTCTTGATTTTAAAGGAAAAGTTTAACATACACAAGGTTTGTGCGCGCTGGATACCGCACTTGCTCACCCCTGAGCAGAAGAGGGAGCGGGTAGAGAAAGCTTCGGCTCTTCTCACTATGTTTAGAAATAAAGACCCCAGGCGCCTCAAAGAAAATGTAACAGGTGATGAAACATGGCTGTACTTTTTTGAGCCTGCTACTAAAGAAAATAACAAAATGTGGATAGGTGAAAATAATCAACGGCCTGTAATTGCACGGCGCAGTAGAAGTGTCAGACGCGTTATGTATGCCCTGTTTTTCGATTCCGATGGAATTGTGGCCCAAATCCCAGTCCCTGAACGCAGAAGTGTTACTGGTATATTATACAAAGAAAATATACTACCGGCTGTTGTTAACTATTACACAACAAAGCGCCCACAGACAGGGGTCCGCGGCATCAAGTTGCTACATGACAATGCACCAGCACATCGTTCAGCTGTAGTACAAGATGATCTGAAGGAGCATCATATTCATGTTTTATCACACCCTCCATATAGCCCAGATCTCTCTCCCTGTGACTTTTGGTTGAACCCATATATTAAATCATGCTTGTGAGGGCGCCTCTTTGAAACGCGCAGCGCCGTAGGCAGCGCGTTATATCAGTGTATAAACAGTATACCCAAAGAACGCTTTAAAGGTGCATTTTCTGAGTGGCTAATTCGACTTGAAAAGTGTGTACAGTCGCAGGGAGAGTACTTTGAAGGTCTCAAATAGTCATTTATGGGTTAATGATAGGGGTTTGAATAACCCGCCGCTGTTGCCATTACTTATCAAATGCCCCTCGTATTTAAGCTTTTGATGTAAAGGTTTACTTACAGTGGTCGTTTATTAATGGAACAGTCTTCATTTTAATTGATACATTTTGTGTCATTGCTATAAGCAACCATTTACGGCTTAGACTATTAACATTCTGTAATAGTGACGATGGAATTCACATTCCACAAACAGCTGATAAGAGCTGACTGACCATTCTGTATATTGTTTCCTCAGTATCTTTTCAATTGAATTTGTTTAAATAACCCCCTACTAACAGCTGTCTTCATTTAACAGCTCCATAGTCAGTGCAGTCCTTGGTTTCACTGCAAGCGACTGAAAGCTTCCCCACTTGAATCAGCAGTGGGAGGTGAATGACCTCAGAAAGATTCTTAGATCAAATCACGACAGTGACCGTAGCTGGACGGACCCAGGATTGAACCGGGTCCTTCAGGCTGGTAGTCTAGCTTGCTACTGACCACGCCAGATTTAAACCCATTGAAATGCATTCATGAATAGTTCATGAACTGTGCATAAACATTGTGTAAATTTATCCATGAGCTTGATGAACTTGAACGTCCAAGAACTTAAATATTATATTTCAAATGTACAATTTTGACCTATTTATGAACAGACCAAAATTATTTATGTAACGGAAGAGGACCACCTAAGGATCATTACTGTAAAGTTTGATCAAAATCCATTCAAGGGTTTAAGAGGAGATGACGTTTATAGTTTCCACTATATACATATAGGATCATTCCTGTGAAGTTTGGTCAAAATCCATTGAGTAGTTTAGGAGATGTTGTTTATAGTTTCCACTATATACATTTAGGGAACATGGTCCCGCCCCTGGCAGCCATGTTTTTTTGACAGAACTTAATAATTTATGCAATCTTGTACGATGACCACTATAGACAATGCTACACACAAAATATCAGAGCTCTAGACATTAAGGTTTTGGACAAGAAGATTTTCAAAGTTTACATATTTTACTAAATTTTCACGGTTACAATTTAACGACTTATTTTGATTTGCTAATATAGTGAAAATTGGATACAAGCAAAATAATGATATATGCTGTCCATTTAAAATAGAATTTTAACCTAAGATATAGTCCTTAAGTTTAGTTAATGTTCGGTGTTGCCAATAGCCTAGTGCTTTGCTTATTCAATTGAATATTTTGAGGGGTGAAAGTGAAAAAGTCTATATGAATATAGAATGTTATAGACAGAGTATTGCTTTCATCCCTCAATCAGCAGAATCACCACAATAAAATATTGACTAACAGAGCTAACCAATATGAGGCATAAGTATCAATGCTGGTGGGTTAGCTCTTTCATCAGTATTTGTTGTTCATATGTAGAATTCTGTGACAGTTTTATTTAACTCACCATGAAATGTATCCCAGGATCTCCGCACAAGACATGTTTCTCAACAATGACCAGCAGATACACCAACAAATAATGAATGTAGACCTGAAATTAAAGAAGTAAATTTGTTATCTCACATTTATAACATAACATACAAAGAAGAGTGGTAATAATTTTGATAACTCACTTGTGAAATAACAACTCATGTGCGTGACATCACAACAAAACAATCGAGACAAAGGTGCACTCAATGATGTTGATATTGTTAAATATGCGTTCTGTACCAAGTATGACATTTTCTTTCATTGGAAATTATTGTCTTCGAATACAATATGTGATATAATTATTTAAACTTGTATCATGTGGGCTGGAATAAAGGAACATGAAAAGGGCAGATAACAATGTGATCATTTAGGGCAGGCGGTCACTAAAGCAGATTTGACTGTATTTTACATGATTTAAACATGAATTAATTCATTTACAGTTTATTATACAAATATCATTTGTTTATTCCCATTGATGACATACAGTAATTTAGAAACTATTCTATAAAAAAGTTTTAAGAAAATTCTATAAAAGAACAAACACATTTAATGGATTGGTATACCTCATCAACCAATTTAGGCATACCCAGTTTTCACTGCCTTTTAGCTGGCTTGTTGAAGTGGATTGTCTCCCTTGAAAATGACTCATAAATCAATATCAAGTTTCCAGCTCTACCAGTTTTTATCAATGTAGATTATACAGCTTTATCTTATTACTAGAATATTTTAACAGTTTTACGAGTATTCTACAATTTCCTCTCTTTTATTTAGTGTAAAAATATTTATTCAAACTAAAAATGTTCTTACTTCGAGTTTCACCTTTAATCACATAGACCATGTAGGAAAAATTGTCATTTTCCAAACGTTAAGGGGCCGATTTAAAACTTTGCATGTTTTATGTCCACTACGACAGTTACTAGCTGTTCTTATAGACTAGTTTTCTGATCTTATAAATTTACTTTTAAATCGAGTGTGATAATAGCAGTATATTCATTTTCACATATTATCAACATGCATACATAATTACAAAAAATGTATCATTTATCTTACATTGAACTTTTTATTGTTGCCATTAATGTTAGAAAATTAACAAATTATTTATTTCTGTTAATTCCATAGTAAAGTCATTGTTGTTCAATAACCCTCAAGAATATATACTTAACACCATTAAAAATGCAATTGTTTTAATATGGCTTCATTTTGTACATGGTGTTAAAAGCTACCAACTGTTACCGATGATTAAAATATTGTTAAAAAAGTATTTAAACTATGGACCAATAATTCATATTTCATGATTGAATAAGTTCAGGAAATTGTGTTAGTGAATTAGTGTAGAATTATTACTTCTTTATGTCATGTTTTCAACGAAGCTGGGATGGTTAGGCCCTAACAATAATGATCAGGAGACGTTAACTTGAAGAATATATTACATCAGTAATAGTATGGAGCCAATATCAATTATTTATTATCTACCATATTTGACAGTTATCATTTTCAGGTAGATGGGAGACAATCTCATTTAGAGGAAATGGCTTTAACAAAACCACTTATCAACGAAGATCATTCTTGATATTTATCCAAGAAAGCCACACATGGGTAAGGAGCCGAGAAGAAACATTTACGCACTTATAATTTGACCCTCAAGCGTGACCTTGACCAAACATTGCTGGAACAAGCAGATTAATAACCTAGCAGATAGAAAATTGTATAAATATTGTCATATCCTTATAACAATTAACTGGAGAACATTATATCACAGTCAAAGGATCAATCTAAATGTTTTATAACTTCAAAAATAGTTCATAGTGCTGATGGGTTAAGTATTTGTGCAATTTCATATGTATATAGATGATTTGTATGTTTTAATCAGGTTTTGCCAATTAATCAACAACTTTTTGGTATATGGTGGTGAGTTTCCATGCAGTTTCCATGCAGTTTCCATGGAATTAATTAACAACAAATACTAACTTGCCCTTAGGCAAGCAGCTGACAACTTCCCCACATGAATCAGAGGTGGAGAACAAATGACAGTAGCCAAATGTCCGAGAAAAACATGACCTGCCCAGTCTGCTGGAATGGAACCCGGGCTTCCCAGGTAACAGCCTATAGTGCTCTAACCAACGAGGTACCGTCAGTTATAACAAATGTCATTGTCCTGAGCAAATCTCTATGCTTATTGCAAGAACTTTTCACCTGGTTAGGCAATCAGGAAATGGTCTGCATACAGTGTTAGAAGCACTGACTTTGACCCAAGTAATCAAAATGTAGTCTCCATCTATGTACCAAGTTTTGTCACAATATTTCATGTGAAGCAAGTATTGAGATCTATATCACTGTACAGTATGCTCATTGAGGTTTTTGCCAAGGAACACTCACCATTGTCATTTTGGGGCAGCATGTCCGCCAATTAACAGGTATAATGGCCAGCATTTTCATTTTAATATGGTGGCCTAGCATGTTCAATCGCAGTGTTCAGCCAACACAGAGATTTGCAATGTACAGGAGTGGACACATTTGTACAACTGCCAGTGATTTTTTTTAAATAATTTTACTGCCTGTGCCTTTTTAATTGGTAAAAGAGCCGCGATAAATACCAAATTTGGGAAAATCAGGTTATGGTTGTTTTGCTTATAAAAATAACTTTTCAGCTGTGGCTGGTGTTTGTTATACATATAAGGTGATGTAAGAGCAAAGATTCTTTTATAAAACGTTAAATACACAAAGACAGACATTCAGTCAGAGGGGGGACAAATGAACAAAGAATTGGGAAAAAATGAAGATTTTTGGGGAAAATGGACACTTTTTGATAGGGGGAAACAGCCTATATCCGGCAGTAAATTTAGAAAATCACAGAGACAAGGAGCTTGAGGTGTTTTAACTATCATAATTCATATTTTTGCCTTATATTCTTAGTACAGTAGACATTGTAGTAAGAGACCACCCAAGGGACAGCCAAAAAGTGGTCACTTAATAAAGTGGTCTCTTAATAGATTGAGTACACTGCAAAGTGATTTATTTATGTCATGACTATATTTTCACTCAGATCATTTTTGCTCAGAATTTTGTTTATGATTTTACCATAAGCTGATATTTATCACTTCCTTAGGTCAGTAACAGTCTTTTAACAATATGCAGCTAGTATATGCCCAGATCATTGCATCCTTTTTATTTTGTGACATTTGCCTGGTGTGATAAATGGACAGATTGTCAATTCAAGGCAAGAACAGCAACAACTGCACAGTAGTGTATCAAATCCTGTTATCCATACTTGGAATTGCTTAAAATCATGTTATTATATGCCCGGACTTTACCAGACTTATTATTTCATTGGATCGAACTTATATCGAGTGGCATGACCAACTACTATGTTTAACAAAGTTCTGATACTTTCATTTCGGGTGATGTGCACAAAATTTAATTAAAAATAATTTTCTCTAAAATATATATTGAGCGACATAAAATGTCATGTTGGTTAAAAAAAAAAGTTTTTTAAGGAGACCATAACTTTCATATGATCTTCAAAGTTTATAATGTATGACAACTACATACTATTAATAGATTTTGTGATATATTATCATCAATTAATTGATTTTATTCCTGTTTGTTCAATACAAGGGCCATAACTCTGGATCTAGTAGAATGATTTGGCCCATAATTGAAACTGGCCAAGAACTGATGGCCATATAGACATTATTCCATGTTTGATTATGATTGCTCAAGAAATGTGGATTCTAGAGTGTAAACAATTAAATAGCAGATGACAGATGGACTGACAGCTAAAGATCCAAATAGCTCATCATTGAGCACTTTGTGCTGTAAAACAGCAAGAAAACTGCCATGTTGCAATTTGTTTAAGGTTCTGATCCTTTCTGGCAACTTCAAGTATTATTGTACAACAGTTAAAGTAAGTGTAGAAAATATGATAAAAAGTAATTTACCTGCTATCTTAGGTCTCTGATTCCCAACTATACCATTTGTCCATCATTCCACACCAAACATCCCACATTGTGGTTGTAGTACATGGAGAAAATAAACCAAAACATGTTTTAAGCAATACATATAAACCAAGAGACTGTGCCAGTGTCTGCTTCATTCCGTAAACTAAAGAAGGAATAACATAAATAAAAATAATATAATAATATATGGGTGTAATATTTATGACATTCTTATCTAAATGATTAATATATTAGTTATATACAAAATTTCTGATATCTACACTATTGATAACTTAACATATTGATATCTACACTACAAGCTTCATAACCAAACCCAAAACACTGACAGCCACATGGAACCATCTTGGTAAGAGAACTTATAGACAAAGAGTTTTCAGAAGGGATGTATTGGTCATTGTCAAAAGATACATCGAGTGGACCATTGGGTTACAACCATGTTTATACATTATCACAGGAGGAAACTGAATCAGCATAAACAAGTGAATCATGTGCACGAGTTGAATAGACGAACACATCAAAAAAGAAAGATGTTCCTACAGCAAGGATATGTGAAATCTGTATTTTATATACAAACACACAATGGAGAAGGGATAAAGGGAGAGCACTCTGGAAGCGATAATGGGACAGAACTTGTGTCAATAAACAAAAACATGTCATTCACAAATAACACAGAGGCCAACAGAAAAATCTCCTCTCAAGAAAGATACACACATACAGGGAAGGGGGTATGTACTGACCTTTGTATGATAGATTCACACAAGAAAGATAATCAGTAAATTTGTAATCTGATCATTCATCAGAATTATATAAGTATGTTCATGATATCAATAAGCAGCAAAAATGCAATATTAATACAAACTCCTAAATGAGGCTAGAGGACTAACGACTTCTCTGCCTAACCTTGTATACTGGAAATGACCATATGACCCTTAATCACAACCTTAAAGTAAACCTAAATCCCTAAAACATTAAGACCCTGAACCTTAAATAATTTAAGAAAAGTAAATGAAAAGTTGAAGAGTCGTGGATAGTTGATAGCTAATCTGAGGTTAATATCAAGGTGTAAAATTGAAATTGTCTAACTGCCTATTTATAAACAAGCAGATAGAGGAGTTTCGCTTCCACCCCTCAATATTCCTAAGGGAAACAGAGTTTGCATTGAACATGTCCTTATTTAAATTGAATAGTTGAAAGGATAAATTATGGCCGCTATGAGCTTCAGACCATAACCGCTCCTTTATGCAAGAATAAGATATATGCAGATAAAGTATTTGGAATAATTTTAATGAAATTTTGATGCCAAAAAAGTTCCGAAAAGTACCTTAACCTAAACCTCAATATGAAAGTTTAGTATTAAATATTTTCAAAATTATCCACTAAACCTACCATGCACTTAAATTGAAATTTTGATGCGAAATAAGTTCCACATGTTTCCTTAAATAATAATAATAATATCTTTATTTACAGAAGGTGACATGTAAAGAGGTATACAAAAACAATTGTACAATTCTTAAATAAAACATGGCCTTCTAACAGAAAACAACATAAATTGAAACACAATAATTATATTAAACACATTCATTCATTCAAAAAATGAACCCTAATATGCAATTTTGAGTAAAATTAGGTTCCAAAAAGTTCCCTAAACCTATCTTAACCCTAATAGCTGACATTTTTAATACAACAATAAGTTAATGAAATAGTTATAAGATTATTGAAATCCTAAGTGAGGTTATTTGCTGCTTGAAATTTTGAAGCATTAAGTGCCGAGTTCTGAAAGGTCCATAAACCTCATTACCATGTTCAATATGTCTTCATTTAACCAACTTAGCATGAAATTTGGAATAGGGTCTGGCCGAAAGTTGTTGCCATATGATGCAAGTCCAGAATACCCTTAAATGACACCTAAACAAAACAATTACACAAGAAAAATAATCATAAACAAAACAATTACACAAGAAAAATAATCAATATTACATAAAACCTAACTCAAAGCTGTGTAGCTACTTTTAAGCAAATTCAAAAATTCTCAAATAAATTTAAATTAAAAATATTTAAATAAATCGATTAAACAGTCAAGAGGAAACTGAAACCATGAACATACTTTCTACATATCTGCCAAATGTTACATAAACAAGTTTGTTTTCTGATAAATAAGCTTGTAATTACTTATTCTCCCTGTGTGTAACATTTCCCCATTTTTCCATCATTTCGCACAATTTGCATAGATACTAAAACGATATTCCTGCATAAAATTATCGTAAATCATGTAATTCAGCTGGGCAATAAAGAAGAAAAGTCTAGATATTAAAAGATCATCCTATTTAAGACTCTGGCTTTATATGTATGGTGAGATAGGCTTGGAGACAGATCAGTGAATTACATCTCGACAAAGAACAAGAACTGAGCATACATCAATGATCAAAGATCAATGTTAAATGTAGACAAGAAAGGGGACAATGACCAACACAAACCAATACATTGACCATAGGTTACCAAACTGACACAGAATTCAGTTGAAAAGCATTCAGAATCATTAAAATGGCAACAAAGTATGCACAAAGAAATCAAGAATATACCACAGAACTAAACCATAAACAAATCAATATTTCTTAAACTCAATACAAATAGTACACAATTCATACACTACATTTATCTACAGATATACTAGCTCTAAATGTTGAGGGGTGAAAGCGAAACCAGTCTTTCTGTATTGTAAGATACAAGATTGATTTCGCTTTCATCCCCTCAAATTATTGCTCAGGAGGCAAGGGGCGCAAATCCCTTTTCAGATTCTTCTCAATGTGTTTTAGAAAGCATACTGGTACTATAATAATATCATAAAATATCATTGTGCCAAAATTGAAGAACTGCCTTGGCCTTGCATATTGGTTATACCAGGTAAAATAAACTAACAGTTTCAATTGTAGTACTATTCATGGTAATTGTAATATTATATTTTTCAATTGCATTTTTATCATTATTTCTAAATAAAATGAAATAACTTCAAACTCACGAGTTCCAGGAAAATTACATTTCACAGCCAGCTTCATTCTGATTGGATGAAAGCAATTGAACATCAAAACTACTCATTCACACAAAACCTGAAAATATATACAAACCAAATTCTAAATAATTCCAACAAAAGAAGTAACAATGCAAGGAAGACTGTTGCATTTAGGTAATAAAGAACATGTTATTACAGTATTCAATAATACAGCAGTCAGTTGACCATACAAATTCTGGGTTGCCTACCAGTACTAACCACTGTCGTTCTTCTGCAAGGAACCACTAACTTCCCAGCATGTATTAGAGGTATAGTATTAATGACCTCAAACACAGGACCAAAATACTAAATCAAATGAGAACAGACAAGGACATGAAGTATTAGTACTGTTAGACTCGGTTGAACCCATTCTAGAGGGATCACAGCTGTCTTCCTCATTCTGAAAATATAAACAGTGTAATTTTAAGGTACATAAACAAATAACAAATGGACGAGAGTTATAAGAACTAATAAACATAAAAAAAGAGCTGCAAACATATCTTGTCAATGAAGCTGAATGATGATGAAGACATGAACATGGATGACATGATTGGTGAATGTGGTCAACAGAGAGTTATGCCAGTGGCAACATGATAAATGGTCAGGGAAGGAGGATGCAATAATGTGTTGTTACTTTAACAGATTCCTGTTTTCAAAGGACAAACTGACATAGAAATCAATGTGACCTACAGAATAGCAATAATTCCTAACAGTAATTCATTTATGCTGATGTGCATTAACCACTAGCAGATCCAGGGGGCACATCCGACATCCCCCTAAAATTCCCCAACCTTACAAATAACTATGAGTATAAATACGAAAATATACAGAGATCTTTAAATAAGCAATTTTCAAATAAGCAATTTTGATTTATTGAAGCAATATGATGATGTTTATAAACAAAGAAACAGTCATTGTCATTTTATAAGGCTTGAACAAAACCAAAAATGACCAAAAATTTATGCTCCCCAAATCCGAATCCCAGATCTGCCCTTGCATACAGGACATGGAAGTAAAATTAATGTTAGCTGATTGATATTGACACAGGGGTCATAATTCTAGATCAATACTAGCTTACAGGATTCATTTTAGGTGAAAATGAAAAATATACCCTTATCCTGAGACTTGAATGCTCAGTCCTGTGCTCTACCAACTTACCCTACCAAACAGGAATATAATGATTATAATGTATCATTTTTCATCATTATACAATTGCATATAAATGCATGTTATGCAAAATTAATAGGGTTGTTCATTTTTAAAACAGTTATGACCAATGTTAGAACCTGCTGTTTTATGTTCTTAATGTCATCTGACAGTACCAATCAATAATTGCTGTGCATACTGTATGGACAAGGTCCCATTGTTGCAGTTAAAGCATTAAATGTGACATTTAAGTTGTGATAACCACTAAGCATGTTTCTGGACTCAAACATTTGACCTCATAAATGAATGCCAAGTACAAGATACTACACAACAGTATATTTTAACCACTCAAACAGTTACTCAAGATATTGCTATGAATAACGAATAGAGAAATTTCAGTAAATGAGATTACTTGAGTATGACATCCATAACACTTGCACTGATATGTTGCATGCACATCAAATCTTCACTTATATTCTATTCCCATTATGTAATATTAAAGGCACAAAGGTAAAAATATTCCACATATGAATTACCATATACCTTTTACCTGGAACGTTTTACCTAAAATTAAGACAAATTATTAAGTTGCCATAATGTACTTAAGGGCTTATCAAAACCATTGCCATTGATACAATGTCCATATTTGTATGACCCAGAAAACATAATACTTGGTCAAGTATGTTGTATGCCCGATATCAACTTTTAATTTTAATATTCCTATAGAAATAAATAAGATTCTGAAAAACCAAACTGTTAACACAATACACATTTTGACAGTGAAGGAAAAAAAGCTTTCACCACATAATTCTTTAGTGCTCTATATGATAGCGCTAACCAGAACCCTCTATTCTCCATTATTGGAGCCAAATATCAGCCCCTGATCCCCCCCACCAAAATAGTATATTTTCCCAATTCAAATTTAATTTTTCCCTCTGAGCCAAAGCAATACTTGCAAAGAACTTTCCCAATTCAAATTTAATTTTTCCCTCTGAGCCAAAGCAATACTTGCAAAGAACTTTCCCATTTCAAATTTAATTGTTCCCTCTGAGCCAAAGCAATACTTGCAAAGAACTATTTTATCTACAAAAATACAATGTTCTAAAAATCAGACATAATATCTGATACATTTTTGTGTTTTGTTTATCAATGCGCCCAACTGTATGAGGATTATTGTATGTCTAAACCAATTTGACCTTGACCTTGCTAACAATATTATATGCACTATGTCCATGTCAATTTATGTCATGTTATACTCACGAATTTGGCCTTGCTGTATGCACAATATCAATTATTATCTTACTGTACCTATTTAAATAGTAGGATATTTTATCCATTCTGTCAAACAATATTTACATGACCATTCTAAGGAATAGAGCAATTTTCAAAATTTCATCTTCATATGAAGATGGGTTTACACAGCCTGATATGCTGTATGTGCAATATCAAATATAGAAACTCCATTTCCTCCATACAAGTTGTAAGACCTATTCCATCAACCAACATGACTGACATTATACACTGATGGGTTTCATTAAATTTGACTCACTTTGGGTTTTCTCTAAAGCAGTGAACATTAGGAAGGAATAGTTCATGGATATTCAATTTGTGATTATACAAGACAGACTGGAAAGAATGCACTGTGTTTGAACTTTCAAGTTTTGTTTTGTGAATTAATGTTACATTCTTTGTACTTCTCTTTCTCCAATTGTAATGTTTTTACAAGTTGTGACAGTGACATCAGTTTGATAATATGAGGTCAATCTGTTGTAAGAACAAGAGTGCCAAACTGTCACAAAATACGCCCGTCATAAGTCAGAGCTCAGAGTTAAAACAAGACAAATTTTAGGAAATTTCTAAAATCAAAGGTTGGTAACTCCTGGGTGACATGAGCGATATGACTGGTTATCGAACTTGGCCGAGATATTATGCCCACAAACATTTTCACCTAGTTAGGTGAAGATCAGATGAAAACTGTTTGACTTAGAGAGCAGTCAAGGCTAATTTTGCAAATTTTGGATAATTCAAGGGCCATAATTCAGAAGTGCCTGGGGCAATGTGGCTGGTTATCGAACTTGGTCGAGATATTATGCCCACAAACATTTTCACAAAGTTTGGTAAAGATTGGATGAAAACTGTTTGACTTAGAGAGCAGTCAAGGCTAATTTTGCCAAATTTGGATAATTCAAGGGCCATAATTCAGAAGTGCCTGGGGCGATGTGGCTGGTTATCGAACTTGGTCGAGATGTTATGCCCACAAACATTTTCACCAAGTTAGGTGAAGATCGGATGAAAACTCTTCGACTTAGAGAGCCGACACGGCTAATTTGGCCAATTTTGGATAATTCAAGGGCCATAATTCAGAAGTGCCTGAGGCGATGTGGCTGGTTATCGAACTTGGCCAAGATATTATGCCGTAAACATTTTTTACAAAGTTTGGTAAAGATTGGATGAAAACTCTTTGACTTAGAGAGCGGACACGGTTAATTTGACGAATTTTGGATAATTCAAGGGCCATAATTCAGAAGTGCCTGAGGGATGTGGCTGGTTATCAAACTTGGCCGAGATATTATGCCCACAAACATTTTCACGAAGTTTGGTAAAGATCGGATGAAAACTCCTTGGCGGAAACAATGTGGACGCCACCAACATGTCAGTTAAATGTAAAGTTATAAAAAGCAAACCATATCTAAGTTTGAAATTGTTCAAGCAATAGTTTCCCACCCCCTAACCATACATACCCATGTAAGTCATAATTATACTGTTTCTATTAAACACAACATATTTCAAACATACATGTAATCTGATGAGTAATCAATTTTCACAAATATAGCTATGTTTTTAAAACATGTAAACCCCAGTCTTGCACTGATAGAGCAAAGAAACACTGTTCATTATGTAATCATAAAGCTTTTGTGTTATATGGATTTACCAGCAAAGAGCTTTAACAACTCTTCCAGGTACATTGAGTATGTACCCATTTCCTGATAACCTTGCATGTAATTATAAAGTTTAACTCTATAATTGTTCCAATATTGTATGACTACATTAGCCAATGAGAGCTTTATCAGTGTGTCAGTGTCAATATTTTCAAAAGCTTTTCACCTGTACTGTTTGTCTGATCGTCAGTGATCACATGGCTTGAAGTTTAATGGTGTACATTTATGTGTTGTTCTGATTAAAAAATTTGGGGAGCAAGTTTTTTACTTGCTGACTTCCCCATACATAGAATCAAAACTCAGTTTGCACTTACATAAATGATTTATAAAGCAATCATCTCCCATAAAACAGCACTATTTCACATCTTGAAAAAAAGCTCTGCTACCAAGTGATATTAAGTTATGCAATGAAAACACTATTTTCAAACTTAACACAAAAATATGGTTAAAAGAAAGCTGGAAAGTAATTACAGATTATATTTACATCCCAAACAATTTCCAGCATAAAATAATTTTGAATAAAAAAATAAGCTTATAGTCTGGAAAGCTTTTATACAATGGTAAAATTCTATGTTCATGTTCCTTACATATATATTTTTAACACAGTTTTTTGAGTTGTAGTAACTTAGCTTCATGTTTTCATCTTTCAAGAAAAAAAACTCATTTTTGTATGTTTTTTACAAAAATCTGTTTTTAACTTTTCTATCTTTTTAAACCTTTTATTTCTAAACCTTCATATTCTTATACTCTTTGCCTATCAGGCACTCCTCTATTGAGTCTCATGTAAAGATTTGCCTCTCCCTCCAGCCGAAGTTATACATTTAGTTGATAACAAATCAGCTAATTTTGTGACTGTAAAGAACAATGCAAGGAGCTTGTGTTGTTTCTTCTTTCATATTAAAGATTGTTTTGAGGAACACATATTTACCATACATTGACTGAATGTGGAAGCATTTCAGAGTGATATGTTTGTTATTAAAAATGATTTCAACAAAAACTCAGCTCTCGTAACAAATGATTATTATTTAGACTAATTTTGAACCCAATGATAGCTACAAACCGAGATCAATGAGATCAAAAATGGTTGTAGTTTATAATAATTTTGTAATGTAGCCAATCTATAGAGGGTGTCCTGAAAAGGACAGTTGGTCGACAATGAAGTTGTGTCCCTAAAAGGACAGTTTTGTGACAATTGAGTAGTGTCCTTAAAAGGAAAGTTTTGTGACAATTGAGTAGTGTCCTTAAAAGGACAGTTTTTTTGTCAATCGAGAAGTTGTCCTAAACAGGTCAGTTTTTGTCCTGAGAAGGACAGTTTTGTGACATTCTATAGAGGTGTAAATTTATTTTACACAAAGGCCAAAATTTGAAAGTCCCCAGTCAAGAACAAGACGCTGCCTATTCGAATAGAAAGAACAAATACTATAAAGGACTCACCTATCCAAACAGAGAAATTAGGTTCGAATAGATGTTCAGCCACATTACAGCATTGCCTCCCATCCTGACAGGCAGCTCAAAATAAATTGATCTCATTGTCAATGTACATTGTGTATTCAATCTGATTTCAGCTCCCATTTAATAAACAACAGTCTAAGTAAACACCATTTGGACAGTTTTTTTGTCAATCGAGAAGTTGTCCTAAAAAGGACAGCTTTTTGTCAATCGAGAAGTTGTCCTTAAAAGGACAGTTTTTGTCCTGAGAAGGACAGTTTTGTGACATTCTATAGAGAGGTGTAAATTTATTTTACACAAAGGCCAAAATTTGAAAGTCCCCAGTCAAGAACAAGACGCTGCCTATTCAAATAGAAAGAACAAATACTATAAAGGACTCACCTATCCAAACAGAGAAATTAGGTTCGAATAGATGTTCAGCCACATTACAGCATTGCCTCCCATCCTGACAGGCAGCTCAAAATAAATTGATCTCATTGTCAATGTACATTGTGTATTCAATCTGATTTCAGCTCCCATTTAATAAACAACAGTCTAAGTAAACACCATTTGGACAGTTTTTTTGTCAATCGAGAAGTTGTCCTAAAAAGGA
Source organism: Mactromeris polynyma (assembly GCA_032209605.1). Classification (NCBI taxonomy): domain Eukaryota; kingdom Metazoa; phylum Mollusca; class Bivalvia; order Venerida; family Mactridae; genus Mactromeris; species Mactromeris polynyma. The sequence continues at coordinate 1,769,945 of JASFXZ010000019.1, read as the reverse complement.
CAGTTTTTTTGTCAATTGAGAAGTTGTCCTAAAGGACAGTTTTTTTGTCAATCTAGAAGTTGTCCTAAAAAGGACAATTTTTTTGTCAATCGAGAGGTTGTCCTAAAAAGGACAGTTTTTTTGTCAATCGAGAAGTTGTCCTAAAAAGGACAGTTTTTTTGTCACTGAGATGTTGTCCTAAAAAGGACAGTTTTTGTCCTGAGAAGGACAGTTTTGTGACATTCTATAGAGAGGTGTAAATTTATTTTACACAAAGGCCAAAATTTGAAAGTCCCCAGTCAAGGACAAGACGCTGCCTATTCGAATAGAAAGAACAAATACTATTAAGGACTCACCTATCCAAACAGAGAAATTAGGTTCGAATAGATGTTCAGCCACATTACAGCATTGCCTCACATCCTGACAGGCAGCTCAAAATAAATTGATCTCATTGTCAATGTACATTGTGTATTCAATCTGATTTCAGCTCCCATTTAATAAACAACAGTCTAAGTAAACACCATTTGTACAATTGCAGAGTTGTTTGTCATTATCATCTATAATGTGGCAATCACAATGAAACCTGACACAATCCACCTAATGCATAGTAAATAATCAGGAGTATGACAAATCTCTGATACACCTTAAATATCTTGGTGATCTAATCCTACATCAACTTTTGCTTTAACATTTATACTCCTGAAAAAATTCCTCTCATTTACAAGATTTTAACTATTTATGCAACAACAAGACAACCAAGAATCACCCTTAAACAATCCAAAACCAGCTGACATATTAACACCAGAATGCCTTTAAATCACTTTCTATTAATAAGGTACTTTAAAGTCTGATAGTACCATATGTATTACTTTTCTTTGTAAAAGGTGAGATCTCAAATCAACATTACCAATCTTTACAAAGCATTGTGTATATATAATTAATTACTAATTTTCTAGAAGTCATATACTTCATGACAATTTATCCAATAAAAAAATATGAGGAAAATTACAGGATCTTAAAATGCACTGGTATTTAAAGAAATAAAGTAAAATTAGCCATTAACATTTCCCAGACTATTGCAATACATCAAATAATTTGGTCTTCAACAAGTTTTATAACTGAGAATGTCAAGTATTAAAACACCTATTAAATATCTTTGTAAAAAGATCTCAAAGTAAAAATGTTTCATAAATTATATAAGCAATTATGTATTTTTAATCATTATAAGTTTGTTGATTGAATTGTACATGTAAAGTCAATGAATATCACTGTGCATTTTTACCAAGATGTAACTATGTACTGCTTTAGACATAAGAGATTTATTCATCAAACAGTGGTTGCTTTAATTATGTAAGAGTTGAGTTGTTCATCTAAGTATACCCTTATGTTCTTGTATTGATAAGTGACAAATGGCTCATAAGCCACTGATCTAAGAAAACATAAATCAGAAATATGTTGACAACCTGCTCATAAATGTATTAAACCTGAGATTGTATTCAGTATGCCAGTATTCCATTTTCTCAGAATTGTATCATGATTGTATGAAGGGATTTTGCCATGTGATAACCAATGTCTGATTTTGCATTAATTAGTTCTGTTCTGTTCTGTTAAAGCTTATACTTTCTAACTAATGGACAAGTGCTTGCTCTATTAGAACAATTAGTATGCAAAAGAATTATACTTTGTGATTTACCCTGTTGACTATCTAACCATCCCAAGAAAGATTCATTATTCATTTGTAACATTTTTATAATGGATTGAATTCCTTCACTAATGGAGTGCTTATATTTATTTACATTTTCTGAATGTATTCTTAAACAATAATGCCAAGCAAGAAAAGTAACCCTATGCCTTACAATGTTTTAAAATTGGACACTCAATAATAGGCTACTGCCTTTTACAGTTACATAATATGTGAATATAAGCATTTCAACCTTTATACAGACATGAACAGCATTTAATGAGATTCACTTACGGGGAACATATGGTTTTCTAAACTGGACGCCAATGCGGCATATTAGCAGGTGGGCATTAAACCAGAGGATAGGAAAAAGACAGCATTCATCACCAGGTACGGTCTATTTGAATATGTACTGATGGGGTTTGGTCTAACAAATGCACCAGCCACTTACTCGCGTGGTCAACCTGGTTCTCCGAGGACTGACCTGGAAGACCGTCTTGGCATTTCTGGATGATATCCTGGTGATGGGCAAGACCTTTAGAGAACACCTGGAAAACTTAGAAGAGGCATTTAAGGGCTTCAGGGAACATGGATTGAAGCTGAAACCCCAGAAATGCTGATTTTTCCAGACTGAGGTGGAATTCTTGGAAAGAATGGTCAATGGGGAATAGTTGTCCGTGACTGAGAAAAATATACAATCAGTTACCAACTGGGCAGTCCCGAACTGTCCTATGTTTTGTAAATGATCACAGGGCCTTCATTAAAGATTTCGCTAAACTAGCGCAACCTCTGTATGCCATCACAGGGAAACAGAAGTTTATATGGGAGGAGGAACAACAAACAGCATTTGAAAAGTTGCGGAGGTCCGTGGTGGAACCTCAGGTGTTAGCAATCCCAAATCCCTCAGACCCTTTCATACTGGATGTTGATGCCTCTAACTGGGCCATTGGAGGCATCCTTAGTCAAGTCCACAATGGCAGGGAGAGAGTGGTCGCTTATGGCAGCTTGCCCTCACTCCGGAACAAAAAAGATATTGTCTACTTGTAAAGAGCTGCTGAGCATTTAAAGGTTTACAAGGCAATTCAGGTATTACTTATTGGGGAAAGTGTTTACGGTGTAAGGACCGATCACTAAAGTCTGACCTGGTTGTTGAGGTTCAGGGACCGCCAAGGACAGCTTGCCCTGTGGATGGAAGAACTAGCACAATACCACATGGTTGTTAAGAACCGACTAGGATACAAGCATGGGAGCACTGACGCCTTATCAAGACTACTGGACAGATTAACCCATTGTTCCTCGTACTTGACAGGGATACAGCCAAAGGGTTTCCCATGTGGAGGATGCAATTATTGCTGTCGGGCTCATGCACAGTGGAGAAGTTTCATTGAGGAGGCAGACAATGCAGTGAACTATGCTAATAGTGGAAGTTTGCAGTTAATGACAGTGCCAAGCGATAACACAACAGTGGGAGCAGTTTGTTCCCAAGAGTCCAGTGAAGGCTACAACCAAGGGGATATAATGGCTGCACAAGATTCACTTACTATACAGCTTGAGCAAAACGTCCAAAACAAGGAAGGGTTTTGTCACACCCATAGACAAGAGGTGTCGATGGATATATCCATAAACAAATTGTTGGTGATGGTCAATGGCAGTGTGAGACTACCGGAAGTAACATCCCCCAGAAACCCATGTAGCTGGGGTTTTACAGCCCAAGAGCTCAACCAGTCCCAAGCGAAGGATTATTATTATTATGTTGTTTTATGGCGCATCGACAGCTTTGGTCATTTAGCGCGCAAGAAATGTTAAAAATATGTGAAACTAAAAAAGGTTATGTGATATTCTTGTAAATATGTTAAACTTGTGCAAATATAGCGTGTAAAAAGGATCATTATGTAAGAATATATTTCCCAAGCGAAGGATGTCAACTTGCAAGTTTTTCACCCATTTCTGCACAACCAATGCGAACCGGAGGAAGGGGCCCTGTTCTTGTCAAGTCCAGAGGCAAAATACTACTGGATAAACAAAGAGATGTTCAAACTAATGGATGGGGTAATCTTCAAGAGAAAACTGTCACCGCAAACATACTTACTACATCTCTGCCCAATTTATATAAAATGTCAGATTAGGTTTCCGATAAATAGTCTCCTAAATAGTTGTTATCACTGTGTTTTATATTTCCCGATTTCTTAATACCATTATACAAAATTATTATAAATCATACAATCCAAAAATTATAGTTTCCAATATATACATATGGGGAACATGACAGAATTTAATAATGTATGAGTCTTGTAAGAGGACAACTAGACAATGCTTCACACCAAGCTCTAGACCTTGTGGTTTGGGACAAGAAGATTTTCAAAGTTTACTTTTAAAATCTATTTTTAGCTCCTGTGACCTACTTATGCAACAGACCAGAACCATTCATATAACTTCGAAGGAGGACCACCTAAGGATCATTCCTGTGAAGTTTGGTCAAAATCCATAGAGTGGTTTAGGAGGAGATGATGTTTATAGTTTCCACTATATACATATAGGGAACAATCCCCGCCCCCTGGCAGCCATGTTTTTTGACGGAACTTAATAATTTATGCAATCTTGTAAGAGGACCACTAGACAATGCTACACACCAAATATCAAAGCTCTAGACCTTAGGGTTTTGGACAAGAACAATTTCAAATTTTACACTTTTTTTGCTCCTGTGACCTAATTATGCAGCGGACCGAAATGACTTATGCAACTTTGAAAGAGGCCTAACCAAGGATCATTCCTGTAAAATTTGGACAAAATCCATTTAGTGGTACATGTATAGGTAGAGTTGTTGTTTCAAGAAAATGTTGATGCACGACGCACGATTCACAATGCATGACAACGGACATCCAAGGATCCAAAAAGCTCACCATAAATAGTACAATTTGATAAGTGCATACAACAAGCAAGTATAACATAGACTAATTAAGACACAAAAAATCTGATAAACACAAAATTTTAAGCAAATTGTCATACAATTTTGAATATAAGATGATGTCCCAGTTTCCCGAAATAATACATTATGTGATAATTTGTGTGCAAACAAATCACTACATCTATAACAAGCAAGCAAACCCTTAATCCAACTTTCAGCAGCCCATGCCTACAGTCCTTACAGCACTTTGATTATATATCAGCATTTCAGGACCACTGCCCTTATCTTTAAAATGAGTTCATATTCAGATATCATAATACCTGTAGTAATGAACCATGCATGAATAAAAAAAGAAGATCTCTGTTACAATGACCCAAAACAAGTTTTAATATCAAACTTCAATACCTTTTCTAATCATGTGCATACAACATACATCAACCAAGCTCCCCACAGTGGTTATCTCTCTTATCAGTTAAATAACAACCAGTGTCATGACCAGGACATTCTTCCTGATACGGAAAGACTCTTCTATTTATGGACTCATATCAAACAACACACTGAATGACCATTCCCTGCCTTCCAATTAATCTGTGTTAAGGGACCACTTTGTAGTACAAAGATTAATATTATCATAATCCAAAATGATTCTTTCTTATCAAGTAAAATTCATTCATATGTGCATGCAACATATAGACAGATCTGTAGTAAGACAAGACATTTAATAGTCTGTACCGAATATACTTGCTGTCGCACAGTTATGTATGTCATTACGATCATCACAATCTCATTTTGGAAACATTTTTCTCAATACTGTATACATCCACACCAGCTATGACAACAAAAGTCAAGCAATACCACCAGGACCTTCAGAGAGGGATGAATGACCCAACAGGATGGATAATAGGACTATGAACCAGAATGTTTTACGGACAACGAGTAAGACAACTACTGCATCATGGTCACTTGTCGGTGGGAAGACATGTAAGAGTATTAAGTATTGTGAGTATATACATAATAAACTGTAACTAAACTGTACCAGGTATAATAAACTGGCAATATAACAGCATTATCTTCGGTTTATACATTATTTCAAATTATTAATCACCTATATCACCTATCAGGGGTGTAGCTGGGCCATTTTTCAGACTTTCTATGGAGGGGTCCACTTTTGGTCATAATTGTTTTTTCAATTTTTAACTTTAATATCGCTGGCAATGCCCCTGCTTATCTCAACTAATATTCTTTTGTAGCTAATATCATGTAGAGCACAGGACAGTATTTCAAACAAGCCATAAAAACTAGCTCAGGTGAGTCAAAATAATTTAAGTATCTAACTCTGCTAACTGAAAAATATGGAAAATTCTAACCATATTCACACAATTGACATAATCTGAATGACATGTTGACTTGTAACCTTTACTGCAACAGACTTTGGTCAATGCACTCTGTCAGACAGTCCGCCTACAGAAATGGTCTTTACTCAATATACGGAATCACAAAACTACATGCATAAGCCTATACTTGCTGATTAGGAAACCAATCTCAATATAAATATTTCATTATATAGCATATCTTATATAATTCCATTGAAAAATAACTCTTCTATTCATGTATGTTTCAACAGTTTGATGGAAGAAAGCAAGACAGAAAAATACCTATTCTCACCAAATATAATTCTCTCACAAAATTTCTGACATTTCTAAAATTCATCCAATCAGACTGAGGCTGTTTTGTCAAAGCATAGTGCAAATGTCTATTACTTGAAACACTTTCATTTTAATGCACTGGTATATACACAAAAGTTGAAATGAATTAAAGCACCTTGATATTGCTTTCTGTAAGTTACACTGTCTTCCATGCATTACCTACCACAGAAACCAGTCAATGCAACAACAAAACCACATCTATAAACTGACCAATTAATGGGACTAAATCACCTTCCCCGGACCATTCAACATGTTACTCAACCAACATCTCTCTTACACCACAAACACCAACCAAGGATACTAAAACTATCACTGAAAGTGAGTAATACCCCAGCAGACTGGAAGTGAGTAATACCCCAGCAGTACCACTTTGTCAGAAAAAAGAGCTGTATATCAAGCTTATATACAGTCCTTGATGATTATGTGACACACTACAACTCATCATGGAGATTGTCCATGTGAAGTTTCATGAAAATCCTCCAAAAACTGTAGATGTAGTTCGCTCCACAAGTTTTTGTTAACAGACCAACCGACCAACCAACAGAGTGACTCCTGTATACAAACTTTGTTTGCCAGGGGTATAATGAATGAAATGATGATAAATGAAAACTTCAAATGATGATAAAATAAATAAATGAATAAACAATATTGTAGTAGAGAATACAACTTACATTTTTATTGCTATTATACTCCAGTCAATCACTCTTTCCACTTCTAGATGATGATGATGATTTTGATGTTTTTTGTTAACTAATGATATTAACAGGTACAAACAATTATGCAGACAAATTTTAGAAAAATGAAGTGAATAGAGTCACTTATCTGTGTGATTCTGTTCTATTCTGTAATGTCTTTTCCATGTTCTGATGACTTCTACCATAATTACAGCTCCAATGGTGCAAGATTACTTCCATGGTACTGGATTCAATCACTGTCATCTATAAGGCAAGAAATTAACATCAATTTAACAGATTCTAGAATAAAAACAAACATACAAGTAGATGATATAAAACAGTCAACTCTAGTTATATTATTAGTTATACAGGTTGTTGACAGGTTATAATCCCCCATAAACCCTGTCAACAACCTGTATAACGAATTTATAATACTGCAAATCCATGTTTTCATACAAATTTAGTTAAACAAGCAATGTTGCGATGCCTAGCTCTCTAGATCTAATATTTAGATACTGTATGTGTATTTTTGCTGTTTTTGATTCAAAAAATTGTTTAGAGTGTTTTAGTTATGTATAATATAAGTAATTAAAACGTTTTCCTTTTAAAAGCTGGAATTACTTGCTGCAGATCAAATTTCTTTTATTTCACTCGCACATATATTGCCTGTATTGTATACCCCATAAGGTACCTCAATACACATGGTTAAGCGTGCGCTTGATTCTGAAATTCACATTTCAAGCGTCTGATCACATGGACTTTATCAAGCTGAATTTAGCTCAAACCTTAAACAATCTATCGTTTTGAATATAAATACAAGAACGCATTTAATCTTTGCAATATTTATTGACTCCTGTATGAAGATCAATTGTCAATTTCTAGTTACTTGCGGACATCAAGCAATAAAAGTTTTCAAGCCAAGCCAAGCCATCAACAAAAATGGCCATGAGGTGCATGAAGGGGAAATTAGTTTGCACGTCATATACCCTGTCAGCGTTGTGTATATAGAATACTATATGTGAGCCTTTAATTATTGAAAATACTGGATTTTTATTTGCAGTATTATAATGTATTGAATACGTCATTATATTGAATTTGACCAATGAAGCAATGTGCATATTTGATCCCACTGCCTGGATTTGTTTTGTTAAACAAATATTCTATTGTAATGAGAGTTAACTGTATATTATCAACGCCAGTGTAGTAGGGCTGCAATGATGCAGACCTGGGGTGGCATTCACAAAGCATCTTAGATTTTTTCGTAAGAAATTTCGTAAACTCTTAGAAATTTCTTAGCTAAGAGTAAACTATTTTTTACTCGTAAGTACTATTCAAGAAGCCTCGTAGGAAATATCTTAGATAAAATATTATCCTAAGTTTGAGAAATATCTTACGTTACAATTTTGTCCCAAGAAATTTCTTAACGTTGTTGCTATGTAAAAGTGGAATTTCCCAACCTTAAAATAGTAACGGAAGTAAACACAGCAGTACATATATGACAATTTCTATCCAGAGTTGTCGTTCCTGCATGTTTTAATTATACACATTAAAGAACAAGATACTTACAATTTGCATAGATGTACCATACATTACATGGTCTTGAAGCAGCATTTTACTTAATTTACTCAACATGTTGTATAATATAATGATGTCATCAATATGTTATCAATAACAAAATTGATAGAGATACTTCAATACTTGCGATAATTTGACATAAATGAGATTTCTGGAGTCTGTGTTTCACACACTCTCAATTTTTAATTTATCTATTTGTATAGCAGTGTAATTCTATTCAGATTGTGAATAGAACGTCTATAATTAGTGTGCCATAGTCTCTTATAATTCTTATAGAAGAGTCTTGCATGAGTATGTATGCATTGTGTTACTGAAATATTGTGTTATATATGCAAGAATGAGACTTTAATAAAATATATATATAAACATACATTTAGGCAAGTACATGATGATCCATTTTAGAATGCACTTATCAATTACTTGGTTTTGTGTTGCTGTCAATTTAATGACTTTTTGTAAACTATAAATATGTTGCCTGCTGTAATATAACACAATAAAATGTACTGTTACTAGGGTGTACTAGGGAAAGTCCTTCAATTATAACTTAAATAACAATTACACAAGCATTGTTTACAGGACACATGTTGTCTTAATAATTAATCAGACAGACAAAAAATTAAAAAAATGTTCTACTTAAATGTTTGATATTCAGTTAATACTTATTAACTGTGCATAAATATACAGCAATTAAATAATGTTAATGTATCAAACCTATTTTTTTGACTCATGTGTAGTTTCCATTAAAATGAATAATATTTGCATTATCCCTAGCTGAGTAAGTGTTCATGCAAAATGATTTGCAATATAATAATTACACCATTGCACAATTACATGAAATGGAATTAGAATTACATCATTTTCAGGATGTAATATGAAAACATTGTACCAAATAGAATATGTTAAACAGAAATGTTTAGCACTCTTGTAAATGAAGATTTGGGATAAAATTATACAGCATACATATAAAGCAGTAGGGAGTGCATGATTCATTTCATGTATCTAAATAAATGTGTTTTCTGTACTTTTTAAACACCCAAAGTAATATGTTTGTTTGAAAGTAGTCAGGCTGGTCATGAATATTTATTTAATGTATACTAAACTGTAACTGAAGGGACATTTAATACACATATATACAGCTAATATGTGACTGAAGTGACTCACAAAGTTGTGATTTTAATCAGCATCCACAGTAACACTTCCATGGTTGATGGATGTGTAAATAAACAACCTTGCAACAAACCTTTAAAGGATTATTTCAATACACACATTAAAGTTTACTGTTATTATATTCTTCAAGTGGTCAATATATTGCTGATATTCTAGTCTGGTACTTTGTACAATTATGTCCATCTCAAATGCAAATGGGCATTTTTTATTATGATAACTATTCCTAGATTTTAAGTGATTACAGAACAAATATAATATTGTTCATTTGCAAGTAAATATGGAGTGCTTAAATAATAATACCATTTTAAGATATGATATACATGTTGTATAATTTTGGTGTGGGTTATAAGAAGACTATAATACTAATGTGTGTGCAAAGATCTCCAGGACTAATAAAATCAAAAACAAATCAATTCAGGATCCAAATTTTTTATTCAGGTTACATACAACAATAAATCATGAACTAATGACATACAAGCTCTGCTTGCCATACAACTGATTTTTCATAGGTTTATGTTGTTTTTCCACAATAACTACCAAAATGTCATGTGTGTTATCAGCAACCAGATGATATGAGCTGATCAGAAAATAATGACACTGTATTTTCCACATGTGCTAATAAATTGCTGACAAAACTAAATATGTATTACACAAACTTCCAAGGTTTTTTGTCTTTTAGTACACATCTTTATTTCAAATAATGATGTTTCAGTAACGTTTTGTAATATATTGGATCTTCATATCTTCATTGTGGCACTGTACAGTGAATCTCCTGTTACAGTCAACTGTTGTACCATGGATAGTTCTATACATCTCATACCATAACATCAAAATGATTCAAGTAATAAGATGATGTTTTTCCTGAAAAGATATTTAAACAAATAGATTTGTAAGGCCGAAAAAGATTTAATAAAATTATAAAACATGTACATTACACATACTAAAATTTACCTATTAACTAAAACAATTGAATGTGGTTCATAAAACATCTTATCAAAGCTCTAAATAAATTACTGTTTTCTGACAAAACAGAGAGCGATTTTATTCCTGTGCCTCAGGTAGGAATGATCATAATCATTACAACAGCGTCCATTCAAAGAACTCATATCCACAAACAGAAACTAATATGTATGCAAAATACATAAATAAGTAAGCAAAAGATTACTTCCGCATCGCGAATACATGTGACAAACACACAGTTTATGACATTTAGTAAACGTTCCTGTAGTCAACGCATATGGTAAAACGACCAACTATGATTAATGTCAGTTCAAAAACGAAGTTTACTAGTACCTGTATTCAGTAATACACTTTTACAAGACAGATTCGATTTTTTGACAGCTGATTTCCGTGCGTGTAAGAAAGTAAAATATACAGATTTAATCCAAACGGAATTTTTGCATAAATATGTTTGTAAAATATGATAAACTTACCTTGTATACGTTGAGAGAGCCGGAAATAACCGTGTTTAAAATCACAGAATGTACCGTCGCCATTTTTAAGAAATTTCTCAAGTAAGATAAGATACCTATAGACGTATTTTATTTATTGAAAAAAATCTTAGATGAAACACGAATATTTAAGACTACAATGGGCTATTTAAGACCAAAATAATTCTAAGATGTTTTGTGAATAGCTTTTAAGAAATATTTTAATTTTAAGTCAAATTTGAGAATTTTCTAGCAGATAAGAGAAATATTTTTATCTTAGATGCTTTGTGAATACCACCCCAGTTGTCATATCCAACAATCTGTCTTCTCACATAATACCCGATAAATTTAATCGATAATGGAAGCAATCGATCGCTACTGTTCCGTATCTTTCGGCAATTTCCGGAAGATCACCGACGCAGATCATAGGTCATTAATGAGGGTCATAAAACCCCAGAGTCATAAACACCGGATTAGCAATAGTATTAGGCCTACCGTGTTTTAAGTTATAGTGGTTTTAGCGGGATATTTATACATAAGAAAACAGAAGTTTTTTTTTATGTTTTATAATTGTCGTTATTTTTATACATTTCAACAGAGACTAGGCTTAAATTAAAATTAGGTTTGTTTGCCCTTTACCGACCGACCCGAGATTTGGCCGCCGACTCAAATAATTTTATTGCAAAATTCGGATTTTAATTTTTTTTTTTTTATTTTTTTTTTTTTTTATTTATTTTTTTTTTTTTTTTGGTTATAAACCCGACTATACACCATTATGTCACACTACGATGTGTGCAGTTTGTTCTTCTTAGTTTCAAAACAATGACTATTTTTGTTTCATTATGTTTGCCTTATGATAACTTCCTCTTGCTTAGAAAAACTTTGGAACCCAAAGTTAGAAAAAAGTATGACACAAAAATGGTCATAGTTGCCCTTATAATATTTTCATCAACAATTAATTGAAGCCTTGTGCTCATACTCACTAAAACAGACGGGCTATATAAAGTATTAAAAATTAAAGTACACATAAAAGTGTCAATTTTCATTTTACCAACATTAATGTTTTCTGAATTGATCCGAGCTTATGTTAACCATGTTTTTGACAACCACATGACTTTGTCATTTAATCGTATCTTTTTTAATATTTACAATTATTTTACTGTACCCGCCCACCCAATGTACCACGTGCCAAAATTACCACGCACGAACAATACATTTCGACTAAAACATATTAAAATTTCCACAATAAAATAAAATATTTTTCCTACCTACCTACCCACCTCTAAAATCTAGGGTCGGTAAAGGGCAAACAAAGACTTTTTTAATTATGGCCCTATATATACCTATCTTATATCTCAGATTTCAAACATAATATATGTCTCTATTATTTAATATAAAGCAAACGCTTGTACACATATTTTAATGACTATCAATATACATTTATATTTTACGGCCCACACAAACTCATATTAAAGTGTGACGTTATATATTTAACTTCCCTACGTCTGCATATTCAAGTTTATTCCACTTTCAATTTTATTTCATAACGCTCTTCAGTAAATCAATTAATTTTTCTTTCTTTCTTAAGTTTGTGCTGGCTCCCTTCTTTTTCAAAAAATCTTAATTTCCTGTTCGGTCATGTCGTCGAAGTTTACACTAGAACATATATTTCTTGTTGGTGATTTTCATGCGCGATTTCAATTTCCCTATTTATCCTAAGTTTTTTTACCGATCTTGACATATAAATTATACTTTCCCAATAGTCACTCTTGTCTTTATTATATGTTCTTTTTTGTCGTTCAATCATGCTAGTTCGATTTCATTTGATGAATTTGCTTCAATATATCATTAGTTTTCTCGACACCTTGTCCAGAAAACTGGATTAAACTACCTAGTCTGGATACAAACATTTTATTATTTTAACATTTCCATTTATCATTTTGCTTGGGGTAAATATCTTACTGCAGTACTATGCGCTAATTATCCTTGTTTAATGACCCTTGAAACTTTGACCATCGTTCTTATAAGCCCGAGGCATTGATTATTACGGATTAACTTTAATACCTTTAATTATTATCGTCTATGAAATTGCGGCAATATATGTGCCAAATAGACCGTGCATGGGTTTAAGCCGAATAGTATACGTATCAACAACCTTGTCATTTTTAAAGTACATAATTATAAACGTAATTGTATTTCAACATTTATCATCGTTAAAAATTAATAAATAATACTATAGAGAAACATGAAAACATCATATAGCTTTAAAAAGTATCACGTCTATACATGTATAATAGTTAATGGTATGTGTAAAAAATGCTGAAACTATAGAACGTAATCATTATATTCCTTGATAGCATCGAATCTCGGACTGCATAGTCACGCATATAGATGACTATATATGGAACAATTACATAACAGCATACCGTAAAAAGTAACTTCGAGTAACTATTCCCGACACTTTAATAGTTTACTAAGTGCATTAGAGAGTCATATAAAGTGTATACGAACTTTTCCTGAATAAATACAAATATACATATAAAATATTACTTCTAGTAAAATGTGCATATGACCACTTTCGCTAAATATACTTAAAGCCTTTTGATAATGACTGTCTTAAATTAATACTTACATTTGTTCTTCTTTTATTAAGGTACAGGTGTGGCAATAATTATTTTGGTGTGAAATTTCAAAACTTTAATTGACAAAGTGCAATAAAATAAATTTCATACATTTACATTCTTTAGCTGATACAAATGACTAATACACAAATTAGTAAATATTACCAAGTGTTTTTTTTCAATTTCAAGACCTTTTAAGATAACATGTAATTCAGATTATTAACAATTTATAATATAATTCAACAGTATTTCTATTATTACCCTGAACCTGTTCGAAAGGCTTTATAACTTTAATCATTTATTGTCAAGATTTCTATAATCCGCACTGAAGGGAGTTTTATTGCCGTGCTATAAAAACATAAACGGACCGCAAACCCGATTAACTTCGTTAGTTTCCGTTAGTTTCCGCTACTGTTTAACGGACTTAACCGAACATATAAAATAATTACAGGTGGTTTGACAAAAGTATTAATTCCCCCGCCTAATTTTTTTTCAATTTCACATTTGAAAACATCATTGTTTCAAAAAATGTATATTTTATATGAAAGTGAATGCGAACCTCAAAAAAGTTTTAAAGGGAAAAAGTTATAGCTAATTAAACAACAAAAGTTGATGGATTTTTCAGTGAAATTACCGACTTTGTATGTAATTCAATAGGAATAAAGGGGCACTCTATGTTTGTATGAATTCCCCCACCTAAATTCTGTCTCTTATTATTTATTTTTATATATTTGAAATCCTAAGATTTTGTTCTTTCCAAATCTGAATGCGAACTTGAAATATGTTAATAAATAAGAAAGTTATTCCCTAATTTGTTAAACGTCCCTTCTTATTTCTATATAGCCGATTATCGATTTTTTAGTTATCGACAGAAGACAAATTGTTGCATATGCAGGCGCGTAGCTGAGCCCAAATTGACTTTACGCACTCTGCTAGGGGGGTCTGGGGGCATGTTCTTTGGTCTATGGTGTCTTTTCAAGTATATTTTACAACATAGAATGTGGTACTATTTGACCCCCCTTAACTCCCAGTGTACATTTTTATTGCGTTTTTCGCAATTATTTCATTTTTATTTTTTCGACCTGTCTAAAATTATTTTACGCACGTGCATACATGCGTAAGCCAAGCTACGCGCCTGGTTGTCTCTCAGTTTCGTTCAGTTTCTTTCGGTTCGGTTACATAAATATATGAAATACATAAAACTCTCAATAACTGGTAATTTACTGTAAAGAAGGAACGTGAAATACCCACATTATAGATCATAAGTTCTTAAATAAATAACGCCAATCAAAAAAAATTGAATGTTCATTTTTCTTTCTGCTAGATTAAATTGTGCTGTTCAATCCCACTGAGGGGCCTGCTAGTTTTTCCCCTGAGTTTTACCATAACAGTGAAGTAAATCAAGGGGTAAAAGTGCACCCAATGTGGGACTTGGATTCATAACCCGTAACACTAGTATGGCCCTCTACCCACTGAGCTAAAGGGGCAGCCGTCTAAGCCCACACCACTACACTCAACCTCCCCCTTCCGGCATTTGAGGCTCAACCACCATGAGCCGTCAAACACCACTGCCACCATTGAAGTCAAGCAAGGGGAAAAGTGTGCCCAATGTGGGGCTCGAACCCACGACCCCCTTACACTAGTAAGGTGCTCTACCGACTGAGCTAACCGGGCGGCTGTCTAAGCCCACACCACTACACTCCTCCACCTTCCGGCAGTTGAGGCTCAACCACCATGGGCCGTCAAACACCACTGCCACCATAGAAGTAAATCAAGGGGGAAAAGTGTGCCTAATGTGGGTCTAGAACCCACGACCCCGTAACACTAGTACGGTGCTCTACCCCACACCACTACAACAGCACCAAATACAAATAAAATGATATTCATATTCTATGTCTAAAGTGTTACAACATAAGGCAATATCTTTGCTGACGAATTCGCACAAGAATATAATTATGTTTATACCTATTCAACATATGCAGACCACCAAATTTCTTGACTCGGTCACAGAAAATGGACACTGTCCTATCTGGGACCATTAACATCCAGGATATAACACAGCGAATGAGCACATAAAACACATATATCCTACATAAAACATAATTCAATCCAAAGTATGTACAATTTCGTCCATTTAATCCAGTCGTAAACATCGTAAACACATGCTAAATTTCCATCCGCCATGAAATGGCGCACATATTTCCACAACACATAACAGTCAGCAACAAAAGTCCGTGATTTAAAGGTCACATATTATGATGACCCTAGAATCGGACGTTACGAAAAGTGTTCGAGTTTTTCCGCTAGTATTCGACAAAGATAATTATTATACATACTGTCTACACACCGAGCTTCTCGTGCATTTCCGTTTCACGGTATGAAAACACGCCCGAGGGATTAATTCTTTAAACTGACCGCCTGAAAAGGTCTCCGTTATACTGTGTGTACAATTACGCGATACATATAATCCAGGGCCGTAAATTACATGGAGGCAAGTTGCCTCCTATTGCGGGCTGAAAAAAATAATCATTTTTTGTCTAAAAAGGGTCCAAAATAGTTTGATGTATTCATTAGGTGAATTGGGCGGAACAGGTGTCATACAAACAATTGGTTGTTCTATTCTCTGGGACACTGTGAGTCGTCGTCAGGAAGTTAAACGTGCGTGTTGCCGCGTAAATACTCTGATTTCAATGTCTTTGTCCAGTCGCGAACATTGGAAATGCAGCAAATGCAATAGACGTACTCTTGATTTAGTTGGTCATGTGCTTTTTCAGTGTGAAAAGAATCAACACTCAACATCGCTACTCATGTCGTTACTGTATGAAGTTGAAACTGGTGACCAATACCGTTCTAGAATACGTATGTCTTTGCGTGATCAGTGTAAACGTATTTTAAAGTTATTTGTTCTAGTACTAATAGGAAAGTTGCATTACCCTCATTTACACTGTGTTTTGATTAAAATATTATCACATTAATTGTGCCATTTGTGGTAAAACTATTTGAGTACGTATTATCTGCTGATATGTATATCATTAAACACGAAGACACTTAGATCAAATTACACTTACGTATGCACAACACTTGTTTTTTTTAAAGTGAAAACATTAAGTGTTTTTCATATTGTTCTATACTGTTTGGTATCTTAGTTTGATGTTTTGTGAATTTATATACTATATTTTTTGTGTATAGTCTCTTTATACACTATATGTCTTGTGTACAGTCTCTTTATATATTATATGTTCTTGTAAATATTTATGCTCTCCTTATTTGGAGGAAAATAAAGATATATATACACACCGAGCTTCTCGTGCATTTCCGTTTCACGGTATGAAAACACGCCCGAGGGATTAATTCTTTAAACTGACCGCCTGAAAAGGTCTCCGTTATACTGTGTGTACAATTACGCGATACATATAATCCAGGGCCGTAAATTACATGGAGGCAAGTTGCCTCCTATTGCGGGCTGAAAAAAATAATCATTTTTTGTCTAAAAAGGGTCCAAAATTTTTTTCGCCACGCTCCGCTCGGCGGGGTGCCTCCCCTTCCAGGGGAGGCAATTTACGGCCCTGTAATCTTTGGCACGTTGTTTTGTACCATCATTAAATCTTTCACCCATGATACCTACCCTCGATGTTTACGAGAATATTAGGGGTGGTTTCAGCCGTGTACTACACGGCTTCTACACATACTACGCCCATATTTTAAAATATCCAACACCCATCACTGTTATCTTTTTGCTATATATAGTAAGTTTCCCTTTCAACTCGACCACCTCCGATAAACAAGACATAAAACAACATAAATTTCAAATTACTGTCTAATTTGTGATTTATGGGTAGCACTTGGGCAACCGACTACATTGTGAGTGACCGAGTAACGTTGTCAAAATTTCATATTCTTATTATGCGGTAAAAAACGATACATATGCCACTTTCAATATACATTTCTCGCCTGCTTTTTAAAATGTAGAATTGCAATATCGTCACACTGGAACCAAGTTATGAACTGTGTGTCCGTCTGTCTGCCCGTGTCACACGAAAACTCCGTCTGGATCAGTTAAAATTCACTTGCTATATATACATGTTTTGGTCAGAAAAATGTCGGAAATTGCATCTAGTTCAATTAACTATTACGAAGCTATTGCTGTCATTTAATCAGGCTGATAACGTGGTCCAAGTGAAGTCGAACAACGCTACTGCTAATCAAACTGAAGATATTACAATCGGATCATTTCGGCTATTATTAATATACATATACTTCGGAAGAAACGTGGCGGGAAAGTAGTTCCGATATGGCTGCCAAAATGAATGTATGTAGTCTCTGTGGAAAGCATGGCAGAGCTAATTTAAATATTAGAGTACAAGGCACACGCAACATCAAAGATAATGCCTAAACCTTCTATGATGAGGATCTTTATTAGTAAACGGAATCCCGCTACGTCATTGTAAGACTCAATGCGGAAGCAAGCAATAAATGTCGTCTAGTTGAACAAAGGTTCTTTTGGCGAAAAATGGCACGTGAAACCTTGGTTGTCGCGTGGCATGCTACAGCGCAAGCCAATCTGAACACCTCGGCCTTTTTTAAGGAACATCCTCGGATGTATCAGGACGTTTCACATTGTGAAAACATTTAAAACTTTAATTCTTTATAAGAAATAACTCTTCACTTGATATTATTTAGTCTGTAGAAATATAACGAAGTTAAAATACTAATATTACATCCAAATTAAACTGAAACATTCCTTACTTATAATATTTCTTAATATTCGTCTACGAGGAGAAACAAGAACTCGTCAGTCAACCAATACAATATACTTTTTCATAATGTGAGTTAATGGAAAATGATCATATCATTTATATCCTTCTTCATTGATTGATTACTTTACAGACGTGTATGGTCGTCAATGTAATTCATGGCAATAAGACGAGCTTATCATACAGCTATAAACACAAATTGAATAAGCGCGTTAAAAACTATTAAGTATATAATAACACATGTATAGTTAGGTGGGGCAAAATGCCCATACGATGTAAAAGGCCTACTCGTAAAAATTCTGACATCGTTAGATTTGCTGTGCGCGTGATATTCTTTTTGTGACGTCTTACGCAGATGTTAATACCGCGAACAATTTTAATATCTTCAAAGATAAGTTTTTAATTCTCATTTTAGTCATTTTACACTATTTTGTGTTAACGCTGATTAGTTGGTATTTTAGTATTGCCTCGTACACCTTGTATTCTCGATTTTGCCATTCGTGCGTTTGTTTGACGGTATTTAGGCAGTGCTTACAGGATCGCGAAATTGTACTACATTTTACAAGAAGTTATATCTGTATAATGTTTAGAGATTGTTGCACCTTATCAAAAATGCGCTTTGTCCCATACATGGCCCACCTTACGCTACTATATATAATCCAGGACGAAGACATAAGCAGCCATATACTGACCTTGCTCTCAATAAATAAATTATATACATCAGAATACGAAATAAGATATGCGTAATGATGTCCCAGCTTGTAGCTGAATCGGTAAGATCTTAGAAATGAAGGTTCCATGCTCTTTTATTCCAAAACTAACCTCTAAACCAAAGTAACATAACTGTTATAAACAGACATACACAAGACCATAGCAGTTATCTCCCCTACATTAGGATAAAATACATACTATATGATACAGTGTCAACACCCTCAAGACTAGCACGGTTCTCATCCGAATGAGCTAACCATGTGCCTGTTTAACCACACAACGCGGTGTTAGGCCAACTCGTCCCTAGCCAATTGGCTCAATCATATTCTGTTTTATTAACTTGTCCAAATAATTGTCTGAATTTCCACAGAAAACAGTTTACACAGTTTACATTACATTAAAGGCTTATAGAAATGTTGGAAATATTCAAAGTGTTGTGTTGTGATATAGCTTATTCTTTAATTGTTTAATATCATGAGTTTAACCACGCCTATTATTATATTGTAACTGTCTCTGATACTCGGGTACAATATACAGGTAACCCTAACCTAGTAGAGACATATAGTATACCATGTCGTTTCGGTAATAAAATCAAACATTTGTACGACATTTTGGCTTATTTATAATTACATAAAATTATATCATGTTACGGTCACAAAAACAAGTAACTTTTATGAAAAAGTCCACGTACATCGTGGATTCGTATGGGGGCGCCCATGACACTTAACGATAGTGTGAACGTACTAAGAGTGTTCTAATGTATTCGTAAAGTTACGACAAATTCTACGATGAACTTAGTTAAGTTCAGCTAATGTTCATGCAACACATTTTCGTAGCTACGTTAACGTAAGATAGGGTTTATGATAAGATACAGTCTTCGTCTTAAGATCGGCTATGAAACGGGGCCTTATGTTATGCAAAACTGCTTCCTTATGTCCCGGTAGTTAGTTTGCCAAGTATGCAACGGCGGTATGTCATTGGTTCCACAGCCATAGAAAAGTAATCCTTATCGGAGGGAAAACCAGAACTATGGTGGCTAACAACCTTCCTGTGGTATTTGACCACGAGACTTTTCGGATCCACATGTCTTCTGAACAACTTAGTCGATTCACATCAACAGCACCGTTTCTGGGGTATGAGTACTAAGTTTGATTACCCACTTCTCCTAAGCACAAACTGAACAAAATTTCTAAAAATCGACTTGTTAATTCGTCAAAATATAAG
This sequence comes from Mactromeris polynyma, assembly GCA_032209605.1. Taxonomy (NCBI): domain Eukaryota; kingdom Metazoa; phylum Mollusca; class Bivalvia; order Venerida; family Mactridae; genus Mactromeris; species Mactromeris polynyma. Next base: position 1,749,518 of record JASFXZ010000019.1, on the reverse strand, counting down.
AACAGAAAAAATGTGCAAATTTACTCCTATTGAACAGACGGGCAACCTAAAATACACTTATTTATGTATTTATAAAAAGTGGTCAATAATTCAAAAACTATACATTTTTATAATTATTTTCCAAATGCTATTTGAATTGATTAATTAATTTATAAAGTTAGTCATACCTGTCATATCAGAGTACCATTATCAATCATACCGACGGCCCTGGAGCGTTCTTCAATGGTCTTTGTTGGCATCTATTCTGTTTTTCGTTTTGGACATACAACGTGGAGTGCATTGAAATGAAATTAACCGCTAACTATATAATTTATGTGATCCACGTGCCAAAAGTTGAAAATCGTACTCACTGTCACGCGTGGGCAACCATGAAGATAAATAGGTATTTTCTTTATAGAATTCGACAAAGTACCATTTATAATACTAGAATGCCAAATTTCAACTTGGCATGTAAAACCGTTTTATTTAATTTGTATTTTATTACATGGACGTTTAGAAAATGTGTTCAGTGTACATGCATAAATAACTTTGTTTGTTTTCGTGGTGTTGCTAACATTGTAGTGCGAGTTGTTCATTCGTTTCATTTTAATGTGGGGCGACTAGTTTCAGTACTGAAAATGATAACCAATGGGTATCAGCACCATGTCAATCCACGTTGTCTCTTCTCTTGATCTCATTTACGATATTTGTTAATTACTACCCGCGTAGTTATACTCTATCCCTACGGCAGGGTCATTTGGGGTATTTTATGTCATAGCTTTGTTCTGGATTTGTTTATACATGTATTACATAATTCTATAAAAGTTTCGATAATATCGCGGGAGAACTGATGTATATAGGTAACTTTTAATAGTATGTAATTCAGTTTTGTCAATAAACATTGTACATATTACCAACTGCAATAGTTATAACTTATAACATGTACATCACCACTCAAATTGAGTTATAAGAGACTATACAATAATCTTCAAAGATAATTAAAACATGAATAATGGCATACAATGGCATATATCATACACAATTAATATTGCACCTACAAACTACACATGTAACCGAGGATCAACAGGTAGATGCACACTCGGACAGACAAATATAAATGCAATATGAGCGTAATATATATACTGAACAAATAAAGAAACTTCCGATTTGTACACATAGTGTTTGTTGTGTTAAAGAACTCATTGTGTAAAGAAAGTAGATAGGTAAAATTAGCCTTGGTGTGTGTTATCAGAATTCATGAATTTTAGGAATTATGTTTGCACTGTTAATCGTCCACAACGTGAAACTCGATTGCACGTGCATGAATTGTTCAACATGTCCCGTGTGGTATTCGGTCAATTTGTTTTACTTGTCTTACTGATATTGTTGTTAAGTGAACGAAAACGCTTCAATTAAAAAAAAAAAAACGTCTTAACCCACATGCTAACGTCAACGAACTTCGTCAAGCGTCTTGACTTGTCCAGTGATATTTTCCATCCATTAATCCCCCTCCCCCTTCCTTCACTGTAGGCACGAAGACGCTAAATTAGTATCCATAAACTCAGGTCACTTGAGTTTATGGATACTGATTTAGCGTCTTCGTGCCTACACCAAACTCCGCCCACCTCATTAAACTTTCGTAGCTACGATGGCTATGTTACTTTCATGGCTACTAAAGAAGGTCGACCCACATTCCGGTCCGACTCGGCCCACTTTTGAAGTGCAATTCGGCATATTAAAGAATGTGATAGAAGTCGTCTTTTTACTATAGTTTTAATTTAAAAAAAGGAATGCTAATATAGTATGTACACATATAGTATACTAAAGTAGTGAATGCTCGCCCATATGGGATATCCCGGTGGCGAGGGTAAATAAACTCAACTCCACGTCTTTTTAATAGCAATGAAAAGGCGAAGATATTCACACCGAAGGTGGTTGAGTCGTTAATTGGGGGTCATACCTGTTGAATTGAAACCCTTATAAACCTCAATGAACTTTGATGTACTATATGAATGAAAAAGATACAGTTAATTAATAATGTAATTAAAAGAGAAGGTGCAACATACAATTACGTTGAGTAAAAAGCACCGTACCTGTGGCACTGGTAAGTCATAATTTAATGTATAGAATAATTTTTTTGCATTGATATACGATGTAATATTCATTTTCTTTTATAAACATCCTTCAAAACATTGTAACAATAAAGATTACGAGTTCAATGTTTTACATACAAGTGTAGACCAACGTGCAACTTTAACTTTGTATGACAGACATAGCAGAAAGAATAAATATTATTATAAATACAAAATGTATATAAATGAATGTCTTGTTGATGTTATTTTTCGTTTAAATTATGTTCAAATTTATTTATAAGTATCAATACAAAGATCATTGCAAATATCGGGAATGATATAAAATGAGTACACAATTCAGTGGTAATCCAATTCAGTATAGCTCAAATTAGCTATTTCTTTCGTTTATGTGTCAGTATTTATACATGTGTTGTGTTCAGTATCATTAATTATCATTCATTAAGATAAATGATTAATGTTACATGTATTTTATTTCATTTGTTGTCTAATTGTTTGTTCGTCATTTGTTATCAATGCATTATCTGTATTCATTATTTATGTATTGTGCTTTATCTGGGATTTATGTATTGTTTGTAATTTATACCAATATTATGAAATAAATATTTAAAAAAATCATATGGTCTACTTTATTATAACAGATACAAATATACATTTCACGGGGAAATTTCCACTTTACCGCGAATCTTCAATGCACTGAGAATATTCAGTAATGTTTTCAACTTACATTTAACTTAAATATTAACGATCAATGTATTAATATAAAGATAAATAAAAAACATACACATGTCAACTCTGTACCACTGTACGTATGTCCGTGAATGTGATGACTTGGGTCACTTCTTCTTCTTCCAAGTAATATGCAGGGCTCTCTCTGGAGCATTGTCGCATATGAAATTATGTACAAGGTCGTTGTGAAGTGCACAGTGAAAGGATAAAAGACAAAATCAGATTAATAGCAAAAAAAAGACGTTGTGCATTACAAGATCTGGTGGCAGCCTACCAGCCCATCATTGAAGGCTTCTAAAGTTGGGGCTGTAGCGACAATCTCTTGCAGCTGGTTCCACAGACGAAGACCTGAGCTGGAAAGAATGAGCGGTGATACTTGTCTGTCCTGCAGAAAGGCAGCATGTATTGCGTGGTGTGGCTGGGTGTCAACTTGGATGTCAATCACTCAATGAGGCCATGGGTAATCCTGTATATCATCACCAGCCTGCTGTCTGACCGTCTCTGCTGTAGTGGGTCCCAGTCAAGATAAAATATCATTTGGCTGGTGCAGCTGTTGGTTTTGTAGTCACCCATGGCGAACCTGGCTGCTCAGCACTCGACCGCTTCCAGTTGTTTGATGTTCTTACTGGTGTGAGGGTCCCAGGTAGAGGAGGCATACTCAATGATGGTCCTCACCAGGCTAGTATAGCACTGGGCTTTGGTATCCCTGGGGCACCTGGCTAGAAACTGAGAACTCTCCTTTAGCATCGGGCGCTTATTCCGATACCTTCATGTTCACCCTCTGCTTTATAACTCCCGCGCAGCTGATATTTTCAGGCGGGTCGACATGCGTTCACAGCCATTTAGCTTACAACAACTCGCTAATGACATTAGTAATGTCCCAAATGTAGGACAGTAAACATGTGTAATAAAGCTTATGCGAGTGTGCATTGAATAGACAGATTTCAGTTTCATAAAAATGCCGCTGTGACTATGGAAATTGCTAGAAAAACTAAATAAATGAGTAAGTGACTATCGTTTTGTCAGCATCCCAAAATATTCCGATGCCTGTAAATGTGTAGTGAGTTAAGGTCATTTAAACAACCGAACGTGCGGAATCTGCGTATATTTAAAATGCGTCATACCGTTACTTGGCATTTTGTTACTCAGATTCGCCACGCTATATTTAATACGTATCAGTACAATCTTCGATGAATGATCGAAACACTGTCTTCTGTAAATGCTACACTTTTAATGACATGAAATAAAACCGATTAGCTAGATAGTAAAAATTTCCTTCAACGCGAAAGGCTATGTACACTGCGTACACATTTGGTTTAACACTGGAAAATACACATCTATTTTAAACTCAGTAGTCATGTGATCGTGCCGACCAATGGCATTTAGTATCAGGAACGAACGGTGATTTCGTAAGGTCAAATATCAAAATACACTGGGTAATACAGCAGCGTCTGAATGTAACGGTAGTGGAATCAAAGCGCTGTGTGGGAGCGTAGAAGCTGAGGGAATTGTTGGCCTTCTTGGTTTTGTCATCCACATATGCGTTCCAGGATAGGTTTTCTGAAAGGGTGACTCCGAGGTACTTGCCTGATCTTACTGTGGCTAAGTCATGGCCATGGATGGTGTAGTTATACTGATGGGGTTGCGCTTCTTGGTGAATCTGACAACTTCACACTTGGAGGGGTTGAATGACATCTGCCAACACTTCCAATAGCTTTTCTGTTGGGCTAGCTCTGAAGTGATGCGGTATAATGTCAGCTTTAAATCATATAAGAGGTCCCGGGTGCAATTGCAGTGCTGGTACGATAGCCAATGAGGTTTATCCAAGGCGTGGTTATTGCTAATTGAAAACTAAACTAATCCCTGGTGGGATATGTTGGTTTTCTTGTGTCACATAAAGTCATCCAATCCCTTTTTCTAACTTAAATACTGTTAAAATTGCATATAATCTAAATTGCATTTAAACAATATTCATATCAGCATTTGTGCATACTAGGAAACCAAAGTAAAATAACAATTACTTATTGAAATGTCTACCTTTCTTAATTGCTAGCGGTTACAATGGAGACATTTACTGTTCAATTTGTTAGCTCAGTAGTTAGAGCGCTCCGTACCATCTTGATTGTTGGCTTGAGAGGTCCCAGGTGCAAATCCTGGACAAGTCTGGTAAATTCGCCATGTAAATAATGTGTATGTAAAGTGCCTCTGACAGTAAATAATGATACTTTAATTAATTGTCATGTTTCATTAGAACTACAATTTGATAACCTTAAGAAATATACAGTGTTGCTCATATTTTGACATCTTTTATGTCTGTGCAGTTTTTACTTGTATGAAACTAGGGGAACCATTGAATATAGCAAACTGGGTGAGTTCTACAGTTGCCAAGTATATAAATATCATATTGTTTTATGTCATAACTGTCACTCAAGGTGTAGGCAAGGGTGATGGTATTTCTCCAAAGGTTGACAATATTACTTTCCAACAAAAAGCTTCATATTTTTTTTATAATTCAAGGCCTGTAACTGGTCCTATAGACCCCTTTAGGTTGGACACAGTAAATATTGTTAAAACCATCATGTATAAACATGTAACTGGTCATATAGACCCCTTGAGGTTGGACACTGTAAATAATGTTAAAACTACCCTGTATAAACCCGTAAATGGTCATATAGACCCCTTGAGGTTGGACACAGTAAATAATGTTAGTTAACAATACCATGTATAAACCCGTAACTGGTCATTTAGACCCCTTGAGGTTGGACAAAGTAAATAATATTAACACTACCATGTATAAACCCGTAACTGGTCATATAGGCCCTTGAGGTTGGACACTGTAAATAATGTTAAAACTACCCTGTATAAACCCGTAAATGGTCATATAGACCCCTTGAAGTTGGACACAGTAAATAATGATAACAAGGATATCGGTGGAACCAATGGATGCTCCCCGAAGTATGGTTATTACTTCGAACAAGACTCTAATTGGAAAATCTCACTTTGTTGATGGTTACAATCTAAATGTTATATGCAGCACTGGAAATGTCCTGGATAGGTATACAAAAATGTACAATGAAATTGAGATAGTGAACAATTTAATTACATGCTGGGCTAGGATAATCCTGCTAACTGAAAACAAACCTGAAAAAAGGAATCTTGCTACAGATATAAGAAGCCTTTATTCACAATTCAAGTGCCCATGTCAATGCAATGCGTACCTTTACAACAAAGACTGTAGATTGATACAAATCCATATCAGCTGATGATCAAATAAGTATGGTGTTGACAGATGTACCAGTGTGTGAATGTCCTTTTTGTTCAATAGTTTTTATCATAATTTAAAACAACAAAACCAAAGCTTATTGTTTGAGGTCTGACATAAGGTGATCTTGAAAGGTGCCATAAAAACAAGAAAATATATTTGAAATCAAATATATACATGTATATATTATAAACATTACGTAGACAAACATTTACCTACATCAAAAAACTTACTTGAAAAATTAAAAGAATATAATTTTGATTATCTTGCATAGCTGATAATATTTAATCTATATGTTGCATAATCAAAGGGCCATAACTATATGAAAAACAGACCCATCATAACTCCTGATAATATGCGCTTCTCCTCTTTGTAATACAGCTTCCCATAAAGTTTTGTTGAATTCCTGTCAAAAGTTTCTGTGAATTAGTCCGAACAAGAATGGTACCATATATGTACTATGTTGCATAATCAAAGGGCCATAACTCTGTGAAAAATAGTCTGACCAAAACCGTGTGATAATATGAGCATCTCTTCTTAATACTGAAGCTTCCCATTAAGTTTTGTTGAATTCCAGTCAGTGGTTTCTGAGAACTAGTCTGGACAAGAATGATACCATATATACTAAATGTGGCATAATAGAAGGGCCATAACTCGGTGAAAAATAGTCCAACCAAAACAGTGTGATTAAATGCGCATCTTCTCTTGGTAATGAAGCTTCCAATGAAGTTTTGCATCTTCTCTTGGTAATGAAGCTTCCAATGAAGTTTTGTTGAATTCCAGTCAGTGGTTTCTAAGAATTAGTCCAGACAAGAATGATACCATATATACCATATATACTATATGTGGCATAATCAAAGGGCCATAACTCCGTGGAAAAATAGTCCAACCAATACCGTGTGATAATATGCGCATCTCCTCTTGGTAATGAAGCTTCCCATGAAGTTTTGTTGAATTCCAGTCAGTAGTTTCTGAGAAGTAGTCCGGACAAGAATGGTACAATATGTACTATGTTTCATAACTCCATGGAAAAATATTCCAACCAAAACCAAGTGATAATATTCGCATTTCCTCTTGGTAGTCAAGCTTCCCACGAAGTTTCGTTGAATTCCAATCATTGGATTCTGAGAATTAGTCCGGACAAGAATTGTACCATATGTAGTATATGTGGCATAATCAAAGGGCTATAACTCCGTGAAAAATAGTTGAACCAAAACCGTGTGATAGTATGCGCATCTTCTCTTGGTAGTGAAGCATCCCATGAAATTTTGTTGAATTCCAGCAAGTAGTTTATGAGAAGTAGTCCGGACAAGAATGGTACCATATATACTATATGTGGCATAATCAAAGAGGTTAGACACAGTAAATACTGTTAAAACTACCATGTATTAAAGAGAGAGAATACGTAGCTACAGGAAAAGCCACATACATAAGACAATGCCTCCCCACGCAGACCTCCATGAAAACAACAATCCACAAAACACAAGCCACTTAAGCAGGTTAAAGGGTACATACGAGGTGTGTCCAAAAAGTTCGATAACAAAAAGATAAATACATGTATATCTCTTTAACCACAAGCCATTTATGATACGTTATTCAAAAAACTGGGCAGTAACATGAAACAGTAACAAAATAATGCAAGATTCACAACGGCGCACGTCGCAACGTCACATTGACGTTAACGTCACAATTTCACTTATAACTTTTCATAATAGATGCCTCTGTGTTAATTGTTAAGAGAAATTTAGGGACCCAGAGAGCACACCCATTGTTCATTCCAAGTCCGGATTTTAGTATGTTAAGCACTGTCCCGTGACTAAGTCCAAGGCGTTCACTAATATTGCGGACACACACCCGATAGTCTTCCATAACGATTTTCTCAACCAACGCAATGACTTTGACGTTAATTTTCTTCGGCCTACCCTTATCATCTTTCTTTGATAAACGCTGGATTGAAAAATGTTTTGCCACTTATATACAAGCGATCAGGAAACTGACGAATATAATGTGCCACTCTGTAATGTTTTCATCGTGTCTGTGGGTGTTTTATCCAATGAAACGTACACTTTAATGATAGTTCCCTATCCCATCCTTCAACGCCGTTTTTAAGTCAAAATCAAAAACAGGTGAAGTGTAAAATTTGTGCGACTACAGCACATTTTGCAACTGATGCAGTTAAAATTGCAGGAAATGACGTCTGTACATTAATGACTTATATTTTAAAATCATAACTTCGGTGCTCCTTTTCGCGCCATAAAAATCGTGTTACTCTAGCTGTTCAGAAAACAGCACTTACTTAAATATCTGGACTGCGCCGGTCGGTCATACATATAGGTATGAAAATGTGTATATTTTGTTTATTTCATAATGTTTTTTTATTAAATTGTGCCAATTCATAATGCTCCAACTACTATGTAATCAATCACTCCGCTGTTATGTGTTACAATCTGTGAATGTAGAGCGTGATTATGTCTGTAACCTAAATAATATTCTTTTTTCTTTTTTTTTATTAAATTGTGCAAATTCATGGGTATTAAGTCAATAAAGATTGGTTGCACAGAGCCCTTGGGGTTGGACACAGTGAATAATGGTCAAACCACCATGTATATGCATGTAATTGGTCATACAGACCCCTTGGGGTTGGACACAATGAATAATGTTAAAACCACCATGTATATGCATGTAATTGGTCATACAGACCCCTTGGGGTTGGACACAATGAATAATGTTAAAACCACTATGTATATGCATGCATGTAATTGGTCATACAGACCCCTTGGGGTTGGACACAGCGAATAATGTTAAAACCACCATGTATCTGCACGTAAATGGTCATACAGACCCTTTGGGGTTGGACACAGCGAATAATTGTCAATTCACTATGTATATGCATGTAACTGGTCGTACAGACCCTTTTGAGGTTGGACACAATAAATAATACCCAAACCACAGTCTATTTATGTCTGTATCTGATCGCACCGATCCCTTGAGGTAGGACTCAGTATATATAATGGTCAAACCATTATGCATATGCCTGTAACTGGTTGTAAAGACCTCTTGAGGTTGGACACAGTAAATAATGCTCCAACTACTATGTAATCAATCACTCCGCTGTTATGTGTTACAATCTGTGAATGTAGAGCGTGATTATGTCTGTAACCTAAATAATATTCTTGTTGTCGTTCGTCACTTGATCAATTTATTTCATGCGATGTACCATCAATAGCGCCGACTGCCCATGGAATAGTTAGCCAGGCATTAGTACATACACGTATATACCATCACATGAAATTATCTTGAGAAAACCCCCTATTTTAATCTGATGTCCACATCCGACTTAGCTGCAAAACTCTATTAATAACTAATACACTTATTACGTATTATATTATTGTCCAGGTAAGGAAAATATCATAAATATTTTAAGAGCAAAAATGATTGTCTATAATCCAATGTGTCTTGATCAATGTAGTTTAAATCCGTACGAGCGGGATATTGATTATTCATTTGAAATAAACGAGAGGTGATTCACAAGTTTTGAAACACTTTTATTCGATCTATAAATGGCACATAATAACAATTTCATTGCAACAAATGTTCTATTTGGGATCCAGGGCCACGACTCCAGGGTCTTGTTGATTACAGATTGCTCCAGATTCTGCCATTCGTTCCACAACGCTCGTTTAAGGTCTGCCAAAATTTAGATTTTCCGCTTCTGTAACGTCTTTTAAGGATCCTCCAAATAACAATAACTAATGGGGCGGCATCCGAACATTTAGGCATCCACTTGTGATATAACATGCCCTTAATTTGATAACATGGAAACATTCTTGGGACATCCTTTGTAATTAATTGCTTTAGAAATGTGTCTACATATAACTGAGAATTAACCTTTTCGATCATTTAGGGGTAACCGTAATCTCGGTTTTGCCGTTGAACCTAACTCCGGCCGATCATGAAGCCTGGTGCAAACGCATCGCGTTGAACACAATTTCAGTTTTGAATGATCGTCGTGCCCTTTACGGATGTAGCAAACTTATCTACGATCATAGACTACACCCAAGTAAAGCATTGCAAAGGATGATGCATTGTTGGTAGTGACAAGCCCAAGACAGGGCCATATCGGAGAACACCCAAAACGTCAACATCTGACGTTATTCGTAAATATGCCATGATGATCAAAAGGGTGAATCCAACGACGCAGCGTGAAATGTCAAACTAACTAGGGGTGTCTCAGTTAACCGTACAAAGAATCTTCAAAACTTTTCTGCAAACAAAACTGCGAAAAAAGTGCAATGTTCACAAGCTCAGTGCATCTCAAATTGAAAAAAGACGTCAACGTTCATGGCAGCTTCATAAGCTTGTATATTCCTATAAGAGTCGGTAATACTGAAATCAGTATTGAAATCGGCCTCACCAGTTGGGATATATATCGATGCTTATATCTGACTTAATTTGTTGTTTGTAATATTGAAATCGGCCCCACCCGTTAGGAAATGTAAACAAACTCAACATGTGTCACTATCTGTTCACAATAAGATAATAAATACTGATGGATGCTCACTTCATTTGGAAGTAGTATTTCATTCGGCCTCACCCGTTGGGATTTTGGAAAGTGATTGATAGGCGCTTTATTTGGAAGTTGTACTAAAATCGGCCTCACCCAATGGGCAATATATAACAGCTTGTATATTCCTATAAGAGTTGGTAATACTGAAATCGGCCTCACCCGTTGGGAAATACATGAAAAGTTGTACCTTAGTTACGTTATTGGTGAGCAGTATTGAAATCGGCCTCACCCGTTAGGAAATTTAAACAAACTCAACATGTGTCACTATCTGTTCACAATAAGACAATAAATATTGATGGATGCTCACTTCATTTGGAAGTAGTATTTCATTCGGCCTCACCCGTTGGGATATTGGACAGTGATTGATAGGCGCTTTATTTGGAAGTTGTATGGAAATCGGCCTCAGCTATTAGGCAATATATAACAGCTTGTATATTCCTATAAGAGTCGGTAATACTGAAATCGGCCTCATCCGTTGGGAATTACATGAAAAGTTGTATCTTAGTTACGTTATTGTTGAGCAATATTGAAATCGGCCTCACCCGTTGGGATATATATCGAAGCTTTTATCTGACTTTATTTGTTGTTTGTAATATTGAAATCGGCCTCACCCGTTAGGAAATTTAAACAAACTCAACATGTGTCACTATCTGTTCACAATAAGACAATAAATATTGATGGATGCTCACTTCATTTGGAAGTAGTATTTCATTCGGCCTCACCCGTTGGGATATTGGACAGTGATTGATAGGCGCTTTATTTGGAAGTTGTATGGAAATCGGCCTCAGCTATTAGGCAATATATAACAGCTTGTATATTCCTATAAGAGTCGGTAATACTGAAATCGGCCTCATCCGTTGGGAATTACATGAAAAGTTGTATCTTAGTTACGTTATTGTTGAGCAATATTGAAATCGGCCTCACCAGTTGGGATATATATCGAAGCTTTTATCTGACTTTATTTGTTGTTTGTAATATTGAAATCGGCCTCATCCGTTAGGAAATTTAAACAAACTCAACATGTGTCACTATCTGTTCACAATAAGACAATAAATACTGATGGATGCTCACTTCATTTGGAAGTAGTATTTCATTCGGCCTCACCCGTTGGGATATTGGACAGTGATTGATAGGCGCTTTATTTGGAAGTTGTTTGGAAATCGGCCTCAGCCATTATAGGCAATATATAACAGCTTGTATATACCTATAAGAGTCGGTAATACTGAAATCGGCCTCACCCGTTGGGAAATACATGAAAAGTTGTACCTTAGTTACGTTATTGGTGAGCAATATTGAAATCGGCCTCACCAGTTGGAATATATATCGAAGCTTTTATCTGACTTTAGTTGTTGTTTGTAATATTGAAATCGGCCTCACCCGTTAGAAAATTTAAACAAACTCAACTTATGTCACTATCTGTTCACAATAAGACAATAAATATTGATGGATGCTCACTTCATTTGGAAGTAGTATTTCATTCGGCCTCACCCGTTGGGATATTGGACAGTGATTGATAGGCGCTTTATTTGGAAGTTGTATGGAAATCGGCCTCAGCTATTAGGCAATATATAACAGCTTGTATATTCCTATAAGAGTCGGTAATACTGAAATCGGCCTCATCCGTTGGGAATTACATGAAAAGTTGTATCTTAGTTACGTTATTGTTGAGCAATATTGAAATAGGCCTCACCAGTTGGGATATATATCGAAGCTTTTATCTGACTTTATTTGTTGTTTGTAATATTGAAATCGGCCTCATCCGTTAGGAAATTTAAACAAACTCAACATGTGTCACTATCTGTTCACAATAAGACAATAAATACTGATGGATGCTCACTTCATTTGGAAGTAGTATTTCATTCGGCCTCACCCGTTGGGATATTGGACAGTGATTGATAGGCGCTTTATTTGGAAGTTGTTTGGAAATCGGCCTCAGCCATTATAGGCAATATATAACAGCTTGTATATACCTATAAGAGTCGGTAATACTGAAATCGACCTCACCCGTTGGGAAATACATGAAAAGTTGTACCTTAGTTACGTTATTGGTGAGCAGTATTGAAATCGGCCTCACCCGTTGGGATATATATCGAAGCTTATATCTGACTTTATTTGTTGTTTGTAATATTGAAATCGGCATCACCCGTTGGAAAATACATGAAAAGTTGTACCTTAGTTACGTTATTGGTGAGCAGTTTTGAAATCGGCCTCACCCGTTGGGATATATATCGAAGCTTATATCTGACTTTATTTGTTGTTTGTAATATTGAAATCGGCCTCACCCGTTGGGAAATACATGAAAAGTTGTATCTTAGTTACGTTATTGGTGAGCAATATTGAAATAGGCCTCACCCGTTGGGATATATATCGAAGCTTATATCTGACTTTATTTGTTGTTTGTAATATTGAAATCGGCCTCACCCGTTGGGAAATACATGAAAAGTTGTACCTTAGTTACGTTATTGGTGAGCAGTTTTGAAATCGGCCTCACCCGTTGGGATATATATCGAAGCTTATATCTGACTTTATTTGTTGTTTGTAATATAGAAATCGGCCTCACCCGTTGGGAAATACATGAAAAGTTGTATCTTAGTTACGTTATTGGTGAGCAATATTGAAATAGGCCTCACCCGTTGGGATAGATATCGAAGCTTATATCTGACTTTATTTGTTGTTTGTAATATTGAAATCGGCCTCACCCGTTGGGAAATACATGAAAAGTTGTACCTTAGTTACGTTATTGGTGAGCAGTTTTGAAATCGGCCTCACCCGTTGGGATATATATCGAAGCTTATATCTGACTTTATTTGTTGTTTGTAATATTGAAATCGGCCTCACCCGTTGGGAAATACATGAAAAGGTGTATCTTAGTTACGTTATTGGTGAGCAATATTGAAATAGGCCTCACCCGTTGGGATAGATATCGAAGCTTATATCTGACTTTATTTGTTTGTAATATTGAAATCGGCCTCATCCGTTAGGAAATACATTGTATCTGAGTATATTGGACACTGAAATGTAACAGTAATAATATTATTCACTATTTATTATGGTATAAAAACACGGCTTCAAGTGTTTTCAAATTAAACAAAAACGTATGTGCACACTTCAATTGTTGTCAGTATTGAAAAGGGTCTCAGTTGTATACATGTATTACACTTTAACTATCATGAGTGAAGGTCTCATACCATTAGCACACTTTCATTCCCTTTACATCGCAAAGTGGTGATTATTTACCAAATAAACTTCAGTCATTTAGTATTTATATACTGCTTAAAAAATGCTCTTCATCGGCGACTATCGTTAGATAGAAATAAAACGTTGTTTCAAACTCGGGTTAAATATTGAACAAGATCTTACTCGTTGGAAATAAATGCTTCTCATGAAAAAGTAATTTGTATCTTAAATTCGAATTTTAGATGCGTTGATTGCAAAAACAACTTTTAAGTGATATCTTACATATTATTGAATCATTTAACAATCAATACTTGATTGAAAACTATTCTATAAGAAGAGGATGCCTTTTTACTTTTTACCATTAAGCTACAATTCCAAACTATCTATCCAGTAGGCGTTCCGGCCTCACCAGTTGAGAAATTAAATATGTAAATCGGCCTCAACGGTTGAGATTTAGATACACCCTTTTTGTAGAGGAAAGACATAAGTACGTATTTAGGTCTTTGTGTAGAGAAAACGCATTTTATCATCAAAGTAAGTTTTGAATTTCATTTCTTTTTTGAAATATCGTTTATTTTAACATGCTTTTTAATCTGTGGTGTCATTTTTGTTATAGTTTGCGCGGATACGTAAATGATGTCATTATGCGAATTTGAACAGTTTTCGGATAGGCATGTTTATTCGGATAACTTTCTCAAAAATATTTTTATAAATATACAGCTTAGATTTTACCTTAAAGTTATAATGATTCACATAGATCTCGATATTTTAATTATAACATTTAGTGTTGAGTATTGCTACCATTAGATCTGGACTTGTCCTTCTCATTTGCATTTATAAGTTCTATAACCCAGATTCAAAATGGACATGAAAATTATTGTATTTAAAGGCAGTGGCTAGCCTGTGGATCATTATCAAACTTATAGTTACACCAAAGACTGAAGAAAAATAATTTATTGACTCTGGATTTAATCATCATCATAATGAAGCTAATTGCAACAATTATACTTTACTTCATTAAAATATTTCAACAATTTAAAAACAAATAAATACTGCACCAGAATACCCCAGTATAAGAGAGATCACCATGACGTCACGCGCACCGGCTTTAGAAATGTAAACATTGCTGGTGGGCAGATAATCGATATCTGGTTACAGCGCCATATTGTTAATAACGCTAATTCGCTCTATCTGGATTGTTAATTCTTTTAAGTTATGATTCAGTCTTGCATAGTTGTTGGTTGTACAAACTGGTGGGAAAAGAGTTCTAAGATTTCGTGGCCCAGAATTCCTATTGAGAAGAAATCGGAGCGAAGGAAGCGGTGGCTATCTGCCATTAACAAGAAAAACTGGAACCCCACGGCCCAACCAACCAATGTAATGTCCGTCCCCTTATGTTTAATATTAAGTTTATGAAATATTTATGTACATAGACAACCTTTATTTTGTCCAGAAAGAATGAAAAATCAACTTCATAGTTAATCATTTTATTCGTAGGGACATGCTTATTTTATACTACTGCAGCAAAAATGCACAAACTTGGCATCTTTTTGGTAATATAAGGATATTTTGTCTATTATCATCCAAAATATTTCTTAAAATTGACAGTACAGTCTTTAAAGCAAATAATTTAGTGTTGAAACAGACATTACAAAATAGGGACAGACATTAATTTACACTATTAGGATTATTTATGAATTTTTCAATAAATCCTGCAACACTTACTTCTACAAATTCCAGAAATTATACTTATAAGATAATATGATAAAAATCAGAAACAGAGGCAGAAACATTTAACAAGGCCAGTATTGGGTTGGACAAATTATATAATGTTATGCAATAAACAATATTGTCCCCTGTGTGCACTATCTAGATAGTTATCTTATTCAGACCCCTAATCAGCATTTCACAGTGTCTGGCCCAGTGGGAATCCAATATGCATCCAATCAGTTTTTGCTGTCACCATCAGACACATATATACAATTAAGTAGAGAAGTGTCAATTATTTTTATATACTGATCAATGAACGGAAGTTTACCAATGGGTAACGTCTATTTTCAAAGTCACATTCTGATGCAGAAAATCTACTGATTTTCAATTTATTTTTTTAGCTGAGAGCATACTGGTAACCTTTTATCTGGTATCAATTTGATAAAATGAGAATTGTTATACCTACCGCCGTGTTTTTCGAACCAAAATAGTTTAAAATTTATTTCACGGAAAAATGCCATTTTCAGAGTCTAATTTGAACACCAAAACATTCTCTGAATTTCAATATTTTTATGTTGTTGGAAAGCTGGGAGCATTACCTTTCAATTGATAACAAAATTGTATGACAAATATTAAAGAAATTAATGGCTATTGCTGTGTTTTTCATTCTATATTGGTTGTATAGTACGGCGCCTCCGCCTGTTTGCCCACCAGTTAACTGCGCATGCGCGGAATCGGATAGTTTTGTTTACAAACACGATCTCCCTATATTTTGGTTTACCACTATTATATATATACACAATTGCTCTGTCATATTTCTGTTTGTGGCATTGTTCTGTTTTTACCAAATTGATCATTGTGTTACAATGTCAGTTAATTCATGTATTGCTTAGTTTCAGCTCTTTACTTATAAATTTATAAGTATCTACATAGTAACTTACATTGATTACTGAACGCCAAGTCAAACAATATTGGACAGACTTCCTCTGCTGTACCCGTCAGGTTACCAGATGGCTAGGCACTGCCATATTTAAACCTGTCAATATTGATTGCTTAAATATGGAAGGATGCATTTTATTTTGATGCAATTATGATGCAAATTTAGTCATTTTTATTCAGAAATTCTTACACAACAAATTGTTAATCATGTTATTTAAAAATTAGCTTTTAACTTAAATTGCTCTGCAGATCATCTCAATATTTGACATATGTCAATTTACCCTCTATGAATTTTAATTTATTACTTATCTTCTCATTTATATTTTATCCATTTGAGATCAAGACATATCATTTATGACATGTGACAAACTTTCTTTGTTGTATTGTTTTCAATTGTTAAGTAATTATTCAATGAGATCTTCACATAATTATCTCATATTGTTTAATTATATAGTGTGACACTGGCTTCCTCTTCTACTTAACATGTCACATCTGAGAAACAGTATTTAAGGCCTGGAACTTTTAATAATATAATATATGTAGCGGATCCATGGTCCAGTGGTAAAACGCTGGACTTGTAATCCAGGGATCGCTGGTTCGATTCCCCGCTCCATCACTGACCGTACTAACAGTCTTTCGGACGAGACTTTAAAAACCGAGGTCCCGTGTATGATGCTTTACATCGAGCACGTAAAAGAACCAGGGGTGCTTCTGGAACTGGGGCATCTTCTGTATCATGCACTATCCTCCAAATCTAATATGACTAACATTCTTCCGGAGGCGTCGCCCATGTGGGAAACCGGTGGCGACGATAAATAAAAGCATATACAACAACATAATATAATATAATTAAGTACAGTTAGGTTTAGGAATATTGCTCTGTGTAAATTTACTTTGTGTTTCTCTAACGTTTTGTACTTTGTGTACTCTATTTATGAATCTTAGGACTTAGTGAACTATTTGATAACTTTGTGAAATATTTATTAACTTTGTGGAAAAATCATATTTAGTGTTACAAGTTTATCAACTTCAAATAAATTGGTTAAACATTAGCTGACTTTGTGATTTTGGAACATTGCTTGTGAATAGTGAAACGTCTAAGTGGTGACGCTCAGAACAGAACACCACACACTAAAACTGGTCATAATACTACTCTGATTTCGAGGTTACGCCAATATCAGAATTAAATCCATTTTGAGCACTTAGTGTAAATATATGAGAATCTGTTGTAGAACTTGTTGGGTTTTTAATCCATTATCATTTATCAATATTTATTCGCTGTTTATATTTTATTATTCAGCAAGGATTATGTTGGTTAACAGCTTATAAGTTATGTTTATACTGAAGTCTGATTCAAGCGCACATATTAAGTTCTTTCTTATAAGTGAGGACTTTGTTGCAGTAATTCCTTCTATGTTTGTTTTAACCCATCCTTAATGATAACATTTCTTGCAATCTAGATTTTTTGTAAGTTAAAGAAATTTTTCTTACCTTTTTCAGTTCTGATACTTCTTCTGTGTTGAGGCCAAGATGTTGGAAGTTACATGCAATGACAGATTAGGGAAAAAAGTCAGGGTGAAGTGCAAGTATCCTTGGAAACAAAAACTGTGATAATCACTTATACATTTTTATAAGTGACTCACTTGTATCTATTCTGATAATTGAAGATTTTAAGTTATGATATTGTTGTTGGAACATGTCTTTTTAACTTAATGCTTTGTGTTTAATATGTCACTAAAAAGCTACACATAGCTTATGTTAACTTGTTACATTTATAATATTGTCCAACAAAAAATGCAACAATAAATCTGTAATGGTTTGATTTTTATGGGCAAATTGTTATATTGGCTTTATGTTAAATATTCATATGAATAATAAGGTACATTTTATTTAAGTGAAACTCTCAATATAACCTATGCTGACCTATCTGTTTAATTAACTGAAGACAATGCTATTTTTCAGTTTTATAGTTAAGTGTTTTTATTTATATTCCTTTTTTAAACCACTACAGGGCATTTGTTACTTACTCTTGTTCTGTAATAATTTAAATAAACTTGTGTACTTTTGAGGCCTTAACTCCCTGTAACAGTAATGATGACACTATTGGAGATCTAAAGAAGCTTGTTGCTGCACAGACTGGAACCAGAGCAGAAAAGATTGTTCTAAAAAAATGGTAAGAGAAAACTTGATGTTTTATTATCCCCTCACCCCGAGCTTAGCTAAAGTTATGTAGATTTGTTAAGACTACAGTTATAATCATACTTTGTATCTTATGTATTATGACTTATGAACTGTGAAACTGACATACGTCAATCTGTGTATAAATAGATAAGACAAGATGCTTCTTTTACTTTCAAGCATTGGTATGGCCTTTTGTATTACATTCTTTTTTCAACAGGATTCATTTGCAACTGATCTGTCAACATTGTTGATTTACCACATCAGATTATGATCTAAGCTGGTTGTATTGCTTCACAGTTATTTCTTTTCAGTTAGATAAGGAAATGAGGTGTTGTATTTGCGTTTATTTATTGCGCCACCGGTTTCCCATTTTGGAAAGACTGTTAGTTACTGCTTTAGAGGTGATGACCAAATCTGTTATATATGTATAGTGGCCACACAGACTCCTGAGTGGTTGTAATTGACAGGTAGATATTGCTGACTGTATGGCCAGTACTCACTAGGTTATGTTAATTGATAGGTTGTCTTGTATTAGAATATCAGCTGAATAGACATGAATATAAACTCCTGATTGAGTTCATAACTATTTGGATCATGTGTGTTATTTTGTATTTCAGGTACAATATTTTCAAAGACAACATTACTTTGGCAGATTGTATCCTTTCTGTGACAAGTTGGATTGTTTGGGTCATAATTGGCCATACCAATATTGTTTGCTTTGAAGCCATAAAGGACATCTGAAAGTTGTTAACCCACCTTAAGTGTCCAAAGCAGACCTGTATCCGCAAGTTGAGTTATTGAAAAGCTTGCACATGTAGATCTCCATTGTTATACATTATACATATTAAACAATGCTTACTTGAATATCCTCGATGGTCAATCTGATATACCAAAGAGGTAGATGAGTTTGCAAATTTTAATTTAGTGATACAAATGTAGAAGTCTTGTTTGTGTCCTGCTTTAGGTATGGGAAATTTAAATGATTATAATATTGTAAATATTTAATTTTTTCCGGATGGGTTATGCTGCAAGTCTTTTAAATAGAAGATAAAGAAGTTGTTTCTGAATATTTATGTTCATAAAAATTAAACAAAACATATGTTCTGTAGGGGGTGGGGAATTCCTATACCGACTTGTCCGACATGGTCTTCTTAGTGCTCAGACAAGTGTATTTTACCATTCAACTTTTTCTGTTCACAAATAGAAACTTAGCACAGTCTGAATTGTTCCAAATGAAATAATTATAAACAGCATATGTGTGAATAATAAATGTTCATGCACTATTTTGGTAAGGGAAACTATCTACATTGTGGATATTATGGTATTGTTAACATGCAATGCATTTTGATCTGTTTGGTATAATTTGCTGCTTCTCATACATATTTTGCTGTCACAAAAACCATGTTTATTTACTGCTATGTATGTAGATTTGGACAAGTGAATGTTGGTTATTGACAACCAACATTTTCAGCTTGACTAATACTTATCTGTGAACTTGTCGTCCATTTTAAAATTTCCACACCCTGTTCTGGAGTTGCTGTTCAGTTGTCCCCCTTTATGTAAAATTGTTTAATTGACAAATTCTTGAAGACTTGAAACATCTTAGAAATATACCACCAATGTAAGTAGTGAAATAACTTAAACCTTCTTCTCAGTTCTGTTGATTTGTTGTTGAGGTTTTTTTCCTTCAGTTGCCATGGATTGTTATCATTATTTCCTTAACTTCCTATCAGATGAAATACACGACGGAATGAATTTGGAGTTGTACTACTCATGAAAGATGTATTGTTTGGAAGACATCATTCATACAAGATTCGTCATCACAGCATTGAATTCTCTTACAAGAAAGAAGGCATTCTTTATGCGGACTTGTTGAACTGTTTAATTTTTGTATATGATTTATTATCTGAGCAAACTTGTCAATTGCTCTCCCATTATCATTAACTTGCTAAGACATTCATCGCTGGTGTTTGAATTATGTGTTATTATAAGTTTTTTCTGATGGCCTTTTCTCGTGCCTGTCTGTGGTGTATTAAGCTTCTGTGTATAATTCAGTGAATGACTGTTGTATGGCTAAAACAAAGGAACTAAAGCGTCCCCCAAACTCCTCACCTTAATATGTTTTCCTCTTTCAGCTCTTGATTCAATCATACCCGATTTATTGACTACATGTATTTATTTTATATTACTACCTTTTCACTGAGCAGAGTATGAATTCAATTATATTAATATGTTTACGTCTCTTATATAGGTTAGGGTTGTAAAACTTCCTGAGCAAGTTTGACTGTAAGGAATTGTTAGAAACTGGTCATCTCTATTGAATTTTATTCACTGTAAAAATGGTAAAGGAAATTTAAGCTGCTGGTAAGTTCTTAAACAAACTCAACTTTATAAATCTGACATTATAGACCTTGCTTCATTATCAATATGTTTGTCACTTTCATGGAATCATCTGATGTCAAGTGCTTTTGAAAATTACTTATGATGGTCAATTTGCTTGGCCCTATATTGATTTCATTGATGATTTATTTTGTAAATAAACTGTAAATATGTTCATTAAATGTTTTGCAAGTCATTGTTTTCTTCCCATACCAGTGTTGTAATAAAACATGTAATGTCAAATCAATTGATTGTATTGTTGTTTTCTGTGTAAGACTTAGCAATGTGGTCAAAGATCTCTGTGTTCTTTTGGAATTACTTTTGACTATGTGAAGTAATACTGCTGTTAATGCTCTGATGATAGCAGTAATAAGCACCAATGCCTTCTACCTCTTCAGTATTACTGCTATTACTGCTAACTTCACACCAGTCGTCAACATCTGACCACCGCTGTACATTTCCAACCTCTTCTCTAAGTGATGTCATTTACTAAAACGTCACATGTGACGTCGCCTTGTACTGACAGTAAGCATTATTCACGAAGTGACCATATGGAGTAAACTTTGTTTCCTGCTCGCAAATAGTAACATCACATGTCGAGCCTTATTTTACAATGAAAGCTAGTGATAACCTTGCAGCAGGCGTTTTTAAATATGCAACACATCAATAATTATAGATGTTCAATTCTTGAAGAAGTCATTTATTAGACAAAGAATTATGCGAACAATCAAGACTTCAGGTTTCAAATTCAGAAAGAAATACTCCTGAAAAACTGGAATAGTAATTGCCCCATATCACACCATCAGCAGGATAACTATGCCGAACCCATATTTCATTCCCTTCATCCATTTGTGTAACAAGTGTAACTGCACTCAGGTAATAATATTCCTCGGATCGTCCTAGTACGCCTGCAAGTCTTGTGCCGTCTTTCAGTACATCTGCAATAAATTCTGATTGTTTGGGGGCTGCCACAGTCACTGAAATCAAGTAGATTCCAGATTTCCGAGCGATAAAAACTCCATGCTGATTATGATAACCACCACCTAAATTAAGAAGTGTTGTGTCAAATTTGATATTTTCATTGTTGCCTAAATGTTGCACTGAGAGTGGTTTAACGACGGCATGAAATGCTATGTCATTCGGCGTTTGTTTCTTTATTTGCTATCGTTTGGATTTCACAGTCTTTTCGTCTGCTTGTAAAAATGGGTCTGTATTCTTGGACTGAATTGTAAAATCTTTTCTCTGTTCCTTCTCTGTGTCATTTATGAGATCAGTCTGAATGTTTCTTATAACGCCATTAAAAGTTGTGATCAATTTGGATTTGTCCTGCACTTCACCAACTGTGGTCTTAAAATTGAATCTCCCATCATTCTTGTCCACCTTCGCTTCATTCTGTTGTTGATTTCCTTGTTGTTGCATATTCATATTTTGAATTGTATGATGGTGATTATCCAAGATATTGTCCATTCCATAAATCTTCCTTTCCAAAATATCTGCCTTACGTTGCAATGTTTTCTCCTTAGTCAGCAGATTTCTGATGATATTTTGATCAGCGCTTCTATAAATCATCACATCTCTTATTCTCTTCTCAAGCTTTGATATTCGTCTGTCTTTGTCAGTGCCCTTTTGCAATTTTAAAAAACATTTTAATTAATATTTCAATTCACATGATATCCATCATACATGTTTGCTGTGTGATGAACCATACATGTATGAAAACAATCCGATCATCGCTAACTTGTTCTATATGGAATAAAGACTCAGATATAACTAGTGTTCATTTCAAGAGGAAATAAGAATTGCAGTACTGAGTATCCACGGACAATACAGCGGCAGTTATCCTGGCAGAAAATTGTGTCTACTAAATTACAGCCGAGACAATCTATTTAAAAACTGAAAGAAGAACATCTAAAGAACATGCAAAGTGTCATCAACTGCCAAAGAATGGTCAACTGATCTTGTTAGAAGAAAAAATTAATTCTCAAAAAAGACAAACATATTCTACAATCAATGACGTTTTATTTAGTATCTGACATAACACGTATCAGGTCTATTATTGCTTGCATTTGATGAAGGTTTTCATTAATAATTAATGTTCAACTAAGAAATATAAATGTGAAGAGTTTAAAGATGTCGAGCCAAGGATGTGACAAATGAAATTAAATCATAACGGCATCCACTTCTTTCATATATATCGGAGTACGAATGTGACAAATATATGTAAAACGAAAAAAGAATTTGTGAAGCAATACCGTTACGTTTCAATAAGAAGAACTCCTGCAAAACTAGAATATTTATTTCCCCATATCATTCCATCTGCTGGATTTGTATGTACTAACCATACTTCATCTCCAGCATTCATTTGTGTAACTACAGTAACTGAACCTTGTTGATAACCTGTATGAGCGATCCCTAACACACCAGCAAGTCTTGTGCCTTCATGGATGAGATCTGCTATGATCTCTTTTCCCGGCACTGCTGCTATTGTCACTGAAAATAAGTAAATTCCAGATTTTGGAGCGATAAAAACTCCATGCTGATTATGGTAACCCCCGCCAAGATTAAGAAGTGTTCCATCAAATTTTATGTTTTGGCCAATGCCCATATGGTCAATAGTGTGAGGAGTGACAACTGCATGAAAAGCTACTATGTCACTTGGAGCTTGCTTCTTTAGTTGCCCTGTTCTGATGTTCACAGTTTTGCGTTTGTTAGAGGAAATGACTGATGTGCCCTTTGACGTATTATTTATTCTCTGATTCATTTTATTTGGAGTCTGTCCAGGTTTCTCTTCTTTCTGATAAAGCACAGTGCTGTTCATATTCATATTTGAACTAACTTTGGTTCCGTCATGTTCTTTATTACTTGGCTGTTTCCATTTTTTCATTGTATGTTGATAGTTATGTATAATGAAATCCATCTTCTGTTCCAAAATGGTTCCCTTTTGTTGTAACGCAGTCACCTTTTTCAGCAGCTTTCTGTTGATATGTTGACCAGTGCTTCTATAAATCATATGCTCTTCCATTTTCTTCTCAAGCTTTGATATTCTGCTGCCCTTGTCTTTGTTTTCCACAGTTGTCATGGCAATGTCATGTTGCAGTACTTGGTTGGCGTCACGGAGACTCTGTATCTCTTCATGGTAGCTCGTGGATTGATGTTCAAGTTGTTCTATTCTTGAAGTCTGCAGAATATCTGAAAATATGTAAGATAATTCTTCAGACTGAGAAAGTAAAACATCTTTTTTTTCAAAACATAAATCTGTACATTTATACTAGATGTGTACATAGGACATGGATGCTTCCGCTGTGGACTTATCAGTAGAATGCAAATAGTTTGATTGTGAAGGCTCTTTAATTTTGAAGCAATATGAATTCAATCATCCGCCCTTTCAAGCGTTATTGATTGGAAACCAATTTTTAATACAGACGCACACACAGGGGTAACACCATATGCAAATTTGCAATCCTTCGAAAACCAAAAAGCGCCATAGGAGTCTAAAAATTGGTGGAATGTAATTGTAATCTAATATTTTATTATCATATGCTTATGTTCCCAAAATGAATTTAATCCATCTATTCTTTCAAGAGTTATTGGAGTTATCGGAAACGAATGTGTAGGTAGAAAGGGGCATAACTCCAGCAAAAATTGATGGATTGTTACAAAAATAGCTGTATAATTCGGTGAAATACTTATTTTGTGGTGTGTTCTTCTGGTTTGGAATTTCCCTTTTCTGCCAAACCAGACTAACGATGTGTACAATATTGTTTGTTTTTTGTGCTTTTTGCTTTGCTATGCGTTTCTTGCTTAACTTACACGGCAAATATGGGAAAACTGTCCGATTTGAGAATATTTTGTTTGTCTTCTTTCTTAAGTACAGTAAAACCTCAATAATAAGACCACCTTTGGAACTCCTGAAAACTGGTCTTCTTATTGAGTTGGTCTTAATATTGAGGTTGAATAAAGGGCAAAACAGTGCAAAATATATGGACTTGCAAATTGTGGTCTTCATTTTGAGGTGGTCTTATTATTGAGGTGGTCTTTTAGGGATGATTACTGTATATGGTCCAGATCAAAACGTTGATCTAATAATGTGTAACTGATAAGACAATTATTATTTTACTTTGCAATATGTATGAAATTTCAAACTTAAAATGAATCTATAGGACAGTGCTTACCTTTTGCTTCAAGAGCTTTTATTCGTTCTAAAAGTTCTTCACTCACAGGATCTGTACTTCCCAAGCAAACACATGCAAGTGCTGCTGAGAAAATAATGTTAAACACAAAACGCATCTCGTAAGTACGAAGTTCAATCCTAAACAAATGATGTTAATAAGTACAGCGTGTTTGTCTTATCTCATTAACTTAATGGACTGACACAGGTTATCTTGTTGAACTGTGTTGTAAGTACATTTGTCTGCAATTCTTTGGTAATTCTTTTTGCTTGCAAACATTATTGTGAGACACATCGTTCAACAATCCCATGCTCGTCTGTGATTGTCTCCCCCTAATCATACACATACAAACAGTTGAGCTGGGCACTGAACCAGTCTGATCTCTGTCCTGAGGTTTTTAAAGTCTCTACAAATATGAGGAAACTTACAGTACAGAGCAAAGAGTTAATACAACAGTAGTAAAAGAGAGAGATTAAGATGATACAGGGAATGCCAAATAGATAAGACGGTACCTCTCCAATCAGACCTCCGGGAAAACAACAGTCCATAAAACATAAGGCATTTGAGGAGGCGCCAGAGTAAATACATAAGGGAACTGGGGCGCAAACCAGTCATATCGTTCCACAAAACTGCTAACAGAGTCATACAGGCCTTAATGTAGACTGCTTTATACAGAACTGATAACCAGCAGTATTGTAGCATTCATGGGAACTAATATGTGGTATTTGGAAATCCAGACACACTATAGGTTAGTAGTTTATCACAGAACTAGACAGGTATGACTAAATATGAAATCAATGGTTTACTGCAAAACTGTTGTAATTCTGTTATGGTAAAGAAGAAGCATGTTTGAAACAAAGTTTTGATGTGAAATTCAACATTCTATTCAAGCAATCCATCAAGTATGTTGAAGGTTGATATAAATGATAAACAGACATTTGGTGTTCTACTTGACTGCTCCACTCACCATGATAAGTAGACATCACAAATTATTAACACATATACAAGAAAAACGAACAAGTTTGAAATTTCAGAAAAAAAATGTATTTCGGTAGAACAGTAGAAAAAAAATTGTATTCCATAGAAACAAATATATCACAAAGTGGATCATTACCATTATGCATAGACAGTACATACAAAAACAAACATATTTTTTTCTCACATGTAAGTTTGGAAATATGATTTTATCAGACGTAAAGAGATACAGTATAGTTGACAGGTACGGAAACAATACAGTCAACATGCATGATAATTTTCCGAGGATTTGACGCTCGCAAGGGCTGTTTTGTGGACAATTTAAGCTACCCATACACTCACTGGTACTCGAAACAAACGATTTTAATGTTCTAAATGGCTTATTTACTATAATAAGAATAAAGGTAAACAACAACCTCGTTGGACTAAAATCTTATTACAATGTATAGTAGAAAGGCCATATAAAACATTAAAAAAGTACCTGTGACATACACTCAGAAAAAGTGGACAGGTACTCAGACAAATTCTCAGGCAATATCAAAAGAGCCATACATTAGTCTTGGAAACAATTCTGAATATCTTAAGACTGTAAAATTCTTAAAATTGAGTATGGCAATACATTTGTATTGAACAGCACCAGATATTGCGTCCATACTAGTTAAATATACACATGAATAAATATGAAATAAACATGTTGAGAAATTTACTACATGTACATGTAGTAATTGCCCAGGAGAGTACCTCAAATCTAGCCATAACTGAGTACTTACAAGTTTTGCCGAGTGTATGAGTACAAATGAAATTTAGAATACATAATTACAAAATGTATAGTGAAATATCGTCATGATTACAATGCTGATGAAAGTCAAAGACCAATAAATAGCTGCAGAAGAATATGCAAATCATAGAGAAACCCCACTACATGTATATGTTTGACATACAGTGCTCAACATACATTCAACGCCTGTCTATCTAAAAAATGAATACTGCATATGAATGAACTACCGGTATGTCAAATAAAAATGTAATCATTCTTCAAAATACTACATGCTCAACAAATTAACCAGATCCTGACCTTTATGCATGAAGAGTTATACATATTTTACAGCAGTTACAACAAATGAACCATTTTCCATCAGCAAGTAATACCCTATTTGACCTTTCTTTTATAAACACACGATGAATGTCAAAAAACAAACTTGAAGTCTCAGAAAGATTAAACCAAGTGTGATAGGTCAATACAACAGATAATATTTGTAAGTTCAATGCACCAGCAATATACATGATATGACAAACACCTTATTAAAGTATTACAGTAAAACATTCATGAATCAATGTAAAACAACAGGGGAAGAATCAACAAGTTTTCCACTATTCATATACCATAGTTAAATGAATAGTGATAACAACAGTAACTGTAGTCATTATGGTGTGGAAAGTATTACAATGATGCTATATTCTGTAAGATAATAAATACAAGGCAAATGTGTTTTATTAAGATTCTCAAACACTCATTAAATGATTGCGTATTTTAGAAAAATTACAATGAATTTTTTAGGTTAAAAATCAAAATCATTTTGTCACAGTAAAAAAAACATGGTAAGTTTTCTTATAAAACATTATTAACTTCAAAACATTGTCAACAATTAGCTTCAAACTTCCTTTGATATTACAGATATAGTTCTAGATGATAGGAAGTATTGATAACGTTAGGTACTGTAGATATATATTAACATTTTACACTAAATAAGGCACATAAAAAATAAGGAACAAAATCGCAGTATAAACATTTTTGTATCAAACTATTTTTCAGCCAAAATCTTCCTGGAACAAAATCACAGTATAAACATTTTTGTATCAAACTATTTTTCAGCCAAAATCTTCCTGGAACAAGAGCCATGACATAAAAATTTTGAACAACAAAAAATGTATCACTACAATGTCAAATAATCGATCCAAAATAAGAATCATAATTTTCAGTACATACAGAATTTACTGGGGTAAAAAATGCCTTGCATATTCAAAGCTATAGAAACATTCTTTCCAGTCCTCAAAATGTAAACTTTGTACATTGTCAAATGATAATGCATATATGATTGACAAGATGCAACAAGTTACCAACTGCAAACAGATGACAGAGTATTCCTGCATCGTCAACTGAATAAAACACAAAATTGAAAGAAACATCATGCAGAAAATAAACTATGAATGAACACTAGAAAACAGATGAATTACGACAGTCAAACACGTACACCTATGTACACACCACTTGAGCAAATGTCCAGAATCATTTCACAAAACAATGAACCTAGCATATTTACATAGTTTACAAATGTAAAACCTACATGCATCTTTGACCATGAAGTTTAGGTTAGAATTCTGACATGATAACCTGTCTTGGATACACGATCCTTTTTTTTTAAAGGAAATACATTTAGTAAAATCAAAACATATGGATACAATTTAAAATCTGTTTTATACAATATTCTAAGACCAAAACAAGTTTTATCCCTACAGTAAAATGTTTTTATCATTTCAAGTATTACTTGCGGCCGGCAATAGTACGATACAATCTTTGATTTGATAATATGCAATGAATTCTTGTTCCAACAAAAACAAAACTAGAAAGGTTACTGAAAGTAAAAGTAAATCAAACAAAATGTAAAAAAGAAAATATAAGTATTATCTGTACAACAGGATGTAAGGGGGCCAAACTGTCCCCTGATCAATCTCCCTAAGTCAGCAGGCCTGAATTACATTACTTTGATAACTAAACAACAGTGGAAATCTGTCAGAATCTAATTTATACAGCAATTAGGTCATGCAATGTTTATTGACAACTAAACTTAAGTTTTTTGTGGATTCTGTTGAAAGTTCTCAACTATGCAAATGTCCAGAAATATTAAAGATTTTGACATCTATAATTAGAAGCTATGTCTACAACTTACTAATTGTTGTCTATATCTGCTAAATAAACTTTTTTCAATCAGAAGTTTGAACATCATGACTGTTTTAATGGTGTTGGCAGAAATTGATCAAATTAAGCAAAACATTTAGAAAGACAGACAGATAATCTTCAGGTGAGATATTTCACTATATGACCAACTCAAAATGAGTGTCTGACTCTAGTAACTAAAATACAGATTGGTAAGTTTATTTTCAATATCTGTAGACCGGAGGGCTTAAGATAATAACACACTAATACACAACATAGTAGCAAAACATGGCAATGACAAATATATCACTACAATGTCGTGCATACATCTCAAGTTGAAGTAATAGAACATATGAATATATGATGGGATAATAGTCTAAAATTTTCCGTGAAGATGGCGGGACGGGGAAGCTGCAACGGAGAAGGTGGGGTTAATGATATATTTTATCAAACTAAAATATATACACATAACAATACAAAATAAACATCGACTAATGATATATTGGTGTTCAAAATTACAACCCTCAAACAATCTGTATTGATGTCAAGCGAATACATTCAAATGTAAATTCACAAGTCTACAAGAAAAATATTTTTCTGTACAAAAAAGCAAATCACTATTTTTTATTCTATTTGATTTCAACTGTCAACATTCAATAACAACCGACTAGTTCCTAAATATTTAATGATTTTTGAATACATTTATCTCCACGAGGATTTGATCAGTCATCTCCAATAGATTGATATTTGACCATTTTATTTCCATTCCAATGCTCTCCTTTAGTCAATTTTTTTTTATTTGAGAAATGATTTTGAACACTAAAATATCTTTAATACAAAAATATCACTGGGAAAAGATTCAACAAAATTTATAACGGAAATAAATAAATAATAATACAAATTGTACAGCATTTCAATTAGCACCATCACAATTATGACAAATATACACATACACATTTCCTGAGTAGCTGCATCATAAATACCTTTAATCTATTTAACAATATATACAAGAGTACCATTTTTATTAAAGTTTCTGAGAAATATTGTGACTAGCATTAAAGTCAACCCATTGACCACCATAAGCTGTATAAGACCAATATCCTGTTTATGACAAGAAGATGTGACGTCCTAAAAAAGTAAAGTGTTTATTTACTAGTGTCACCCCTACTTTAAGGGCTAACCATTTCTGACTTATGAGACACCTACTGTCTGAGCACATTTACTTCCCAATTCCTATCCTTTAATGCCAGGCACCAGGCAGATAGCACACAGTAACCATTATTTAACTAGCTGGCAGCTCGCCAACCGGCCAAATTAGAACAGACACCTACCGGGATTCGAACATTCAACCTCCCGCTCCCAAGCCGGGTGCAAGCAACCCTTGATATTTTGAATTTGCATGCAACCAGCGTAAACTGTCTTGGTTCAGGACTCAACACAGGGGATTTTTAAACCAACTCAAGTCGGTTATCAAACCTAAGAAGTCATTTATCACCTACACCCAGAACATACCCGACCAAAGTGATCAGTCAGTCATTGCAATGTATCAATGTGAAATAACTGTCTCACAAAGCCTTAACACAAATTCAGTAACGATCAAGTACATGATAATAACTTAAAGTATTTTAAAGAATACATACATGTTATAAAGATATTTTTCAACATGAAGATTAATACAATATATTGAACACAACCGACACTTGTTGAACACCGCCGTTGCATCAGTCATCTGGACAAAGTTTATGTAGGCACTGATACATCATATTCAACATCTCATCAAGTTGTTCATGGAATCTAGTTAATGTCGCTCTGAAATATTGCAGAAAAAACATTTCAAAATTGTTTAGGAATATATTTAAGTATATTTTTCTAGCAGACCTAATTAGACGATATGTTAAGCACTATATCATTGTGAGATTGATTCAATCAGTATCTGCAGATTAAAGAAATAGAAGTTGTCTATAAACATAACCCAAAAATGCAGAAGTATATCACCTTTACTTAAATATGCATACGTAGCACCATTAAAGCACATATATAAATGATGGTCATGTATATACCAGTTTATTTAATCTCACTTGTGATGAAAGCATTGGACATATCACACCTGAGTCTATTTCCAGGAAAAAAACAGATATACAGGTATATTATGCAGTGCAGTCCTGAACAATGCGAGATTTAAAAGCACAACCTCTGGACTGAAATCTATCTCAAACTCAAGTTTTTAATAAACTTTTATTTTGAATTATAGAATGCATAGTCCATCATAGAGCTGGTATGAACACTTGATATACAAGCACCGCTTTCAATTGAAAGACTGATAAGCACACACATTTCATTATTTCAAGTCATGAATAATAAAAATAAATTAATTTGACAAAAAAATAAAAATCTCAATTAGAGAAATTGGCTGGAACAGAGGCCAATTATACTAACCTATATTCCGGTTTGCTGTATAATACTAACAAATGTAAGGGTGACACTTTTCCACCAGGCACTTCATCCTGAAAATATATGATAAGAATTAGCTTAATAGAAAAGCAAACCAAATTAAACCCGACAATAGATATTGTTATTTCATATGTATATATTGCACTATTGCAATCTACAGGAATAATAAACCAAATTAAAGGTTATACAAGAAAAGGATATTAATGCCATTCATCCTAAAATGAATTGTGTTTTGGTTATTTTTACACAAATTAAAGAAAATCTGCATTTTCATCTGAAACAACACTGTCACTAGTCAAAATATATTAACAAAATTGTCCCAATAGTATATATATGAGTTGGACTTCAAAAAAAATTGGTACATAATATTAATAGACAGGAAAATCAAAACTAAAAGGCTCTGATTTTAAATATGGTACAAAGAAAGGTGCAATTCATACCTGTATATTGAGATGGGTGAAGAAGTTATTACAGATATTGCTGAAAGATACAAATTCCTTCTCATGATCTTTGAGACCCTCCACTGGTAATTCGAGCAGTCTGCAATAAGAGAATCATTGAGTCATATTGTGTATTGCAACATATGTTACATAATTGAAAAGGTTACTGCAAATCAGAAACTATTTGCACAACTTTTATGCTCTCCAATATTCTCAAATATATTAAATCACTTTTTCATAATTCAAGCAAAATATTGTCTGCAAAATGTATGCAAACATACAAAATGACAGTTATGCTGATGTTTAGACCACACTGATAAATCCAACTATGACTAATTTTCTAAATAAAAGTCATGTATGCTGTAAATGATTTACAGAAATTTTGGTCATAGAACATAAACAGTTGTCTTCATTTTTGCACAATTGCTACAATGAGTTCAAGCTAGTTATGTGTGTAAAAGATAGATAACAAACAACTGATACAATATAATCACAAGCAGTTAAACTAAATCTAGAACGGGTTTGAATGCTATATACACGTACTTGATTGATAGGACTGTTCAATCCAATATGAACTAATTCATACGACTGTCATACAATTTTTAACTTACTGACTTTACACTGATAGTGAAACATTTATATTAACCACTCTCATTGACTGCTTCCCGGGGTTTCAACCAGTACTCAAAGGTTAAATCAGAGATTGCGAAGACCAAGAAAACAACTCGATCATCCCAGGATTCAAATTCACCTATCTTCAGATCACTCTATTTTTAAGGTTTTCCCAACCATTTGATCACCATAACTATTCACAATATATCCTATTATATCACATTAATTTTAAGCTAATTAACACTAAAAACATGCAAGAGAAGACAGCCATTGAATGTGAACACTGACTGACTCTTCAAAGCAAATGCAACATAAAACAGAACAGTACCCAACATAATATTTCCTGAGTTCTAACGCTGTCGACACCAACATTTGCAACATTGGTTCTACCTCCTTCTTGACAGCTGGTGTAGGATCATTCACTAGTATGGCTTTGTGAAACTGGTCACTGAAACAAATATAATACATTTTAACATTATGCTTTTGTGCTTGTTTCATGGCAAAAGCCATAACGTAACTTTTGCGATGATCATTATGATAAAAGTAACTTCTTGAAACTCATTTACAAACAGAAAAAACACTTTTCAACATGTATTCTAAGTTACTAAGTTATTAGAACAGGACTGTTAAAAATTTACATATTATGGCTCTGTATGACATAATTTCAAAAAGACCAATTATGCAGACAAATTACATACATGTATATACACACTAAAATATCATCTATTATAATGAAAACAAGACAATGCATAGAATACTTTAGCTATGGTACAGATACTTATGCTACTACAACTATATGAATACTGTTCAAGTCACTAATGTATCAAGGGAAACAACCCAGGTTTATAAATACACTTATTAAGACGAATTTTAAAAATATATGGTTTTCTATATTCAAAATTAGGCCTTATGTCTGTATTCTGTAGCCTACCGGAAAAGGTTTGGCCAGTATGTTTTCCTCTTACACATAGCATTGATACTTTTGCATAGGGACTGACATTATGTCTCATAACTAAAATGGACTGTAAAAATAACTAACTGTAAACATTGTTGTTAGGGTAAACATTAATAATAGATGGGTGGGGCAACAGGACACAGACAATAAGTTTTAAGCATGAAAGCAGAAGTTCCTTACCAATACTGGTACATAAATTTCCATATAGTAGAAAATCTCTCCCCTGCTATCATTTCCTGATACTCTGAATCGCAAGAATCACCCTGAGAATTTGTATGACTGGTACCAGGCTGCTGAACACAGTGCAGGGTACCAGTCGATGTCACTGATTGCAAAACACCTGGAGCTGCCTGTGGAGTCTGACTAGATCCAGAATAAATAGTCAAATCATCTGTTTTAAATGATTGTAGATTAGTTTTACAAAATGAATCTTGAGAAGAAATCACATTAGTGGAATTGTTTGAATTTATCACAGATGTCTTGGAATGTTTAGCAGTTAATGTAACACAACTGCTGCAAGTGGATGACGAGGTCGGCTGAGGTTCATTTACAGGACCGTTTGGTCTGAGCTGAAAACAATAAACAAGACAGTTAAATAGTGATAAATGCATGGGTATTTGATTTTTGACATATTTCAATGCAAATTAATTTCAATAGGAATTCATAATTCTCTTAATTACCAATAAAAAGGCTTAGTAAAAATGCTACAAATATCCAATATCATGTATACTTCAGTGTAGCTTGAATTAAACTGTCAATGTCAGATTGTATTAGGTTTTACCAGTAGCCACAAATCAGATGTGGAAGTCTGCTGTTAGAATCCATGAACAATAACAAAAAAGCTTGATTCATATAATTGTGAATTTAACCTTCAGCTTAGTAACATTTCCAAGACAAGACCACACACTTTTGTATACTGATTGTGGATATATTTGTGTTGTGTTGTGTTGTGATGTTTCATGTCATATCATGTTGTATTGTATTGGATTGTATCATTCTTACTCCAGTCCAGTTACAGTAATCAAGAATAATAATTATTGTAGATTGTATATAAGAGCTTCATGATATTCAAGTCAAACAGCAATGACTGTAACAACCTACATAGTATTTTTCAATGAGTTGTATGATAATTTTGTTGAATAGCTGAAAATGTTAGTCATTACATAGCTACACGATTTGTTTCTACCAAGCAACACAAATGAGAATGACCAATAAGAATTCAGTATAAGAGCATATACATGTACCTTTGTGTGAAGATACTGGTCCAGACTTTGTATAGATGACACATTCACTTCCTGTTTTTGAACCATAACACATAAATTTTTCAAGGCTCTCACGGTATTGTAAACTTCTAACACCTTGGGTCCATAACTTAAATAAACCAACATAAAATTGTCAACAAAGTTTTTGCAGTACATAAGTCATTTAGTGGTCTTAATGAGCTACTTGACAATAGCAGAGTGGTCTAGGTAGGGTACAGGATTAAGTAAATTACCACCAATTTTCTCATATTTATCACTAAGGATATATTGTCCAAGAAATAAGACTTTGTACCTATCAGTACATTTCAGTACACCTGTCACCAAAAATAGGCTTGTATTTCAAGAATTAGCCAGCATCTTTAATTAGAAAAATTTGCAAATAAAACACCCCCTTATTAACAGTGCTAGACAATCTTTGCTATATTTGTATTTCAGGCTTATTGATGACCAATGTATTATAGCAAATCAAACAGGACAATTAAACTCACTCTGTTTTATACTTGGCTTGTTCCAGGATGACACAACCATCTTTAATCATATCCAGTAAATCACACATTCTATTTTCTGTAATATAAAATTTACAATTATCACTTTATAGAGTTAAATGTGATGCTAATATCAAATGTCTGTATTTAACATATTTGCTTTCAAACAGCATTTTAACTGAAAATGTAGTAGATTGACATCTCCCCACTTCAAAAAAAAAGTGTTGTTCTTTGATACCATAACCTTTTGCAAAGTTCATACATGTGTATTTAAATAGACCTAGACTCAGGTGGCTAGTAATATATTCTTTGACAAAATGTACAACTATTTTCTGCAGGTTTATACTTGCTTCATTGTAACAGTGTACTTGTTAGGACTCATGTTAAATTCTCCCATGCTGGTGTTTTTTTACCACAATTCTTTCCAAAATTCTCATTGCCTTCCTTTTAGGTTCAAAAGTGAAAGAAAAACACAGTACTCAACCAATGACAGTCTTGTTTAAGATATTTCAATCTGAGGTGGCTACTAACACAATTTGCTCCGACACTGAACAAGCATTAAGGACGTCATTAGTAACGTCAATCTGTCAATGAGATTGAACTGTTACGAGACTAAATTCTCAAAAAGACTCGGAGTTGAAAATATCATGA
Source organism: Mactromeris polynyma (assembly GCA_032209605.1). Taxonomy (NCBI): domain Eukaryota; kingdom Metazoa; phylum Mollusca; class Bivalvia; order Venerida; family Mactridae; genus Mactromeris; species Mactromeris polynyma. The sequence continues at coordinate 1,713,570 of JASFXZ010000019.1, read as the reverse complement.
AGACCAGACAACAGTTAAATCAACAAAAACATCCACACTGCTAAAGGATAGAGGAGAATTCACTTACCTTTCACTATTGCAGTAGACTTAATAAGATTTTCGATGTATTCTAAATTATGTCTACCTAACACCATTCCAAACACAGCTCTCCAGTGTCTACAACAGGGTAAGAAAAATAACAACATAAACAAATAAAACAGATTTATATACATATTGAGAATAACTGATAGTAACTGAGAAATTTAGAATCGCGGAGCATCAATATATTAAAGCTGTCTTTAAATATAATAATTAAAAATTAAGCAAATAAACCATCAAATGTAAATAATTGGCCACCTTGTTATCTGATGTTAATAGCAATAAACTTAGTTGATGCTATTGAAGTTATTGTAATGTAATTACTAGGCCTAGTAATTACAGATCAAGTATTTAGCTAAAAACTATTGTTACTCAGTAAGGTTCAAGCAGCAGATACAAATGTTTAGAGCCAAATTGTTTCTGTATTAACTGACTTAATATATTCATACCATAATCACTAAATCTACAGTCAATAGATATGGACATTGTGCTCAAATAATAACAAAACTTGAAGTCGTCGGACAATGCAAAGTTTTCAAAATGTGGAAACCATTCAATTCTTATTGACTAAAATCAACAAATATTTGACACAGTATTCTGGTTATATGTACTTATCATTCATTTCCAATGCCCTTTAAATTAGATAATAATTGGCAAGTTCAATCATGTTGTTGGAACTGAACAAAAAGTACCAGGAACAGGATAAAACAATATTTAACACTGTACTTACTTCTGCAAGCTGACTAATATGTCTTTCAGAGACCAAGGTGGTTTCTTATACACAATTTGTAACCTGAATTTAAATAAATCAAACTACATTTAACACATCATTTTATTGTTTGAGACTACAACATACAAAAATCCACCAATAGCCAAGATCAAATAATCGCAAAAACATCATTCCATTTCAGAGATTTGGCACAAAGCTATGGTAACACAGAAATGGTAAAGAAGCACAAACAATAGTTTCATGCCAAACCAAAGATTTGAAACAATGTCTACGAGTTTATAAGTTCTTGATACTCCCCTGGATGAGCACTAGCTCAACTGCCTCAATAGCTCAATTGGTAGAGTGTCCACTATGACAGCCAAAGCTTGTGGGTTCAATCCTTGCTCGTGTCATACCAAAGACATGAAAAATGGTACTAGTAGCTCCTTTACTAGGCACTCAGTATATAAAAGTTAGAACCAGGAGATATTGAAGCCTAGGTATGTATCTGTTAGTAGATACCTTGTTGGCTGCTCAAGAGCTTTATAGCCCATGTTACTTGTTGATCATATGCTAGTTAAATAAAGTTTATTGTCACAACACAAACATATGTATGAAATATACATGTACTGAGTTTTGAGCATATTATTGAATATCATTGAAATCCAGTAATTTGATTGTAAACCTTTCATGATTACAGAAAAGATGTCATGCAATAGCTGAGATTTCTGTGTTGCATATCATACTGGCGTGAAATAGTTTTAATCTGTCACTGATTTTGACATTCAACATTAATAGGTACACTAGACTGACAAAACTCTTAAATACTATATGGTCTAAGGGTAAGGATAAAATAAAATAGCCTTACATGCTTAAGTATTAGAAAATGGAAGCTTAAGACATGAAATAAGTTGGCAGGAATACTATCAAAGGTATGAACTTACCAGAGTTCACCATATATACTCTGCATCTCTTTTTTAAGCACATCAACCAGTGATTCTTTTAACAAGTCTTTGAATTTACAGGAAATATCATCAATCTGAGGAAATATAACATAAAAATATTAACAAACAAATAATATGCATTGAACACATGATATAAACTATTTTACAATCACCATTTTGACAATCCCTATTTTGACTATCACCATTTACAGTTTTTGCATTTAATACAGAGATATGTATTTCCAATGCACCCACAGAGTCACATAAACATAATTATGAGAATAATAAAGACAATGTAAAGTTCCCTTTTACACCAGACATAAGCGCTTCTCCAATACATTATGATTGTCACACGAGTGTACATGAAAGTAATCCGGCTTTGCGACAGATATAAGAACCATCTACAATGTATACTCACCAACATGTCTTCATTATACGATCTCTCCTCCTGTAATATTCTGTTTGCCAGACTAGGTTTAGGTACAGGTGTATGTACAGGGAATGTTTCCCTATCAGATGATCTTCTGTCTTTAGATTCATTATGTTGCTTAGAATCCTTGATGTTTGGTTCACATGGTACTGTTAACATACAGGGAGATACAGGCACTGCTCCCGTAGGTGAGTTTATTATTACATCACTAGATTGTTCCAGTGTCTGAATAGGTATGAAAGACTGGTTTTGTAATGGACCAGTCTGAGCACCAGTAACTGGAGCATTAGGTTGTGTACAAGTCGGAGAGTGAGTGAAAGTCTGATTATGAATGGAACCAGTCTGTGTAATAATTTCAAGAGGATTAGACTTGGACACAGTCTTAGGTAAGCGTTCTGCTGCTTTCCTAAGCTCATCATAAATGCCCTGGAAAGCAAAAAAAGATCAATGACTGTTTGATGTGACAAGCATTATAAACTTTGATATTGCAGACTTCAAAGGTGTCATGTCTTAAGTTCCAAGGTCTACCATCAGAGACAAGGGATTCTGTCAATGATGCACATTGGCGTGAGATGTTTTATGAGATGGATGTAATAAATACAAGCGGGCATGACACAAAAATAGTGGAGATCACATGTGTTAGATTCAATCAACAATTTTACTAAAGCACAGGATTATTCTTCTGTTCTGATGAATTTCTGATAAATTATGTCAGATATGAAAATATATAATTATTAAATTATGCGAAAGGAAAATCCCACGTCTGCTGTTGTGCTGGTTATTCATAAAGATTAGACAACAGTTTTGCAGTGACTTTTTAGGGGATTTCAGCCAAAGTGACTTGGTTTACTGTTGCAGAAATGGCTTCTGAAGATTAAGCGATGGGATTTATTATATCTCAGTTGATGTAGGTTCTCAAACTACTCTATAGAGACAATAAACAACTATATCTACAACAATACATACCTTATCATTAGATGCTGGTATACCAAGCACTAATGACTTTACAGTCAAATTGTTATCATTTGTGAACAATATCACAGGATCATCTGAAATAGAAGTTTCATTCATAAAACAAGAACATGTTGTATACATGTATCAAGGTATTGCTACTTATATATGTTCAATGTTGTTTATAGTTGACCTGTATTTCAACATCACAAATACTAATTTTAAGAACATCTGTCTGCCAAATAGAGCCAGCCTTTACCACGTAACAAGACCATAAAATATTTCTTCCTAAAAAATATTTAAAATTATTAAAAAATTCCATATTTTTTACAAGACCAAATGAATTTTTATCAGACAAATCATGCAGTTGGACAAATTTGGTGAAATCTGTACATTCAATAATCAAGAATGACTCCTCCAATGCAATAATACCAACAAATAGAATTCATACATACTTATTTCAACACAATTGTATTGTTCAATACTTACACTTTTGCTGACATTGAAGACAAGCTTGTAAAATCATATCATCATTACATGCAGATTGAAATGCAACAGCTGCTTCATCGGACTGCAAGAAACAACAAATCACAGACACATCAGATACATATATACAATGGGTTTCCAAAGAAACACAACACACAATGAATTAGATATAACAAAGACAACTGCCATCATTACAAGCCATCCAATATAGTACACACAAAGTACTACAACATAGCAAAGACAAAAGAAAGCAATACATGAGACAGAAAAACCAGAAGCCCGAGTCACACTAACGAGAAAGACACCATATTAAACAATGGCAAAAACTCATAAGATATAAGTTTTATATGAAAAATTCATATATGTGGTGAACAATTTAAGTGACAGATTACACAGATCAGACAATAGATTCAAAACTCATGTAATGATGGAGGTTACCAATAAAAATAAAAATGACCACAGGCTATATATTGATTACACTAGTAATGTTTTCTTGAGTACCAACATTTAAATTCACAGCATGTGTAGCCTTTAATCTAACATCATCTTGAGACTTCAGTCAATCTGAGGTTTTAGATAATTCTGCAAAGTAAAGTAAAACTTACCTGTTTTGGAGTTTGCCCGATCACTCGAGGAAATTTCTTCACAAACAAGTCCTTAAGAAACGATATTCCTTTTTGCGCTAACTGAAAGATCACAACACAATACAATACATTTGTATACAGTATGTCATACATATTTCTATAATTCAAATACTGTCCTCTATATATAGCATTTTTGCAAATGGGTGTAATCAGTTTCGTTTCATTTTTAATTGACTGATATGAAGATAAGTAAAGTGTCCATTCAATTGAGATGATAAAATACAATATTTTCAATCTCACTCAGTAAGCATTCCGTCATAATGATTAGGGATGGTCACTGGTATACATCTAGTTCAGTACCTGAGTAATTAGACTAAGTGCTTTATATTGCTATGACATTAAAGCACTGACATAAATGTATAATGTAGTCTTTCTTACTGGTCTAAGTAGTCAAGTCCCCAGTCGGAAGTGCCTATTTTGGCTTAGTTATAACGATGCTTTCAAATAATCAACTTCAAACGGTTATCATGAATTTACTCTTGATAAAAACATGAAATACAATGAAATAATACATGTATTCCATAACGAGACATAAACATTTCACAGCAGTATACAAATCCACCAAATACACACCTGCATAACATCGGGTCTGTACTTGCTTATCTTCAATCTATCAAGTTCACATAAGACAATCCACGGAATATAGAGAGTGGCTTTAATGTTTCCTGATAAAAAACAACAAGTCAACAACATCAAAAGAAATCTTACATCATACATGTCTAGCATGGACCATGAGGCATGTTCAAATTAACGGAATATAAATGATTGGTTTCATGTTTCACAAACACTATACATGTATAAATCATGGGGAACTGAAATAAATGACAAATATCATTGGTCCGATTTTAAGCATGTTGCATGGTATCATAAATGTTTATATTTACCTTTAAGTGTATAACCCTTCATGTTCTTCAATAAATTCAAGTTTTGCATAATAACATTGGTATCCAAAACAACTAAAACAGTCTGAAAATATACAACAAATACGTTATGTTCCAGTAGCTTTTGAAGTATACTGTATGGTGAAATTTCACTGCTACTGTGGTAAGTATTTCTGAGACAGAAGAAGTGGATAATATTGTGTAGATTATAACTGTTACTCAGAACTCCCAAACATAATCCTGCAGAGTCTGAGTGGTGATTTGAATGTGAACAGTTATTTGTAAGAAATAACATAGAAATGTCAGATGGCCTCCATGGTTAAATGGTTATGACTTACGGTTGCCTACTTAGAAACACTTCCACTTGACCGCTGATTGTTCTAACTCCACCCTGAATGTAGAATTTGGGAGGAAGCTATCCAGCTGACTTACAGGTTGACGGTTCTACCCAAGTGCCTGCCTATGCATAAAATATTGCTAGAGGGGCCATCTAGGGTCTGCCTCCATCCTACTTGCTGGATAAGTCATTGCATGATCCTTGCTCTCTATCTGACTTTAAGCCACATTACAAAACAATTGAAGGTCAAATATCACAATCTACAGATAAAACAAAAACATACATTTCTGATTACATCAGTTGTACTGCCATCATCGTGTGGTTCAGACCAGCCAATAGGACTGCTTAAATCTCTCTTGTCATCATTTCTCACTTGATTTCTAACTTCAACTAAAACAACATCAATATCCATATCTTCCACTTCTCCTAGTTCTTCGTGTTCATCATCACCATGTGCAGGTACTAAACACTCATCAATCTCCATGGCAACGATATCTCTAGATGTAATAGCTGATTTCTTTAACTGTCCAGGCCAACCTGTGTGATATCATGAGAAGAGATTTTCAATGTAAAATACTAACATGTAATATCAACTGAAATAGCTATAATATAATATGTAGAAGTTTCCTAATGTATGAATGTCTTGAAATGTCGGATAAATATCTGTCAAGTAAAAAAAATAAAATTTTACAATAAACAAAAGAAAACATTTCAGTCTGCTAAAAGCTTGCTCTGTTTTGCAAACTCAGCACTTATGACGATGTTATGATCTTAAATGTTTCAAAAATAACATTAGGTGGTTTGACAGAAGTTTATACTATGCAGTCTGATGCTCATGTAAAAATTTCATTACATTGTTAACATAAGGAAATATTTCCGATACAGGTCATAAAATAAATATACATCAGCTCACATTTGCCAAATTTTGTCCAATTTTTTTCAAATATTAGCTGAAAAGAGAGATTACTGAGAACTACAAAAACCTGATCCTAACTTAAGTCCTGTATTATTGATATTTAAATGAGAGAGCTTGTATATCCAACATTACTGGTAAGTTGGTAACAAAATAAAAAAGAAGTTGTAAGTTACTTCTCTAAAAATCTGATCCTAGCTTACGCCTTGTAATACAATACTGGCTTTCAACACAATCAAGACACCTTACTCAAAATGGAGATAGAATTATCAAACGAAACAATAAAAACCCAAACCTCGTTCAGCTGGTGGTGAAGTATATCCACTGTCCATAGATTGATTCCGAACATTGCTACATGTAATCTGAAATGTATAAATTACAACAATTTGAACTGTCAGATTGCAAATTATAAAACATTAGAAGTAATAGCTTTTTAAGAATAAACATGAACAAGTGAAAAAATAAAATACTGAATTATTTTCAGAAGCAAATTTAATTCACTGTAAGCGGCAGAATGTTTCAAATTCCTGTAAGTTTTGATCATTTTAATAATTGACAATGTGGTATTTCAAAAAACTAATTCCCTAGTTTAAACATGGTAAAACATCAAGTTAACGTCTCCAAAGAAAAGAAAAACAACCCATTATTTATTTCAGCACAGTGAAATTTGAAGTTGTCTTGCATGTAGAAAAGAAACAATTACTTGGTTTAAGCATGGTAAAATTTGACACTTACCTGTCCATAGATAAAATACAGAAAAATGTTCAAAATCATTTAAATATAACACTTACCAAGTCTTCCTGTGCAGGACTACTAGATGCTGATCCATCTTGTATGCTGTTGATCCAGGATTGAATGTTGAGTAACTTGTTCTTATCCCCAATAAACACTTTAAACTCTGTATTCTTACAGGGATCATCTCCATCACCATCAATCACAATGACTGGTTCAGTAGGTGCAGCTACGTCTCTGACTGGTGGTTCCAGGAGTATCTGTGTATGCACAGACAAATCGTTGTAACCTGAATAGTTTAGATTTGCAGCATCTGGTCTGGACACACTTTTATTTCTTGCACTATGTTGGACATTCTGTATTTTACTGTCTTTTAGTGATACATCTCTATTAGATTTCAAGCTTTGTTGCATTGCCCTAACAACTTTGCGTAGGTCAGTCATTGTTTCTTCAGTCTTGTCCATTACAATTTTCTCTTTCTCCGATACTTTCACGGACGGCACTTTTATGTTGATGTTGTTATCATTAGTGTCTTTGGTTGGATGTACAAGTTTACTTCCCTTAGGCTTAGGCGTGTTGCTGGCATTTTTCTGACTAGTCTTCGAAGGACTTGGTCCACTACTCTTAGTCTGCAGTAATAAACCTACTGGTTTCAGTTTATTGCCCAATTTTGTGTCCAGAACTGTGGATTTAGGAGAACTCACAGATTCACATGAATTGATAGATTTCACCATTGTGCTTGTTGATCTACGTTTGGATCCAGACTCCAATTCATTATCAGCTTCAGCTTTTCGTTTACCGGTAACTTTCAATCCTTTTGTCACATCTGACTTCTTTAGTTCCAGGTGAGGTTTAATATTTGACTCTTTGGTTGGTATTGCTTGTTTTCCAACCACTGGAGTAACATAACTTTGTGGCACTTTCTTAAGAACACTAGCTGTTGTATTGCTGTGCTTCATTTTGAAAGACACTTTTTCATGCTTGGATTCCACATTTACAGCACGTTTTCCATACAATAATTTGTCTGTCAATGATTTATCTACCTTGGTTATGTTTTCATTTGAACTGTGTGTCTGTTTAGGAGCTGTTGAAACAGATTTAAGATGACTACAAGCTGACGATGATGCACTACCACTAATTTGTTCATTTCTCTGGAATTTAGATGAAACACAACCATTTTTCTGTCTAGTCGTCTCTTTTTTGGATATGTAATCACTTTTCTGCGTAGTTTTATCATGTATACATGAGGACGTATGAGACTTTGTCTGAAGCACACTAGATTTGTCACAGCTTTGTTTTGATGGTGATTTTTTAAGTTTTTTTCTAAACACGTCAGAAGAATATGGCAGACTGGTAGACGGCTTTCCACACACATTACGCTGATTTTTCTCAAGTGATTCTATGGTTAATCTCTTGCTTTTAGTCAAATTTGGAGTTCCACGTGGAGCAGAACTTCCACTGAATGTATGATTATGTGCTGGATTTAACATATTTCTCTGGCTCTGTGTTTCCGCTTTGGATACATTACTGGTTTCCGGCTTGGCCATTGGCTTTGGAGTTGATTGAACAACAGCTGGTGTACTTGGTGGAACCAAATTAGATGTGTTTCCAGCATTCTTACTCTGTAACATAAGATTGTTACAATGATTAATACTGTAAATATGTGCATAACAATCATTTTCTATACATAGCAGTTGTAAAAATATTGAAATAAACATACAAAAAGTCAAAATTATGCTAATAATGATATTAATCATATTACTGATAAATAATAAGAAATTTTATCTAAGCCAGAAAAAGATAGATGAAAGTAGAGAAACAAGAAAATCTTACTATAATGCTTTCAAGAATATCAGGATATTCCCAAGAACTTAAACCAGAATTAATATTGAAGTAGTATACTCGATCAGGGTAAGTCTTCGACTTTCTTACAACCCAACCAGGTGGTAGATTTTTTGACTTATCATCCATCTGAAAGTATTGAAAAATATTTCAGAATACAAACATGTAGTAATATCAGTATATAATGGAATATTATCTATTTTACATAAAATATATGCAGTACAGGAACTTAAAAACTTAACATAACTGAAGACTTGAGAATGTTTCAAACACTGTTAATCAAACTTCAATAGATCAGTGCATGTTTTTTTGTAATTTGATGGCCAGTGGTGAAGAAATGTATACATCAAATTTACATGGTTATTGACCTTCTCAAGGAAAAACACTTTCTTGCCATAGCCTGAATTTTGCACACCTTTATTTTTGGCATTATCTATGTTGATGAATAAACACATGTGCAGGTGACACAAGTCCACCAAAATATATTGGAACTGGTAGTGATATTTATAAAATTTCATATTTGAAAATTAATAGGATGAAATGAATACTGAAGTCTGATATTAGCTCCCTTTGATTGGTAATAAGAGCAATATTGCAAACATTACTGCAATACCACTAGACAATTACAATCTGTGAAACTATTTTGAGAGGCTTTGATTCAAATCTATAGCAAATGCACAAACAAAATGTGACACATGCCCAAACTCCTTGTAGCAGTTACTTAACTTTGCAATTAGTAGGAACTGATCTGGAAGGATTTTTATTGTTTTGATGAAGTTTCGAATTAATCACAAATTTATATGCCACTATTCATCGGTGAACAAATAATGACGTATTGAAAGTTTAATTTTAAAAAAAATATGCATGCATAAGGTTTAAATTTATACTTGAAATGATGACATAGTCCGGTCTAATTTAGTTTTGGTTAAATTGTCAGTTGTGATCAGATTGGTGGCGTTGCTGTCAGACCTCAAGTACTTTAGACTTGCTGTCATTTTAAGTATTAGATCTCAAGTATTTTAGACTTGTTCTGTCTTGATATGATGTCATTGCTGCAAGTTCCGAGTTTTGGAACATTTCGTATTTAACATACTTTTACCCGTTATGTGATACTTCATTTGAACATTTGGTACTTGGTGGTGGAAGGGGTTTGATTAGATCTGTGCTTGGAACCAATCAAATTTCTGTTACATTAAAGTTCATAGCAAGTGTTATTGGTTCTTTGAAATTTTATCACCATACCGCAAGCCTTTTTACCCTCTTCAACTCCAACTTCAAATAGGATACTCGCTCAAAATCCGCTGTGCAGACATCGCGGCGAGGACAGTGTAGTGGTTAAAACTTGTAACATGTTGTACAATAAAACTGTGCTTACGCGGTGCCAGACGCCCTCGGAATAAGTTATAATTACAGGTGCTCTTGTTAAAAAATGTTCCAACTTATGATTATGAAGTCAGGTTCTTATCAACAACACTGTGCAGGCATGAGTAATTAAATCTTTCCTGCAACCGTACGGAATTTTAGAAACAATCCGAGGTCAGCACAACAGATATGTACAGCCCTGTGTTCAGTTACGGCTGTCAGTGGCGAACATTTTGTGTTGTATCCCTTGCCCACCATATCACATTAGCTGTACCCAGGAACCAAATTGCAAAACGTTTCGAAACGATAGGGCTGATAGCTGTAACTGAACGCAGGGTAGCTAAACACTGTAAACTGAAATTAAAGTCTTGCTAAGACTTGCAAAACAACATCGCAGGAAAAATACATCGCGAAATTACATTACAAATATAATTGCATTCGCTCTCGGGCTTCAACTAATAATACACAATTCCGAGATAATTAAAATGAATGAGAATGGACGTAATAAAGCAAATTATTCATTACTGTGACATGTTATCAGTATTTTCTTAGGAACTTTCATTTCTGAAATATGTTGGTCAGACGCCACCCCTGCGTTCAGTTACGGCTATCAGTGGCGAACGTTTTGTATTTTATCCCTTGCCCACCATAGCACATTGGCTGCACACGGGAACCAAATTGCAAAACGTTACGAAACGATAGGGCTGATAGCCGTAACTGAACGCAGGGCACATTCGCGTAGGTTAGACTCAACAACTAGCAATAAGTAAGATTATCAGGGATAATAGCCTTAAACCAACTTTTAAGAAATGTTACTATCATTTCTGTAAGTTTTTGCAGCATTTAATCAAAAATTGTTCCCGATTCAGTGAGAAACAAGCGCAGAAAGTTTAATCTTAATAGTGTAGTCTGACCTAAATAATGTCGTAAAAGTCGAATTTATTTATAAAAACCTAACAATCATGATTTATTCCATAACTTGACGAGTTTATATCCCGTGTATTTCCTTATTCATTTTCCTTGATATTTTATTTCTTTTATTCATTTCTTTAATTTTACGACATTAAGAGAGATTCACGTAGACGATTGGCGATTTAAATCCGAGCGCTTCATGACTCTGATGAAAATTTACACGACATAATTTTCTCTCTTTCACGCTTCTTGCTATTTTCTCTCCCATTATGGATAAAAAGTGAACACAAATAGCAATGCAGGCTACCAGGAATTTAAGAGATGGAGTATCAATAAATCTTGGCTTTGATGTTGAAGATTCCGGCGCTTACAGGAGTCAATCATGGATGAGGGTGTGTATCATTATCAAACTTCAAAGCCATTATTGTTTGTAAACATAAAAATGATTTGCGACAGTTCGGGTGGAGAATATTCTTTTTGTATTTTTTTTTCAATTTGTGTATCGGAGATTTAGACATCTATAGATGTGTGTCAAGCTAAAGCATGGTAGTGAGAAGAAAGAGAAGAAACAGATTTAAAATAAAGATAAAAGTGAGACGTTACAGGCGGTCTCACTAAAAAGCGACACGAAGCGTCACGAAGTGACCCGAAACGAAAAAATACCTTTTATGAATGATTTATGATTATAAATGTATGAAAACATACTTAAATATGTTCATATATACTATTTCTACCAATATATTGCATTTTTTTTTAGTTTTGAATAGTTTAAAAAAAACAGACAGCGTAAAAATTCTTGATTTTTTCCTTTCATGTCGCTTCGGGTCGCTTCGTGTCGCTTTTTAGTGAGACCCGTTACAGACAGTCTCCCTAATTAGCGACAAGAAGCGACCCGAAGCGACAAGAAAGGAAAAAAATCATTTTATGAAAACTTTGTATAGCAACAGAAACGGTGCAGAAATTAATAATTTTGCAATATAACACTCGAAATACTCGAGATAAACATATTTTCATACATATTTAATCATAATTTAGTCATAAAATGATTTTTTCCTTTCTTGTCGCTAATTAGGGAGACCCGTTACAGGAGGTATGCATGTAACTTATGGAGGGACATGGTAAACTTGGCTCGTGGCATTGTTGAACTGTTTTAGGGAAGAGTTTTTTTAAATTCTGTTAAGCACCTCAGATTTTTTCAGTACAGTGAACCGATAATGAGAACTCATGGGGGCCAGTTTGTAACTCTTTATACTGTATTACAACACGAGGAAAATTCCGAAAATTTACTCCTATCTATGCACCAATATGTCAGTAGATAAATTATAGATCTCTCCAAAAAAACACATGCCATGTGTGTCAATTCAACCAGACACAGTCAACAAAATTACGAAAGTCAGCTTTAAAATGTTCGATGTAGCTAACTGCTAAGCCTGTCCACTCAAAAATACATTATGACCTCATTTCGAGGGCTCAATGCAACACTGTCGTAACTCCTATGTATTGCCTTGAGCCTTCGATTTGTGTTACCGTTAAATTGAGGTTGCTTGAAAGAAAATCTCTGTGTACATGACTACATAGTACATAAATACATTGTTATATTATTTATACACTTGTAAACACCAACAACACTATTATCATTGCAGTATGTTCAGAGAAAGCATTCACAAATTGTACAGGTCTGTCAAAATTTTCAGTCAACATCTGCCGTCTTGTTATGCTGTGTTTCTGCTAGTACAATCTGCAAATGATTTCTCTGGACATACTGCAATAATGTTAGTGTTGTTGGTCATAGTGTAGTTTTAAGAGGACAGACTTCGCTACATTGAACATATTGTGGCAGAATTTTGTCGGCTGGGTACACTGTCTAGTTGGACTGACCGCATGTGTTTTTATTGGGAGAAAATTTATCTTCTGACATACAGGTGCATAAAATGTATGAGTTAGAATATAATTGTAAAAAAACATGTGCAAGTTTTCAAAAGTTCCCTTGTATTGTAAAATACCATGAAATCCCGGGCATTACATTTTCTGAAAGGGGGGCGTTTATTAGAGGCCATATGGTAGTGAAATCGATCATCATTTCTCTCCCTAAAAGTTCATGCAAGGACATCAGGAATTCCCCCCTAGCATGCAGTCAACAAATGACACCTGATCTTCGCTGCTTTTGTCGATTTTTCTTCATGACATAGCCTCTGCTTTTGACACCTTTGATCTCATCGGCATTCTGACTACACTGCTACTGCCTACGTGACTTATGAAATTGTGACCTAAGTCATTGTGGCCCAAGTCATTCTTGGATACGAAAATAACTTGCATCACTGTCAAAAATTGGTTGTGCACCTGTTGCTGTAAACAATGAAGTAGTCTACCGTATATCTGCTGTTTACTGTGTGTTGATACAGTTTAATAGTTGTCTGTTTTTCACGGAAATATGACATGTTCACATACGGTAGTGATAAACTCGAAGTGTTTCATGTTACTTACTACGGAAGAGAATGGTATTTAAAACTTCGTAATTTTTTTTTGGCGTTTTTGCTTTCTTTTCTGGTTACTCGGAAACAATACATTTTCATAAAAGGGCAGGGGTGTTAATTAGGGTGGGGATATTAAATATAGATTTTACGGTAGTAAACATGTATATATAGGCCAGATTTCTTCCTAAAAGAGTTAGAAACTTGCCTATGTGGGTGAACTGTATGAGATTGACTAAAGAAAAATGTGTACTGACATCAGACAATAAATTAGTCATAAACTTTCAGTAACAAACAAGATTTCTTGAATTGCTTTAATGTTTCATCATAGATATAGGACTGACTCATTTGTATAACATATCAATACTATTTCTAATTTCTGTTTATTAGTATTACACCGGATGTGACCTTAAGCTCTCATTAATTTTGTCTGGGGAGAATATATATGGAAAGGGCAAATTGGGTAAAACTTGTAATTGTATTGTATTTAATTAAGTCTCTGCACTTATATTAGTTTCGCTATAAGTAAGTACCTAACTTCCTAAGTAATTTGTTTACTATAGTGACATGTGCACAAAGTATTGACATATATACACCAGGGCTTTCGTCTGACTCTTGGAATGTACAAAATTTAGTTTTTGTCCCTATGAAAACTTTACCTAAAGGATTAAAGTTCATGGCAAGTGTTATTGGTTCTTTGAAATTTTATTTCCATGGGTCATTTTTGACCCTCGACTTAAGAAGAATAGTGGAATCCCGTGTACACAGTCATATTATAATAGAAAGCACCAGTTTGGTGATCCTGTTATATATGTTATAATCTTCTTGAACAATGCTGACAAATATTAAATGAATACTTATGTGTGACTGTCAAACAATCGTATTTTTCTAGTTAAGATAGTATTTTCCCAGTTTATATTTCTTTTTGCAGGGGTAAATAAAAATCTATTTCCTTTTGAGAGCAATTTAAATAACTTGGTGTTTTTTTCAGTTAAGACAGCTAGACATAGTTAAAAATGTTTTATTGATAAACTTAATCACCTGTATCAGTGTATACAGTATAGCAGAGAAAAACAGCCATTTTATAAAATAAACAAAAATTCCCCAGGAAAAGGAAATTTGCACTTAATTCCCCAGGAAAAGGTCACAGGTACTTGTCCCCCAAGATTGGGAGAGACCATGTTTTGGCTCTGAGGGGGGTTATCAAATTTGAATTGGGGTAAACTATTCTGGTAGGGGAATGGGGTCAATTTTCGGCTCCAATAATGGGAGGATTGAGGGCACTGGGATTTGACTTTGAAGATTTAAAAGACTTTTCATGTCCTTGTTACATCTTTATTTCTTATCCTTTCTGGCTATGTTCGAATTTTTCATCTTCCCTTCAAGGAAACAGATACATGTATAATTTATTGATGAAGGAATGTAACTGTGAATGTACAAATGTTGTACTGAGTCATTTAAAGGAACTTCAAAACTTGGACACAAAGGTTTACAACATGTAATTTACAATTCCAGGACTTCATCTTTTGCATGGTATGCTTCTAATATATATGCTAATATGTATCTGTTCGTAATACTAATAATGTTATGTATAGTGGCACTGTTGGTAAGATTATAAATGTATTACTGAAATATATTTAAGATGGAAAGTGCCCCAGCATACTGTCTAGTACATGTACTTACAACTGATATATATAAATGTGCATAAATAAAAGAGTTAAATTAAAATCTGTGAAGTAAAATTAACATGAGTTTTACTTCAGTATATACATGTGCTGTACTGTCATGTATACATGAACTGAGCTTAATTAAAATAAACTTGTTAACTTTTCTAATTATGCAGAGTAGTTTCACTTTTCACTTAGCCTCAAGTCAATACAACAGATTACAGTATACATTACAAACAGCAGGTGTGAGGAAACTACCGATATATAATATCTCTCAAAGATGAAATTAATAATTTGATACATACTGAAAACTTGCCTTTGTTACCATCCACATTAACAGTAATAACACATGAAGTTTGCCTTAGGGAATAACTTGTCACTTAGCTGATCAATTCTGTTAGCTTAAGGGTGTGGAAACCACTTGAAATCAATAATTTATGTATTACATCCTTATTGTTATATAAATGTAATATTAGTACTATAGTATAATTTGCTCAAAGATTGTTTTTGTTAACACACATCTAGACCATGGTGATGCAAAAATACCTTTTTTGTGAATTTGTTGATTTCAATATTCGATTTTTATCACCTGAATCATTAATTGATTATTGTGTCAGGAAAACATTTCAGTATAAAGCACAGCAAAGTTGCTTTTAAAATTTCCAATTAAAAGAGAAAATGAAAGCATAACTATTAACTAACATGGTTTTGTTAATTGCATATACATGTACATGTATATCAGTGTTGTGTAAACCAAACAAATCTTACTTTAACCACCAAGGCAATTTCTCTTCAACTAAACAACGTTTGTAGCCTTGACATAAAGGGCACATTACCTTACCGGAATCCACTGAATTTCAGTGAATTTACCGAAATCCATTTGGGATCTGGAGTGACCAGTAATCGTTACATCTCGGCATTTTTTTATGTTGCACAACAAATCTAATCCTTCAAATTGCACCGATCATCTTTTTTCAAGATATTTCTTGTATTGTAATGTATACACAAAAAATCATGATTCTTATAAAAATCTACCAATTTGCAATATTTACATATATTTTGTAATATTATTTAATCAAGGGTTTAAATATTACCTGCAGATAGTTCACAACATCAGAACGTTTATTTAATTTCGGTGAATTTTTTATATTTTCAGTCATGGAGAAGACTGTCAAGCCTCCAGAGGACAATCATTATCTTAGTTGTATGTATTGGTGTGTTGTGCTTCATATACTTTGGTCCAAGTTTTCAATCATCAGACCCAAGTGTAAAGAAAATAATTCCACGAAACCTTCCTCATGATAATCCCATGGATTTGTTACCGCCTAAAGAAGTCATGGAGATGGAGATGGAGAAAGAGAAGATTCGACAAGATCTCTCTAAAAAGCATCTGGATAGAGTTATGGTATTAGCTATGTTTTATCTTACTTTTTTTGTTTAGACTTAGGTATTTTTACATTAATTGTGAAACTTATTTTTATCACTTGAGATAGCTGGTGTTTAAGTTTGTAACCAGAGCTTGGTGCCGTGTTGGGTACTGCAGAAGAATCTCATCCATTGGCTGGTATTTGAACCCACAACCTGAGGATCAGAAGTCTGGTACTGTACCACTAGACCACCATGCCTCCCTATAGCTGCTTTATAGCTCTGCTAAGAACGGGGGCTATTGTACTTACACCAGTGTCTGCTTCCAGAGCTTGGTTAAAGTTTTTTGTTAAGTGAAATATATTTTCATCTACTAATAGTATTGGATTGAAAGTTAAAACAAGTGTTCAGGCAATCAGGGTCATAAGATGAAGCTGACACCCTTTTGTACTTTATAAAATCCAGGTTGAAGTTTGTCATTTGGTCTGATATATCTGCAACTATGATAGACATTTTCCTGAAGCTTGGCACTAATGATTGGGGTTGTATACCAATGTAAGAGTATTACACCCCATAACTCTGACCACCATTCTGACAGAATTGTCGGACACAGTCCCCTTTTTGTACTTGGAAAATCCAGATTATTTGTTTTCATGTATGATAAAACGGTATTCATTCAAAATCTGGTTTTTCATCATTGATTGTTTTATGTATAACTATTGTATTTGCTAATTTACCATCATTTTAAATACTAGTAGTTATATGCCGAACTGTCAACATATGAAAATGATATTGATCAGACAATGAAATGTTAGAACCCAATGAATGTGTTTGTACATTATTCATTAAAACAAGATTGAAACGTTGTATTGATTATTTTGTCAGGACGAGAATGATCAACATAAGCTGCCATTAGAAGCCGTGGACAATCCTGATATAAATGAAAACATTGAGCAGATAGAACAACCTGTGGTACAAGATGGAAAACCTGATCATGAAATACCTGTATGTATCATTCTCATTGTTTCTATATTATAATACACAGACATATCACTTGCCAGTATCTTTGCATTAAGAAATGTGGTATTTCAATGTATTAAATATGTCCTCCTTTTGGAACTCAAATTCATGGAATTAAAGTAGTCCAGTCTGGTCAGATTGAAACACTGATGGTAATTTTGTTGCAGGATGTTGGGCGTATCATGTATATGCTCTGATTGTGATGATTTTCTTCTTAAATTTTCACTGATCATTTTCACCCCTGTATATTCTGGACCACAGTAGTTCAAGCTTATTACCATTAGTTCTACCCAAGGCAGACACTTTGTATTGGCACCATTGTCTGTCTATCTGTCATGAAAGCATGTCCACTCCATTTGTCCTATCTGGACAGGTAATCAGATAATATTGCATATAATTATGTTTGACCATATAATCAGAATATAATGGTTGATGATGTCAGTTTAAGGTTAATGTTTTATATGACTGTTCTGTAATAACTGATCTGTAATATTTCAGGACAAGATTGTAGGAGTTGATGATCTCAAGCTGTCACATGACTTTGATTATTTCAGCCGTAAGTATAAAGTTGTCTTTTACCGTTATCAACATTATAAGTATGAACTTCAGTTTTATGTTTTTCTATAAAGCAACTAAAAGAAAGTTCATATACAACCAGAGTTTAGTTTGTATTTGCTTTTATTTTTTCATTTGAAATTACAGCTGACAGAAAACATAACGCACAACAATTGGCAATCATAGAAGCTTTCAAGGAATGTTGGTCAGCATATAAGAAGTATGCCTGGGGTCATGACGAGTTCCATCCTATATCTAAGGGTAACTCAGAATGGTTTGGTGTTGGACTGACCATTGTGGATAGTTTGGATACCATTGTGATAATGGGTCTCGAAAAAGGTATTGATAATCACTGTTCTTACCGACTACACGGGCCTTATTCACAAACATTTAAGACTGAAACTCAGAGTCAGACTTTAAATTTTCAAAATTTAAATTTACCAGCCTTTCGTTTTCATTGAATCTAAGCGAATGAAAATTTGTCTGAATAATTGTTGTTACCCATTCATTGGAGCAAAAGCAACATGAGTTTCAGTCTTAAAATGTTTATGAATAAGTCCCCAGAAAACATTTTGAAACATACAGTCTTTATCATCAAGTTATAATAGATAATAGATAATAATGTAGCAATAATATAACACAGTCAGGCTAGCGCTAGTAGATGGCCAAATCACCATTGGCCTTGAAAACTCTAATTTGGCTAGTAACATTTACCAAAATTGTCTCAAAATAACTATATACGGTCTGACCTCCTTCATCGGAGTTCATCATGTCCGAAATTTAATTTAGAATTATACATGGTTTCGAATAGCCCTACCAAAAAACCATGGTTTCGAATTGGCCTACCAAATATTCGGATAAAATGTCGAATAAACAAGGGCCGACTGTATATTTATACTATTTATCGCTTTTTATTCCCTCAAGTGAAGGTATATATTAATGGTGCTGACTGTTTGTATGTTATGTAAGTTAATTAGTTTATTCATGGGTCATTCAGAAAAACCTCATGTCTTGACTATGAAGGTTAAACAATAGAAAGGATTCCAAAATGAAACTAGACAAATTGACTCATATGTTTTGCATGATGAGGTGTATTGGCCACAGACAAGCACACTGGACTTCTGACATATCTTTGTAGTGACATCTCTTGTTATTTCTGATTGTCATGTACTGTATGTATACTAATTTATATACATAGACTTATAACTTTACATAGATTTAAAAACCCATCTGATTATATTTCAGAATATGAAGAGGCAAGAGAATTTGTTGCCAATGATTTAACATTTGATAAAGATAAGGATGTAAATCTGTTTGAGATTACTATCAGAGTACTGGGTGGCCTTCTCAGTACTTTCCATCTTACAGGAGACGAATTGTATAAAACAAAAGCTGTAAGTTACATCTTAGAGATCAGGTTATCTTTGATGGAGCGTGACTTCAGATATACAAATCAAATGTATTACTCAATATACTTTCCTCTGTCAGATTTTACTTGTCACTGGCTAGTACGAACTTGAATACCTAAAGTTGTGTGTCAGATTTTACTTGTCACTGGCTAGTACGAACTTGAATACCTAAAGTTGTGTGTCAGATTTTACTTGTCACTGGCTAGTACGAACTTGAATACCTAAAGTTGTGTGTCAGATTTTACTTGTCACTGGCTAGTACGAACTTGAATACCTAAAGTTGTGTGTCAGATTTTACTTGTCACTGGCTAGTACGAACTTGAATACCTAAAGTTGTGTGTCAGATTTTACTTGTCACTGGCTAGTACGAACTTGAATACCTAAAGTTGTGTGTCAGATTTTACTTGTCACTGGCTAGTACGAACTTGAATACCTAAAGTTCGGGCACAAGTTGGAAAATCTGTTACTTCTGTAGCATTGAATTGTTTTTGTCTTTGATATTTCACATTCTGATATCTATTGTTTCATATTTCACAATGCAGGTTTAGTAGTGAAACTCTACCTGTTTTTGTCTATTGTTTCATATTTCACAATGCAGATTTAGTATTGAACTCTACCTGTTTTTGTCTATTGTTTCATATTTCACAATGCAGGTTTAGTAGTGAAACTCTACCTGTTTTTGTCTATTGTTTCATATTTCACAATGCAGATTTAGTAGTGAAACTCTACCTGTTTTTGTCTATTGTTTCATATTTCACAATGCAGATTTAGTAGTGAAACTCTACCTGTTTTTGTCTATTGTTTCATATTTCACAATGCAGATTTAGTAGTGAAACTCTACCTGTTTTTGTCTATTGTTTCATATTTCACAATGCAGATTTAGTAGTGAAACTCTGCCTGTTTTTGTCTAAGTAAACCAATAGTATGGAGTTTTGGTTTATTGAAATTTATGATGAAAGAATTCTGTCAGCATTTCCATTATCAAACAGACAGTGAAAGTTCTATGTTAGATAGGATAATGCATTTTTAAATGTATCAAAGATGACCTTTCATCTAAGAGCAAATTATTATTTTATGCTTCAGTGTTAGAACATGTGTACTTAAAAAATAGTAATGAAGTGTTTTATTTTAGGTTGATTTAGGAGATCGACTTTTGCCGTGTTTCAATTCACCGTCTCGTGTACCATTTTCTGATGTGAATCTACGTTCTGGTAGCGCTCATGCTCCGAGATGGGGACCAGATAGCAGTACATCAGAAGTGACCACTATTCAACTGGAGTTCAAAGATTTATCTAGAGTCACTGGAGACCCCAAATATACAGTAATTGTTATAAAAATGAATATGCATTTTTGCTGTTAAGATATTCAAATAGACTTAATTTTTTGGGTTTATTTTTTAATTACGATTTTTTATGAATGTTTGCAGTATCATTAAATTTTTGTCCTAAATATTTTGCAATAATCAACTTGATTAATGAAGTTCATTTGTTCGAATTTGAGAATTTTATGTAAAACAATTGAGCAAACTTTAAACATTAAAACAGATAAAGATATGTTTCAATTGTCCTATCATGTGTATTGTTTGTCTATATTTATACTGAACTCATGTTTCCAGTTGCTTGTTGTTCAGGTTTTAAGATCCTAAATAATGCCTCGATTTCATTGCTTTGTACAGGAAGCCGTTGAAGAAGTTTACAATCATGTTCACGAGGAGCCTAAGAAAGATGGACTGGTACCAATTTTTATCAATGCTCAGACTGGTAAACTACGTAATTCAGCCACTATCAGTGTTGGTGCTCGTGGTGACAGCTACTACGAATATCTTCTCAAGCAATGGATTCAGACCGGCAAAACTGAAATGAAGTATGTTTTTTCACTATGTTTTACATAGTCTCGTGATATTTGTTTCCGTGTTGATGGATTTAGAATTACTCATGATGCTCATAGTGTTTAGTTTGTTCATAGGTCAGGGGTTCCATTTGACAATGGACTTGACCCTTTGACCCCTGGAATGTCCAAAAAGCCACATTTCGGCCCTTAGGATTCTGGCTGAAGGGTATTTGGCTATAAAATCTGGTAAAAAATTAACAAAATGACTTTCGAGATTTAGCGCCTAGTGGAACCCCTGTAGGTCAGAGTGTACTCTAAGTTTGTATGTCATCTTGATAAGTTCATATCAAAACTTGGGCATATGTGTTCATTAAGAAGTGTTTAAATTCTTGCAGTGAAAGATCACGTTGCATACTTAATAACTGACCAGCCACATATTTGTTTCAAAGAACTGGGAACTTTGTATAGCTGAAGTATGCTTTCTTAAACATGTTTCACTGATTTGGTAACTGTATATCTCTGAAGTACAGTTGCTCCACCATTTTTCAACTCATATTTTTATCATATATTTATATCATTCAAGGGTTATTTATATTCCAAGTATATACTCAGGACATTTAAAAACGCAAATGTCATGAACATAACATGATATGATTTCATTTTACGCAATGATGAACGCTAAATTTTCTTTTAATCAACAGGTATTTTCATATCAAAATGAGTTTTAAAAAACACTAAAATGGCATTTAAAAGACATATCACAGGTACAAAAATGTGCGTTTTTAAATGTATATTAGTCGTTTTCTACTTCATATATATGGCCTTCGTAATACTGGTTTTAATTACTGATAGTGACAAGAGTCATGTGGATTATATTCTGCAGAACTAAATAACATTACAATATTTACATATATGATACCGGTATTTCAGATTCAAGAATGACTTTGTCCAAGCTGTCGAAGGCATGAAGAAACACCTTGTGAGAAAGTCTGAACCATCTAAACTCACTTATATTGGTGAACTATTAAGTGGTCGCTCATTTAGTCCCAAAATGGTAAATATTATTGCTATTTTTGTTTATCGAGATAAAGGATACCTGTGTAGTATTCTATTCCCTGTAACCATACAAGTTATCAGATAGATTATGTGATACCTTTAACATGATTTCCACTTGTTGAACAGGGCACATCATAGTAGTATTCTCTTATTTTCTTGCCCCCTTCCAAACAATTTTCGTTTCCAAAAAAATATTGTATTGGTGTATATATACAGAGAATATTTTACCATCTTTCTCCTTCTTCTGGTGTTCGCTAGGTTTATATTCACCGATATGTAAGAATGAACAACTACTATTACAGTTCATTATGCAGTTACATTATAGGTTATTTTTCTGATATTTATTTTATAACCTCTGTTTTACAGGACCATTTAGTTTGTTTTATGGGTGGCACATTGGCTCTTGGTCAGGCTAATGGACTTCCGGACGAGTATTTAGATCTTGGAAGGGAGTTAACTCATACATGCTATCAGATGTATTTCCGTATGCCGACAAAGTTGAGCCCAGAAATTGTGTATTTTAATCAGGCCTCGGGGGCTGCAGAAGACCTGATTGTTAAGGTATGCTTTTTCTACAGTATGTTCGTCTGGTGACATTTTATGTGCATTGATTTTGTGCGATATCTCAAATTTTATTTGATGGAGGAGGGGTAGAGTACATCTACATGATTCCTGCTCTGAAGGTCACAACCCCGAATTCCACCTTGGATTGAGTTAAACTGCGAACATAACAATCCTTGCATTAGACACGAGTACTCGGGCTCTAGAATTTTTGTTTAAAGACACTGGACTAATGGAAAAGTAAAATTGACATGTCCGACATAGGAAGCTAGTTGTCCAAGAATATCGGTCAATTTAGTAACAATTAAACATACACAATGATAGCTCCACAATCTAAAATTAATAAACCCTATGTATTTGTGGGATTCTAAGGTTTGACTTACAACTGAACAGTTGCTGATGTTGGTTAGCTTCAAAACCAGTCTTGTCCAGGCAACTCAACTGTTGGTATTCCGATTCAGCATTAGACAAGTCCAGGACGTTGGGCTAGTAGATTCAGCATTAGACAAGTCCGGGACGTTGGGCTAGTGGTCCGGGACGTTGGGCTTGTGGATTTCTAGAGCCCTGGTACTGCCTTGTAATTCAGGAAGCAGTTATCAAGAGTGATCGTTCCGATTTGCTTGATTTTTTTGAATTTGAATTACTTGCTATTGATTATTCTTATACATAAAAATTCAGATTGCCAGAAACTTAGTCTGTATTATTATTCATATCTAGCACTATTTAAATATGTTCCAATTAACTAGAAGTTATTTTCTGTAAATTTCAGCCTCTTGATGCCCATAATTTACTCCGCCCGGAGACAGTAGAGAGTATATTCTACATGTATCGTATAACTAAAGATGAAGGGTATCGTGAATGGGGTTGGAAGATTTTCCAAGCGTTTAAGAAACATACTAGAATACCAGGATTCGGTTATTCATCTATCAGTAATGTGAAAAACGCCGGAAATCCAGGCTTTAGAGACAAGTTGGAGAGTTTTTTCCTCTCAGAAACATTGAAGTATTTATATTTGTTATTCAGCGATGATCCAGATTTAGTTCCATTGGACAAATTTGTATTTAACACAGAAGCGCATCCGTTACCTATATATAAATCAGCTTGGTCAAGATAATTCTGGTTCATAAGACCTTCTACTAAGATTTCCTTGTAAGCAAGCTTTGTGCCAACTGTGAAGGAGGAGCATAAACAAGATGTAATTAATTTGCTTTAACAGCGCAGTTAGTTAATTGGGGTTTGTTCTGCTTTAAAGTGATTTTCTTGCCGGTGTTGCAAACTTGTACCACATGCTGTGTGGCTCCATATTTCCTGTGTGGGTATCAAACCCTATCTCAGCACTGAAAGTAGTATGATCAGTGTATTTTGACAGAACATATACTGTAGCCTTAGAAACCAGTTTGTGCTATTTAAGTAAGTGGTATGCACTGTTGGTATCTTTTCATAACATTTAATTACATCTGGCTGTTTTAAGTATTTTGATGTTATTCCGTGTTTTATAACAGCAGTGATGATGTCGATGTTACAAAATGTTCAAAACATTCTCAACCATTTCTAGCTTTAAGTAATCTAGGGGCTGTTAAGGATTTGCAGTGTTCAACACAGCACCAACTTTGCTATGTGAGTTCTGTCATTGAAGTATAC
This sequence comes from Mactromeris polynyma, assembly GCA_032209605.1. Lineage (NCBI taxonomy): Eukaryota > Metazoa > Mollusca > Bivalvia > Venerida > Mactridae > Mactromeris > Mactromeris polynyma. The sequence goes on along the minus strand of JASFXZ010000019.1, from coordinate 1,688,774 downwards.
TGAATGTTAAACACCGGAGGATTGGGTAATATGTTTGAATTGTAGAAACGTGATTATATGAGCATCATACTGGGCATTGGATAGTCATGCAAAATATACTGTATCAACATGGCCTTACTTTAACAGGTTTAAAACTTCCTGGATGCTCTTCCAAATTGATTATGATTATGATCTATCAGTCTTTATATCAATAACTATACTTAACGTCATTAAAAACACAACTATTTCACTTAGCCTTCATTTTGTTCCAAGTGTTAAATGTGTTTTATTGTTACAAATGTGTTAATCATTCATAGAAAAGAAAACAAACTTATGGCCCTGGTATTTCATATTTCATAATTGATTAAGTTTATGAAATTATGTTCGAGAATTAAAATATAATTGTTTCTTTATATAATGTCATCATATTGACGCCAACAATTTTTAGTTGTGTTTTTAATGATGTTGGGTAAAGTTGTATAACTGATGATGTATACTGACTAGGATTATAAGCCTTCATACCAATACATGGCTGTTTGACTTCATATGCTTGTAATTAAGACTTAATACAATGGTCAATAAAGGTTGACCTCTTTAGGTAATACATTACTTAGCCATACTTGAGTCTAAGTCTTTAAAACTTGACTCAGATTGATTTGCTGTACAGAAATATGGCATTATTAGTATTGTAGTGTACTGTCAGCATGTGATTTAAGTGTGATATTATTACTATATCATTAATATATATTGTTAAAATAAATGTTATATATCCAAAACATGTATACAGTGGTGTAATGAGAAGCTGTCCTACTATCGTATCTTGTTGGCAAATAAAATGTTTATAATCCAGTTTTCATTTGACATTAATTTCCTTAGTGGCATTATAATCTGATACATTGGTGTCAGGGGACTTTTTATTTTCCAAAGAGTAAAGAATTGTTTCTTACATTCAGATAATTTTATAGGTATCTGAGAAAATTTTGTCTTGCATTCAGATAATAAAATAGGTATCTGTTAGTGTTTGTTCTTGACAGGGTGTTCAAAAATCCCTTTATTTGAGATAAATTTATGTCATAAATATACGCGAGGAATACTCATAACCAAATCAAAGCCTACATTTCAGGTGGAAAACATCGGGTAATCTAAAACGACAAACTAGTCACACAATATTTCACATTTTATTTGTATCAGCTAATGCATTAATGTATTTGATGTTGACACATATTTGCTCACACTTTTATATGTACTGTGACATAAATTTGGTGTATTTGTCTCAAACTGAAAGTTAAACATAATTCATGCTGCCAATTTCTGTAGTTGTTGTTTGTTTGTAATGATATAAAAAAAAATTGAGGGTTCAGCGCAAGACTATTGTAACTCCTATGTATTTATATAGGAGTTATGATAGTCTTGCACTGAACCCTCGAATTATGTCATCTATATGTTATGTATTGTTTTGTTCATCGTTGCAGCATATGCTAAATGTTCTGTGTTATAATTTAATTGTATCAAAATGTTTTCATTTGAACTTTAGGGAAACTTTGTGTTCATGCATCAAAAGCATAATTGGTCTTTCTTTTTGACTGATAGATGTTAACTTAAATTATTTTGGAATCTGTGAAGTACTTATGTTTGGGGGGAGAGGGAAACGTGGAGTTTTTGTTGTTTGTAGTAAATACAAATTGATATTTGTGTGTGTGCGTATTGTGATAAGGTGTAGTTCATGCATTGTGTAATACATTGTAAAATTGTTAATTAAGACTTTGACAAGTTTACATATTACATTTCGTAGGAGATATAGTGCTGTTTATTATATGAAAAAAACAACAAATATTTGTAAACAATAAAAATATACATGTATCATGTCATTATACAAGCTGTTATCATGTTTTAAACATGCATGATTATGATAAATTCATATCATTGTCTCATTTATAGCTACAGTAAATCCTTATTAATAAGTCCACCCTTGGGACCCTTGAAACTGGTCTTAATATTGTAGTGGTCTTAATATTGAGGTTGAATAAGATGAAGCAGTGAAAATAGGCTTGAAAATTATGTTCTTAATTTGAGGTGGTCTTGTTATTGAGGTGGTCTTTAAGTGAGGTTTTACTGTATATAAAATGTCTAGAAATATATATTAAAAATAGCATTTATATAAATGTCCCAGGCCTGTATCTGGCCAGTAACCATGTGTTTTATCATTTTTCGTGATATTTTTTATGTTATGTATAATTTATATCTGTCAAGATTTGTTTTGAGATGGTTATATAATTTATGGTGTTTTGTTAGTTAGAAATGTCTGTGACAATGTCACATTTTGTCATTTGAACTTCAAACATTCAAACAATAACAGGGGGTAGGTGTCTGTGGGTTTTGAATCCCACTGTGGGAAGAGTCTCTTACTGTGTACAGTATCCCCGAATAAGACATGAGCTATTTTATAAACCCATTCTTCATTATAGTTAAAACTTATTTCACAATACATGTACATTAAGTCAGTATGAACTTAAAGGTACATAGTCATTAATGATTTTTTTGACAAAATATGCCTGGTCATAAATATGAGAAAATCTGGTAATTGCCTTCCAACAGATGCACTACATTGTCACTTTTCATGTATGTTTCCCAAAACCTCAAATACTAGGGTACAATATGGATATTTTCTATCATGACCTACGCACCAAGTAAGTGCTTGCATAGGAAGTATCTGTATCAGACTCGTGTTGTGTAGTTCTTGGAAACATTTAACTTGAATTGTCTCAAAATTAGTACTCGGCATATTTCAACAGAAAATAAGAATATGTACCTTTAAGCATTCTTATGCTTTGATGCAAACCTGGCTTTGAAAATGCTTTAACTACATTATGAGACAAACAATTTAATCATTTTACCTGGTGTGTTATTTGTATTAAATTATCTGTTCACCAAATACTTCTATTACTTTACTTGTTAGCTTGACCTATGACATGCTCCTATGGTTTCGGTGGTGGGTGGGGTAATAGTATTCTTCCCTTTTTTTTTACTTCACATCTTTATTGCCTTCATATTAACATTAACTATTGATATCTTGAGATAACCATCAAAATACTGCAGCATTGTACTAAAGTGCTAAATGTTGTCAATGTTTATAAATAGATTCTGTGTTATTTATAATTGTTATTTAATGTGTCTGTGTTTAGAAGAATATATATTTTTGTTAGTCATTTAAGTATTTGTATTTAACAAATGTCTGTAGATTTGAGTGTTCATGTACAAGTGTAAGGTTGGAAGACTCGTTCAAGCCTAAAATATGTCATTGTGTTGGTTACATCACATTTAGATATGAGACGTTTAACTCATTTACATACTTATTTTATAAGTTCAAATCTTGTTCCTCTTATCAGTTAACCTTCAGTGAGGTTCTTGTATTATATTGTTCCAGTTTTTGGCTTAATGAACCTTTCTCTCTATGGGTAGGTCCCTGTTTCACCGACAATGATCAAAGATTTCTGTTACAATCTGTTTTTGTGATGACAATTTGTTATCACTAGCGAGACTATCTGACGTACCATAGTGTAGTGTTGATGTATTCAATTCATGATGATTTAATTGTTGATGTCTGTCGAAAAATATGCTTGAACTTATGGTTAATGTTGTGAAATTTGATGATGCTGTCAAATTTGGACAACTTTGTTATATATTGGTGCAATTTAGAAAGTGCAGACAATTAGAAGAGGAGGCATAGTGGTTTAGTGGTGTAGTGCCTGACTCCTGATCAGGAAGTCTTGAGTTCGAATTCTGCCTTAGGCGAGTTTTAACCGGTGTACTTCACAATCCGTCAATTTGACACGAGTACTGGGTAGTAACCAAGGAAGCTGTCATCGAGTGTGATTGATATAAGTTGTTAACTTGTATCACAGTTGATGTAAAATTCATAAGTTTATATGAAATTATTCTGTTTTATGAATATTGAATCACACAGTTGACACCAAGCATGTTTACTGTTGTATAATTATCTTTTATTCATAAGACTAAGGAGTCTGGTTTACTCGTCTGGTTTACTCGTCTGGTTTACTCGTCCGGGTTACTCGTCGGGGTTACTTGTATGGTTTACTTGTATGGTTTACTTGTATGGGTTACTTGTATGGGTTACTTGTATGGGTTACTTGTCTGGTTTACTCGTATGGGTTACTTGTCTGGTTTTACTCGTATGGGTTACTCATCTGGTTTACTTGTATGGGTTACTTGTCTGGTTTACTCGTATGGGTTACTTGTCTGGTTTTACTCATCTGGGTTACTCATCTGGGTTACTTGTATGGGTTACTCATCTGGTTTACTCGTATTGGTTACTCATCTGGGTTACTTGTATGGGTTACTCGTATGGGTTACTCATATGGGTTACTCATCTGGTTTACTCGTATGGGTTACTCGTATGGTTTACTCGTATGGGTTACTTGTCTGGTTTTACTCATCTGGATTACTCATCTGGGTTACTCGTCTGGGTTACTCATCTGGTTTACTCTTATGGGTTACTCGTCTTGGTTACTTGTATGGGTAACTCGTCTGGGTTACTCGTCTGGGTTACTCGTCTGGTTTACTCATATGGGTTACTCGTCTGGGTTGCTCGTCTGGTTTACTTGTATGTTATAAGGCATGTGGCTGGTCTCCAATAGTAAATTGCGTTTATGGATTTAGATATTCTCAACAAAATTATGATATGATTATGTAGTTAATGATACAGTATTCTTTATGTGACATTATTAACCTTAATGTTTACTGTGACATATGAAAAACATTCATGCCAAATTAAATTGAGATTACAAAAAAAAAATAATGAAGATTATATAACCTCTGACCCAGAATGAGGCTTGTTCTCTGTTGTCCAAAAATCTAATACATGTGTGGAAGTTGTTAGTCATTTGCTTAAGATCAGGTTGGTATTGCGACACTGCTTTGATCGTCTGAGGCCCTATTCACGAACATGTTAAGACTGAAACTCAGACTTAGACTTCAAATTTCCAATATTTATATTTACCAGCATTTTGTTATCATTGACTCTAAATGACTCAATATTTGTCAAAATAAACATTGTTACCCAATGTACACATTTGCCAATTTGTATTAAAATTGTATTGTTATAACAATGTTGGAGCAAAACCAACATTTAACACTTTAAAGTATAATTCTGAGTTTCAGTCTAATAATGTTTATGAATAATATACCTGGGTTCTGTGTTGAAAGAGACTTTAGCAGTACCACAGTGTGATTGCTTGTGTTTATCGATGTTTCTGTGTTATTGCTGTCTTCTATACTTTCTCCATGTTTTCAAAACTATTCATTATCATCATTCATCATTATAACATCATAGAAAAATAAAAAACTCTTTTAACAAAAATGTGTTGATTTTTATTAACCCGTCTGTGGGCGGGGCATTTCATGGATGTTTCATGAGACCACGGAATGCAAGTAGTGTGAGGCAGTCTCCACCAAACTTTTTCATTCTCTAAACTTTGATAATGTTTATCCAATCTTCACCAGACTATGTCACAATTGGGTCATACTGCATTTATTGCGATTTGTTTGCCACATTTAAGGTGTTAGCTTCCTACCTTTGGAAGCATGCATCCAGTATTCATCGATCTTTCTCACTTTTATCGGCATGGTATATCACCCAATGTCAATAAACTGCCAGAACGCCTAAAGTACTATTTATGGCCCTTAATTTTCGGAGCTTTGCTAGATCAACACTATCCACTCTCTAACTTGGAAAACATTTTTTCAGACTTCATGTGTATGCGACCAGCAGTATTCATTCAGTTTTCCATTAATGCTATGTGAAATAGTTGTATGCATGTAGGACACACATTTATCAAATTAATGTGAAATAATTCAGTTCTTAAAATACAATATTAAGCAAACATTTAATTACAGTAGCTTCTCAAATTATTGCAAACTGAGTCGATATTACTGTCATGTTACATGGTTATCAACATTTGAATCTACTGAAAATATTATCCGTCATAATTGATATATAAATATTGTATAGATAATCTCGATATTACACGTATCACTATGTATTTGTTTTACACCGAATTGCTATTTCTGAATCGGATAACTTTTGTTTTCATGCTAAATACTGGTCATTAGTCATAATATTTGCATTTCTGTTTAAAATCAATATTCCAATCATACAATTACATGGAGAATTGGTGGGAACAAAAATAACGGCTAATGGAATAGGATTAAGCATTCATTGTGCACCGAACATGACCACGGTATGGTGGATATAATATTTATGTAATTTAATTCCCAGGATTAACAGACGACCAAATATAGAAACAATAATTGGTATCAAGTTGAATGCATTTGTAAACCATTGACATGTTAACTGTAATGTCACTATTCAAACTGATATGTTCAATAGACGACTGTGAAGTAATAATGTATCCGATTTAAGTCTCGCTTTTATATATAACATAATGTGTCCGATTTAAGTCTCGCTTTTATATATAACATAATGTGTCCGATTTAAGTCTCGCTTTTATATAACATGGATCATCTGACTGATGGACATATTGAGGGATGGAAGTGGTACAAACATATCGTATATATATATATACTGATACGCTAAGTATGCTCCCTTTCAAGATAAACAAGAAATGTCTTGAAAAAAAGGTCGGCGCAATTTGAAGGTTGGATTTGGTGGGCAAAACATGAAAAAAAATGCCGAGATGTTACATGTAAATTCACCGAAATTTAGGGTATTTCGGTAAGGTAACGTATCCTTTATCGAAAGGTTTTAAACCAATCGGCGTCAATATTACAAAAGTTGTTCGCTTGAAGAGAAATTCCCTTTGTGGTCTACGTAAGATTTGATTCGTATACACAAGACTAATATGCAACTAGCAAAACCATGTTAGTATGGCTGCGCCGATAAAGTCGTGATAAGCATAATAGCATTTCAATCTGTACGTTGTAAGTAGCCTGGGGTTCAGACACAGGTGACAATGAAACAACACTGGACAATAAAACATCTTATGTATTTATTGACGGAGCAGTGGAGTCATACACCTGTGGTTCCAGCCTTATGTTCGCTTTTTACGACGTTTCGCCATCTTCCTTTATCGTCAGGCGTCAATATCACAGATCGTCGCTATCATACAGTAATAAATATATAGAAGAGAGAGAATATACGTAGCTACAGAAAACACCACATACATGAGCCAGTGCCTCCCCACGCAGACCTCCGGGAAAACTACAATCCACAAAACACAAGGCACTTAATGAGGTTAAAGGGTACAGATATAGAAGCGCCGCATGAAGAATATATATGTGTAGACTTCCGACTTCAGACCTTATACTTGTAAATGTTGAAAGATGTGAGCCACTTATTTGACACATTTTTACATGTTAATAAACAATATTTAAAAAAATTATACTAAATGAGAATGATCGACCATTGAACGTACTGTAGTAATTACGGGTGTGAACGATCAGAGTATCACCACCTGGCACTGGTCTGTACAGTTAATCTCTTGACCAATTGCCTACACTTTTCTGATTTGCACATACTACGCCAAATGTCGTCAGTATGTACCGACATACCCTGGTACCGTTCCAAGGGACAGAAAACAATGCCGCCTACATTGCACTTGTTTGTAGGCTAAACTCAGTTAATCTGATTTCCACTGCGCCACAAACATTTCATTTGAATACAATTTATAATTAGATTATTGCGCCTATTACGTGAGGCCCACCCTTTAGCACGTCAAGCTTACGTTCCGACTGTACCCATAGAAAATGAGCAAAATCCGATTTTAACATATACAATTGATAATTGATTTAAATTTCAAGACAGACTGCAATATCAATATTTAATTGGAATCTACCATGTGATATTTAAACTTTAACCGACTGGTTATGACATATATTGATTAAAACTGGTGGAGATGGAAAATCGATATCGATGTTCGGGTTATTTTCAAGGGGAGCAATTCACTGCGATAAGCCAGCTTAAAGGCATTGGAAGCTGGGTATGCTGAGTTTTTGTTTTAAAATTCGCATGTCTCTAACCATTTTAAGTCGGGTAAGAATGAATCTTCTTCTTCCGTTACAGTAAATGATCCCACTCTGGGGCAATTTCGTACAATTTGTGTGTATGGCACAATGTTTTAAGTGTGAGGCTAATAGCAGAAGGCATATACCCGTTTTGTGAAGGGATGATGATAACGCTCAAACTGTACGTTGTATCTTAGTTCATAAATATTGCAAGGTCGGTATGTGGTGGTTCTCTGGTCCGTACTAATCGGTTAACTGAAATAATACACGGGTATTGCCTGTATCAGGTACCAGAAAAGAAAAGACAAGGGTTGAATTCCATAAATGGGATCCCGTCAGATTTTTATTTCGTGATCAGAATCTTCTCTATATATCGTTTAATACAGTTCGACAATGGCAATACAGCACAGACCCTGATTTTAATAACACAAATGATACATACACACGTAGACTTATCGAGCCCTCAAATTGTCCCTTTCTCTGCAGATCTAAGTGAATTATAAGGTTTCGGGTGTTCAGCAAATGTATATACGTCAGCGTACGCCCCTGTAAATCAATATTTTGAGTCGTTTCTGATATCGTCCAGCTACACACATGACAGCACAGTCACAAAGTAATGTCTGAATTTATCATAATCTATTTGCGCTGGCATAAGCTTTTGCACGTGGAATGAAGATCCGTATATCTTATGTCTAAATGTTCCGTTCTTTGATATATATATATACACTCGTATACTCTAACAGCTTTACACACTTCACTATAAAGCGTTTAAACTATGGGCTTTATTTTCAAACGATTTCATTTTTGCATTTGTTATACAAATACCACTTCTCCAAGCTTCAGATTAATATATGGTCTTCATTTTACCACGCCGTATGCACTGATACTATGCAACCTTTCTAGAGAAACACCCTTTGTGAGACCAAGGTTCAAATGTAGTGGATCTTTACTTCAGAAAATTGATAATGTTGTTGAAAAGAGGTCGTTGCACGAGGATGGTCCGCTGTGAAGAGATATCATACGCCTTTGTTTTGATAGAGTTCTTATGGTTATTTTAGATGCTTGTCTTGGTAAAGCTTCAAATGAAAACGGAATACAGTAAAACTTATATATACATATAAAGGACACACTAGGGACCTTGAAAAACTGCTCTTTATATCACATGTTCGCTTTATTTATAATGACTTGAAAGCAAATATACGGTTTAAAATGTGTTCATTACGTCTAAATATTGTTCTCATCATTGTTTGTCTGTATAAGCAAGTTTACTGTATATCCATTCAGCTGAGCTGACTAATGTACAGAACTGATTTAGAGCCAACTTCTTGAAACAAAACCAAATCTACACGCCTTGTAATTATTAAAGTAACACAGTTAAAGATTACAACATGTACCTGTTACTAACATGAGTATCAACATTTTGTTCAGTGAATTGAAAAATGAAATTTAAATGTTTCAGGGAATCGAATGTTGCACACGTAATGGTGAGTGTGCACTTTGTGGCCATGTAAGGATTTGTATAGAGTAAAACACTACAATCAGCTGTTATGTGATTGATTTATTAGCTGTTCACAACTTTAAACAAGCCATTATCACTGAAATAAACGACAAATCCCCTTGTACACTGTGATATATGGTTTCGTTACCAGTATTGTCATTCAAACACATTGCGAGATATGCGCTGTGTGCATAATAAATGAATCTCACGTACACGCGCTTTATATTTATTACACTCCGTTGTTAACATTCACTGTACACATAGTGTACAGTCGGACCTCATTCATTCGAATTCATCGGGACCTAAATTTCATTTTGCAGAATACACAGTTTCAAATGGCTCATTTCAATTCGACTGGCGTAAGAAGATACGTTGGGACCTATTTTTATTTCGAATGATGCCAAGTATTCGGATAGCAGGTTGTCTAATGAACGAGGTTCCACTCTATTTAAATCAGAGCATATGTCAGTGACAATACTTGGTACTCGACAATAGCAAGCTAAACTCACTTATAGTCGACATTATAGTATTTTTACGTCATACGTTGGACATGATATCACCGTCGGGAGGTCAAACCATGCGCATGGAAGTTTTAGCATGCAAGCTGGTTATTGTAATCGAATGAACAGCTATACTTACTGAATGATGATATTTTATTGACACTAAAGGGGTTTTGTACGAGTACTTGCATACAGTTAAACTTCGAAAACTCGAGGACGCTGGGGTCCATCCGAAACGCTCGAGTTACCCGATGTTTCGAGTGACCCAGAGTTTCATCATGTCCTTTCAGTGCTTTTTATGAAATGCCTTATTTTCATAGTTGTTCACACTTGTACCAGTTGTTTCATATTTGTTTCATAGTATCATATTTCTATTCACTACATTTCCTCACTATAATAAAAGTAAAGTCAAATTGCTAATAAGAGTAGTATATTTGCATTACTTATTGTTGTATATACATTACGCAACCGTTGCGAAAAGAGAAAATATACCATCACACACCATCACTAGTGTGCTAGTTAGCGAAGGGGTCTGGACATATTAAGGGTTAGTTCATCTGTTAATATAAAAAGAATGTTGACATACATCGGTTATTGCCTTAGTGAGTTAGCTATACGTTACTTACTTAATCCTCTTCGTCCCTAGGAGGGACATAGGGCTCCCACCAGGGCTCGGCATCTGGTTCGATCCTGTGCAATAACCTTTGCTTCATTCGTAGACTCGTTTGGAGATGGTTCTCAGCTCAGTGTCCACAGTTCATCTCCACGTTATGACTGGTCTTCCTCCCTTTGTCTTCCCATGTGGGTTCCAGTCAAGGGACTGTCTGATGATGTTTTGAGGGTCCGTCCGGGGGTGTGCACAATCCACCGCCTTTTCCGCCGTCTGTACTTTAGCTATACGTTGCTTGACTAAAATTATATGTTGAATATAAGTTTGTGTATATCAAGCCATCATAATTATAATAATCAACGTATCAAGTGATATTTTGATGTTTTATGGTAATTTTAGTCTCATATAACGCATATATTGAGTGACTCTATACTAACAATCTGATCTTTATCTGATCGTGTAAAATATACGTATACAGACGAGACGAAAATAAAAAAATAAAGAATAATGACGTGTATAAACTATCTCTGAAAGCAAGCAAAAACTACTTGATACATGGAAGCAATTAATAATCATGATAAACATCATGTAACGTACCGGATTAAAGAGATAAGAACATACTTTAAATGATTAAATTCTAGCTTAATTCAACCAAACACTTTGTCACACTCAAGCAATGGACAACATTAATTCACAGGCAAATGACGATTTGCATAATTAAAATGAGGTATGAATAATTTCACGATGGCCTGTATTAGGTACAGTAAAATATCTCAATACTAAGACCACCCTTGGTACATTTAAAAACTGGTTTGCTGATCGGGTTTTCATTTTGAAGTTAAATAAAGAGCGAAACAGTGAAAATGGACCTGAAATTGTGTTCTTAATTTCTAGCTGGTCTCCTTAAGTGAGGTTATAGGTTAAAGAGAATGAATAAATTCCCTGTAGCAACTTATTCCTTCTCTCCTACAAGTAACTAAAACATTTAGCAGATCGGTTATTAACTTGGCCGGAGATTTATTTGTAGCGCGGGCCTCACGTAATCCTTACATAATCAAAACATACTAAATGACCAATGCTAAGCTGCTAGATATAGACAAGATTAAAATATTAACGTGACTGAGCCTACGGGGTCTAAATATCTAAGACCTGTATTGTATTCACGTTTTAGTACGAGAAAATACACATTTCAACGTAGAGTTTTTTTATGTTCTTTGATGTCAGTCTTAAAACTCGACTGATCAGAGATAAAGTATATCAACGGAGTGTATTGTCGCAAAATGTGCTTATCAAACTCAAGGATTTGCAATTTAAATCTTCGATTTCATTTCAATTGTTGATTTAAATGCATCGAAAGTTTTATAAACTGTACATAAACATGAGTCAATCTTGTTAGGGGAGGCTTTCTCGTCGTTGTGATTGTGGAATTGCTAATGGACCCGTTCTTATGGACATTGTTCCGTTGTGCCGGGAGATAGACGCTTTGTGTGCGTATTTTGTGTAAGAAGTTGATGGTAAAATCGACTTTATAACAAAGAAAGGATTAGTTTATTGAAAACAGTAACATTTTATTTTTTGGGGAACATTGTTCATGGCGTATTTTCACTAAGTGATATATTTTTATGTCGATGGATTAAACTTTACCACGTCAAACAAGCGGCATTAATGTTAGACGATTTGAGGCGACCTCTGTTCTTCAGTTTGGAGAACTTGGACGGTGTTGGCGAAATTCAGTTAATCATTGGAAATAAATGCGTAATTTGTGCAGTGTTATTTTTTAACATGAAAACTGAAAATTTACCAAATCGGTAATTTTATTGTGGTTAAAAATTATATTAATTTATACTGAAAAAAACAACATATTTATATATAATTAATGCCTTGGATTTCAATGTGAATTTTTTCATTGTTATCTTAGTCAACTCTAAGTGAGAACTCTTTGACTGACCATGATTCATGGACACGTGCGTCCACAATCAGCTCCGCCGGAAGATTTCCGGACTGGGAGTCCAGGACTTCGATGTCCAACACCTCGTCGGCTGTCGGTATTAGATGATGAGAGGGAACGTTATGCAAGCAAGAAGGATCATGACACTCTTGAGGATACTGTGAATAGATTCCATACGACGGGAAGAATATTGAATCGCATCAAGGAACGCCGACGGACGGAGGCAGAACTTATTGTGAATGAAATGCCCTCGGGTCTTCTTGCAATGGAACATCCGACGAGGAAAATAAGCCATAATGAATTAGAAAATGTAGTCGCAAGAGTGTGTCGTACGACGGCGTCGCATAACGCAAGAATATCTTCAAGCCGGCGGATTAATGCTAAAGACATATATGTGCCTCCCAAACGTTATGTAAGAAGTGAATATTACAGTTTAGAAAATGAACGATTTAAGGGGAACAAAATTATAAGTAATAAGGCATTGAAATCTTTAGTTAGTAGACTCTCGAATTACGACAAGGAACGCCGACCCGCTGAATCTAAACGTTCAAAGACACCCGACCCTCGAGAAAAGTTTGGTCCCGTGGCGAGCTACAGATGGTTGGGGCTTAAAAATTGTTGAGTTTGTAAATATGTGTTCTAACTTAACACGATAGTCAGTATTATATTTTTCTGATTTACATTTGTACATATAATTAAAGTAAAATTTTCTCACTTTAGTCAAGCTTTCCATAGTTTTATCAGAATTTCTGACAGATATCTAAACAATAAGATGGTGTAGCCGCTTGTAGAGAGAGATACGTTTCTATCATATTGTATAAACAGTGGAATAAAGATAATATGAAGAACGTTTATTCAACATACGATCAACACGTGACTTGAGCTATAAAGCTTTTGTATGACAAACAAGGTATTCATGAAAAAATACCTGGGCTTATTTTCTCCTGGTACTACCATTCACAGACTCAGTGCCTAGTAAGGAAGCTACAGGTATCATTTTCACGTCTTTGGTATGACGCAGGCAAGGATCGAACCCACAACCTCCCTTACTCAAACTGGGAACCCTACCAATTGAGTTATTGAGGTGGGAACTCATAAAAGCAATTGCCAACCCCTTGAAAGAGTAAATGAAACTTACCCAATTTAAGTAAACTAGGTACAGTGGTTTGGGAGTGCCATAATAAATGTGAAACATTACACGTGCAATTATACGCACTAACTACTAGTAATCAATTTCACTTCTAGAAAATCTGAGTTTTCGGTCATTCGGATCATTTCGGTCAATACAATGATCAGGTTGATGTTGACCGAGGAGCGCAGAATGACTGTTAAGTGATTTGTTTTAGAAATGTTCATTTTGACACTATTGTATTTCTATGCAGGAGATGTAAATCTACCTGATTGTTTGGTTTTGTTGTAGTATGTTCAAGTAGAAAGTGTGTTGAACTAATTGTGTTTTGTACATGTATATATTTAGTGAAATGTAAACATATTTAACTTATGTTCTGTAATATTTAATTAATTACTTTCGTTTTATTAAGTCCGTTTACGAGAAAAATAATTACTGTCTCACTTGTGAAATTAACAATATGATTATTTAAACATTTCTTGTTACTGAAAATGCATATTTTTGTTCGAAATAATTATGATAAATAAAACTCGTTGTTACAAAAACATGCAAGTATTGTTTATTAATTTATTATAATTTTTTTTAATTATGTTAAAATTGAAGACATAAATTATTTTTTGTTAATTCTATGAAATAACAAGTATTGCAATAAACATGTTGTCAACCTTTACCCTCCAAGTTAGCATTACTGTATTTAAACAACACATTTGTTTGTATAGTTTATTCTAGTTGCAGAGGTAACATATATAAACCGGTAACTGCATGACTCGGTCGTCACTTTAGGTTACCCACCCGTATGCGAACTTTTCTGCACATCTATTTTACAGTGAAATACATTTCCTGCTTCCAATTATTTATCATAGACTTAATGAACTAGCGCAGTGTCAGAGAATCATCGTTCTCACACATGTATGCATGCAGCTGGTTATTATGTGTGTGACATGGTATCAATTTATGTTCTGGGGCGATCTAGCGTACTGGATAATGTCTCGGCCGCTCAATTCAGCGGCTGTGGGTTCTAGTCCCGAGAGGGTCATGTCCACTACTCATGATAAGACTTGCTGGAAACCGACTCGTGAGTGATTCTAACAGGCGTAATGCTATCATCACAATCGAGATGAAATAATTAGGTATACATATGATAAAATAGTTTATTTTTGTAGGTTATAATAATGTTTGAGTTTCATATATATATTTCATGAATAGCGACATTCTTTTTCATGAATACATTTTTAATTGTAGAATTAATATCCAAGTATCTTGCATATTTATTTATTCTGAAGAACAAACACAGAAATGACATTAGTTTGTCGCATAAATATCTATGTTTAGGTGCATAACTTACGAACTTTGTACTTTTTTATACGTGCCTCGATGATAAAAAACGCAAATTATTTTCAAATTATTTTCTGCAATGTTTGACATATTGTTGACAATGTGTTCAAGTGTCACTGACAAAATATATGATAAATGCATTGTTAATTATTACCAGTAGATTTGTTATCTTTTGAGTTGAGTCATGATGAATTGGGTGGCATTTCACTACTTAATAGCTGTATCAGATGTCTGGTATTCCATTGTTTGTTTTTTCAACAAAACGCCGGCAAAACCTCATTGTTGAATAAAACATTGTTGTATTCGAATTACAGATAGCACGAATTTATTTCAAATTGTTGATATAAGCATATTGAGTGGCATGTTTACATGTATATCATTCAATTGAAATATATCTAATAAGTAATTACATGTATATGTTTCCAATAGTTGACTGAATAATTTCTAATTTTCGAAAAGAAGTATCTAATACTAGAATGGAAAGCAATCTAATATTCGATTGGAATATATCTTATCATTTAATATTGAATATAAATATCTAAGACTCGAATAGAAGATATCTAATATTCGATTGGAAGATATCTTATCATATAATATCGAATATAAATATCTAAGACTCGAATAGACGATATCTAATATTCGATTGGAAGATATCTTATCATATAATATCGAATATAAATATCTAAGACTCGAATAGAAGATATCTAATATTCGATTGGAAGATATCTTATCATATAATATCGAATATAAATATCTAAAACTCGAATAGACGATATCTAATATTCGATTGGAATATATCTTATCATTTAATATTGAATATAAATATCTAAGACTCGAAAAGAATATATCTAATATTCGATTGGAAGATATCTTATCATATAATATCGAATATAAATATCTAAGACGAGAATGGTAGATATCTGAAACTAGAACGGAAAATATCTAACATTCGCATGGAATATATCTAATATTCGAATAGAAGATTTCTAATATTCGAATGGAAGATCTTAAATATTCTAAATGAAGTTATCGTATAAGAGTATTAAATAAATACAGTAAAATGACGCATCATACCAAAAGATGTACCCAGAACATCATGACAACTGAATCAGATAACAGATGAAGTAATACAACTGCTAATACACATAGTCAATCTATCGATACTGAACACGATTTTTGTCGGACAATAACATTAAATACACACGGCGCCATGACATTTGTATAATTATGTTGCACTCGAAAATTGTCGGATCCCGATACCGTATTACTTTATCGCTCACATAGTAAACACACGTATACATTTTGTATTTGTTCAGAATATTGTGCACATAAATGAGTCATTCATGTGGATGTCAACGAATTATAGTACATATGATCACGAGGAAACAAACGTACGTTTTACAGTAGTTCTTATATTTTATAATGCACCAATGACTGGATAAACCAGACGTGTTGCCTCACTGTTGTAGAATGAATGTTAACAGGGAAACACTTTTTAGATGTTTTAAGGCCCACAATCAGCTCAGTAGGTAGAGCGCTGGGCAGGTCATGTTCTACTGTTATATTTGGCTACGACCATTTGTCCTCCACTTCTGATTCATGAAAAAGTTGTCAGCTGCATTGGAATGAGCAAGTAAGAACTGGTACTGACCGCCATATCGACGGGTTAGCGCCAGAATCTACCATCTCAGTAATAAATTTATATGGAGATAGCTGGTTCTGGCACCAACACCTCGATATACAGCTAAGATGTTTAAAAGTTGCGTTAAAACCCAATACAAACGGATCAACGAGAGTTTAAGTTGTTACACGTAACACCAATTACATAAGACATTGCCTCCCCACACAGACCCCATGGGAACAATCATTTACATCGCAGTAAAGAAATGGCCACACTTTTTACCAATCTAATGTTTTTGTCACATAATCATTCATTCCATCACAGGACTTAGAGTGTAACCAGAATCAGAGACATATACACACTGTATTTTCTAGGACGGAAACACAAATCGATGGAGGAGCACCATTGAGTGAAATACATCCTTGCTAAAAAACGAGCGACATACTGACAAACGCACCCGTTTGCACTTAAATATTAGATATAGTACCAAATTCATTGGACGTGGTAATAAACACGTCAAGCATTTAGTTCATTGTAACAACCTCTAAGATAACGAATGGCCGTCTCTCACCAGCTCATATCAAATTCTTTATGACCGTAAAATTGTCTAGAGTTTATGACCTTGACCTTAAACATGTCTACCAGTATATTGTCCACAAAAAGAGAGTTGTTTACTCTGTGAACTTGCACATTATATATACATACAAGAGGAACAAGCATGCACATTTTGACACATTGAAACGTGCCAATGTCCCACTTGAAATACTTCATCAAGATTTATTGGTCATCATGCAAATGTTTTAATGGCTACTCAAACACTTGGAACGTTTAAACCATACTATGCCATGCAATGTATCCATATATTTGACTCTAGCTTCTTCACATTGAAAATTGTATAAGAGGTGTCAATAAATCATGTATGGAGGTACACTAGTCGAGAGAAAAAAACATGTCACCTAGTACGAAAGCCACGAGTTCGGGAGCAGCGTTGAGCCAGGTTTGATCATGAACGTCACAATCCCTGAATTCGGAGCGAATACTGGTAAGTAACAGATGAATCAGTCATCAACAGTGATTAGTACAAGTTGTAAGAATACATGTCATCATCGATATAAATTGAAAATATACAAACGGACAAAATGTATATTTAGAAATGTTGTAAATGATGAATACACGACCTGATATACGAAGACTGATGTAAATGGTGAAAACATGGACTGGTATATGAAGACTGATGTAAACGGTGAAAACATGGCCTGGTATATGTAGACTGATGTAAATGGTGAAACATGATCTGGTATATGTAGACTGATGTAAATGGTGAAACATGACCTGGTAAATGTAGACTGATGTAAATGGTGAAACATGGCCTGGTATATGTAGACTGATGTAAATGGTGAAACATGGCCTGGTATATGTAGACTGATGTAAATGGTGAAAACATGGCCTGGTATATGAAGACTGATGTAAATGGTGAAACATGATCTGGTATATGTAGACTGATGTAAATGGTGAAACATGGCCTGGTATATGTAGACTGATGTAAATGGTGAAACATGGCCTGGTATATGTAGACTGATGTAAATGGTGAAAACATGGCCTGGTATATGTAGACTGATGTAAATGGTGAAAACAAGGCCTGGTATATGTAGACTGATGTAAATGGTGAAAACATGGCCTGGTATATGTAGACTGCTGTAAACGGTGAAAACAAGGCCTGGTATATGTAGACTGATGTAAACGGTGAAAACAAGGCCTGGTATATGAAGACTGATGTAAATGGTGAAACATGATCTGGTATATGTAGACTGATGTAAATGGTGAAACATGATCTGGTATATGTAGACTGATGTAAATGGTGAAACATGGCCTGGTATATGTAGACTGATGTAAATGGTGAAACATGGCCTGGTATATGTAGACTGATGTAAATGGTGAAACATGGCCTGGTATATGTAGACTGATGTAAATGGTGAAAACATGGCCTGGTATATGTAGACTGATGAAAACGGTGAGAACATGGCCCGGCATTTGTAGACTGATGTAAATAATGAATACACGACCTGGTGTATGTAGACTGATGTAAATGATGCCTACTAGGTCTGGTATATATAGACTGATGTAAATGATGAATGCACGACCTGCTGTATGTAGACTGATGTAAATGGTGAATACACGACCTGGTATATGTAGACTGATGCAAATGGTGATGAAGGACCTGGTGTATATAGACTGATGTAAATGATGAAAACATGGCCTGGTATATGTAGACTGATGAAAACGGTGAGAACATGGCCCGGCATTTGTAGACTGATGTAAATAATGAATACACGACCTGGTGTATATAGACTGATGTAAATGATGAATACACGACCTGGTGTATATAGACTGATGTAAATAATGAATACACGACCTGGTGTAAATAGACTGATGTAAATGATGAATACAAGGCCTGGTATATGTAGACTGATGTAAATGGTGAATACAAGGCCTGGTATATGTAGACTGATGTAAATGGTGAATACATGGCCCGGCATATGTAGACTGATGTAAATGGTGAATACAAGGACTGGCATAAGTAGACTGATGTAAATGGTGAATACATGGCCTGGCATATGTAGACTGATGTAAATGATAATTAAACGACCTGGTGTATATAGACTGATGTAAATAATGAATACACGACCTGGTGTATATAGACTGATGTAAATGATGAATACACGACCTGGTGTATATAGACTGATGTAAATGATAAAAACATGGCCTGGTATATGTAGACTGATGTAAATTGTGAAAACAAGAGCTAATATATGTAGACTGATGTAAATGGTAAATACACTACCTGGTACATGTAGACTGATGTAAATAGTAAATACACTACCTGGTACATGTAGACTGGTGTAAATTGTGAAAACAAGGCCTATTATATATAGACTTATTTAAATGATGACTACAAGGCCTGGTATATGTTGACTGATGTAAATGGTGAATACAAGGACTGGCATAAGTAGACTGATGTAAATGGTGAATACATGGCCCGGCATATGTAGACTGATGTAAATGGTGAATACATGGCCCGGCATATGTAGACTGATGTAAATGGTGAATACATGGCCTGGCATATGTAGACTGATGTAAATGGTGAATACATGGCCTGGCATATGTAGACTGATGTAAATGGTGAATACATGGCCCGGCATATGTAGACTGATGTAAATGGTGAATACATGGCCTGGCATATGTAGACTGATGTAAATGGTGAATACATGGCCTGGCATATGTATACTGATGTAAATGGTGAATACATGGCCTGGCATATGTAGACTGATGTAAATGGTGAATACATGGCACGGCATATGTAGACTGATGTAAATAGTGAATACACGGTCCGGCATATGTAGACTGATGTAAATGGTGAATACAAAGCCTGGTATATGTAGACTGATGTAAATGGTGAATACATGGTCTGGTATATGTAGACTGATGTAAACAGTGAATACATGGCCCGACATATGTAGACTGATGTAAATAGTGAATACATGGCCCGGCATATGTTCTTCATCGAAGATGCTGTTTTGGTAACAACCATGAAAAGGGACTTCTAATTACAGGAAATAAACAGAAATAAACACTTCAAAGTCTTTAAGAATTTTATTTATTCATAAATAAAAATGAGCATTTAAAAGTTTATGAAATAATAATTAAAGTTAAAATGTAAAAAAGGTGGGAAATACAAAAGAAAACATTCATAAAATAATGCAACAACATTGTACAAAATGCATAATGTTAAACATTTTCAAGCACATACAAGGAGGGACGATCATGTGAAAATGCGCAACATGAAATATAATGTATAATCAAACAGCAAGCAAGAATATTTGACCAAATATTTCTTAGAATTATCTTTTTGTTTAATTCATGATGTTTGAGACATTCTCATATCTTGCTCATACAGATGTTGTGTCTTTTCTACTAAAAGTGAAGAATTTGATGTACTGGAAATATCTTCATAATAAGAAAAAATTAAAACTACGCGTAAGTGATTAACTACTTTTGATTTGAAATGAATGAAATCTAGAACTTATATTTTAGACTTTAGTATTTTTTAAAAACAAAATCAGATTATTGTTGTGTTTTTAATAACAACTAGACGTTTTCACAGTAGATTTCTTGAAAAGATAAAAAATGAAATGCGTCTGGCCACAAAACAACTCTAAAATAACATCAAACAGAACTTTGAAGAGCACTAAATAAACAATCTATCACTTTAAACGGTGATTATAAATAAGAAACTCAACACTGAATGTAATCAAATCCTGAAACTGCCAAAAAATGTATGCAAATTTCAAATTTGGGAAACAATGGCTGTAAGAGGTGAAAGTGAAACAATTCTATCTACTTCATTTTTCATATGCAGATAGTTTAGTTTCGCTTTCATCCTTCTATTTCAGCTAGGTTAATGTACTGGTACTCTGTAAACTCAAGAAAACTATGCACAAAGTCAACCTCCCATTAAAATACCTAAAAAATAAAAGTAAAAACCAACTCAGATCCTTTTCCATCAAATGCAACTTTGTATTCTACATAATTATCACACCTTTCACACCAGGTACAGATATCGTATATCTGGAATACTGAAAACAAACAGGGGCAGGTGATACAAAACATCATGTAAATATATGAAATATCACAGAAGATCTATAACAATCACAGAAACGTTTCAAATCAATAAAATCCCAGTACAGTCAGGTACCCAATTTGAACAAGCCTGGTTCCCAGTCTGAACAAGACAGGTTTGAACAAGTCTGGTTCCCAGTCTGAACAAGTCAGGTCTGAACAAGCCTGGTTCCCAGTCTGAACAGCCGTACTGGCTTGGTTCTTTGTAAAATTCTCAAAGGACAATTCTTCCTAGCAGTACAACCATTCATCAATGCCTTCACAAATATCACACATGTAATGATAGATGTTTGAATGAAATGACAGTCACACCATGCAAAAATCACTCATAATTTTTTCTATAAAATTTAGTTATATTTGACCCAGGTCTTATTTCTCTAAATTATGACCCAAACCATGTCAGTATATCCAAAACATATAGTTAACATATTTGTGCTGGCAGATATCAGTGAACTATGTAATAGGAGACTGTTATATATGGGACTCAGTTTCCAGTCTGCGGATTTTTCCATGCTCTATAATACAGCATAATCGAATCAAGAAAATGAACAAGGTCGGCTATTGGTACATGTTAGCAATATTATCAGTAATTAAGGCAGATCATGTATCAACAATTTTACATAAAATATTCACACAAAAATATGCATGCAACACAAAAAAATGAAAGTTGATAAAATTCGTAACACTAAATTTTTTTGAAAAAATAAAGAATAATACAAAAAAGGGTAACATAGCAATAATGACACATAAATGACATGTATTCATATCTTAGAATAATAAATAAACAAATATGTACAAGAATATCAAACACGCATTCAACAACACACATAATGGTTTATAAAACTGACATCTAGTTACCTCCCTTTAAATAGTTTTTGATCTCATAGTTAGTCTTTAAACCTTAACAATAAAATCCATTGACATAAAAACATCTATCACACAGATTCACAACACAGACAAGTCCAAACGTTGAACACTTGAAAAAGGAAAACAGGTCACATGGCAAAATAGGCAAAAATACCAAATCAATACACATGTACAAAAAAATATCGTGATGTTAGGACATCAAGGCACTTTGATTGCAGCATCAAATGTAGACTGAGATGAGATACAATATGCATAGAAAAATAAGTTTTATTTAAATTGCAACCATATGTTTGTATAACCATGACAACATCTGTCGTTTATATCTTCAGGTTAACATAACTGGGACAATGGAAATTTTTACAGGAAAAGAAAGCAAAAGCCAAAACAACCACGCAGCTAACAAAGAATCAAAATACTCATGACATCATGTATTGTAAACATTCAACTGTACAAGAGAACAGAGATAAAACAAATTGGTTTAATGGAATCATAATAGTAAAAAAATGATCAGCGAAACTAACTTCAAAGAAAAAATATTACCCAGTATGAGGAAAATATCTTCAACTTAATCACAGAATTTTTACAACAAATATATAACATGTATTGAAAAACCATCAGTATAGTAAACCTATAGCACATATATGTAAATATTATGATAGTCATGTCATCAATAAGAATGTACAATATACACAAATGTCCAGACATACATAACAACAGTTTACTATATTTCTGCAATACTTCATCACTTGCTTAAAAATAAAGAAAAACAAATTACAAGATGGTGGTACTAAGGTCTTAACAAATTAATATCTTGACTATCATACTTCTAAAATTAATGCACAATTCATTTTGTCTTAAAAAATGGCTTACCAGCCTAGCTTCACAGATATTAATATCAATTTTCAGACAATGCTAGGGTCAATCCCAACACCTAAAATTTTACAAGAAAAAAATTAAATTTTGCTATTAATTTATATCATGTAGCAAAAAGCACCAATTAACACAACAAATCCAATTAACATTTCGAGGGGTGAAAGAGAAGCTAGTCTACATGTATCTGCATATAAATAAACAAGAGATTGACCAGTTCTTTCACCCCTTGATTTTCAATATCGGTATACAACATTTATATCAAATTAGTTTAATAATTTGCATATTTTGTAATACTGCTTTCTAGTACAATCTGAATTACAACAAATGCTGGCACAAAATAAATATAAATTATAACATCATTTAAAAAAAAACCTTCCCTACCGATATAGACATACAAAATGTACATGCCCATATCATACAAATGTATGCAACAAAGAACTGCTTATTGTTACATCTAGTAGTCATATTTCTGACGGTTCGATTTAAAAATAAAAAGTTCTAAAATAACATAAATATGTAGCAACAAATTTAATCAGATAGAAAATGGAGATAAATCAAACGACAACCTTGACCTTCCCTGTATAATACATAAAAGACTCATGAATATCACCATTGGTGCTTAAGGAAGTTGGCTTTATTCGTAAGGGGGAATTTTCTTCCATATTTTTAAACAATAGTCTGACTATTGTTTAAAAATATGGAAGAAAATTCCGACCTTGAAAAAAGAGTCTTATTAATGAGGTGGTTTCAATTTTGAGGTGGTCTTTAAGTGTGAAATAATTCTTCAGGTTTTACCATTGGAATGACTTCAGTGATGGTTACATATGTAAAAATATATCAATCTGCAAAAATAACTACCCGGTAATGGAACTGTATGTAAGGAGAACTTCTTTAATCTAAGCTCGGTCAATTCAATCTGAGAATGAACTGGAGATATCAATGCCCACAACTTATGAAATGAAACTATGTCATACATTTAAAATATCATAAAAAGTATGCAATATTGGTTCAAACCACAGTTTATTGCAATATATATAAACAATTATGACAGTTTTCAATGACAAAAAGGTTGGTTACAAAATACGGAATGATTCTATACAACAGGCACGTAGGGCATGGACGATTTTCCAACTACCAGCTAGGTCAGTGTATTTGGACGGTACCCGAGTACCTACCTGTAGGGTATGTTTTTAATGGCACCCGAGGATAGGGTACATTTTGGGTGGTACCCGGGTACAAATTGAGAACCAAGTACCAGACCAATACAACAAAACTATTATGTATAAAAGCTAAATGCATTTTTTGTCTATTTTATTCCAATGCAGACACAGACTGTTTTCGTGGAATGGAAGCAACCATGCAATTTGTGTTTCATTATTTTGTCATATTTATTCTGCTTCATACAATCTATGATAGGTTACCCAGGTACATGCAGGTATTGGATGATGGGGTACCCAGGGTCAAGCCCGTCCATGCCCTACAACATAGCACATGTCTGAATGAAATTCTAACAACAAATGAGCAGGTAATAGTTGATTCCAAGTGTCATGGATTAGACATGAGGAAATATTCTGTAAAACATCATCTGACATTTTGTAAGGCACCAAGATCAGTTGAATTATTGAGACCCCATGATTGTTGTAGATACATGGAATCAGGTTCCTTGTTTCTCTGATGAGAGCCCACCGCAGAACTTCCAAGTTTATGAACTTTCCCCGTTGAACTAGCTTTTTTGATTGTTCTGAAGTATACAAATGTCAAAATATTTTCAGTGCATTAGTACAGTCCAATTCTTAGCCATACCATGTTCCACAGAGTACTCAAATCCCACAGTTTCACACAATCACTCTGTATGGTATTTTCAATACAAAATAACATTTTATGAGACTCTAACTCATGACATTCCGATCAGGAGTCAAGCGCTCTACAGTTAAAAGGTTACCAACTACACTACTAATCTTCTTCTGAATGAAATACTGAACATATGTATACTTGACATATCTCACCATTACCTGATATAATTCTATGACTCATATATAACACATAAACTCATGAAGAATGCTTGAAACATTTGCCTCACCTTTCCTTATCCTTGTTAGTAAGGAATCCTAAATCCCTCCGGTTTTCCATTGGGATCTGTGCCTGAGCCTGTTGTTTAAAGTCTATAGGTGCCTGTTGTTTGAAATCTAAAAGTGACGGTTGTTTAACGTCCAGCTGTGTTTGTTGCTTAAAATCCACTTGTGTGTGACTGCGAGTCATGGCTTCTACACGACGAAATGATACACTGTTATCTCCTGCAATACAAATACAGTAGAACCCCACTTAAAGAACACCTCAAAATTAAGAACACAATTTTCAAGTCAATTTTATTTCAACCTCAATAAGAAGACCAGTTTTCATGTGTCCCAAGGCTGATCTTATCATTGAGGTCATACTGTACAAACAATACCGCTATGATTTATTTACTAATACATTACATAACAAAATCCTCAAAAAAAGCCGAACCAATATGAATGTAATAATTCTCGTAACTACTTACAATAAAACAAGCACCCCTTTATAAGAACCGTAATCATATATCAATTGAATCATAAAAACTGATTGGTCAATAAAATTTATCGATACAAACCAGTTAAATCTCCCATTAAAGTTGTGTTCACACGTTGAAGTTGTCCCATTCCAAGATTTGATGGTTGAGTACGTAGCTGCATAGGGATGAATTTGTTCGCAAGTTTGGATGATGTGTTCTCGGGAATGTCAAAGTCGAAATTAACGGATTGACTCATTTTTGAGGGAAGGGGGCCTTTTAACCCCGGATTTGACTTTTGTAATTTTTCTAGTGATTTTCTTCCTACGGGTCTGAAAAATGCCAATAACAGAAGAATTAAAATCAGACTGATTCACTTATTATGGAATTTATTTAAAATAAAACAAAATTGACAACCAATTAAAATTGGGATAATCTCTATGGCAACATAATATAAGCAATGGCATTAAAATTGATATGATTAACTTCTAAATTATAGACAAATGAAGACACACTGATTATTGGTGAACACACAACATTAATGTATAAGTTCATTAAATATACTGATATTGTATGTAAATATAATATAAATATGGTACTAACAGATAAGTACTTGCTGAAGACAAGTCTAGTATTATCATCATTATATATAAAACATTACCATGCTTGTACTCTGCATCAAGTAACAATCAGTTATATAAAACTCACCCAAATGAAACAAAAGTTTTGTTACTGTACAATCTGATCAAACTGGTATTTATATACGCATAACTTCTAATAAGAAGACATTGCAAACATTTAACATGTAATTATCAACATGATTTTAGTGAGTTTCTCATGATATCCACAAATAACTGCAAAAGTAACATTTTGTTAAACTATGTTTAAATCAATATGTTTTGTACAATATAAATCAACTATGCATAAACATTCTTTAAATAAATGGTACGAAATCTACACTTTACTGAAAAGCTAACAAATAGACTGAATAAAATTACAAGTATTTTCAATTTGATTATGAAATTTCAGCCTTGTGGTCATATTACTCGTATGTTTTTACAGAATGAATATTACAAATTTATACTCATTTTACTAAAGATCATTAATTTCAATATTTTTTTGTTTGTTGTATTAATAGTGAGTTAGGATATTTTTAATGTTAATGTAAGATAACAATGTCAGGTAAGGGACCTTTCAGAGATTAAAAAAATCCTGTCAAAATTAAGTTATTGAAGGATAGAAAGAGATGACCACAGGAGATTGTCATGAGTTCCCTCCCTTTATCCCTTCTAGAGGGAAATCCAAGATCAACAACAAAAAGATGAATCATTTATGAGACAGATTATAGTTACGTTTTATAAAACAAGTTTTTGGCATTATAGAAGAGCACCACATGCTGTGCAGTCTGCATGCGGTATCTGGGTGGACTGTACCCAGTATCTGTGGGGTCGGCACCGGGTATTTTTGAGATTGCACCACAAGTGTCTGTGCAGGCTCTGTGCAGTTAGGGCCAACTTAGTACTCTCAAAGGTCACTTATTACAAGGCAATTGTTAGTAAGTTAAGTCATGCAAATGGAAGCTATATGTAAAACAGATGACCGTCATGCAGGAAGCATATATGTACATTATAACAGAGTGTAAAACTGACCTTAACATATGGAATATATCTGCTTGTTTCTGCTATTGCTTGGTCTTTATTACAAGCATAACAGCGCTACTAACTCTCAGATATACAATAGTGATCAAATCTTATCGTAAACTGGTAAAATCTTTCTCAACAAATGACTTTCAAATAATATCTTCATACATAGCAGTATATTACAGTATATCAAAAACACTGAATGGAATACATAAATCATATATCCCTCTGATCACTGAAATATTCTTTGTAATCTGCTACAGCAATTTTGACAAACACTCGCAATCAGCAAGAATGATAAAAACAAATAACCTGTGTTAATCAGCCTTCAAATGATTAATTAGCAAATTACGTTTGCACCATGGCAGTACAACAGTCCAAATCACAAGTAAGGTGTACAATAAGCAGGAAGCAATACAAGGCAATTCTCAAACTGGTAAATATAAAGCCATCAACATCAGTCAATACAAGGCAATTCTCAAACTGGTAAATATAAAGCCATCAACATCAATCAATAAAAGGCAATTCTCAAACTGGTAAATATAAGCCATCAACATCAGTCAATACAAGGCAATTCTCAAACTGGTAAATATAAAGCCATCAACATCAGTCAATACAAGGCAATTCTCAAACTGGTAAATATAAAGCCATCAACATCAGTCAATACAAGGCAATTCTCAAACTGGTGAATATAAAGCCATCAACATCAGTCAATACAAGCAATTCCTCAAACTGGTAATATAAAGCCATCAACATCAGTCGCAATACAAGGCAATTTCTCAAACTGGTAAATATAAAGCCATCAACATCAGTCAATACAAGGCAATTCTCAAACTGGGTAAATATAAAGCCATCAAGCGAACTCAGTCCAATACAAGGCATATTCTCCAAACTGGTGAATATAAAGCCCATCAACATCCAGTCAATACAAGGCAATAGCTCAAACTGGGTAAATACTATAAAGCCATCAACATCCGTTCAATGACAAGGCAATTCCTCAAACTGGTAAATATAAAGCCATCAGAACATCAGTCAATCAGAAACAAGACCCCCATGACAGCATTGTCATAAATATAAAGCGACCAAACGGATTAAAATTAGAAAAATAGCAACAATCAATGACGTCCACGTAAACGATAAGGTACCAGCTTGTGTCTGAACATCTACGCGATTCAGCAAAATGCTCAAGAGATCTAATGCAGAAAAGACGAGATAGTTTTAATATGTGACTAGAAAGATATACGTCCCAGTCTTGCTTTAGACATAATGACCAATGAGAAGGTTTGTTTGCAACAATGATGGTATTATGGTAGACTTTATTTCTGTAAGACTGCAAGTGTTGTAGTAAATGATATTTTCACGCGTTTTGGTAAGTCTGGTATAAACATAAAGACATTAAAATTGAATGGAAAAAGTGGTAGGTTCAGATTTTCTGACATTATTTGACAAAAAAGACTAAAAAATCAGCAAGAATTTACGTTCAGTTGTTATAAAGATAATGTCAAGGACAACCAAACATGATCAATCATTGTGTAACAGAATGTCTCACATATCACAGGTATGGTACAACACTGTTGTGATTCTGTATTGGTTAGACAGATGTTGTAATAGTTATGCATAAAACCATCAATATGCACAATAGCAATAAATCCGCAACTTTGCTATAGAATATAGACTTAACTTGGGATATCTAAATATATTCATCCACCATGCAAAAACACACAGGAACAAGATTGTCCATTCTCAAATCATGGAGAGAGAGAGATCTAAGAATGAGTACAGTGAACAATCTCAAGGTTAGTTAATGTTGTAGGCATGAGAGTGCGATCTCAGACTGACTTTTCTAGGTTATGACACAAACAATGTGATTGGTCTACTAAATAAATGGAAGAACCAATCATATGTCTGTGACAAATCTCTACAATGCAATACTATCTTGTCAGTTCCTCTACCAGGAAAATAGATAATATATTATACATGTACCTTCTCTCAGTGAAATAATTGCTACAAACAATATATAATACATGTAACTATCATAGAAATATGGTAACAATGAGGAGATATAAATGAACAAAAAGCCAGCCATTACCATAGCAAATTACCTAGTACATGTATGAAACTATTTTATTAGTTGTAAACACAAGCATTTATAGTCAAATTCAGATTTACTAGCTGAAATAAAATGCAACGGCAGCTGAAAAGTGTTACACTATGCATGTGGGTATATATATGTATCGCATACTATTACACCTAAATTTTGTTCTAAATACAAAACTCCAATATATACATTACAGATATTACACCTAAAAAGGGACATTCTAAAGGACACTGTCTGAAACATGCTATCAACTGGGTGATTGTTTTAACTATCATCAGTATTGTGGTCTAATCTTTAAATCTGGAATTTCCCTACACATAAACATAGTTTTATAACTATCCCCACCAGTATATGATCTACTTTAAAGTTTGGACTTTCAACGTTTCATAGATTTATTGAAGTAACAAGTTAACAACCGATAGACGAAATCAGGAATTCACTAAAATTGCGTTTTTAACTGCAGTACAAACAAATTTTTATTTTAGATCCATTCAAGTTCAGACGTTAAATCCTGGGCTGCATTCAGTGACAGCTAACAGTCCCTCACGTTTCGTTTTGTATCCCTGGCCCACTGTATCACATTACACACCGGGAACCAAATTGCAAAACGTTATGAAACGTGAGCCGCAAATACCTTTACTGAACACAGGGCTGTTCTTGTTTTCATTACGATTCGAGCATGATGTTAACAGTATATTGTTGTTTGTACCACAGGATAAGAGGGAAATACCCACAATTATATCAATCCGGAGTATATCTGAGTGACATTTTTCTCAGAATGACAAACTTTAAATCCAGTACAAACGTAATGTAATATATTTTAATGAAATAAAGAGATACATAATATTTATCTAAGTAATGAATCCATGCTGTTTCTTATTACATGTAATACATATGGTAGGGGAATAAGGGAAAAATATAACCAAGAATATATGAACGACTATACAAAATTTAAATCATTGTTTATACAAATTGAATATGAAGTGATTCAAACTTATATGAGGAACATTATGCATATACGATGTAAACTGGGGAATATTGTAGAACTGTGACACACCTACAAAGGACCATAACTGAAAATTCAACCCAAAGAAAAATCAACAAATCATTGTCTACCTGATAATAATTTGCTATATAGACTCTGTCAAGCAAGTTTCAGCAACTTTGATAGTGGTCTGGACATTATTTTCGAATGCATGAACTCACTGGGGGAAAGACCTGGGCCCATATTCACTTACGTTTTAAGACTGAATCTCAGACTTACACTTTAAAATGGTAAATGTTCATTTTGTTCCTACCTTATTGTTACACAATATATTTTGATAAAACATGGCAAGTGTGGAGTGAGTAACAAGAAATATTCAGGCAAACATTTATCTGTTAAATATAATGAAAACGAAATGCTTGTAAATTTATTTTTGCAATTTATACATGCCATGGTTCCCGATAATTATAAGGCCCCTGCTATCTGTCACAGATCGTATTTATACCAAGTATTAAGTTAAAGTGAAAGTAAACGTGTTTGTTGGTATGCATGCTATACTTGTATAGGTTGTTTATAATCATGTAAGTTACCTCCTTCGTGTTTCTGGGTTTTGAGTTTTTTTATATTAAATCTGTGGAAGGTTTTGTCTACAACAAAAAATATTGGTGTTTCAAAATGGACTTATATATAAACTGGACATTCAACAAGACAAAGCCCTTTTTAATTTATAAATAATTTGAGTCCTC
This sequence comes from Mactromeris polynyma, assembly GCA_032209605.1. Taxonomy (NCBI): domain Eukaryota; kingdom Metazoa; phylum Mollusca; class Bivalvia; order Venerida; family Mactridae; genus Mactromeris; species Mactromeris polynyma. The sequence goes on along the minus strand of JASFXZ010000019.1, from coordinate 1,657,701 downwards.
GAAACAAAATTAAGTTAAATTATTTGTCTCATTTTGATACTAAAGAAAAGAAAATCTATAATTCCTTATTTAAACTATTGAACTGTTTAGCTAAAGCTAAATATGTACCATCTTATTCTAAATTAATTTTCAAAATGCAGGAAATGACAAAAAGAACTAAAAAAATCACATTACAACAAGCTAAACTTTTAATATGGAAGCATTGCATGCAGCGACACTTAAAGTACCTGTCATCACCGACATGCTCCGATCGAGGGAACAGTTTTAGCTGAGATGTAAATTTAATATGTTGCAATGACAACTGGGATGTCCTTTCTTTAGAGCTATAGCACCTTCTTAAGGCACTACCATGGCTGTAAAAATAAATATCGGTTTGAAATTTCAAATAAAATCATAAGTATAGGTCTTTTCTATTTACTTGAGAAAAATTGCAGACAAAGGGTCGTCAGCCAATGAAAACATGTTTTGGAAAATATTGACCAATAGACAAAGACGACACAAAAACAGCATTCTCAACTACCGGTACATTTGCATTCATAATTGTTCACATTAATTTTTACCTTGCATATAGGGAGTTCTTGAAACCATGGTGGATACTTATAACACAATCATATAGGATCAAGTTCTTATATACAGAATACAGGTAGTTGTCTTACCTGATAACCAAATGTTTCTATTGTTGAATTCAATATGACAAGAATTTGTTCTATGGTGTTTCGACTGGTCAATGTATTAAGATTAAACAAGGAAGCTTATTGTGACAAACAAACAGAACATTATTATGGAAAAAAGTATTTAGATTTTTCGACAGGAACTGTAAACATTGTAAATAAGTTCAGCCATTTTAATTAAACACAAAATAATACTCCAAACTGTTACAAAGTTAAGCAATCTGACCCGAAGATTGCCTGAAAATGTATTCTTATTCACAAGAATTTCAACGTTATCAATGTTTTCAAAACTAGACTACTCATCTATGAATCTTTTATTGTATCTTTTGGAACATGAACGTTACACTTAAAGGTTATATTGTCCTATGAAGGAAACATTTATCTGAAGATGACAGATTGTCAGCTGTAATCAATATTTGTATACTTGCAGTCCAGTACATGTACCTAGATTCAATCAAAGTCCAGGAGAATGTATGACAAAAAAAGAGAATTTGAAAATTCCTGTTACTTTTGTTACTATAAAAGTTGACTGAGGTAGGTGTAAATGTTTCCCTCAGTGTAGTTACAGGCCTTAAACATGCATTTTAACAACAAGCAGAATTTATTTCAAATATCACAACAAATTTAACAAACTTTTCATATAAAGCATTTTGATTGGTCACAATTTAAATAATCTTAAGTATAAGTAAAGAACCAGAAATACTGAACAATAACAAAACAACCACATGCATAAAACTCAGAATAAACATCATAGCGGATATATGGGACCAAACACCTTGTATTATTCTATGATAAATGTTAATTTGTATAGTAAAACAGTATAAATCTGTTTAATGTCTGTGTAAAACTACTATAGATAGATTTCATATCAGTAACAGAATACCTCACTTCTCAGCCACATAGTCAGCCAAATATTTCATAAATAATACATTTTACAAAATATCAAAGCTTAAAGTCAGTTATATTCCAAATACAAGAGAGTAACACACAATCTTTGCTTTCCAACATGTTGATTCATATGTACGCAAATTTAAAGAAGAACAATGATTGGTTGCGAAAATTTAAAGAAGAACAATGATTGGTTTCGAAAATCTAAAGAAGAACAATGATTGGTTGCGATACAATTAAGAGAAATCGATACACCTCATTTTTAAACGGTCAATGAATGTTATTTGTCCAAAGGAAACCAATTAAAAACCAATTAACTAGATTGACCATTACAGCTGCCACCATCTGGTAAGTGAAGTGACTCTGATATTAGGAAAACTATCCATTTAAACAATTGCATGCTTGTTTTGTGATTTAACCAGGAACAATACTGCTTATTTATTAGTTTATAAAACATAGACTTGTACAAAGATACAAAAGCAATATAATATTCTAACAAAAAAGCAGTAGTGTCAAATAAAACTTATACAACAGACTGTAATATAACACAAGACATGATATATCACATCTAGTCAAAACTGTGGGAAACTCTCCATAAGAATTTGACACAATGACAATTTTATGTTAATATCGCAATTAAGACATCTTAATCAGCAACTTTTCATACATTGATTTTTAGTAAATTTTAATATCATCCATAAAATATGTTAATGATCAATACAGTGTATATCCGAAAAATTAAGTTTTGAAGTTTTTTTTTTTGTCTGTGTTACATTAAAGTCTGTCTCTGTTTGAATTCAAGTAACGTTCACTCAATGCATGCATATACCTCTTTCTTTCAGACCAAGGTTCAAGTTCCAATGGAGGAACATGTGATGGTTCCTCATATATTACAGGGTGATTACCCCAATCCAACTCAGGCAAAGGTTCTAAAAAGCGTCGCCTGTGGGTATTTTGATGACAGGAATAATTATAATATAACTATCAGATGGTTTATACACAGTAAACAACACACACAACAATTAGGGTACATAGTTTACTCATGCTCTAGTACAATACTACACCTATCACCATCATAGCACAAAGAAAACTTCAAGTTGACAAATAAAACAAGCAATTTTGCCTTAAACAACAAGGGCTAGTCTAACTACATTATCTATATGTAACCAAAAAGTTTTTTACACAAAAATATGACCATTTACACCAAACCATTATCAGTTTTTACTAGGGATGTCAAAGAATATTCGACCATTTAAATATTTGTTCGAATACTGATTTGGCATTTGAATGTTCAATAAAATATATATTTTTATATTTTTAAATATTAAAGCTGAATGCAAAATTGTACTAAATTTCTTCGGTCTGTAAACACTGAAAATCAAACTTCTCAGATCCTGGGTTTTGAGTGATGGTCATATTTTGTGTAAAAGCTGTTTGGATTAAAATATGTTGAGGCAAAAAAGTGAAATTTAATTGTAGACTTATAAGGAATGACATGCTAAATAATCTCAGCCCCTGATTCTGATTAATCTTAGGAAATGCTATGTGCACACAAAAAACTACACCATACTACACAGAATTGTAAACCAAAAAAAACCTCTGCCATACCAAACTAAATAATGAGACACTAAAATTCAAACAATACCAATATGTGCAAAAGTTACATTTATAGAGAAGATATTACCTGTGTGAGGCAATGTATGTGTTAGTCCTGTGTAAAAACTGTGAAGGATCAATAAAATATGTGCTGTCAGCGGAGTTGGGTATGGCGTTAGAGTGAGCAAAGGGTCGCGTATAACTCTCAGACACGCTGTAACGGAAAAACAACATAATCATATACAAAAAGCAAGTTATATCTACACACAATCAATCCAAGGTACATTGGTCATGATTTGTTAGAACTGCCCAGACAATCTACTTAAATGTTCCTTTAAAGACGTTCTAAATATTGGGAAAATGTCTCAATGACTTAAAAATTGAATGAACCCACTTGAATCATTAACAGCACAGAAATGAATAGTAAAACTTTTACTATTCAATAATGAACTTGACTTCATATTAAAATAAAACAAATGTATGACCTTTTGTGACATTATAATAAAACTTGTGCACAACTGAATGAAGATGATTATTTAATTTGTATGTTTAATCAAATGCAACAAATAATGACCAATATACAAAGAAAAGTAAATAAACAAATGACCACACAGAGATATAATATATGATAAGCCAAACGGTGACATATTAGATATATTTACTTATTATAATAATATTTTATTACAATGAATATTTACTGAATACACAAACAGGGGAACATAACATACACTAAAATGTCAATTCTCTGTTGATTATTGTGTAAAATTCTTGTTTCATGAAAGTACATTAACACTTAAATCAAAGGGCCACAACTATTGCATTGAACTAAAACTTTTTTATACAAACTGATTATGAAATGCTATATAGCTGTTTTATGCCATTTCCAACAGTGTTACTGTCAAGTACAGCAGTCAGGTGATCTAACCAGTATTCCTGGATTATCAACCAGTACTAACCCGTTCATTCAAAAACAAATGATAATTTCCCCACCTGAATCATTGGTGGAGGACAAATGACTTTGAATGTATTTATTCAGACAAATCTCACCCAGGACTCAAACCTGCGACCTTCTCATTGTCAGTTGAGTGCTCTACAGACAGAACTATCTGGGCTCACTTGATAATGATATAACATAGATACAATTTCTTTGATACATGCATGTTGGAAAATGGACATTTATGTAGTATTTAGTTGCTCAATGAGTTTATTTGGTTTAATAGAATTTGAGATTTCAGCTACAAATCAAACTATATTCAAACAATCGCCAGATTCTAGTGCAGTGTATAAAATATCAGATACATGTATAGTGTATAAAATAAACATGTTTCTATAAACAAAATTATGAATGTGAACGTCATATTCAGGTGGGTAAACTAGTCACTCTTAGGTGGGATATGTGAGAGACATGTTAGCAACATGTGAAACATAACATAAAATGTGCACAAAATATACAATGTGACAAAGCTACAACAGGCATTGATATTTTAGAAATGAGAGAGGAATTTTGGTTACATCATGATATGTTTTGGAAACATCGTAAGGACATATTTTTTTTACAATATGTGACACAATAAAAGGTGTAGTACTGATATTTAGATATATGCTCGATAGCTTAGAACGCATCTATGGAAAACATCCATTCTAGAATCCATAAACAAGTCATTTTCTTAAAAACAATTAATTCAAAAGACTAGAGACTATTTCACACAGTATTAACCTCATCATTTTCTTCAAACACATCAAATAATATTTAGCTCCTTTTATAGACTTGACATTGGAATATTGTATCAATAGGGTCCTGCTGAAGTGTTTTATAAAACAAAATAACTTGAACATTGGTCCTTACCAAGTACTTCTTGAGTATAACCTCAATTTTATCAAAAAGGGGCGATTCTTATGGCAGATGAGTCAAATTTATTTTTATTAAAACTAACATCTCTTATAAAGAAATCCTTTTGATTCTTTCAATTAATTTGTTACTTCGAGTAAGACAAACAATCTACATTGCAGAAGACAAAAACATTGCAACAAGCTTGTGAAGCATTGAGTTATACGCTCTGATATTTGTATTAACCTAACATACTCAGCATCTGTAAATATAATAGAAAGTTTGTCTAAAATGAGGGCTGTTACAAAAACATTCATTTGTTTTTAATTTCCGTAAAATTCTGAACAATGAATCAATAATTCTAGATTTATTACCCAACCAGCTGAAGTATACACATTGAACTGAATATAAAATCGCACAAACTGTACAGATAATGTGACATTCAAGTATTATTAACAACAATTAAGAAGTCAATTAAAATTTCGCACAATAAAGATAGTACCATTATAGATCAAGCCAAGCTAATTTATCCTGAAATGGGACAAAAGAGGCGTGAACGTCGACTTACAATCATATTTGGATTTCTTATTCTTATTTCATTCCTGTGTAACAGTATGCAAACATTCTGCTGTTTAATCAGTGTCAGCTGTTACATATTATCTGAGTGAAGCTGTTCATGCGAACACAACTAATGAGACGTGTAACCCAAGTCATCGACCTTCACACTGGCTCATCAGTACTTGGGTCGTGAATTTGCATTCAGACCTGTCTCAAGTAAGAAATAACTTAGCACAAATACAACAAGTAACTTCTAACATAGTGTTTTCGCTGTTTACGAAGCTAATAGTGAATTCCTGTGACTGAAAACATAATTCTCTATGGACTGTCTGACATGAATAAGAAAATTTAATACAAGTCATACACTCTGACCAGTTTTGGTTCCAAGTTTACTAAACATACGCAAGTTTCCAGCACTGACATGTGACAGTCAATTGATTTTGGTTACACTGTATATTTTGGAAGATGCCAGCAATTAGCATCAAACCCAACATTGAAGGTAATTCTCTTCTTATTGTTGACTGCATTCATTTATTTATCACCAATACATTTGACAGTGATTTCAAGTTAGTTCTTGCATACAACAGTATGTAAAGTATGATTCTATATATTTTATAATATAAATTGTTGCATACACACATATATGTAATGACAAAGACTGCTACCCTGAAAGAAAAAGGTAGGAAAATAGGGAGTCACACAGCCCCTAACTGCAAAAAAATTGAATGTTGAAGGCTTACATTTCTGAAGCAGGCAAAAAGCAAACATTAAGGACATTTTTACCTAATGGGAGGAGTCTTATTCAAGACATACCTTTTAACCTGTGTCAGCCAATCAGAGTCCAGGAAAGCGCCATCTTTGGACGACCGTGGACTAGGGATTGTCCTGTGACCCCACGGCACCTCCCCTGGAGAAGAACCTTCCAAATATTTTTGACTAGGAGGGGCAGGCTTTGGCAAGTTAGCATCTGAAAGATTTGATAAAGAAATCGAAGAAAATTACAGAAAATCTGTTGACAATGACCTACTTAGCCATATTGCAAGAAAGTACAGAGGGGGAATACTAACAGAAGTAATTACTGAACTATGAAAATACAGCGCGTAACAGCAATTGTCATTGAGTATATTAAGCAAAATAGTAAACCAAATTTTACTGAAAAATCCCACCCATGCAGAGAATCTCAACCAAGTAAGTGTGGGGCAATAGCAGACTTAAAACAATCTATGAAACAATGTTCAACTTTAAGGTATCTATGGCATACTAGTATGACAATGTAAGAGCTCAAGCTCTGGATTGTACATTTTGATGACAACATACTAGAAGAAAACTGATGGTATCAGCATATGTAATTATGGAGAAAATGTTACACCCCAGTATGACAACAGTATAGCACAGACCTTGCATTGAATGTTCATACTTTACAGTTACATGACTGCAGCAAATGCAATCAAGTTTGAAACGTAACTTTTCCACTAAAAATGAAAAAAAAATCACATTGGTAAAGTTGGGTCCTTAACATGATGAGTTTACCTTTACTTCCTTTTGAACTTCTAGAATGACCACGACCTTTACTTGACCTATCTCTGTGATCCTTGCTTGACCTTTCCCTGGTTTCCTTGGAAACTATATCCTTATCCTTAGAACCAGCTATAATGCTATCATCAGATATTCTAGATTTTCTACTAACATTTATACCATTAGTTTCTCGTTCATTTGCAATAGGTCTAACTTTCTCCGATGTATACCTGAACGACTCGGCTCTGTCATCATCAATATCAGATTTTACATTATTGCCTAAAATATTTCCGTTGTTCGGTGAAACAGCATATCTACCCCGTCTGTTTTCACGCCCACTAAATGTAGTCTTAGACCGTTCAATTTTTAAACCACTGCTTATCACAGGTAGATCTTTGTCTAGTTTATTTTTCTTTCCATTTTCTGACACTTTCTTATCATTTTCAGCACTATCAGTTTTTGCAGCACTTTCTGACTTATTCTGCATTGATACAGTACTTATAGCCACTGGCTGAGGCCGAGCAGTCACGGTGTTGCGTTCTATTCTATTCAGTGTACGTGGAGTTTTAGTTTTTGAGCTAGGAATTCTGGGGACAGCTTCATATTTCACTTCTGCCACTGGTTTTTGGACCGAAGGACTTGGGGTTGAACTGGGTGCTGGACTCTGGAAAATGAACAAAAAGGATAGCTGTTAAAACAACGAACAATTTGAGTCCACATTGAATGTCTAATTATATCCGAGTATATTATGTGTCTAGATATGTGTTTGGCATCCAGTTTAAACACATAAAGGGATAAAGTCTTGACTAATTCTAACAATCTCACAAGAAAGCCAAGACAAATCGTTTATGGTAACAAGATGAATACTTACATTGTTACTAGAAGAGGAACGTGAAACCACTAGATGTGGTGGTGGATCTGGAGGGTTCTCATCAACCAAAGCACTCTCCTGGTGTGAGACATAACTGGTCCCTGTGGGGTATATATATCGAGATAGTATTATCTATTATTTTTGAATATATATTGAAATATTCTTATAGCAATGCATGATCAACATACAGTAAAATGCATACTATTGTTGTAATTCTTGTTACAGTAAATAGAGGTTATGACAATTAATTTCCATTTAAACTGACATTTAAGTAAAAAAAAGTTACAAGAGTATAGCAATGAGTTATATTATTATTGGGTCTTATACTTCCTCTAAAGTGGTGCTGCTAAAAGCAATATTTAACATTATGTGGACACATATCATTATCAAGCCACAACCTCAGCACTTCGTTTGTTCAAAACAGGTGATCTATAAAGTAAATAAAATATGAAATACTGTAAAACCTCAATAATAAGACCACCATTGGGAGCCTTGTTTACTGGTCTTAATTTTGAGGTGGTCTGAATATTGAGGTTGAATACAATAAAACAGGGAAAATGGACTTTAAAATTGTGGTCTTAATTTTGAGGTGGTCTTTAAGTGAGGTTTTACTGTATACCTGACTGAGGTCTTTCTTCTTTATTCGCCCCACCACTGCTCTTTGTTCTCTCCTTGGCAGTACCCGCTCTCTGAATGTACACACATTTGACAATCAGTAACAATGATACCATCGCACACAAATGTGAGAAACTAAGAATTGTTAACAAAGACTAATAAGGTTCACTAATATTATTTTTATTTTTAAAGATCTCAAGAATGATTCAACACAAACTCATTAAGGTTAACCTTATAAGTTAGTTTAAAGTAATTAATTGATCATAAGCCATGAGTCTACCTTAGTTCCTGCTTTCGCACTGGACACACGAGCACTAGATTTTCGACGTTTCACGGTGGGCTGTCCTACTGGAGTTTTTGTTCCTTCATCAGTAGATTCTTTTTTAGGAGTCTGATAAAGTGGAGGTCTTAATTGATCATCTAAAACATACAAAAAAATCAGTATCACAGTAGTGTTCTAAAGAGTTCTATAGGGTATACTTGGAAAATTAGGATGAATAAAACGTCCATTTAGTTTGTTAATCACATGCCTTATCTTCCTGCATTTTTAGCTGTCTTCACAGTCTCTTGTTAAAATCAAGAATAAATAAAATCTACTGGTCTTCCCCAGATTTGTTCAAGCACTAAGGAAGGAGAATGCTGTGTGAAGTGGTAATTCTGCAGATGATGTGCAAACAATTTAAAATATAGTGCTCACAAAATAGCTTACATACTGAAATTCATGTGCTGTAGGACCACAGCGTTAAACATGACTAGTGTCGTATATATGATTCTATCAAATACCTTCAAGAAATTTACCGATGAAAAATGTAGAACACACATGATAATCAGTCATATGAATACTATTTATACATAAAAATCCATGATCAATAAATTTGTTCAGGCAAGTTTTGCCGCTGTAAGTTATAACCATGGGTTCTTACATTCATCTTTGGCTGTACGCTTCTTTGACATTTTACTCTCAAACTTCCCTTCACTCGTTAAGGCAACAACCTGAAATAATATACATAAAATAAACTGAAATTGTTCAATTAATTTGAATGATGTACAAGTGCTTATCCTTAAATTTAATGTGGCAGTTAAAGCTCTAATACTGATGCAGAAGTTGATTGTTCTGTATAAGATAGAGGGGAAGAGAAAGAAAGGAAGAAAGACCAGTCATAACATGGAGGTGAACTGTGGACACTGAGCTGAGAACCATCTCCAAATCCTGGAGCGAAGCAAAGGCAATAGCACAGGATCGAACCAGATGACGAGCCATGGTGGGAGTCCTATGTCCCTCCTAGGGGTGAAGGGGAATATGATAAGATAAGATACAAATACCAAGTACAGTAACATTGCATTGGTGGCTCTGTGGCTCAGTGGTTAACGCTGCTGACTACGAATCCGAAGGTCGTGGGTTCGATCCCTCGTCTCGCCGGATAAAACAGAAATGCTTTTCAGTGTTTCCCACCTAACATAGTACTGGCATGTAACCAGGAAAGTACTGTGTTTCGGTGCTATACACCGGGCACATTAAAGAACCAGACTGTCTATTCGAAATAAGAGCTAGGCAGAAATGCCGGGCATGTCTGTATCACAATTTCTCTCTCTCCCTTCTGGGGGCTTTCTCTCAGTCTGTCCCTCTGGTCAGATCACGCTGTATCTGCACTGGTAGAGGATGCACCTGCGCCCTTGTGGCTGCAACAAATGTAAAGCGCCTGTGAACGTGTTTCGCATGAAACGGGCGCTATATAAATCTGGTATATAATAATAATAAAATAATTAAAAATACCACCATTGGTTCTGAATTAAAAGTCTGTACCATTGATGTGGCACTTGGATTATTGAGTTCAAATGTGGCAGAAAAATTGAAACAGGTCTGCCCCTTATTTATTAGGTAGTCTTTAAGTGAGTTTATACTTTTAGAGTCAACTCATATACAGTTTGTCCTACAAATTGCACAAGATAGAAACTTACCACAAAAGAATATTCAGTATCAGGCACAAGTCGTCTTATTGGCAAATTCAGATCATTTCCTGAGTAGATAATCTTATCATTCATAATGACATCATATCTATTGAGCCGACCAAGTGGTACTTCAGGTGGTCCCCATGATATGTACAATTCATTTCTTCCAATCACATTTATATGGGGTTTTGATGGGGCGTGAGCACCTGTAGGGTTGATAAAGCATATACAATTGCCATGGTAACTGAATTACATTGTAGCTACAAACTTTAATATAAGAGAAATTCAAAAGCATAATTCCATGGATGTATATCACTAATAACTTCTATTTTCACTTAACTTTTTCACCATCGTCACAGTACATTTAGGAAATACAATTTTACACCATATCTTAATGACTTAATAACTTTTCTATGCATAAAATAATTTCAATTGGAAATATGCATGCATCAAACTGATCCTGTGTCAAAACAACCGGTATGGAGATAGCGACGGCTATATGACCAGTCTCTCATCTGGATACAGTAGGTAATTAGGCTATGGAGTAAATAGTTATCATAAATGTATGTTTAAGTAATATGACCGATAACAAATAAGCCAAGCAGATAATGTCTCATGTGCAAAGTGCACGGCCACTCATAAAGCACAAATTCATATGAAGTAACAAAACAGTATCACCAGTATTGCATTGATAACCTGATATATACTGAATTTGACTTCAGATGCAATACATACATTAAACCTAATTCAATACTATTAATTACAGAAATTAACAGATGTGGACATACTAACAGGTTACTGACCTATTTCTGAAGTGGTCCCTGATGTCCTATTTCTTTCTCCACGACCCTTAGACGTTACAGCACACACCTAGTGATAAAACATCAACATGAACACTAAATTTTCTTTTAAATATTTTTCAGACTGGTCACTAAATATTTAACCATTTTCATATACATTTATCTTATAATGAACACAATATATTTCTAACAATGGATCAATAATAATGATGATTTTATTTATTAAATGTAATGCCCAGGTCAGTTTTTAATAATTTAACAGAGCTTTTGGATGTTATTATAGCAATAAGAGGAGATATTTGGCACATGTTCACCATACTAACATATAGTATGATAATTGTACTGGTTGCTATTAGCAACAACAAACATACCTCAACTTCATATGAAGTATTAGCTGTAAGTCCTGTCAATATTACACTGTTGTCTGTGGTATGCATTACTTCCCTATCATCTGCAATAAAAAAACAGAACAATGTCATACTGGCAGAGTGGCATAGTGGTCTACTGCTAGATTGCCATACTAGTGATTCAGAGGTGGCATGTTTGAATCATGCAACGGTCGAAGGTTAATCTGTGGTCTTCACACTCCCTAAATTAGTGGAGGCATTGTCTTATGTGTGTGGCATTGCCTGTAACAACTTAATCTCTCTTTCAAGTACCGGTTAGAGATCTATGAAGCAGTCATCGAGAGTGATTAATAGAATTTGTAAGAACTAATTTCACTATTGATGTAAAAACAATATTTTAAATGAGTAAAGAAATCAACAAATAGACTGTATGGCACATACAATAAAGACATATGGCTAGGCCCAACACAGTATTGACAGACATATTGACAGACTGAGGAACATCAATAGTCAAGGGGCATTATTCACAACCATTTTAAGACTGAAGCTCAGGCTTAGACTTTAAATTTGCAAAGGTTATATTTACCAGCCTTTTGTTTCATTAAAGCTAAACAAATGAAATTTTGTCTGAAAAAGTGTTGTTACCTACAGTACACATTGGCCAAATTTGATCAAACTTTATTTATTTATAACATCATACAAGCAAAAGCAAAATTCAACATTTTAAAGTCTAAGTCCAAGATACAATCTTATAATGTTTATGAATAAGGCCCCACTGAGAGCTTAAATGATAAATGTTCTCACCAAGGAAGACATAGTATCCTTTCAGGACTCCATTCACATCAGCAGGCGGTTCCCAGCCAATCTTTAACTGGGTTATTGTAGATCCTAATACACGAACACTCTGTGGTGGGCCAGGAGCTGTAGATTGTACAATAAATAGAGATAAGGAGTTGTCTCCCTTGGCATAAATGTATACACAGTAAGTAAGTACAATACCTGCTAAGAAATTAACCAACAAATAACTGATTCAAGCAGACCTTCATGATCAAGTTATAAACCTTTTTAGGTATTTTTATGACAATAAGCAGAGAACCGAGTATTAAATTGTGAACTGACGGTTTAACCACAACCTTATTTTGATATTGTAACAGACCCCTTTGCTTCCTAGGTCACATTTTATATGTATGAATGCATGTATGCTAAATGTGATAGGTAACTGTATTTTGACTTTACCTTACAAACGTATCTGCAAAGAATGTAATTTTTAACAACATGTTTGGCTGACAAGTCTTGGAAGTCATTCGCCATGACTGATTAGGGGTCATGTATGAATCTGATGTCTGGCCATAATCAGAAGTTGGTCAAATTCTACATAAACACTTTCGTATTAATTATTCAATGAGGCAATGCTATAACAAGCTGATGACAAGAGGTGCTGGGCCAGTGGCGCTACCCAATAAACCACAGCATCATGCATCATCGCTATGACTACACAAAGTATTATGACAACAAAATATTTTCTGAATAAATATCAAGCTAGACAAAGATGGGATGAAATACATTAATAGAAGGGATGTCAATATTCGGTAATTTTGCTAACCAGTTAACCATTGAATGTTTCGAACGGTTAACCGGTTAACCAAACATGACATAACGGATATATTGCAAGATTTTTTCATATTTTCCATAATGAAAAGTAGATGTTTTCATAAAAAATGAATGATAAACCGGTTAGTGATTTTACTAACTGATAACAGCATATTCGAACTGTTTACCGGTTAATGGTTTACATCCCTAATTAATAGTGGCAAAATTCGTATGTTTACCAGATTCTTCAGTTATGATAGAGACAACCTCACTAAATGGACTCTCATCTCCTTCAGTGTACGCCCTCAGTTTGTATACATATGCTGTGTTAGGTTGTAAGTTCATCACTTCACACTCTGCTTGCTTCCCCGTATACACACATTTTGTACCTGCAGAACAATGTACAATAATATAGACACTGGAATTATAGTCAATCAATTATTATATTTACATAGCACTAATGAATATTCATGGAAATCCTTAAATTATCTTACGCAAGATATGAATATGCAGGTACGTATAATTATCATGCGCCCATTCAACAAGAACAATGATTGAGTATGTATATTTCCTAATACAAACTCCAACTTTTTAGAACAATGAAGAAATCAGTAAAAGCTGTACAACTAGATCTTGTATTGTGCATTAAGAGGACGGCAAAGATTAAGAGTACAGAGTGCTAATTCATTGTTGTCAAACAATATCACACAGCACAAGGGATGTGGTTGTCAAGTTATAAAGATGGCAGTTGGGTAAGATCAAAGGTTGGAAACATACTGAAGTAATGATCTCACATTCTGTAGCAATACTGTATCATTGGTAAATTGCCAGTTCATGAAAGGCATGAAAATATCAGCCAGTGTCCTTGTTTGTGAGACAAATTGAAGTAATGTAAAATTTTCAGACAGTAAAAGATGCTCTTATAAAGACACCATTTCAACATCAGACCATGGTTTACTCAAACCTGACATGAAGTCACAAATTTATATTGAGAGATAAATATTTCATCATACAAAATAAAATAGTTCTATAACTTACCATCAAACAGTTGATATCTGACCTGAAATCCACTTTTGGTGACAATAGGGTCCCATGTAGCCTTGAGCATATTGGCTGACGTAACTATAAGATAAATACATGCATACAGTATACAGGTAAAAGAAAACAATATCATTTGTGTGGGAGTTTTATTCAGTTTTCTTCAATAATGTACAGCAGTCAGTTGACATGACCAGTGTTCCTGGATTACCAACCAGTACTAACCTGCTCTGCAACAGGCAAATAACAACTTCTCACATGAATCAGAGGTGGAGGACATTAGATGATGTTGCATGTATTATCTAGTCAAGCCACGGACGTCACATCTCTATACTGTCGCTGTTACAAAGACGCGTGTAAAAGTCGGAGTACAGAGACACGTATATGCGGGGCTATGTATTATCCAATGTCAAATTGTCACAGACAGCATACATCCCAGCTAGGGTTTGAGCATGCAACCACCAGATTGGCTGTGAAATGACTTCATATTTACACATACACCAGAAACCAGATGTCTCTGATTAAACACAGTGACTACCAAAACTACAAAGAACCCTGAACCTTATATTCATGCTTCAGAATGTATAGAATATGTTATAGGTGCAAAATCTATGACAAAAAAGCTGCAATTCAAAATAAGGTAAAAACTCTAAAGAAACAGAAAATACAGTCGGACCTCGTTTTTCGACAACCTTATATCCGAAAACTCGGTATCATTTGTAATAAAGATCAGGTCTCGATGTAGTCCAGCCACTCACATCACATCACTATACTGTCGCTGTTACAAAGACACGTGTAAAAGTAAGAGTACAGAGACACGTAGGCCGGGCTAGTTTCGATGTATCTTATTAGGCATGTTGAATTGAAATGGGTTATTCGAAACATTGTATTATTCGCAATAAAATTGTGTATCCGATGAAATCGAATGAATGAGGTCCGTTTTTTTTTTTCCACACTACAAAATCAAGTAGACATGTAAAGCAGGAACATCAGTATCTCAAAAACACTGAAGTCACACATTATATTACCATTTTCATATATATTTCTATTGCACACACAATCTATTAATTTCCAATTGCTAAATAATTATGTGTGTGTTATTCGCTGAATGCATAACTCAAGTCAGTTTTTTATATAATTTTTATAATGATTTTGAATGCTATTATATCTTTCAATGCAAGTCAGCAGGCCAAGGATATCATGTTTGTAAACTCCTTTGGAATATTGTAATGCATAGAAAGATGCCCTGACAAGCTATCACATTATATAACTGATGTATACTATGTGCTTTCATACAAACTCCTTCAATAAATTTTCAATTAGATTGATATGATAGCTTTAATAATAGAGATAATAACTGGGTTGTATATCCATCAATTCAAGTTTAAATGAATTTCAGTCTATTTACCAAATCCATTTTGGATCTGGAGTGACCAGCAATCGTAACATAATTATGCTAATTTGTAAACAAGAAAATTGAAGAGAAATTGTCTTAGTGGTTAACGTAAGATTTGATTGGTTTACACAACACTGATATGCAAATAGCAAAACCATGAGCTGAAAAATTTGCTAAAAAATGGAAAATTCCAGCCTTAGAGAACATATATCTTCTGTATGTAAAATGATATTAATACACCTGTATACAAAGTTTGAATATAATCAATTTGATCAGAGATAATTAAGTGCAATCAATACTGCAACGCGTGATGTACATTCAGTCAGGTCACAGCATAACTTAATGCATCAAATGATTTATGACAGGATTAAGATTTTTTTTTCAATCTGGATTCTCTCCAAAACATTGAAGATAAACAAGACAAAGTCGTGAATAAAATAATATCTGGCTATCTCTGACACCTGTCGGAGATTTTGTTTACAATAATGTTTGGTATAAACTTAAACCAATTATTCAACCTACTGATAAATCCATACAAAATACCATACAACAATTGCTTTTGATGTTTCATTTTTTTTTTAATTTACATCGGTCACTGACCAAAACCTATGAGTATGTAGGGGTATATAAAAATCGTAACATCTCGGCATTTTTGTATGTTGCACAACAAATTGCACCAACCATCTTTTAAAAAAAATATTTCTTGTTTAAATTGCGCCGACCATCTTGTTTTCAAAATATTTCTTGTTTAAAAAAATGTGGCAAAAATCAATATTTATTGTAATATAAGCAAAGATATTTCATAAATGAACTCATCAATAATCAACTGAAATCAGAACATAAATGACTTGAAGTGACCAAACAGGAACCAAACATTTACAGATTAATGCATAAATGATGAATTTGAAACTAATGAGGTATGATATAACATTAATATTCATTATTGAAGATCCTTCATTGACAAGATAAGCTGAGCAATCAATAATGGTTAATGTATACATTGCAAATCCAGCTTTATCATTTAAAGTGTTTTGTACGAATAATTATACACACACACATGCTCTCTTATAATTATTGTATTAGAGCTAAGACTGACATGTTTTGCAATCAATTTATAAACCAGATGATATGATTTGCATTAAAAATTGCCTGCTTCTATATTTATGTAATTATATCAAGTTGAAACCCGAAGAAATTGTTAAAATTTACATAACAGTCAAGCATAAAGAAGATGAATGATGAGTTTTCAGCTTTAAGCAGTAGAGGGTGATAAATATCTGAATATTTTCCAGCAAATACATGAACAGTTAAACCTCACTGAAACACCATCTCAATAATAAGACCACCTCAAAATTAAGAACACAATTTTCAAGTCCATTGTCACTGTTTGCTCTTGATTCAACCTCAATATTAGGACCATCGCAATATAAATACCAGTTTTCCAGGGTCCCAATGGTGGGTCTTATTATTGAGGTTTTGCTGTATAAACAAGACCAATAGTGATTTTTCAGTAAGCATTAAAGGGTGGTAAAAGTCTGAATATTTTCTAGAAAATACAAATACATGTATCACCTTGTTACTAGCAGGTTGAAGAGAACTTCATCAAATTTATCGCATGTGTTTAATAGATACTTTTTACCCCCAAACAGCTGATTTTTTTGTAGTTTTCAGTTTAAGGTGAACTAGCTAGCCCACTTACCATTGATGGTTGGTGGACTAGGTTTTGGTAGACGTTTGAGTATTTCCAGTGTGATAATGGCTTCCTCCTTCAAATCTGCATTTATCTCATCTTTGGCTTCAACATTCTGAAATTATTATTACATGTATATTATTATTCAGAATCAGGACAAAAATGTTATACCGAGTAAGTCTTGCATGACAGTATAAAAGATACTGACAGTAGTGATACGGGCAAAGTTATTTTATTTTCCGAACATTTTAGAACAAAGCAAAATGTCTAGAGTTCAGACCATATTTAACACATCAATATATACCAATATAAATTCACTTTACATACAAATATAAACAAGTGGAAATAGATTTGAAAATTCTAAACAATTTAAGAGACTTCAGCACATTAAACTGATCAATATGTTAATGGCACGATTTATCTACTGGAGACCTCAAACTTCTTATAGAATAATTAACACACTTTCATCATAACCCTTGAAAACTTCACGATTGTACACAAATAAACCACTTGATTAACAAGACCATATTCTAATTACCTTATGTTTGCTGTGTACTTCATCAAGAGCTATGTTTATATTCAAGTACAACAAAGTTATTCATTCCAATTTTTATTTGGATTACAAAACGTGTCAAGTTTCAGAATAAGTAAATAGAAAGTGCTTCAGTTTGAATAACGTCACCAATGCAAACATTCTGAAGAGTTTTAAAACAGGATTTATGTAGTTTAAGTACCAAAATGATGAACTAAATAATAATGATATTTCAATTAAACATTCATACACACACATACTCAAATTATACAGCCAATAGTTCGACTGAATCATGTAATAGAACTTCTACCTGGAGTACATTTTCACTAAACTTATTGTGAAGATTTGACAGCAAGGTTATCCTGAATACAAATTTGAGTATATCAATTAATTTTTTGGGTTAAACCCTTCTCCAAATATATGTAGACTAATCAATGTACAGTGTTTTACAACAAAACCCTTTAGTTTCAGTATAAGGTAATATTGATTAAATTATGTTCTTCATCATTAGTGATGGCTACTCAAGCAAAGAGTGGAACAAAATGATCAGGTTCTATGTTGGACAGAAACTAGCATGGTGTACTGTTAAAAGATTCATCATCTCACTTTTTGCAGATGTCTGCATTGTAAATTGTTTAAGAGACCTAGTTGTACAGCTGTTATTGATTTCTTAGGTACAAACACTGATACTTAATCATGCCATAAAATGAATACTTTTACTTAACTTTTACACTCTATTGTTTTAAAAAGTGGGAGTTTGTATGAGGTAATACAGCTGTAGCTCGTTTATTTGTAAACCTTTCACCTGAATACTTGGTATCATCCGAAATAAATATCAGGTCCCAATGTATCTTCTTAGGGGTGTCAAATTGAAATGGGTTATTTGAAACAATGTACTATACAAGATAAATTTTCGGACCTGAAGAATTCGAATGAACGAGGTCTGACTGTATGTGGTATAAATCACAAGATATGTTAGGAACAACATGGTATGTATAATTAATTTTATGAGGAACAATCATGCCACACAATTAATACTTTTACTTAACTTTTTGCACTTCATTGTTTTGATAATGGGACAGTTTTATTAGGAAATATATGGTACAAACAAGATCTATTAGGAACAATATTGTACATATAATGAGTACTCACTTTCAGACTCGAGATTACTTGAGGGTGACCTCGCAATCTCAAACACCCTTTTGGTTGACTAGCTAAAGTTCTTAAAGTCCTGCAAAATAAATGGTCAATAATTGACAAATATATATTATAATTAATGCAAAGAATAAAGGTAATCACTTGAAGTATAAACAATTATATAGGCTTGCTTCTAAACATGAATAAATTAGTTTATAAGCGATGTATAAATAAAGAATGTTTCATAATACAAACATGGTACTAGTATTGCAAATAATAACTTTTGTCTGGCAGATACGACTGTCTACTATGAACCAAACCTTTGCCAACCTCAGCCCTTGGCAACCATACTTGTTTAAAAAGAGTCAACAAATAAATATTTCTACCTAATCATGTTAAAAATTCTGACCATTTATTTCAACCAAGAAGACATTTTTCAAAGATTTTCTGTTTGGTTGACATGGCAACCTCATTTTCAATTTCATTTACTTCAAAAAGGTAAAGGACTGTGCCAGCAGCATTCCTATAGAGGGGATCAAGATTGACCCATTAGGTTCAGAGAACATGCAATGTTTAAGCAAATGTTGGACTAACAGTGACAGATGCCAAAAAAGGAATATTCACAAAAGCAAACATCAACCTTCGTCTCAGGTAAACTAAAATCACTAGTGTTCATGCTGTTGACTATCTAAGCGAACTATCACAATTTTTTTTCAATTATTAATGAATGTGCATAAACTGAAAACAATAAAAAAATGGCTAAAGACTGTTATTTCCAAAACAAATTAAAATATCAATATAACAACAATATGAAATGCTCACATTGCAGCAAACCAGCCAGTTTCTGAATCCTCTGCATTTAAAAGGACAGACAAAGTCTTAAGAATCTCTTCAGAATGGATGTTTCCTAGCAACCGTGAGTGACCTTCAGAATTGGTTGCTAGGCAACTGAGAGCAAAACATGCATTTTTACTGGCACCAGTGTCACTACAGCTCAACATCTTTGCTAACGATGAAATCTGAAAATAATAATAAAAGAAAATAAATCATGTTTTCCAGAAAAAAAAATCATCGTTTCTAATATATTCTACTATAAAATTAATTTAACAAATCTTTCAAGTAATGTTAAATAAAAAAAGACAATATACAGATCATGACATTTTTGCAGCCTAGTAGCATACAGTAACGAGAACACTAAAGAAAAGTTCTTCAAGACATTGACAAGATGTGATGTAGTAGTGAACACATTTTAAATGATTATATTTTTCACAGCACTTAGTGCATGAACATCTGTAGACAGCCTAAAGTAAAATAATCTGTGAACCTTTAAGTTTTTCCACTTGTATTACATGGGATTATAACCTTAATAATAATTTGCTACACACTTACCATTCGTTCACTATCAGAAAGCTGTAAGAGACGTTTTCTACCCTGATCCATATCACATAATCTACCTATTGCAAATGCAGCATTCATACCTCGACCTATCAAAAACATACAGACAATGCTTTTATTACAGTTGAAGAAAAATACCATATAACAATTCTACTATTAACAATTAACATAAACAATTCACATCAATCCAAGATGAAAGACTATCAGTTCTAATTACATGTACAGATTATGGGTACTGTTACTTCTGTCAGCACCTGAACACGGTTAGAGATACTGCAATGTGTTTTTTGGTCTACCGTGCCAATTTCCATTCATTTATAAAATTGCTATTTGTATGTGCAGTAATTCCGAAAATGAAGTAACCAGTTTGAGGTGAGCCAATTCTAAGCGACACGTATGTGATGAAAATGCTACGCTTGATTGAACTCCCTAATCTGCATGGTTATTACTTTTGTGGGTGTCTTACTCTTAACCACCACTTCAGTATGACTTTAATTTGTAACACTTTTCTTTTCCTTCATAATATATAGTAGTAAATTCAGAAAAATCATTAACAAATAGTATTGTATTAAACGGATACTTTATGGTAGAAAGGTACTTACCAGCTTCATCTATACCCAATGAAAGAATTAATTTAGACAATATATGTTGAGAATGTTCATGTTCCAAAACTCTTGAACATCCACACTCGGATATACTTAACCTAAAATCAAATTTAAATACAATACATCAACTGGAGAACTGTGCATGTTGATAAGTCATGATGAGATAATGATGAAAAGTGGAGATATACTTTGGTTAAAACATTGAATCGAGTCAATGATTTGGAGCATACTAAAATATCAAGCAAACAGATGTACAAGAACAAAAACATTAATAAGTTTGTGACATTTTTTATAAACTGAACCAAATAACATTGAGGAATCAAAGATTACTGATTGAATAGTAATGACATAACAAAAAAACTAGAGCTTGTTTTTAAAGTGTATGTCTCCCCAAAGCTGTCACTAAAGGGCCATAACTCTGCCAACAAATATAAAGGCAGTAACCATTCTTTGTATTACAGCTTATAATATGTTTGCCGTAAAATGTGGCAAGCAATTGGGTCAGAAGGTAGTTTACAATTTTTCCTTTTAGACACAACCAATTTTAGCAATGAAAATTGCAGTCCGGAATACAATATAAAGCTAGGATAGATTATAGGGAACAGACAATCTTTTAGGCCAAAACAGTCTTGAGTTAGGAACAGAAAGTAGGATTGATTTTTAACTCAATTAAATTAGTGTAAGTATATATGATAACTAAATGCCAAAAATGAATTACCTTGCAAGTACCAGTGCAGCATTACTTGCTGTCCACAGATTCTCTGAATGTAGAAGATTGGTGATATGTTCTAGAGTTTGAGGTAGACATTTCTCCGTTAGTATCCACTCACGTCCTTCATGACTCTCAGCCTAACAAAAATACAGAAATACATATTATATGAGATTCAGACATACATGAAGCATGCTAGGCTGATAGCAAGTACCATGCTGAAAGACATTTCGAGGGGTGTAAGCCATTAGTCTACCTGCTTCTTAATTCATAAGCACATAGGCCACTTTCATAAACACCCGTCAAATTAAAATTACCATGTTCACATAAATTTAAAATAATAATCTTTAGATGTTAAATAGAAAATTTCGTAAGTAACAAACCAATTTTCGACATTTTCGACTAAATAGAATTTGCAAGTTTCTGTTATAAAAAATGTGCTGAATTCAATAGTCAGATATAGTACAGAGGAGGACAACAAACTTACCAGTGTACCCATAGTTCCTGCTGCATTCATAACACTCTCTGAGTCATCAAAGGTCAGCATACGAGTGAGGTCAGGTAGAATTTTCTTGCTCTCAGTTGATCCATCTTGCACCAAAGATATTACTCGCATACATCCGATCTCTGACTCTGCTAGTGTTCCAAGAATATACGCCGCATTACCAGCCACCCTGAAAGCAGAATGAGTTTATTCATCATTTCAGGTTATACTTGGTCTAATCGATGTATTATAGATTGTACATTACCAAACAATTTCTTTCCATTATTATTATAAAAAAGATATCAGCGCTGCTCTGTGGGATTTCCAACCTCTTCCGTATGTGACGTCATTTCAAGAAAAGCAACATGTAAAGTCACTATTCGCGAACAAGAAACAATATTTACTCCATATGGTCCTTCCGTTTTCATAGTGCCATATGGGGCAAATATTGCTTTACTGTCAGTACGTGGTGAAGTAATGTGTGACATTTTCTGAAAACAACGTCATATAAAGAAAAGGTTGAAAATCGTAGAGCGGCGCCTATATATATATAGCAAACAGAGTTAGGGTTAGATTGTTTTTAAAAGTAATTACTCATATTTCACTTAACAGTTCGATAAGATCAATGACATAGCAAAGTTTTTAAGATATCACTCAGCATCAGCAGTCACCCTCTACATTTATGTTGTTTACATAAGTACGAGGATACATACTTGGTAAAAATATCACGAATATTTGTTTAAATTGCTGACCAATAAAGTGAGGTGATACCAATTTTAACTAGAAACATTTATTGTACTAAATATATAACTATATATAACAGTTGCAACGGTTTTGAAGAATTTCCCCATTAAATATTTTATTTAGACAAACAACAAAAATTGGCAGATATTTACTGAGATTTTTCACCGTTCATTTCACAAGACATTTCAGCACTCAAGTGCTTCAAAGTCATTTTTGTTAATGTAAACAATTTTAATCCCTTAATCTTTAATATGTATTATGTGTAAACCTGGTAGTACACTTTAGTGACTAAAAATATTTACCAAGTATTTTCAAACATGATAATAAATTGAACATTACTATTTATTAGATGTGTCAATACAAATTTAAGAGTTTGCAAGGGTCCTCAAAACAAGTAAGTATCAATAGAAATCCAAGATTTACTGTACTTTTCTGGTGTGATTATACTTAATGTATGTCACTTAGAAAGTTATCATTTCACCATGTTTACTGGTCCAAAGAAACAATATATCAAGCTGTTTTGTCAGTTTACAAGGAATTGATGTGTCCTACTTGTTGGGTGGGACTCATAAGCCATCTTAAACATTATTTGTTTGGCATAACCATACCCAGTAAAATTTAGGTGGGTAGGTAGGTAATTAATTTATTTTATTTATTTTTTATGGCCATACTATTATTAATTATTATTACACTGCTAAAAGAAATTCCCACTCTGACCCCTCAACAATGTTAGTGTAGGGGCCATTTTATGGGTAGGTAGGGTTTTTGCAAACAAACAATTCTTAATTATGGTCATACTGTTGGGGAATACTACTAGTATTGGTTTCAACATCAGAGGTGTTTTTGTACTTTTAAACCTCAGGCTTAAACCAAGTCATAGGTATTGTTTACACTGATCAGAGCATGATTATATATATTTTTGTTTATTTTAACTTTCAGTACTTAACAAACAAAAAATTCAAATAATAAAACTGAGATTGAAATTGAAAATACTACAATAACCTTGAAAGGCGTTTTGGTCCACAGCCAAACAAGAGTAAAATTGTACTTTAACTGTCACCAAACTGTCTTACACTCAGCTCTACTTAAGACACGGATAAAAATGCAAAATAATTTAAAAAATTAGTAACTGACTTTTATTGACTTGAATTAATATCATGCCAAATTATAAATGTTATTTTAATTTGGTCTTCAATTAAATAAAAGAGTGTAATCAATTACATAATAATTATAATTGGACTCGGTCCTGACTGCAAATAACTCGGCTGAGAAAATACTGCAGGTTTTCATGGATTCTCATTCTTTCAACAAGTTAGGAGCACAGGGGAATAGTCAAGACTAACACTTATCCAGTGTACTATGTATAAGCTATCCATGTAAACATATAAATCAAGAAGATTTTGTTAATTTCAGGGAATAAAAGTACACTTTTCTTGTGCAAAGTCAAATCTTACTCCCAAGTTATAATGCAGCAATTTATTGTGTCTTAAAATGTAACCAACAGCAATTGGCTTGTTACTGATACACATGTATACAAACATGTTTGTTTTCTTATGTGACATGACAATTATATATTGTCTGATTCAACCTAATATGTGGAGACTAAATATTACTAATTTACTCATGCATCAAGGCTTCACTAATATGCTTCACAAATTCCCAGACTTTCAGTATAAAAGCTTACAATTAGTGTTTAAGCACAAGCAATTTTGTATGAATTTCTAATTTTGAATGCAAGGTAGCTTGTTAGTTTGCCAGACTTCAGAGACCTGTTTGATAATTGTCTCACATGTCTGATGGTCCTGCAACTTTCGCAAAGCCTATATAAATCTGTTTTTATTCAAGCAGATCTGTTTATTATACGCAAAAAATGATGAGAAATGTTTTATGGAACTGATGTATGACTGGGTGTGGTGCAGAAACTTTGGTCATTGTAAGTTTCACAGGGAATGATCCAATCAACAGTTTGACATTAAGGAATACTTTGAATTGAAGAATTTAAAAAGGACTTCTGCTGGAGAAAAACAATATTTTTTACATTTCAGCCGAGGTAAATTCTCAAAATATTAAAGGGCATGAGTTATTTATAAAAGGCAGGTACTGTATATGTTGATTTATTGGCGATGGTTTAATTTTGGCTATATTGGCGGTCAACATCAAATGCGCCAATATAATCGGCGCTAAATTTAGGCATCGCCATTTTAAGTGCTGGCATTAAGGGAGACCATTCTGTGTTCAATAGGTAAGGGCTAAAATGTTTTCTGCTATACATGTCGTTATCTATCAATGATTGTTTGTCATATGAAAAACTAAGTCACAAGTGACTGAATTTATCAGATGTACTGAAATTGGTAAATATTCGCTGCAACACTTATGAATCACATTGCAAACTACGATGTTACATTTATCAATCAGTTTTACAAACTGTGAACAAATTAATTGCGGCACAAACAAAGGGTCGAGATAAAATTGTTAATCTCTTCATGGTCAATTGACACCTTTTCAGTTTAAATCACGTCGCCCGGATGTCGACACAATCAAGTACATAACGGAGCGAAGTTTATACGGCGTAAGTTGTAAACAGAAATATGTTGTGAATAGCACTTTTGGTTCTAATTTGGTGGACAAGATATGGTTTGTGGTTTAATTTTGGCGGAAGATTATGATATCACAAATTCTAGACACCGCCAAATCAAAGCCGTTCAAAAAAGGCCAACATTTCCCCCGCAGATATAAAGACGTATACAGTAATATGATAACTTTCAGCAGTGGATTATTCCCAACAGGCAGGAAATAGACTTGGCAATACCCCTTCTGTAATATAACCACTTTGTAGGCTTCTACCCAAGCATTTGAAAAAAAATCTGGGGAAGACTCAACCATGGGTTAACTGGCTAGGTTTCACATACAGTTCAAACAAGACCTAAATCGAACATCTTGATGAAATTAATGCTTACAATACATCAAACTCTTCAACAAGGAAGACACAAGATATCTAGAGCTGTCATTGGTTAAAGCAAAATACATATCAACAATATTGTTATATCGGATAAGAAATATCGACAAACATGGATATATCATGTTATTGTATCATTTACTAAAATGCAATTTACATGTTTGCAATTCAAGATTTCAAATATTTGCATTTCTAGTTGTGTCTTTTACATACTTATGTATTACTGGGACCATCTTGTTTCCTCACTATTACGTACCGGTAGTATAAGTGGTTTGTTTTGCAAAATAAATAAGAGAACTATGAGTAATCTTATTTTTCCATGAACACATACATGTCATATCTACAGTGAAGTTTTGACCGCAAACCAGCTTTTTAATTTTAATTTCGGTATTTATTATTCATAAGTATCGATTTTTTAAACTATAAATAGTACATCGATATTGTTTCTAACAATGACAGCTCTAAACACATCAATATATTTTTTCCATCTGAATGTTATGTGAAACAGATGTGTCTAAATATAAGCATTGTGATTGGTTTAAATATCTTCATGAAATCATGAAGTTACCACATACTGCAGTTAATGAGTTATGAGTATTAGCATTTAAAAAAACCCATAAAAACGTGTAATACTTGAAGTTTAACAGAATGGGTCAATTGTGGATATCCAACAAAGTTTGTTACACAATTGTTACATTACATTCCGAGATATACGTGACAAGCTTTCAAGGAACAAACATTACTATTGGGTAATGTACTGACCCCATCATTTCATGTGATATATATCATGTGAATACATTTAGTGTGATACTATAGGCATGACATTGACTATATTGGCAAATACCACGTTTATAAATACTGTATTCAATTAGGAAGGCACCTGTTGCCAATTAAGCATTATTTACATTGTATACATGTGTACTACAGATGTTTTACCTGGGTGTGTCATTCCCAAGAAGGTGTACAAGTCCCCATAGAAAATCTTCAGAGCCTGAATGACGCAGGAAAGTATTCACAGTTTTCTCTTTTTCTGCATGGAGATCATCTACCAACATTTCCAAAGCAGTGTGAGCTCTTTTATCACTGCTCATTAACAGGGAGAAATAATCCTCCTTCTGCCACGAACAAGGCATTTTTGAGTCTTGTTCGGAAGCACGTGCACATAAACTTATGTATCCATTACATATTTAACTTCGGTGATGGCTTTAAAAGGACGCATGATCGAATTTGAATACTCATTTATCACATGTTTACATTAAAACGGCGTCCTTTGTAACCAAACATGGCGGATTAAAGCGAGATCTCGCGAGACACGAGAACTGGGTACGATTATTCGTTCTTAGACAGCATGTTGAAGTAAATTTTGTAAACAAACTCACGTTGTTGGCTTTCAAAGATGTCAGACGATATTGACGCGGGTATAAACTTAAACATAAGTGTACCAACGAGGAGGTCATCATATAATGCAACCAATCAGAGGGATAGAATTACGGGAAACAGGGTAAATGTCGCTTTAGTTTTGATATGTTTTCGTACCTAATATTTTCGTACTGATATTTCCAACACTTTAAAGTCAAGCCATGCCGAGTAATTTAATCGATCATATTTATCTTAGTTGAACTTCTTGTTTATCATCATTTTTAAGTTATGTATTCATTAACATTTAAATTCATGCATGTATTTAGACACAGAATGAATTTTTTTAAATTGAATATTTAGTCAAATTATTGTTGTTCCACCTTATGGTGAGTTTCGCCTCTACAATATACAGTACGTAATTTTTTAATGTGTAAGTTAAAGATGGCATTATCATGATGTATCTGTGACTTTCTGTCAGTATCAGGCAGATAAGTAAACTAGTCTGAAATCATCCTAAACTGCGAATAAGGTTACTAATTGGTACAGCTAGTGAGTAGTGTTCAGATTTACATTATAAGTGACCCAGAGACATTTTAACTTGTTTCTGACTATTGGATAGATTTTCTTTGTCAGAAGAATTCATTCTAAATTGAAATGATTAGAATTGTGACAGATTGATAGAATTTCTTTCAATTATTAATATATTAATCATTGTAATTGTTTAGTTGAAATTTGGTAATTTTAATCCGATTCATTTTGGATAATTTTAAGGTCTCACCAGATATTCAGAATATACGTTTCTTGCAAATTAAGTTTAAAGTTTAATTTGTTTTGATAAAATTTAATTTAGTGTTTCAATAACTGTATGCATAGTTTAAATGCTTCCAACTGCAAATGGTTCATAGACTGAACTTCTATGGTTGTGGGTTTAATATGATTGGTTTGTAACATAATTACATTCTGTCAAGTTGTAACTCGATATATATAAGTCAATTATTTATTGATTAAAGGCATTTGTCCAGGAATGTTTATCTCTATTTCTAAGACTAGTACTTAACCTTTTTTATGGTTTCAGCAACAAAGGATCAAGGCCAGAAAATCTTTGAAAAGATGGAAAGAAAGGAACAATGATGCTGAACTTTCGGAGAATACAAATGTAGAAAACTTGTCAAGGACTGAGGTAAATTTGAACTGTTGCATTTGTTTATTGTGCAGATCCGTACATTTTTATTGAAAGTATTTTAGTAAAAACTTGACTTTATCTTATAAAGAACTTTCTACTTGTTTCTGATTGAAATAATTGTATGCCTTTTACTCTGTATTTTCATTCCAGATTTGATGTCACATTTTTAGCTGCACTTTCCATGTAAGGTCTAATACCATAAACCTGGAAAGTGAACAATGGCCATGTTTAAATAAAATGATGATAATATTGAGGGAGCTATGTGGAAAATATACCTGGCCCGAGTTTAATGACTTCCACGTAATGTAGTAACTAGTTTGAGGTTTACATGTACAGTTGATTTCTCATTATCAAATTATTTGGTTTATGTAGACAGAGTCTGGGATAGATGCTACAAGTAGTAAATCTCCTGGAAAAGATGGAGAGAAACAAGCAGTAGAACATAAGGATGAGGGAAGTAAGAGAAAATCTGGTGTAGTCATCTCATCTTTGTTCCGACATAATCCAGAAATTCCTACATTGAAGAGGTTTGTTATCATTCAGTATCAATTGCTTGAATATATTTGTAATTTGATTAAACCATAATTAATAATCAAGCAATTACCATTGACCCACTGTTGTTCATGTTAATACAAATGTAGTTGAATTTGCAATATTGAGTGCAATCTAGAGGATTACCCATAACAATTAACATACAGCAAAGTATAAATATTAATTATATTGTAGTTATAGACACAGAGGATCATATTTTTTTTTTACAATTTTTCATCTTAACATTCCTCTGATTTAACTAGTGATGTTTGTCCTTGCTTATGGATGAAAGAAAGAGAGATTAAGTTATTACAGGGAATGCCACATGCATAAGACAAAGCAAACTCGTATGTCTTGTATCATAATTGATTTTTCCAAAGGGCCAATCCTGACTTCAATAGTCATTGACTTTCCCTTTGACAACTAGTATATACATACTATTGACTGAACTTGTAAAAAATGGTATTTTATCATGATTCATCTGTACCCTGTAAGTATAACTCAAACATGTTATTGGATCGGATTTTGTTTGCCCTATCAATTTGTTAAACAGGACTCTGAAATTTCTTCCTTTATCTTTTCCAGTGTGAAAGTAAACCAAGTGAAGGAAAATTTGTTTTCTTCAGACAGTTTCCAGGATGCACCTCTACATCCATATATGGTATTTTCATGGCTTTATTTGCTATATTTTTACCTTACATCACTGAAAGTCTATATTGATAGGGAAAAACATTGAATGGAGAAAGTATTTAGAGACAGGAAGAGAAATGAGAAAATATAGAATGAAGAAAAAAAATTTTTTTTATCATTTACACTTGATCAAGATGAGAATCGTTATATATCTAACAAGTCTTTCATTTTCATTTTGTGATGATAATAATATGCTTGTAAATAGACTTACAAAGCAAGCGGCATGTTGTATTTTAATCTTCTTTTCAGAAATCTAACTTAGAAAAACTGGGCTTCTCAAAGATGACATCCGTTCAACATGAAACAATTCCAAAACTTGTGCAAGGTCATGATGTTTTGGTGAAATCACAGACCGGATCAGGTAAGCTTCTATTATTGTACAATGTACTGGAAAGTACTGGCAATATCATCAATCTCATTTCTATTGACTTTCATTGTATTGCCTTTTACACAGTTTGTAATTCTACTGTGTTACATTGTAAGCTATTCACACTTCTCTCTAGAATTAAACAAAAAGAGTCCTGAGAAATGTATCTGAAAACATGTGAAGTCTTTCTATTTAATTTTGACAAAAAATTAGAGTAGTTTCCCAGAACACAAGTAGGAGTGTAGGACTCCAGATTAGGAGGTACCTAGAACTTGATGGTATGCACACTGAATACTCTTGACCTTAAAGGTGAAATTTTCAACCTTATTGTCTTTAAATAACAAATTATCATTTGGGTTTTTTGCGCATTGAAAGTAATTGATTTTCAACATTAGCTGGGTGAATTTTATTGAAAAATGATTTCAGTTTCAAAAATATTTCAAATGAAAACGAAACTGCAGAACTTTGAACCATTTTTGTCTTATCATTACTATGTTCTAAAAAAGTAACAAATGTCTTTTTTATTTACTTCCTATATTGTTTTCAGGTAAAACGATGTCATATGCTATACCTATAATAGAGGATTTATGTCAACATACACCCAAGTTACAGAGATCGGATGGTTGCCTGGTTGTTGTATTGGTACCAACTAGAGAGGTAGGAGAGAATTATATTGTTAACTGTTGGAATGTTTAAAGCACCCCTCATTCATTGGTGTATATATGCTTTAGGTTACTATATGTTTGAAAATGAGGCTCATGGTTCTTTGACAAATTATTTTTAAAATGACTTTCTATACCTTGTTTGGATGCTGAATTAATTTCAGATTGATGGTGTGGATTTTTATTGAACCTCAAATTTCTGTTGATATATCTGATGTTCATGTATCTGCCCTACACAATGGGGTGGGGACAACATACTGATATGCTGCCTATCTTGATGTCTGTTCGGATGTCAAAAAGTTTGTCTGCATTTCTTTTAAACCGGTGGTTGGATTTCAATGAATCTTCACATGAGTTAGTTGTAGCAAGCCTAGTTGTGCTTATAATCAGCATCTTTGGTCAGGTTATTTTTGGCAGAGTTATTGCCCTTTTGCGAGAGATACTTCCTTTTTTCAGAAACAAGCTCTAGTTTTCTTTCTGATTTTCCAAAATACTCACCTTTGTTGTAATTCAACGCTTGAACTTGTCACCCTACCCAGTTTACTCTGTTAGAAGAGCACTTGTCATAGTTAGTTCAAACTCTGGGTATTGTGTATGTTCTCTGTGACTGGTTGGGTAAAGATAATAGATCATGTGTCTTTTGTCATCCACTTCTGATATAAGGAAGTCTCCAAATGCTTGCAAAAGAACAGTAACTGTACATAATTGTAACCTTGCAACACTGGTATTGGTCATCTGTACATGACTGAAATACTGTTGGAAACTGGCACTTAACTAAAAATAATCTTATCATTGCCTGAAATTTTGATTCTCATATATTGTTTTATTTCCAGCTTGCTGTACAGAGTTATGATGTGTTTGTGAAACTTTTAAAGGTAATTGTTTTACTGTTCACAATATCATATCAAATTATGTCTTATACAACATATTGAAAGCAGTGTCTTGTACCTTGGACTAGAAACACATTTTTGTAGATGCTGAGGAAAAGTGTATTGCTTATAACACAAAAACATTAAGGAGAATGTTTTGTCTCTGAAATCAATATTCATGGCTTCGTTGATTTATTTATACATATTTTAAACTTGTTGTTTCGGATTATTAGATTATACTTGAAACTACTTGTTTAATGAAAATTTATGAAATCGCTTGACTACTAATTGTCTGACTGTGAACTTGTCTGTTAACTTGTCTGACTGCTAAATCGTCTGACTTTGTGGTTTCTGAAACTCGCTGTTACATATTGTGTATGTTACAGAGGTTATGTCATTTCAAATACTTTTGTATACACACCAATCACCATCTGCTTAGTATTTATACACTTGTTTTGTAAGCTCCTTTGAATTGAAGAGACTTTAGAATGTTATGATATGTTTAGATTTTTGTAGTAAAAGTAGATTCATGTATACAACCAAATCCTGCACCACGTTGGGACTGTGATAAAATTATTTTTGTCTTCTAACAAATGGCAATGATTTTATACATTATGGAACATTTGTACGCCTTAGGTAGTGAACACTGTATTCTCTGAACCCTTGATTATAGACAGGGCTTGTGATAGTATTTTCATCTTTCAGCCATTCACATGGTTGGTACCAGGTGCCATTATGGGTGGTGAGAAGAGAAAGGCGGAGAAAGCAAGGTTTGATGTTTTTATGGGTATTTTTCTTGTGGTCTGATCCAAATGGCATAGTCAAACATTTACCTATGATCTACATGGCATTAGCAAAATTTTACTGAAATATGTATTAATGAAGAAACCAATTTATGCAATTATTTGTGATTTACTAATTACTTAATTGTACTTATTGATATTTCAGGATTATTTAAAACAGTTTAAAACAGTTCAAGCTGAACTAGAATAAGCATAACTGTTCTTTGCAAATTTGAGTGCACGAGTGCATGCTTTTTAAGAACCAAACCATGCAATGTGAATGTTTACTTAATTTTGATACAGTGATGTGGGAAATAGAATGTTGATATTGAGTACAAACTATAAACATAGAACTTTTTTTTAGGACATTGCATGTGCGTCCACTTAGCTTTACTTTTGTTTTATCAATTCATGTGAGTGACATTTTGCTAACTTGCACTTTGTAGGTTACGGAAGGGAATCAATATTTTGATAGCTACACCTGGTCGTCTGATTGATCACATAGAAAACACACAGAATCTACTCCTTGGGAAAATAAAATGGCTTGTGTTGGATGAAGCTGACAGGTAAAATATATCACTGAATATAGTTTCATTTCTGCTATATTACTGTGACTCAACTATTTTTAGAAATTGTTTTATTTCTTTTAATTTTAATGGACTGACTAGATCACTTCTTCAACACTAACTCAAACAAACATTTATCACATCATTAAAGTAAAGATTCGAATGACGGCCCGCTAAATTAACACCCATTACTAATTCCAAGACAAGGTAAATTACTGAATAACAGTAACATGTATTATTCTGTAATTTGAGTTCATGGAGAATCATTTTATTTAAAATAAAGCAATAACAGTAAAACCTCACAGACCACCTCGAAATTAAGACCACCTTATTAATTTCATCTTATGTTGATGGACCAGTTTTTCTTCCATATTTAAATGATAATCGGGCTACCTTGCAACTGAGACCAACTTTTTCACACCCAATTGGGGTCATATCAGTGGGGTTTTAAGATGACCTAATTACACAGGGAAAACCTACCACTTTTGAACATGACCATTTTTTGGAATGATGACGCACTGTTGTTCAATGATGGACATTGATCATAACTTAGACAGACTTTGACATTAATGGACTGATTCATTGTTGTCACAAATAATATCAGTTAGATCTGTCAAAGCTTTATACAAAACTATTCTGTACATATGTTTAAAATAACTCTGACCAGTTACATTTTTGGATCCATGTATTAAGGGTTTCGCTGAGGTTATAGTAACTGTTTCTGTACAAATACTGAGTTACTATAATTTTGGACCAAACTGTCAGATTATGTTAACAGAAAAATACATCAAAGAGACACATCTGCTTCATACTTATTTTCTGGAATGTTCACAGCACAAATCTATACTTAAACCTTATAAATAGAATAAATGACTGCTTTTTTAGTGATAATCAATGATTGTTTTAATATTTCATTGTCAACGGGTGTCATGATTTATGATTTAACAAATATTTCCACATCTAAAACATGTTTTCTTTTTTGTGTTTATAAACAGAAGAAATTAATTTTTTAAAATTGGTGAATTGTACTGTTTTTTTTATATCATTGCAAAGCAAATTTTATTCTGTTTCAGTAAATATTTGGGTTGTATGCAATGACATTAATAATGAATTAATTAGAGCAACTAAAAACAGTTAACCCACTTAACCCAAATTTCCCAGCGAGCTGCTGAGAATTTATTCAGCAGTGAGGGGTATGATAAGCCATTAGGTAGCCAGCACGTTAAGAGTGAACAGTTATTGTCACTCCTGGGGTTGGGGAAATGAAATCATATTTTATAATGAAGATTTTTAAAAAATAATTATGCTTAGTTATCCTTTAATGTACTTACAGGTTGTTAGATCTAGGTTTTGAAGAGAAAGTAGCCAAGATAATAACGGCGATAGACAATAAACAATGTACTAAAAGACAGACCGTCTTACTGTCTGCCACATTATCACAGGGTGAGAACATACTATTGGTATATATTATTCTACCAGGAAGTGATGTATTCATTGTATGATTGTTGTCTCATAGTGTTGAAATCCAAATGTAATCCTTATTTAATTAAATTTGACCAATGTTCATTTATCAGTTTTGTTTACGTCAGTATTATTGTCTGAAATTAAGTCTTATCAGGCTTGAATGACTCTGTCAAATTACATCTCTCATATTGAATCACTGGTTGTTTATATAACTGCTTGTAATATTTCATTTATCTTAATGTATTGAACAGAAAACTGCATCAACAGTCCAGTGATGTTTCAAAGCTGAATTTCACAACCAGTGTGTTGATATTTCAAAGGTAAAATTGTACCATCAGTCTGCTGACGTTTCAAAGATACGATAAGTCTTGCTGAAGATAATTATCTGTATTAATTAAACAATATGTATTTGTTATATATTTAATAGGTGTTGAAAGGTTGGCCGGCATGTCATTAAGAGATCCCCAACGAGTTGCTATCTCAGAAAACGCATCAGATAACACTACGGTAGTAAAATCTAAATTGAAGGATACCATCCCACAGACAAACACTGGTCCTAGTCAACAAGATGATGACAGTTCAAATGTCAATGAAGATTTTGCTCTTCCACAAAGCTTGAAGCAATATTTTGTGATTGCACCATGTAAACTTCGACTTGTAGTATTACTCATCCTGATTTTATCTAAGTGTAAGGTAAGGAAAGAAATTGTTTATCACAAGGTAGCAAAGATAATTCTGTTGTCTTGAATTAAGTTTCTTAGGGGAACATCTTGCCTCTGTCAGTTTAAATGAACAATCTTACTTGTTTAATCCATGTTAACAACGATTATTCATGGATTTTTAACTCTACTGGCCAAAGACCAGAGAGAGCTTATATCATGGTGAATTGGCCGTTGTGTACGTTGTGAGACCTTACATACATGTGGCAGTCAGTCAGTCAAATGACATTTCTTTCTAAACTGCTTGGCCTACTTTGACTAAACTCTTTCGAAGTAGGGGTCCCTGGGGTCTTTCTCCACCTTAATAACTGGACAAGTCACTACATTACCCCAGCTGTTTATGTGACTGAATGCCCCAATACAATAACAGATTATTTGAACATGAATAACAATTACTGCTTACAAAATACAAACCAAAGTTGACAAATTTGGATATTAACTCATGATTATTCTACAAACTAAACCATCAATAAACTTTCTTCAGAATTGTCAGTTAACATGGGAATATAATTATATGCCATATCCTTCTGAGACTCGAGTAGTTGTAATGTCCAAATTCATCAAAATGTCATATAGTTCTTGAACACTATTACAAATGATACAGATTGTATAGCTGTATTTTCTCTTTGGATCAGTGTCTATTTTTGTTAGTTTAAAGTCATTGTTCTGTTTCTTGTAGAGAGAATTAAACAAGAAAATGTTAGTGTTTGTTTCTACCCAAAATGGTGTGGAATTCCTGTACAGACTGGTTTCTTATCTCAGTACAGAACATAGTTCTGAAAGTGATGTTGATAGTGATGATGATGATGATGATGATGATGATGAGAAGAAAGATAAAGTACCTAAAACCTTTGTAGATGTATTTCGTCTCCATGGTGATATGGCTCAAAAGGTAATTTTCATGTTATGAATTTTAAGATCTGTTAAATAGTTACTAGTGACAAATTTGTTGTATCACATGTATCCTACACAGCTGAATGATATTTTAAAAATAGTATCTCTGTTTATAGCTATACCGTGTACATGTCTATATGAGCGCCGCTGTACGATTTCCAACCTCTTCTTTAAGTGACGTCATTTCTAGAAAGCATCATATGTGAAGTCACTATGTACTGACAGTAAGCAATATTTGCCCTGTACGCATACATGTGAACTCTCCCGATTTCTGTGGGAGACTCCCAGATTTGACAGCCAACTCTCTCTCCCGGCCTCGATACCAGTCCGAAAATCGCATATACCACGTTTTTTGGGTTATATAGACGCTCTAAACCATGGAATCAAGTGCTTGACTGAACACCCCAATACAATAACTGATTATGTCAGATATGACAATTGGCAATAAAATTGTTAATTGGCTACTTTGTTAAAGGGATGACCCCGGATTACGAGTTAATTTGCAGAATTAATAGCTTATGATACGGATAAAGACATGATATTGACAAAATTTCAGCCATAGAAAGAAATCTCCAGTTTTGAGTCTCAATCTCCCGCTTTTCGAGGTGCAATCTCTCGATTTGCTTTCTCAAAAGGTTCACATGTATGCATATGGCAATATGAAACGAAGTGACAATACATGTATGGAGTAAATACTGTTCCTGCTTGCAAATTGTGACATCACCTGTTCCATTCTCTTGAAATGATGTCACTTACAGAAGAGCTTCAAATCCCATAGCAGCGCTCATATATAATTATATATATGTGTGTGTAAGCTTATACTGGTAAAATAGCTGTCAGGGTTGTAAAAATACCTAAGTCACTCATATTCCATAGTAAACACAGATAAAGTGTGGTCCATCAACAAAACATTTTCTGATTTCTATTCATTTGCTTCATTGTGTACTAAAATTTATAGATATTGCCTCATAACCTCTGAATTAAGATGTCATTTGCCTACATTATAAAGATAATTTTCTCAGATGTTTTCGTTTTGAAAGTTTTTTCCATCATGTTGTGTTGTTAATCATAAGCACTTGTACAGTGGTACTTGATGAAATACCACTTGACTGATTGAAGCAGTCATAAATTACTGTTGATTCAAAGATTTATAGTTTTAACTTGTATTTTCAGGATAGAACAACAACCTTTCAGAATTTTTGTTCCGCTAAATCTGGTGTGATGATATGTACAGATGTCGCAGCGAGGGGATTACATCTACCATTTGTGCAATGGGTTGTACAGTATACATGCTCAGCAGGGATTACTGATTATGTCCACAGGTATAGTAGATGTTCTTTATACACTGCAGAGCAATTGTATCTTCCTGCTTCGTAATTTCTATGTTCGTTGATGACGTTTAAGTCTTGAAAACATTTCCTGCGAATGGATGGTTCATTATTCAAATTTGTCTGATATAAACTTGTGCCATTCATATACAGTGAAACCTCAATAATAAGACCATCCGTGGAACCCTTGAAAACTGGTCTTAATATTGAGGTTGAATGAAGGGCAAAACAGTGAAAATGGTCTTGACAATTGTGTTCTTAATATTGAGGTGGTCTTGTTATTGAGGTGGTCTTTAGGTGAGGTTTAACTGTACATTGAAAACACTCTATTTATTTCATTTGTCGGATCAGAATATTACACAAAACAATATATTGTATGGTGTTTGTAAATTGTGGATTTGACTTTGTGGAGATAAGGTAGTGAGATGAATGTATACATCCAAGTTGTAAATCAATCATGGTTATCTTTCATTTGATTCATTTTACAAGAAAGGTTGTTATTGTCTTCGTGCTATAAAAGTTAGATGGTATATTACTGTTAATGTATAAATTGGTTCATTCCTAACATATTGTATTCTTAGCCATGTACAGTAACATCGAAAACTTTTATATATGATAATGTTGAATGTGCAGTTAAGGTTTTGAACCTAGAACCTGAATTCTTCACAGTTGTCGGCATTTACCATTACTGCTATTGCCAGCGTTTGTGCTAGTATATAGGAATCAATTGGTGAATACATATAGAGATAAAAGTTTTGATAATATTTCTCGTTGGTTAATTCTGAACTTGAATTGTGATGATTTGATACATTTCAGAGTTGGTCGGACAGCCAGAGCGGGAACAACTGGAAATTCAGTGATGTTTTTAATGCCTTCTGAAATAGATTTCATAAAACGTCTGAATCAGAGAAACATTAGGTTAGTTTGTTCGGTTCATAATACATGCTTTCAGTTCAAATGTGCTACAAACATTTAATGCTTATTTAAGTAACTCTAGATTATTTTGAACTGTACAATATTCAATAACTCAGTTGTAAAGGAGGTATCTATTTTTTATTTAGTTACCTTACTGTCTGCCTGTATGAAACTTAACGCAATGGTATACATGATTAAGTGTGTCTTTGTGCAATTGTAAGGTCTGGATCTCCATAGTTACTATTTGAAAGGACCATTAGGGGCTGTTCAGTCATTTTACTCTTGACATCTCCTGTTTTCATTTTTATCTCAATTTTATGATATGGAATTGCGCTCCCTTTCTCCTTACCAAACAGTTAAATATGTGTGTATATTATATGTGTGTATATTATATGTGTGTATATTATATGTGTGTATATTATATGTGTGTATATGTGTGTATATTATATGTGTGTATATTATATGTGTGTATATTATAGCATCGAAGAATGGAAACTTGGCGAGATTTTGCAGGATGTTACAAGAATTCTTCCTATGCTACCTGGTATAGAAGAAACACAGGCAAGATCTGTTTTGGTTTAGTTCAAACTTACGTATTGTATAAATGGTGGCAGATACATCATGTATTATTTCCCATAATTCACCAGTGAAACATCAAATGGAGTGACGTCACATCACAATAGCTTTACAGCAATGTAAAATGGAGTTTTTGCTAATAAAATGATCATTTGCTTTTTCTGATATAATTAAAATATTATATACAATTCTTCATCAGAAAATGATCAAAGCTCACCAAAAGCTTGTTTTTATTGATTTCAGAAAACTTGTTTGATAAAATCCATAATTTAAATTTTACATTGATTGTGAAATAAGTTACTCTGACAGTCTAAGATTCAATTTATGGAAATCTTTCTATGGATTATTCATTTTTTACTGAAGTGTTGTTTTAAATGTTTTATTATTTTTTACAGAGACAGGCTCCGAAGACTATTGAAGAATCCGCAACCTATCTACAGAATTGTTGCGAGTTGTATGTGAAAAATGGCAAGGACATGTCGGGCTTAGCTAAAAGTGGTCAGTATAAATTCAACGAAATACTGAATTAATTAATGCGCAAAATAAATGGGACTGCAGTGGTACTAAAGTTCAGTTCAATTCTGTAATCAACATGAGAGTATTTTCATAGTGAAAAAGCATTTCTTTACCTAAATTGATATGGATCAGTCCTGCTAGTTCAATCATCTGTTCGCAGTCAAACTAGGAGCTTGATATTTACTAGTATGTCATTAATCCTAGAAAACAATGTAATTACTCTTTCAGCATACCAGTCGTACATACGAGCATATGCTACGTATCCACTTGAATTGAAGCCTGTATTCCATGTACGTAATCTACATCTTGGGCATGTTGCGAAAACATTTGGTCTCCGAGAAGCTCCATCCAATATTGCCAACATCGCTGGAGTAAATACAAGTAGCATTCAAGGAAAACGCAAACATAAAGATGATCATCAAAGGTACTGATTGCTGCTTTGAGAATTTCTGTTTCTGAAAATACTGACTACTGCTTGGAAATATACACATATATTCACCTAGTTAGATGTGTAATACGATTTGAAATGGTCCAAAAAAAAATAGATTGCCTTATCCAATTCTTTTTCTTTTCTGCTGTGAGATATGAGCCCAGGGTTATTATGGATACTAGTTCTCAGCAATCTGATAGTGACCTCGGTACCCAGGCTATTCATAACATAAATGATACCCGGGGCAAATTGGCTAGCGAAACTTTGTAATGCATGAATATTCTTTAGCATTTCTCGACCAATGAAATGGATGATAACAAAAACGAAAGAATCTCCTTTGTGTAGAGCTATTGATGTCCTTCCTAACATGATTTAAAAGCAGCAATCTAATTGGGTCACTCAGAACCGTGAATTCATCGATAAATCCTCGGCAAGTTCCGTAACGCATGAGGTGTGTATCATGCTGCATATTAAGCTGCTGGATTTCACCTCATTAATTATTCACGAGTACGAGATTTTTATAGTCAGTTTGCCCAGGGTATCACATATGTTATTAATAGCCTGGGTGTCAAGGAAGGATAATGTTGAACAAGTACTGAATATTCTTTGCATGCCACTTTTTTAGGGATTTTAGTGTAATGAGACCAGGTAGTTATTACTATCTATTGTGTGGAATGTCGCATTTCTCCCATACCTTTTAATCAAACTGAAATCTCAAAGTTAAATGTACCAAAAAGAATATCCAGCCCTCAATTGACAATTTCATGTATTGTCCAGACTCAAATTTCTACCGTCAGTGTCTTAAGAGTAAATATTGTAATACGTGTGCCGAGTGAAAGTAGAATCTCGGGCTCTGATGTGATTTGGCTGAGAAAAAATATCACCTTGGTCAATACTTTTTATGTTATGCTGTGCATTATGAATTGAAAACTGTTACTAGCATCTTATTTTTAAAGTAAATGGGGTAGAAGTGACCAAGTGAATGCAGACATTTATAGTTTATATCATACAACGGAATGAATTTTTGGCTTAGTCGCCTATTTGACTTTTGTTACCATAGCACAATGAGTTTTAGCCTCTGTTTATTATTACATTTAGTCATTTTTACACATCCCCAATAAATGTAGTAATTCTCATGAAATTGATTAAGTTGGAGGTAAATTCTTTAAGATATAGCACGACAGTAACAAAATTGTTACATTCAAAAGTAGTACATTGTACTGATAAGTATTTTGAAGATTTTCTATTTAAGTTGTATTTGTTTGCTTGTCTTCAAAAATACTTTTTTACGTTTCCAGACATGGTCCAAAGAAGGCAAGAATAAATGCAGCATCTGAATTTAAAAGTCCGCTCATGTTCACAACAAAAACGAAGAAATTGACAAACAGTAAACAGAAAACTAAGAAGAACAAAACGTTCCAAGGAAAAAGAATAAAGCGGATGAAGAAATGATAGTTGATAATCTACTTGGAAGATTTGTCTGGTGAAATATGTGACTGGGTTTACTCATGAATTTGTGTCTTTGAAATTCGTATCGCAATTAAATAATGGAATAAATTTATTTAGTCTAGTTCTGTTATTATTTCTGATCTACGATTGTTTGGTCTGATGGGTTGAAGATCATCAAGCATTCCAACAAGACTGATATATGAAAAATACAAACCTCGTTTTTGTTATGCCCCCCTTCGAAGAAGAGAGGTCATATTGGTTTGCACATGTCGGTCAGTCTGTCTGTAATATTTTTTTCGTTTCCAATCAATAACTCGAGAACTCCTTTACCTATCATCCTCATATTTGGTCCACACATCCACCTTGGGTAGCAGAGGAACCGGGTCAAAGGTCAAGTTTTACAAACATCTCGTTATTTACAAAGTTGTTGATGTCTGAGCTAAATTGTTATTGAAAGGACCTAAACAATCATCCGAAATGCACCATTTTTCGAGAAATAGCATGTTAAAAAATGCACCTTTTTCAATATGAATAAAGAAGAATTGATGATGGGACTGTCATTCTGAGATACCGCATTTTGATAAATCAACATATCGACCGCAGTTTGTGTAGTTGAGCCTCACAATACCCTGTCGCTGCAGTATAAATGCTTTTTTTTGCAGAATCATACACAACCGATATAATTGGGTCAAGCTGTGTTACAATCTAAGGTATATGTACATTTAACTTCTGCATTTAGGTGTAAATGGATGTTTTCATCTATCAGTTTGCAATTGGTAGATTATACAGCTCCGGTATGTTCATAGGAGATTGTCATGAGTTCTCTTCCTTTATCCCTTCTAGAGTTATCTCCCTTCATCCCTTCTATAGTATATGTATGTACATGTATAGTACTTGCCATATGAAAAGGTTGAGTAATTCCAGGCCTAGGTAAATGGCAAATAAAACACCAACAATATTAAAAGTACAGAACACAATTTTATTGCCTTCAACCAGCTGTATATATGCAAGAGATGAGACCATGAGAAGATGAAGTGTGAGTCTATGATAGTTATGTAACAAAATCCTAAGGAGTGAAGCTACTTAAAATATTCATCTATCGGTAATATGCCCAATGATTAAACCTCAGTAAGAGAAATGGATTTCAATGCAATGGAATACCTAATTTCTTTTGGCTTTAAATATAAATATGACTATATGACACACTATGATAATAATGAAACATACCCCAGATAATGAAATGGAAATCTATAAATGCATAATGTGGAAGAGCAAAATTCTGCGTAGTGCCTCTAAGCCCTATATTGACTGTAAATGCCATACATACTAAGTACAGACCAATTTGAAATATATCCCCCCCCCACTTCTAAAGGCCTTATACATGTAGTTATCAAGACCTTGACCTTTAATACACAACATAATTTATCTGGAAAATGCTAAATAATCTACTTGATGATTAACAAAGGTTTCATTGTTTAAACCTAACACGAGTACAGGGTGTTAAAAAAAGTTTGTTCACATGGATTGAGACACTCGTCTGCTGGTTGCATAAAAACTGGGGCTTGCACTTTCTCAGAAATTGAGCTAAACACAATAAGTACCATATTTATGGATGCAGACAACAAACAAGCCATGGCAAATGCTCTTGGTCATATCAAAACGGACGAGCTAAAAACCAATGTTCAAGATCACTATATCCAGTGTTTTATTTTATTAACCATAAAATGAGACAGGTTCCAATTCATGTCATTACACCATCTGTCCGAGGATACAAATTCTATATGCCTATTTTCTCAAGCATACATGTAGAATTATAAAAAACCAGAAACAACAAGAAATAAGTTAATATAACGGGTATTGGTAGTCAGAATTACTTATTTCACACAATTCAAGGAGTTGCTGTACAAATGACATTCCAAGGACCTGTAAGACTTGTATAGTTCAAGTACGTAACTCACATTCAAGCACTTTTCAATTAAGGTCTGATCTAAGTATGGCAAAAATGCTTTATCAAAATATACATATAATATAAAAGAGTATCCATAAAAATATTTGCAGGAAATGACTTGCTGTAGTACAATTCTCGACATACATGACAAATAAACAGATACACATTTGAAATCTACCAATCTTCATCATCACCCCATCCTCCACCAGCGTCATTATCCTAAAACAGAAGAAACAATTGAATTAAAACATGCAAATGAGAAAACATCAAACCACATTTAAAAGTTGGATACGGTAGGTCAAACCTAGGAATAGGATCTCAAAAATTAATTCTTTCTATTTCCGGGAGACTTATTTCATCTTATCAGTCGATCAATTATTGAATCAGCTACTTGATACAACCAATATTTATAACTCAATGTTTTAGGAACAGTAAATGTAATAATCCGTATTTGATTCTAAAAGTCATTATTTTGATTTAAGATTTAAGTCTCCCATTAGTTCAAGAACAGTAAAGTGTAAGTTTGATTTCAAACCTTGGCGATACAGAAGCCAGATAATTGCCATAAATGATCAGTGATGATTTGAAAAGTTGTTTAAATATTAACATTCCAAAACTGGACCTAGGAAACCAATGGAAACTCGAAAGAATGACTCCAGTAAAGCCATAGATCTGGGCCTGCATCTACAGACC
Organism: Mactromeris polynyma; assembly: GCA_032209605.1. Lineage (NCBI taxonomy): Eukaryota > Metazoa > Mollusca > Bivalvia > Venerida > Mactridae > Mactromeris > Mactromeris polynyma. Next base: position 1,613,845 of record JASFXZ010000019.1, on the reverse strand, counting down.
CCAAAGGTAAAAATAAAATGAAAAACTGAAATGTTTACCTCAATATTTTCCACTCGAACATTAAAAGAAGTGTGAGTTTTTGAAGGTTCTCCAGTTCTGTCAGTTACAGTATCATCCACTTTTTCAGTAAACGTTTCTTGTACATTTGGCTTCTTGGTTTCTATTTTAGGTGCCATATCAGCAAAAAAGTCAAATGGGTCTTCTGCTGGCTGGGATACTTTAATATCAAGGTTCATTATATCGAATTCTGATCCTAGACCATCATTTGTTTTTGCACTAACATTAGGAGATGGTTTAACTGACTGGGTTTTTCTTTTAGTATCATCCACTAACTTATCCACTTCTCGTTCAGCTTCAGTTTTTTTCTTATCACTTTTTGATGTAATTGGCATAAGCTTCAAAGCACCTTGTTTGGAATTTTTTGAAATGCTGATTTTATCGTAACAAGAAATAGGACTTGTTTCAGTTTCAGTTTTATTTAGTATAATAGAACTCGATTCCATATTTTCTAATTCTTTTTCTATTTCTTCACTATAATTGGAACCAACATCTTCATCAGACCAACCAGTCCAATCATCATCAACTTCATTAGTATTCTCTACATGTTCAACTGATTCTTCTGGTTCATTAGGAACTTCATCAAAGTTTTCATCTGACCACTCATTTCTCTCTGCCTCAGTCACAAGACAATCATGTGAAACATCCAGATTTGAACTATTTTCAGCTTGACTATCATTTGATGTGTTCAGCTGATTATCTGAGGAATGATTCACGTCACTTATGTTTCTTGGACTATCAGGTTTGTCCATTGTATTGTCCATATCTTTCTTCATAGAAGCTGTAACATGCATTAACAATTTATAACTGAGAACATAGCAAGAAATGCACACAAATGTAGCTCAAACTAAAATGACTTATATGTATAGGATTTACCGGAACTTTAAGTAACAGTAAGATGGTGATTTTTTTTATAAGAACAGTTTGCAAGAATACCAAAGAGTTGTCATTCCTGGGAGTGAATCATACATTGGAATTACATGGGAGGAATTTTAAATGTCTTTGACGGGAGGGAGTCGCTAAAGGGTGGTGTCATTTTAGGAGGTATACTTTACATTCCAGAGTAAAAATGTCTTATCATTCCATATATCATGTAGCAATGACCTTAAAATGTACACCTAAAATTGACAGTATAACAGACATTTTGTAAAAATAATTGATGAGGTCTCCAGACATTTATTACAATCAAGCCATCACATCTTTTTGCAGTAAATCTTCAGTAAAATGAGAGCTCAAACCTTTAGATTTTTCACGAGCCAGTTTTCTTTCTTCTCGCTTTCTCCTCATTTCTTCTCTTCTTTGTTCTTTTTCTTTCCATTTTCTGTCTGCGTCATCATCTTTCTTACTTATAGTAATAGGCCTACCATTATCCCTGCAAGTATGATACAATATTATACAACTTTTTAATAATACTCGGGACAATCAAAACTTATGTGGACTTCTCTAATATTTTCTGAAGAGTCCGTTCTATTAGATGCCAACTTCAACTTAGTCCAGAAATGCGCAAAATTACATCCTCCTGTAACCAACCAGTACAATAATAAGCACCAATCAATACCATCATCTCTGCAATCAGGGGTCACTATGGCAACAGCATATTGAATTCTTACATCTTTTCAATTTTTTAATATGGAAGAAACTTTTTTTACAAAAATGAAAACCTTTTAAATGTGACTTATAATTTGTGACTGTACATGGATACATCTGATAAAAAATTAACCATTATTTGATGCCAACCTTTCTTTAGCAAGATCAGCCAGTCGAATCTTTTCCACCATACCACGTACATTGGAGTATTTATTGTTAGGCAACAGACTTTGACTCTGAAAGTATAAGTCAGTGCAACGTGTGATACAGAAAAACTTTAAAGCTAAAATTTACATCTCGATTAATTTAAAAGAGACAAATATCAGCTTATTTAAAGTATATCAACACATTTGCCATAACTGTGCAAATCAAACTTGCTGTCACTTTTTTCAACAACTCCTATAACTTTGACCCAAACTATCACAGGAGTTTGTCAAGAGTTCTTTCCCTTTATCCTTTCTGTCCTTGTGACAATCTCCTGTGCAAAATATCTCACCAGATTGCTGTAAAAACAACTAAGGCAATAAAACCCTGGGTGATCTACATAGTTTGTTGATTCGCAAGCCACTTGGCAGTTTTTGTAATTAAATCCTTCTGGATTTTCAAGACAATACTGCACAATGTTACACTGAATTCAAAACCCTATGTGTACTTCCAATGACATCTCACTCAAAATATCACTGTACACAATTGTCCTACCTTAGGCAATCCTTCTTTGAAGTATGTCTTTGACTTCCCACCAATGACAACATCTCTACCGAGTATAGGAACCATTTCTGCCAATGCATGTAGACTTAATGAAGAAATCTGATCACTAGTATCACGAAGGCCAAGTAGAACCTGAAAAATATTCATTTACAGAGAAACCTCAATAATAAGATCATCATTGATTCCTAAGAAGTTTGTGTTAAGGTGATCTGATTAGTGAGTTAAAATTAGATGAAAAAATGAAAAAACTGGTCCATGGAAATAGGGTCTAATAAAATTAAATCAGTATAGACAACTTTTGATACCAAGTTTTGTTATACTTAATAAATTCATAAAGTAACAAAGTAGTATTTATTTTGTATCTGGTTGTATATATGGTCGTAAGGACCCCATTTGAAATAAGTTTTAATGGGCTATCCTTGACACTGTATATCACATCCATCATTTGTTCTATACTTCTAAAGAGTACTAAAATTTTGATAAGATTTTACAGTTTCTATATTTAATTATAAAATGATGTCATATTAAATTGACTATGATATGGAGAGTTGTTATTGTGTGCGTAATTGTTTTATCAATGTTATAAGTGTCAATATGTGTGCACTTTTTTAATGTCAAATAACTTTTTTATTGATTAACATTCGAAATTTTGTATATTTAGTATTGGCTACGTGCAGATCATGATTCTTGGGTCGAATTTATCGGTTTAGATAACACAATGCGTCGAGTCCGGGTGGGCACACGCGCTATTATGCGCTTAACAATCAACCAGATCATCTTTAACTGCAGTACTGATTTTTTTCGCATCATTATTTGTTCAATTTGTGGATTTATGACATAAAACAAATAAGATATTATGTCAGGTATCTATGCTATATTTGTTGAACATTTCAGCAAGATCAGACTAATATTGACCAAGATACTGTCATATTTATACCTGCACATTTGTTAAGTGTATGTCTAAAACCATATCAAATCCAATCATGTTGTCCCTGAATTAAAATTATTAATACTGAAAACGCATTTCAACACTTAAGCTATAGCAAACATACCTGTGGGAAGATATCCAATTCTAGATCCTCTTTGTCAATAAGATGCACATATGTAGGGAAATATTGCAATAGTATGATGTGTACATGATAATCATGAACACCAAATATCCGCACTAACTTAGGTACAATAAATTGTTTGAACACTTTGGCAGAGAAGAGGGGAGATAATCCAGACGCAGTTTCCGATGTGGCGTCATCTGAAAAATAGATTTCATGCACTAACCAAGATACACACAAATTATTCTGTTTATTCTCATTATAATCTATGATTTTAATGAACTAAAACTTTGAAAAAGTCTAGATAAACTGGAAATGAACTTAATCTTCGAAAAAAGTCTAGGTAAACTGGTCAAAATCAAATCCATCATTTCAGATCAAATTGTCATAGTGTGGTGAAGATTCCCTTTATACAAAAGTGTGGGCTAGCTCTTCTGACGACTATGTTCTGTGAAAATATGTGATTTAAAATATTGTAAGATTGTGGCGTGTCTTAACTACCTTTTCTAGGAGTAAGTACACTCGGTAATACATTTTCTACAGCAGACTGGTCCAGGAATACAAATCTGGACAACATCCCAGGTACCAGTCTGCGAGCAGTCAACTCTTCAGGCTGTGAGAGCAGTTTTGGATGGAGATTCCTACAGATGAGAAAGAAACACATAGTATATTTAACATTGCGCAATAAAGGTTAAATGCGCACATTTAATCCATAAATGCTTTCTTGTGATAGATAATGTGTATACTGTTTTACACATTCAGGTTTGGTTTGTTTTACAGAGTGTGATAAAAAAAATCATATCTTTCAAAAACATTTGACAGGACCATAAGATTTAATATCATTTAAATATTGAAACTATTTTGATATATGTCTTGAATTACTTTTCGATGCATAAAGTTCATTCTCCTATCAAGTAAAATAATATAAAAAAGTTTAAAAACTGCCATCTTAGTGATGTGATCCCTGGGCAATGAAATGATGTTCACACAGCCATGAAGCATTGCCAACATTTCCAGTTTCAAAAATATTACAACTTTTTATTATAAAGAAACATGGTGTAGTCAGCTTGATCCTCAATAACTCGGACAGAATTGACTAAAGCAATTAAAGGAAAAGTCACCAAACTATGAGTATAATTGTGTTGTACTTGCAATATAAAAAAGAATCAGAAGAGAACCCTAAATTTCCATTAGCACTTTAATTGTTCATTGGAAGTTAAACTAAAGACAAATATGCACACAGCAACTGTTTCTACAAAAAGAAATTTTGGTCAAGTCACTTGCCTGAAAAAAATCCTTCTTTCTTGCTCGGACTTCAAAGTAATATTCTTGAGAAACTTAGCTATTTCTAAAAATTCAGTGCTGTAATAAAATAAAGAATAATATCTCAATATAAGCATACAAACACAAGAAAAGCTATGTGTACATAACAGACAGGAGTGAAGATATGAAAAACCAACAAGAGGTAACTAAATGTGCTTTTAAGAATAAAATGTGCTCCAACTGTATGGTGGTGTATGAGTCATGTTATGTATGAATACAAAAGTATTGTCTATGTGGAAGAAAAGCAATATGCAATACTTATTAAAGCAATACACAACATAATATCATTAAGCCTTGAATTGAAAATATGATGGTAGCAACAAGGTTAATAACCTCTCATTCATAGAAAATATTTCATGAGTGATCAAAAATTACTGACATTAAAAACAAAATTTTCTGAAAAAAATAAGAATGTGCCATTATTTATAATTGTTTGAAAACAAGAGTAATTAATTCAGTAATTTATGAATACAAATGTAATGTCTATTCATATTATAAATAATTGTGAATACATATTTAATTGGTAAAAGGCACCCTTTTTGCCCCTAAAATAACAGTAGCATTCATAGTACGGCAATGGTAAAGTAATGTAAACTATTATTTCACTAATGCAATATCAAACATAATACATGGGGTGTTGTTACACATCTGTGATGTCTTTTAAGATATGGAATCTTTTTAAACACAATACACAGTCACATCAACACTGATGTTTTATTTGCATAGATATGTACATCAATTGAATTTTAATTGAGATAAATGCTTTCAGTCTTACTTAAATAGTCTATCATCAAGTAACGATTCTGCTTTAGGTCGATATCTTGGGTCACTGTTTAAACATTCATCTTGAATACGTAACTCAAAGGTCTTTGTTAAATCACCTGTAAAAATATTGACAATGCCACATAATGCATCTACACAATCACAAAATGCATTAAAAATGTCCATCTGTAAGACATACATAGTGACTGTCAAAATACATCTGGTTCAATATTTTTCTAACTATTAAACATACACACAGATTAGGTCAAATAAGATGATGACTAGTTACAATACATCTGGTTCAGTATTTTTTTTTTTCAAATATTAAAAATATTTTTGATATTTAAACAATGAGTATTATTAATGTTGTATTCCAGGAAGGGCCAATGAGTTGATGACTAATTCCCTAAGGGAAACTCTGAATTGAAAGAACTTCATTGTAAGTTATTCAAAACAAAATATATTTATCATTTGTTGTCTATTTTTCAGGTAATGCTTGAATTCTAAGTAAACTGCACCACAGACTCTAGTACAATTATGAAAGTAATATACCAATCAAATAAACAAAGATTAGGTTAAACTTACCTAGATCATCTAGTCTTTCAAAAAGAGATTCTGTCATCACAGCAAATGCATAAATATCCCTGGTATGAGCCAATGACTCATCAGTAGAGACTTTACCTTCCTGCAACAGGAAAAAGCACAATTACATTCATGTACAAGCATCTAAATTGGCTATACAAGAAGTACCAAGAAAAATCACTTACTATAAAATTTAATTACACTGATATGGGAATAAACTCCTAGTACCTTAGCAATATGTACTGCCATCAATAAAGCACATAGTGCGAAGAATTCAATGTCTTGTCCAGATAATGGAATCTTGCAGGTGGTCTTTAAAGTTAAGTAGCTGCAAATTACAATTCAACCAATTCCGTAGCCTACATTTACAAGATGTGACAGTTAATACACATACATCCTGAGTGTTGTTGCAACTAGAGAAGTAGAGTATAAAAAAATGCATACATGAAACATCTCAATAATTATGTAGCACAGTAGTGTTGCAATATACCTTTTCCTCGGGAGTTATTGTAGATTCATTCCTAAACACTTTGCTGGATTCTAGGTAAGTACTTGAACACTCAGAGAACTTGCACATATGTTCCAGTCCACCTAATCTCCAGCTACCATCTGATGTAACATACACAGCACCAGTGTGAATGTTGTTATGACTGGATCCAACCTAATGTAATAAAAATAAGCATAATCTTTGACCTGACTTGAGAATAACACAAACTTAGCTTCATATTTTTCAATAATTGTGAAACAATTTACAATTTATATTGATAACTCTTGATTAACGCTTCAGTGAGACAAGTTGAGTCCAAATCATCATTCAACAAACTTACCTTTTCATGAAGAAATCGTAATGTATCAAGTACAGAATGGAGTCCTGCACAAACTTCAGTGGATGATAGTGAAGGTAGAATATCTTCCAGTGGTACAGCTTTCTCTGTAATCAACTCTGGGCCATGGCTTCCTTCATCCGAATATATGTACGCCAAAATGGAAGGATGTCGTACCAACTTGAGATTCTATTAAAAACAAAGTAAACTTGGCATCAATTTCTGATACATGTAAGTCAAGAGTTGAATTTCACCAAGCAGTTTGAGAGAAAAGTGTCTAATACGAGGCACACAAGGGCCTGATGCTACTGGGAACATTGTCCACACAGACGTTTGATAAGCATGGTTCTGGACAGGACGATTTTAAAGTTTTCAGATTTCCCTATATTATCTATTTAAGTCTGTAGAAAACATGTGATCCCCCTGGGGCGGGGCCACAATTGACCCTAGGGATATGAATATGAAACTTAATGATTCTGTAAAATAATTATTTTCAACTTTAAAATCTTATTTATGCAACAGACCATTCAAAAAATGTTATAATAAAGATTGGCAAATCGATTTAAGAGTTGTTTGAAGGACAGACAGATGCACACACAACAGACAATTTCTAATACATCAGGGACCATGGCCCCCATGACAAAATGTGATTGCAAAGAAATACTGATAGATGGCTAACCACATAATTTCCAAATACTTTTATGAGCAGAGCAAGTATTGAATTACCTCCCTTTAATAAAAAAATAGAAAAACAACCTGCTCATGAAATACTATGATGTCAATGTATTTACCACAATTACAACGTAAATATACAATAGAAAAGCAGATATAAATAAACAATTCAGTAACAAAAAAGTTAATTTTTAAACTTATAAGTATATCAATATAAATAGTCTATTTATTACTGAATGGGAATAAATCAGCACGGACATCCAACGATCCTAATTATATTACGCTCACCTGAGTTACATTTAACTTAGGAAATTCTGGAGGTTCTCTTTTTAGAGGACTAAAAACAAGAACTGCTGAGTATCAAAACAAATTGTGTATTATGACTGCTGAAATGTTCAGTGTGTAAGCAATATTGTATAACCAGACCACTATCCATTTATCAAAGAGATTTATAAGCAAGTTTGTCAGTTGTTGGTAAATACTGATGTTATAACATTGGTTATAATTGCATACTTTCTGGGTTTTTTAAACTCCAAACTTCTATGATCCCAGAACAATGCAACATTAGTATTGACATTAGTATCCAGTAGACTACTCTGACTAGATGCCAATATTGGGCGAGTTAACATGTATGCAGCACTAGTTTTCATCCTTTGATCAATACTTAAAATTATGTTAGGATAACTTGAGGAACACAACCTGTCTGTAAATAAGAGGGCACAACACATTAGAAACATAATGCACTATATTAAATTACGGAATCAGGAAACGATTGCGAAATTCCGTGACATAGTGGATAAGTATGTGAAGTCCAATATCTAACGATAACAACAACAAAGTATCATGTAATTTCTGTAGAAACGGTACCTTAGTCAATTTTCTCATGACATCATAATGTTTCTTGTCATTTTTTGACACATTGAATCGAGTGATTTCTGTGTCGTCAGCGAGTTTTCCCTGATGAACGGTCCAAAGACCGCTTGAGGTCGAACTTTCCCATTCACAGTTCTCAAATATACTGCTTTCATTTCCCATATTCCCTTTATGTCCGCGATCTAAGGGTATTCAATTAATGTAACATCTCAGTTTAATTTCGTTGCATCGTCCATGACAAAATCTCCAAATTGAAGAGCTTGGGTTGAGGCTAAAGTTGTGTGTGCCGTGGCGAATCCGTTCGATTCCGTTTTTTTCCCGATTTACTGACTCTGAACGTCATGCCATATTACACATGCGATGCGCGGATCGAGCTGGACCCCCACCCCCCCCCCCCCCCCGAGATTTTAGCAGAAAATAGTTGTCCATATCTAATCCTAAATCAAGAGGAGGGTCTCAAATGCAAGGCCTCACTATTCACTTGTCTAAAATTAGCGTATATATAACAAGAAAAACGCGCTTCATTGCAGATCCGCTGTCTTACCAGGAGCTTCCGGGACTGTCTCAGGGAGTTTGTAAATGTATTTTTCAGCAATTTGTTGTCCATACCTAAATGATATAATCATTATAATATGCGTAAAACTTTTTTATACAGGAGTTTGATATGTTTCAGTATAAATGTGTCATGTAGGTCGAGTCGGAATTGTACGTAGAGCTACATATAAGGCAGAACAAGAAACTTTAGAAATCATCTCTTTGGTGATTCTGATGACTGTTTAGTACGACATTTCATTACTTATAGCTAATGTTAAATTGTGATATATAATATGTAAACATACCAACTATAAATAAAAATAAATAAATCATTGCTCGTTGCATCTCGTATCTTGGTATACAACATTTTGAAGAATAGTGGTCTTTGCTGTATACAGTGGGGTATCAGGCGCTTTAAATGGACCTTATTTTTTCTCGGAATTTGTTTTTTAAACGTAACGCTTTTTATTCTGTCAAATTCGACTGTTTTGCTCCGACAAGGTAAGTTACTGTTGTGAGAATTTAGATTTGTGTTTATGATTAAAAATCTGATTTACGTAAACTCTGAACATTGTGAATCCGTATAATTTCATTGCCATCGACATTTAAAAATATGTGCGTGAAATTTTATATCCAGTGGACTAGAGTAGTCACATGTTTTAATTTGTTTATTATCGTGTCTTGTTTGTGGTCATCGAATGACAAATTTAAGTATAGGTTATAGCTCCCTTGCACTTAATTTGTTTATATTTCTAATATGTGAGTTATAACCGGCTTATAGTTAACTCTATATTGATCACTTACCAGATTTACTTAATGAAATTACTTAATATATATTGTGCGAAATGCCATAATAAATGGATAAGTTGGCCAAAAATTCGAAAAATTCGATCAGGATGCTCATTGGATGTAAGACACATGAATAGGCGGAGTGAATTATAATGCACTAGTAATACACAGTATGCGCGCGAAAACTAAATGTGTCCTGACATATGTGGTGTACAATCATCACAATGGCCGATCTATCTTTCATCACGTGTCCCAAAATAATGCCCGAACATGCTTCAAATTGTTTTCTTTGTTAATTTTGTTGTTTAGGTTATTGAATGGATACGAAAATACTTCTTACAACCTTTTCTATTAAAAAATAAGTCTTTGCTATTATATAATATTGTGACAAACACGTGAACTGAGATCAGTCCAAAACTCATGCGACACTAATTACATTCACTACATAATTGGACAGAGCAACAATGGGCTCTCAGTATGCCATTGTAATGTATAAATTAGAAAACACATCAGCGACATTATGAGATCTAAATCTTGTGAATTTCCTTAGTTTTCGAGACTGTTGTTCCCATCAAGTCTATCGCAAGTCCCACGTCGTCCTAACGAATTAGGCTGACCATTTCAGGAAAAGAACAAACCAATGTACGTAGAACACTGACTGGACACATAAATATTGTTTTTTTCAATGATTCTACATTCTTCACTTATCAATCAATTTTGGTAAAATTACCGATTGCACGATTTAATACAACAAAAAGGGGGAGAAGTCGTAATCCACAATGAATTAACAATATTTACCGATTCTGAGCCGAAATTCACTAACCAGTTACCTACAGTGAGTATAACGCGTACATTATTATCAATTGTTTCGATGCTGTTTTATTATCCTCTCAAATGTACCAGCATAAAAGTACTGATGTATGGACTATTATTTTGCTAACATAATAGTGAAACCGACAAAAGTGAAGTTGATCCATTTTAAAACACGGACGATTTATGCATAACGTCGTATACACATGTAAATATTCATAAAGGAAAATGTCATTCTTCAAACTGCTTCAGTTGACGTTCAAGCAGTTTTATCTATAACTTCATTTTCTTAAATTTCAGCATCTCAGTTTCAATGTGACATTCATAGGTGTATCTCTTAATGTAGATTTTATTTGTAAATCATTACCCCCAACTATATGTAGTTGACACAATTAGTTATATAGAACAGGTGTTACATTTCAAATACAAGTATATACATGTGGTAAACTGCTTTGATGATTAAAACTATAAATTATTCTGAATTATTTTCACGCTGCTGTAACATTCATAGATATTTATTTTCAAGTAATTACGACAACTAGTGAGTTAATAGATATGTTTCAATATTATATTTACAACAAACTCTGTTATAGCAATTTTGACAATTCCAAGGGCCATAATCCAGTCATGCATGGGCGGATCTGGCTCTTATGGATATCCAACTACTGTATAAGTTTGATTGAGATACAATAACGTTTTATGTATAATTGATTCAGGCTCAACTGTAATGAAAAAAAAACATTAAGCAGATTTGAATCTTAACTTAAATCTTCACTGCTTGAATAAATCAGCACTGGAGTCTCTGAGAGAAATGTGGTTGTGCTCTGTGTGGGGTTTACACCCACAACCTGGATCAGAATGACCGACTTCTTACCCACAACACTATCACTCTACCCGGTTAACAACTGGCCCTTTCTTACAGTCAGCAACAACGTACACCATGGTAATCAAGAGAGCCAGAAATAATAAACAAGGTATTCGTACAAGATATATCATACATGTATTTACAGATACACGAATACTTACATAACAGAGTAATTGCAACAATGTTTATAACATTAAACTTTTACCGACAAGAATTGCCACTCAATAAAAAATATTGTCTATAATACATTTATCATGCACATTTCATTCTTGATTAACAGACCCGGTATGAAAAAATGACAAGTCGAAGGAAACAGAAATTGTCTGTTTTTTGGAAGACTGCTCAGCTCATAACACACTTGATGATTGTTTAAAGTCTGTGCGGATGTTCCGTGAAGTGATATCTGGGTCCATTTTTCTTGTCAACGGTTACAACAGCCCCATTGTTATCCGGTTTCTCGACAAGCTCAATAAACGCAGAAGCGACATCTACAAGTCTGCAAAATATTCATATCATGGATATCTTACTCGAGGGCAAGGTCACACGTATGTAATTCCACCCACGCCCAGGTTACATAAAATTATCATATTTGAGACCAAATACGCCCTATCAGGAGCCCGGCTCAGTAAATTGAATATAAGAAGAGATTTTTTCAAGTCAAATACTTTGTTTCTTGTGTACTGAGAACTATATGCAACACATAGTCTTACCATTGACAGTGGTGCTGGTATGTATATAACTAATGTCTATAGCTTAATTATAACATAAACAAGTTAAAACAAAAAAAAGTGTCTTCAAATGTATGGAACAACCCTCATACCCCCGCCGTAAATCCACGCGGTTATATCTCCATAAAGAAATACTTGAATGACGCTTGATATGGCAATATATTCGAGTCAAACATGCGTAAAATATGACACATTGGTAAATGGAATGTCCCGGAAAGCGAAAGCCAACATAGAAAGCACGGACCATCTACTAATCAAATATTAAAAGGCAGGTAGATTTGTGATTTATGTGCTAGTCATGTTTTTTTATAAACTCAACTTCGATGTTCATGAGTTTTCCATCACATTTGGAGTCCCAAGCCAAAGACATCTTCCAAATATGAACTCACTATCTCCAGGCTGAGCTACGTATCTACTTAAAATGAGTCGACATATATATACTCAGTACATTAAAAAAACGCGCATTTTCCCCAACCATACTTCATTTAATAACTTCTGAAACAGTTATCTTAAGAAAATACTTGTCGATTGTAATGAAATTTAGCATGTTGCGTACATGCCATAATATCGTGTCAAGTTCTTTTCTTGTATCCTAAATGTCAGTCAATGAAAATTTAGAAATCCCCAATTGTGTGTTATTAAATGTGTTGAGTATATTTAACTCCAGCTATATTATGAGAAACTGTCGAGCTAAATAATACACTAGTACTTTTTGAAATATCAGTGCCGCAAAGTATGCTACATGTATAATGAAGCAATTAAAACACTTTAGCACTGAACTGTTATCTTACTTGTTGATTCCCAGGCCCTTTACCACAGATGTCACCACCTCCTTATTCTCCTTGTATGTAACTAGCGGAGGATCGTCTACATGTATAGAGTCTGTTAACATGTTCGTATCACTGAATGCTGGACATAGGCAGGCAAAACTTAGACCAAACTCATTGACTAGAGGATTAGCCTGTACAAGTAGATATACAGTAATAATACAATATGTACAGGTACATCATACAGTAAAACAGTCTGAATACTTAATTCAGTACAAACAACGAAACAATGAACACGAACAAAATATGCAATGTAGGCCTACGTCCAAACTAAAATTCTGTGAAAAACAGAATATTTCGAAATCCAGTCTGAGTCAACTGTCTGTACAGTTCGACTTTCCGGGTTTTTATTGTATACATAATTGGTTATACATGTACAATGAACAGTCTAGGGTTGCAATTAAATATACGACACGAAAATTACAACGACATGACATGAAATACAAGCTAATAGTGAATAAATTAGTAAATTGAAAAAAATGTACAGAGCAAAATAAGGAAAACGCATCGTTAACATATCTATGAATCATGTTGTAAATTTAAAACACACGTTATATACAGAACCACAAAATATGCATTACTTTTCATTGAAAGAAAATGAGGAACTACATTAGTAGAGACGATAGTGAATGTGCATGTTTTGTGAACATTTGACATATAACTAAACAACACTATACTCACTGCCCAACTTCGGGTATAACCAACAACACCATATTTGGATGCAGCATACGCCGGCATGAAGAAAACAGGAAATAGACCTGAAACGTCGGGTATTATCTGTATTTGTGTGTTTGGGGCACATGCGATTGCCGCGAGTTCTCTCCCTTTATCCATTCTTGTACTATATTCATACTAATATTATAGAATGGATGAAGGGAGATAACTCATAACAATCTCATGTGCGTGTGGAGGAGTACACAGATTAACGCAATTTTCAACAATATTTCTATACAGACGAAGAGCATTCAGGGATGTCCAATCAGTAATAACACAGTCTTCACGATAACCCACTAACACGAAGCCCAGGGCTTGTAACTTTAATTTTGGTGCTAGTCTGAATTCCTGGGTGCTAATCCGAACTGACAAGTGCTTCTTTAGAAAATAGTTTGTTTGGACTTATTGCGAAAAATGAAATCCAACCATAGATTAGTCAATTTGTATAGATACATAATTGATACTTTGTAATTTCTACAAGACCGTGTAATATAAATTCCCAAACAATTACAGTAATAAACGATGGACAAATGACCTAATCAGGATTTTGTGATTTGAGTACAAGTGCTAATTGATTCTACCATAGCCAATGCAAACTCTTCAACATGACTCAGAATTGGAGACCCAGATGGTTTCAGATTATCTTACACTTTCCTAAATTGTCCATACATATTGTCAGTTGTGTGCCCTATGAAGCTATCAACTGAGCATATTGGGCAGAAAAGAAACACCACACTACCTCCTGTTGATGCTACATTGACAACTAATCCACCTTTCCCTCCATGGTCTTTTCTCATATGCTGTATTGCTAAATTCGTTCCTCTCATTGTTCCAAGCTGAAACGATAAAAAGTAATATTTTTGTACAAACGGAAAAATGTTTCGAACAAAACATGGCATCCACATAAACCTATATGGTGACAGTAAGCCATTGAACGCTTGAGGAGAAGCCATGTTGTAGACGTAATCAATTGAAGCAAATCAGTAAAATAATAAACAGTAGAAATATGATGCATAGTAGGCCGTTCCTCACAAATTGTAATATACAAATATCAACATGCTAATAGATCTTCTTGTAAGACATTCACCAACACTATTTGAGAAGAAAATAACAGTACAGTCATCTTTTCTGAACTTCTTTGAAGAGTTTGTCGGCGATTGTGGAAATATTGACCTACCATCAAATATGTAAAATGTCAACGATAGTATGATAGTATATATTTTCTATATCCTCTCTGTCATACTCATTTATGATAAATGTTCGCTATATTGGAAGAAACAAAACAAAACCTCCTCACCAGGTTAATTTCTACGGTCTTTTCTGGTAAATTCTCATTTAAGATACCAGCATTGTTGACCATAATATCAACAGCTTTAAACCTCTCTATGGCAGCTTTCCATAATCCTGAAACAGATGATACGTGTAAATAACAAACATTTGAGATTGTGTAGCAATATACTCAAGGTATGTTCAATCGCTAATCACTTCACTATACAGACTGAATTACACAATCAAGTTGAAAAAATAGCAAAGTTCGTAATCTCTTCTAACAACGGTTACTAGGCGACGGATCCTTTGGCACTATGCCGCCGGCAATGTCATATTTAGTTTATCAACATGGACATAAGTCAGTAGGTTCCGGTCAAGAAATCATTCCTAGTTTTACCACGGACATAGACCACTTCTAGTTGAATGTCAGTGCATTGAAAAAATAAATTGAACGACTCTGGTCAAAGGTGCTAATCAGACAGTACTATTTCACATATTTTCTAAAAATAAGTTACCGGATACATCTTATGTAAGCTATAATATTTATCTTTTCAACAAATTAAAAAATCGAAAATTATCCACATTAACCTGGCAAAATCACGCAGGTCATAATGTAGAGAATATTCCAAAAAAAGGCGGGTTATCTCTGTTGACCAGTATAGTATACTCCTCACATACCTTTAAATTCAGAGTCATTTGTGATATCACATTTCACGAACATTGAGGTATCATCCCCATACTTCTGTTTGAAAACTTGTTCAGTCTTCAAACCTTCAGAAACATTAACATCTGCAATACAGACCTGAAGTCATATAAAGATCGCGATATACAATACAGAAATGAAGTCACATAAATATCGCGATATACAATACAGACCTGACGTCACATAAATATCGTGATATACAAAACAGACCTGACGTCACCTAAATATCGCGATATACAATACAGACCTGACGTCACATAAATATCGTGATATACAAAACAGACCTGACGTCACATAAATATCGCGATATACAATACAGACCTGACGTCACATAAATATCGCGATATGCAATACAGACCTGACGTCAAATAAATATCGTGATATGCAATACAGACCTGACGTCACATAAATATCGCGATATGCAATACAGACCTGACGTCAAATAAATATCGTGATATACAAAACAGACCTGACGTCACGTAAATATCGCGATATACAAAACAGACCTGACGTCACATAAATATCGCGATATGCAATACAGACCTTAAGTCACATTCATATCGCGATATACAATACGGACATGAAATCACATAAATATCGCGATATACAATTCAGACCTGAAGTCACATAAATATTGTGATATACAATGTAGTAGTCAGGCGCGTAGCAACGGTGAACCTGTACACAAAATACGACGTTGCGTACACATGATTATTAAACATAGAAAAATGTGCAATAACCAACAGTTGAGCATTTGTATGCAGTTTCGGATATAAATTTTCTGAATATATAACAATTCAAAAGTTACTGTATTGCTTGTGCAAATGTTACCATGTTACACCATGTTCTAGAAAACGGGTTTTCCGGTGGTATCATGCCCTTATACCCCCACCCCCTCTAAAGTGATTGAATACATATTCAACCAGCTCTGACTACGTCTCTGATGGTCGGAACAAATAAAATGGATGCTGAGCGTCATGCATGAATATAGTCGATATAGAGAGTACGCCGAATATATCAATTTCCGATAGGACAAAATGCCAACTATTAACTATAATATTTTAGACTTACCTTTCCCCCTCTTTTCAGTAACTCTTCAGTAAAGGCTTTCCCGAATCCTCGAGCACCGCCCGTTACTATAGCAACAGATCCAGATATTCTCATGATGGAACTATTATCATATTCTTGTTATCCTAAAATAAAATCGCCATATTTACATGTAGTCCAGCAAACGCAGATGAAATCTTATTACAAATCGGAAAGTTTTGATGAGTCCGGAAAGAGTTGGCGATTATATCAGTATTGATAAATGTTTGAACCATAATTAAGTGATCATTGATACCAACTTTGAAAAGATAACATCTCATTCTGCGGAAATGTATTCTAAATAACCCTCCCAAGTCCACTTAAATCTTAAAATTCATATACAAAATAACGTCCATCAGAATTCGTATTTGTAGTGTATTAACAAGGATATCAGATCAGTACGGTGAGATAGGATTTAACAGATATATCACACATATACTTACATATATATGTACATGTCTTGAATTCCTTAAGTAAAATAATTATATTACTACACTTTCTATGGCCGGTGTGACCTGACTTCAAACTGTCAACTCACCCTGGTTAGAAGAGAACGTCATATATAAAGCATGTGTTTTACAGATAAGAACATGAGTTAATATTTATCTTTTGTGGACTTTGGTCTAAACATATTTCACTATGAACTTGCGTACTAATTTAACACGGTGTAATATTACAATATTTACTCGCGAATATTCGTACAAATCCGTAAGTTATCGTCGGTGAAATATAAAGTGCGACTTTTATCATACAGTCGGACCTCGTTCATTTGAATTCATCGGTTCCGAAATAAATTTTCGAATAATACATCTTTTCGAATAGCCCATTCCAATTCGAAGTGCATAAGATACATCGGAACCTGCTATTTATTTCGGATGATACCGATTATTCGGATAGAGGGTTGTTGAATAAACGAGGTCCGACTGTATTTGTATGAACACTTATCATGGGCGCACTCGACGAGAACGGCGACTGTACTCGGAAAGTGACGAAGATTCAATGTTGTATAAGGGACATATATGCACCCCCCCCTGCGTTATGGTCGAAAAAACTTATTACCTAAACAACATAAAATAGTGCACGCTTACTTTGCTGTGATCTTCAGTAACTGTTAGACACCGGTAGGTAGTATCGCTATATCACCTCCACTGTATTCCTCCTCTGTGTGTGTGATATTGTTTGTGAAGGCTAGCATACAAATGAGTGTAATACGTGTGTGCTGTAGTTTAACTCAGTGTTTGATTCACTATATTAACATTGTAAAGTGTACGGTATGTATTCAATACGATATAACTACACATCATGCCCTAAATATTTACCTTACTGGTATCGCTATACCTGCATACTAACGACTTGGATTAAACTATGGATGGAAAGTTGATCCTATCGCGTATTTATGCGAATAAAAACTGCACGAACGTTTGTTGTTTATTTAAGTTTTGTGTTCAGGTGTAGAATCCGTACGTAAGTGTTTATTTCTCACTAGGAGATCTACCTGCACAACATGCAGAGTGCATTGTTAACAGGTAGAGATACCGAACTTGACATCATTCTGAGACGTAGCCGAATGTTGGCCCGGGTTGTAACCGATTAAAAATGCAACGGTTCATTATTAAAAGAAAGTATGCCGGGATGTTGTTGTCAATTTAATTGCTCACGCGACGCCGTATTTATACACGCTCCAGTTAGTGCAACGAAAGATAACCCTTGATTAATGTATACATGGAGGGTAGGCCAACTGGAGTTATTTCCCTTTCTTCAGTAGAGAAACATTCTGGCTCTCACTTTCGCTTGGTCGCTGATTAAATACGAATGCAAATGACCAAGTTAAACAGAAGCCGTCGATTGGCAACTCCGAACAAAACAAGTCCGTAACCGGAACTTCATTTTCTCATACATGGCGGTCAGTTGACCTAACCAATTTCCTTGCAATAAGTTATCAATCAGTACAAGCTTGACCGTAGTCAAATATCATGGAAGGACCTGACCTGCCTAGCCCGGGAATCTAACCCGGACATCCCGGCCACGGTGACCGGGTCACAGCCTAGCGCTCTACTAAGCAAACTGGGCGGGTCGGAAAAAGGATTTTACTTTTTTTTGTGTCAATTTTCGGAAATTCGCGACATAGTGACTCAATGCAGTTACAGGTCAGTATACTATTAAATCAACGCTTAAAATACATTATTCGGACGTTCAGTGATCACAAATCTATTATGGTAACTCTGTATTGTCCTCCTACTCAGGTCTTACCTCATTCTATCTATGTTTAGCATCAGATTCATTTGTTTCGAAACCTACCTATCAGCCAGGAAAAAAACGTTCCAAGTGTCGATACAAAAAATCTCTATACATAGTTCCCACATCTACAATATTTACCTCCCTTGTTCTTAACTGTCGGCCATTTTGATAGGCAAAACTGATAAGCCCTTATAGGAGTTATTTCCAAATATGTGGTAATTAAGAAAATACCAAGAGATCTTGCATGTGGCAATCGTTTTTTCTTCATCTTACTGAGCCAAATATCCACTTGAGCATGATAGATAAGTTATTTTTATATATCGGATTAGTTTATCATGGTTTACATTATATTCCCCATAACCTTTAAGGAAATTTGCCTATCAAAATGGCCGACAATTCTGAACAAGGGAGGTGAATATTGTAGATGTGACAACTATGTATTGGGTCTACAATATCTTTTCTTTCCTCAAACAAAGACATTATACATCAAGACATAAAATGCAAACTTCTAATTCACAAAAACAACACAAAGTACCAAGTAAATGCAGATAGTGATTGATCTAGGTTTGTATCTGTATTATTATATGTAACATACATTTCTTCCACGACGAAATACTGCTGACTGTACAAATGATCGTAAAATTAAACATCCTTACATAGTGTGTGTAGTAATAATATGTCAGTTTTTACAAGTTTAAAACGAAGCATAGAAAATAAGAAAACGGTTGTTTTTTTTGGTATGGGAAATGTAATAGTGCTCACTTTCTACTCTACTGATTTTATTCAATATCACACAATATCTGTATTCATACAAACAGCATAAAAAACAAGTTCATTTAAAAACAAACTATTTATTCGCCAAAATATGTAAAGCTATAAATAGAAACAATCACAGATCAAACTCAACAAGACAATAAATATGTAGAAAGATAGGCGACGTCTAGAATTGTAAAACGACACAAAATAATTACATAACAAAACATGAGATGAAACAATAGGTATTACATTAGATACAGTCGAACAACCTTCTATCCGAATACTTGGTATCATCCGAACTCATAAGGTCTCAGTGCATTTTCTTAGCCAAGTCGAATTGAAATGGAATATTTGAAACCATACATTATTCGAAATAAAAATTCGGACCCCATGAATTCGAATGAGCGAGGTCCAACTGTATATATGTCTCTGGAATAACACAACAACTTCAGTATATATTCTCATTTGATAACAAACAAATGGGAATGTGCACCATAAACGTCTCGGATGTTCCATGTGGAATTATTGGTACATTAAAAACTAACTTAAAGACCAACCTGAATAATAAGAACACAATTTTCAAGTCATTTTTAATTGTTTTGCTTTTTATTCAACCTCAATATTTAGACCTCCTCAATATTAAGACCAGTTTTCTAGGTTCCCAATGTTGGTCTTATTACTGAGGTTTCACTGTATGTTTTTAGAAATAAAAACAGAAGTTATAACTCATTTGGCCATTTTGATGTTGTAATAAAATTCCATTTTTCAAAATCGTCAAATAATTCGAGGGTTCAGTGCAAGACTATCGTAACTCCAATATAAATACATAAGAGTTACGATAGTCTTGTGATGAACCCTCGATTTTATCATGCGTGAGTTATAACCCAGAAACCAAAAGGCCTAACTCGGTTGCATAGGGTTTCTTAACACATATAACATTGTAGTGATTGTTTATTGTATTTTCGAAAAAGTATTATATAGTTTTTCTGCATTTGTCTGCACCCAAGCTCTGAGACTTTGTACATGTGGATAGATCTCCTTCGTATGCTGCACCTGATATCGCTGGTCATGTCGTACGAAAAACTCGAACATGTTACCGAAATCAGTAGACCAGGCTTTGCCCTGTTTCTTGTAGTCGTTTACCGTTATCTGTAATAGAAATTGTAACGTTGTATGAATGCTAGACTTAATTTATGCATCGATCAATATTTTTCCATAAATCCCCACAGTGTGAGATGAAATAATGAAGTGTTAATTTCACCACCGGTCTTTTGTAAAATAATGCTTTGTTCTGCAGTTTGAGAAATATACTTTACGTTGTACTGGCAACGATGGTTGAAAACAAATACGTCTAATGACTTTTTCTATATTGCTTTCAAAGGTATATTCACCTTTTTCAACCAGAAAAAAAACGATTTCAAAAGTTGATTGAACACGAATACGTCTAATGAATTTTTCTATTGCGCACAAAGTTCAGCCACAAACGGCATTTTCCTAATGTATATACAAGTAGTAATTATCACCTTCCTCAGAAAAAACAATTTAGAAAATATGGCCTAGCAGCTTTCTTTTTCAATTTTCTCAAACGACACGACTCCATGCCACACTCCTGGTATCCTTTTACTTAACCTAGGTCCCAATGCTAAATACCTTCAGCGGATCACTTCATAGCGCGTCATGGCATGGACTTCAGTTATTTCGAAGCATGGAAAAATACCCCACCGCTGTGTTCTTATTCAATAACTTGTTTGTGTACTTACCGGTTTGTCTCGGAACCCCATTGGATGAAGACATCTAGTAAATTCAGCAGCTATCTCACAAAGTTTCAGTTTGTCTCCACATAAACTGAGTGTTTTATCTTCAAAACACGATTTGTTAAGGAACACGGTTCTTGCTACCTCTCCAATATCTTCAACACTCACGATATCAAGTGCAGTATCCCCAATAGGAATTTCTGTAAAATAAGTTGCAATTGTATAATGCGGTTATCTAAAACATCTCGCACAACTCGTGCACTAGTGCTAGCACAAATGGGTGTCAGTATTGAAGAGTGACTATTGTATTGATTAACCTAACACAATGAGGCTTGCAATGCTATTATACTTTAAAAGTATTCCAGTAACGATTATATTTCTTGATTTATATCCCCATCCAGTATGTACATGATAATGTACTTCATATGAAACATATTATTATCTTTCTACTTGTGCCTAGTGAATGTTGACAAAAGCAATTCTGTACGTAAACATACCAATACTGAAAACTTTATAAAGCATAATTTTGTTATACATGTACTAGTTCAAATCAGCACTTTACTAGCTTTAACTTATATATATTGCGTCTCGAGTCGATTACGCACGAGTAGCTAATTGCGTTTCTCTATGTTCGGCAAAGCGGTAATGGAGTGTAACTGGAATGAATCGCTAGTGGGTGTCCGAATATTTGTTTGCGTTGTGTTAGGGTTTTACGCCGTTGGCATCAGTGTTTCAGTTATGTACAGTGGCTACTTGACCTGACTGATGCTCCTGCGTTGTTAAGCAATGCTAACCAAGAACACACACCTCCCCCGTGGCTCGAAGCTACAATCATCAGATTGACTGTCAGGTGTTGTACCAAGTAAACAAAACTACTCTGGTGGGGTGAGAGCCCGTCGAATGTCTCATAATGTACACATATTAATTCTATACCACCAATTCAACACCAGTTATGTGTTATGAGACGTGAAGCATTAATTCGGTTTTATTCTGGTGCACTGGGAAAGTAAACCTCGGACAAGTCGAGTCAGACAATATTTCTTTGGCAAAATACCAACGAGCAGTATGTGTATGTACTAAGTACATTTAGAAACGTTCAATAACTATTTTCTCAGTTTCATGGACTTAGATAGGAATACAAGAAATGGACATTACACAAAACATATTTTGAACTCTAATATATCTCTGCACACAGTATCTTCCTCTATTGGAAAGTATTTAAGTTCAGAGATATTGTTTTAGCCCCTTCTTATTTCAATGTAAAAAAGGAGATCTTAAAAACCTCAAAAAAGGACAGTAATTTAGACATCACAGAAACACAGTATATATACCATCATAAAGTAGAAGGTTCGATCTCTGACATTTGTTTGCACACGAAAGATACCTTTAACATATTTTATCGCGGTTTAAAGATATTGTCCTTCTTTAATTATATAGGAAGTTGGTCGGACCGCTGTGACACGAAGGTTGGGTATGAATATTTCATGTTTGTACAACCTGTATGCTATATCCCATTACAATCAACAGGTATTTTCATATAAATAGAGTTTCAAAATGCAATAAAATGAAGTTTACTCACCAAAAATAAAATTGTCACCTCGAACCCTCTTTGGTGATAGAAAATCATAGAAATTTTCATAATAACATGGTACTAGAAAAGATGTCAACGTCATAGCCACCGGAAGATCTTTTCTAGATTTAACCTCTTTAAAAATATCCTCAATTTCAGCTTTTGCCACCAAATGCTGCACTTGAATACCACTAATTTTAGTTGTATGGAGTTGGGTGCTATACACAACATGAGGCACACCAGCCAGCGCACATGCTTCCGCTATGTTCTCTCCTCTCTGTACTTCTTTAGCAATACAACCAGGCTCATTAAAGTCTGTGTATGTAACCACAAAGGCTCCATCAGCGCCATTTAGTGCCATTCTGATGTTGTTTACATTGTCTAAGTCACATTGAATTACAGCGACATTAGCTGCTTTTAGTTCATCAATTTTCACTTCCTGTTGAACATCTCGCGTAATCCCGCGAACTTCGAAGTTTTGCGAGTCCCTCGCAAGCGCTCGTGCCACGGCTCCACCTTGGTGCCCTGTAGCTCCGAATACTGTGATAGTCTTAGGCATGTCTGGTCTGAAATGGAAATAATTGCTTCCGTTTACAAATACTAAATGTTATAACGCATAGCATATGAGCGCCGCTGTACGATGTCCAACCTTTTATTTAAGTGACGTCATTTCCAGAAAACGCCACATGTGTCGTCACCATGTATTGACATTAAGCAATGTATGTCAATATTAAAACGAAGTGACCATATGGAGTGATATTATGTCCTGCTTGTAAATAGTGACATCACATTTGTCTTTGTCTTGAAGTGACGTCACTGACTTATGAGGTTGTAATTCCCATAGCAGCGCTCATATGCTGTTTATGTTTATGCTATTACATAGATATAACATTACAATTAACGTACAATTTCGACCGATATACGTACAGAATCTTCGTTTATCCGCGACAGATCATTCCGTTTCAAACCGTGAGGCTAACTTTCCTACGGGTTACACTTTCGGACCAGTCCAACAATTGAACGATCAAATGGATGGTCAAATCGCAAATTTAAGGCAAATTATGACGAATTTAAGATAATTATTCTAACACATACTTTGACGGTTCAGTTTCTATCTCCGTCATTTCAAAATACATCGGTGGCTCCAATTCCGTCATTTCTCAAACAATAGTTTTCAATCTATTTTAATAACACTATTATTGGTTTTATTTAGTATATCATCTAAGTTCTAATAATTCAAAAATCTATTTTAGCATATCAAGCACTTTGAAACATTTAACTCTGTTTTATTTGACAACGAAACAGATTGCTCGATCTGCTGTAAAGTCATATGTTTTCGCGACTATTTATTTCGCGGTCATACGCACAATAACTCAATAAAATTCAATTAAATCGAGATAAACAATACAAAAGTTCATTTATATGTGAGATTGACTGTGCTCGACAGCAAGGGGTAGAATGTCGACGTCTACTTAACAAAGTCAATCACCAATATAGTCCGTCTAACAGTACTTGCTCGGACATTATGCGCTCTACAGCACGACGCCAGATTTAAACTAGTCTTGTATCAATCTTGTCGTTGGGCACAATAGACAAATTGATTTGGCCAAAGATAAACCAACACCTTAAGTTTGATTGTGTACGTGTTCGCTACAACCATGGCGCTTGGATCGTATTGATAACCTATTACATATATAGACATTTTGAAGGTTTAGAATGAGCAAATATTTGTTTTAAATTGAAGTGTATTGATTCAAAAAACTCAATCTGGAGACGGAGATCCGTTTTAGTAAATTACAAAAATATATTTTCTTTCAAGTTCTGTTCTTCAAATAACATTAATGGCAGCTGTTGTGCAAGTACAATAGTTTATTGCATGTCCATTGAATATATGAAAATGATTTTCTGTATTTTATGGAGTAAATTTGATTTTGTATTTTATTGAGTTATTCAAATTTTGTAGCGTTTCTTCTTCTAAGTTTAAATCATTTTTCGGTACCAATTCCAATTCAAAATCCTATTTTTCGAGTAACTCTGTGTAGTATGGTTCATGTAGAGATTTAATGAAACATTTGAAACTACAGTAAATCCTTACTTAAAGACTACCCCAATAATAATACCACCTCAAAATTAAGAACACAATGTTCAAGTCAAGTAAATTTTCCCTATTTTGCTCTTTATTCAACATCAATATTAAGGCCATCTCATTTCCGGGTCCATTTATTTCACTTAACACTTATAGAGCCTGTGGTTGCTTAATAACACGTTCACTGATTCATTTAATTGTCAGTGCAGAAAATGGTATTTGAAGTACGATGGAACGGGAAAACATGTTGATTTATTCATTGGTAAACAAATATTAACTTATAGTTAATAACACCGCGGGGAGTATTCATTTCAGACTGTAAAAACGCAATGCTCAAGCTGCTTTCTATGGTGGCATATTACTGCCTACAGTTAGCATAGTAGCGTTCGCGTATCATGCTAACTAGTGGCAGTAATATGCCACCATAGCTTTCGTATATTGTTAAATTCAGTCTACCGATTGTGACTATCGGTGATTGAAAGTACACATAATTAGACTATTGACAGCAGAGGTAGGCGTTTGGCACAGGTACCAAATAATGCGAGGTTGACAGGTGGCACGAGTTGTCAATGTTATATATCACAGTAAAACCTCACCTAAAGACCACCTCAATAATAAGACCACCTCAATAATAAGACCACTTCAATAATAAGACCACCTCAATAATAAGACCACAATACTCAAGTCCATTTTCACTGTTTTGCTCTTTATTTAACTTCACTATTAAGACCATCTCAATAAGAAGACCAGTTTTCAAGGGTCCCAAAGGTGGTCTTATTATTGAGGTTATACTGTAGTTCCGAAGAGTTTTGATATTGATCACTCTTATTTCTACATAATCGTGTAGTTAAACTTTTAAGAATTGAATGTCTACCACGCGAGCCAATAATCTTTACGTAAACAAATCGACCACATACAATCATGGCTAATCAATGTTGATTTTATACAAATGAGACACATTTGACGTGCTTAAACACCGTTTAGATATACAAACATTCGGTCAATAAATATATTATAGCCTTGTATATAGACGGATATTTGAACGTCTTCAGTTTTCAAACAATTATCTACGGACAAATTTGAGATTCAAAGATAAATATGAAACAATAGAATACCTTACCTTGATTGTTTGATTAGCCGTTACCTATGTATACAATAATTATACACGTTTGTATTAAACTCGTTTAGACGGTAGTAAGCGTAGTTAGCAACGGTCACTATGCGCATGCGCGGGTAGATATCTAAATCCTACCGGTTGGATAATTACTAAATCCATTTCAATGTTCAATGGCTAAAATGCGTAAACACGCGCATTAAAAAAGGAATTGATTTTGGTTAAAGTTATCTTTCAACTGATATGGGAGTTATATTGATTACATAAATAGCTTTATTTCGAGGGCTCAACGCAACACTGTCGTAACTCCTATATAAATACATGGGAGTAACGACAGTATTGCGTCGAGCCCTCGATTTGCGCACTCGTACACAGACTGCGAGCTAAAACTGGTTATACAGGTATTAAGCTACTAGTTGGAATGTGATTTTTAAACGAATACATACCCGACTTTCGTGTCACAGTGGACCGACCGACTTCCTATATAATTATACAAGGGAAATGTCTTCAATCCGCGATATATCTAAGGTTGTTAAAGCTATATATTGTGTGAGATCAAACCATCTACTTTATGATGATGCAATTATAATGTTTCTTTTTTGTATTAAAATGTATTTCTTTTTATTTTTAACATCACAAATAAACAAAATGCAACATTTAAACATATACACTATTCAATTTTCACATTTCATTTACATTACATTTAAACATTTTCACAAAAATAAATTCACTAAATTTCAACATTTCTCACATTGCATAAATATTATATAAACTCACATATTATCAACACATTACATGATACGGTACATAACAATTTCCCTCACATGACATAAATACTTTAAATAGTTTATAAGTTTTTATTACATAAGCGGTAAAGAACAATTTCAGTATTTCAACTCAAATTAACTTGTTGCATCTTACATTCGTCTTATAAGAGAGGTAAGCAAAAAGAAGAGAAATATGATAATGTTTCTGTGATTTCTACTTCACAAGCTTATAAACAAAACATTAAGGTCACTTTTATGCATGATGATAACAGTGCTACATAGTAACCACAGTTCGGAGACTGGGTCTCATATTTATCTCAAACCATGCAACACAAAATAGTTCATGGTTCTTTGCATATGCTTACTCATTTAGAATAAAAGCCTCGTACATGTTTATGTTATATATATAGACAAATAGTTCCAACATCAGTGCCACAAACTTCACTGAAAATGTTTTTTGTATACGTATCAATTAGTGTTAATTAGGAGCGTTATTTAAATATAGTTAATGTACAAGTATAGTCAAACCTGTCTGTAAAGACCACCCATGGGAACAGCAAAATGTGGTCTTTGTTTACAGGTGGTCTCTATTAACAGATTAAATATCATTGAAATGGTCTGATGGGAGATAAAATTGGTGGTCTTTGCAGACAGGTTTTGCAATAGTGATCTTTGTTCGCAGGTGGTCTTTAACACAGGTTTGACTGTATATCGCTCGCGCACTTTGACTCTCTACCTGGTCCGAGCCAGATTAAGTACAAATATTAAACCGAAGAAGGATCACTGCGGCTAGTAGAACTATATATTTTACGGCTAGTCAAACTAAGAGGTACTAAACATTAATATATAAATAAAGACAATATATATACAGTAACACCTCACCTTAAGACCACCTCAATAATGAAACCATCGCAAAATTAAGAACACAAATTTTCTAGTCCATTTCACTGTATTGCTCTTTATTCAACCGTCATGATAAAACACCAACCCTGTTCTACAATTAAATTTTATACTTGTGTAAAATACAGTTCTTGTCATTTTGGTGATGGTGATGGTGACTGGTGAAGTTAGTATGGTATACTTAAAAAAGACACATATTTTGTTGTCGAAAAACGGCTTCGTCCCCCCTCAAAATATTCATCATATTCATTCAAATACATGAGGGCCTTCAGTATTATACATAGCGCTTGTAAGAATTACGGTCTACGGTTACAATTAAAAAAAAGTATATTAAGCTTTCAAATTCCACCTCCGAGGCATCTCGGATCTCCGATGCGCCGGTAATCTCTGGACAATGCGCTGCGAATCTCCAATTAGACCGGATAACATAATATTTTTATGTATTAAAAGCGATAATAATCTTTATAAAGTCGGCGATTCATGACTTAACATGTCAATCGATTTTGAACTAATCGAGACTTCTATAAAAGGGATTTGTGCAGCTTTTATTTATTGTGTAAGAGACTTGTGTAACGTTAATTGCACATTTATACAAATAGACGGAGAGTTTGTTGCACAACAATAGCAATATCTTCTTTGCCGACATTTGATTGTCAACAAGTATGGACTGTACCATTGATACAAACACAGGCCACTGCGCCAGGTGCTCTGTGATAGACTGTTTGTCTCGGATGCGGAAGGTCGCAGGTGCTCTGTGATAGATTGTTTGTCTCGGATGCGACAGGTGCTCTGTGATAGACTGTTTGTCTCGGATGCGGAAGGTCGCAGGTGCTCTGTGATATACTGTTTGTCTCGGATGCGGAAGGTCGCAGGTGCTCTGTGATAGATTGTTTGTCTCGGATGCGCCAGGTGCTCTGTGATAGACTGTTTGTCTCGGATGCGGAAGGTCGCAGGTTCTCTGTGATATACTGTTTGTCTCGGATGTGCCAGGTGCTCTGTGAAAGACTGTTTGTCTCGGATGCGGAAGGTCGCAGGTTCTCTGTGATATACTGTTTGTCTCGGATGCGCCAGGTGCTCTGTGATAGACTGTTTGTCTCGGATGCGGAAGGTCGCAGGTGCTCTGTGATAGACTGTTTGTCTCGGATGCGGAAGGTCGCAGGTGCTCTGTGATAGATTGTTTGTCTCGGATGCGACAGGTGCTCTGTGATATACTGTTTGTCTCGGATGCGGAAGGTCGCAGGTGCTCTGTGATATACTGTTTGTCTCGGATGCGGAAGGTCGCAGGTGCTCTGTGATAGATTGTTTGTCTCGGATGCGCCAGGTGCTCTGTGATAGACTGTTTGTCTCGGATGCGGAAGGTCGCAGGTTCTCTGTGATATACTGTTTGTCTCGGATGTGCCAGGTGCTCTGTGATAGACTGTTTGCCTCGGATGCGGAAGGTCGCAGGTTCTCTGTGATATACTGTTTGTCTCGGATGCGCCAGGTGCTCTGTGATAGACTGTTTGTCTCGGATGCGGAAGGTCGCAGGTTCTCTGTGATATACTGTTTGTCTCGGATGTGCCAGGTGTTCTGTGAAAGACTGTTTGTCTCGGATGCGCCAGGTGCTCTGTGATAGACTGTTTGTCTCGGTTGCGCCAGGTGCTCTGTGATAGACTGTTTGTCTCGGATGCGCCAGGTGCTCTGTGATAGACTGTTTGTCTCGGATGCGCCAGGTGCTCTGTGATAGATTGTTTGTCTCGGATGCGCAAGGTGCTCTGTGATAGACTGTTTGTCTCGGATGCGGAAGGTGCTCTGTGATAGACTGTTTGTCTCGGATGCGGAAGGTCGCAGGTTCTCTGTGATAGACTGTTTGCCTCGGATGTGCCAGGTGCTCTGTGATAGACTGTTTGTCTCGGATGCGCCAGGTGCTCTGTGATAGACTGTTTGCCTCGGATGTGCCAGGTGCTCTGTGATAGACTGTTTGTCTCGGTTGCGGAAGGTAGCAGGTGTGAGACCCGGACGCGACATTCCGGAAGTCGTTAAAATGGCGCTACTAGCTCATCTGCCAACACTCGACATTATATAAGTATAGTTCACGTGATTGCTGTGCTGATGTATGGATGTATGGTTACATTATTTTTACCTGTAAACAGCACATAACAATGCCACACAGTCGAGTGATTACAATGTGATATAGAAGCGACATATTTACAAGTATAACATTTTATTCACTCAAGTCTTTATTCATTTCTTATTTCTTTATTCATTATACAATATTTACAACACATTATAAAGAGTTATATTCCAAGTCTTCGTTCTCAAAACAAAGTGTCGATTCGTCGTATTTCTTCACAAATTTTACGCCACAATTACCGACTTTAACCTTTTTGCACTCCTGAGGCAAGCCCACCAACCTTGCTAAACGCCACCCAAATCTGAAATAACAATAATGAAGGTAACTTGCAGGATGTACGTAATACGTACAGTAAAACCTCGATAATAAGACCACCTTTGGGACCATTATTAATGAGATGGTTTTAATATTGAGGTTGAATAAAGAGTAAAATAGCGAAAATGGACTTGAAAATTGTGTTCTTAATTTCGGTGAGGTTTTACTGTGATTATATATCCTCAAACATTATTATAAATGCATTCATCCTAAAAAAACAAACACTTAAAGGTTTACAATATTTAGAATTTCATATAACATTTGCACCAAGAAAAGTAGGTTGATAAAAGTTTATATTTAAATAAAATAGTGTGGCGTGTCCAAACAAACTATCTACCGCAATAATTCATTCCATAAACAAGTTTACTAAACGACGAATGCTTCTTGCTTCTGTAATGCGGTTCAGTTTGATTCCATTCAAATTCTGTTACTTAGGCGTAAATTTTAAAGGATGCTTACTTATTTAGTATTAACGAAGTATTAGCATTAAAAGAAATGTGAGAATCAAATTATTTAAAACAATTAACGACCATTTAATGAAAAGTTTTTAAAATGGACAAAACAAATCTTTGCATGGATTGTTCATAATATATCGATTATGAATATAACAAAAGAATGTAGTATGCATCTATTAAAACTTGAATATACTTAATGTCACGTGGAAGACCCCGAGTTATCAAACACTTACTCGCACACCGTCATACCACCCTCAAAACACGTGATATTCAAACACGTGGGAGTTGTTAAACTTGAACCGATCTTGACGTCATATCCGGGAAATTCCGGATGGTCACAGCTGTCCCCGTCATCTGTATAAAAGTATCATAAACATGAAATATGTGACAAGAGTATAGTACGTAACACGTCATTTTTAAGTTATCGGGAACTAATACGACTATAATTCAACAACGATAACGTGATATTTACGATCGTGTTTTACAAATGAAACCCCTCAATAATAAGACCACACTTGGGACTTAAACTGGTCTTCTTATAGAGATGGAGATTGTCCCTGTAGCCACGTATTCTCTCTCTTATAGAGATGGAGATTGTCCCTGTAGCCACGTATTCTCTCTCTTATAGAGATGGAGATTGTCCCTGTAGCCACGTATCCTCTGTCTTATAGAGATGGAGATTGTCCCTGTAGCCACGTATTCTCTCTCTTATCGAGATGGAGATTGTCCCTGTAGCCACGTATTCTCTCTCTTATAGAGATGGAGATTGTCCCTGTAGCCACGTATTCTCTCTCTTATAGAGATGGAGATTGTCCCTGTAGCCACGTATCCTCTCTCTTATAGAGATGGAGATTGTCCCTGTAGCTACGTATTCTCTCTCTTATAGAGATGGAGATTGTCCCTGTAGCTACGTATTCTCTCTCTTATAGAGATGGAGATTGTCCCTGTAGCTACGTATTCTATCTCTTATAGAGATGGAGATTGTCCCTGTAGCCACGTATTCTCTCTCTTATAGAGATGGAGATTGTCCCTGTAGCTACGTATTCTCTCTCTTATATTGAGATTGAATAAATAGCAAAACAGTGGCAAAGGACTTGAAAAAATGTCGTCTTAATTTTTGAGGTGGTCTTTTTATTGAGGTGGTCTTACGGTTGGGTTTTACTGCAGTTAAAACGAAAATAAATAGGTGGATGACTTATTTAAAATACATACCTTTATACGGATCGATGACCGGTATATACAATGTATATGTTGCAAATTTATGTAATCAGTCTTATACAACAATAATGATATAAAACCTCTCTTAAAGACCAACTGAAATTTAGACTCGCACTCAATCGGTCATAAGATGTTGTTAAAACAGTCATTATTAATTAACAATTTTGTTGCAATGTGATTGTTGTTGAACAACAATGAGACATATTAGTAATATCTAATACAATTTAACAAATTATGGTGTAATGTAACTTCGGATTACACGTTACCAGTTTCAAAATTCGGACAAGTCTATTTTACAAGTATCACTAGTCCGGGACAAGTGACTTTCATAAAAACTTCTCGAGCCCTGAACTCAATAACAAAACCACCTCGAAATTAAAAAAAAAACAATGTTCAAGTATAATTGTCTTCGAATCATTATCGAATAAAAAAAATACTTAAAGCGGAAAGCGACTAATTACACCAAAAGACAACATAGTCACTGCATTATTTACCATTTTCAAAATATTTATCTCGAAGTTGAATTGAACTCTGCAGAAAATAATGTTTTATTATTTAATAAATGCAATGTTCTGGTTAATGTTTTATTATTCTGACTTTGCACACCAGGACAAATATACTTATGTCACTTACCATTATTTCTATCCGTAAAATGACAGCTTGACCACACAGTGACCAATACTCCAAAAAGTAAGACAATATTGCCCAACAAGTACATACTTATGTGTGCTACTTATAGTAACTTCCAGGTCTGTTTCGATACTAAAATAAAAGTATGTGATGCGCTAGCACTTATATTGTATCCATATGTGAATATGTGCTTACAACAGCTGGAGACTGACATGTTTGGTCAGCAGATGGCTCGGGTCAGTACTTGTCAAGATAGACGGTTCGGACAGACTGTTGCACTCCCAAAGGCAGTTCTAACATACCACTTGACAGCAAGGTCATTTAACATCAACTTCTGCTGTGTGGGTATGTATTGTGTTATATTGGACTGTAAAGTGACACTTTAGTACCTAGATACATTGAACAAATGTATAGTCATGAGTAATTAAGTTATTACAGGGAACGACACATACGCAAGACAATGCCACCTCACATAGATCCCCGGTAAAACAACAGCCTACACAACATTAGGCACTGAGAAGGTGCAAGGGTTAACGTGTATGGGAATAGGGGTGCAAGGAATAATCTGGCCGACCATAAAACTATGTAAATACAACCACGAATACTTATATAAAGTGCATATAAAAATGAATAATCACCATTATCTGTATACTAAAATATATACATTTTTCTAGTTTTGTAGCGCTTAGAAAATCCATATGAAATAAAGTCATTGTTCGGTATGGTGGGAATAAGAGTTTTGTCAATTAAATATGGTTTCTTTCCATGCCCGAGATGGGCAGATTCTATACCATGAACTTATATCAAGACATTCCATACCCTATCGCAATGAACAACCAAAGATAAGCAGTATAGTGAAACGTATGGGTATGTTAGTATTTGCAAAATAAACCAAATATAAGCAAGTCTATTTTATTTCATTGAAGCAGTACACGTAATATGATATAAGCATAAATTCCCTACCAGTGACTTGTATTTCGCATGCAAAAGACGACCCGGAAAGCTCTTGTTGGTAGAACAAGGTAATTCCATGGTCGATTTCCCAGGCGGGTAGTGCAAGTCTCTCCGTAACATTTATTTGTAATGGTGTTTTGTCCATCACCTCTGATTCATGCGGAGAAGTTGTCACGCAGGGCGAGCTAAGACTAATTGTTCATTTAATTAAATAAAATTTCCTTGTGTATTACTGACAAAATGCAAACAATGGCGTCGAACCCCATACAACAAATCGTTTGCTTGATCCGAATGTTTTCTAAAATATTCAGTATACCAAAATATTATATTCGACTAAAAATGTTAGAATGATAATGAAGTTTGATGGAGTCTGACCTCAACTTTGATAACAACGAGTAGCGGTACCGGTGCTTCACGCTGTGTTGTTTGGGTGACCGAATTTACTGCAATATAATTTCTACTTTGTTTGGTTGGCTTATCTTTCTTACTAAGACTTAACACATGCTAGTCACTGACCTTCACTGCAAGGAATGATATGACTGACAATTAAAAACAACAATGGAGAATTGAGGGGGGGGGGGGGGGGCGACAAGGGGGAACAACTGTTGAATGAATGGAATACCCCAAGGAAGAAGCAGGTATGGCTATGGAGTACTTGATTTTGGCAATGCCTGATTTATTTTATGAACAAGAGCCAATAGAGTTATGGTCATTCCCCTTGTCGAAGTACTTCATTGTGTGAAAGATGGCCAAAAAGGGAACATATATTTAACTGGGATTATGTATCAGAATGTTATATACCTTGAACAATTTTGGAGTGTTATTGTTATAGCCTTTATTCTCGTGTTACTTTGTCGTACGAGCCCCGGCCGTGGTGCAGTGGTTAGTGCGCTGGACTTGTAACCCGGCGATCCGGGTTCGATTCCCGGTCGCGGCAGGTCATACCCTTCCATAAAAATTTGATAAAAATGTCGATTTTCCTCCTCATGTGGGGAAGTTGCCGGTTCCTTGTGGAAGGGTAAGATAGTACTGGTTAGATTTCAGTCCAGGAAAAACTGGTTAGGTGAACCGGGCGCCGTATATAACTGAAATATCGTTGAGAAACGGCGTTAAACCCGATGAAACAAACAATACTTTGTCGTACAGTCATGTGTAGTTCTTTAGGCATGTTTTTGACTTCGTTGGGAATGTTGTTTTGTTTGGTTATATTGTTCATGGCGTTTCGGTCTTGTTTTGTGTCACCTATCTTAGTATTGTTTCTACGTTGGACAATTAATGTTATTGCTATTACAAGTACAATGTACACTGTACTTAACTGCTAATCTATATACTAGTCCAAGACAACCGTATGTAAAGAAATTACGGTAACATTACATATTTATTAACATATTTTGGTAACATGAACTCGATTGAATAATCATGTAATATATCGTGTAAGGATAACCGAGAAATTAATCGCAAAAGGTAGGAATATGCCTTGAAGCGGTCTTAACTATGTGTTATTGACCAATTATAATAATATTTTGTATTGCCGCTTTTCTTTATTGCCTTTAATGTTGCATCAGTTTCTGTAATTGAGTCTTCAGTTATTTATACGATATAGGCAATGTTTACAACCGACACAAGAGCCAGTATAACTGCCCTTACTGATGACCCACGTATACTGCTTCTTAAATGTAATACGGCGCTAGAACAGACAGAAGCACGGCTAACACTACTTCCAGAGCGAAACTCATGCTGATCAAATGTATCCACTTACGGACTTGTAAAACTCTTCTATTGCAAATACAAATGCGGAAGAAATCATTTGTCAAACAATATGTTATTTTTATGCAGTTTTATTTGCTTAGAAATGTTACATATAGCAAAGTCTAACTATCAAACATCAATATAGCATTGCGAGTTAATCATATGAGCGCAAATTATTCAATTATTCATGTACATAATTGCAATAATTATTATCAAGCATCTTTCACTTTTTATGCGTTGTTTCGAAATGAATTTGAATTGGTGTGTTTTAAATCGTTCGGAGTTTAATGTAGTTCAGCAAAATAAACCCAAGTAGTGCTTGTTGTTGCATTAATATATACAACTACAACTATTGTTGCAATATTTCATATCTTGTTTCGACCGGTATAGCTTTTCATTTAATGTTTTCCATCTTTACTATTGTACAGTCAAACATGAACTGTACAATGTCTTAATAAAGCAAAGTTTTAAAAACTAAACAATGCCAAAACCGAGTCGGCTAATACAAAAAGGTATTGAAAAGCTATCGACCATTCGAAATTGTGCATTACCTTATAACCGAGTTATTTTGTACTAAATTGTTACACACTGATTTTTATGTTATATCAAAAAGTTCGCTTTATCGAAATGTATTATAACTGTGAAGTTCTACAATAAAACGTAGAAGAGCTTGGTTGGGGAATAAAAATACTACTTGATATCCGATTGTTTCTTATAAGCGGGTAATATACGAGTGTGTTCCACTATAAACAAATATACATATGCAGATGAAAGTTAATTATCATAGTCTTTCCAGGTCCAAATATATGCTTGTGATAAAAACATGTCCAAGCTTTAAGGAAGTTCTATGCAGCCCAATTCAACTTCGTGTCTTAGCATCGTTTTCTGAAATAACAAAAAAACGTCCATATGGTTTTCTTCAAATACTTTTGTCACAACGACTCTTCGGTAAAACCTTTTTTAATACAAACATGTTTGACAATATAATTGATAGGTAAAATGTGCAGCCAGTCTGTTGTACACCTTTATCATTTATACCAACAGTTTTATTAATGCGAAGCTTGTGGATTGCTTCATTTCGCTTTATGTTGAGTAAAGCAGTAAGGAACTTTGTTTCATAATTGTTGGTTTTCAACATCTTCATTTTCAACACATACGAACGTTCCCTTGACAAATCTGGCCAAAAGGAGGACGCACATTCAGAAACACACACGGACCAGAGGGCAGATACAGGGGCATACTCGGCTTATATATCGGAATTCTCAAAACTTACTCCGACTCGAACAGACTTCTTAACTCTGGCACATAGTGTTCCATCTTCTTTGTTTACGTTGTAAAGCTGGGGACAAAGTGCAGCTTCGGCATAATTCATTTTAGAACGCATACAAGGCAAGACACCAACGCCGTTGACTAAAAGAAACATTTTCTTATGCATATATAACAAATATTACAATGTGCAAATACTCTATTTAATAAAATTACTAAAGAAGAAATTATTCCTAGCGCTACGTCGAACGCATTTAAAACAATTTTATGTTTATGTCATAGCTAGACATCTCTAATACAAAATTAAATTGCGAGGGCTTCTGCGGTCAATGAGTTATGGAAACCGATTTCAAATCACTTGCCCTTTGCCACTGAGGGTTCGAATCCAACCAGGAATATGGAATTTGTAAGTGAGGTAGCCATCCAGCTGGCCTCCGTAAGGTTGATTGTTCCATCCTAATAGTTTTAGTAGTCACTACATGACCATTGGATATTTATGTGACCTCATTAAAGCATACTTAAATGTATTATCCGTATGAAAAAACAGTATTATCAAATATACACATGTATTTATCAACTGTTTAAAGAACATTGTGCGCAACAGAGCCATTGATACCATACGTTTATGATATTGCTGACTATCGAATATTGATTGCAACTTACAAGAAGACGTTATTTAAACGTAAACATAATAAAAATGAAAGAACAGACGGTGAATATAATACACAATGTGTCAACCATGTTCATTTCACCAAGCTCATCCGAATATTTCACCATCTTGCTAATGTTAAGACTTACTTTCGTAGGGGTTTGAGTCAAACTTCCTGTCGCCCATTTCAAGTTGGAAACTGTACCCATCGCCTACTTTGGACACAGCTAAACATCCTGTAATATATTAAGTTCGAGACATACATTGTATGAAACAATAAGGTATCGATTTCAGGCAATGTCTTAGGTTCTCAACATTTTCCCAAAATGATAAAGTTACAATTATGTTTGATTTCTAATAAATTTACGCAATCATTTATACATTAATTGTGCAATAATGACACAAATATGGGTTGTAGTATATGTGTACTACATACATCATGATACTTTATAATGACGATAAATCCTAAACCCGGTAACGGAAGGAGAGCGTATGAAGTTTATATTGTGTCCATCTTTTCGGGCCCTTAACAACTTCTCTTAATAAGCTATGGCTTCTGATAAGTTATCGAGCACAGTTACATATAGATATACAAATTATTGTCCTGCCTCCTGGTGCTTTGTGAATGGTTGTTTGACTTCTTCATTTATATCAAAACAAATGATTTTACAATTGTCGTCATATTGGGGTGTTGGTGAGGTAAGTGTAAGTTTTCGTGCACCCTTAAACCAGGATGAAACCTCCATCTGTGTTCTGCCACTGACCTTTCCAATGCAATACTTGTATACTATATTTCTATCTTGAGTTATTTCTGTCTTTTTACATTGTTAAAACGTGTATGTACTTTTGGAGTGCCTGTGCACATTGTGTGCGGCGTTTCGTGCTCGCTTGTATTTTATCAATACGTCCTTTTCATGATAAGAAGCAATGCAAGAATGCCCCTACCTTTGTTTCTGGATGTCGAATTCAAGTCGCATAATATTATTTTTTTTCAGTAAATTAGATACAACCTCAACTTTAAAACTTATTCCAAGAAGAAACTGTGATCACATGATCACATTCTGTGATGAATATCTTATTTGGATATGTGTAAGACAGGCTTTGTAACATATGAATTACATTAACCCATTTTAGAGATGAAAGAATGTGTACATACTGGCACGAAATGTAATAATTAAAACAGTTACCTTTGAACGGAAAATTGACCGTCACATCATTCTTGATGTTAGCCACATAATCGGAGTTCGCGCACATACGGCATGTGAGTCCGTCGCAGGTATGTATTGGTGCATCGTCTTCCTCAAGCGCATGGAAATGGAAATGTATATGCCACCACCCAAGGTCTCGAGTGTTTCCATCCTCATCTGTTAAATAAAGGATTTATATCAATGTTTACTATTTAAGATAAAACATCTATGCAAAGACATTGAGTGATTACTTGCTGCGTAAAGCATAAGCATAAACTTACATAAATATTTGAAAGAAATAATCGCTTTGATATCGAGTTTAAAATCAATTTGAAATGTGCAGTATCATTCTCTCAACCAACAAATGGTTGCATAAACAATAAACAGACATTTGAAATGTTGAAATACAATTAAGCTATTATGCATATTTGGCAGATGGAGAATCAAAACAAAAACTGTTGATTGTAAAGCAAGCCAGGGAAACATTTTAATCACATCGATGAATATATATAAAGCATTGAAATCAGAACATAAGAGAAGCAGGAACTTATTACTACACAAGTATTTATTATCTCGACCATCAGGTCAACGTACTTTTCAAGGATATAGATGGATATTTGTGTGATATAGACTTACATGAGACACAACTATTAAATCATCATATCAAGTTTCACAAACGAACTGTCCGTTATAATTGAAATACGGTGACATATTAAACATGGATTAAGTAGGATTGATCGTATGTGAATACATATTAATAAATACTCTTTCACGAATGCTATATTAAATATACTAAGAAGTCATTTGACTTGAGAAAATAACGCAAACTGTTGCGTTGAGAAAATTAGAAACGAAAACTATATTCAATGGTGAGGGTACAGCAGGAATATGTTGGTTAAAATATGATGAAAGGTTGTACATTACCTTCGTACTCCTGTAAACTCATACAAGTGGTCACTCCAATGAGTACAGCTACAGACAGCAGGGAAGCTAACGACTTCATACTTGCTCTTTTTGTAGGTATCTATATTGTAACGCCTCAGAGTAAGGGGGGCTTACCATGTTGTAGTCTAGTTGTGAAGCTATTCTTCCATGCTATCCTAGAGTATTCAGTAATGCATTTTTCCGATCAAGATGTTTATAACGAAGCACCGAATCGTACACATATGTGTTGAGCAGAAGTATAGACCGACCAAACACATATTATACAGCTCCATGCTCGCTTTATTCTATCCGTATTTGTTTGTAAACATTTCCTATTGTCATCAGTTTTCGCTACTGCATGAATTTTCCAGTATTTCTATGATTTCTCCAAGCTTGTCACAAGTATTTCGTGATGCACAAGTATCCCAAACCTTTAAATGTCTGTGTAGCGGTTGTATCAACCTTTATTTAGCCTAACTTTTGATGCATTTAACGTAAATTTCCTGCACATCATCTCTGATCCTTGAAGGTACTCCCATTTTTATAATGGATTGTGGGAGTGTTAGCTACGGTTGCTAGGCATATATTTAATATCGTTGTCGTCTTTAAGGATGTACACATGTGATTTTAATTTCAGATTATATCCTGTATACGTTAATTTGCGGTTGTTCACCATTTTATATGATGAATAATCGATTTTCTATTGTTTAAAACATGTAAAACTGAGGAAATGACGTGTGACGAGTTTTTGGTCACTGTTACCAATTTTAACGCTTGTTACCACTTTCTTGGTCACATATATGTGACCAATTTTTAACGCTTGTGACCAACTTTCTGGTCTCATGTGACCAATTTTTAATGCTTGTGACCAATTTTCTGGTCACATGTGACCAATTTTAACGCTTGTGACCAATTTGTGACCAATTTTTGGTCACATTTCGTTGAGCAGTATAAAAGGCCCGATTTTGTTACCAACTAGGTCACTTTACTGCATATCTTCCAAGAAGCTAGTCCATTTAATACTGCTTATCAGTAAATAAATACGAATGAATAGTTTATCACATTTTGATGTAAGCAATTGAAGTTTTAATCTAGTTTGTATTCTAAACAAAGTGTACCATGTTATTTTAACGTATCTTGTGAAATTCATTAATGAAATCAGAGTGTAAAACTTTAGATATATTAATATATCCATACCTGTGGAAAACCATTTACTTGTGTGTTTATAGTACTCATTTGTGTAGTTTTCAACAACATTATTGTATAATGTAAACGAAGTGGGTTTTACTTGAAATCTTTATTAATTGCATTTTTCTCTAAATGCACGGATTATATATGTGTAACACGAGTATATATAGATCTAGTTTTAACCTATATTAAACTGAATGAACTGTACACGAGAGTTGTCATATATATTTGTTCTGAGTAAATGCACAACAACATTCACATAAATATATAGCCCAGTATCAAAACGATCATACAGTTGCACCCTCACCCCAGAGGCGTAACAATATTATACAATCTTCTTTTAATATCTCCCAATATTCATTGGTCTTTATCACAAAGTAGCCCAGCTAAACAACATTAATGCATATAAACATATTCTTATAACACCAAACCTTTCTTTTAAAATGTTCCGTTATTTAATCGAGCATAATTTTTCGATAGGAACACCATAACTATATTTATATTAAAACTCATTTGATGAAATCATTTTCTCAAGATAATACCTTATCAAGAAAATAAGCAGCTTGACTGAACAAAACTATCCCTGGTAAATGCAAATGACATCTGTATAAAATACCTGTAAATTAACAATTACATAAATAAATTTTAATACTAAATATAATAGACTTCAATACATAACAATACATAACACTCACGCTTAACAGGAGAAGCGAATCCAAAGACTGGAGTAGCAGGCTGTGCAATCGTGTCGCTTTTATAATCTAATTTCAAGTCCCTCATTTCCTGTTAGTTCCTCTTGCACCTTATTGGTCATTGGGTAATCTTATTAAGACGTCTATTTCCTGTTTTGTGAAGAATGTCTGAATTACTACGTTAGACAAGCACTTTTCAAATTGGCGCCCGACAATAATAAACGTAGTGTAAATTTTGAGTGTTTTCCAAGCGAATGTTCGTTGAATTATCTTTGTGACCAAACTTTGACTGGGATGTTACACCTGTCTGGTTTCCTGATAAGATATTGGTACTCAAAACCGTCTGTGACAGACCAAAGATGATCCAAGAAAAATCAACATCATATTTAAGCGTCTTATTGGAATTGACATATTTTATGCAGCGCCAAGAAAAATATTACATATGGATATTTTGTGATGTCTATTATACTCTAGACATCACAAATATTTGATAATGAAGGCTATATTTGTTAAAAGACCATGTTGTTAACATTTTCTTTTGAAATTTACAACATAGCCTGTTAAATAAATAATTTAGTGTGAGGACAGACATTAGAATATGAGGATTACTTCTCAAATCTTCAATAAATCATTCAACACAATTTAAAAAGTCCATTTATTAAGCCTTAAAGAAGCAGGGTCAGTGTTGGCTTGGACAAATTATATAATGTTATGTAATAAACAATATTGTCCCCTGTGTGCACTGTCTAGATATCAATCTTGTCCAGACCCCTAATCAGCATTTCTCTTTGTCTGCCCCAGTTGGAATCCAATATACATCCAATCAGTATTTCCTGTCACCATCTGACACATATATACAGTACAGTGAATATTTGTAAGTAGCGGATTCGTAGTTCAGTGGTAACGCGCTGGACTTGCAATCCAAGGGTCGCAGGTTCGATTCCCCGCTTTAACCGTACTAACAGTCTCTCGGACGAGACTTTAAAAAAACCGAGGTCCCGTGTATGATGCTTTACATCGAGCACGTAAAAGAACCAGGGGTGATTCTGGAACTGGGGCATCTCCTGCATCATGCACTATCCTCCAAAAATTTAATATGACTAACATTCTTCCGGAGGCGTCGCCCATATGGGAAACCGGTGGCGACGATAAATAAACGCAAATACAAAAGACAAATATTTTTATAGACTTTAACTAAAAGGCAATTGATAAGGTCTGTATTGAATCACGGACAAATAAACCATGTTCGTGGTTGAATGTTAGAAAATGTGTTTTCATTTATTTAAGAGCTTACTTCAACATAAGTGTGATATTTAGGGTTTAAACAGGATATTTAACTCATTTCTGTCACTACTTACGTTAATTCTGGTAAAAGTCAAATATTGTAGTTTATCAAAATAATATAATGTTCATTCAGCATGCAGATATATTGATGATATCAGGCATCCGTATAAATTGCAACTTATTAAAACCAGAAGGCTAGTTTGGAGAAATAAACCTTCACCGCTTTCTAATTATTGGTTCGAATGCCATAATTAAGCAAGAGTTTTGCTAACCAGTGTAAACTTGTTTAACAGCATGATATTGCTAGCATATGTATGTAAAACAAACAAATTTTAAGTTGTTACATTGTGTTTCTTCATCTTTTAGGGCTATACTTTTCATTAACTTCTAATGTCTGCCCCCGCTCAATAAAGCTGATGTTTAAAGATACAAATAACCAATACCAAGCAAAAAGTGCTTTTTATCAATGAGGCATGATTCTATATGTATCACAGTACCTCAAAAAGTAAATAATGATAAAAATACAACATTTCTTTTGCCTTAGATGCTAACACGACTGGGACATTTGTTCACCATTCTTTTAGTTCTATATGTTAGATTCACAAGTGTAAAGCAGCTTGTATTTCGTTTTTGTAGTGAGTGGATTTAAACTAGCTGAATGGAATGTAATGGTTATTTTGATATGTTAAAAATGTCAGATTCACTGATCAATTCATAGATTCAGTTAAACAGTATGTATATGTGCACTTCTTGAAGCTGAGCGAAATCTAGACTGAAAAGATTGGTAACAATGGCACGAGGCCTTTTTGGCCCCCTGTTGTGCTCATTGGCCTTGAGAACGTCTAGAAGAATCATATGCTTTCACTCTACATCAAACAGGCGCTTTCAATTTCCTTATCCTATAATATGGTTTATATGTCCTTGTACATGATAAGGAAAATTATTCAATTTCCTTATCATGTATATATATATATACATGACACGGACATATAATATGGTGTATATGTCCTTATACATGATAAGGACAAATATTCATGTACGTATATATATATATATATATATTGTTTTTCCAGAACAAGCCTACTTTCGTATTTGTACATTTTCCTTATAAGTTGTTCAAAAAACAATGTTTATATTAAAGCACTTGACATTAGACGAATGTGCATACACTTTACCGATAAATCCCATGTGATGATGGTAACTAAACTAACTGCTGACAAAAGTTTATTCTCTAACTAAATTGACGTGTTTATGATATGTAAATGTTTTGTTATCAGATATTACAAAAGAAATAGATCTAATAAAATATAAAACTGTTTCCATGCTAGTAGTCACTTCAGGCTTATTTTACTTTGCCACCGGAAACCCATATGTCGAGCGTACATTTCCTGGGTTACTAACCTGTACTAGCATATTCTTCGTATTAAATGTAACTCGACCAACTTTCTCACATGCAAAAGAGGTGGCTCGAACCGTGACCTCCTGTTCTGAAGGCCGATGCTCTACCACGTCAGTCATTGTCGTTGACAATTATTTTATATTGGAGAAGATCAACACATTTAATTATTTCAGGGAGGTTACCTAAACCTGCTTTTAGTTTAAGTATGTAGGCTGTGTACAGTTAATACAGTTTATAAGTGTGCTCCCTGATCATGGTCGTTTTGGACATTAAGAAATAGTCAACTTCTGCCAAATCAGCATGAAAGTTTATATATATACTCTATTTCATTGAAACATAATCAACAGAGTTTATGACGAAATGGCTTCTTATTCACTTGTGACAAGTTTCTTTTTTAAGGCTGACTTGGGTAGGTACAGGAGGGGCTGTTCTCTGGAAACTTGTCAGAATGTTGGTATTTGTATGAATTGGATTGAATTGCACTTACATTTCTGTAAACGTCTATGGGAGTTAAACTGACGACTCAAAATGACGTTGTGTATGGAGAACTAGGCAGGTATGATTTGAAAGCCACTAGAATGTACAACATTATTAAATACTGGCTAAAATATGCTTTGCCCCAGATAGAAAACATTAAACAATGTTATATTTTACTCAAAAGTGATTTTGAACTAAACCCGTGTAAGGTTAATTGGGTCTCACGAGTTAAGTCTCTTTTGTCTAAGCTTGGTTTTTATGATGCTTGGTTGACTACTAAGAAAACAAATAAACAAAAACATAATTTATATCTCGATATAAGGAAAATTCTAAAATTCACAAACCCAAATTACATGTTTTCTCGCCATTTGTCACGCTGCTTATTACTGTAAAAATGATTATTGCTGCTTTGTAAAAAAACCTTTCAGTGTTCAATATGCAAATAAATATCTATCTATCTACATGTATATTG
The DNA here is from genome assembly GCA_032209605.1 of Mactromeris polynyma. NCBI lineage: Eukaryota > Metazoa > Mollusca > Bivalvia > Venerida > Mactridae > Mactromeris > Mactromeris polynyma. The sequence goes on along the minus strand of JASFXZ010000019.1, from coordinate 1,568,926 downwards.
TAAAAATTAGCCGGGGAAGATCCCCCGGACCCCACTCAAGGGAGAGGGATACACCCTCCCGTACCTACCCCACTGAGCCTCAAGTGCGAGGCATTTGTCCTCATGTTTGACCCCCCCCCATTCTGGAATTTCTGGATCCGGACATGAGGGTCATGGGGATAAGTTACAGATTATGTTATCAATGTAATAACAAATAATGTACAAATGTATTCAATATCTTAATTATATATGTATTGATTCAATGTGATGCATTAACACATACTGCAGTGTGAAATTATACATACATGCATACATTAAGGTGACACACAATTAGGATTTTTATCATATCCTATTCAACATGCAGTCTGATATGACACGTAGGTTGTGACTTACATACAGGTAATAAATACCTGAATGCTTCGATTAATCTACCCTGATAAACATGCTTGTATCCCGTTGATAAGACATATACTGGTCCAGTCATGCTGATTCAATCTGCTGAGTAAGGGTTTAAAAGTAGACACGAGTGTTATCTGTAGTTGTTGTCAATTGAAATTTAATTAATTCGGAAATGTGTTTAATATAATTACTTACGTGGATTGTATTCATGATTTATAAGTGGAACAGGCAACTGATTCGATCTGACAGAGTTTCACTCTTTAGCTTTTGTTGCCTGGTCTCAGCTACATGTAGGTGACCTCGACGTTTTCCCCCCATATTACTTGGTAAATCCTTTTATAAGAGAAGAGAGAGGATAAGTTGCTACAGGGAACGCCACATATATAAGACAGTGCCTCCACAGACCTCCGGGAAAATAACAATCCATAAAACATAAGGCACTTTCGGAGGTTAAAGGGTACGTACGTTAGGGAACAGAGTGGAACTGTTACAGTTATGTTACCTGTAACATATTCTAAGATATTATGAGTGTATTTTAAGTCCTAAACTAGTGTATTTTACTTTTAAATAATGTACATATGTTCATGTGTCAATGTGCTTTTTGGAAGACTGTGCACTTTGTATGAGTCTATCCGTGCTCGATTTCTTTATTCATGATTGTATTCATTGCGTAAGCATTGATACACAGTAACGGCAGTTCGGATACTGGGTCTTATATTCATATCAAACCTTACAACACGAAATAGTTCCCCTGTATCACTGTTCTTTCTATATGCTTACTCATTACCATTAAAATCCTCGTGCATGTTTATTATATAAAGACCAAACCATGTAAATCCTTTAATAAAGGGGGATTATCTAAAGCGAATTGAAAAGCTGAACTCTAGATACTAACTTGTTCTTCGCATAAGGAGTTGAATGCGAAGCTTATAATATTAGCTCAATTGTTCTATCGCATATTTAATGATAAAAGCACGAATTTGTCGATTCAACATTTGTGTCAAAGATTTCGACGAAAATGTTTTGTGTACTTATAAAGTGTAAATTATGTTAAGCAAAACACAACACTGTTGTTACAATATAAGTAAATTGCTCGCGCACTTGGCTATGTTCTCTATCAGGTCCGCGTGCTAAAGAAGGATCACGGCGGCTAGTCGAACTATGCATTATGTCAATCACGGCGGCTAGTAATACTATTCATATAGACTTGAGAGCTGTAATAAACATTACTCTAATCTGCAATAAAACATTTTGTACTTGTAAAAATGTACTTAGTGTCCTCATGTTGATAGTGACTAGTACATTTTGTACTTGTAAAAATGTACTTAGTGTCCTCATGTTGATAGTGACTAGTAACACACCTCAATAATAAGACCACTCTTGGAACTCTTGAACACTGGTCTTAATTTGAGGTGGTCTTAGTATTGAAGTGTTCTTTAAGTGAGGTTTTACTGTAATTAAACAGATGCACACGTTATTATCGAAAACGAGCTTCACCCCCCCCCCCCCAAAAACCATTTCAAAAACTCTCTAGAGCAGTGAATACAGATTGGCCTTCAGTACTTTGATTATACCTTCGATTGGAAATAAGGGCGGACGCCGCTTATTCTTTCTACAGACTGCCCTCATGAAAGTGTAGTTGTTACGAGAATACAAAAAGACTCGAATAGCAGATCGTTTTCAGCGACTTGTCATAGTCTCTAGCACGAAAGCAATTATGACAGTTTCAACAAAGTAGGTGACCTTATCACGTGGTATATTCCTACAGAAAGATTGAGTTCATGTATGCAACATCTCTATTACAATATATTTAAATATAGGGATCGAATTTTGCGTGTTCCATATAAATAGCATCACTTTAAATAAGTTAACTTTAGTATAAAGTCGAGGCTATTCAATAAAAGTTCTATATTCCCTAAATTCCCCCCTAAAAGCGCTTTCAGTGTTAATTAACAGTTTGTATAATCGCTACGTCAGGATGTATCACTTTAATCAGATGCCGTGTTTGGATACTCGCTCCATCAAGATATATCACTTTAATGAGATGCCGTGTTTGGATACTCGCTCCATCAAGATATATCACTTTAATGAGATGCCGTGTTTGGATAATCGCTACATCAAGATATATCACTTTAATCGGATGCCGTGTTTGGACGCAGATAACAACACTATCTAGTGTATTCGAAAGTAAAACAGAACAGAACAGAACTAAACCTGACTATGCTCAACAAAATTCGTTAAAAACTAAAAGGCTAAAATGAAAGATAATCCACATTACAGCAAAAAAGTGCCATTCAAAGGACATATTTTGAACACTTATATATATGTGCACAATGTATCTACCTCCATTGGAAAGTGTTTAAATTAAAATATAACTTATTGTTTTAGCCGTTCCTAATTTCAATGTGATAAAGTGACCATACAAAACTTAAAAAAGGACAATGAGGAAAAAGGAAATCACAGAAACATAATATTTGCATCTATTGATCAAAACTGGAAGAGCAGTAAACTCGATATCGATTTTCGGGTCATTTTCAAGGGAGACAATCCACTGCGGTAAGCAGGCTAAAAGGCTAGGAAAGCTGCGTATGTAGTTAGACGTTTAGAAAGTAGTCAACTAATCTCGCTTTATATGCTTTGTGTAGATTAGGTAACCAATATATAGTTGTATGCACATTTTTATGTGATATATATATTAAATTGAAACAGTTCTGGGCCGTGGTTATCAATTTATTTCATCTACAGACGATGGAATGCGACTATATGCTGCAGTACTGTTCATACTAAGGACTACGATGTAATAAATCCGTCATACATTGAATGTGTTGTTGGATGCATTATCAGCTGACACAAGTACACATTTGTTATATAATTCTTGAATTTGATATGTCAAACAGAGGAACGACACTTAAGGATCTTTAGGCCAGATAACTTAATTTGATTGATAAAACTTAATTCTTTGATCGATCCATAATTTTAACAAGTTCATTCTTCCAGAAGGTAAAGGCATTGGCATCAGCGTGTTACCTTTTTAACCATTTATTTGCATAATCGTTTAGAGTCAATAATATATTCTTTACATTGATAAAATATATCGTATTAGGGTATCTATGATAAGGATCCTTAGAGATTAAATTTCTAATCTTTTCATCAGTTATTAATTTAAGGTTTTCCAAAATTATTTGTCCTGCAGGTTCATATAGATATTTAGAATTTGAGCACTCTCAAGAACGAACTTATTCGCATAGATAAAACCCACACGAACCGTACCGTGACCAAGATCGGATTCAAATTGTGCTATTGCACCTTTCAGGTCTGTGGTGCATTGTTATTGTCCTTACTGTCAGTTGCTCTGATTTCTTTACAATCCAAAGGTTGATATAATGTTACTTTTTGCAGCGTACTTTGGCAAAAATATGCATGCGAGTTATTCGCTTATTGTCTACTTTTAACAACTAAACCTGTCCAATTTAAAAAGGGATTGTCCACAGAATCCTATTTAGAATGGCCTATTTCACTTTTAAAACATGGAAATAACATGCTTCATTTTCAGGATACAAGCAAAAGTCTAACACAAATAGTGAAATGTTCACCTCTTTTATTACTTTAGTTATATTGAAAAGTACATCCAATAGAAGAAATGTTCCGTCGCCGGAACAATTTGAAATTTCTCAGTGCAAAGTCAAATGTTCCGGCGCCGGAACAAATTGAAAAGTACATCCAATAAAAGAAATGTTCCGTCGAAATTTCTAAGTGCCCTGGGTAAATTTGTTTCTAGTAACGATATGTTACATGAACCGTGGCCATTGTGTTTCGAAAGAAAGACATGTCGTTTATTAGTTGGTTATTGGTTAGATGAGGTACACGTATTTCGGTTGAGCTAATACGTGATGATATACATGTTTATCATGTAACAATGAGTGTCTATATATAACAATAATGATGTGGTAATATGGATGAAATGATTACATATGACTTTTAATTTCGACGTCCGTATCTGATTGATTTGTATATTTTTACATTTCTTTTTTTAAGATAGTATGTCTGGGACGATATCCGTATTGGTGATTCAATGAACTAAATATTATACATGTTTATTTCGTTTAAATTATGTTAACATTATTGTTAAACACAAAGTTGTTTTTATTCTTTTTTCACCACTAATATTTATTTAGCATACTAGTGTACATATTGCAATTTGAATGGAATTTCAGCAAAGTAATATATTGAAACGTAACCGAATTCTTCTTACCACGCACGTATCAATATCCAGGACATGAATGCATCTTGATGCTTGCTGTCTAATGTCGGGATTTGGATGTCAGAATGCAGGATTCTAACAAACGACATCGGCCAATCTTACTCCAAAAGTGTGAACTATTATGGAGAAATTTCACAAATTTTGAATACAGTAATTAATCAAAATACATTATGCATGCGCTTCAGTCACATAAAGTCTACATATTATATTTTCTCACAGATCTCCTAATTCAATGTATGATTTTATGTCTATTTGTAAAATATAATTATGTATCTTTTCTCGAAACGCTTTGTTTTAGAAACATACCCAACTTTCATAGCGCCTCACTTAGCCACCGTCGATAACGTGATTATGGGAAAATACATGGGAATTGTAGTAAATATCTAAACAACGGATTGAGATATCAAAATATACTTTGAACATGGCGATTTCCATTTGTTTCTTTCTATTTCATTTTGTAACTGCATGTGTATATAGATCACAGCGCCGTATCTCCACATGTGGTCACTTAAGCTATTATCTCGGTCTAACTGGCGTGCTATATTGTTCGCTGGACCATGGATTATGGTGGTAAAGTTTATTATTAGACTGCATTTATGCACTATATATATTGTGCTAAGCGTGATGCAATTAGTTTCTTCTAGAAATCTCTTGTGTTTTGAAGAAAATAATTATAGATAATTGCTAATTGTTACTAGTATATTAACTTCTCAATACATTATAGCGAAATAAAGTATTGACGAAAAGTAGATGAAGATACAATATTGAAGTAAATTCATGCAAACTGAAAGTATTACATCAGCATTATTCACTCAATGACTTCGCTTTTGTGGAAAAACAAAATATAACTTATAAAATGAATATAAAACCTGATGTTTTTAAATGTATTTAAGTTATGCTGGTAATTTGTCTAAATAATTGCAACATCTGTATTACCATTTATATAACAATTTTCACTTTTAATTATAAAGTTAAACAATAACATAGCAAATCAAAATTAGTAATCAAAATTTACTGTGTTAAATTTCACACCTTAACAGATTAAAAAGTCAATTTATTGTCACCCTAAAATCAACCGCACCAATATTTTATCTCAAGTCTGCTTTACAAAAAGTCATATTTCCCCAAATCAAGCGCACTCGATGTTCATTATCAGCTTGTATAATCGCTGCATCTGGATCACCCGCAAGGAATCACAGTGTAGATATATGTTATGGTATCTCCCAGCATAGGGTCTTATCTCTTATCAGTATGCGGTTGTCGTACATATAAGACCGGTCACTTTGGTCAGGACCGACAACTAGAGGTATTAAGTCATCGATTTGTCTCCCTTGTCAACCGTAATGAAAGTTGGACACGTGGAATAGAAATATTTCGCGTTTTTGATTATTTTCTATAAGGAATGGCTGTATGTTTGTTGGAAGGTAATAAATAATATCAGAAACATAGACAATAAGCATTTTTCATATAATTTAGTAGTCTTCATTCATGCAACCGAAACGTTCCGTGAAACAGGGTCAGCAATAGTTATTAAGTGAACTTGTGCATATACAGACGTTAAATTAACGTTAATCGTGAGAGTCAAATTGATTGATGAATGTATTGTTCTAGGGTTAATGTTCGCTATCCTAGGAAATCAAGAAACAATTTTGACTCGAATATTCTGATTCAACTGTTCTATGCTAAACGCTTTCTTACCAACACATTTAGGCGATTTCAGAGTGTAAGGGAAACAATCCATTTTAATACCATTTTAAAGATGTCATGTTGATAATCAATTACCTCTCTTATATTTTTCTAATTTGAAACGTTATAATAGCAAACATATTTCTATTTATTCCGTTTTCTTTAGCTGAACCTATTGTTAACCTCTTGAAGCGTGAAACCTTTTAGTATATATAACGGTTATATAGAAATACAGATAGGAGTAAATGAAATGTGTGTCTGTACTCAATGTTTGCTAATTTATTTCAGGTAGGTAGTTATTTATACCAAAACACGAACAATCAAACATAGAATCATGGTATATTGGAGTTTCTATTTAGTATTCTTATGAAACTAAATTATGGTGTATTACAGAACGATGGCGGAAGGAAGAAAATTCTCTAGAACACTGGAGGATGGATCAGAAGCTCTGTTCGATCATGAGTGTACACAATGCCGTTCACATGGTTCAAAACAAGAAGCCACTGACTTCTGTGAAGACTGCAAACAGTTTCTATGTAACATTTGCGGGAGATATCACATCCAATATATGAAAACACACATTAGTTAGCGTCGTATCATTGCAGAAGTCGAAAACAATCCTACCCATAATAAGTCCAGTTCCTGATGTTGCTAAATGCCAGTACCATCCGGACAGTGATATCGAGATGTATTGTGGTACTCACGATATGGTTTATTGTTATTGCTGTTTTGCCACGGAACACAGGTATCATTATTCTCATTATGAATAATTGATTATGATGGAGATAATTTTGTTTAAAATTTAGATTATATGTAACCTTCATGATAGCATTTACAATTTAAATGCTATACCAATGTGGAGGTAACTAAACATTATATATTAGTATAAATATAAGCATATACTTTCGTACCCATTTCTTAAATAAGAAATAAGAGTACATTATCAATTACAATTGTTAAATTACAATTTAAATCATATGCTTTTACATAATGCTCAGTTATTAAGCATTATAGTGTATTCGTTGTTTTAATGTCATGACAGAGATTTTGTGAAAAAAGGTAATTTTGAAAGAATACTATTTCATTATTTAACTGTAAGGATTTCCAGCAGAGTGTCAATGCTAGCAAATCACACCAACAGTTCTGTAGCAGCAAGATCTGATCATCAGTCTGTAAAAACAAAACATATTTTTTTATGGCAAATTTGGGCCAATATTGGTATTTATTTTTCCCTACTTAACAAAACAATTCCCCTTCAGTAACATTATTTAAAATTTTCACCTCATAAATACCCAAATTTGGGGATTCATGATGCAAATTTCCCCTATCAAAAGGACCCGCCATACTTCCTCAAAAACGGAAAAAGATTACTGCAAAACAACACCAAATGTGAAAATGTGAACTAGAACTTAGTAATTTTTAGAAATATGTCTCCCCACGCCACAATGAGATATTAAAACCGTAACCTATGGCACTATTGACAAATCCAAACAAAAACTGAAAACAAAAAGAAAACATATTCCAACCGACCTTAATAGTTGTGGCCATGATACCTGAATCGCACAATTTTATTTGGCCCCATTGTAATATTTACATTATTTAAGAATCTAAAAAATATTTAAAGCATGCTATCAAGTTACAGAAATGTTAGCAAAGTATGGAAGATTTCTGGCCCATCTCACAATTTTGTATAATTTTAACGTATAGGAAATCGATATTAGTATTGTTCGGTATGGCGGGAATAAGAGTTTGGTTACTATAATATGGCTCCTTTTCATGCCCGAGATGGGCATATTCTTTACCATGAACTTATATAAAAACGATCCTTACCCTATCGCAATGGGGATATACGTAACCTATCTGACACTACGATAAGCACGTGGGAAATATATTTCCCTAGTATAGTGAAACGTATGGTTATGTCAGTATTTGTAAATGAACCAACCATAAGCAAGTAACATTTTCAATTCATTGACTTGTTTTACATTTTCCAAATGTTTCTTGTTATCTTATGTTGAAATTAATCATTTTTGTGCATTTTGATTTTTTATTACAAAACGGGTTATTTAAAATAATGTACTTATTGCATGAGTTTTCTTTTTAGTCTGCTGAAATAAGACTCATTTTACATTTGTAGACTGGTTTCCAGTTATTTCATGATGAAATAAGAATTTTCTGTCAACTTCGAAATATTTTATTACAAAACGGGTTGTTACACAGCTAGAACAAAGCAGTTAAAGGATAGACTGTCAACAAAGCTGTCAAAACTGATGTCCGACATATATTGACAAGATGCAGACATAAGGTGTTTTCATCAATATTAAGTGAAAACATTTATACATACTTCTTATAAAACTGTTGCTGCCTGTACGTATATGTATATATGATATACATGTATTTACAATGACCGCGCATTTAAATGTCCAACAATAAATTATACGAAAATGTTTCGGAGTATTGAATACTCTCTTAATCAAATCAGACTATATATTACTAAGTGTGTTGAATTTTAAAATAATGAGTACCATATACACTAGACATTGAGTATTAAATATAATAATTATGTTGCCATTATCAGGCAAACGTCAGGGCAATCGAAGGACGGCTGGTTATGATTTAGTAACACCAAACAACCAACCTTTTATTAAAGATATAATTGTTGTTTTCTGTTGTAATGTTGCTGTGTCCCAAAAACCAAAGTGGTTTCGCTAGTATATCCTTGATAAAGTTTTGAGATGACAACGAGCATGCTGCTTCACGATGTGCTGTTTGATGTACTGCAATATAATATTCTACTTGTTTGGTTGGCTTATCTTTTTTACGAAGACTGCACTCAGGCTATTTATATACCTTCACTGCAAGGAATGGTCTAACCGACAATAAAAAAACAACAATGGAAAACCGAGGGGGACAACAAGGGGGGAGCTGTTGAATGAATGGAATACATCAAGGAAGAATTATGTATGACTTTGTACTAATTAATTGTGACAATGCTAAATCCTGCTTGACTTTCATTAACAAGAACAATTAGAGCCGTGAGGCATGACCTATCAGCTTGTCGTAGCACTTCATTGTGTGGAAGATGGCCAAAAGGTGAACACGTGTTATATTAAACTGGGATTCTGTAACAGGATGTTTTATGACCTTGAACAATTTTGGAGTGTTACTGTATTCTTGCCTTTATACCTTCGAAGTCGTTGTTAACTGAATGGACATTAACACAGCATGTGTCTCTACACTACGAACAATTTTCTTATATTGAATGTTTTTGTTAATTGTTTCGTTACTGTAATGGTGATTGACCCCAATTGTGCAAATTAAGTAACAAGTGCCTTAGTTCACTGACAAGATACACCCCTATACAGGTAATTAACGTTGACCAATTAATGTTTATGTAATTACATGTAAACAAATGAAGTTCATGCACATCTGCTGACACTAGTCTGAGACAACCGTATTTAGAGAAAATACGGTAACATTACATATATATCAACATACTTTGGTGACATGAACTCGATGGAATAATCATGTAAGGTTGACTGAGAAATCAATCGCAAAAGGTAAGAATATACCATGAACCGGCCTTAAGTATGTGTTTTGACTAATTGTAATAATATTTTGTATTGCCGCTTTTCTTTATTGTCTGTAATGTTGCATCAGTTTCTGTAATTGAGTCTTCAGTTATTTATACGATATAGGCAATGTTTACCACTGACACAAGAGCCAGTATAACTGCCCTTACTGATGACCCACGTATACTGCTTCTTAACTGTAATACGGCACTGGAACCACAGACAGAAGGCAGCCATCATATTGCTACCGCTAATTCTGATGCCAGTCTAAACTCGTTCTGATCAAATGTATCCACTTGCGGACTTGTAAAACTCTTCTTTTGCAAATACAAAAGCGGAAGAAATCATTTGACAAACTATGTGTTTTTATGTAGTTTTATTTGCTGAGAAATGTTACATATAATAAAGTATATCAATCAAACATCAATAAAGCATTGCGAGTAAATCATATGGAAAGCAAAGTATTCATGTACATAATTGTAATAATTATTATCAAGCACATTTCTGCGTTGTTTCGAAATGAATTTGAATTCGGGTGTTTTAAATCGTAGGGAGTTTATTGCAGTTTTGCAAAATATCCATTCCTAAAGAAAAATTCACACATCCATAGAAAAAGTATACAGTGGAAAACGCATCGACCGAATTATTGGGAACAAGGAGATTTTATTAAATTTCTTTATAACGTCCATAAGTTTTGACTTGTTAAAGATTTGTGTGTATAGTGTTGCAGAACATGCATTGTGTTTCGTTTATTAATGGATCGAACAAATAACTAAATTGTAGTTGTTGGATTAATATATACAACTATTGCTGCAATATTTCGTATATTGTTTTGAGTGGTATAGCTTTTCATTTAATATTTTCCATATTTACTGTTGTACAGTCAAACATGAACCAAGTACGTTTGCATTAAAATATGCATTTCGTGACACACAGATTTTTACGTTATATCCAACATTTCACTTTATCCAAATTTATTATAAACGTGAAGTTAAACAATAAAAAGTAGAAGGGCTTGGTTTGGGAATAAAAATACTACATGCTATCCGAGTGTTTGTAATAAGCGGGTACGATACGAGAGTGTTCCACTATAAACAGAACAAATACATATGTGTAGATGAAAGTAAATTATCATAGTCAGTAACTCTTTCCGGGTCCGAATAACTGCTTGTCATGAATACATGTCCGAGCTTTATGGAAGTTCTATGCAGCCCAATTCAACTTCGTGTCTTAGCATCGTTTTCTGAAATTAAAAAAACGCCATATGGGTTTCTTCAAATATATATGTCACACCGACTCTTTGGTAACACATTTTTTAATATGGACATGTTTGACAATACACTTGATAGGTAAAATGTGCAGCCAGTCTGGTGTACACCTTTATCATTTATACCAACAGTTCTATTAATGCGAAGCTTGTGGATTGCTCCATTTTCGCCTGATGTTGTGGCAGTCCATTGTCACTAATCCTGGAACTTTTCGCCCTAATTTCGGCAAAAACGGAGCTACTTTATCTCAAATGAATAAATATTTAAAACAGTTAGTAAGTATTGTTCGGCGCAGCCGTACTAACATGGCTTTGCTATTTGCATATCAGTGTTGTGTAAACCAATTAAATCATACGTTAAACACCAAGGCATTTTTTATTCAACCGAACAACGTTTGTAACCATGCCGCGGATTGGTTAACATTTTGATAAAGGGTACTCTTCAACGGAACAACGTTTGAAACAGGTATGTTACTTTACCGAAATCCACTAAATATCGGTGAATTTACTGAAATCCATTTTTGATCTGGAGTGACCAGCAATCGTAACATTTTCGCATTTTTATGTTGCTCAACAAATCTTAACCTTCAAATTGCGCCGACCATCTTTTTTAAAGATATTTGTTTATATTTGTTTTAATTGTGGGCTTTCAACACCTTAACATTCAACACATAAGAACGTTCCCTGGACAAATCTGGCCAAAAGGAGGACGCATAAACACAGGGGCATACACAGCTTATAAAACTATTTTCATGTATATTTCGAAAAGGAGAAATAATCCATTAAGAAATGTTGAATTCTTCGGAATTCTCAAAACTTACTCCGACTCGAACAAACTTCTTAATTCTGGCACATAGTGTTCCATCTTCTTTGTTTACGTTGTAAAGCTGGGGGCAAAGTTCAGCTTCGGCAGAATTCATTTTAGAACGCATACAAGGCAGGACAACAACGCCGTTGACTAAAAGAAACATTTTCTTATGCATATATAACAAATATTACAATGTGCAAATAATCTATTTAATAAAACTACTAAAGAAGAAATTATTCATAGCGCTACGACAAACGCGTTTAAAACAATTTATGTTTGTGCCATAGATAGACAATTCTAATAAAAAAGTTTAATTGCTAAGGCTTCTGTGGTCAATGAGTTATGGTAACCGACTTCAAATCACTAGCCCTTTGCAGCTGAGGGTTCGAATCCAACCCGCAATATGGAGTTTGTAAGTGAGGAAGCCATCCATCTGGCCTCCGTAAGGTTGATCGTTCCATCCTAATAGTTTTAGTAGTCACTACATGATCATTTTATATATATGTGACTTAAAGACACATGTAAACATATTTAATGTATCATTCTTATAGAATACATTTTCATCAAATATATACATGAATTTATCAACTTTTAAAATGAACATTGTGCGAAACAAAGCCACATATACCATGCTAACCATCGAATTACTGATAGCAAATAACAACAAGAAAACAAAAACATGACCTTATGACAAGATAATTCGAAATATGAATACAATTTATCTTGAACCATAACCAACATAAAACATTCGTTACTTAAACTGAAACATGGTAAAAATGAAAGAACAGACGGTGAATATAATACACAAAATGTCAACCATGTTCATTTCACCAAGCTCATCCGAATATTTCACCATGTCGCTAATGTTAAGACTTACTTTCGGAGGGGTTTGAGTCAAATTTCTCGTCGCCCATTTCAAGTTGGAAATTGTACCCATCGCCTACGTTGGACACAGCTAAACATCCTGGAATATATTAAGTTCGAGACATACATTGTATGAAACAATATGGTATCAATTTCAGGCACAGCAGGTCTGAGGCTCCCAACATTTCTCCAAAATGATAAAGTTAGAATTATGTTTGATTTGTAATTAATTTTCGCAATCATTTATTCTTTAGGTGTGCAAAAATGAGGGTTGTAGTATATGTGTGCATCTAACATCATTATACTTTATAACGACGATCAATCCTTAACTCGGTAACGGAAGAAGAGCGGATGCTGTTTGTATTGTGTCCATCTTTTACGGTCCTTAACAACTAATCTACATATGCTACTTCTTCTGATAAGTTATAGTGCACACTTACACATATATATAATTTCCTGCCTCCTGGTGCTTTGTGAATGGTTGTTTGACTCCTTCATTTATATCAAAACTATTGGCGTTGTGCTTAAACTGTATTAAGTTGTATGCAAATTATCATGAACAATTGAGTGTTAGTTTACAGTGGGGATTTTACAATTGTCATTATATTTGGGTGTTGGTGAGATAAGTGAAAGGTATCGTGCATCCTTAATCCAGGATTAAACCTCCATCGGTGTTTTGCATCTGACCTTTCTAAGGCAATACTGGAAGTTTTTTAATATTATATCGAGTCACTGTCTTTTTAAATTGTTAAAATCGTATACCGAATACAGAATTACACGTTTCTGTAGCTTTGGAGTGCCAGTGCACATTGTGTGTGGCATTTCGTGCTCGCTTGTATTTTATCAATACGTCCTTTTCATGATAAGAAGCAATGCAAGCATGTCCCTACCTTTGTTCCTGGATGTCGCATTCAAATCCCATAATATTAAATTTTGTCAGTAAATTAGATACAACCTCAACTTAAAAACTTATTCAAAGAAGAACATTTGATCACATGATCATATTCTGTGATGAATATCTTATCTGGATATGTGTAAGACAGGCTCTATAACATATGAATTACATAAACCCATTTTAGAGATGAAAGAATGTGTACACACTGGCACGAAATGTAATAATTAAAACAATTACCTTTGAACGGAAAATTGACCGTCACATCATTATTGAAGTTAGCCACATACTCGGAGTTCGCGCACATACGGCATGCGAGTCCGTCGCAGGTTTGTGTTGGTGCTTCGTCTTCCTCAAGCGCATGGAAATGGAAATGTAGATGGAACCACCCAAGGTCTCGAGTGTTTATATCATCATCTGTTAGATAAAGGATTTATCTCAATGTTTTCTATTTAAGATAAACATCTATGCAAAGACATTGAGTGATTATTTGCTGTGTAAAGCATAAGCATAAACGTACATAAATATTTGAAAGAAATAATCGCTTTGATATCGAGTTTAAAATCAATTTGAAATGTGCAGTATCATTCTCTCAACCAACCAATGGTTGCATAAACAATAAACAGACATTTGAAATGTTGAAATACAATTAAGCTATTATGCATATTTGGCAGATGGAGAATCAAAACAAAAACTGTTGATTGTAAAGCAAGCCAGGGAAACATTTTAATCACATCGATGAATATATATAAAGCATTGAAATCAGAACATAAGAGAAGCAGGAACTTATTACTACACAAGTATTTATTATCTCGATCATCAGGTCAACGTACTTTTCAAGGATATAGATGGATATTTGTGTGATATAGAGTTACATGAGACACAAATTAAATCATCATATCATGTTTCACAAACGACCTGTCTGTTAGAATTGAAATACGGTGACATATCAAAAATGGATCAAGTAGGATTGATCGTATGTAAATACATATTGATAAATACACTTGCACGAATGCTATACTAAACATACTAAGAAGTCATTTGACTTGAGAAAAAAGCGCAAACTGTTGCGTTGAGAAAATTAGAAACGAAAACTATATTCAATGGTGAGGGTACAGCATTAATATGTTGGTTAAAATATGATGAAAGGTTGTACATTACCTTCGTACTCCTGTAAACTCATACAAGTGGTCACTCCAATGAGTACAGCTACAGACAGCAGGGAAGCTAACGACTTCATACTTGCTCTTTTTGTAGGTATCTATATTATACAACATTTTTTCAATATCTCCCAATATTCATTCTTCTTTATCACAAAGTAGCCCAGGTAAACAACATTGATGCATATAAACATATTCTAATATCACAAAAAAACTTTCTTTTAAAATGTTCCGTTATTTAATCGAGCATTATTTTTCGATAGGAACACCATAACTATATTTATATTAAAACTCATTTAATGAAATCATTTTCTCAAGATAATACCTTATCAAGGAAGTTAGCAGTTTTACTGAACAAAACTATCCTTGGTAAAATGCAGATGACATCTGTATAAAATACCTGTAAATTAATAATTAATTAAATAAATTTAAATACTAAATGTAATAGACTTAAATACATTACAATACATAACACTCACGCTTAACAGGAGACGCGAATCCAAAGACTTGAGTAACAGGCTGGGCAAACGTGTCGCTTTTATAATCTAATTTCAAGTCCCTCATTTCCTGTTAGTTCCCGTTGCTCCTTATCGGTCATTGGTCATTGGGCACTCATATTAAGATGTCTATTTCCTATTTTGTAGTTCAAGTGCGTTCGTAGCGACGCCTATCGATTACCCCAGGATTGTCAAATCGTTGTCCCGATCGATATCGTCCCTCAAGTTTGCGCATCCGTGGAGTATATTGAAGACTGGTTGAGGCCCACCTTGGTCCCTTATAACTTAATCAGGCCAGAAACTATCGTCCGATGCTATGTCGTCGTGATCGTCAGCGTGAATATTTAATATTACACGAACTTTTTTAGGATCTCAACGTATCGGAAAGACATAAGTTTGGAATTTGCGGTGCATTGGAGTCGACCACTTAGCTTTAAACGTCAATTTTCACCACAAGAGCACATATTTCTTGAAAAAATATGTCCAAGATCTATGCTTCAAATTTATCGACACACTTTCTAAACGGAGAAACTATGGGAAAAGTCCAAAACTTCGCAATAACAATGAATATCCAAATCAAACTTTATAAAATAGAAATGTTAGTACTTCAATAGAGTCCCATAATTGACCTCAAATTATGCGTATATCACATATAAAACAGATTTATCTCACTACTTAAACCACAACTTGTCATTACCGGAAGCGAAATATACATTCAATAACATTTAATTCAAATTATGAACTTGAAACCGCCGACGACGTGAATGATTATTATTGCAATACTTAGTTGAGTGTCCTCGGTTTCTTTTAGGAATTAATACAAAAAATGGAATCAAAAACCCTGCTGTTTGCTTTTATACAAGAAACATGAGAGTATTCCCTCCTCCGTTGGCTTATCTGCCCAGTTTCGGCCTATTGTTGCCAGCGGTCTTAACTTGTCTTGTGATATTTTCCATCCATTAATTTCCTAACTTCAATTTTTGTGTCCTCTTTGATTCTGCTAATTATTCCTTATGGCCTGCCAGGCCATTCCTTGTGCATCTGTTCCCTATCGTATGTACCATTTAACCTCCTCAAGTGCTTTATGTTTTATGGATTGTTGTTTTCCCGGAGGTCTGTGTGGAGAGGCACTGTCTTATGTACATGTATGTCTCATTTACCATTTTGTTAATGATAGTATTCGTTTTTACTGTGTTTTAGCTTTGAATGACATAGTAGTGGGAAATGACCGCATTAAATCAACATTTTTGT
This sequence comes from Mactromeris polynyma, assembly GCA_032209605.1. Classification (NCBI taxonomy): domain Eukaryota; kingdom Metazoa; phylum Mollusca; class Bivalvia; order Venerida; family Mactridae; genus Mactromeris; species Mactromeris polynyma. The sequence goes on along the minus strand of JASFXZ010000019.1, from coordinate 1,552,290 downwards.
TCATTTAATTTCGTACCAGATTTTCATCATCAATTAAATGTTGATCGAACTGAATGAAATATTTCTACTGCAGAAGCAGGCAAGTAATAGTGTATATCTATTTTCCTTAAGTATGCCGTATATTTATTATTTCCCTAATGAAAAATTAATACAAGAATTATCACATCGAAATCAAATTTTACGATATTTGTAATAAAACAACGGCTGAAAATCATACTACGTACGTTTTATATCAGTCAAAAACCGAAACCTCTGTTCGAGATTTGTAATTGATATTAAAATTTGAATTTGTCTATCTAGTATCAAATCTTTCTTGGTATTGCCGGGAGGGCTTGTCGCGAAATCTATAAATCGATATGACACTTAGGTTGTCACTTACATACAGGTAATTAATACTTGAATGCTTCGATTAATTTACCCTGAGAAACAAGCTTGTATCCCGTTGATAAGACATCCACTGGTCCAGTCATGGTGATACAATCTACAGAATAAGGCTTTACCAGTGGACTGATTGTAATCTGTAGTTGTGGTCAATTAAAATTTAATTAATTCGGAAATGTGTTTAACATAAAAATGAGAGGAACAGGAAACTAATTCGAGTGTACAAGTTTTACAAGTGTAGAGAGAGAAATACGTTGCTACAGGGAACGCCACATACATAAGACAGTGCCTCCCTACACAGACCTCCGGGAAAAAAAACAATCCATAACACAAGAGGTACTTGAGGAAGTTAAAGGGTACATACGTTAGGGAACAGATTGGAACTGTTACAGTTATGTTTATAATAACATATTCTAAGATATTATGAGTGTATTTTAAGTCCTAAACTAGTGCAATTTACTTTCAAATAACGTGCATATGTTCATGTGTCAATGTGCTTTTTGGATGACTGTGCACTTTGTATGAGTCTATCCGTGCTCGGGTTCTTTAGTCACTATTGTATCCATTGCGTTAGCAGTGATACACAGTAACGGCAGTTCGGATACTGGGTCTTATATTCATATCAAACCTTGCACCACGGAATAGTTCCCCTTTATCAGTGTTCTTTGTATAATGCTTTAGATTATTTCCATTAAAATCCTCGTGCATGTTTATGATATAAAGACCAACCATGTAAATCCTTAATTAAAAATGAAAAGCTAAACGTTGGGTACTAACCTTTCCTACGTGTAAGGAGTTGAATGCGAAGCTTATCTCAATTGTTCTACCGTATATTTAATAATAAAAGCACGAAGAGTAATATGTCGTGTCAACATTTGTGTCAAAGATTTCGTCGAAAAGGTTTTGTGTACGTATTAAGTGTTAATTAGATTTAGCAATCACAACATTGCTGTTAGCCTTACAATACTAGTAAATTGCTCGCGCACTTGGCAATGCTCTCTATCAGGTCCGCGTGCTAAAGAAGGATCAGCCATTATATAACATTACTATTTTCTGCAATAAAATAGTTTGTAAAACATGTATTTAGTGTCCTCATGTTGATGGTGACTAGTGAAGCTAGTATTGTGTACAGTAAAACCTAAATAATTAGACCACCCTTGGGACCCTTGAAAATTGGTCTTAATTTGATGTGGTCTTATTATTGAGGTGGTCTTTAAGAGAAGTTTTACTGTAATTAAAACAGATACACACGTTGTTATCAAAAAGAGCTTCACCCCCTAAAACAAATTCAGAAGCACTCTAGAGAAGTGAATACAGAGTAGCCTACAGTACTTTGATTATACCTTCGATTAGAAATATGGTCGGACGCCGCTCATGTTTTTTGCAGACTGTCCTCATGAAAGTATATTTGTTAAGAGAATACCAAAAAAAGAATAGCAATTCGTTATCAGCTACTTGTCATAGTCTCTAACACGAAAGCGATCATCACAGTGTTAACAAAGTAGGTGACCTTATATTTTGGTATATTCCTACACCTCTGTTTAGTAGTTATACAATCTGCCAAGGTAAGATGATTTGATTGTGTCCTTACCAAAGTACATGTTGATTAAATATTGAAATTTATACAACATCTAAAACGGATGTTCATATATTATATCCTTTAATTACTTGTGTTACGTCTTTATTATCCTGTATGGTTAAATTAAACGGCCTTTTTTTATAGAAGAACGATGTATAATTATGCTCTTATTCTAACTCCCTTAATTTATTTGCAAACATTTGGCATGCAGTATATTTTCATTAAATCTGAAAGGCGTGTAACATACTATCGCACCTTATGTGCTTTATCACGTGGTATTTATGAACATGATTATAGATATATATTTTGATAAGTCAATACAATACATGAGGCGTATAGTAATATGTTATACACAGTGCAACGCTGAGTTCGATGATTTCGAATAACCCATTTCAATTCGACGAGCATAAGAAGATACATCGGTACCTGATATTTATTTCGCATAATAGCGAGTATTTGGATAGAAAGTTGTCGAAAAACGCAGTCAGACTGTTTGCACTTAATCGTTGGGACATTATAATTTTGCTATATTTTGGGGAAATTGGTTTTAAGTGATATTTAATTTCAAGACAAAACCAAGCATTCTTTCGTATTTAGATAACATAGTTTATTATTCTGCATCACAAATACAATATGTTCTGTTCAGATCAAAGTTTCATTCCAGAATGCGTACGTCAGTTGTCACTGTGTATATATTGATACTAGGAGTCTGCGCCTGGTAAAGAATACACTAAGTCTATATCTTATGAGGCATAAAATCATTGCTCGTACACTAATGTACGTTAAAAGAATACACACAGAGTTGTATAGGTCTGATACGCTGTAGTTTTGATGCTCATATAACGATGTTAAGCACATGCGCACATAATGATCATGTTATTGTATATCACAATACATTCGTGATTGGTTAGCTGCATAATATCATGAACATTTACAACTCTTCCAAGATTATTGCACTTACATTCATGAAACTTCATATGAACTCTAAGAATCGTATGTACTTAATGGCGTGTTCCTCATTCTCTAAGTACGTTAACAATTATGATCCTTTACTTGATACAATTGACTGTAAATCAAACAATACATTAATTTGTGTTTACACATCATCCAATGATAAGGACGTGATATTTCATAGAACGATTAATCAGTATATGTGACAGTGCACCTTGGCTTGTGTATCTTGCATCTCTATGTTCTTACTATTATGGTTCGTAACTTATTGAAATAAACTATAAGCTGATTTTCGATGCTTTATGTTTACAACAACTCCTCCAAAGTTGTTACACCTCAGTTTTGTCAGATGTAAGGGAGTGGTGTCTGCTAGGCGTCAAGAGTATGTCAATGTCATTATTGATGGAATATACAACTGATTTGAGCAGTTTTGCTCAGTATATTATAGTTTGAATAAGCAATATGTATGAACGTGTTACATCCTATTAATCTGTCTACATGTATATGTACAATGTATATGTTATATGTGAACCATAAATGTAAGAAGAATATTATTTGAGTCAAACTGTTATTTTACAACATGCATAGCTACATAGTACAATATTACACATCCATGTTCTTACTTTTGTTGTGTATCATATGATATATTGACCATAATACAGAGTTCTACGTTTACTTCGAACAGGTAATATTACCAAATTACTTTCATTCAAAATAAAAATTAAGTATGGCATAATAAATATATTGATTAAAGGGAGACATCTATGCTAATTTGAGGAATTTATATAGCACAAGTATCTCTCTTGTTATCCTACAACGGATATAACCACAACAATCCTTACTTGATGTATTCTAATTGGGTTGAACGTCATTAACAACTTTGTTTTGTTATACACGGCGGTTAGTTGGCTTAACTTGTTTTCCTGGAAATAATTGTCAACCTTACTACCCCTTACCGTTAGGCAAACAGCTGAAACCCAATCCATATAAATCAGAAGTGAAGGACATATGACCGTAGCCAAATGTCACAGAAGAATATGTCCTGTCCCGCGCGGTAATCAAACTATGATATTATAATATTAATGACTCGTTACTTTAGCGTGATGAACGGTGATTTACCTAAAATGATTCTTCTAAAATTCGTCTAAATGTAGAGGCATACTACTACATTAGATGTCCATATTTTGTTCTCGAAGTTTGACCCCGATTTATTCTCTTTAGAATGTTATAGTCTCGATTTCATTGGATTATGTGCTTTATTAACGTTGCAAAACTTTTTTTACTCTATATAGTAGTTTCAAACTACCAGAATTGCATTTCATTTCACAATTCGTCTTTCTACGTGTATTAGTTTGATATCAACGCGTTTCTGAACCGTCACTCACACTCACACGAATTTTCTGTGACTTTGATTAGAATTTCTGAATAATAATAGAGAATTTTGTACGAACAGACATGAAGCATACATGTACATCAATAAACCTATTCCGTTAGCGTTTCATTTCAGAGAATGTCACATTCAATTGCATATCACAAAAGCAAATTGTATTCCACAGGAAAGTTTGGAGTGAAATGTATTCTTCTCGCAAAATACGTAACATTCAGTGGCATAAACATAAGAGTTAATGACGAAAGTGGACAGTTGAGTCCATACGGAGCATACTTATAATTACATTATTGCATATATGACTAATTGTTGTAAATGTGCCACCTATCTGAATTTAATTAACAAATGTTTTGGCCATGGCACGTCTAACCTGGACAGACTCTATAAATCTAAACAGAGGTGTTTAGGTTTTCGTAGTCCTCCTTAATATACCGCATGCTAGGGTCGATTACATTGTTGACACTGTCATAATCGATTTCGCGTCAGTGACTATATCAAATCGATTATAACGAACTGCTATTCGTTGTTGTGTATTATCATAACAATTGGACTCCCATGAGGTCAGTCTTAGAAAAACAATTCTAATCCAATGTTTCATCAAAGTACTGAATGCTATTATGTATTCCTTTCTCTAGAGAGTTTCTGAATGTATGGAGGGTAATGCAACTCTTTCCGACAACAACGTGTGTGTCGTTTTTGATTATGATTATACCATACTAGCTTCACTAGTCACCATCAACTCGTGGACACTTAATATACTTCATACAAGTGTAAAATATTTTATTGCAGTAAAGAGTGGTGTGTTTTTAATAGCTTTCAAGCCTGTTTGAATGTTAAGGTATTCTTAATATGATTTATGTCGTACACTCTTAGGCTTCGTCAAAATGTGTTCGCACTGATATTGAAACGACGTATTACTCTGCGTGATTTAATCAATGAATATGCGATATAATATTTGAGCTAAGCTTCGCATTCAAATCTTTACGTGTAGGACAAGTTAGTAACCTAATTTATTTTGGCTTTGGTTAATGTCCTGTATTATTATTACTAGTATTCATGGCATAAATATTCACGGAGCTTTTAATCGAAATGAGTTAGCATATGCAAAGAACTGTTGCAAGGTATGTGATGGATGTGAGACGCAATGTACATAACAACAAATATGAATAAAGAACTCGAGTATGAATATACACATACAAAGTGAACAGCCATTCAAAAAGCACATTGAAACAGGAACGCATGCACCTTATTCAAAAGAAAAATACACTCATCACAATTTTACATATGAAACATGTAACATAACTGATATCATCGCTAATAAAAGGATTTTACTAAGTAAAATGAAGGGGATTTCCGGAACTCATCCAATTCAGAGCGGATCTGATTCCTGTTATTCTGATAAATAATGAATATAACCACGTAAGCATTTATAACACTAAGCTGATTTCCGATTTAATTAAATGTCAATTTACACCAGATACAGATTACAATCAAGACCACTTTCAAAGCCATACTGTGTTGATGCGAGTTATCTACAGGATACAATCATGTTTATCAGAGTGAATTTATCAAAGCATTCAAGTATTTACTATTTATATGTAAATTATTTCCTACAAGAATCCGGGTTGACTGAGATGTTTGTCATATCACTTAACAGCTTTCATGACTATATCTTGACAATAAATAGGAAGATTTGTTTCTAGATTTAAAATCAATTGTAAATGTCAAATATAGGTTAAGATTCGACCTTATGCTCGATTTCATCATTCACTTTTTATCTATATATACTGTTTTATCACAAACATATAAAGACGGCCCGTAAATTTTAACTCCTAAATCAGCCACCTTATGTTTATTAAAGATGCATTTGGTCCATCTGAACGTAAACTATTTGAATGGCCGTATTTCCTGTATTGTTGCTACGTATTCGGGAGTTGCCAGTGCGCAACTTTAATGCGCATGTTCTTTTCACTTATTGTAGTTTTTGCGTTGGGTTAAATACGTATAAGGGAGTAGTTTGCTATTTTCTTTTACGATGCAAAGATTGTTACTGAACTTTATAGTCACCAAGCACAATACAAATAATGATATCATTATGTTTAATTGAAGGATTTCATTATAGTTTGCAGTTTTCCTTCTACTTTCTTTTTCTATATACTTTATTATTAAAAAAGAAAAGTCATTGATATTTAAAATTCTGCATTTGAAATTATTAAATGATCTTCAAAAAATATTTAAAACTAACACATTTTATGAAAATGTAAAACGATAATGGGTTACCAAGTGCATTAAGGGTAAATGTTTTCAACTTTCACTTTCCATATATATTACATTTGAAACACAATAAACCACTCTTTATCTTAAAATCAAGCAAGGTGACCTATTATTTTTATTTCATATTTTCATTCAGACAGTGACTCTCATATAGTATACCAAGTTGTAAGAAAATCTCCGCGCTAGAAAAAATACAGTAAACTTATATCGATTTTGCTCTATATTCATATGAAATATTCACGTTTTAAATCTTCATTATCATAAAATCGAGCAAGGTGACCTATCATTTTTATTTCATATTTTGGTTAGATACATTACACTGATCAAATATACAAAGTTTAAAGGAAATCTCTGCATTAGAAAAAATGGCCGTATTGTAGGATACGTCTTTAAGGCATCTTTAATATTAACAATTGTAGTGTAATATCGATTCAAGTAAAGTATTTTGTCACTAGTTATGCAATGTCAGAATTCATGTCTTAATTATACATTGGAAAAATGAAAATATACGGCTTACTTAGGGAAAACAAAAAAAAAACCTTTTATATCATTACTATTACTTACATGTTTCAGCAATAGAACTATTTCAGTTCGATCAACATGTATATAAATGATGATAATAAACTGCCAACACAAATAAATAAGTACAAATGTAGACATGTTTACACATACATCACAATCATGTGTAATTGTCTAAAGAGAACTAACCGCACAACATATAAACTGTGGTCATATTACACGAGAGCGTAAGTGTCGACAGGGAACGCCACATACATAAGACCGGGAAAACAACAGTTCATAAAACATCAGGCATTTGAGGAGATGCAAGGGTAAATACGCAAGGGAACAGGGGCCGACGATAAAGGACAACCTGGGAGAATTAATGTGGACAAACGGTGGGATTTAGTGTATGGGATACGCCACAGCACAAGTCTAGACAGCTGGCAACAATAGGCCGAAAGGGGGGGGGGAGAAAATAACATCAACACGATATCAAGTAAAAGAATTACACTTTGGGAAAGGCAACTTTAACATACTTTTAAAACACATACAGCGATTTACATTCTTGGATTTAAATCGAAACTATCTATCCTCACACTTAAACGCTATATGGTAATTGCTGTCCAATACATACACATAAATTGATTAAGTGAGCAATAACTAGTTATTAAAAGTAATAAATCATTGCGTACCTAACAACAGACAGATTGTGTATCATTTAGCACGAAGTAACAATCAGCCTTATACTGACCTGGCTCTCAGTAAATAACCACAAAATATTAAACCAAACGCCTAATGTAAAATCAACCGGGAAAATGTAGTTAATAATGATACATACCCTTTAATACTGGTGATGGGGAAAGGGAATTAGAAGGGTTAAGTTGTGTTAAAAAATGTACTATATAGAGAGTTCATTGGTAATCAAATGACGTCATAATTATGTAATTTCGTTAAATTACTAATACTACATACTAAAGACAGAAGTCTGGTGAAATTCAATTGATACATACATATGCCTCAATGATACAGATAAGAGGATGACAGATTAATAAAAACTCAAACATAGTCAACCCAACTGATACTTCGACATACACTGGACAGCACAATATGAAACAAGGACAAACACTAACGTTAACCCAAAATAGTATAAACATCATATAGCAGAAAACAGTCCCAAAAGGGGCTGGGTAATAGTTTTAAAATACTCCATAAAATTTATTCTGTTAGTTCCAGAGCGAAAGTTAATGCCCACAAGTCCCGAACATAAATCTTAAAGACAATATTATCTGACATATCCAGCCATATTAAGTATTGTTTACAAATATAACTTCATTAAGTCTTAAAACAAAAGCGCTCGGCGCGCAGCCAAAACAAGTTGCGAACATCTATCAAATATTGATTTACTTAAAATCTTATCGGCAGTAGTTCTCATTATATCCGGATTATAACCCGTCATTATAAAATTATTAATCAACAAATAGCTGATCAAAGTTACCATTGTTATGAATTTTATATACCAGATCTCCATAAAAAATTTAGTTCAATAGGATTTGACACTAGTCCCATATTTTGAAATAATAGGCGGATATTTATAGCAAAATTCACGAAAAGTCTTACATAATTATTATAACGGTAGCCTTGTTTTAGGAGTATACCTGTAAGTAGAAGTTTTCGCTTATTGAAGTTACTATAAGTCATTTGAACCCGTATAAGTTGAGAAACATAGATGACGTACGAGGGATATTTCGGATTATTGCCATCGAGTGACAGAAAGCTTATAATCTCGAAGTCATAATTATCGTAAATTATTGCAGTAATAGTGTCGTAATAATAACAATCGTCTAAATAACGAGAGGTATAATTGAAAGCATCAATTTGATTCTTTTTGGACAAGGATAACATGAAGTGTATTTCATAACAGAATAGGAATAAGTCGGCAATAAGTGGAGCACGGTTAGTTCCATTGGAATGCAAACTTTCTGTTTGTACACTAAGTTTTATCAAAATGGGAAAAGCTATTATTTCGTAAACAATAAGAGCGTCACAAAAATACTGACATGAACTAGTGGTTAATTTACTGTAATTATTCATGAAACAGTGAAGTATAAAGAGTGGAGTGATCATAAGTAAAGATACATGAAACTCTAATATGTAAAGAATGAAGTTTATTTAAAACTTCCGTAGATTTGTATGCCCCAGTCAAGTTTTTTACTGGAATTGTCAAACGTTTTCAACTTTATTAGCTGTTAAACAACTAGTTAGACGTTCCGAAAGTTGTCAAATAGTCTTTGTTTTGTATGCACATTTGTACGTTACATCTTTATTAAATTGAGACAGTTCTGAGCTGTGGTTGTCAATTTATTTCATCTGCATACGATGGAATACGACTGTATGCTGCAGTATTGTCGAGTTCATATTTAGGACTACGGTGTAATAAAACCGCCATACATTGACTGTGTTGTTCGATGCATTATAAGCTGGCACAAGTACACATTTGTTATATAATTCTTGAATTTGATATGACAAACAGAGGAACGACACTTTAGGATCTTTAGGCAAGAGAACTGAATTCGATTGATAAAACTTAATTCTTTCATTGAGCCATAATTTTAACAACGTTATTTATCCAGGAAGTACAGGCATTGACATCTGCGTTCTTGTTTAGAGTCAATAGTATGTTCTTTCATTGATAAAAATCTATTTTATTAGGGTATCTATAATTAGGATCCTTAGATATCGAATTTCTAATCCTTTTATCAGTTATTAATTTAAGGTTTCCCAAAATTATATGTCCTGCAGGTTCATATAGATATTTAGAATTTGAGCACTCTCAAGAACGAACTCTTTTGCATAGATAAAACCCACAGGAACCGTACCGTGACCAAGAACGGATTCAAAGATCACTACAATGTGTGAATGCTCTTCTTTTGCAAAAATATGCATGCGAGTTATTCGCTTATTGTTTACTTTTAACACTTATCGCTATAATGATAACATGTATGTCCGCCTTGTTTACGATGAATACAGTGGTTTGCGAGTGGAAGAACAAAATCGCTAGTATTTGCGATGTTATAAAGGTTGACAGGTGCCCTAGCAACTGTGCGATTTTTAATGAAACGCGATTTTTGTCTGCGATTTTGTGATTACCAGCTGCGATTTGCGACGCGACCGTTGGTGAAACGCCTCCCGGATGTATTATCAGAGATATTGAAATCAGAAGTAAAACTATTATAATTTTTAAAAGTATATATATATTTAAGAGTATATTTTGTATATCAACAAAATCAATGACCTTATTGATAAAAGATAGTTTGAAAAATGTCACACATAATCTTTTTCATTATATTTATATATGAGTTGACGTGTACAACATTGAATTACAGTGGCTGTGTCATAAAGATAGTTTGATCTTGAGAAAATCGCATCAGCAACATCATTAAGTTTGTTTAAGTGAGGAAAGAGGTAATGAGGCCTTTTTTGCTAAACATAGTATGTCTTCCTGATTTTATCGAATATTATTTAAATCATAAATTGTCAAATCATATATACTTTTCCGTTTAATGTGTCAATTAATCGGAGTACAATGTGGTCTTCTGGTATAACTCAAGTACTTTGTTTACAAAATAGGAAATATACATCGTTATATGAGTACTCATTGAACAAAAGCCGTTCAACAGGAACTAATATGAAATGAGGGACTTGAATATAGAATATAAGCAATACGTAAGCACAGCCTGTTTAGTCCAGTGCCCCTCCTGTAAAAAATGCAAATAAAGGGGGAAAAATGCACAGAAATGATTTTGGCATAAGTGTATTGTTTAATATCTGCCGTGTATGAAAAAAAGTATAGGAAATCCAACTGTGCGAAATGCTTTTTTTGGGGGTAAAATGTAGTAAAAGGTAAACAAAAGTATGAATTTCTGGAATTTGTCTATATCAAAATCAGATTTAGCTATAAAAATACCAAAATAACTGTATTAAATAGACATTATATTGCACCATAACATACCTAAAGTATAGACACATCATATGTTGTGAACTGGGATTTTTGGGGTAAAATGGTGAAAAAATCAACAAATTAAAGTGGTAATTTCTGGAGTTTGTCAATAACTCGACGAAATTTAGCTATAAATTTACCTAAATAACTGTATTTAACAGATATAAAACTGCTCTACAACATACCTCAGGTTCAGAATATCATACAGTGAGAAAGGTGATTATTTGAGTAAACTGGTAAAAACTATAAATGAAAGTGATAATTTCTGGAATTTGCCAAATATATATTTTGCTACACAACTACCAGAATTACTGTTTTTAATCGATATTATATTACGGTACAAAATACTTAAGTACAGAAACATTGTATCGTGTGAAATGTGATTTTTGGGGTAAAACTAAAAAAAAGGAATATTTGGAATACGTTAATTTCCCGTTCATTTTAACTATAACATTTTCAGAACAGTAATTTTCAACGAATTTTATATTGCAAAATCAATAATATAAATTATAGAAACAGTTTATGATGGGGAATATAACATTAATTTGTAACATAAATCCGAATAAATTAAGGTATTTGCAACATTTTCAACAAACGTAGAAAGGCATACAATGTTAAAACTTTGCCCCGACTTACAATGCCTTTCCATATCTAATCTCTATGACATTTGTTTGAGGAATTAAAGCTTAGAAAGTAAGGTGTTGAAAGCCCACAAGTAAAATATACTTACTATTTTATATATTAATACATTTGAGATAGAGTAGCTCCGTTTCAGTCGAAATTGGGGATAGTACCAGAAATAGAGACAATGGACTGCCACTACATCAAGCGAAATGGAGCAATCCCCAAGTTTCGCGTTAATCGAACTGTAAGTATAAATCATGAAAGCGTACACCAAACTGGATACACATTTTACCTAATCATTTCATTATCAAAAATGTCCGTATTAAATGTTCTACCAAAAAGTACGTATTTGAAGAAGTCCGTATCGACGCTTTTGTAATTTCTGGATGTGGAGATAAGACACGTAATTGAACTGGGCTGCGTGGACCTTCCAAAAAGCTTGGACATGTACTAGACATATTGCCAAGTAGATATTTAGACCTGGAAAGAGTTAATGACTATGATAATTCATTTTCATCCACTAGTATATATATCTACTTGTACTGTGTATAGTGGAACACACTTATTACGCACTCGGTTATAACAAACAATTGTTAAGCATGTAATATGTTTGATTCCAAATCCAAACACTTCTATGTTTCATTATATATCTATAATAAAGTTGGATAAAGCGAAATTTTGGATAAAACATAGCACTTTGTGCGCTTCTATTGGCATATTTGAACGCAAACGTACTCGATTATCAGTTAATGTACACTTTCGATTGGTTTGAGTTGAAAATAAATGTTAGCTAATGGGTTAATTTATTGCAACATGCATAGCGCATTGAGTGAACAACTCGCTAGTTGATCATCTGTGCATCGGTCAAGCGTCGCGTAACTGTATTGTGTCATCAATAATGGGTGTTTTAACGAAATTTGGTAAGCCCATACAACTATAATGAAATTTCGCTGTATCGAATCAATCACTTTTTGATATAACGAAGAAAATCCCTAGGTTCCCAGAAATTCGTTATAAGCGTGTTCCACTGTATATTCTTTCTCAGGAATGAACGTATCCCTATAACTTAGCTTCGAGTGACGATGGCAATGCAATGTCATATATGTGTATTCGTATATCAATACTTATTTTGCCAAAATACATTAAACTCTCAACGAATTAAAACACACGAATTCAAATTTATTTCGAAACAACACGTAAAAAATGAAAGATGCTTGATAATACTTTTTGTAATACTGTACATGAATACTTAACAAACATGCATAACTTAGCTTTCCATAGGATTTATTCGCAATGCTATATAGTCATTTGATGTTTGATTGTTAGACAGATATTTAACATTTCTATGCAAATAAAACTATATGAAAAAGACATATCGTTTGAAAAATGATTTCTTCCCTTTTGTATTCGAAATAGAAGAGATTTATAACTCCATAAATAATCAGCATGAAGTTAACTTTGGCAGCAGTAGAAGCGGAAGCAGTAATATGGCTACCTTCTGTATGTGGGTCTATCGCCGTATTGCTATTAAGGAGCAGTATACATCGGTCAGCAGTAAGGGCGGTTATACTGGCTCTCGCAGTTATACCGTCTCTTGTGTCGGTGTTAACATTAACTCGATCTTATAAAAATCTGAAGACTTAAATACAGAAACTGATGCAGCATCACGGGCAATAAAGAAAAGCGGCATTACAATATTATTATAATTGGTCAAAAACACATAGTTAGGCCATTTGATGGTACATTCCTACATGTTGCAATTAATTTCGCATTCTTTCATTAATCGAGTTACAAAACATATTTAACAGTATTCAGTGAAATACTACGTTCTCTGTTCATTGGCTGACAGACATCCGTATTAGCATACGATTATTCCATCGAGTTCATGTTTCAAAAATATATTTCAAAAATTTATTTATACAGTTGTCCCAGACTATACGTTAAATAAGACTTGTCTGACATGGGAAGCTAGTTGTTCGACTTTAGAATAGGGTACATATTAACAGTAAAGAAGGCGTGCATGAACTGCAATTGTTTACTTGTAACATTAATTGTCCAACGTTAATTATCTTTTAGGGGTAAACCGTGACAAAAGAACAAGGAAGTTGTCACTTAATCTGCACAGTTGAGGTCAATCACCATCACAGTATGGACCAAATTAACAAGATCATTCATTACAAGAGAATTGGTCAGGTCCAATATTACAAATGTGTCTTACTGGACAGACAAACTGCCTTGTCGATGACCATACACAATTAACAACGATTAACCGTTGGTAATTTAATTTTTGGGGTCATTTATAGAGCATTTAGTCCAGGCCTTTAAACAGACTTGTACTTGATTAAGCCCAACTCAACTGTTGGTAGCCCGAATCGGCAATAAGACTGTTCGGAACGTCGGGCAAATGGATTTCTAGAGCCCTGATATTAATCAAAATCTTGCATGTATATTTACTCAATGTAAACTTGATTACAGAGACTATGTTGTAAGAGTAATTGTCCTTGCATATAACGCAGTGTGACCTGTTCACATTTCTCACATTGATTCATTTATTTAGAATCAATCTTCTTTGTGACTGTATCCGACACTACTGCTTGCCAAACGCATTATCTCAACAAAGTGTGAAAGTATAGTAGGGACAGCCACATTCATAAAACGAATGCTTGATGGACAAGGCACATACTCGAAGGAACACACACAACACCCAACTGACCAGAAGCAACACCCAGATAGGGGACTCAAAACAATACCGAATCGACAGGAACAATATAATCAACCAATACAGCATTCCCAACAAACTCGCAAACATGACAACCGAACTACACATGTCTGTACGACAATGTAACATGTGAATGAAGGCAACACAATCATCCACCTTGAAGATTCGAGGACTTTAAACCAGCTTGAGTGCATCCCGACCTCGCAATTAATCATTATACAGCATGCTGTTCGTTTTTGTGATTTTGATTCCCTTTATGTCTTTGTTCGAGAACTATTGAGTTTCCCCTTTCCCCTCATATAATTATCTGGCCCCTCTTTCCATGATTACGTCGTTTATTAGCTTGTCCTGTAACGAATTCCCTTCCCCTATTGTGTCCTCTCCTTCAACTCTCCTTCATTCATTTTAATAAAGGGTCAGACAATTCCATATCGCAACCTCCTCGTAAATGTTTGCTCTTACATCTCCTCAACTTCTTGTGTTTTGTGTTCTGTTGGTTCATTGTAATCTGAGAAATGGGACATTGTCTTGTGAAATTGGCGTTTCTTGTACCTACTTAATTCTTCATTGATAATTTTGGTAATGCGTGCATTATGTTGACGTATTCTTTGTGGCCTTGACCTTGATATATGGGTTATTTTCAAAATAATGCCGACGGCGGCCTGTTGAACTAACCACTAAATTATCAACAGGCTTGAAAGTGCCCAGAAATGCCACCTCTTACCTTTTTATGATGTATTACACTAGATTTAAGTGGTAACACGAATCTTATCTAGTTGACCACTTATTATGTTACTTAATAACTCAAATTCGCGAATTTCATTTAACTATTAACTAGATAGCTAGATAATTATCGTAATAATAAGGTGGTTAACACGAATTAATTCGCGAACGCTATCATGCTAACTGGTGGCAGTAATATACCACCATATCTTACATATAGGTTGTTTACACCACTCATTATCAAGATGTTAAGACGGCGGAAGGAATACAAACTGTACATACATACATGATATTAAGTGATTCAAGTAAATAACAAGAATAAGTAATTCTTATACGAAACTCAGTTTGGCTGATAATGCACATCACCAGCTTTAGTACAGAGGGTGTTTTTTTGTGA
Source organism: Mactromeris polynyma (assembly GCA_032209605.1). Classification (NCBI taxonomy): domain Eukaryota; kingdom Metazoa; phylum Mollusca; class Bivalvia; order Venerida; family Mactridae; genus Mactromeris; species Mactromeris polynyma. The sequence continues at coordinate 1,536,757 of JASFXZ010000019.1, read as the reverse complement.
TTTTGTCATTGTTTAATAAATTGGTTCTTTCAATATTGAACTTCGGTTCCGAGGTATGGGAATTTGCCAGTGCAGAACGTACTCATTTACATTTCTTAAAAAGTTTTCTACACGAAATAGTTTTATCTTTTATAGCTTGTGTGTAGATCAGTATGTTAGACATTAATGACCATATAGCGATACAGTCTGAGGTTAGCTAGCTGATTTAAACCCCCTGTATTTTTACTGACAGTTCCAAGGCTGTAATTCGCTGTATGGTTATCATTTATTTTTGTGTTTTGAATGTGTTTTGTATTTCTCTTTGACCTGTGCAATTATGTCACTTTACATAGTGTTCAGGTTATTTCCTGCCCAGTTTCGGCCTATTGCTGTCAGCTGTCTTGACTTGTCCTTTGATCTTTTCCATCCATTAATTTCACCCCTCCTTCACTATCCACTTTGATTTTCCTAGTTATTCCTTATGGCCTGACAGGCTATTCCTTGTGCCTCTGTTCCTTAACATATATACCCTTAACCTCCTTAACTGCCTTGTGTTTTGTGGATTGTTGTTTTCCCGGAGGTCTGCGTGGCGAGGCACTGTCTTATGTAGGCGTTCCCTGTAGCTACGTATTCTCTCTCTATTATATGTGATATATTTGGTCGTAAACCTTTAACAATGATGAGTATGGTAAATATAATGCCTTTTTCGGTTGGAAATTGTATGTACAGTGTATAAAGGACAATTTATCACATAACATACGGCGCGGGAGTGGTTATAACCTATGCATTATTTCTCGTTTTACACTAGTGGATTATTTATGCAAATAAGGGCCGCATCACATATTAATACGCGCTGTCAGAAATCCAAACAAACATGGCCGACTTTCGCGTATCGGTCTACGACAAATATGCAGCATTTTGCGATCATCTAAATGTCAAACAGATTCATAAACAAATGTTTATCCGAATTCATACCATTGCGAGATGAACACGTACTCAAATCCGATGCGAGTGCACATTTCAGCTTGTCTGGAGGTATCAACACTTGGTTCATTGTCCATCATCCGGAACATGGTGGAAATGTTATGTGAAAATCTATCAGAATAGACCACACACAGATGCAATCCATCGTCCGAGAAAACGAGTACGACTGATGGAGAGCGAAAGCCACTCACAGTGACATATATCCAACTATGTCAACGTAGATCTGTTGATTTACGTTCAGTCATGAACCTCCGATGATTTAACTTTAGAATGTATTCAGTGACGTCACGACCTCATGTCGTCACAGCAACGCGTGTGCACTAAATGATGAACTTCTTCAATATTTTACTTAAAACGGTAGTAAATTATCGATCATGTTGTTAGTTGTTTGTTTTGTTTTAAATTTCAACAAATATCGACATTAAATCCGGTTAATTATCGGTATTACTCGTCGTTTTTTATTTTGTGAAAATCTTTGGAACTATTTTTCTCGACCGAATCACAAAATAAGTCAATGCAGGGGCGGCAAGAGAAACGAATCTATGCCCGTTTACAAGTTATGTGATAAATAGAATCTAGCATTCGTGTTCATATTTTATTGAATTTATTAAACTCGTCGACGAAAATGATATAATGCTCGTCAAAGCCTCGCATTATATCATTTTTACCGACTCGCTTAATAAATTCAATAAAATATGAACACTCATGTTAGATCCTCTATATATAAAACTTATGTATACAATGATGTTAAATGATAATGTGTTGTTACCGCATTTAAATTTATTGAACTAATCTCGTCCACGAAGTAATATATTGTTAAAAGTTCCCATATATATTTACCCTTGCACCTCTTTAGAGCCAAAAAGTGGTGTAGATTGTTGTTCTCTTGGGGTCTACGTGAGGAGGCATTGTCTGGTGCATGTGGCGTTCTCTGGATCAATTGTATCTCTCTTCTATGTACTTAAGAGTTTTGGAAAGTCGAGACAATTTATAGTACATGTATTTTAACTAACTTGTCTCCACTCATGTACTATTTTGTAAATTACTTATTTATTCTTCTCAAGACGTTGTACTTATATTATTGATACAATAACAAATATCGTCTATGTCTATAACATTATATCTATGACCATGTTATTCTAATCCTAACTGTTATTTACCGGAATGGATCAATAATAATTATTACAATTGTACAATCTTATACCGAATTCAAGTTGTACTGTGTACGCATGTGACTTTACATTATATTATCTTTATTATATATATAGTTCATCGGCCCAATACCTACAATCTAGTAAACTGTATGCATGCATTTTAAAATATTACCACTTAATAACTTAAGTACTTTGTTTACAAAGAAGGAAGTAGACATTTGAATATGAATAACCAATGGACAACAAACTGGAACTGATTGATAGAAAACGAGGTACTTGAACTTCGATTATAATAGCAATACGTTTTTACAGCCTGTTACACCAGCCTCTGAATCCGCTTCTGTTAAGCGTGAGTGGTATTTATTTAAGTATATTACACTAAATTAAATATTAAAGTAATTATATATTTATATTGAAAAATTGATGTCATTAAATGCGTTTTAATATACATTTGTATATATGATGTTATTATTGAAATAAATATGCTCGATTAAATAATGAAAGTTTTCAAGAAAGTTATTTATATATAAATGTATCATTGTTGTTTACTTGGGCTACTTTGTGATAAAGACGATTGAGTATTGAGAAATACTAAACAATTATGTTATACAGGTACCTACAACAAGAGCAAGTATGAAATCGTTAGCTACCCTGTTGTCTGGAGCTGTACTCATTGGAGTGATCATTTGTATGAGTTTACCGGGGTACGAAGGTAATGTACAACCCTTCATCATAGTTTAACTAACATATTCTGCTGTACCCTCACCATTGTATATAGTTTTCGGTTCTAATCTTCTCAACGCAATGGTTTGCGGTATTTTCACCAGTCCAATAAATTCATTGTGTTTTAGTACAGCATTAGTGGAAGTGTTTTTATTCATAAAAGCCTTATAATATAGTTGTTAGTTGTTAATTCAGATGTTCGTTCCCGAATACACAGTTATTAGTTGTTAGTTCATATGTTTATTCGAAAAAACATAGTCAGAAGTTAGATGTGAGTTCGGATATGAGGCAGCGAATACACAGTTAGTAGCTGTTAGTTCAAATGTTTATTCGGAAAAAACATTGCCAGAAGTTAGATGTGAGTTCGGATATGATGGAGCGAATCAACAGCTATTAGTTGTCAGTTCATATGTTTATTCGCACATGAGGCAGCGAATACACAGCTATCCGTGTGTTAGTTCAGATGTTTATTCGAAAATGCATAGTGAGAAGTTAAGTTTGACTTCGGATTTGTTGTAGCGAATGTACAGCTGTTAGTTGGTAGTTAAGATGTTCGTTTCCGAATTCACAGCTGTTTTTTGTTTATTTAGAAGTTAATTCAAGAATCCACAGCCAGAAGTTAGATATCAGTTCGAATATGAAGTAGAGAACAGATATTAGTTTAGACCGAAATAAACTGCATTTCAGTCCGTCGGTCTCGATATGAGTTTGCTTATCATATAACTCTTAGTAACATAATTTATTGCCTAAAACAAATGCCTGTTCAGAAATTGTTTGAAGGTTATTTTGAATTTCATCATAAGATTTAGCAACAGCTCTTAGGGTGGTGCCATCACCAAACGTGACAGTGAGATTTCTGTGAGCTCAAATAGCATATCATTGATGTACATGATAAACAGTATAGGCCCATGGACAGACAGACCTTTGAGGGACGTCAGATGTGACATGACCTGCTTCTGAGAGCTATCTAGATACATTTACCTTTCGATATCTGTTTGACGAATACAATTTGAACCACTGTAATAATGTATTGAAATTATTTGATTTTTATTTGTCAAGAAGAGTTGAATATTTCACTAGATCAAATGCCTTTGACAAGTCCATAAAAACTGTTCGGACAATTTAATTCACTTGATGACATTTCACCATCTGTGTAACATAGATGTCAATGCAGTTTCAATTCTGAAGCCAGACTGAATGTGTGTATTCAGTTTCTTTCTTTCAAGATATCTTTTTAAATGATCGGAAACATGGCTATAACACAATATAGTATATTTCAAATTATTGCTGGTGAAGTCAGTAATTTCCGTGAAATATCAAACATAAATTACAATCGCTCAAACCTTTATTGAACTTTATTAATATTACAATGACTAGGACGACCCCATGGGGATGAATTAATATATTTTAAGATGGTAAATGGTACTGAAAACTTGACTGCGTACTTTGGGTCCAATGTGAGGGCGTGCAGATGTCCTCAGCTAATAAAGGAAACATAAATGTAAATTAATTGCAGAAAACGCACGATTTGCATGCATCATTGGGCATTATTGGCAAATTTTCTCCGGGTTTCATTTAATATGTAAATTTCTGTTACATGTATCTTTGATTTGTAAAACGCACTTCTATCAACTGTTCGTCCCAGTTAAGAAATATCTTAGCGTGTTGTATTTTTAAGGTCAATGGCTTCATAGTCTACATAACTGCTTAATGATGAATAGTTCAGAATAAGCTTGTCATTGTCGGCAATACGACAATGGAAGAACGCACACGTGCAATCTGAATGCTCTCATTCGGAATGTCTATAAGAAATATTTATAGATTAATTGCCTTTTTGTGCAACACAACTGACCAGAAATTGTTCAAAACATTATTTGCATTCGATTTCAGAAAAACAAGGTTTTCATCATTACGTCTCGTTGTGTTACGTTCATTTAGTCGTTACCGACGTTAAAATAATGTTGACTACATCGTTTTGACAATGCATCTGTTACTTAACATTTGTGGTGCCGAAATGGAAAATATCACTATACGGTCTTCTTTCTTCACACCGGGCTTGGGACCATGTTACGACCTAGCTGTGATCGAACAAAAATAGGAATCGCGGGCACATCGTACAAGTAGCGAACGTTTGGTCGCAGAGGTCGTGGGTGTTCAAAACGTCTGACATGCAATTCCAAATCGTAACAGGTCGCAGACAATTTATCGTGCTATCGGTCCTGCCACATGCCGATTGGTTGTGCCACCTATCGATTGCTCTTAAAACTGGTGGTAGGTCATCGTACGATCGGTGGTGCGCGTTGTCTTTCGATCTCCAACGATTAGAGAAGACCGAGCGCAAGATCAATCGTAGGTAATCGTGCGACCAATATTGATCGTACGATCGATCGCTGATCGCCACCACTAGTCGCACGATTACCTAAGAATGATATTGCAATCGATCTTCTCCAATCGTCGGTTATCGCACGACCACGCGCACCACCGATCGTACGATGACCTACCACCAGTATTTAGGGCATTCGCAGTATGCGATCGCAAATGGAGATCGTATCGAACATCGCCGATTGGTCGTACCACGACTAAATTGCCACCAATCGCACGATCCAGAAAACGTACGATCCGGTGTGACTGAGGCATAAGCAAGTCATACTTCATCGTGGAAAGTGTGCTACCCCGCTAAATACCGTCCGAGTTACTCATGCATTCTGTCAATGAGCAGTGAGTCTTCTGCGACTTCTACATTTACATACCATAAAACTAAATTGGTGCTGATTGAGATGTTATTATTCGCCATGTTTTAATTCCCCCTCAGTAAAGCAAATAGATTGTTGCATCTAATGACGTATTCAGCACTCGTTTTCCACCCGTTACGGTCCCAGTCAAATTCACATTTCCAGGTGTGTACTTAGAACATTTGACTAGCGTATATAGATCTAGAAATGTCATCTTTCTTGCCGGAATCAATAAGGTTATCTTATTAACATTCTTCCAATTTGAACCGTATGTATATTCTTCTCCCACATCTGAGAAATTATGTGGGAAAAGTAGTCAGTCGTTCAAAGGGTTCGTAAATGTTTGATAGAAGTTTGAAAACGCCACACGGCTAACTTGGTTGTTATTTAAACCTCAATTTTTTTCCAGGATGTGATTGCGATTATCACTCGGGCGGCTGTGTGATTAGCGAACTGCCCCCACAAAACATGGCGTGTCACTGTGTCTACAAGGGTTGGTGGACGTGTACCGGCTATAACACAGAATGTAGAGAACCCAGTAATCGCTATTGTAAACATCCATCTTTTTCCAGAGGCTCGTGTTACCAAGGTAGCGGCGATTGTGGGGGTTATTAATTGCGGCGTTTTAGTGAACTTTCGAAACTGTTCTCACGTATATACAAAAAAACTAGGATATGTTTGCATTACTAGATTCCTGAGGAAGCAAATGAAGCACAGAGCAGTAAAACTGAGGCCTAACACATTTTCAAAACCTCATACTGAGACTTACTTGCAAAGTGTTTGCCCATCACTTGAGAATATCTTTTGTTATTGCCTCTGTTTATTTTGCTGTTTAAACACCTCTTGCATTAATCCACACAATTTAGCTCTCTATATGTAACCTTATTTTCAATAAAACTTTCCTTTTAATTTATTTATATTTCTTTAACAATCTTTTATTACAACACAATACAACCTAACGTACTGCCATGCTGCGTGAACGGTATTTTAAACGATTTTGTGGAACTTCAATTTTAATTCATACATGATGACCAATCAAATCGAATTACTTCGAGGCACATTGGCAGTATTGCCAAAACATGGTTTTAATGTTTAATGTGGGCATAGCCATTTGATGCTTGATTGTAAGACACATATTTAACCGTTCTAAGCAAATAAAACTATAAAAAACTACATCGTTTGTATTATTTTTTCTCCTTTTTTTGTATTTGCAATAGTGTAGTGTTACAAGTCAAAAAGTAGATACATGTTATCAGAAGGAAGTCTGCGGTGGAGCAGTAATAGCATGTAGCAACAATAGTATGGGTACCTTCTGGCTATGGTTCTATCGTCGTATTACTGTTTAGAAACAGTAAACGTCGATTAGATCAGCAGTTAGAGCAGTTAAGCTGCCTCTTTCAGTTACACTTTGTCTTAAATGTATCGCATACATAACTTGAACTTAACCAGAAAAACGAAGCAACATTATTTGCAACAGAAAAACGACAATGAAACCATATGATTGTTAAAATCAGTAAACAGACATTATTAATGCCGCTTCAATGTATTTTCATACGGTTTGCGAAATTAATCGCAAACCGTATGCAAATACATTGAAGCGGCATTAATTCAGTCATTATTTGAGGTACAGAATATAATTATATCAAAAAAGAGAGATAATTAAGTTGCTACAGGGAACGTTACTTACATAAGGCAGTGCCTCCCCACACAGACCTCCGGGAAAACAACAGGCCATAAAACATCAGGCACATGAGGAGGTTCAAGGGTACATGTAAGGGAAAAGATGCACAAGAATGGTCTGGTCGACCATACGGAATAACTAGGAGAATCAAAGAGGACAAACAGTGGGGGGATCAATGGATGGAAAATATCACAGGACAAGTCAAGACAAGGCCAAAACTGGGCAGAAAATAACATGCACACTATATGAAGTGCAAGGATTTCACAGGGGAAAGGGAAATACAACATACATTTAAAACACAAAAATAACCATACTGCGAACTACAACCTTGGATATGTCAGTACAAATACATATCTACCATGCCGTACTCACACTAAATGCCAACACGATTATCCTTAAACAAATGGCACACGATGATTTATTCGTGTAAGTATGTATTTTAATAGCATGTACATGGTTCTTGTAGCAAAAACTACGTGTTTTGGCAGGTTCCTGTTATGTTTGGTACATATTTAATATCAACTACAGTTAACACGTTATATTTTAAAAAGGGACTTCGTACACTACTCCCAGTTTCATTCCCTGTTTTAAGGCTTTATTACTGTGTATAATGCACATAAAAAATGGAAATGAAGACGAAAAAGTACGAATGGTTTACAAACTCTCTTTATTATCATAATATTTTTAATAAAATTACACATAATTTCATTAGCAAACCACGAAAAACATGCAATATCTTAGAACGTTCTAAGAGAAATTGGCTAAAATCCTTAGAAGGTTCTAAGAGATAATGACCAAAAAACCTTAGAACGTTCTAAGAGAAAATGACCAAAAAAAACTTAGAAACTTCTAAGAGATAATGCCAAAAATCTTAAAACGGTCTAACAGAAAATGTCTAAAACCTTAAAACGTTCTAAGAGAAATGGACTTAAAATCTAAGATCTAAGAGAAAATTACCAAAATATCTCTAATAGTTCTAAGCGAAAATGACTAACAAACTTAGAACGTTCTACGAAAAAATGGTTAAAATATCTCAGAACGTTCTAAGAGAAATTGATTGAACATCTTAGAACATATTAAGATAAAATGATCAAAAATCTTCGAACGTTCTTCAGGGAAAATGACCAAATAATCTTAGAACTGACCAAACTATCATAAGAGAATGGCATACTAGCAAGTGAATAATATATACATATTTCAAAACATGGAAATGTATGCATCGACATGTACTATAAATGACAAAGAATGGCGAAAACACAAGTGCATAGTATATGCATACTTCAAAACATTCAGATGTATGTAATACTATAGAATATCAAAGCACAAAAGTGCTGTGGGACGGTACCACCCGTCTGTGTAGCCAAGCTGGCAACTCGTTGCATACACGTTTCCGTTTTGTAACTAAACAGTTTTATAATATCAAAGTATGTGTAAATAGGTAAAATGGTTTGCATGGAATATGAAATAAAACTAAAACATAAGACAGAAATGCGAAAAGAATAAAAAATTATTGAAAAATCTTCAATCCGACTTGTTCTAGAAATGCTAGATTTTCCAACCGAAATAAAAGAAAATGGTCAGTAATAATAATAGAACCTAAAAATAGTAAAACAAGTGAAATGTTTGTCACGATTGTAAATACATGAAATACAAAGATATCGGACCCTTTATGTAACGTGTGTGAATATTTAATTATAAAATGACATATTAAATTATATCAGCTAGAACATAGAGTAAAATCAGTATGCCCAGGCATAAAGTTATGATATCACTAGCTTGCCATAGGTTATGAGTTATCTTGTTGAAGTGGGGTATTTTCCAATTAATTTTCAAGGCACAGAGTGAGATGTACGTAGAAAGATGACACCGATAATTTTCGTAGTCGTGCACAACGAGACCATATCTACGATAAATCCAAAACTGTAAACAAACTCGTGTACACGTATTAATACATTGCTTTTAACTCCATCTGATATACCGAAGAATCTTCATCATCAGATAAGCCGATAGTTATTGGTGCGAGGATCGCAAATCAGTGGGCTCGGTGTTCGGAAACACCCGGAAACACTCGGAAGCCTCCGTGATTTACCGATTTATGATATTGATATGATTTCATGATCATTATCGTTCGCGACTTAATTAGCCACCCCGCTGTGTTTAGCCAGCATAATGAAATTACCCCGGGCAGTATTAATTTATCAGAATGTACTATACATTCATAATACTTCTTGTAGCCCTGTTTCGAAAATAATATATTGAATTATGAGCAGAACATAACATAAAGTTTATTATCGACTAAAGCAATTACAGCTCATCATCGTTAGCAAATATGTTCACAAATACATCATCATGTGATGTGAAACAATAAATACATATATTAATGAATAACATCAATAGCATTGTAAGATTTGTTCTTAAATTACCGATTTCATACATATAAAGATGAATATTACAAGTGATTGTATAAACAGATAATAACGAAACAAAAGACATGGGAATAAACTCAATGAATTCTAACGTTAAGTATGATATTTCTTTGGTTAAGTGCTTGTTTAGTGAATAAGGCCAAGTTATATAAAGTTTTTTTTCTCATTTGATTGAAGTGATTCTAAAACAAACAAACATCGAAGGTCTTTTGTAATAATAAGTCTTAATATATTTCCTACGTAAAAGTTCGAAACAAGGACATATGCAAGTGAAGTGAAATTCATCTTCCAAATCATTTAAATTACAACTTAAACAACATCTTTTATTACGTTGAATTTGATTTCTGTATGCATCTTAAAGTTTTGCCTTGACATTTGTTTCGGCTAGTTAGGCTGTGTAATGGTAGCTACTTAGCTTTCTAGTATCGCAAACATACATTTGTCTCTTTTCAACAGAAATTATTATGACACTTATTTTGTCTGTTACAATTAAAAACATGATCTTGTATTTTTTATGATGGAGTGCAATATTTTATACCACGGACATATAAACCATCGTCTATATTCGGGTATTTGTTTAATATATTTGCAAATAAACATTCAATTAAAAAGCAGGTTTTGGGCACTATAATCGGATCCCGACTAGTCTATGAGTTAGGAATAAAATCTGGACGCATTAAATTTCAAATATTACTACAGACATAAATGATAAGTTTTATAAAAAAAATTGCAAACAAATTAAGCTAATCTGTCATATATTGAAGTGAATAAGTATCAAATGTATAATATTCATGGAATGATCTATCTTGCAGAAAACGATATAAAACTTATAAAAAATGTGAAACCTAATACTTTGAAATTTATTTTATATAAGTTATGCAACTATTTGTCTAAATAATTGTAACATCTGTATTTTACAATATTAATAGCATTAATATTATAATTTTCACTGTTAAATATAAAGTTAAACAATATCATATCAAATATATTTATTGTAATCGAATTATAGTGTTTTAAATTTCACACCTTTACAGAATAAAAAGTCAATTTATTGTCACCCTGATAATGAACCACACCAATATTTCATTTCAAGGCTATTCTATAAAAAGTCACATTTCCCCTAAATTCTTCCCTATAAAGCGCAGTAAGTGTTAATTAACAGCTTGTATAATCGCTGCTGGACCCCTAGTGTGACCGTACCGAGATGAAGTGCCATAAAACTTCTGTCATACTCGGATGGTCTTCCGAACATTTCCGAACGTGGTAAAAAACATACTATATAATTTTAAAGTTTAAAAAATATAAATATTTTCACAAAATAAATTCCGACAGACCGAGGAATAAATCATTAACCGTTTTTAAATGGCATTAAGTCAATTTCAGAGTAAATGTTGTTTGCCTATATATTCTATATAGCACTGGTAACTGTTTTAAAGTTAAAAAAATACCATTTTACTTTTATTTTAAATAAAAGGTAAAATATTTCAATGAATGGGGAATATTGAAACATTGCAAAACCGTTTGCATTTATTTGATATCTTTAACGGATAAAAAGTTATACTAATTTAAAGTTAAAATCCTTCATAGTTCTATAAAGGCATTTTTGCGCAGTATCGATTATCGGAGGATGTGAATTTTGCCACATGACTCCACAGAAACAGCTAATTAGTTCACAAACCACTTTAGCAGGTCATCTTTTCAATATTTCATTTTATTGAAACGTTTATGATATTATTTCGTTCGGTAAACTTTGGAACTACTTTTGTCGCGTAGTAATTAGGATGTGGACGTTTTTGACATGTTACCGTCTTTCAGTCTGTTTTGTGTTTTGAAAACGGGAACCAATTGTTGTATGCCTCTCAAAATTGCCACTACTATAGACGGTACATGAGCGGTACCGTCCAATGACAAGAGAGAGCGAGAGAGTTTTATGATCAGAACATTTATTCACATGTAAAGCTAAACAACGAGTGAGTCTGTCTACAATCAGAGAGGCAATTACAATCAAACTCATACAGTGTCATGTTACATATGAGCGCTGCTATGGAATTTACCATCACTTCTGTAAGTGACGTCATTTCAAGAAAACGCAACATGTGATGTCACTATTTGCAAGCAGGAAACAATATTTACATCATATGGTCACTTCGTTTCCATATAACCATATGGGGCAAATATTGCTTACTATCAGTACAAGGTGGCGTCACATGTGACGTTTACTGTAAATGACATCACTTAAAGAAGAGAATGGAAGTCGTACAGTGGCTCTCATATATTAAGATAGATATACACAACTGTTCCCTATCATTGTGTGCATTTTTAACAGACTTCGTATTTAACATAACGTTAATGATACAAACGATTAAGATATTATAAAAACCCTGACCTTTATAAACCTCTTTACATAAATGAATACACAATAATAAGGATTTATAATAATGTCAGATTTAGTGTTAATGAAGCATTTATGTTTGATTCTCACAAACAATGCAACAGTAATATTCATTATCATAAAGAAAAACACCATACGCCAACCTTTTTCTATTGTGTACAATTATACATTATTGAATTTGCAATTTTTGAATAAACACTGAAACTCATACAATCATGTACCCTGCTGATCATGGCCTTAGGCTCTGGTCCAATAGCAAAGAAGAGTGAGTCCAGGCCCCGATCTCCCGAAACATCTCAATTTGAACTTAATCACAGCTCAAATATTTTCTCAAATCATTGAAAGTTTCCTCTAGAACACTGGAGGATGGATCAGAAGCTCTGTTCGATCATGAGTGTACACAATGCCGTGCACATGGTTCAAAACAAGAAGCCACTGACTTCTGTGAAGACTGCAAACAGTTTATATGTAACATTTGCGGAAGATATCACGTCAGATATATGAAAACACACATTAGTTAGCGTCGTATCGTTGCAGAAGTCGAAAACAATCCTACCCATAATAAGTCCAGTTCCTGATGTTTCTAAATGCCAGTACCATCCGGACAGTGATATCGAGATGTATTGTGGTACTCGAGATACCAATGTCGAGGTAACTAAATATTACATATTAGTATAAATATAAGCATGTACTTTCGTACCTATTTCTTAAATAAGAAATAAGTGTACATTATCAATTACAATTATTAAATTACAATTTAAATCATATGCTTGCTTTTACATAATGCTAGCTGTTAAATCGATTTAAACCCCCAGTATTTCTTGCTGACAGTTCCAATGATATGATTCTTGTTTCTGTTTATGTTATGAATGTGTTTTGTATTTCCCTTTCCCCTATGCAATTATGTCACTTTATACAGTGTTCAGATTGTTTCCTGCCCATGTTTGGCCTATTAAGACAAGTTGTCTTGACTTGTCCTGTGATCTTTTCCATCCATTAATTCCCACCTCCCCTTCCCTTACTGTCCACTTTGATTCTCCTAGTTATTCCTTGTGGTCTGCTGTGCCATTCCTTGCGCCTCAGTTCTTTAATATGTGTACCGTTTGACCTCCTTTAGTGCCTTATGTTTTGTGGATTGTTGTTTTTCCGGAGATCTGCGTGGGGAGGCATTGTCTTATGTATGTGGCTTTCCCTGTAGTTACGTATTCCCTCTCAGTTATTAAGCATTCTAGTGTATTCGTTGTTTTAATAAAATGTCATGACAGAGATTTTGTGAAAAAAGTAATTTTGAAAGTATACTATTTCATTATTTATCTGTAAGGATTTCCAGCAGAGTGTCAATGCTAGCAGATCACACCAACAGTTCTGTAGCAACAAGATCTGATCATCAGTCTGTAAAAACAAAACAGCTCTTTTTTATGGCAAATTTGGGCCAATATTGGTATTTATATTTCCCTACTTAACAAACAAATTCCCCTTCAGTAACATTTATTTTATTTAAAATTTTCACCTCATAAATACCCAAATTTTGGGATTCATGATGCAAATTTCCCCTATCAAAAGGACCCGCCATACTTCCTCAAAAACGGAAAAAAATTACTGCAAAACAACACCAAATGTGAACATGTGAACTAGAGCTTGGTAATTTTTTTGGAACAAAGAGCCATAACTGTGCAAAACAAAATCTGACCAAAAAATGCTGACAATATGTACAACTACGTACTTGTTTAGGAGAAATATGTCTCCCCACGCCACAATGAGATATTAAAACCGTAACCTATTGCACTATTGACAAATCCAAACAAAAACTGAAAACAAAAAGAAAACATATTCCAACCGACCATAATAGTTGTGGTCAATGGTACCTGAATCGCACAATTTTATTTGGCCCCATTGAAATATTTACATTATTTAAGAATCTAAAAATTATTCAAAGCATGCTATCAACTTACAGAAATGTTAGCAAAGTATGGAAGATTTCTGGCTCATCTCACAATTTTGTATAATTTTAACAATAGGAAATCCATATTAGTATTGTTCGGTATGACGGGAATAAGAGTTTGGTCAATATAATATGGCTTCTTTTCATGCCCGAGATGGGCATATTCTATACCATGAACTTATATAAAAACGATTCATACCCTATCGCAATGGGGGCATACGTAGCCTATCTGACACTACGATAAGCACGTGGGAAATATATTTCCCTAGTATAGTGAAACGTATGGTTATGTTAGTATTTGTAAATGAACCAACCATAAGCAAGTAACATTTTCAATTCATTGACTTGTTTTACATTTTCCATATGTTTCTTGTTATCTTATGTTGAAATTTATCAAATTGTGCATTTTGTTTTTTTATTACAAAACGGGTTATTTAAAATAATGTACTTATTGCATGAGTTTTCTTTTTAGTCTGCTGAAATAAGACTCATTTTACATTTGTAGACTGGTTTCCAGTTATTTCATGATGAAATAAAAATTGTCTGTCAACTTTGAAATATTTTATTACAAAACGGGTTGTAACACAGCTAGAACAAAGCAGTTAAAGGATAGATTGTCAACAATGCTGTCAAAACTGATGTCCGACATATATTGACAAGATGCAGACATAAGGTGTTTTCATCAATAGTAAGTGAAAACATTTATACAGACATCTTATAAAACTGTTGCTGCCTGTACGTATATGTATATATGATATAGAGTATACTGTTGGAGATATCTTCTCAAAATTGCATACTCAGTAGGCTATATTTCAACTAAGTCAACGATAAGACGCGATGACACGATGACACGATAACGCGATGAGACGATGCCACGATGGCCTTACCGGAAAACCGTAGTTTTCTGCTATGGTGTTTATAATACTTTGGGTTAACGTTGGTGTTTGTCTTTGTTTCATATTGTGCTGTCCAGTGTATGTGGAAGTATCAGTTGGGTTGACTATTTTTGAGTTTTTATTAATCTGCCATCCTCTTCTCTGTGCATTACGTGCTTATCATTGATGCATATGCATGTATCAATTGAATTTCACCAGATTTCTGTCTTTAGTATGACGTCATTTAACGAAATTACATTATTATTCTCTTTATTTCCCTTGTTAATTCAAGGATTAATACCACAATATTATAAACAAACATGACAATATATATAAACATGCATAGACATTGACAATATAGATTACAAGAGCTGTGAAGCACATCGACATAAGAAAACCATAAACATAAGGAAAGAACAAACATAGGAAATGCATAAACATAGGGAAAGCGCAAACATAGGAAATGCATAAACATAGAGAAAGCGCAAACATAGGAAATGCATAAACATAGAGAAAGCGCAAACATAGGAAATGCATAAACATAGAGAAAGCGCAAACATAGGAAATGCATAAACATAGAGAAAGCGCAAACATAGGAAATGCATAAACATAGAGAAAGCACAAACATAGGAAATGCATAAACATAGAGAAAGCACAAACATAGGAAATGCATAAACATAGGGAAAGCGCAAACATAGGAAATGCATAAACATAGAGAAAGCGCAAACATAGGAAATGCATAAACATAGAGAAAGCGCAAACATAGGAAATGCATAAACATAGAGAAAGCGCAAACATAGGAAATGCATAAACATAGAGAAAGCACAAACATAGGAAATGCATAAACATAGGAAATGCATAAACATAGGAAATGCATAAACATAGAGAAAGCGCAAACATAGGAAATGCATAAACATAGGGAAAGCACAAACATAGGAAATGCATAAACATAGGGAAAGCACAAACATAGGAAATGCACAAACATAGGAAATGCATAAACATAGGGAAAGCACAAACATAGAGAAAGCACAAACTCAGAAATAGTACAATCAAATACATATTTGCAATAAACATTATAAGAACGATGAAGGACATAGACCTATGAAAGGCATGAACATAGAAAAAGCACGAACACAGAAAAAAGTACACACAAGTGCGTATTGAACATAAACATTACAGCAAAGCATAACGTTTTACACTGAACATGCATATATATGTAGAATACGGCAAAAACGCACACATATGCGAGGTTAATATAACATTTGCACAAGTACAAATTCGAGATTGATGTACAATCTCCAGTTTGACTTCTACATGTACTATACAGAAACAAAACAAGGACAGTAACTTTTATGTGCGCTAATATATAGTCAGGTTTCATTACAACATCATGCATCATCTTTCACTTTATGTAGATTTCTACAATTGATGAGCGATGTGTATACATTTTGAAACGTAACTTATAGCTATTCGTAAAAAGTGTTTATGTATTCTTTTGGAAGTTATTGATTGGAGATTTCTTCCGATCATTAGTTGCAATTGTGTTTCATAATCACGATTTAAAAGTTCATGTATAACGTTCTGACCAAAATTAGTGTATATTTGGCTAATGAACAGATCACGGTGTGATTTAGTTCTGTAACATTCAAAGAGAATATGATTTAAAGAGTTCTCGTATATTATTCCACAAAAATGACACAGATATTTAGTGGAGTTGTCACGTTTACGGTTAATCCATAATTTGCTAACGCTGTTAGCATTAGATAGGCTTGAGCGATCTATCGCACATTCCCATACTAAAGCATGTTCTACATTAGTATGTAACAATCTGAATCTTTTAAAGTCATCATCTTTATGCATACGTTCACTCCAACATTTTATTTCGACTGTATGTATGCTTCTTTTGCAAACTGATTTCCATACATTTTTATTTGGAAATGAACCTGTCTGAGTGTAATTAATGAGAAAGTGAGATATTCCATATTTGAGAAGTAAGTCTACAACGTCGGGAATGAATCCTTTTTGCTTGTCGTCCGTTCTGCAAATGTATAATGAGAGTCGTGCGTTGAAGACTTGTTTAACCAATAACGTGTTGGGGGTATTACATAAATTGCCTAGAAAACATAGCTTTTTAGTATCTACTAGAGAACGCAGAGATTTCAAGCCGAGCATGCTGAGGCATATGTCCGTTCGTGTACGGAGTGGGAAATTTTGAACTCTTTTTGCAGCTAGCTTTAGGAATTTTTCAAGACGATTAGAATCCTGATTTCTTAGGTTATTCCATAATTCTGCCCCATATAAAAGTATTGGTATGCATATTTTTGATACAAGTGAAGCAGACTTTAGTGGGTTAATGTTTTCGCTACCAAGTTTGATCGACAGTAGCGAAAATAGGGAGGCGGTTGCTTTCTGACATGCGCTATTGACCTTGTCTATGTCGTTCAGCTTGTCATTTAGGTGAATACCAACGTGCTTGACATTTTGGGTATGCGTTATAAGATTATTGCCAAGATACAGGTTGGTCGGTTTCCAGTTTCGCGCTTTTTTTCCGAACTCAATAATGAAGCTTTTACTTGCATTTATTATATATCTGTTTTTGCATGTATACTGGTATGTCAGATCTAGCATGTTTTGAAGGTTACATGGACTAGTCGAAGACATTTATACAGACATCTTATAAAACTGTTGCTGCCTGTACGTATATGTATATATGATATAGAGTATACTGTTGGAGATATCTTCTCAAAATTGCATACTCAGTAGGCTATATTTCAACTAAGTCAACGATAAGACGCGATGACACGATGACACGATAACGCGATGAGACGATGCCACGATGGCCTTACCGGAAAACCGTAGTTTTCTGCTATGGTGTTTATAATACTTTGGGTTAACGTTGGTGTTTGTCTTTGTTTCATATTGTGCTGTCCAGTGTATGTGGAAGTATCAGTTGGGTTGACTATTTTTGAGTTTTTATTAATCTGCCATCCTCTTCTCTGTGCATTACGTGCTTATCATTGATGCATATGCATGTATCAATTGAATTTCACCAGATTTCTGTCTTTAGTATGACGTCATTTAACGAAATTACATTATTATTCTCTTTATTTCCCTTGTTAATTCAAGGATTAATACCACAATATTATAAACAAACATGACAATATATATAAACATGCATAGACATTGACAATATAGATTACAAGAGCTGTGAAGCACATCGACATAAGAAAACCATAAACATAAGGAAAGAACAAACATAGGAAATGCATAAACATAGGGAAAGCGCAAACATAGGAAATGCATAAACATAGAGAAAGCGCAAACATAGGAAATGCATAAACATAGAGAAAGCGCAAACATAGGAAATGCATAAACATAGAGAAAGCGCAAACATAGGAAATGCATAAACATAGAGAAAGCGCAAACATAGGAAATGCATAAACATAGAGAAAGCACAAACATAGGAAATGCATAAACATAGAGAAAGCACAAACATAGGAAATGCATAAACATAGGGAAAGCGCAAACATAGGAAATGCATAAACATAGAGAAAGCGCAAACATAGGAAATGCATAAACATAGAGAAAGCGCAAACATAGGAAATGCATAAACATAGAGAAAGCGCAAACATAGGAAATGCATAAACATAGAGAAAGCACAAACATAGGAAATGCATAAACATAGGAAATGCATAAACATAGGAAATGCATAAACATAGAGAAAGCGCAAACATAGGAAATGCATAAACATAGGGAAAGCACAAACATAGGAAATGCATAAACATAGGGAAAGCACAAACATAGGAAATGCACAAACATAGGAAATGCATAAACATAGGGAAAGCACAAACATAGAGAAAGCACAAACTCAGAAATAGTACAATCAAATACATATTTGCAATAAACATTATAAGAACGATGAAGGACATAGACCTATGAAAGGCATGAACATAGAAAAAGCACGAACACAGAAAAAAGTACACACAAGTGCGTATTGAACATAAACATTACAGCAAAGCATAACGTTTTACACTGAACATGCATATATATGTAGAATACGGCAAAAACGCACACATATGCGAGGTTAATATAACATTTGCACAAGTACAAATTCGAGATTGATGTACAATCTCCAGTTTGACTTCTACATGTACTATACAGAAACAAAACAAGGACAGTAACTTTTATGTGCGCTAATATATAGTCAGGTTTCATTACAACATCATGCATCATCTTTCACTTTATGTAGATTTCTACAATTGATGAGCGATGTGTATACATTTTGAAACGTAACTTATAGCTATTCGTAAAAAGTGTTTATGTATTCTTTTGGAAGTTATTGATTGGAGATTTCTTCCGATCATTAGTTGCAATTGTGTTTCATAATCACGATTTAAAAGTTCATGTATAACGTTCTGACCAAAATTAGTGTATATTTGGCTAATGAACAGATCACGGTGTGATTTAGTTCTGTAACATTCAAAGAGAATATGATTTAAAGAGTTCTCGTATATTATTCCACAAAAATGACACAGATATTTAGTGGAGTTGTCACGTTTACGGTTAATCCATAATTTGCTAACGCTGTTAGCATTAGATAGGCTTGAGCGATCTATCGCACATTCCCATACTAAAGCATGTTCTACATTAGTATGTAACAATCTGAATCTTTTAAAGTCATCATCTTTATGCATACGTTCACTCCAACATTTTATTTCGACTGTATGTATGCTTCTTTTGCAAACTGATTTCCATACATTTTTATTTGGAAATGAACCTGTCTGAGTGTAATTAATGAGAAAGTGAGATATTCCATATTTGAGAAGTAAGTCTACAACGTCGGGAATGAATCCTTTTTGCTTGTCGTCCGTTCTGCAAATGTATAATGAGAGTCGTGCGTTGAAGACTTGTTTAACCAATAACGTGTTGGGGGTATTACATAAATTGCCTAGAAAACATAGCTTTTTAGTATCTACTAGAGAACGCAGAGATTTCAAGCCGAGCATGCTGAGGCATATGTCCGTTCGTGTACGGAGTGGGAAATTTTGAACTCTTTTTGCAGCTAGCTTTAGGAATTTTTCAAGACGATTAGAATCCTGATTTCTTAGGTTATTCCATAATTCTGCCCCATATAAAAGTATTGGTATGCATATTTTTGATACAAGTGAAGCAGACTTTAGTGGGTTAATGTTTTCGCTACCAAGTTTGATCGACAGTAGCGAAAATAGGGAGGCGGTTGCTTTCTGACATGCGCTATTGACCTTGTCTATGTCGTTCAGCTTGTCATTTAGGTGAATACCAACGTGCTTGACATTTTGGGTATGCGTTATAAGATTATTGCCAAGATACAGGTTGGTCGGTTTCCAGTTTCGCGCTTTTTTTCCGAACTCAATAATGAAGCTTTTACTTGCATTTATTATATATCTGTTTTTGCATGTATACTGGTATGTCAGATCTAGCATGTTTTGAAGGTTACATGGACTAGTCGAAGACATTTATACAGACATCTTATAAAACTGTTGCTGCCTGTACGTATATGTATATATGATATAGAGTATACTGTTGGAGATATCTTCTCAAAATTGCATACTCAGTAGGCTATATTTCAACTAAGTCAACGATAAGACGCGATGACACGATGACACGATAACGCGATGAGACGATGCCACGATGGCCTTACCGGAAAACCGTAGTTTTCTGCTATGGTGTTTATAATACTTTGGGTTAACGTTGGTGTTTGTCTTTGTTTCATATTGTGCTGTCCAGTGTATGTGGAAGTATCAGTTGGGTTGACTATTTTTGAGTTTTTATTAATCTGCCATCCTCTTCTCTGTGCATTACGTGCTTATCATTGATGCATATGCATGTATCAATTGAATTTCACCAGATTTCTGTCTTTAGTATGACGTCATTTAACGAAATTACATAATTATGACGTCATTTGGCATTACCAAGGAACTCTCTATATTGTGCATTTTTTAACATACCTTAACCCTTCTAATTCCCTTTCCCCATCACCAGTATTAAAGGGTATGTCTCATTATTAACTACATTTTCCCGGTTTACTTTACATTAGGTTTTTGGTTTAATATTTTGTGGTTAGTTACTGAGAGTAATGTCAGTATAAGGCTGATTGATCCTTCGTGCTGAATGATACACAATATGTCTGTTGTTAGGTACGTAATGATTAATTACTTTTCATAATTAGTTACTGCTCACTTAGTCAATTTATGTGAAAACGAAATGCAAGAGCGAACAGAATTACGAGATGGACACAAGATGCCCTGTTTGTCTTTCCACCAAAAAACCAAATGTAATGTTCCAGTGGCGGCACTTCACTGTCAAGTATGCTACCAAGACCTACCAATATCAATTTGCCCACTTTGTAGGGCGCCATTTGGACAATTTGTACATTTATTAAATTATGCCGATAGTTAAAGATGTGCCATTATGTGAAATAAAAGTATCAAATTACAATTGTGTTCATTCTTTATTGGAGACATTTTACCCGACAATATACCGTCTGCTAGGAATCTGCTAGTGTTACGCTCGAGAGGCTCTGGAAAGCCCGAGCCGCTCGTAAAGGGCCCATCTTGAATGTTTAAGGACATCAAGTACAGCAATTGCGCAGGAACAGGACAACTTCTATAGGATATCGTTGACGGGTGTGAACTTTTTATTGCAAAATGCGTTGGAAATGAATCTCGACTAATTGTAATAGTATATGAGTTATTTGAGTCTCGCATATTTTTGTTGTTGTATTATTCTACATATATTCGACTGTTTAAGACAGTATACATTGATTCAGCGATTCTGAAATTTAATTGCAAAACGCGTTGACGTATACCATCACGTGATTTCACCGACATTCATTTCATCCCGGATTCTTGTTGAAAATCACTTAAGTTACGTACGTGGCTTAAATCTATTTATATGAAGGGTTGGTGACTTTAGATAACTTCTGTACTAATTGAAATTTAATTTGGACCTATAAGTGTGCTACTTGAAAGTATGCTAAACACTTGTTATTGTCAAACTTGTCACGTATACCATCACGTGATTACACCGACATTCATGTCATCCCGGATTCTTGTTGAAAATCACTTAAGTTACGTATGTGGCTTAAAGCTACTTATATGAAGGGTTGATGACTTTAGATAACATCTGATTTAATTAAAATTAAATTTGGACCTTTAAGTGTGCTACTAAACACTAAGATGCTGTTCAGAGTTGTTACTTCTTATGGTGTCATATTTGAAAAATAAATTAGGTGAAATAGAAATAAGTTTAATTACCTAAACTTGCTTACTTTATTCTTACCCATACCTCAATCGTTTGAAACCAAAATGTCACACATGATTTTACAACAACTCTACTTGAAATGTTTCTATTAAAATTCAATAAAAAAACAACAGGAAAACACGATGGATGGCCAGACAGCCAGACAGCCAGACAGCCGGACAGCCGGACAGATCGACAGACAGACAGACAAGTGTATCATTGTAGTTGTGGTGTCAATACTCAAACACAATTTTTACATTAATAGTTTAGTTGAAGGAGAGTATTGTAAAGCTTGGCCTATTCAACTCCCGTCATTCAGAATAATAGTAATATTCATCGACTTTCCGTAAATATTTATTTTGTATTAACTGTTTGATATCTCGCGTAAGATATCGTTTGAAATTTCTGTGATATTTAAAACAGTTGCTTGCAAACAAATTCAATACATATTCGTAGCAATGATTACGTTATGATTTTCGTTCTTTTGAAGTAAATAGTATAAGAATGGAACAATGGCTCACATTCAGATCAGGGGAAGTAACAAAGTATATACAAAACGAAACTTGATTCAGAGTTATCTTTCATTACTCGTGTTTGAAACAATCCATGTAACTAAGATGGGTGCAAATTTACAAAAAGTCCGATTTTCGACATTACTAAGTAAGGCCATGCCAAATTGGAATTTTGTTAAGCGTCCGCGTGCGCCTAGGTTTTGCGCTCCTCGAGCCAAAAAAACAACATTTTTTCTAAGCTAAAAATTCTCAAATATTTTCGATGTCCATGAATCGACAACGGCAATTTGAGTTGAAATCCGACAACGATGTGATTATTGTGTGAAAACAAGAGAATTTGTGTGAAAACGATTCAGTTTTAAATTAGATTTATTCATGTTTAGATCTAGTTTTGAAACAAAACCATTTTGTTTTGTTTTTATGATGTTTCTTTCATTAAAATATCTCAAATTGTGCATCACTTATTATCTGAGGATATTTGTTTTTTCGTTATGAGTTTGTTTTGTTGTTTAAATAGGTAGCTAGGTTTCGCGAACTTAGGTTGACGCTTAACAAAATTTGGCATGGCCTTATATAATAGAAATAAATGTTGTTATTTACGGAAATCGCGACAAAGTCAAATTTACCGTGTTTTATGTACTTAAAACCGAAAAATATGATTGTAAAAATACATATAGTTTACGTACAAGGAATATGATAAACCATAATAAACAGTAGATCTATACATAAGGTGACCAATCTTTTTTCAAAGGGATTATTGTAATGCATATTCAGACAATTCAGTACTCGTTTTCATAGTTAGAATGTAAGTGATCGTACTATGGTCGTAAGAAATTGAAGTGACGCATATTGGCTCATTCGCTGATTGGTAAAGCAATGTTTTTTCAGAAACTCTTTATTGGCGAGAAAACTGCAATTAGTGCCATACCAAGTGTATAGAGCGACTGATATATTTACGCAGCGGAAGCAGAAAGCTAGTTGTTTCTTTGACTAAACTCAGATACACGTCGTTAGAAGGAAGAGGGATATGGAGTGTTTCTCAAGGAAATACACAGAACAGTTGCAGCTCTTTTTCTACACACAGACCTCCAGATGAGACATAATAATCATGTATTTGTTATATCTCATGCTCTTGTGTATTTAGCACGTGATAAAAAACAACACATATCTATGATGAAGTATGCAAAACACCATATTAATAATAAACGCCAAGGTTGTTTACACAACCAACGTGGCAGATATAATAAATGAAACAGCGAGTGAACTGACGGACATGCATTTTTGTGAATATCATCCCATCTCTTTGGTGATATATTGATGTTTAGACTTGCAATATGTATAATATGTCCATCGTTCACTGTCACGTTTAGCAGGTTGAGAGACACGTACATTACAATCTATACAGATTGCATCAATGGGTGTTTGCAATCCTGTCGTCCCTATTTAGACAAGATGTGTTTCGCATGACAATATTCACTTAAAGCTGTAACGGAAAATCCACAACATTTACAGTAAAACTTCGAAACCTCGAACTGCCGTCCGACCTAGCAATTAGTTCGAGCCATCTATTGTTCGAGGCATCTACGGTATACGCGTATATGTCCTAACTGACAGTCGCTGGTGCTTGTGTACTAAGCATGTTGAACACACGTTTTGTTTTCATACTGAATGCACGTCGATCAATAGTCGCTGCATCATTCATAATAATACTATACATGTAATTAAAAAAGAAATGGAAGGAAAGCAAAATGATTCCCTGTGGCAGCTTATTCTCTCTGGTTATAGTCTTATACGCATGACTTGTCTGTCACATGTACAGTGGAAACTCTCTAATCCGGAAACTCTCCAGTCCGGAAAATTCCTGTAACCGGACAATTTTCTCGGTCTCGTTTTAGTTCCTCCAATACGACATATGAAAAATCCCCCACAGTCCGGATCCTATGTGCTTCGGAATCCGAACGAATTTTCCGGATTGTTATTTTGCACGTAAAATTAATCTCCCAAAACCGGACGATAATTCACCGCAAATATACGACAGATCGTATAATGACTGAGAAATGAGAGAAGGCATAATTCTTTTAATTGTCTCTATGAATATAGAACATAAGACGTTATCATCGTATGCCTTCCGTTTTGATAGAAACAAGGTAAGACCGGATACGAGAAATAATAATTATGTAAACAATTGGAAAACATTGGATGTGAGCGCAGAAAATTTCCCATTAGGTGCATAAGTCACAATTCATTTTTTTACCGTAGATCATTATTTTTCTCTACGAAACATCTTTTGAAATGAAGCTATGGTGCATTGTTTTCAAGTGTGGCGTTTTGAAAATACATCTTACTAAGTACATTAGCTTGTCAGGTTTTATGGACGGTATATATATATAACGTCGCGAAACACACATACTTAATTTCAGCTATGTTTTAAATCATTTGAATTGTTGAAAGATTCATTGAAATACTTGCTTAATATTGATATATCCACCTTATGCAGTGAAAGTATCACAATATAAATTTAAAAAAATAAAATATCTAATACATTTTCTGCACAGTGTAATTTTGCTGTAATTTCTACATCTATTTAAGAATAAACTGAACGTCAAAATCTTAAGTTAATAATATTCAATGCTTTCATACAGTTTTAATTAAACGAGAGGCGTCCATAGCGCTGCATATTCTGAAGAATCGAGCTTTCTACAATTTCTATAGCGACTAAACAAATTATAATTATAATTTATGGAAGAATTCAAATATCAAGCAATATCTAACACAGCGTGTATCTTGTACTTCGCATTGCAAATCTTCCTTTTGTGAAAGGAGCATAAATATGTATGTCTCTTATAACTTATGAGTTTGGGCTATAAATTGAATTTTAATGTATACATAAATTTTGTAACATATTGTAGCTTAAATTACTCTGCAAAGTCGAATAAAAGAATGCATTCAGACATTATATATTACATCGAGATCACGCAAGCTACCTCTAGCGAACTTATTCAAATTACTGAAAGAATGTCTTGCCTACGCACATTCAATCTCCTCTAATCCGAACTTTATAGTTTGTCCGAAGGGTGTTCGGATTAGGGAGTTTCCACTGTACATGTACAACTGTCAAGTAATTATCACGAAGTGCGAATAGCACGTGTCGCCAATCTTACCAGTCAACAACTATTAGTATATTAAGCGGTCAATATATGGTTTTGTTTCATCTAAGTCCAGTAAGCCATATGGCCCATGAGGACAAACACATATATACATATATACAAACATACATCTATGAGACGGAGAAGGAACACTATAACACACATATATATATTCAAACGTATAAAGTTATAGTTGAAGAACAAACTAAAAATGACTATGTAATAAAACATACATGCGATAGCGAAAAACATGTGTATGAAATAATGATACATATAAATACGCATATATATACTATGTTATCAGTCATTACCATAGTATCGTAACAAATGTGTAATGAAAGGTGTGAATTATTGTATTGTTTGACCTATGGTGAACAATGAATGAAATGATAGCTAGGGACCACACTCCTGTTTGAGTGTTCGACCTATCTCTGTTCGAGTGATCTACTGTTAGATAATATGAAATAAAAAGGGGTTTCACCGGGTCCTTAAGAACCTGTTCGATGTATCTACTGTGTTCGAGCCAAAACTGTTCGAGGTTTCGAAGTTTTACTGTACATGTATATTATTATCTGGCCAATAAATAGCCGTGACCGCGCTTAGTCAATTTCCATTTTATATAGAGAAATACGCGTCAAAACGTCAGTGTGCTCTCTATGTATATCATGTAGATTTAGCGACCGGATACAGATGAGCTGTATAAAGTTTCTTTGGCAATTTTTATGTTTCACAACAAATCTGAACTTTCAAATTGCGCCGACCATCTTTTGTCAAGAACTGTCCTGTTTACACTGATAGGTAGAAGTGTTCCTCACAGTTTTAAAACTACGTGTATTTACATTATAAAACTTATGAACATACTTCTGTATTTTTTAATTTATTTATAACAGATATCATCAAACTTGTACGTTCTTGGACAACCCAATTAATGTCATGCATTACAGCGTAAGGTCAATTCTCAACGGGCTCGTATGTTTTATCATTTTGAACTTGTTGTTTTTATTGTATAATGCTGTTTTCCAGACAAAAGTATTCTACGCTGGAGGCACATTTGCTGTCGATAAAACTTGTTTATGGCCTGCCGGATCTAAAAGTCGAGATGCACATTTCCAATTTGTCGACAGCAGTTTAAGTAAACGAAGTGTTTAATTTCTATTCGGGCACGTTGCCCACCGACCATCGATTCCTTGTAGAAACTGCTGCATTCTTGCAACACCGACAATATTTCCTCATTTCTCTCAAATTTCAAGAACGGTATTTGGCGACTAACACGCACTTAGACTATATGATAGGATGTTAATAAACAGACACGATTCGGACCAGTATACGGCACCTCTAAAGATAATTATAGATATTGTTTGTTCTCTTGGTGATAAACTATTGATTCTGACTGTATGGTACTTGGCAAAAACTTTGGTTATGTCATTCAACACGAGAGAACGGGCAATAATTGTCGTACAGCTTTCTGCAATGTCAGCCTAAAGCGTGTTAAATTTTGTATCCAAAAAAATCATTTTTACATGACTTTGTATATAATTTAATCATATTAGCAAAACCATTTATGTTTTCCAATTAATACAAATTAATGTTTTACTATTTGAACACCTGACTTACATCTGTGATCAGCTTTTTGCGTGTATATATTCACGATTATAAGACGTGTTGTCAGCGTATTCACAAATATCCGAAGTCCATTATATGCATTCTCAAATTTAAGAATTCACGTTCAGTATTTGAGGTTTTCCCAAAAAAAAGAAAATTTAGAAAATACTTAACCCAAGAATTACTTTCATCTCTCACACATCGGAGATTCTTGTCTTAGTGTAAAAGGAAATGCAATATGAGTGGTTGGAAACTACCACACAACCATCTGAGAAGAGACAACACTATGTAATGATGCTTTAATTTGGAAGTGTTTGAAGTGTATTCAATTCAGTTTATTTCACTCATTCCATGCAATACATGACATAATGAGGTAAACAATTAATTACAAAGATACATATATTAGGGTAATCAATAATGACAGAATAATAGTTAAATAATTGACTGTAACATTTCTAATATTAACGGTTCAATTCAATACATATACGAGAGAGAAGAATAAAAATAATAAATATTTAAGCGGGAGAGATACAGTTATGATGTCATATAACATGCATTATAATGTTTTTGAGTAATACCATTTTTTTATCAACCTGTTCGATACAACTTTATACAAACAACATTGTTATCAACAAAATCTATTTAAATGTTTCGACAATAGATTTAACAAGAATACACAACTTTCTATATTCTATGGTATTGCTATTAATATTCATTACAGATTCAAAATGCAAAATTATATATGAATTATATGTTCTACTATAACTAATTGCTGCTAAAATTAATTCAATGGTTGAGTATTTGGGCGTGGATGGACAACATCATTTTGCTGACTAAACTGTAAAAGTATCTAAAGTGCATTCGGTGACTTCATACAAACAATGATTAATACAACATATCATAGTTGAAAGGCCGCGGGACATATGACACATTCAAATTAATATACTTTGTTATACATTTTTCTTACTGACAGGCTGCTAATGATGTTGACCAACATCAAGTCCACCCATAACTGATTGTCAACATTTTTTACCACCACATGATTGAGTCAGCATGAGGGATGTTTAGTAATACATGTACCTGGTATATTGTTCTAGACTGTTCGTTCAAAACGCCCCCCCCCCCCGCCCAAATAGATGATAAATCAGCTATAAATCAAACAATAGTATTTCACGAGCTACTCAGACTGAAAGAAATGGTCAAAATTATATTATTAAGGTTTATAATTTTAAGCATGCTATGGTCTCAAATCTATCATGCCAAAGTTATATATGGTTTAGAATTAACTGATACATATTGCCACAGTTCCAAATCGAAGAAATGCCTACAACAATGTCAAGTAAACACAGTGAAGAACTTGCTTATTTGAGAAAAATTATTTAAGTTCCATATTACAAAATAAAAAAATATATTTGAAGCGAGAAGCGTCGGGTACGGAAAACGCAGACGAGTCACCTGATATTTTACCATTTGCGTATTCATTTTAAAGGTATAACGGCCCTAGTCTTATTTTATGTAAGAATATCCCACGCAATTATTTTTAGAAAATGGCATGTTAAAGCCTTAATGCAGACGTACTCTCAGACAACGCGTTTAAATTTTTCTAAAACACGAGTCGATGCAAGTATGCAAGAAAAGTGACGTCATGTTGTTGTAGAGTGCATCTGTATGAAGGTATTTAAAAGGGTTTCCTCATAATTATAGCAAAATATATTCTGTCCCCAAAAAGACTATGTGTACCTTTAAGCGCAGTGGGTGCAGTTTATTCCTTGAGACATACTAAGTAGTACTTACAATATTTATTCCTTGAAACATACTAAGTAGTACTTACAATATTTATTCCTTGAAACATACTAAGTAGTACTTACACTAATTATTCCTTGAGACATACTAAGTAGTACTTACACTATTTATTCCTTGAGGCATACTAAGTAGTACTTACAATATTTATTCCTTGAGACATACTAAGTAGTACTTACAATATTTATTCCTTGAAACATACTAAGTAGTACTTACAATATTTATTCCTTGAAACATACTAAGTAGTACTTACAATATTTATTCCTTGAAACATACTAAGTAGTACTTACAATATTTATTCTTTGAGACATACTAAGTAGTACTTACAATATTTATTCCTTGAAACATACTAAGTAGTACTTACAATATTTATTCTTTGAGACATACTAAGTAGTACTTACACTAATTATTCCTTGAGACATACTAAGTAGTACTTACAATATTTATTCCTTGAAACATACTAAGTAGTACTTACAATATTTATTCCTTGAAACATACTAAGTAGTACTTACAATATTTATTCTTTGAGACATACTAAGTAGTACTTACAATATTTATTCCTTGAAACATACTAAGTAGTACTTACAATATTTATTCCTTGAAACATACTAAGTAGTACTTACACTATTTATTCCTTGAGACATACTAAGTAGTACTTTCACTATTTATTCCTTGAAACATACTAAGTAGTACTTACAATATTTATTCCTTGAGACATACTAAGTAGTACTTACACTATTTATTCCTTGAAACATACTAAGTAGTACTTACAATATTTATTCCTTGAGACATACTAAGTAGTACTTACAATATTTATTCATTGAGACATACTAAGTAGTACTTACACTATTTATTCCTTGAGACATACTAAGTAGTACTTACACTATTTATTCCTTGAAACATACTAAGTAGTACTTACAATATTTATTCCTTGAAACATACTAAGTAGTACTTACAATATTTATTCCTTGAAACATACTAAGTAGTACTTACAATATTTATTCCTTGAAACATACTAAGTAGTACTTACAATATTTATTCTTTGAGACATACTAAGTAGTACTTACAATATTTATTCCTTGAAACATACTAAGTAGTACTTACAATATTTATTCTTTGAGACATACTAAGTAGTACTTACACTAATTATTCCTTGAGACATACTAAGTAGTACTTACAATATTTATTCCTTGAAACATACTAAGTAGTACTTACAATATTTATTCCTTGAAACATACTAAGTAGTACTTACAATATTTATTCTTTGAGACATACTAAGTAGTACTTACAATATTTATTCCTTGAAACATACTAAGTAGTACTTACAATATTTATTCCTTGAAACATACTAAGTAGTACTTACACTATTTATTCCTTGAGACATACTAAGTAGTACTTTCACTATTTATTCCTTGAAACATACTAAGTAGTACTTACAATATTTATTCCTTGAGACATACTAAGTAGTACTTACACTATTTATTCCTTGAAACATACTAAGTAGTACTTACAATATTTATTCCTTGAGACATACTAAGTAGTACTTACAATATTTATTCATTGAGACATACTAAGTAGTACTTACACTATTTATTCCTTGAGACATACTAAGTAGTACTTACACTATTTATTCCTTGAAACATACTAAGTAGTACTTACAATATTTATTCTTTGAAACATACTAAGTAGTACTTACAATATTTATTCTTTGAGACATACTAAGTAGTACTTACAATATTTATTCCTTGAGACATACTAAGTAGTACTTACAATATTTATTCCTTGAGACATACTAAGTAGTACTTACAATATTTATTCTTTGAAACATACTAAGTAGTACTTACAATATTTATTCATTGAGACATACTAAGTAGTACTTACAATATTTATTCTTTGAAACATACTAAGTAGTACTTACAATATTTATTCCTTGAGACATACTAAGTAGTACTTACAATATTTATTCCTTGAGACATACTAAGTAGTACTTACAATATTTATTCCTTGAGACATACTAAGTAGTACTTACAATATTTATTCCTTGAGACATACTAAGTAGTACTTACACTATTTATTCCTTGAGACATACTAAGTAGTACTTACAATATTTATTCCTTGAGACATACTAAGTAGTTCTTACAATATTTATTTCAATGCAATATTTTGCTCAGTTTTTGATAATTTTTACAATGATTTTCACAATGATTTTCACCATCAATCTGTCTTCAATTTAAGGCATTCATGCGCGTTATGTCTGTAAAAGCCAATAAACTGGGAAATAAATGAAATAAGTATGAGGCATTCGCGTGACTTACTTGATCAGGCTAAAGTTTATGGAGACATGTATGCATTTATTGAAATAAACCTGCATTCAATGAGTAGTGTAGCATTGAGGAACATACCTTTGTTTTGGATCTTTAGCCATATACTTAAAGGTGTATACTTGATATTAATATGACTTTCGGAGAACTATATTAAATACATTTTGTCTGTAATTCTTAACGCCGCTATAACTTTAAGATTGTATTAACATAACATTTTCCCGAGAGTATGCACACGTGACAAGTATTATAGCAATCCATAAGACATTTGCGAAATAACCAAGACTTGTTTGTGTCGCTTTGAACAATTGTTAAGTGTTTTCCTTGCATGCATGAGTTCTGACTTTCCTTGAAGAATTTCCGCCAGGTATCAATGTATTACAAGTACAGAACATCAAGATACTGCTAAAATTGTCTTTCAAAATGATTGTGTACAGACATAGACGGAAACCGCGATGTTTGAGTTATATCCACCGAACATTGATGTGAAATAAAAATAAAACGTAACTGTCTCCAATACATAATCTTTGTGCAGATAAGTATCGCGACATATCGTTATATCTACGTCCGTCTGGTCTCTTGACATTATTCACAATTTTCTGCAATGGAATTGATTTTTGCTTTCCGAACAGTATGTCGCGGGAAAAGTTCATTTCAAATATTTCTCGAAAACGGCAACTGTGTTGAAGGAGAACATTCTTGAATCACAGCCAATGTCTAACATTGAAATAACAATATCGACATAAGGTACTTTTCTTCAGATGACATGACATACGCACGACTATTCACATGGGTAAAATGTGTCTACAGTAAGAAATGTATTGGATGAAACCGTGCATTAAAGAACAAATTATGGTCTACTAGTAATAGCTTATGAACGCCATGCCTAGTTTGTCTAGGGTATATTTAATTTACGTCTGTGTATAAAAGGTAAGGCGAACACTCTATAAAGTGGTAATGTAACACCATGAGGAATATGAATGTAATCAGCAATGTACTAACTTACGTTGTACCCTTGGGCAATGAGCATGCACAAACGACTCGTGTAATATAAATATAACGGAAACCTAGAAGTAATACTTCAAAAGTGCAAAGCAACGTCAATGACTAGTCCTAGTGTTCAAATATAGACATCAAAATGTACAAAATGAGACTTAGATACATGTATATACACGATGTTCATGCGATTGTACACGCTGACAGACTTTGATACGCATTATACACCTGCTCATTGGATAATTCGTGCAGACTTTGCTGTACGTAGTTTGACGTCTAAATCTATTATGATTATTTCCCATGGTAAATACTCATGTTGAGAAATAGAAAATGTCTGATTGGCATAGAGATTGGAAAACGGAGAAACATTTCCCATATGTAGATTAATGCATTTTATTCAATACCATAGTAACTGTTGTTTTAGAAAAGTGCTTTATATTATTCTCTTACAAATATCAACCACAAATTTTGAAAAAAAATATATATGTTGGTAAATAATTGAAAAATGCTTTATTTGTAAATATACGAAATGGCTACCCAGATGTCAAGTACATCTCTAGAAATATGGTTAAGAAACTGTCACGATATGTATCGATGGGATAAAGGGAGAGAACTCTAGAAGGGATAAAGGGAAGAAACCCGTGACAATCTGCTATGTACCAAACATAAGCAGACAATTTGAGGGGACAACGTCGGATATTTGACAACCATTCAACAGTTTCCAACTTTATTTATCTCGTATTTGGGTTCGCCCCCCATGAGACTTTAGCAGAATAGCCAGGAGCTGGACCCTACGACATATATTGCTGGAGCCACACATGGAATCAATAATGTTTTAACAATGCACCAGTGATTTCAAACACTTGTACATTTTCAGACTAAAACAGTGTTTAATATTCGTAAACAGCTTTTATTTCCAAGATGTCTGGAAATTACAGAACCTTTTAATCTTAAACACGAAACAAACAATACATTTATGGAGAATATTTCTGACAAACCGAAATAAATACACCGTAAAATAGCAATACCTAGCTACGCTTTACTGCTTATACTGTGAAGCTTGGTGTAAAAACGTCAGTTCCCAAAAAGGTTTAAGTTCTGAACAGTTTCTCAATTTATCATGTATCGATTATGTTTTAATGATATTTTTCATATCGTCTGATTTAAGCATAGACTGCCTATATGAAAACTACGTACATGTATACTGACCAATAACTTAATGCTTTGTTTGAATTATCCTGGAAACGTCAGTGTCTCATTGCCACTTCTGTCACCGGTCAGTGTCTCATTGCCATTTATGTCACCGGTCAGTGTCTCATTGCCATTTCTGTCACCGGTCAGTGTCTCATTGCCATTTCTGTCACCGGTCAGTGTCTCATTGCAATTTATGTCACCGGTCAGTGTCTCATTGCCATTTCTGTCATCGGTCTGTGTCTCATTGCCACTTCTGTCACCGGTCAGTGTCTCATTGCCATTTCTGTCATCGGTCAGTGTCTCATTGCCATTTATGTCACCGGTCAGTGTCTCATTGCCATTTCTGTCACCGGTCAGTGTCTCATTGCCATTTATGTCATCGGTCAGTGTCTAATTGTCATTTCTGTCACCGGTCAGTGTCTCATTGCCACTTCTGTCACCGGTCAGTGTCTCATTGCCAATTCGGTCACCGGTCAGTGTCTCATTGCCAATTCTGTCACCGGTCAGTGTATCATTGCCATTTATGTCACCGGTCAGTGTCTCATTGCCATTTCTGTCACCGGTCAGTGTTTCATGGCCATTTCTGTCACCGGTCAGTGTCTCATTGCCATTTCTGTCACCGGTCAGTGTCTCATTGCCATTTCTGTCACCGGTCAGTCTCTCATTGCCATTTCTGTCAAGGGTCAGTCTCTCATTGCCATTTATGTCACCGGTCAGTGTCTCATTGCCATTTCTGTCAAGGGTCAGTCACTCATTGCCATTTCTGTCAAGGGTCAGTCACTCATTGCCATTTATGTCAAGGGTAAGTCTCTCATTGCCATTTCTGTCAAGGGTAAGCCTCTCATTGCCATTTCTGTCAAGGGTAAGTCTCTCATTGCCATTTCTGTCAAGGGTAAGCCTCTCATTGCCATTTCTGTCAAGAGTCAGTCTCTCATTGCCATTTCTGTCAAGAATCAGTCTGTCATTGCCATTTTGTTTATTCCAAGCTTCCTGTCTTCAAGTTCCTCTGTCACATGCGTGCCTTTGTACATGTGTGCTAAACTTTGGCCAATTGTTACTGCCCGTTTACCCATCTATAATGGTACGTGTGTTGGTCACTTAAAAGTAGCCACATCGGTTTGATGTTGTTTATGTACAGACACATATGATACGAAACTACAATAGCTCCTATATCACAAGTCTGGCATTGTAATGTGTCAAAATCTACAGTTGTAATAGATGACACTAGACCATAGAATTGCAAGGAAGTTGCATGCTGATCATTTGTTATTACGAACGTGCTAACTGTTTCCTTATGTCAGACACTTTCTGAGACGTAACCTATTGTCGATCTTCGCAAGTAAAGACTTAATATAAAATAATTGTGATATAGTCGTGCTATTAAGGAGGTTTATGAATAAAATATTCTATTACGGCGATCATTTGTTGAATCGTCCAATATATATTTATAGGCAATAAGTCTGCTGTCGGGTTTCACATGACAGTATCTCCCTGTGGAGTTTCTGTTCAAGTGAATTTGGCATTTCTTGTGTAAAAATAAGTGTGCTTGTGTATGCGGCCAGTAATATAGCCATCTTTTTGTCTAAAAATACCACCAGTCAATTGAATCGATCCAATATAAACTGCAGATGTCACAAACACATTATTTACTGCATTTAGTTTGTTTTCTTTTTCATATCTACTCCCATTGTCTTCTTTCATAGTATTATGTATAATGCTTTTTATTATTCGAATGGTGTATAATAAAACCCGTATATCCGAACTGCGACCGTACGGCCGGACAGGTATAGGCATCGCTGAAATTTAACATGAACGTGTTACAATTATGATATCAATTATTGGGTTCTCATGCGTAAATATAATATTAGCATATCGGATGAGGTGAAAACATTCTGTATTATTTTAGCGAATTTTATGAGGTAGAAATATAAAAGTAAGTTGGACATTTTGTATAATTCCAGCAAAATAGATGAGATAAAAAAGTAATGACGACATTCTGTGTTATTCCAGCAAAACCGATGAAGTAAAATGTAATGTCGACATTCTGTGTTATTCCAGCAACATGGATGAGATAAAAAAAGTAATGACGACATTCTGTGTTATTCCAGCAACATGGATGAGATAAAAAAAGTAATGTCGACATTCTGTGTTATTCCAGCAACATGGATGAGATAAAAAAAGTAATGACGACATTCTGTGTTATTCCAGCAACATGGATGAGATAAAAAAAAGTAATGACGACATTCTGTGTTATTCCAGCAACATGGATGAGATAAAAAAAGTAATGTCGACATTCTGTGTTATTCCAGCAACATGGATGAGGTAAAATGTAATGTCGACATTTCGTATTAATCCAGCAAATCAAATGAGTTTAAACATAAAAGTGATGTCGACATTATGTTTTATTCTAGCGAGTTGGGTAAGGTAAAATTCATGTATATATAAAGTAATGTCGATATTTTCGTAGCAAATTTGGTCTTTGTGACAATATTTCATCGAGGATAACCCGCTATAAATTTACCTAACACACACTTGTCCACGTAACATGGTTTCTAATCTCCGATGAGAGGTTTGTGGAAGGAAAGCCATAAGTAAATTGTAATATTCTAGGACAATATAGACACAAAGTCAATATCATAATGGTATGTGTTGCTGTAGGAACTAGTATTAAATAAATAAGAAATGGCTTTGCTTGCGGGGTATATTATATAGTGGAAACAGAAAGACAAACATCGATTTCTGTTTCTGCAAATTACGCCTTAGCTATTGAATATCGTTATTAATGTGTAAGTATTTTCACTTAACCAGACATGGGTTCCAGATAATTACTAAGCATTGAACTATGGGGAATACGAATGAAATACGCAACACTTTCTTGTTGAATTAACTATCAGTAGATTATAGGGCTGGTGGCTTGTATATTGTACGTTAGCTTATTGGCTAAACACTAAATAGAAGAAATAGTTTCTTTATGTCATGAAATAAATAGTAAATTTATATCAAGGCGACAAATATGTTACATTGGTACAGTTTATCGTTCCTCCAGGGGTATTATAGTTAATACAGCCGGGGTTCGTACAGCACTTCTATAAATGTGTTCAACTTGAAGAACGGATGATGCTTTTGTATTTGGCCGGATACTCGCATTGAGCAAAACACCATGAAGAACAATCTTTTCACTAGGGATTGCAATCCAGATACTATTCGTTCTTATTACTATAGTCTTCCCTACGATTAATCCAGGTAATTACGTTGTATGACATACTTTACTGCAATGTGTCTTACCATATCGTACTGTGTTAAAGCATACATTGTTGTGTCGTGCCTAACCGAATTGTGTCTTACCTAACCGAACTGTGTCATACCTCACTTGACTGTGTCATAACATACCGTACTGTGTCATACCTTACTTGACTGTGTCATAACATACCGTACTGTGGCATACCTCACTGGACTGTGTCATAACATACCGTACTGTGTCATACCTTACTTGACTGTGTCATAACATACCGTACTGTGGCATACCTCACTGGACTGTGTCATAACATTCCATACTGTGTCATACCTCACTGGACTGTGTCATAACAGTCCGTACTCTGTCATACCTCACTGGACTGTGTCATAACATTCCATACTGTGTCATACCTCTCTGGACTGTGTCATAACATTCCATACTGTGTCATACCTGACTGGACTGTGTCATAACAGTCCGTACTCTGTCATACCTCACTGGACTGTGTCATAACATACCGTACTGTGTCATACCTCACTGGACTGTGTCACATCATTCCATCCTGTGTCATACCTAACTGGACTGTGTCACATCATACCATCCTGTGTCGTACTTCACTGGACTGTGTCATAACATGCCATTCTGTGTCGTACTTCACTGGACTGTGTCAAAACATGCCATACTGTGTCATACTTCACTGGACTGTGTCATAACATTTCATACTGTGTCGTACCTTACTGGACTATGTCAAAACATGCCATTCTGTGTCTTACCTTACCTGTCTTTGACGTACAATGCAATACATTACTACACAACGAGTAACTATACTGTGCACTACCTTACCACAATGTGTCGTTCTTTACTGTACTGTGCACTACCTTACCACAATGTGTCGTTCTTTACTGTACTGTGCACTACCTTACCACAACGTGTCGTTCTTTACTGTACTGTGCACTACCTTACCACAATGTGTCGTTCTTTACTGTACTGTGCATTACCTTACCACACTGTGTCGTTCTTTACTGTACTGTACACTACCTTACCACAATGTGTCGTTCTTTACTGTACTGTGCATTACCTTACCACAATGTGTCGTTCTTTACTGTACTGTGCACTACCTTACCACAATGTGTCGTTCTTTACTGTACTGTGCACTACCTTACCACAATGTGTCGTTCTTTACTGTACTGTGCATTACCTTACCACACTGTGTCGTTCTTTACTGTACTGTACACTACCTTACCACAACTGTCGTTCTTTACTGTACTGTGCACTACCTTACCACAATGTGTCGTTCTTTACTGTACTGTGCACTACCTTACCACAATGTGTCGTTCTTTACTGTACTGTGCACTACCTTACCACACTGTGTCGTTCTTTACTTTACTGTGCACTACCTTACCACACTGTGTCGTTCTTTACTGTACTGTGCACTACATTACCACTATGTGTCGTACTTAACCGTACCGAACCAGAATGTTAAGTACATGATTTTACCATGAAGAAAAGCGAGGCATAGTATATTTTCACAGCAAACATGCGTGTTATGAGCCGATTTATGATACTGGTACATGTTGACACGTGACGCAGGTAGTTTAGGACTTCGATCGCCTTGTGTCTGGTCATTATGTTTGGTCAATAAAACTCTGCACTCTGGTATTTTTTTCTCCTTTTGTCAATCGACGCGATCATTTCATTTGTAAAGTCAATTTCGTTGCGACGAATACAAATTCGCGAATATATTTGCTTGAAAAACAGTGAATGGTCGCAGTATCTTATCAG
This sequence comes from Mactromeris polynyma, assembly GCA_032209605.1. NCBI lineage: Eukaryota > Metazoa > Mollusca > Bivalvia > Venerida > Mactridae > Mactromeris > Mactromeris polynyma. The sequence continues at coordinate 1,498,003 of JASFXZ010000019.1, read as the reverse complement.
ACAAAATGAGCGGACATGCAACAGACAAACCCTCACAATCTTTTGTGACAGACTCGACACTAAGTAAAGGATTGCGACATTAATTTGTCTCTATACCGAAACATGAAATAAATGAGCTCTTAGAACATTGATTTGCAAAACAAAACTAGTCCTGCGTGGATGCAGAGAAAGGTCCTGTTAGTCACCGCCCCTGATATTTTGACAAAACAGGATTTTCCTTATTTTATTCTGGATTTAGTGGGGACCATATTCAAGTGCCTCACTGTTTATGACCCAAGAGTAACTAGCAAAGGCAATGTTTTGGAAATATCTAGGGACTCCAAAGGGTGACGTAGATCCTCTGCCTTAGTGGGAGCTGGGGCACCTTGTGATAATTGCTGGATCCGCGCGTGCTTGTGTTACATGTTTGACTGATACAATAATGTGTTATGTATTAAAAATGACTTCAATTTCTGTGCATGACAAGTTTGATTAGAAGTCACTGAAACTGTTGTTTTCCTTTTAAGCCATCTATTTTAGTGACAAGGATGGTTCTTCGAAACAAAACGACATGACATTAAGTCATTATTAGAAGAATATGGCGGTATACATGTACTAAATATTTCGCTTAAAGCAATGAACAAGATGACTCTTACACTATATGTTGTTGTAACAGGGATGTAACACTGTGATAAAGTAAACGTTACAATTACAATATGATTATGACATCATATACGCAATGCGTTAATTACAATATAATTACTAAGTCTTCGTGGTAATTATTACAGCCTCAATATTACAACATCACTATAACAACATGGTTTAGTAGGATTAGTTAAACGGTATTATAAAACATGCACAATAATAGAACCATCGACATAATATCGTTTTACATGTCGATTACGTCGATGACAATATGGGTTGTCCGATACAGATACCATATACTCCGCGGCCACCGTATACGGAAAAGTATGGCATTAAGTACAGATATATATCAACGAACGACTTACAGTGGTAAGATAACCCATTATTTTTTTATGAAATTATACATTTTGAAATGTCTCATAGCCAGTACGAGCGATAGATCATTGAAGTTTCCTACAGTCACGTGAGTGTGAACAGTAATACTACATTTTCTTCAAGTATCAATAACCCGACGGATAAACATTATAGACGTACACTTGTTCTTGGATGATTGGAAAAAGTGAAGGATTTCTGGGCAAATTGTCATAACAACAAGGAACTTTAATCTGGCACTCGCACTGGCTACATCGGTACTTTTTTATATAAGTATGATTTTGTTACAAATAAACAGGTTTTTTGAACTCCCTCCATCGTCTGTTTTCAAATAGTCTGTATTAAATGCCGTAAATATCGTAATGTTCAGTGGACGATGTCCACGGTAATATATACAATCGTTCGGGGGCATGTAAAGATATGTCCAGTGTATGTGCCGTACTGAAAATTAACCGCAAAAAATGAATCCACGATATCTGCAGCGAACCATACAAGTTGTCCCGGATACTGATTTATATACACGCTATAATAGCCAAATATTGTGTGTAAATCGTGTAAATGGGCTTCTTTTGACAGATGTGAAACAGCCAACACGTGCATACACATCGTTGGTCTTTATCTACGGTAAAAACCGTCAGACTAATGCTTCACCTCAAATTGTAATTATATTGTTTTCTTCAGTGAAACCGTATATATCTCGAGGGCTGAGGGAAGAGAAGCTATACTTAGTACACTTTTTTCACTTACAGGTCTCCAGTAAATGCTGATCCAAACGGAAGAATGTAAGGCCCCTCCAATGACATAGTGGACAGAGTATATCACTTAAAACTTCCTTAAAATGGCACTTCCATATCGTCGATTTATTTATTGGCTTGTATAAGTACCTGTTACCAAACGACAGCGTGTTACCCGGACTACAATAAGACACGCCCATTTAGCAACTGATAATTCAGCGCATAACAGCGCACACTTGTTTAATTGGCCGATGAACATAGTATACATGGATATATTGCAAAGCGATTTTCTGAACTCTATGTATTCATCACAGACACATACGTATATAGATACATATTTAAAGAAACAGTTTTAAATGACTCATCCTATTTTTATTTTTAATGATGCTTGTAAACAATATGTAATCGTTAATGTATTTGTTGTAGTGGTTGTATAGTAGCTATGTGTACACAAGCCACCAAAACACTATGCATGCCTTGCTAGCAACGACAAACGCTATCATACAATTCTAGACAAAACGGTCGAGGTACTCAGACACTATCTTAATGCACAAAAATAATTGAAAATGACTTGCATATAAAAGTTATTTATTTCACGGCAACACTCCACGAGAATGTCGATAAATAGACAAAAACACAGGCATACACACATGAGTGCTTGATGGTACATTGTATCTTGCTAATATCATTCTTATCTTGTTTCAAAGGAGGCATTATGTTCCTTAGGAGACGTTCAGACATTTTCGTAATATCCTGAAACTTTATACACAATGTCTGCTTCTCCATGAGGTACAGTAAAGAGCTAATAATATTTCTATTTATGGCAAATATAATCATCAAATTGTCTGCAGGGACCACAGTTGCTATTCTAGCAAATATCATCAATTAACTACCGTAAAACGGACTGTCGTAACTAGTTATGTATTATTTAATGATCCGGTAGTTGTGGCATGTACTGTTATGCTGAATGGATGAGATATATCCCTTGTTATGTGCTGTATATCTCTCATATACTTGTTGGACAAGTTTATTCATTTTCATCAAGAGGGTCTAAAACCCCTACAGCAATTACATTGTACGTGTACGTATTTTACGTGTATATACAATTATATAATGAACATTACTGTATTTTATATCAGATTAACACGAAAAAACATTCCATTAACACTATCATGCTCGTATAAAAACGAATATTGCTCCTACATTGTTTTGAATTTTATAAATACAATGTATTGATGTTTACTGACTCATAACCAATGGTATGTTTGAAATAACAATAAGCCGCGGCCGTGGTCCAGTGGTCCAGTGGTTAGTCCGCTGGACTTGAAATCCGGCGATCCGGGTTCGATTCCCGGTCGCTGCAGGTCATACCCTTCCATGAAAATTTGACAAAAATGTCGATTTTCCTCCACATGTGGAGAAGTTGCCGGCTCCTTGTGGAAGGGTAAGTTAGATTTCAGTCCAGGAAAAACTGGTTAGGTGAACCGGCCGCCGTATATAACTGAAGTATCGTTGAGAAACGGCGTTAAACCCGATGAAACAAACAAACAAATAACAACAATTGTTACAATAAATTAAAGGTCACCAATGGGTTATTCACTGTTAAAATAAGTGAGAATGGAATACTATATAGTAGACCCAACCCTGCCATGGTCCAGGAACAGCTCAGGATTCATTCAGGGAATCGATAAAACAACAACATTAATTAAACTGAATATACACAGATGCTTTAAAATCATACTGCTATATAATTATATACATGATTTGAGACATATTTACATGTAGTTCATACAATAATGAATAACTTAATATCCTTATTATAAATTGTGTGTCTTTAAAATCCAACCAATGAAAAGTGCTAGTTACGAATTGCCAACAGTTATTAAAGAATCAAATTGTCATTACAGTAAAATCTCACTTAAAGACCACCTCAATAATAAGACCACCTCAATAATAAGACCACCTCAAAATTAAGAACACAATTATCAAGTCCATTTTCACTGTTTTGCTTTCTATTCAACCTTAATATTAGGACCACCTCAATATTAAGACCACCTCAAAATTAAGAACACAATTTTCAAGTCCATTTTCACTGTTTTGCTCTCTATTCAAGCTTAATATTAGGAACCACCTCAATATTAAGACCAGTTTTCAAGGGTCCCAATGGTTATTATTTTATTATTGAGGTTTTACTGTATTAGTTACGCAAGAAATGCAGACAATATGTGAAGAACAGAATGGCTAGTAAATCAACTATACATTTTATTTATACAATTGTTTAAGAATTGAATCCATACTTAGCAATAGCCGGGTCTTGCGATTTTCATATTGCTTTCACTGGAATACCTAATTTAACCTTGTTGAAAACTACTAATCATACGATGTCTGGTAAAATTGATCAATAATGTAGATCGATCATCACATACAAAAGTATTGTTTTGACTTTATTATTATGAATTATGGAAATAAGCAAAACAAAGGGGCATTTGGTACGTCGCATCTTCAAGTCGACATGTTTCATAAATTGCTAGCTGTTATGAAACCCAGCTATGTAATCTGCTTTTCCATTGCATATAAATGATTTATCAATTATATGTCTCGCAAATATATTATATTAACCTTCCATATTTGGCGTCAATTCAGAGAAAATCAATACATTTAACAAAGGCATTCTTAGTAAACAGAATGATTCACTTGCAATGAGAACAATGCTTATGGTAACTCGACTCTTTATTCTCATCGAAGCAAAAATTGAAAAGAAAATTCGAATGATGTTGTTGTTGTACGGACACAGAGAATATCGGTGTTTTATAATGCAAATGAACTACACTTAAATGAGCATCAATGAGCGATAAATACCAGTGGTGATATTTTGCTGAGAATTCAGAAATTCGAAGATTTGTCTTTTGCAATTCCAGTAAATGGGCTTTGCGGCACATAAACAGCCGGGATCACGTGCTTGTTTCTAGCTATTAGGTTTGGGGAAGACTCCTGGTGCCAATTCAAGCTTTATTTTGGGCGCATGCCGGGCACCTGGGTTAGAACCACAAATCGTTTATGTTAACTCGGGTCGACATAAAATGTGAGAGGTTGTTGATGAATACTTGTGATTATCCTAAAACAAAACTTAAAACTAATGCAAGCGCTATAAAGTCGATGTTGGCGCCGGCAAACGATATCCTATTTTGATAATATAATGTTTGCATACTATGTGAACGGACATGTGTAGATGGCATTAGTTCATGATATCCTTGTAAGCAGTGTTCATAGCACGTACACATGATATGCAATGATTCATTTTGTCTTAGACGATCGAATGTTGTTTAGATCGTTTATGTCGTCTCCCCATGTATAGTTTGATTGTTACAACATTCCCCTCTTTTTATTTTATACCCATTTTCATACGCTTCAGACATATATTATATACCCATTCCCCTTTTTTTCATTTTTCCCTTTTCACATGTGTTTTGGATTTGTCTAAAACGTCACCAACATTCTTGATGCTATTTCTTGCCCTATGTATCCGTGTGGGAGACCCTGCTTTGTGAATCAAACTGTTCCTGACTCAAATGTTGTCACGTTCACGACTCTCGGTAAATCAGCACACAATTTTATATGCATTCAGTTCACGTTACACTGATACACTTTTCGTTCAACGACACAAACCCGGTCGGAAAGAATTTGCACATTGCTATACTTACCATATTCAATAATACGACAAATTCAATTCAACGACTTAAATCTAGGGAACATTCATGGTCAGTTATAACAAGAGTGGACTGAGAGACATCGAATGTGACAGTATAACATATAGTACCACCTAACAATCTCAACAGACAAAGGTGTTTGACACTATGGCTTGGTTTTATTGTCGTAAATTAACTCTCCTGATATATTATCTCATACAATGATTGATGCTTGTATGCATTCTTAGAGTTTCATATAATTAGTAAAGATCAGAAATACATAAAGAGAAGTTGACATTGTTTGCGTCATTTAGGCGAAAGATCATCGAGATTCAAGACGGTAATAGAAAATGGATGCGCGCGCATCTCCGTTAGTGATGAGGAGAAACATCATGGAAACCACATGTAGACAAGCAGCAAAGTCTCTGGAAATTTGCTTTTAGCATGAAACAATGAAATCATGTTTGAAAGTTGTAAGGCCAACCTGGTTTGTAATTTGGTTAAGCGTCAACCTTGGTTCACGAAATCTAAGCAACCATGCAGCTATTCGAAAAAAACACACCAAGTCGTTTCGAGAAACAGTCAAACCTGTCTGTAAAGACCACCCATGGGAACAGCAAAATGTGGTCTTTGTATAAAGGTGGTCTCTATTAAAAGATTAAATATCATTGAAAATGGTCTGATGGGAGATAAATTTGGTGGTCTTTGCAAACAGGTTTTGCAATAGTGGTCTTTGTTCGCAGGTGGTCTTTAACACAGGTTTGACTGTATTTCTAAACTACATGTTCCTTTATAAAACATTTAATTTAAAAATCTGACAGAAAAAATGTCTAGTTTTCACTCACTATTTTCAAACATGCAAGTTAGCAAAATGGCTATTTTTTGGCTCAAAGAGCTTAAATATAAACGCAGGCGGGCGCTTAACAAAAATATAAAACGACATGGCCTAACTGCATACTAATCCAGTGTGAAGATAAACTACATAGTGCCTGTTTCATGCAGACTTATACTAGCCTAATCTGATGATTGGGCATTTTACTTGTCAATATTTTGTCATAATGATTTTAACGCAAACAATACTTCATAACAGCTTGCCAATTGAATATGTTACTCATGACAAGTAATTTATCACTAAAGCATATTTTCCTTGTTTTGTATTTAAACTTAAGTCTATAACTTGATTATGTTTACAAAACTCGCTACTGGCAAAACTGCTGATGATCAGTGCGATGTTTGTGTTATAAGAAACGTAGACATAACCATGTTTGCCAGTTTCCTTTTGGCACAGCTACCATAGAAACAAGAATATAAAGAATGGTAAGAACGTATGGAAGAGAGAGAATAAGTTGCTACAGGGAACGCCACATACATAAGACAATGCCTCTCCACACAGACCTCCGAGAAAACAACAGTCCATAAAACGTGAGGCATCTGAGGAGGTGCAAGGGTATATACGTAAGGGAACAGGGGCGTATGAAATGGCCTGGTCGACCATAAGGGAGAATCAAAGAGAACAAACAGGGAAGGGGAGACCTTCACGCATACTGAAACTGGGTACTCTCCAAAGCCTCATAGCAGTTAGTAATGATATAACGTTAATCATTATTGGTACATTCATTAAGTCTCATAAGACAATTTGAAATCATTTCCTTCGTAAATTTTGTTTTGATTGCACAGTGAAATGTGATCTGTATTCCTTCGTCGTTAATTTATCATATGCCTTTCCATGCGCCAAAAAGCCAGACATACGAAATTGCATCATCTTACCGAAAGATATCTAATTGTGCAAGACTCTGCAATATTAATTGTATGCACTTTCATTTTTGCCAACCTTTTGGTATTTCCCAGCAGTTGAATTGGCATGTTTCTATACAACTATTGTGCAGTTAGTCTAGGAATATAATCACATAGGAGCCCTTGGATATCTCATCTCTATACCACATATCAAGTTAAATCCTACAACTATTGTATTACATCAGGGATCGGTTACTCAATTTTATTATATACAAATTCAAGTACAAGAGTATTTTTATTATGATATTAATGATATCCTTCCGCAGGAATTGCTGTATGGGGATGTGTGTTACTTGCAGAGAAACTGGTGAGTTTTCGTTAGTGAAGCAGGAACTCTGTTATTGTCAAATAACTGTCGTGTATAACTATAATACAAATATACATTTAAACAAGAATATATCTTTACAGCGATGATCGGCACAAGTTGAAATAAGCGATGATGTTGTAGTTTTATTGGTTATGACTTTAAATCACGACCACATGTTAATTAAATCAATAAATACATTTTATTTATAGGTACAATGTACTTAACACTGCGATATCAATTCGTCAGTAGTTAAAAGTCTAGTTACTGACCTTAAGGATGTGTAGCTCAAACATAGACAATCATTTCTACATTCAAACTATAATTCAGGAAACAACTATTCTCATTACTTGAGCAGATGAATTTAACCATTCCATTCGGACGTTTACAACGTTTAAAATTGAACAAGTCAGCGTCCAGTTTATAAACGCAGTTCGACCGTCTAAATTTTGCTTCGGCTCGATTGGCTCACGCACCACTGTGACGCAAGTTCCAAAAGGGATTTAATACGGCTGTGCCAAAAAAAGGCGTAAGCCTCAAACAAAGATACATAAATGGTAGATCTAATTTCCAGAAATTGATATATAACATGACGTATAATTTTCAGCTAGATTACATTAATAGTGATCGATCTGTGACAGTTCCTCTTCCAATCCGATATAAGTCCAATGTGTTCAGTTTCTCCCGTACGATGTAATTAGAGATAAGTTAAAAAGTTTTCTTCAGTGTTTGTGATATCGTTGGCATATTGATCATGCTTGTTATCATTGATTTGCGTTCTGCACTTCATTTTGACTGTGGACACACAATAAAACAGTAAACAAATTTTATAGTCGTGGGAAAAGAGATTTAGTCATACATGGCGCAAACTTCAGGTCGTCATAGCGACACTGGCATCCGAAGCATGTACCTTAATCGGTGAACCTTTTGTCTTTCTGTATTAGGAGTTTTGATGTTTTAATCTTGTTTCTTTGTATATGTTTACTTGTTTACATTAAAATATATTCATTTTACATGATGAAACATTCATGTTCCCGCCCCCTCCACTACGACGTATTATTACTGACTTTCATGACTTGTTCCGTGATGTATGCATTCCATTAAACTTGTCAACTCTAAATTATCCTTAATCGTGTTATGGTTCGCACGACCATTCCTTGCACTCATAATCCCATACATGATTACCCTTGCAACCCTCAATCCCTTATGTTGTGTAGACTGTTGTTTCCTAGGGATATGTGTTAGCATTATCTTATGTAACTACCGTTCCCTGTATTTTCATCTCTCTTTTCTTGTTTTTTTGTTAGGACGTGTACTCTGTACGTGGCTTGATCTGCTCTTCCTTTCATCCTTGCAACTAGACCTCGTCGTGCTATAAATTGTAATATAAATCAGGGAAAATTATGTAACAAGTTAAAACTTCCACACCCAGAAAAACACCTCCATGGCAAAATAGATGTGGTCACTAATTTTTACACTGTCCATCGCCTCAATTTGGTTGATCATCTTCTTAAGTAATCCAGCCCGTATGCGACCAACTGTTGGCGGTATTCAGGAGGGCGTACTGAAGTTATTGATTGAAACGATAGTTATATTTGTGATGTTGTTATAGGCAGAGATAATGATATAATAACTTCATTATACGACATCAATGTGTATACCATACTTTTCACGAATGTTCCAAGAATTGTAAAGTGGTTTTATATACCACGGACTAACTCTGTAATTATTATGGCCGTTCAATTTCATCGGAGACAATGCCATATTGTTTAGCCAAGACGTTCATTCGTCTGTCACAAAATCGTGACCGCTAAACCCTATTTGTATAACTTTATATTTCACAGTGATAATAATGTTGCTGGTGGCAGTTTTCAGTGTGTCTGTTTATGGTAACAGCCTTAGGAAAAGACCAAATTTGCTATATATTGAAGACATTTCGGGAAGAAAATGTGTTTTGTGTGGAAACAATCGTCTCGATTCTTTTATTATGTTTGAGGATGGATTGTACGGAACACGTTTTGTGCAAAGTTATCTACAAAATATATTGCAAATATGTTCTTAATAGTATGAATGCCTAAGTAGAACACACTTAACGTTCATTTTCCATGGTCGTTGTTTGTGACAATTCTTAATAATTTCTACATTTTGACATCCAGTAAATTGATTTATTTCGTGCATAAATGTCATGCAGCAATTGGAAGAGGAATTTTGCCATTCACCGCGGGACAGTGATCGAAAGTTGTCTGGGTAATGGCTCAGACTGAAACAATTGTACGTTAATGTGTGCTAACACTGGATGTAGTATCATACTTTTTACAGTCCATGCTCAAATAGTGTCAACGTTGCAATACTGAAACACTCCCTTAGCTCTGCATCTGTTGCAAACAACAATCAAAGTTTGTTGTATTGCTTACATTTATAATCCAATTTATTCTGGTTTCATGAAAACTTAGACGAGGAGAGTTGCAATTTATTAGCCGACTTCATTAGCGTGCACGTCTATACAAACGGCGGACATTTTGGTAGTACTGGGAATGTTGAAAAGAACACTATCCATGTTCTCAGAAATTGTTTAATTTATCCACATATTCATAAACGCCTCCGAGAATAATGTATGATAGCTATGTCATCTTTGAGGGTGATTGGGGGTTGTGTCTGCATATTACTTTAAAACGGTTATACAACAAAGACTCTAAATTAATATTCATACAGGCAGACATTCTCTTAGATACATTAATGACCTTAGTGAATAGAATATGATATCAACAAAACTTGACTTATGAAATGTGGATGTCTCCATAAACCGGTGCACGTTGGTTAAAATCAAACCAGCAATTTAAGAGAAGAAGTGCTTTAAAACGTTTAATCTAGAAATATGACGATGTGTGCAACTAGTCCTGCTGTATATATACTTCCCTCATAATGTCATGGAAACATCCTACAATCAACTGCTTATATTGAGCCTGGACAGACAGACAGACGGACGGTCAGACAAAACCAGTATTTATGAGTAGACATACGAGTAATTAAGCTGGTGTGTATTATTAATGAGGTAGAATTATTTACAGTATAAATAAATCAGTAAATTGTTATAATTAACAAATGCATATTGGAGAGAAATTTAATACAATAATGACATCCTCTATTCCATTGGTATCTTATTGATCTGGGCTTCATGATAATTTTCTCAGAACTGCAAGAACGAGACAAAACTTGTCAGTTGCACCGATTATAAAGCTTACAATGAGTTCTCCTATGAGGCTTGACTTTGAAATTTAAATCAAAAACCTCGCATTGTAATTATACTTTGTATTAATGTTTCTGTTCTTGTCTGATTTAACAAATCTCTGTGTTTCGGTTAGATTTTGTATTATCGTGCATAAACTGTCTGGGACCGACACATTGTGTCGATTTTAATCCTTATGTTCATGAAATATGGAGATACAGTTAAACCTCGTTCATTCGAATTCATCGGAAATTTTCTTTCGAATAATGCATGGTTTTTAATAGCCCATTTTAGATTCATCGGGACCTTACATTCATTTCGAATGATACCGAGTATTCGGATTGAAGGTTGTCGAATAAACGAGGTATTACTGTAATTGCTTTTGCTAGTTATAATAATTTTCTTTGCTAAGAAAATACATCGGGACCTGATATTTATTTCGTATGATACCAAGTATTCGGATATACGGTTTTCTAATAAACGAGGTCCGAAATAATTAATTTTTATAGAGGGTCTTTCGCAAACTAATATGTTCAGCTTCGATAGAGAAATACTACGATTTGTTTTGCACTCTACTGTCGATATGTACTAGACAATATCAGCCTAATTGTCTGACATATAATGTAGGACATATGATTAGTTCGGTTTAACGACTTATAACTGCACAGTGAACCCATACAGTAGATTGATGTAATAAGTTATTCTGTAAAATATTAATGATGATGATGTTAAGTAATGCATCTAGATTCTTCCATGGGGAGACAATATGTATCTTCTATATTAACTAGATTACCTTAAGCATAAGACTGAAGCATGTGACTTGACGTGAATCGTGAGGAGACACCAAACTTAAAAAGCATATATATGAAATGAGAGTATATTCTAGCAACCCTTGGGCTAGTATATATAAAACAAAAACAACACGCCACTTGCTAGTAAGTAAATAAGACAAGGTAAAGACATACATGTATATGAGTCCTATTGTTGGTTTGCGAGTGCAGTATATATCATAACCAATTTTTAAGTCCTCTACGTTACTTGTATTATGCCTGGGGATGGGTATGCTGGTGGTGTTAATGACTTGTATAAATATATGTCATTTATATTTCAGGGAATATAATAGTATGTTACGTACATTGTCCTTTCCTTAGTGACGCAAACAATCTTAGTTAATGATGATATATGTAGTAGTTGACAGTTTTCACAATATACGGAATGTCAACAGTTACGCAAATCTGTTTAGTACATTGTAGTTTCAAAATATTTTAGTACTGCTAAATTGACGCTTTATCTCTGAGCTTAAAGCATATCGTTAATTTCTAAACCTTTCGATTATCACGATATCGACTCTGATAATGGGACCCTACTGTAAGGCTGTATCAAGTGATAAAACGATGTGATTTGCTTTTAGACGCAATGTAAGGTCTCTGTTCGTACAATTGAACATTGAAGCGATCTTGTCAAACTTCAAACGTTTGTGAAGACATTGCAGTGAAGATGTTGAGTATTCCACTGTTGGACCACAACCGAGATATTGTTCCTTCATACTAAGATCTCTAGTGACTGTGTGGTTTTATAACACTATAACTATGCAGAAGCAGTATAAGTGTCTGGGCTCGTTGACAGAATTAGTATTCCTGTATTAACAACAATTCAACAGATATGTCAGGAAAACGACACTCAAGGCATACGCATTGTTTTGCATACATAGCATGTCATCACCTAAAACATTGGTAATGATCATTCATTTTAATGCGGAGGTAACAAAATCAAGCTCCATTGCATTTATGTTGCCTGCATCTTAGTGCAACATGCATTATTAGTGAACAAGTATCCCCTTCCGCTCTCCGATGACCGCAGAATACCTCTCAGACACGCTACATTCACATTACGACATTCGTTAGCAGCTGTCTATGTCTGTAAGGTTTTCCGTATTCCTAATACAACATCATCGATCTACAGTTGCTGATTCAATTTTATGGGGGTAATTCACTCTACAGAACGTTATACATCGCAAAACTTGAACTATTGTCTGCAAAAAATTCTGGGAAAGATAATGATTCGAACGATATCGAAACAATAATGCAAGAAGATGAGCTTGCTTCTAGGGAACAGTGTCCAAGATCAAAGAACATCGTATTAAAAAATATGAAAGTTGAGTAGGAACCAATCTCTTTGATTATGTAAACATGTTAAGATTTGTTTCTATATATGATCGTGAGTAGATGAATTGGAGACTAAAACACGGTAAGTTATGACCTTTTTTGTATGTAGGCTAAACTTCCTTCCTGAAAAACGCTAGCCATACAACAATGGCCAATAAATGGAAAATTGTCATTTCACTTCTCATTTTGTAATATTTCTTGTTAAGGAAAGCATTTGTTTGTACTAATCGGATATGTAGAATAAAGTAATGTAAGAAACAGCTACAAGACATTCAAGGAAAATGTTTTTTTTACATTTATGCATATAGCATTTAAGAAATGGGCAAATTTCCTTTCAAAATTAAAATATTGTTTTAACAGCGGATGACTTAAACTTAATTGGTGTATCAATGGGACATCAAATTGTCTGTAATAAAAACTATTTGCATTATCTAACACAGAATATATAAAACTTTCAGAGACTTTTACCGTTCGGTTACAGCGCAATTTCATTTTGAACAGAAAAGTATATATACACTGCAGTCATATATACCGTGTGTTTAAGTCCTCAGTGTTTCTGAGTGACAGAACTTGTAACTATTGTTCCGCATACAAATTCTTCCGAGCAGAATCAGAGGTTGAATCATGTAACTCAAGATGTCAGTGAAATTGTCAGAGAATACAAAGTCATTGCAATTTGTCCTACTGTCCAACTCTAGACTTTCAGAATAATAGTCATGTGCTCTCTGACTACAAACTGATACACATTTAGTATACTGACCCACCAGGGGTAGCACAACCTGAGAGTTTGACAAACTGCACCATGATGTCTGAACCAGAACCCTGAAACAGGGAACTATGTGATAATCCTGGGACCGGAGGTTTTAAGGCACCCAAATATTCTGTAAAATATTATGGCCAAGTCTACATCTCGGTTGGCGGTCTTACAAACATCAAAATCAATCAAAAGTCTGCCTCCGCGAATTATCCGCCTTGTAAAGTCTCCTATATGCTACCCACATGGCGGCACCACATTGATTGGTGTATTGCTGTTGCATATAACACCAATATCATCTTTAGTATGTTGTTGGTGCACTGTGCGGTGTTTATTTGACAGATAGTATATGTTGTAGGTGCAGTTTGAGAAATAGTGACTTTTCATTGACGTCTGTGAGAAAACTTAAACATGAAATATATATGACAACTTAAATGTTATATAGGTATTAGGAGGAGTTTTATGATGCTGTAGTCATTAAAAACATTACACAACAGGAACAAATTAAGAGCCGGTATAACATCACCGGACATGACTGATACATGATACAGAATGGCGCAGACAGACTTACCATAGCCATGTGGATTTATATGGTCATAATAGTCAGTTTATGGAAACGGTGATTCAGTTTAAACATATTCTTTTTATATCCATTCTGAAAAAAAGTTCTCTCGATCACTGCTTCCTGGGTAACTAACCCAGTAAAAACGCCTAATTCAGGAATTGTGAAGTTAGCGGTTCAATCTGGACAAGCCGGGCCTCGAACTAACGACCATCAAATAAGGAGTCATGTGTCCTACCCCTAAAACACTATACGTACCTTATTGCTGAAGAAGCTAACGTATCCTCCAGTTTGGAAATGCGCGTAGATAACCCAGCATTACAGCAAAGGATCGCTATTGTTTTTCGGCGCATCCTTTCTAACATGGTTTTGAAATTTGCATATTAGTGTTGTGTAACCAATCAAATCTTACGTTAATCACCAAGGCAATTTCTCTACAACTTAACAACGTTTGTAACCTTGACGCGGATTGGTTATCCTTTCAAAAAAGGGTATGTTACCTTACCGTTATCCACTGAATTTCGGTGAATTAACCGAAATCCATTTTGGATCTAGAATTACCAGCAACCGTAACATCTCGGCATTTCTTATGTTGCACAACAAAGCTTAACCTTCAAATTGCGCCGACCATCTTCTTTCAAGATATGTCTTGTATCATATTACGCGCTGAACAAACGATACGCCTAAGGTAATAAATATAACAAGGTTCCAGATATATAGAAATAATAAACACGCTTTTAACGGGACACCAGACTTTAGCTATATCACAAGTAAGCTCATAAGTGCACACGTCATGTTCGTTTTGTGCATAGTATGCAGTTAATATCTTATTTTCTGTTATAAGTAATTTCTTTCCTGGTAATGTTTTGTTTTATCTAAAACATTCTCCAGATAGTCTGCGTATGGCAAATAGGTATGGACGTAAGCCAGGACTAATTTATTGTTCAAACATAAGTGAAATTACTTGAAAATGACGGCTGTCAAAATGTGTATTGATAATTCATAAAGTTTGCATAATGTATATTATTTAGACATGTTCGGGGCGTCTTGGACTCAGGGGTGTTTTAAAGTTTCAACAATATTTATTTTTATTTTTCGGCTTGTCTACATGCCAAGAATAGACCATCCTTAAGAAGAGTTACCCATTGCATGTTACAACTATATATATCACAAAGCCATTAATTGAGAGCGATTTATGATGTGTCGTCATTCTGTTACAAAATCGATGTAAAAATAAGATTGACTTAACAATAATCGATATCTTATATTGAACTCTGCGTTAAAATGATAAAACTAAAGGTAAAATAGTTAACATTAAAGAAAATGGAAATAGTATTGCGAAACGTTGGTGAAATGAAAGTACCATGTTTTAGATGAGACAGTGTAAGTCATATTAAACACATTAAAACATAAAAACAAGAAATAAAGTAAGATCGTTCGGTGGAGAACGTGTGTAATTTAAAATGATTTGGCTTAATAAAACATTTTGAGAATAAATATGACATGAGACAAACAGGAATTTGTGAACATATAAAAGAATATAGACATCACAAAATGCACGCATACAGGCCTACAGTCGGACCTTGTTCATTCGAATTCATGGGGTCCGAAAGTTTATTTCGAATAATACAAGGATTCGAATAGCCCATTTCAATTCGACGTGCATAAGAAGATTCGTCGGCATGTGATATTTATTTCGTATGATACCGAGTATTCGGATAGAAGGTTTTGAATAAACGAGATCCTATTGTAATTGCTTTTGCAAGTTATATAATAATTTACTTTGAAATATACCCACGTCCTACACGAATGCGTCTACTATTAAACACATTTCTCATTCCTAAACTCATCACCATAGTGTTGTTAATGAATACATGAATACATATTTCACATTTTGTGCAAAACGGCAACTTAACACGCGCCGACAGTAGTCTCGGGTAGGCTTATGATGAACAACCCTATCAAACTGAGTAAGTAAACAAGTACACGTCTCATTGTAGAACATTTGTAATTGTGTATGTGTAATTCAAATATCAATCTTTAACAAAACAATTATCTTTCTTTATTTCTTAGGCGTAAATGCATTAATGATAAAACATTATAAGGTGTCAACAATTAATTATTTCAGCATATATACGAGTGGATTTAATGTTACACACAATTGCGGACATGCAGTACACCACCAGAGACTGTAGTAAGGATATTGAAACGGAATCGATACCCAAGAAATACAGCAATGAGCGATTTACTTTTTTTCTAATGATAAAATCGATGGGAACGGAATAACAAGTCAGCTATAAAAGATTAATTTCATCAGTACAGGAAACCGTGTTCGCTCATGTTGCAAATAACGATCAAAATCGATTACCTAGAAGATACGTAATAAGACAAATATAGACTCCGTAAAAGTTGCTGATGTGGCAAAGGTGAAACTATTTGATGACTATGTAACGGTTTTGTTATTAATACAACATTACAGTTGTCATGCAGGTTTTTAGTAGTCTAAACATGAGCATTTGCGTGTTTTAACAACAATGCTCATTCATACAATGTTAAGATTCAAACTTACTCTTAAAATATTTTGAAAAAATTGACCATTAATTTTTATTAAGCCCGACAGTCCTTTGTTTATATTTTCTTTGTCATTTGTAGAATTGTTTTAAATGTATTTGCTTGACAATGAAGCAGACAATCCCTTTATTTGCGACAATGACAAGAGCAGAACATTCTGAACCAAACTATATTTTTATTTTAAGCTTATTTATTTTACATCGATTGTGCCACAAGTTCTTGCAACTTAATCACTATTAAGGATTGCTTCCTGTGTCACTAACCAGTACTTTTGCATATAAAATAAGGGAGTGTGGAGTACCTGATCAACCTTCGCCCGGAGGGGCTCGAACTCAGGAGTCAGGCGCACTACCCTTCATCCACTACGCCTATACTAATACAACTTCAACAATGGAAGCAAAATCTAAATATTGCATAACAGAGTCATTTCCATAAAAAGTAAAAAACTCCACCGTGTTTCTGTTACAGGTTACTCAACATAATGATCTACCAGGAAATATGGACCATCCATGCACGTAGGTACACAGTAAAACAATAGTAGAGCCGACAGCATCCCGTATCCAATATATAAAACATTCACTTCCCGATGCTGCAACTGTGAAAGTTTTGTCCGGCATTAATTACTAACGTCAGGTGATGATCTATCACATCCCAGGTCAATACATTTATCTTCATAATTATACATCATAAAACGAATTGATTTGCTACGGTGCCAATATTTCTCTCAGCTTTTTCCACAGCTTTTTTTGCATGAACACCGGCCAATTCACTAATCGCTCAAAGTGTGCTTGGTGAGATCGTATAAAACTGCCTCGGTATAACATTCCCTTAGGAGAATTATGCTTGCCTCACATTCTCATAAACCTCGCTTCCTGGTAGTGTGATGTGAAAGGCGTACATATTGTTTTTAGGAAAGTCGACAAATTCTTCAGAGAAAGGTTTATCGACATCAACATAAACAACAAACAAAATGTCATCATCTATATCATAGTTGTAATCATCAGCATCATTGTCGCCAATTTCTTACACGCTTTTAATATCATCATCAGCGTCAGCCATTTGTTGTGGGGTCAACCATTTTGTTCTCCTTGTACGTTTTGGACCCACCAAGTTGAACATTGTCCGGAATGGTGATCGTCTATTGTACAAAATCGCAAAAACATTTTGAAAACAAATCAAATGAAAAAATAAAAGTGGTTACAAAAAGTATGCTGTATATGTATCATGTATATGATTTGAATTTGGGCTCAGTAAATGTGTAAGAGAGGCCCATAACTTAACGTTCGTGACTAATTAGAATCTCCAGCATCCCATATACGTTGGGGAAGCCAGCGCTATTCAGCTGGGATATTTACTGAAACCTTTGCCTTTATTAAAAAAATATTTTAGACGGAAATAGAGACTTAGGCTTATAATTAGCAAAAGTAATATATACTGGCCTTTTATTTCTACTGAATGAAAACGAAAAAAACTGTGTGAAGTAACTGACAACAGCTATACTGATGAACAAGTGGCTGATGAATCACTAGATACATGTCCGTTTTGCAGACATTTACCAGACAGATTGATTCCAAGGCTTGTTACACGTGCAATGAAAGAACGATCCACAGACGAGTTACAGGTGCGGTGACATACGGATCCGCAGACGTGTTACATGTGCAAAGACAGAATGGTCCACAGATGAGTTACCTGCGCGGTGACTGATCGATCCACAGACGTTTTACCGGTGCGGTGACAGAACGAAGCAAAAACGTGTTCCCGGTGGGGTGACAGATCGATCCCCTGATTTGTTACCGGTGCGGTGACAGAACGAAGCCCAGTCGATTTACCGGTACGGTGACAGATTGATTCACTGACGGGTTACCGGTGCAGTGACAGAAAGATCCCCAGACGGATTACCGGTGCAGTGACAGAACCATCCCAAGACGTATTACCGGTTCAGCGACAGAACTATCCCCAGACGGGTTACCGGGGCAGCGACAGAACGATCCCCAGACGTGTTACCGGTGCAGCGACAGAACGATCCCCAGACTTAATAACGGTGCAGCGACAGAACGTTCCCCAGACGTGTTACCGGTGCAGCGACAGAACGATCCCAAAACGTGTTACTGGTGCAGCGACAGAACGATCCACAGACGGATTACCGGTGCAGTGACGGAACGATCCCCAGACGGATTACCGGTGCAGTGACAGAAAGATCCCCAGACGGATTACCGGTGCAGTGACAGAACCATCCCAAGACGTATTACCGGTTCAGCGACAGAACTATCCCCAGACGGGTTACCGGTGCAGCGACAGAACGATCCCCAGACGTGTTACCGGTGCAGCGACAGAACGATCCCCAGACTTAATAACGGTGCAGCGACAGAACGTTCCCCAGACGTGTTACCGGTGCAGCGACAGAACGATCCCAAAACGTGTTACTGGTGCAGCGACAGAACGATCCACAGACGGATTACCGGTGCAGTGACGGAACGATCCCCAGATGGATTACCGGTGCAGTGACAGAACGATCCCCAGACGGGTTACTGGTGCAGTGACAGAACGATCCCCAGACGTATTACCGGTGCAGCGACAGAACGATCCCAGATGGGTTACCGGTGCAGCGACAGAACGATCACCAGACGTGTTACCGGTGCAGCGACAGAACGATCCCCAGACGTGTTACCGGTGCAGCGACAGAACGGTCACCAGACGTGTTACCGGTGCAAAGATAGAACGATCCCTAGACATGATATTTGCAATAGCTGCAGACATATCAAGGACGTACATCTCGTCCCAGGTGCATTGTGGTAAAATGAAGTTCGTTCCAGTCTAAGAATTACAACAGCAGACATACAGTCTGTCACACTCTCGAAATCATCTCTCTTGATTGGCAACTCATGTTAAACATATCGGTCTATCAGGGTAAAGCTTGTCACACCAGAGTTATGAGAAAATGTTAAGAAACACATTACGTTATAATGTAACAACGGTTTTGTATTTATTTGGTGATGTATCGCCTGTCGTTGCTGATTCAGCAATTAATGCTGAAGGCTTACGATGGTCGATATTATAACATCATTATAAAGCCGATATCGTCCGCCCGAGCGCTGATATAGACCACTTTCATCGTTTTAACTGATATCCTCAATAATAAAATGGAAGCAATGTCTCACTATGCCAGCTTTCCACTTTTAATACGCTGAAAGAAAAGATTAAAACGTATTCTCTGCATCGGCTCATAGTCGCCAACATTGAAGACTTGCCGCTGGAAATTTTGCATAGTCAGCTAAACCTAAAGTACGATCGTAATTCGCAGTTTTCTAACCAACCTTCTAATGGCCAGACTACTCCTCGAACATGCTGCTAAAATATTTATACATTTTGTGTAATAACTCATCGCTTCATACTTTCATGTCGTTCTGCTCCGAATTGGCACTTGTCAGTTTTTATACAAAAACATAAAATACAGATCCTGTTTGAATGAATTATAGATTTTACAAAGCAATAGAGAAAACAAGTAAACTATAATTACACCCGGGTGTATTGTTTTTTTATGTGTTTCGGTATTTGTACCGGGTTTTAGCGTGATATATGATAATTAAAGTATCATGTTTCAGCGTGTTTCAACTTTTCCTTTTTGCATATTCAATAGTTTATATTTCCATGCGTGAAAGTTCATTTTATATTCATTGAAAGCTGCTATGTACTTCACACATGTTGCGCTACAGATGGAATGAGTTTGATTATTCAATAACTGTCTGATAAATTAACGAAAGACTTCCGCCAGAAAAGTACACGCATATCATTGGTGGCCTTTTTCACACTTAAGATACTTTGAAGTAATATTATGCTAATTTTGTGTTCATTTGTTTACCTAAACAAACATGAAAAATATATTTCCTATACTTAAAACATCAGTATACATGCCTTAACAAAGAATGAACTTATCAAGTAGTGATCCGTATTTGTTGAAGAAAGATGCTTGTAAATCATATTTCTTTTAGAAATCCATTTTTTTAACAATCAGGCTATTTTACAAGTTTTGTCTGTTAGTAATATGGTACAAAAAGAAATTTTCAATCGGTTATACATTGCAATTGTTCTTATAAGAGATGTTTTAGCCAACAACAACACTGGATGAAGCCAATTCAAACATGTTATGTTCAGATGAGCCAGGTACATCTTTAAACGAACCGGTTGATACTATTAAATGTTGCACTGAATAACATTTACTTGCAATATATTTTCAGAATTGAATGTTTTTATATTGACTGTCATGCGTAACTGTCTAATTGCCCGTAAAACAAGCACTTAATTATATTTCATTTGTAATGGTTTTCTATGAATACGTTTACTTGGATCCAAACAATTTGTAATTAAATATTCAGGTATGGGACCATGCTGGAAATAGGTGAGTTGTTGCTTTAACGGAATTATCTCAAAGGATTCTACACGTATATCATTAATATGGTATTTTATTGAATGCAATCGATGTGAGTTATACAGTAAAAATCTCACTTAAACACCACCTCAATAATAAAACCACATCAAAATTAAATGCCACGATCTTTAAGTCCAATTTCACTTTTTTTATCTTTATTCAACCTCAATATTAAGACCACCTCAATAATAAGATCTATTTTCAAGTGTCCAAAGAGTGGTCGCAGTATTATGATTTTACTGTATTTTATGATACCATTTGTTTCTGGGGTGGCTGTGACCTTTATATGTGGCATCACTGGTGTCTGACCTCGTTGTACATGTTATATACAGTAAAACTACACCTAAAGACCACCCCAAAATTAAGACCACCATTTTCAAGTTCATTTTCACTGTTTTGATCTTTATTCAACCTCAATTTTAAGACCACCTCTACAAGACCAGTTTTTAAGAGTCCCAAAGGTAGTCGCATTATTGAGGTACAGTATTTTCAAGACTCCATGTACTCATAGGGTGTTTGTGACCTATACATTTAAATGTGTGGCATGCCCTGCCATATGTCTGTATTCACTGGTGTCTGACTCTGTGTACATGTTATATATAATGTATGTTACCACGGTAATACACTGGTGTCTGACTCTGTGTACATGTTATATATAATGTATGTTACCACGGTAATACACTGGTGTCTGACTCTGTGTACATGTTATATATAATGTATGTTACCACGGTAATACACTGGTGTCTGACTCTGTGTACATGTTATATATAACGTATGTTACCACGGCAATACACTGGTGTCTGACTCTGTGTACATGTTATATATAATGTATGTTACCACGGTAATACACTGGTGTCTGACTCTGTGTACATGTCATATATAATGTATGTTACCACGGTAATACACTCAACCAACTTTCTAACTGTTTACTTTGGATTTATTTCTATTTCCAAACAGTGTATGGAAATTTAACAATGTAAATGGCATCATAAACACAATTTCAGGGTATCATTTTCCTGAAAATATGAATCCATACTGAACCTCAGTTGAAATTTAACGACATCTTAACATCAACAAGAGTCTTAAAACAGAAATATATGGTGTGCTGTGTGCATTTACAACAACAAAAAATGCCCGAAATAAATTTGGTTCAGTGTATGCCTGAATAAAACGGAATTGAATCAAATCGCCAATATAATAATTTATTTGATCATACTTACGTACACATTGAAGCAGATATAATACTAAATGATAATGACATTAGTGAGGGTCTTGATGGTAACACTGGAAATAATCCCGACGACGATGATGATGAAGACGATGATTTTTTATTTGGCTTAATTATCAATCGGTACTAACTTGCCTTACACCAAGCAGCTGACAACTTCCCCATGTTGGGGAACAAATGACGGTTGCTAAATGTCTGGGAAGGACATGAATTGCCCCGCCCAATGACAGCCCAGCGCACAGCCAACTTAGCTAACCGGGCTGGTCAGACGTTGATGAGAATGATGATAGCAATTGTTGTTATGGTGCTAGTGTTGTTGTTGATGTTGTTGATACTGAGTTAGGATGACATCATTATTGGTATCAATTTACATAGGCATACAGAGTATATACAGTAAAACCTCAATAAAGACCACCAGTGGGACCCTTGAACACCTGTCTTTCCCATATGGGCGACGCCACCGGAAGAATGTTTAGACATTTTAGATTTTTGGAGGATAGTGCATGATACAGGAGATGCCCCAGTTCCAGAAGCACCCCTGTTAGACTGTTAGTGTTGTCAGTAATGGAGCGGGGAATCGAACCTGCGATCCCTGGATTACTAGTCAAGCGCGTTACCACTGGACTACAGATCCGCTACTAAAACCGGTCTTCTTATTAAGGTCGTCTTAATATTGAGGTTGAATATTTAAGAGCAAAAACTTGAAAAATGGACTTGAAAAATTGTGTTCTTAATTGCGAGGTGGTCTTATTACTGATGTTGTATTTAAGTGAGGTTGTACTGTAGTATATTTCAAGTCAATACCATAGAGAATTACCATAGAGAAAAATACAAACGGTTTAAAAGGAGAATTTTATCAGAAGTACACGATTTATCAGAATGTGGAGAATAAGACCGCTCCTTACATGATTAATCAGACTAGGAAAGTAGTTAGGAGAGAGCTAAAGGACGCATGTGAACTATAAATTACTAAATCAGCAGTTTTTAAATTATATTTGCTGGTAGAAAACATGTACATTATCGTGTAGTGTGTCAACATATCAAATTGTGGCCGTTTCATGACTTAATGTACTCTGTAATAAATCGAAAGAATTCATACGGTGAAATTTACATCATTCTTTAACAAACAATTCCATATTTAACATCCTACAAATTCTAACAATATTGTACTGATATGTGTAAATCTATTGAACGAGACACTGTAGATTTGTGCAAGATTATGTCGCTATCAAAGGGCGGTAATAAGTAGTTGACTTAAGGCTGATCGATATGAAAATGGGAAGAAATGCAGACGACGTGTTTTCGTTATGACTCAAAACTAGATTATGTTTCTAACTATATATTGTTTTCGGGACAGTATCAACTACTTAAGAGGCTAGTTTGGTCCGATGACAAGTTGCCTGGACGAAAAAATGTGTCAACGTAATTATTCCGTTAATTTATGACAGTCCTGGACGGTACTCGGAGTCCCGCCTGTTGAATCATGACTTCTGTATAACCACGTGACCCGCAGCGACCAATGAAATCGCTTCGGTTGAAATGTCATTAATGGCCTCTGTACATACTATATAAGTTGGGTTTTCGCAGCTAGTGTTTTACACACAAATACGGAGGTAGGGTTTAATTAAGTAACATAGCGATTTATTCGGTGAATTTGCAGATAAATTCCGATGCATTTAAGTTGTTTGTTTAGTATTGTTAAATATTTTATCGGATATTGTGGTAGCTTAAAACCATACTTGGACTTACTGTAGTGAATATAAAATACGATACGCGGTCTGATTTTACTAAGTTTATTCATAAGATCGCTGACCTTTTTACTTTCAGTTTTACGGTATTTTATCAGGAGTGAAAATTTATATCTAAATGGTTTTACTGCCTTTAAGTGTGTAGACTAGGTATCGTTTATATTCATCTTTTATATTTGGGCTTTTTGTCTATCTTTTCAGTTTGAATATTAGTTTATAGAGCGGAGCCTTACCACAGGTGTATAAACCAACAATGTCTCAATCGACGATAACTGAGAAACGGACAGTCATTAGTTCGAGTTCTGGTGGTTATGATAGCCTTGAGGATATACCATATAAGGCGAGTCTAGGCTCCAGAAGCTCCAACATCTTGACCCGGTCATCCTTGCCACTTCGTAGCAGTACTGGCGGATCCTCAATTGTTAGAACCGTAGAATATGGGTACGGATCCTCCATGGGCGGCGGCGGCATTGGACCCGGGGGCTTCTCGAATGTCTCTAACTCTGGCGTTACCTCGGTGAAAACCAACCGGGAGAGGGAAAAGCGAGATCTTCAGGATTTAAATGAAAGGTTTGCGACCTATATCGAAAAAGTGCGATTTTTGGAAGCTCAGAATCGAAAACTTGGATCCGAGCTTGATGAATTAAGGTCCAAATGGGGAAAAGAAACAAGCCATATAAAGCAGATGTATGAAGCTGAACTATCAGAAGCCAGACGACTTATTGATGACCTAAGTAAGGACAAAGCCGCCCTTGAGATCAAACTTGGAAGTGTCCAGGAACAAAATGCAGATATTAACCGACAGTAAGTGGAATTTATTATACATTTATATTATTATGTATATGTATTCTGATTTGCAAACATTCTATTGAGTCTGATTCTTATTTTTAAAACTGGAAATCACAACGTGGTCGTATTTTGGGCTTAACAAGCTGAAATATTACATTTAGATGTGCCGATATATCAGCTTGTATGTCAACAACCGATGAATATGAGTATCTGAAGTCGAAACTTTGTTACTGTATAGTAAATAGTGAATAAATTCCAACCATTGCATCAATGTCGTATGTGATATTAAAACATCATAATGTATGCATTAAACAGGATATGAACATCTTAAAGATAGAGGCGCAGTAGAGTTCAATCAATACATAGATTAGGATACTCAGGTGCAACCAAAAAGTGCAATCCCTATCTAATTCCTCGACTAGACCGGTCCTTTAAAAACATTGTATTTATTGCGGTTAAGTCGATATTAAATACTGACGCGGATTAAGCCTGAAATTTTGTCAACCATAGCGTTTATGGATTGCAATAAAAATATCACTACCGCCTACATGAACTAATGATAAAGATATGTGTACGATATTAGACGTGTGTGCATAGTTTAGGTTTGAAACA
Organism: Mactromeris polynyma; assembly: GCA_032209605.1. Taxonomy (NCBI): domain Eukaryota; kingdom Metazoa; phylum Mollusca; class Bivalvia; order Venerida; family Mactridae; genus Mactromeris; species Mactromeris polynyma. The sequence continues at coordinate 1,472,408 of JASFXZ010000019.1, read as the reverse complement.
TACGATGTTCATTCACGTGTCTAAGTGTACATAAATCAAACATGTGAATAAACTTAATTAACTGTTTGAGTTAAAACCGCATGCATGCATCGGGCTATCATAGTATTGTATTCCGCATTCTTTCAAAATGAACGCTTGCTCTTTTAGATTTTTATATTGAAAACTTCCTATTTGACTCAAAAAACAAACGGTTGGATTAAAGACAATGCTTATGTTTTTTGTAAATCATATTAAAGTGTCATAGAATGTTATTTGAAGTATTTGTGTGTGTACTCACTGTTTATGTTTTATCTGTGCTCATATTTATCTGTGTGAATGCATAATGAACCTGTATGTGATCGCAGTGAATGAGATGACTTGGTTTAACCATGTTTGTTTCACTATGCACATTTTGTGTACGTAATGTCAGCGTGGAATGAAACGCTTGAATTCTCACAGTTAAACGTCAGACAAAAAATGTTTCAACTGTATAATAGTCCATATGAAACGGATAATGGACATATTTTGTAGAACAATGCATACTTTACAAAGAAATACCGAACTCGGCGGAAACGTCCGAGTCACTTCACGTAAATGCTCAAAGTATTCGTCTTAATGTGACTCTATATTCATGTGTTTATAAATAGAGCCAGTGAACCGAAACTGAATCTCATTCAGGCCCGCTGTGTTATTTATATATTTCATTCGGCAATCCTCGGTTCTTTTCAATAACTAGACCGTCTTTTTGAGACGTATTACGTTACTTACAGAATACAAATCGTTTTTCAAAAGCCGAAGTATATTTGTAAGAATGGGACCTTAATATATAATATCACCGAGATGGTGTAATGTTTATCTTAATTTATTTTATATTCAAATGAAAAATAATATAATTAATATTTATAAGAGCATCAATTAATTTACTCATATTTCATTAAGATTCTATAGTCGGTATCATTGGGCACAGAAAACAATCATATGCCTATTTTGAAGCGCCCGCTTGAGGCATCAATACGATCCGCGGTGATTTGTCTGCATAATATGAAATAATAATGACACAGATCTAATTAACTATTCTTCGATGGATGATAATACTAATGTTAAGTTAAAGTGATGTGTTTTTGTATAACTGAGTAACGTACGTGTCAATTTTCGTTGAATGTTTATTGTTGAAAATATAAGGTGAACAAATGCTTATAAAGGCTATATTGTATTCCATGATTGATGCAACCAATAATGTAAAGAATAACTTCTTTGTTGAATATTTTCCTTATAATGACTCATATATAAATGTAGAATCATCAACGCTAAATGCCTTTAATATTCACATTAACTAGCAGGATCAACTCTTCCACAAACTTCCCTATAGAGAAATGTCCACAAACTGTTTTTAACTAAGTTTTTGCTTTAATAACCGCAGGAAATTGAAATATAACGCCATGCGGTATTGTTCCAATCCCATAGAATATCACGAATATTGCACATAAAATATTTTTGCAAACATTTTCGGAGAAATTCATAGAATAATACAAGGTTAGTATAAGCGTGATTGGCCCACAGTCATAATTGCGTGTTTAAGAGCAGTAAAGACATTTAGTAACCTAAGATGAAAAGTCGACATTAAACAATTCTATGAAAATCCATAAGTTACCACATCGTTTGAAATCTGATACCAGTCTCTTTGTAATACAGACTAGATTATATTGTGGTCTCCGTGTTACATAAGTCGCTGGCTAATTAACTATGTGTTAGATTTTGTAGCTGAATATTTACCCACGTTAATTTGAACTAACAATTTCCATTGTCTCAGTCAGCAATGAAATACATTGAAGGTCAAATATCGTCGTAAATTGCATAATAACAAAAAAAAATATTGTGAAATTGTGGCGATTGGAAGCTCTCACACTTAATATCAGATGAATCAATGGCGATGCTTAAGTCAAGTAAATGAATTCAGACTTGAAAAAGAATTATTGATGAACATGTATTTTACTATGTCTCTCTTTTTTAACTCTCGAAATCAAACCTCTGTTGCGATGGAATGGAGCGGTTTTTTTAATACTGTAGAGAATAATTCAGTGACGCAATCGCCGTGTCAGCCATTCTGAATAATAAATGCGGCTTCTTCACCAATCAATCGAGCCACACGGATCGATTACAGACTGCAACATCTTCTATAGTTCATGAATCAAGCGCAGCCGGTAAAACATCACACGGAACATTATTCTACAAAATGTAATATTCATGTTAATGGCGCGTTGATACTGACATGAAAGGGAATTTCCATTTCATCTTAGAAAAAAACTGAAATAATTATATTTTTGTTTCAGTATTTTAAAAAAACTATTTTGACGACTATTGTTGAAATCGTAAAAATGGTTTATCATCAATACTGTCATGTTTAGCTAATGTGAGATCGATATGTGATACTAATGATGCGCAATGACTGATAACCTTTCTAAGGTCACCGCCAATTAGATAATTATTGCCGCAGTATAAACTAGTCTTGAAAGTCGCGTTTACACTGCGACGCCAAACAACGTTTTAAGTCTAACCAAGACTTCTAAATATAATTGCTTATAACTATGTGCTTATCATTCGTATCCTATTTTATAAACTAGATCTTCAACAAATCTCTTAGGCAGCTAACTTTCATTACCAAGACAATATTGTTAGAACATCAGGCTTTACATTGGTTGATCATCCTAGTAATGAGCAAGGACAAGTAATTAAACGCGATCAGCCATATAATGCTGTATGTACATGAGTTACATAGCAATATACTCTTGGTGTACTGAACTTTAGATCATGTTTCTTTCCCTTTAATTGGTTGTCCGGTGTATGATGCTCACAGTACGTACCCGGCATATAGGGACGGACTTTATGACAGTCATAAAAGAGTATTATCAAGCGTCTGTTTAATAAAATTGATCATGGCGGTGATGATATATCTTGTGAAGCAATGACCAAACAAACATGACGATAAACAAGTTCGATGCGTAAAGTGTGTTGTAAATAATATATAATAATCTATTTGCCTATTCAGTCCGAAAGGTTATCTCCGATTTAACGACAAATATAGACACGAGTTTGCTGTATTGATTTTTAAGAGCGCCTGGATGATCAAGACTTAGGAGTCGAGTGGAAGCGTTTGTTACAAGATAAATCACTATGTTAATGCATTACAGGCTGTTGTTAAGGTGACGCCATGAACAAATACATTTTTGATAAAATCGATTAATGATGATTGCAAAAGTTGTAGAAAACAAATACTGATGTACCGAAATGAGGCATTGCGCGTTGCGTGTCGTAAAACCCCAAATCAAAGGAAGTGTCGATCAGTTAAAACGGGTTTACGACTGCTACAAACAGGTATCTTAGCTCTGTTGCTCTATAGCCTCTAGCAACGAATTCAAACTCACGCGCTCCAATTATCGGGTGCTATTAAAACCTTGATTTCAATGATTGTTTTAAAGATAAGGTGGATAATTTACACATGTCACGTGTCGGCTGCAGGGTGCAGTGTTGTACCGTTGCACTTTGGCAGCGCATGTTCTAATGATTGTCGTAAATGACTCACATTGGCATATTGCCGTAAATCTGTCGAAGAATGCCGTTTCCATGCGCCTGAAATGATGGAAGAGATTGCTCATTGTCTGCGTTCGTTTACTAATGTAATTAAAGTGTTCAATCGTCTGTGTATGCATTGTTTTTTTCCTTTCATTAATACTTGCTTTTTTAGTATCGTCTGTTGAAGTTAGGAATTGCGCATGCGCACACTAAATTTCGCTTTGAAGACCTTGCTTGAGCAACTCACGTATACTTGTTGGTTTTGGGTGTTTTAGTTCACCAGAACATTAATTGCATACTAGAAATCGCATTATATTTGCATGCAACTTTGATAAAGTACGATACGTGGGTATACATTTGGAATTAATCTTACTCATACAACCAAACATTCTAGAAATACGACTACAATTATGCTGTGTTCGCTTCGTACTAAAGTTAATCCCTACTCAATGTTTAACATAATTCTCGTCCTTACACTCTTACTTAAATTCACAGCATGGTTACTTTCTTCCAATGACTGGTAGTCAGTGTAAGTATGTAACATTTACGGCAACCCTTTTTGGTTTATTTTCAAGAGAGTCGACACATATCGGAGGCACGCAAAATGTCTATCTGTCATCATTTCTTACTATCATTAAACTCTCCTTTAAATGTTGTTTGTAACTTAATAGGTTGGGAAGCTTGTAAATGATTATCTATTTGTAAAACTGTGGTTACCTACATTAACAAGCCTGAGGTGTGACATATACGACAGGAATAAACAACTCGCACCTGTTGCTTATTTTACAAATTAAAATGCAATTTTCTTATATTCAATTTAAATTGAATGGCACATCGTGTGAATATGACCATATACATACCCGGTGAAGTGTTCATATCACGTAGGTTAACGTATATTGTAACTTATTATGATGTAAGTGTACAATCTTTAATGTATTTGTCGACACAGTTAACCTTAATAACATACAATTGAAATCAGTCAGTATTCGTCACCCTTGTGTGGACATATTTACAACCCCCTGTCGAAATGGTGTAGTTAATTCAGCAGTTTTAACCGCACAATCGACTTGAAACGATGTACATACATTTTTCCTGCAGGCGTTTTGATAAACTCAATGTACAAATTTGACAAAATAAACTTACAATCACTATCAGATCACTAACAAATAGTGATTGTTTTTCCCGAAAGTCTGTTTAAGTTACCGAATGTACACTGTATAATATATATCGCCAAGGTTTCGACATATTTAGTTTGTTTTGCAACATATCCCACAAATCATTATCTGATTTTGAAGGTCTTCAATAACACATACAATTGATAAAACACCGCCATATGTACATGTCAACACATCAATTGTCAATGATAATGTCACGTACTAACTACGACAAGGTTAATGAATTACATGTATGCAAATGCAAAATGCACATTCAGTCTAAATATGGTTGTCTTTGTCTTGCTTTCTTTGAAAAGATCCGATGAATATTACGTTAAAGTAATGTGCATTATACTCACACATATTATTCTATGCATCAATAAGTTATAAGATTGCTGCATATTGTCCCATGGTTAGCGATACTTTTTTAATGATTAGTACGACATTAGGCCAGTCATAAAAATGTTTACTTGGGCAGACCTACCAAAATTGCCCCGGCTGTTCATTGGGCTTTCCCATGCATCGTTGTTTGGTGTCTTAAGATAAAATAATGTTGTGAAAGTTGTAGCTCAACCCATCATGCTGTATTCGTTGTTAATTGTGTATGTTCGTGTAAATAAGATGAATTTGTATATAATTATCAACAACAAATTTGATGAACTAAATATGAAGTACATTGTAATTAGTAAAAATAATCTGCCAATCTTCCTCAAAAATCATGGGCAGGGTACTGCAGGCTGACATTATATGATGATGACCTTGTGTCGTCAATCGACCATGATTAGTGGGCACTACATGGAACGTAATGTTATATCTTCTACTTTTTTAAACGAACATATCTAACGATCTATTGAACCTAGCGGGCGAATAAATGATATTTTTACAACAACATGTAGATAAAATATCCGTATTGATTTGAAAAGACCTACACAAGACTTGTCTTCTCATTTGCAAATAAAATACCATCTAGTTAGTATTTTACCGTGACCTTTATCAATTACCATCTAGTTAGTATTTTACCGTGACCTTTATCAATTACCATCTAGTTAGTATTTTACCGTGACCTTTATCAATTACCATCTAGTTAGTATTTTACCGTGACCTTTATCAATTACCATCTAGTTAGTATTTTACCGTGACCTTTATCAATTACCATCTAGTTATTATTTTACCGTGACCTTTATCAATTACCATCTAGTTATTATTTTACCGTGACCTTTATCAATTACCATCTAGTTAGTATTTTACCGTGACCTTTATCAATTTCCATCTAGTTATTATTTTACCGTGACCTTTATCAATTACCATCTAGTTATTATTTTACCGTGACCTTTATCAATTACCATAATGAGATAACCCAAATGTCAGTATGCCGTAAACTAAGATGTCCAAGTTAATGTATTCAGAAACCTCGATGTTTTGTAGTAAAGTTTGCGGATCTCCGAGTTATCGATACACATCTATCGCTTGTCAATTGAGTTATTCATTGTGCATTTTAATGATAAGAACAATAAATGTTTTTTATAAAATCCAAACACATACATTTTAAAAATATTTAGTAAACCATGAATGGCAAAAAACGCCTTCTGAATAGAATATGTGTTGGCACAATCGGTATCAGAAAACTATAAAGAATACAGGAATTATAAAGAATTGCACCGAGAGCATCATTTTCTTGTGCTTTTGGAAGAAAATGTCGACAATCTGTTTATAAACTAGACACATACAGGGTGCTCCCAATTGAAAAAATAAGATATCACGAATGTCATTCATTACACATTTTAAGATTTCACGCAGTAATCAAGTTGAATTGTCTTCAAATGTCTGTATATGACAGACAGTATTGAAGTATGAAAGATGGTTCATCTAGACAAGCCTATTGCAGAGTACTTAGTTCAGTTTGCAATCTCCGGTCCAGATATTACACAGTATTCCTGTCAGAAGCATACTCTAGATGTGAACTAGATTACTTCTGTGTGATGTAACCCGCACTAATTCTAGATATTAGTCTGTTTGATTGAATTACAGCGAGCGAGGTTCTACGTAAAAATACATTAAGGATATTGTCAGACGTACGCAAACGCTTGTCGTCTGTCCTCTCCATAGTCAAACACTACATACTGTACTCTGATGTGAATCAATATACTGGTACATTATTGTATAAAAGATGACATGCAATTTTGATTCCCAAAAGTCATTAAATACAGTTTCAATATATCAAGGTGTTTCAGTCGTACTTAGTATAGATAACTTGACTTATCCGTTGATTAATATTTCTTTATTAGCGATTAAATATCAAAATGTACTGTGTGTCCGCTTAATCAAAGTATTAAAGAAATATCTAAACTCACAACAATGGACATAATTACCTGATGTTATGATTGCGTTTGCCACGATATGCATACTTAAAAAAGACGTATTTTTAATTTGCTTACGTCTGCAATTGCGTGCAAGACAATTAAGTCACACATTTCATTTTTTCGGCTGTCTTCAGGGTAATGACAAGTAACAAATGATACACATACATAAAACGCAATGTTGTAAGGGACATGCCTCAAAGCGATAAGAATCACATTAATAATGCTTTCACAAAGGCGTAGGCTTACTCAGTGGACAGTCACCTTAGCTTGGCCGGAGGGCATAAATTTGAACCACGTATATTTGCCTTCATCAATTTATTTTATTTTGGGTGTAACGTCTATCGTCTGACGGCTGCTCATGATAATTAGCGGCAACTTTTGTTGAATCATCAATTTTGTGTTTGAAGGTCACGTGCCTGTCCTCTGGTCTATTGAAGCAATACCCGTGTATAAGTATACTCGTTTTAGGTAAAATAATCTGGGTAATGTTCATGCGCTTAGAAATGAAAAAGACTTTTTAAAAGTTTTTAAAGGGACATACAATGTATCTACAACATTGTTAGAACGCTCGCAGTAAAACCTTATACATGTATATTCTTAAATAAAAGACTTGTTTTATTATTCCGTTACGCTACTTCGGTTCTGTTCTGTTCTTGTAGAGGAATGACTTCTTTAATTACTTAAATATAAGACACTCTGCAATAACTGATGACAAAACACAAATGGTTAAAGAAATAGATTCATTGAAACCAGCTCTAGTATCCTGTTAAGTGTAATGCAGCCGTTGCTACCATGTGAAGCCACATACCTAGTCAGGGCCAACAGCTTACGATTACAATCTATTAATGCAGATATACTGGTGAGCGACCATCATTGCAACGAACGGCAATAACAGTAGAGTTCTACAGACAATAAGTGACCACAAGCATGCAATGAAATTACATCCAATTGGTGATTGCACAAAGCCAATGGGAATCGTATTTAGAACTTGAAGTCGGTATTTCAGTCAGTCTGGATCATGATGTGCCAATAAAATGCATTCACAATACTTTATGGTCTGACATTCTTTGGTATTTGATGATGCTAATCCTGTAATATAAAATAAAAAAGTAACGTTGAGCCTAGCGACTGTTGCTATTGGTGATACGTATGAATCATGCTCTAAAGTTGAATACGTTTTATACAATGCTGTTGAATGGCCATGTAAAAATTACATCCACTTTATCTTACGTCTTTAAAATAATTGCTTTGTATTCATACCCCAGTCGGTTATTTAAGTCAGTTATATGGCCAAGGTTTGAGTTCTGAATTCAAAGGCGAAGTGTTTGTCTGTGATGGTTTTGACTGAGTACATTCTATATACTGATAAAACAGTTTTTTGATCATATTTTGATAATGTTGATAACATTATGACAAAGGTTTATATCGACATTTTTTCGATTGTTCAATTCATTTCATCTCCCAGAAATCAAAATCAACAGAGAATATATTTAGTATCTGTTTAGAAACTTTAGCGTTACTGATGGGTTAGCAGTATATCACTTAATTAGTTCATGATTAGATGCTCTCAGTTGAGTCTTTATTGGAAGGCAATCCAAGATTTCAAATATACATGCAATTCATATTTACCAAGAACATTAGATCTGCTGTACAACCAATGCGTGGGCCTTATTTTATATTTGATTGATATACTCAAAATAGCATTTTACATTATTATTTGAATCAACTTAAATAAGAATATGTTCATAGTGATCTTACAAATAAACGGGTGCGTCTGGGTGTCAGTTAGAAAAATAGAGTTACGTTAAATGATGATTAAATGTTTCCATTGAAATCATGAGTAAAGCTACTTTATACTTCTATGCGATTGTCTTGAAATGCTGAGAGTAAACATTGATAGCGGTAAATAACACCATACGAATGTAAAACACACTATAATACTTGATTACTGACTATAACCCCGTCTCCATGGTGATGTATCCCGATTGTCAAACATTCAGCAGAGTTTGTTTCTATCATAATGTTTATTCATCATATGCAGACAATTCAAGAGGGCTGTTCTTTAATGAGTTTTCAACAGAGATTAAATGTTGTTGTTAGAACACATGCAGTTGCTGTCACAATAGTATAATGTTTTATTGCACAATAACTATGATACATAAAAAAGGTATGTGTATCATCTTTCAGTTAAAGGAGCACGAGTTCATACCACTGTGAGACTCGCCCATTTACGTTAGATCATTAACTTTGAATTCTCATCATTTGGTTGGAATTTGAGCAATTTTTCTCGACATATCCTTGGCTTCTGGTATTCTATATCTACGACTTGATGCATAAAGCTTTGAATATCAGTATGCTTTGACGACACATGTTTTGAATAATGATACTGACAAATTGTTTGCGATATCCACTTGTCTGCTGTAGAGTATTAACATCGCGTCTGAGGCTACCATCCATACAAATGCACACTTTTATATGTAAATAAGTCTGGAAAATGTTTGATCTGCTAAAACAACTCACACTCAGCGCCATATATATCTACTTTTAAATGCGGGACTGATTGTGTGTGTTTTGCATACAACTCAACAGCGAGAACTCTTATTTTCCAATGAGTTTTTGAATAAGTCGAACCTCTACAGACGCCTTGCTAATTTCATTATACAGAATAATCTGGGCTTGAAGAAGTGAGACTGGGACCAATATTATTGGACGCTGCTCGAGAACAATTTCTGCTACAGTCAGCAGTTTTTTTCTTCGCTCTTGGAATAGTTCCAAACGTCTCTTGGAATAGACGGGCGCTCAAATATTGGCTGTTTTCCGAATAGGCATCTCGAGAGAGAAAGTTGTTTGGAACGCGAGAACGAAAAAATCTTCATTTTCTAGCAATACGTTAGTTTTTTTGGGATCATTCCCTAGAGTTGTTTAAAATGATGTTAACATCATAAAGACATTTTAGATGGAATGAATTCAGATTTCGCCGGTTTTTGAGTCTATTATTCGATCTATCAAATACAGAACACACACATTATATGTTGAATAGGGTTTCAACATTTAGCACGCACATTCGGTATTTTCAGGGAATTTTATAGCTGGTATGGTATAACAATTTACGATAGGATATAAAAGGCATGATATGGAGTTAGAACTTTGGTCTTCACTTAACGGTCTGGAATAGTGTCTAGAATTCTATACTTAAAAGATTTATCTCGCAAACAAATCGATTTCATTGACCATCAACATTGGACAGACATTCTTAATGATCGTTTCGGCATTAATAAGCGACACGTATATAAAATGCAGAAAACTTGGATTACAGACTGAGATGTATAGAACTGCACAGAATACTAGTATGTTGGACAAAATAGCTAACTCGCCATTTAATATTTTTAGAATCTTAACTGAAATAAGACAAAGCGATCTTAAACGATTAATATGATTTTGACAGGTTTACATTGACAAATGCCGATAGTCATATTTATCTGAATCATACATAGAATAGCTAAATGCGATTAGAATCCACAGGAGATATGGCTAGTAGTTTCATTTAGAAAATATGTGTTAACACTTTAGACGAGTATAGAATACGAAATTACCTTTATGGAACATAGAGTATGAATAAAACGACATCCAAAGAAGGGATTTGCTAGTTTAGACATGTAGCCTCACACGAACCTTTCCATTAAACGTTCGTGATCATACCTAGAACTTACTTCATGTTTAACTTGGAAGTCGTAATAACATTAAGACGCTACATTGTATACACTTTGAGGCTTAAATATATCAGATAAGCTTTTGTACTTATTGTGTCCGTACCATTAATCAAACATTGTTTTCAAAATACCAAGACAGATGTATTCATCTGCTTAGTTTGGCGTTTAACGACAAACAAACATTGCTAAGCTCTCGACAGTTCATATTGTCGCGATAATGACATCAACAGTTGTATGTTCCGTGATATTCTCGATCGATTTCCAAGCACGAGTTGCTGCCGTCAGAGGTTTTATTCCCTCGGTTCAGAAAAACTTTCCGCGAAATGTGTCGCCTTTTCCCAGACATGTAGGCTATAGACACGAGATAATGACTTAACGTATGGCACGATGTAAGAGACTTAGATACAAACATGTGGAGCTAATGTTGACTGCAGACCGGACACCCAGCATTAAATGAAATGTCACTACTAATAAATTGTCACTTTATCTTAATTACACAGTATCTTGATCAACTTTATATTACATAGCATTTTTTGTTCTATATACAACGAACTATTTTACGTAGCCTTGATACTTTGCACTGACTATTAGTTCAACGGGGGTGATCGTGGTTGGTTCGAATACTTACTTGATAAAAAAGGGAGAATTTAAAGTATGTATATACAATGTATTAGTATACACAATTTGCTATTTCATACATTCTTGAAGGGGTCATTATATGAGAGTACAGGGGGAAACGGGTCGTGGGGTTGAATCCCTTCTTGAAGAAGACAGGCAAAATTCAAATACTGGTACATCGTTGTTAGATGGTTTGAATGTTTTATCTCAATCATACTGTTTAGAAGTGCACATCGTCACACGCACCGTGTATAGACGTCGACATTGTTAATTCAATTTAAGTTTCGATATTTGTCTCATTTAATTTGAGACGAATTAGTTGCTCAATTAAGCATGCTGCTACCAAATACAGTCTGAAATAACTTGTTTCTCAATGATAAAGTAACCTTTAAATTACATTACCGCTTATTCCGTCAGGCAGTTCCTACTCGAAATAAACTTAACTGTCTATTTTAGTCGCGTGAAGTCGCAAGAAGCGATCAATATTTGCGTCTTTAATGTAATCAATAACCACGCTTAGACTTTTTCTGCATCATAGTTATCTATGCAGTTTGTTGTAAATTTCCCAAAAATAAAGTTCCTTCTTTTAGCATGTAAACGTGCAAACATTAAATTTCCAAGGACAAAGACAAACATATCGATTCTCAGCTTCGATGCAAACGAGATGAGTTTTTATTGCGCATTCTTCTGAAAGTGGGCGGGGAATGTAGGAGTAGACGATTTGAAAATAAGCTTACATTTTTACGTTGCAGTCATTAATTTTTAACCCGAAATCAAATGTCTTGTATAGTAACACAGGATATGATATTCTGAAATTGAAGATTGAATAAATAACCAATGCCGAACATATGAGAAAATCAATTGTTCTATGAGAGCGTGATACAAACAATTATGTGTGATTGTCTCTAAACGAGATATTTGCTTTCCATTTGAGAGCTTAATTGATCAATTATTATTTTTACGCCACAATTAGATTTTGTCAGAAATATTTTTTGTATAATTGCTATAAAACATGTAAATATGTTTTGAATGCAATAAACTATTTGTAGTTGTAGTTGTAGTTGTAGTTGTAGATAAGGGAAGTTTTACTAATCCAAACGTCATTAAAAATCCGGGATATTTTGATAAAGATGAATATTTCAAACTTGTATCTTTTAAAGGAGGAATTTAACATACTTTGATGACTAGAATTATACGATTTCTCATTTGGAAACAAAATGTACATGTCTGAATTTGGAGTTACAAAATTCAATATTCTACATAAGGAATGGTTAAGTGTACATGAAAGTGACCTCTAAGCAAATAGTTCATGTGTCTAGAAACGGTGCAAGCTTCTTATATTATGATGTAGATATTTCGAGGCATTACGTAAAGGGCTTCCAGGAGAAAGTACATTTGCTATTGAAAAGTCTGGAAAGAAAACGTCCTTCTCAACGACCTAGACATTTCATCGTGTCTGATTAATGCGCTGTAGAATTGATTCTCGGAAGTTTCTAAGTCTGAATGACATTGGGAACTATTACTAAGCTTCTATAATTCGGTTTTTGTAGACATAGTGTATTCTGGTATAATGCAATTTATGTTCACGACAAGATTGTATGATGGAAGTATATACGCATTATTAACTTTCGGTATTTTGATTAAGTACTAAGAATGTATGACATCAGCCTAATCTGTGATGATTTTTTTTGTTTTATTGCATGATTTTTTTCGATATTCCGAGAAACATTCTAATATCAGATATCCATAGTAGGGGAACAAGAAGGAATGAGTGTTACCATGACAATATCTTTGTAAACATATTTGTGTCGCATTGCTATCAGTCGTGATCTCATTGCAAATGTGTTATCAAAATTAATTGTGTACCTTAAAGAAATAAATCTAGAACTGGTAACGTATTGCGTATCTCAAGTACAAAAATCCAAAACTCATGAGACCCCATATTCGTTATCTGAACCGCCCAGCAAACCCGTTGTTATGAGTACTACAGCTAACGGTTCATTATTAAATAGATGCATACTGCATATTAACACTAACGTCTTTAATCCGCTCAGGAGCGGTGGTTGGTATTAAATGCCGTATTGTAACAAAATAGCTGATTCAGCATTTTAATTACATACCGATACGTGAGAAACGGACTTAAAGTATTTTAAACTTAACTTAAAATGGACTTTCATAGAACAATTTGTCATCTATTTCAATCTCATACAGTCACTTGATCGACTTCAGAAACGCGTTTACCGCGAAAGTTTACGATGATTTTATTTATGCTTCACGTATTGGGTTACACATTGCTGTTATATGATACACGACAAAATACTTCGGGACCTGTAAAGGCTGGTATATCAATTGTGTATGCATTGTTTACCGTATTTACATAGGGCTATACAATATTATTACAGTATGTTTCTTTATGTTGATCAGAGTCCGAAGATTTCCGGTTAATTTAGCAGATATAACCTAAGATAGACATTGTTATGTGTAGGGTTTGTTTAGTCAGGTCAGATATTCGCTGCCAATATATAAGCTTAGTTTATGAAATGATCCAGGTAAAGTGTATATAGGGTTATGTGTCTAACTCCTGATCCGAAGGGGGTTGGTTTGAACCCTGCTATGCGCATGGTTGAACAGCTAACTTCACAATCCCTAAAGTAGGAGCAAGTAAGGAAGACTTCATCGAGATGAATAATTGTTAAAACATATATGTGGCAACTCTACAAAAATGATATCTTGATTTGAAATAGACAAACTTAGACAAAATATATTCTTCTACATATTATCTTCTTTAAACTGAGCATGGGATTCTTACCATTATTCAGCACTCAGCACTAAACACCACTCAGCTGAGTGTGTGTCAGGAGTTTGAGATTTTCTTTTGCAAAGTTCATTACATATCTGTCTAAGATTTGAGTTTAAACCTGATGTAACTGTGTAAGTGCTGAGCCCTGTGTGCTGGAAAACGGTTTTAAAATCGAGTCCAGGTGATGATTTGATGAAGACAGGTGTTAGATACACTTTGTAACTACACTGCCCCCACACTCGCTGTTATCAGTGTTACACCACAGTTATATTTTTAACTTTCATCACATCTTATCAGAACTCTTGCACTTTTCACCTTTCAAGCATACATATCTCGTACTAAGATGTTTACAAACCATTTTACTGCAGTATGCTATCTAACCCGATGATAAAATGTTACCACTACCGAATACAAAGCGACTTCACCATCTCAAACATGTTATACCCTTCTCCTAGGCTTTTATCAACGCTGCACTTAACTTTTCATCAATCTTACCGACGTTTTGTACACTGGTATGAGTATGCAAGTACTCAGCAGCTTTGGTCTAAACTTATCCAGAGTTAAACCACACTATATCATTCTTACGAAACTTTTTTCAGTAGAGCATAAGACATCAGATTATAGTTACTGTTCTATATGAGGTAGTCTGCAAGTTTAATATATCATACAATAAAGAACAAAGTGACATCTTCGATTTTTCAATCTCAATTTTTTTCCCACCATTTGAAGGCTTAATAATCTCTGTCTGTGTTACAGAGCGATCGAACTGAAATAACATTTAAATACTGTCTGCATGCAATTCTTCCAAGCACATTCGTCTCCAGACAAGTATGGTCTGCTTTAAATTGTAAATTAACAATACCCAGCTGAAAACAGTTCAACAAATTTTAGTGCCCAAAGTCTCGCGATAGCATAAATGAAATACGCAGCTTCGTTTTGATAATCACAGTCGCTGTGCAGATTTGCAAACGAGGAAACTGGATTTGAAACTAAACAAAGTCTTAAATTATTGAAGAAAAAACACAATGTGCACACTACATATGCAAGGGACGACGTAATCTTTGAAATACTGACTTTATGCTTGCGGTTTATTCTAGAAATTCTTATTTATAACACTTAGCATAGCATTGTTTTTTATTTAAAGTTGAAATTATGCAGAAACTATGGTAATACCTTGTTTTATGGGAATATTAAGCTGAATCACTTTACTTTTAAGGAAGTTTATCTTTTCGCAAGTTTTATTTGACTTAAGAACGGTATTAAAGTTTTGCTTCTAAACTGATCACGAAATGTTTGCAACAATACAGGGTGTTGACAAAGTTCGTTCACAAAGTTTAAACGTTAGTATCTTTTTCAAATGCTCTATCCATCTACGTCGCCATAGACCAATAGTTCATTTCTGTGTGAGAGTTCGAAATAAAAAAAATATTCATGAAAAAAAAACAAGTTTCTTTCATGATGCGAAGTAAAGCCAGTGAAAGCAGCATTATTTTCATTTTATCTAAAGTGAAACTTTGTGAACAAACTGTTTTAACACCCTGTAGACAGTCGAGGTTTGTAATACAAGACGCACTTCTGGAAATATTACATGAATTATTCATAACACTAGACTATGTCGATAATCAGATCATACAAGCCACAGCTCACTTTCCCAGTCAATGTGTCAATATCTTCACATCAAGAAGTGACAAAGTAATTATGATTAGTACAGTGGTCATCATTCATGGTCAGTTTCCTCGCGTCGAGGTGATGTATACTTTATACCAATGAGTGACCTTACAGCAACATCCCAGACGGACAGTAGACATTCACAGTATTGACACAATCAATGAAATATCACGCTTGTGACGTCACTATTCGTATCTCTTTGATGAAGATTCAGCTTTTCATGCATAGCGAATTTGTTCAGCGAAGAATTATTCTGCGACTGCAACCTCATACACATTTGCAAAACGGACACATCCGTTCCCTAAAATTCTGATAAAGTATGCCGGACTTTAAATAATCGTTCCTGTATCAACGGTTTGTATCTTAATGAAATATCATACATGTGTTGCCGTCGGATATGCCCGTAACGTCAGTTACTTAATTGGGCAAAGTGGGACATTTGGTTTTTCAAATCATCAAAGGAAAATCGCCGGAACATTAAGGACCACCGTGTGTCTTGTACAGGGTGTCTCAAAATATATGTTATATATATTTCAAATGTCTGTCATTTTATAATTTGACAACATATACTTTTGATTTATGCATCAAAATAATCTTGGTGGATTGAAGTTTCTAACAAAATAAAGAAAGGGAAATATTTGAAGTCACATTACAGGACGTCATATGACGTCAGTTGTTATTCAATAATGCGTCGTCACAAGCTTTGCCCACTGGATATATGAAAACTCAGATATTGTTAATGTTCTTTGGTTTCCTGTGGTGATACTTGAAGGACAGGGTGTACAATCCTACCCCAAAAACTCTGTAAGAACTTAATGTGAACCTCAGGCGGGAAATCAGGCAGATAAACAATGAAACATGCCAAGCAGTAATTAGTTATCTAAACAAACGATCTGACGTCGTTATTGAACAAAATGGACGTCATTTAGAACATGTGCTGTAATTGTAAACCCAAAAAAGTAAGTGTAAACTTTTGTCTCAATGCATACATACGAAATCGGAAAAACAAAACATAAATAAGCATAATTGAAATGCATCGTAAAGACTGTCACATTCTTTGTATTGTAAATATACAACACTTGAATGGTAAATACTGTTTATAAGGGATTGTGTCAGGTTAATAGGCATGTACTGTATACCTCATATTGATATATATTATCGTCCCGTAAAAAAACAACTGGATTATTTCATATATTTTGACATCTGTAATTTAGTATGAAAACAAATGTGTCTGTTTAATAGCACGGCAAGTATGATGCATGTAAATACAAAAATAACAAATAAAAAAGTGGTCACTTCATTTGATGCGCGATTAAATGATGATCGATTAAATATCAAGTTGGATGATTTTGCTGACTCCATAGTTTCTCCGCTTTCAAATTTCTCTTTCGCCAAAAATTGAAAAAAATAATCAAGTAGCAATTTCCAGATAGGGAAATGAAATTTTCTTGGAAAGTTGAGACGATTTTTTCGACAAGTTCGGGGAACTCGCATCATTCAGAGACGATAATTTTGTTTCTGCAATATATCTCGTATTTTGTTGAGTTGAAACAATTGTATTTGTGTATGTTATTGATTTATAAGACGATGAGATATTTATTCAGTAAGTTTCATTCCTGAATTAGGAAGAATTGTATGTTGAATACAAGCTAACTTTATTCCAGTTCAACTATGACGTTTGGATTCTCAACCCGTAAATGCATTTCACTTACCATTATATATTCAAGTACTTCAATAATCAATTTAACCCGCAACACATATTCTAGTTTGATTTAAATTGTATCTTTCTAATTGTCGGTACAATTCAATACGTTTCAAATATTTATAACTAAGTTAGGTTCGCTTATAACCAAGTATGTAATTTGATATGAATAGATGAACGCAACAGGAGAGCTACGTACAAATGTGTGAAACGTTTTTAAAAGCCTCGAGTATAGAACTGTATCGTCGTCATATTGTCTGGTAGATTCTGTTATGGTGCCATTTTCTACGACAATTGAAAATAATATCTGTATAAATTCAACAAATGACATATAACAGAAGAGTATCTGTTTTTAAATGAAGCGATAATGTATTGTGACGAATGACAGTAAGCTGTGTTTATTGACTGCCTCGTACTTTACAAATGAACTTAAATTCATAACGTCAATCTATGTTTCTTAGAAAATAACTCGGACGTCATTTACTAGTGGCCATCTTTGCTCTTACTTTTGGCTACGTCAGCATTTTTCTAGTGTTGCTATTTTACCATAAAAAAGACTTGCTTATGCAAGATTCGTGATGATAAATCCCCAGTTTATGGTCATTAAGCCAAAACAATATTCTGCCCAGAGTCTCGTTTCGCGCTCGTAATTACGTCAGGTCAAATTTTATTTTATCGATGATAGAGGAAAGATTCCGTCTTATAAGACGATTTCATGTTTCAACAGGCGTCTTTCTGTCCCAGACGAAAACCGATAATTCTGATTGGTCCATTATTCATATGAAAAGCCATTCGAAATCTCTCGGGGTTTTAGCTTGTCGTCTGTTGCTTAGCATTCCACGAAGTATAACTTTTCATTACAGAGTTTGTCTTTCCAATATGTAAGATATTCACGTTGAGACGTGGGCGAAGTAAATAACTGGTTACTACACAAAGTCTTGTAGAATATTAAATTTCTTAGACAATGTTTAACAGCCTATAAGGTGATTCATTCTATTCGAGAACATCAATTTCCTGAACATATCAGGGTTTATGTTTTATAGACATGCACTTATCGGTTTGAGTGTATATTTGATACGAAGTTCTGCTTTCGAAGACACTTGATGCTAATAGATGGCATCAGAAGCTTGCAAGCATTCTGACAATTATCAGTTTTGCTTAGCGCAATGATATACATGTTTAGTATAACAAGTTAAATGTGTATGTTGTCTGTAATCAATTTCACCGACGACATTACTCCTAAGTGCACTAAACTATTTGCCCCTCTCCTCTTATCCATGTGGTGAAATGATCAGTTGCTTGCGGACGAACATGTTTAAACTGGTCGGTAACCATGGACCATTGGTTAGGTCCACTGAACTCCGTACATAACTGATATATCGTTGATAATTGGCGTGAGGTTTCCCCAAATTACTGATTTTTATAAATATTCGATGGTCGGACCGAGTTGAATATATTTGATTGCATCTGAATTAATGTGATAATTTCATGTACATGTATCTCAAAGAAAGTATAGCCTTTTGCTTAAATTGTAATACTTGCGCGTCCCTTTGCTTAGTTTTCTTGATGCATTAACTTATGTAATAACTGTCTTCCCATGTAAGAGAATTGGATTGCAAACATGATGTAACGCTCAGTTAACTTCTTTACATCTACATTGCTTGACATTTTCCCATTTTCTGTCAGTGAATTTCGTAGATAATTCTGCAAAGTCATAGTGAATCTGTAAATTATCAACGACAAAACAGCAGACAGCATTTACCATGTGGAATTAAAAACCTGATAGATGACTGCCGATATCACACACGACGTGCTTAGTAGTATTTACGTAATACATTTCTAAGTATACATTTTTGTAGTTATGAATGTGCAATTATGTATACATCTCCATGGAAATGCAATATCTTCGGGGAATTCTTGAAAAATAATAAATAATTAGTTACAGTGCAGAATAACAACATTATGCTAAGTCATTCTGTCTGTCTCAAGATTATATTGTATCTCTGTTATTCTCTCACAGACGAAATATCTTGTCAATTTCGCAATGTGATGTCTAAATATGGATCGGCTGTGCGAAAATGGTGCATTTCTGTCTGCAAAGCGGTTTTATATAACGACACTGCACAAACACATCACGTGACTTTCTACCATGTGGTGATCACGTGAAATTTCATTCACTATCACGTGATCGTCTGGGTCGCACATGTAGGATAAAAAAATATCAAAACAATGTTTGCACAGAAGGTCAATTCCATATTTCACTCGTATTCCAGTGTCAGTGCGGCTTTTGATTTTTGGGCGCAGTTTCGTTGAACACATGGGTGGCACACAGAGCGCTATGATGGCTGACATGAACCGAAACTGTCAATCGAAAACAAAAACCGCATGGAATTGCTTGATAATTGTGAGGCAAACATAATTGTTTAATTTCCTGAGATTTTTGGCCCAATTGACTTATGTGGTCGAAATTGAGTTATTAACATTTTTGAATGCAGGGATATCTGTTGGTCACATACACATTTTTTTTTGAAGGACGACATTTTTTTCAGGGATTTACAGCACTTTGAAAATGGTCATCAAGACTACAAACGTTTCTGAGTTTTACAAATTTAATACAGCACATATGTTTTCAGATACAATAAAGCATTTCTTCGTCTAATATAAATACGTTGTGTTGATCTATTTTAGACTCGATGAATACAAGAAGTATCGACAGCTCGACCGAGAGACTATCAACAAAGTTAACCAACAGATTTGTGAACTTGAAAGTGAGGCTAACATGTTACGTCGTTCTCTTGAGTCCTTGGAAACCGATAGACATCGTGACAAGGCTACTATTAATAGAATACAACAAGATGTTGACAAACTTAGATTGGCAAGTATATTTTTATCTACAAATAAAACCTATCACCAGATATTTACATCTTGGAAAGAATATATTGCTATATGCTATACAAACATCACAAGACATAACACTGGCATTCACTTTACCCCGTGTAACATTGTGCCCCGGTCTCCCCTATACGAGCGTATATCATAATATAGACACCGTACATAGCTGTTAATATTTCATAATTATATAGAGTTGTTCATTGAAGGTATTAGATATGTCTGGGCTCCAATTTGTACCTTAAGTCCGAACACTCGGTTCTCTTTCTTGTACGTACAAAGTAGAACCGCGATATCAAAAACTACCCCCCCCCTCGTGTACACATGCCATGCCTATACTGTCTCGTCTAGCAAATGGTAACAGTATATTCAGTATTTTCTATTTGCTTCATTGTGTTTTTGCGTCTTAATAAAGTAAGCTATAACTGGAAATGGACGACTGAATATCTAATTGTCTAAATAAGTAGTTAAAACAATAATTAAATATTCATTCCTCCATTATAGCGTGTCAAACGGTTTCTGCAAATGTTGTCTGTTGTTTACAAGGCGCGAACAAGTTGTACAAGTCTAGACAAATCATTTTCCTGTAAAGAAACATCAGTATTTACAATCCTCATTGGAAAAATATTTCTTCCGCATTGAACATTTCTGGAAAAATATCTGGTCTCTGGGAAAAGTGGCTGAATAGTGTTTAAGGTTTTGTCTTATTATTGGTGGGTTGAGAGTCGTGCCAGTCAAAGTTAAGACATGGACACAACTTCTAATTACACTGTATAACAGCAATCCTCAATACTGCGACCACCCTTGGTATCCTTGAAAACTGGTCTTATTATTGTGGTGGTCTTAATATTGAGTTTGAGTGAAGAGCAAAATAGTGAAAATGGGCTTGAAAATGGCGTTCTTAATTTTGAGACTATCCTATTATTGAAGTGGTCTTTAAGTGAGGTTTTACTGTACTTAAATTGGAAATTCTACCCTGCCAATATGTATACTTTGTTACGATTAGTTCTAATTTTTAATAACACAATCTGTGTAAAACAGTCAAGACAACAAAGTTCTCTCAGTTTACTGTAACGTCCCCTTTCGTTCTGTGCGGTAAATAAAACTGAGTTGTTTACTGTAACGTCCCCTTTCGTTCTGTGCGGTAAATAAAACTGAGTTGTTTACTGTAACGTCCCCTTTCGTTCTGTGCGGTAAATAAAACTGAGTTGTTTACTGTAACGTCCCCTTTCGTTCTGTGCGGTAGATAAAACTGAGTTGTTTAGTGTGACGTCCCCTTTCGTTATGTGCGGTAAATAAAACTGAGTTGTTTACTGTAACGTCCCCTTTCGTTCTGTGCGGTAAATAAAACTGAGTTGTTTACTGTAACGTCCCCTTTCGTTCTGTGCGGTAAATAAAACTGAGTTGTTTACTGTAACGTCCCCTTTCGTTCTGTGCGGTAAATAAAACTGAGTTGTTTAGTGTGACGGGGAAACAATTACATGCAGACTCTATGGAGGCCCATGCTCAGTCGTAAGAATTCTGACAAAATGTCTAGATAACCGCGATCAGAGATATTATACAGTCCTTCGTTCGAATTCCTCGGGTCCGAAATTTAATTTTCGAAAAGCCCATTTCAATTTGACGTGCATAAAAATATACACCGGGACCTGAGAAAGCTAATTAACGTGTTTTAAAACATATATACGGATTTAAGTTCAATTAATTTGAAAAGCAGCCTTTAGCGTAATTGTGCAAATTCTTGATGATCAGCACGTACATACACTCATTGGTTATTTAACAGTGCAGCACTAACACGAATAGCTAACGTGATCAGTGTTTCCATGTATATGGCTAAGTTCACTCATCGATGCTTTCAAAGGTCAGCCGTCTGAGGGAGGGCGCAGCAACATCACACAAATAACAATTCGTCGCTTTTTTGACAGGCGGTTGCACCAGACGACAGCGAATGATAATTAATTCATTACATGTTTGGCATCATGACTTGTGAAACAAAATGAATCAATATTGACAGTCTTAAACAATTTCCCGCCAAAATCAATAAATCGCCTGCACCAAGAGACGCTCTCCACAAATAAAGATGCATATATCCAGATGAAATGCACTCAAATCGATGGCAGACTGCAGTTTGTGCATAAAGTCTAATCAAATTAGATTGTTAAGCAACGCTGCAACGAAACAATTCACGAAGGCCAAAACTATTGTTCAATTTATTACGTCATATGTCTGCCAGATATTAATATTTATTTATTTACGATTCTACCACAATTGGCATATTGCGAATGGTCGTCTTTCTCTAATTGTATAAAAGTAATTTATCAACACTAAGATAGCTTTCGTTTCAAACTAACTCAATGACGAGAAGTATTTGAATACGTCTGCAATAATTGCAGATATAGACCCATTTTGTAAATTTATAATGAAATATTTTGTCTGACTTATTCAGAAACATACTCGTATTTACTAAGATTGTAAAATAGACGCCTATCTTATATGTCTTTCCCCTTTCTTCTGCTCACATCCTAAGCCATCAACTTCATTAGCATTAATGAAAAGATGTTGCCAATGTGAAATATACAGTAAAAACCTCATTGGGACCCTTGAAAACTGAAATGGAATGAAACATTATGTTCTTAATTTCGAGGTGCACCTATTATTAAGGTGGTCTTTAAGTGAAGTTTTAGTCCAATCACTTTTCCAGTAGGGAATTTAAAGGCATCTATAGTTACTCCTGTATAAGTAGTGTAATACTTACCACAGTTCGGTCTATGAAGCCCCATAAATATTATACATACTTGTATACATGTTTTAGAAACAACTTTCGTTTGAAGGATTAACCCTTGGGGGAAATATAGTCAGATAAGCTGAGAGCTGGCAAAGTGACAAAGACTGTTAGCAACGTTGTTACAATGTGAAAACCAATTTTCTATCTATGTACTTAACATTTCCTCTCCTAGATACAATTCCACCTCCAGTGTTGTCAAAGGAAACATTTGATAGTTTTACGACCATAACGTGATATTGACGATCATAGAGTCTGTTTCCTATCAGGATTTTCATTGCTGGGTGTCATTTGAGTGACATAAGATACATTCAGAAACCGACCAATCAGAAGTGATAAAATAGTGTGTGTAACGTCTACACCGTCCCCAGACATGTACGCCTGAACGTATGTAGTGTCAATGTAGTAGTCGCGCTTGGAAGAGGGCCAACGTTTTTATATAGCAGGGGGGGGGGGGGGTATTATAAAAATTGAAGTTCTTTTACAACACGTTCAAAACATTTCTACAAGAACTCAAGAACAGTGATGACATGTTGTTATCACATAACCCAAATGTTGTTCGGTTACAGAGTACTCTAAGGCGAACCGATGGCTATTTAGTATATACCAGTACACTAAATACACATGATTACACTATTTAATTTCATTAAGGTACCGAGTCTTATAAGCAAAAACATCTTCTTCAAAGTGTCCCTAACATTACCAGCATGTTATACTTCTACAGTTTGTCTTATGGCATTTATTTTCTAATTACGCATGCGCGTCACTAAAACCCTGATTGGTACCAGTGTGAATCGGATTGTAATAAGGGATTGATTGCTCTTTGTCTATTACTGCATAAGTCTATTTCATTGTTTTGCATAGAAGCGTATTGTTTGCTTGGAAAAAATTGGTACACAAAATGCAATGATGACATAGATTAAAACCTCAATCGACAATTGCCGATTTTAAGGACTTTTCACTAATGTAGTTGTATGAATACTGTTCTACTGACTTATACAAGTATATTTGTATTCTAATATCAATAATTTGTTTATTACAGGACTTGAATAACGAAACATTGGCACATCTTGATGCTGAAAACCGTCGCCAGACACTGGAAGAAGAGATGGAATTCATGAAGAAAGTTCACGAACAAGTAAGTTAGTTTATACCCTGATGTAGACATTTAAGTTTGGCACAGCTGTACTTGCTTGATATTGTGCCTCGTTTTAATGGTCTAAGATCGTATTCAACATTGTCTGCGATTAGTATTTAACGCATTACTTAACCGGAATGTCGGTGAATCAACCGCTGTTGACGTTTGCTTTGAATATTTCAATTCGCTATTTGATTTTTTTGGTTGAATTTAACGGATAAATGTCTAACTCAGTGGCATTTTCGAATGAATTCGTCCACATTGAAGCATGCAAAATTAACATCCAAAGACCCTGTCACTTGCTGGTGTTGAAATATTTAATGAATTAATTTAATAATTATTCTCTTCCTTTTCCTATGCAACACGTTCCAAACAATAATAACCAAATGTTCTAATCGTCCCGTTTAGTAAAACAATCGAGTGCACAGAAATCTTAATATTCCACCATGCTCTTCCTAGAAAGTTGTAAATATCACTCAAGTCAAGATGTTATCTTTGATTTTTACGAATTAGAACGGAAACCATGCATTTTGATAGAAAGTTTCGATGTTTTGCATAATTTACTGGAAATGTTTACAGGCAATATTGTTAAATTAAACATTCCTTCTGACGTTTACAAGTGAGCAACCTTTATTAAAAGCTCTTAAGAAATATTGGATCGACATATCCATGGCACCGCAAACAAGCTAGGAATATTTTAATACATCTTGTTTTTCTACTGATCAATCAGATTCTACTATCAACAAATAAACATTGATTTCAGAAAGTGTTATTTGTCAGTATGCTATTAAGAACCGTCGCGCTTTATTGTTATTTACCAGTCAAATGAAACCCTGAATACCACGTGGTTTACCTTTCGGATCGATAGTGATTAGAGATTTAGTTCTTAATTACTTGGTTAACATTTTAGGGGCCGACAAGGTCCTGTGAGAATTGAATGTCTACATGATTCAATTATCGATGTCTGTTGACAAGCCTATAGTCAAGCTTGGAACATTTGACATCTCGCCAGTATCACGTGATATCGTTCTGTTACCCGATTAAATTCCAATCGACCCGTTATAAAAAGGCTCCGTGGCCCGGAATAATCGAACGCTGACCTCTACTTAATCATGTAATCATGTAATACAAGATAGAAATTGCTATTTCATTTCAATCAATAATTAATTGATGATATTAATACGACATTTGGTGAATGGATTGACTGGAATCAGACATTGTTTTGCATGGAAGATCAAGGAGTTCGCTTCATTAAACCCTTTTCTCAGCGATGTTATACTGAACATCTTTTATTTGACGTGAACTAATTAACAATTCCGTCCGATGAGTGTTGTAGCAACTTTCAAACATGCAATATCATCATTCTGTGGGGTAAATAAATATCATGCATACAGCTACGTGCGACCTTGTGTATGCTGGGTAAGCTGGAGCGCCACCTTTGAACAACACACTATATAACTTATGTCGTCTTTCTTCAAAGATATTTCTCATTGCAATTGCGTCAGAAACGTTGATTACTTGCCATGTCGTTATGGTAATGTTTTCAGTTTATTTTCGTACGCATTGTTCCATAAAAGTTCATGCAGTTATTTCTTTGGAGTGTTGCCATTTATAATTTTAGAGTGGGAATTTGAAGCAACATGTTTTTTTTCCAAAATATCACAGACATAGTCTCCAACTTTCCCTTCGTATATCATTTGTTGTCTTGTCTTAATATCGGAACAATATAAAAGAAAATGTTTTAGAAATTTATCGACCAACCCACTTAGGGTGTCTCTGACAAAACGTAATGGTGAACTGAGTTTCTTACAGAATTACGACATCTTACTGACATCAACGATAACACCGTCTACATAATGTAATGCCAAATCTCCTTACATCTTACATAACGACATTTGTATCACCGTCGAGAACAAACACGCTCCTTCGAGCTGTGTAACATTATCAAATTGTGTTTCATCAGCGGAATTTCTTCACGGTTAATATAACGTATTTGCAACGTCACGAGTGATTTAATGGCGACATATTGATAGAGTGTGACTTTCCAATATTGTCTGAACAAATAATCGCTCAGACATCTTCCAATTCTGGTGAAGTTGAAACATGTCACGACTTCAGACAATATGAAGAAGTCCTATCTTATTTTTCCATCAGTTTTCAAACGATCGTCGTTTGTGACAAGCGTAAATATACGTCATTACTTGACTACTAAAATTACAACGTTCAATAGATTGTGTTAAAATTGTTATTTCTAATAATACTTATCTAAAAGCTGTTCAGGAGATGTTGAGGAATGAAATTGCGACAGGGGCCATAATTCGTCTGTCCCCCGAGTCTAACGAGACGACACAGTGCTCGTAAATCCTGCCTGGAAAAAAAACATTGAAATACATGTAGGATACTTAGTACACGTAATTGATTTGAAAAATATTCCTAAATAGCATAGCAACGACAGTCATCTATTCATTTTAATTGTATTAAAGGTAGACTGTCTGTTATTTACAGAGACGAAACTGAACGTAATTGTTATTTTTCTTTGATTGTTTTCAAACAAAACTTCTGAAATTCTTTACAATTGTCTGAATTCTTGAAACAATATGTTAATGTTCAAGAAGAAATACAGTTGAGGTTAAAACAGTACATGTGAAACCGTTTCTCATTGCCGGAATGTTATATCTTAAAGAGTATTCTAGTTAGGCTTTAAGTCAACTAAACAACAGGGTCATGTAGGGTCTATTCCACATATTAGGGTGGAGGAAGACTGACACCGTAATAGAACCATCGACCTTCCGTCAGTTAGCTGACCGACTTCTCGGTTACGCGTATTATATGTCTGACTCAGCACAGAACATGTTACCTTCAGGAATATATAAATTATTTAATAACAAACAGTAAAATACAGCTACAATGAAATACATACGATACATGGTGAATTAAATGATTACCTATCGTGTTAAGTTTGAATGATGATGTACATGGCTGCTTATCACCGTACAATATGAATGGCATTACATCCATTAATGTCCAATGTAATATCAATATATGTCGCATGGGATCGGGGTAATAAATTACAAAATACTTTCTTTATTAATGAGAAGTCATTCGGGAACAGGAAGAAATTGGGTAATGTCGTGTTATTTATGCATCTGTTGGGTTTATTGCGTCGGTAAGAGATGAGAATGTCTCTAATTCTGTGCAATATTAATAAGGACATCAGAATGGTTGCGTCTTAACCTGAATAAGTGAGATATATTCTGATTAATGTGTGTCATTCACGCACTTATCCCAGGATCATCTGCTGGATCACGAGACTGTGCTCTGTTCTAACGTGTATAAAGTGCATCATCATCACTTTCTAAGCTTGCCAGTATATGATATCCAGAAACCAATAAGAACCAACGGTAATTGAATTTATCATTCCACGCTGCCAGACCAGAATATCCAATGAAACAAGGATAATTGTGTTTTTGTTCAATCGTTCCAACCTAGAATTCAAATGTACGAAGACAAAACGAGACTTGTAGAGTACGGAGTAGAATATATAGTGATAACGGTCGATTTTATTAAAACAATACTATGAATCTTATTAGGACAATGGCTTTGAACAACGTGTTAAAACGTAGGTCTTGCATAGATTTTAACTTCAACACGCGGAGTGAGCTTCAATGATTTAAGATCATTGATTGAGATAAATCTAGTCTAATACTGTTTATACTTATTTCTGTCGAGCAAAATAAAATGTCATAATTTAAACCGTGATGTTTGCCAGATGGACTCGAAATAAAATCTCAGTCGAATGAGTAAATAATAAACGTTTTGTCAAAGGGAGACAACTGATATAAGTTTATTGTGCCATACATGACTGTACTCGTAGTATCTCCATTGATCAAATGAATTAAAATTGCTCGTCGTAGACTTCAATAAAGCATAAACCAAAGTTACGTTTAAAGTCTAAGTTAGAAGATAAGACAGAAGAAAACGAACATGATGTTTTTTGTCTTGGATAAAAGCTGTTTCTTGTCGACAGATCGAGTTAAATGTGAATCACCGGCATCCTAAATTAAATTTTAGGTACAGCGTTCGTGATAAATCGCTGCATTTTCTGGTAAAATTAAATTTATTCGTTAGAGCATTTATTGTATTTGATGATTCACGAAGCAAAAACATTTAAATCCGTGAACGAGAATCTTATTTGTTAAACCGTTCCTGTAAACTATTCTACAAATAATTTATTCTTGTAATCACTACATTTAATCAATTAACAGGCTTGAATAATCAACGTGTACAAAGTGAATTCCCTTATCAAGTAAAATGTCTTATCAAACCTTGTTCAATTAGATGGAAGAATTAGATAAAGTGATGCCCCTTTAGATGGCTTTTCTGAATAGATGACCTTACTATGGTTCTTGCGTCCATACCTGAGCGACTGTCGTATATTACACTTTGTATTATTTTGGAATACATTCCAACAAACAGGACAGAACACTTAACACTTGTATATGATAACATATTGTTTTCTTACAATGTGGTTGTTCTATTGCAGGAACTCAAGGAGCTTGCCGCTCTTGCCTACCGTGACACCACCGCTGAGAACCGTGAATTCTGGAAGAGTGAACTGGCCCAAGCCATTCGTGACATTCAAAACGAGTATGACTCTAAAGTTGATCAAATTCGTGGTGACATGGAAGGATTCTATAACCTTAAGGTATGTCTGTGATTATCCTGTGTTTAAACCATACTTAGCAGTATCAGCGTTCACTGCTTTAATTGTTATCACACCATGCTGTGTGGCAGGAAAACTTTGGCGAGGCGTTGAGGGTTAGATATTTTCGAAAATATTAATTTAATATGTAAGACGTATGCAGTAAAACTTTTTAAAAAGAACACCAATGGGACCTGGAAATGGTTCAGTTGATCGATACATTCATTATGATGTGAATACAAAATGATCACTTTAGGATGTAAACTGTATCCCTTGTATGCTCTTGTATGTTTTGCAAGATCACTGTTCTTTATAAGTAAGTTTTACTGTATTCATAGATACATATTCACTTATTAAAGAATATATAGTGCAATTATAATTCTAAAGTACACCACAATGTCTTATACGTGTGTCGATATCTATAAACAGTTATCAGTATGTTCGCTGGGAATCTATAATGTAATGAACACACCGTATTCATTTTGTAATACAATGTAGTTAATATAACTACTCATTTATTTTACTTTGAAGTGTAGAGCAGTCTTTCTCATAAAAATACAAATCCATCGACCGGAGTAGTTTTAAAATATTAGTCAAGGCTGTAAGAGCTTTTTTTATTACCAGTGCGACTGCCATTGCATTAGTAGTATCGCGTGCATTTCAGAAATACTTTGTATTGATTATCACTAATTTCCTGTTGAGTAACCGTATACATGCCTGAGTGTGCAATGTGGCATGAGTCAGATGTGCTCAAGAGATAAATTAAATGTTAAATCAATAAAATTTTAGATCCAAGAATTCAGAACTGGTGCCACGAAGCAGAACATGGAAGTCACTCATGTCAGAGAAGAGAATAAAAAACTCAGCAAACAGATGTCTGACCTTCGCGGAAAACTTGCCGACCTTGAAGCAAGGGTAAGACATTGTAACAGTAAATATACATAGCCCGACCTAGAGAAGTAGTAAGGATTCTATGCCCTCCTTATCGCGTATTCAAAACCCTTATGTACGGATTCATATGGCATTTTTTTCGGAATTTCCTAGATTATCGCATCTGTGCTTAGAAAAGTCTGAAAACATCAATCATATTGCAAATAATTGTGAAAATATGCCAATCTCAAATACTTCTTGTAAGGCCGTTCCACATTGGACATATACATTGTATTTATCCGATACAAAACACTACTATGTTGTCAAAAGTCAATACACATTTTCTTTTTTATGTGCATGAACATTATCACATTTATGGACTTGACCTATCGGGTTTCTTGGTAATAGGGCTTATGTGTTAAGAAAGTAAACAACTGGGACCCTTTAAGTGTAATTCCATCGATTTCAGATTTAAGGGGTTAAGTAATTTACATTAATAAATGATAACCGGGCTCGGTGAGAGTCTAAAATGAATGATTATGTAATTGGACCCCATTAGCAAATTTGTTATTGATCAATGCTAATGAAATTGTGAAATTGCACGAGTTAAAGCTGAGAAAATTCGGGAGTAGTTTACTGATTCAGAACAGATAATGGTATCTAATAAATGTTGCGTTTAAACAGACGTATTGACGCGTACTACTTGTGAGTAATATCATTACAATGATAACGTACAAACCGTTACGATTATCTAATATTTCATTATAAAGTCAGTCTGCAATTATACTTGAAGATAAAAATGTACTCAAATAGTCAATATTCTCTCATGAATCGCATGTGCGAGTATGCTATGTTAACATTGTGAAAGTGGTATTGTCTTCCTTTCATTGTAAAAACATGAACAGTATCAATTTGTTTTTAGAATGCCCAACTTGAGAAACAATACAATGAAGTACTTAGAGAACTCGAAAGCAAGGATACGGACCATATGATGGAGTGCACACAACTGCGCGAAGAAATCTCCAAGCTTCGTACCGAGATGGAAGGTATTCTGACCGAACTCCAGACCCTCATGGATGCCAAGCTGTCACTGGAACTCGAGATATGCGCTTACAGAAAACTACTGGAAGGAGAGGAAAACAGGTCAGGGCCTAAAAAACGCTGGACAGAGGAATCCAAGTTCACTATTAGCGATAACCCTAGTAAAGATGCGCAGAAAGAAAGCGCTAAAGATGAAGCAAAGAATAGCCCAGACAAGGATTCTAAGGAATCCCCCGCTAAGGATGCGAAATAATTTTCGCAACCTTTAGGTCTTATCAAATGTTTTAGTTTTAATACCTTAAGTATCAGTCTGTGTGCTTATAATTGATACATTGCAATGCTTCATTTCTTCCTCCTCCCGTCGACACTAAAAGTTCATTGCCAATAGCGTTCTTCATCGAAATGATTGGAAACGCATATGAACGCTGTATGTCTGCACGGGTGTAGGGTAATTGTTCTTATAGAGAAAACAAAATACTAAATTTCTTTCATTTGAAATATCCTTTCTAGTATGCGTTTTTTCCCTTTTTGTTGGCTGCGCTTATAGCAGACATAGGACACAAATCATTGAATGTCATTCGTGTAAAAAGTATTTACACAAACCATTTCTAATCAAAGATATGATCTGACGAACAGTTTTAAAAGTCTGTTGACAAAATTTACTGATAACTTAAAGGACATTCTATAAAGTGATATTAGAATTACCATGATCTGATCGGTACTGAATCAATTTCTGAATAGGTATCAAAATAGTCATACACAAACATGAAAAGTGAATTTAGTATGTTGTTTTCTGTATCCAAGTGATATAATCGTGGTCTACTGTGCCATTAATGTTGTACGTCTGTATTATTCTATACGTACGTCTCAAGACGTCATGTCGAACAAATATGTTGTAAAAAATGTTAAATCACTCGTTTGCCTCGAATCGAAATCTGCTATTTTAGATTACCTCAGTTCTTTGCTGTGTCAGATGTAAGATATTTAATCAATTTCGCTAATCTGTCTCACGTTAACACTTTGTCATCAAATATGCGCATATAGATGCACATAATCATATTTGTAAACAATAGCTTCTTATAAGTAATGAAACATTTCTTACAAAATTCTGATTGAAAATCCGACGTAATCTCCCAACTCCTTCTTTTGTCCGAAACAATGTATGAATTAGTGTTGTAGTTTTTACTCAAGTAAATTAATTTTCAATTAAAATAGAAAGATTAAACTTTTTAGAATTTTGCTTAACAACCATGTTGTCAAGATGTTAATATCTAATTCACACATTGTTTTAAAATGCCCCTGCCATCCACCATACGTATATATTGTTTTAATAACTAAAACTTTTTTTTTCTTTTTTTTTGTACTAGTATTTCTCATGATAATCTCACATGTTGCAAAGTCTTACAAAAATCGAGTTAAATGCATTACAACACTGTGTTTCAGTATTGAAAGTTATGATTTACAACACTCATCACCACATCATGTTAAGGCATGTTTAGGTCCAAAATGTAGAGTTATGGAATTTTTCTTGCTTTACACAAGCTCACCAAATATTTGTAAAGTATACCTTAGTGCTAAAACAAATCGTAAGATATTTGTTGACAGGGTAGATTGGAGGTCACGTGCAAGCTTGATAATGTACCGAGATGCATTCAGGCCTGGTTCTACCACCGAACGTACAGAACCACAACAAAAACAAGAAGTTGTTGTAGAGGAACCTGTTATGAAGAAAGAAGAATTAACAACATCTTATGAACCCATTAAGGCAGATCCTCGTGACGCGAGTCCAGATACTGACGCTGCTAGTTCAATAACAATGTCCGACGATGAGTCCCCTAAAAGTGAAGTCCCACTGGATGACTTAATGGATGACACTATTGAGGCTGATGTATTAAAGAATGATAAATCAGAAAATGAAATCAATAAATCGGCAGA
The DNA here is from genome assembly GCA_032209605.1 of Mactromeris polynyma. Lineage (NCBI taxonomy): Eukaryota > Metazoa > Mollusca > Bivalvia > Venerida > Mactridae > Mactromeris > Mactromeris polynyma. The sequence continues at coordinate 1,439,490 of JASFXZ010000019.1, read as the reverse complement.
CGATGATAAGAAAGAAATTGAATCTGATACTGCTGCTGAGACACAAATTGACACTAATGCAAATATTTCGAATGCTGAACCTGAACCTGAACATGTTGTTGCTGTGAAAGACGAAGTAAAGAAGATTGAAAACAGGGCTAATGACGATGTTGATAGCATAGTTTCACCAACGGAAGAAGAAAAATCAGTGACCGTAGAAACGATGAAGTCAACTGAAACTACGCCAATCAAGGAAGACCCATGTGATTTAAAGAATGAGACTGAACCTAATACGCAAACCAAATCACCGTCGCCTGTAATAGAACAAATACTACCTAGCGAATCCTCATTGACTGCATCAGAACAGGACAAAGACGTCATAAAAACGTCTCCGGTTGCTGAAAAGAGTGATGTTCAGTTAGAGTCACCAAATAAGTCCGAACCAGTAAATGTCAATGAGACCATAGTTGACAGTAAGGAAATAAATGATGACATTGTTGTTGAAAGTGATATTAACAAAGACAGTATTGTACATGACCGTTCGCCCATTCAAGCAGAAACAGTTAGTGTAACTGAATCAGTTGTTACTGAAATAATTGAAAGTAAAACATCACCTAAAGAGGAGAGCTCTCCGAATAAGGAAGTGAATGAAGAAAAACTTGACATTGATAATGCAATTGAACAAAGTGAAGAAAAATCTTCGAGCATTGATGAGGACAAGGTTGTAACAAAAGATCAAGAAACGAAACAAACTGCTGGTGCCGAAACCGTCACTGAGATCGTTAAGGAACAACCAACTTCTCCACCAGCCGCAGAAGATAAACAAGATGAGAAGAATTCTGAGGAAATTAAGGCTTTATCTCCGTCCAAAATGTCGGAAAGTGCTGTCAGTTTGACCACCGACACGAAAGAAGAAGAAATGGTAATGTCAAAAACGCCTGAAAAAGAATCTGTAAACGAGAAAGTCGTCTCACCTGAGGTACCTTCAAAGGAAACTAAAACAGACCAATCTAATGAAGATGAGAAAGTAGTTCAAGAGCATATTGATAACAAAGAAGTTAGTGACTTTGTTGAGAAAACTGAGGACAAATTACTTGAGACAACAGTTAAGTCTGAAGTCATAGAAAAAGAAAGTAACATAGGCCCTGCAATTGTTGAGACATCTCCTACCAAAGAACTGCCGGACAAACCCTTAGCAGGAGCTGCATCAAAAGATAAAGAAAGTGAAACACACGCAAAATCACCAGTAGAAAATGAGAAGCCATTAAATACAAATGACGAGGCACAAATTACTCAATTAGAAACTAAGAATGTACCAACTGAAGCTGAACCAACTGAGTCAAAACCTTTATCACCCTCTGTATCCGCCGGTGATGCTTCAGTAGAAAAATCTCCATCGACTGGTTCTTTGGATCAATCAGCAAGAGAGGAAGGGAAGGAAATTCCACAAACGAGCCCTTTAGGTCACCCTCCAGAAGACCTAGTCCCTACCGAAAAAGAGGCGACGACAGCAACACAGAAACAGTCCGACACAAAAGATGCACAGCCTGTAGAGGAAGCACAAAGTGAACAAACTGGCCAAACTGAGAAAACTGACATTAAACCTGAAAAAGACGACTTTAGTGAAACTAATACTGAAACTGTTACGAAGTCTGCTGCCACCGCAGAAACGTCATCTGTTACACCTGTTCCCGACACAAAACATGAATCAATGGAATCGAGCATTAGCAAGACTAACATTGAAAGCGATATAAAATCGTCTGCGGATGAAACATATACAGAAAAATCACAAGCAGATGATAGTAAAACTGAAATTAATCAAAGTGAACAAAATGTCAGTGCATCTATTGAACAACATGAACCAAATGCAGACAACAAATCCGAGACTGAAATCATATGTGAATCCGAAATTCTTAAAACGTCTGAAACAACAACACAAGAAGAATCACTTAAAGATGCAGATGTTATGAAAACTGAAATAAAGGAACAAATCGATGTGGTTAAAGATGAAAATAATGAGTCCAAGACTGAAACTACTGCAACAGTTGTCGGATCGAGCACCGACACCACTGTTTCCGTTGATGAAAAACAAGTAGCAACAGCCGGGTCTACTACTTCAGAAGTAGAAACCATTCAAACACAGTCAGTAGAGGAAATAAAATCAATTATTAAAGTAAATGAAAATGAAACAAAGACAATGTCTGAGGAATCGGCTGGTAAAGCCACTGAAAGTCATGAAACTGTGGTACAGGACGCTTCGACATCTGAAAGTAAAGTTAGTGAAGTAAATATAGAACAATCGGAATCTGATTCAGTTGATATAAAATCTTCTTCCGCTAAGGCCGAAGTCAGTGTAAATGGAGATTCAGAAAAAGCCGAAATAAAAGTGTCACAAGAAAGCTTAGAATCTAGTTCGGTTACTGTAGAATCTTCTTCTGCTAAAGTCGAAGTAAGTGTTAAAGTAGAATCCGATAAAGCTGAAGTAAAAGTATCACCAGAATCATCAGAACCTGGTTCAATTATTGCCGAACCTTTGTCCACTAAGGATGAAGTCGATTTAAAAGTAGACTCTAGTAAAACTGAAACAAAGGCTTCACAAGAAATATCAGAATCTATTTCGGTCACTGTAGAATCTTCGTCCACTAAGGAGGAAGTTGGCGCGAAATCAGAATCAAGCAAAACAGAAACAAAAGTTTCACCTGAAATAGTTTCACCAGACTCTTTAGAATCTGGTTCAATTACTGTAGAACCTTCGTCCACTAAGGATGAAGTCGATTTAAAAGTAGACTCTAGTAAAACTGAAACAAAGGCTTCACAAGAAATATCAGAATCTATTTCGGTCACTGTAGAATCTTCGTCCACTAAGGAGGAAGTTGGCGCGAAATCAGAATCAAGCAAAACAGAAACAAAAGTTTCACCTGAAATAGTTTCACCAGACTCTTTAGAATCTGGTTCAATTACTGTAGAACCTTCGTCCACTAAGGATGAAGTCGATTTAAAAGTAGACTCTAGTACAACTGAAACAAAGGCTTCACAAGAAATATCAGAATCTATTTCGGTCACTGTAGAATCTTCGTCCACTAATGAGGAAGTTGGCGCGAAATCAGAATCAAGCAAAACAGAAATAAAAATTTCACCAGAAAAAGTTTCACCAGACTCTTTAGAATCTGGTTCAATTACTGTAGAACATTCGTCCACTAAGGATGAAGTCGATTTAAAAGTAGACTCTAGTAAAACTGAAACAAAAGCGTCAGAAGAAATATCAGAATCTATTTCAGTCACTGTAGAATCTTCGTCTACTAATGAGGAAGTTGACGCGAAATCAGAATCAAGCAAAACAGAAATAAAAATTTCACCAGAAAAAGTTTCACCAGACTCTTTAGAATCTGGTTCAATTACTGTAGAACATTCGTCCACTAAGGATGAAGTCGATTTAAAAGTAGACTCTAGTAAAACTGAAACAAAGGCTTCACAAGAAATATCAGAATCTATTTCAGTCACTGTAGAATCTTCTTCCACTAAAGAGGAAGTCGGCTTGAAATCAGAATCAAGCAAATCTGAAATAAAAGTTTCACCAGAAATATCAGAATCTGAATTAGTCACTGACGAATCGTCAGTATCAAATGTTGAAATAAGTAAAACGGAGGTATTGGTATCAAAGTCAGAAATTAAAATGAGTGCAACGAAGATTGAACAATCCTCTGAGTCTAGTACCATTACTAAAGAATCGTCTTTTACAGAAGACGTCGTCCAGTCTAAAGTTGAGGAAATTAAATCTATTGTAACAGATTCAAAGTCTGAAAGTAAAACTGAAGATAAAAGTGAAATTAAGACTGAAATCGCAGGCTCAACCTTAGTGAATGGCGAAACTGTAGAAAAAAGTTTAACTACTGTTGATACGGATTCTATTAAGTCGGTTGAAGTGGTTAATCAAGAGACAGAAAATAAAGACAAACCATCAACAGAAGACGCACCACAGCCTGATAATACAAAGATCAATGGTGTTGCAGATGAACCCAAGGCAAAAACAGATATGGAAACCAAACGAATTGAGCAGACACTTCTAAATGGAGACGGTATGTGACAGTGTTGCACGTTGTCATATCTGTTGTACAAGCAACCTCTTTTCTGTTTGAAGCTTTTTGTCTTCGATATTGTATTACCTGTTATTTGTTTCAATAAATTATCTTCACAAACACTTATGTTCTTTTATTTTTGACATCATTCGTTTGCTTTTTGCCACATATTTTGTTATTTTCTCATCTCACAAACAGTTTTATTTTCAGAACGTCGTTACTTTTACGTTATACTTACTTTTGTGAGTTTGCATCTGTGAATATATTAGTGCCGTTTTGTTCCAGTTTTGTTCTAGCATGCACATTCTATCAGTAAATATGTTTTCTTTATTGAAAATGCCTGAAAATGCGCGTGTGAATGATTTCTAGCTTTTCCGTTACGTACAGTTGTGTTTTGTTTGTCATTTGACCATTTGTCTTTCTGCATGGCTATTATTTTCTGATTTTGTTATTTGTACAGAGTTGGTCTGAAGAAAGTTGTAGAACAAGTGGTAAACACACAAAGTACAGGCGGAGAAATGCTCTCTGAAGTTGTCAGTGGTTATGAAAGCAATCGGGGTGGGTATAACGTCATTTAGGGCGTATTATGGATTCCGATATCAAGGAAATGGGAATTTAGTTGTCTCTTGTTGCTCTCTAGTCTGCTCGATCTGTTTTTATATCTACCCATGTATTTTTTTCGCATGCATATTATTTATTTGCCTGCCGTTGACAATGTTATTATATACGTTTCTTGTTTGTTTATGTTGAATATATTCGAACAACTATGACAATGTACATACTCAATAGACCGTTAATTACTTTAGCCCGTAATCTTACATAAGTTTAATGTGTGTAAATGATGTGTTACGGGATGCATCAATTTGTGTTGGGCGCTCGAATGTGTGTCAGCTTCTCATTCATAGTTTTAGATGTAATTGAAGACACGCTTAAATAAAATGCATGTTAATATAGTGCACATTGCTTAGATTGGCCTCAGTCCATGACTTAAATAACAATTTCATAATTTACTTTGCCGCTAGAAGGCACTACACGATGCAAGAAAATCAGTCACTAGCTGTTTGTTCCTTTGTTGTCATTTTCAAAACATTATGAATGAGAAGCTTATTTCGTGACTATACTGTGAATGTGAAAATGTATCCAAAATATGATATTGAAAGCATATAATATTTGCAGTCACAATTGAAGAAGAGAACAAACCGGGTACGATAACCCACACTAACATTTGATGACTAATACATTAACAAAATAACATCACCCATGGTCTGCAATGTGTCTAGTAGCAAACACGGCTGTAAACTAAAGTTATTGTTACCTCAATTGCTTCTATTTCTAATTTCTTCTGTGAACATGTTTATGTAAACAATTGGAAAACGCTACCAAATATCCGGAATTTGTTATGACCTACCTAGAATGGATTGCAATACAATATCAAATCAAGAACATAGCCCGACAGTTCATCTAAAGTAAAAACACTTTTAAGATTTTCTAAATTTGATAGGTCTAGATTTTGGACATTCATATATATAGAGACACAATGCAGACTATGGCTACGCTTTCTTATAATGTGTTGAAACTTTACGAAAACAGATTTGTTGTTTTTCACAAAATTTTAGATTTTTACGAATGTTGCTTCCACCAAGTTCTGTGCAATTTTCTTTCAATACCATTATATAATGTCTGTCTCTGTTTTATCATTTTCTAAAAATGTGTTGAAACTAAGTATGTGCTTTTGTAATAACAAAATAATTTCAAGTTTAACATAATTTATGTGATTTTCGAGGCGATTTTCAAAATAATTATACTGGACGTGGGATTTATTTGTGAATGTTTAACCAATTATAATAGTTATCTCCAATTTACTAACATTATTTGTAGTTCTTATATTCCATAGCAACATAAATTAATCGCACTCAATAAGTCATTCTACAATAAACTTACAGTATCAAATGTACGCATGCATCACATATGTTAAATGTATAAAATAATATTTATCTTATTAAAAAAAAAAATTCCACGTTGACTAAATTTTCATTCTTACTGATGTTTAACGCTAATTTACAACATTGTTTTTCAGACTTAATTATTAATTAAGATGATATGAAAAAAATTGCCAGTCATCACCTAACTACAATTAAGACAATGCTACTGACTGCCGCATCTGTATTGAACACACGTCGTTCTATATGTGTATTTTATTATGTACAGTATAGAGTCGCATACAAAGCCCAGAAATCATTGATTGTTCTTTATTCTAGATTCCCAAATAAGTATGAAAATGATGAGAGGTGAGGTGTCCGCTAAGACAACATACCAAAGAACGTCAACCGGTCCTATTGCCATAAGCGAAGTGAGCCCTGAAGGAAAGTTCATTATGCTTGAAAACACATCATCTGGACCGAACAGAAGAGTAAGTATGCGAAAAGACATAGGAGTGTTGGACTAAGGTGTAAAGTGACGACGTTTCTGAATGCTTATCGAATTAATAAAGATGAACACATGAACTCTCAATTAAAACTTTGTATTTTATGCGCAAGCTAGTCTACAATCAACTTGCTTTGTTAAGTTATCCCTAATGTCATGTATGCTTATTGGAAACAATACACCATTTTAACAAAGGATCAATGAATCATGTATGACCTTAAATACTCCTTAGTTATATTAAAGTATATAATCCTGCTTTTGCTATTTTTCAAAAATCCGTTTTTCCTTCTTTCTTAGAATATCTTCCTTTTTGAAGTTCAGAAATGTTTACTTAAATGGAAATGAAAGGAACACATGTAAAGACATAATTAGACTATTTCCTTATTAATTACTGACTAAATGAGCATTGTCTGTTTTGCCCACACATTATGTTTCCGTGTGTACATATGAACGTTCCAATACAGGATAGTAAAGGGAAGAAACTGGGACCAGTGGTGAGACTATCAGACACAGAGTGAAATTCACACTTTTTTCTCTAATACACCATTGCTTATCATTCTATGTATTCGCTTTACTAATGTTTTATATTGATGCATTAATTACATTAGATGTGAACATATGTGTGTATTTTGGTCGAACACGATTAAGAATTTGATGACTATCCCATGTATTCTACATTTAATAACACTACACCATAAGTTGACCAATATGTGCAAATGTTTGCAGTCAACGATAATAATGTTGAATATTCTTCATATACACATTTCCCACAAACAACGAATGTTAAAATTGCAGGAAAAGGATTACATCCCTGTCCGTTCTTATAGACACTTGATCATATTGCACGGGATCATTTTGTTGAACCATTCCCTTTAAGTCAGAATAATCATAAAACATTTATCACCAAGATTATTATGAAAAATCTGTTGTCGACCATCATAACTTCCATAACCAAAGTAATCATCTTTTGTTATGTCAAAACCTATATCATCTATCACACACTCCACGTTTATCTAGCAAAATGTCAAGCAAATAATGATAAAATCAATAACCAACCAGCATAAATACATACAAAGCACATTTACGTAATATGTCTGGTGGAATGTTTAAACAATCTAACGATGTTTTAGTGCAGTTTTAAGGGGAAGTTCAACATCGGGTGTCTAGAGCACGTGTTCAAATGTTTGGTATATCGTTCTAACCTACAAGGAATCAATGATGTGCATGTTATGGCTAATATTGTTAACCTTCACCCCGAGTATTCGTCAAGTCTTGCTGTTCATACCAAATACAGCAACGATATGACATCTATAAAACTTATTTTATGCATGAAAACGTTTAATAAAAAATAAAACGCACTCTTACCTATCAAATATGCTGTGTAAATACACTAGAAGAGAATTCAACCTTAGATAGTTCAAATCTTGAATCAGCGTTCTGGCACAATCAAAGTTTCGGGAGTTACTTATATTGATCTAACGAAGTTTGAAATTTCAGCAAGTTGACAAAAATGCAAATATCTAATACACTTGATAATACAATCTGGCAAGCAACGTACTGCTCGAATATAAGACATTGTTAATTTAAAAAGTAGTCCCAGACTGTCTGCCTCAAGCATCCCTATATCATATAGTTTATTAAAACTGATACCATTTGAATGAATCAGCCATCGAGCTAGGAATGATGCAGAACGACTGGCAATGGCAAAGTAAGATAGAAAGTGACAATTTATAATTGATGTCGAAGCATGTCATAACTACATATAAATATGAAAATTTGAATACCCGTCGAACCTGAAGAAGAACTTTCACTTATTCTAAATTTCATTTACATAGTGTCCTTTTTGGTTACACTGTTGTATTTGTTTGCTTGCAGTGAACATCTGTCAATATTCTACTTGGTAATCAATCATTTTTATCCTTTAATTATTAGGATGTAAATTTGGATAGTTGGAAGTTGAAACGTAACGTAGATGGCAAACGAGATCATACTTACAACTTCAGAAACTTTACATTGAAGGCCGGAAAGAAAGTCAAGGTATTCATACATAATTATATCTATAAACTCCTATAAATTGTAACCTTCTGTGCAAATAGTCACACAGCATTAAGTTTTATGATTCTATTTTAACTTCATTGCGTTTTGTCTAGAAGTATATTCAAATTCATACACACGCGACAAAGCAAGTATTGCTAGAGTGTTATTAACATCATTTTACAGATGAGGTAAAGATATGTTCATTGTAACAGAACATAGGAGTGTTATGTCTAATATTTAAGTGATATAAATAACACTAGCAACACTCGGATCGAGTACTTGTTCAAATATTGAATATCAGAGATGCTTTGGTCTCTATTCTCAAATGCCTGCTCAATGACAAATAAGTTCCGAATCGTAGAATAGAGCAATGGAATCCGAACCTCGGGATAATAGCTGTAGTATATCAAATAAACCGTTGTGTAAAACTTCTGCAATTATATAATTTTCATATGCTTCATGTTTTCTAATGTAACTTTTACATTCCAATGCTTTACAAGTGATTGTTCTATTTACGTGACAGATTTTGGCACGTGGATCTGCATCGGAAGCTGGATTGAACGATCTGGTATTTAGAGATGAAGATAACTGGGGAGTTGGTTCACAAGTTTCAACAGTCCTGATCAATGACAAGGAAGAGGTAGATACTGATTCTTGAATTTCGAAAAGTGGTCCTTATTAGGAAATGACCTTTATAAACGTGTTTGATGTGATAATTGTGTGATAGAGTGGAATGTGTTGCTTGTATAAAAGTAATCACCAGAAAGTTCACAGATGAACGGACCGTTATCATTATTAATTATTTTATACATTACAGAAATATTTAGTATGAAAAAATAAAATGCATTTTGAAAAGCATTTATGCAAAATATATGTTACAATGACGAATTATTTTAGAGCTAGGCTAATATACTTAAAAATTGAGTATTTGACAAGATCGTTGGTCATGATCAGCATCAACGGGTCATCAAATTTTCTACAATATACATATATGTCCCAAATAACGTAGGATATGTTCATAAGGCAGAACATTTCACTGTCCAGTTATTCAAAAAAATCAGTTAAAGCACAATGAATAACGATTTTGCTCACAATGCATCTAAATGCATTTCTTGCTGATTTTATTTTTCATTAACTGCTCAAATCCCAGAAAAAATAATGTGAAATAAAGCTGATAATTTAAAAATGTTTCTTAGGTTCAAATTAACAAAGGTTCTGTTGTTGGGTATATATCGTCACACCGTCAACCCCCCCTCCCCTCTTCGTCGCATAATGCACGGTTTATTTTAATAAATACCAATGTTAACTTAATATAATAAAAAAACTTAAAACGCTTTGGCAATAATACACACTGAAGGAAAATGTCATAATATCCTAAGAAACCCCTAACCTATTTACAGTAAAATATAAAATTCTAGGAGGATTAAAAACCTAACGTTTGAACCCAAAAGGCCTTGCACAGTGATACAAATATTTAACACCTGATCTATATCACAGTATCAATGACGGCTAATAGCTTAGCCAACTTATACAAACTGTTCATTAAATGAATTTTGTATTTAATATTTTGAACTTATCAGCGACCAAATTGCCACTCTTTGGTATCAGTCGTTGAGTTATTTTAGCAGTGCTTGCTGTTATATCTATAATACATACTTACAGTGTCATAATCTACCGTTCATAGATTTACAGCAGCCCGATTGCGCTTACTATAAATTATGCAATATCTTCTTTAAAACATCTGACAATATAAAACCTTGATCACAGCTTTGACTTGCAACAATTTGTACCTGCGGTCCCATTCCTCGGTGAAACACAATGTTCAACGCTATATGAATTTAACTAAAGTGTTCTATAACGATGTGTACTGTTTATATTTTCAGGATAAAGCTAGCCACATCCAGAAGACCCTGTACAATTAAAGAGACAGTTACACAATGACAAAAATGCCATAGAGACATTTTATCATACACAGCATTGAAAGTCTGAACTTACCTAACCTCGACACAATAACCAAAGATTTTAACCATGCAATTAAACTACACTATACAATGTCACGTTATTTGAGAGTGTAGATATTAAACAGACATCTACTAAAAATGAATGGACAATAACTAAAAACATATTGTAACGGATGTAAATGAATTGACAATTGGAAAACAAAGAGCAATAGTTGAAAATATGATGTTATATCGATGAAGGGTCTCTGAACAACTTTGAATCTGAAAAATACATAGGAGAAACCAGCCGTATGATTGGACATGAAAACGTATATATACCTGAAACTAATGAATGAGAAGTCATGAGGAATAAACAAGAAGTTCGAGAGAGAATCGAAATTTCAATACAAAAAGCGAAAAGAGACCCGAGATATGTCCACACACAAAATTATCATACTTAAATTTTAATCAAATTCAATGTATTATCAAAAATTGCACGCATTGTATATAAACACCGTGTGAGATTATCATAATTTAGTCACAAGTGAAAGAAAAATGCATGGTACTTCTCTGCTAAATGTCAATTGTTGAATATCATGTTTCGGTGAACGATCTTGTTATTCTGAAACACCACAGAGAAACCTTTGACCAAATACCATGTATTTAGATACAAGTCTAAGTAGGACAAGTTCTTTCTTGGATGTCTGGTTAAATCATCTTATTTATATAGAGGTTTTTTATTGTTAAAGTAGTTTAAACCATTTGCTGTTATACTTAGTAGTTTGATAAGTACACATTATCCAGACACTACTTATTACGCACTTATTCATTCATAAGCTCATAAGTTATTTACCGTTTTCATTTGAAGCACGGCAACGAAACGGGATTGTTGTTGGTTCATATTGCACGTGTACCTGTAGATTGCACTTACGCATGGAATGTTACATTGTCACCATAACAACAAGGTGTGTGTGGCAAGAACGCCAATCATTACTGATTAACGTAAGAAATTAACTGATTGGTAAACAGGAACATCTATGCAATATGCGCCATAACTTTTCCAAATGTTTGTTAGAAATTAAAACAGGTTGTGATTATTTATACACAAGAGTATATTTTGAAAAGACATATGCTTAATTTTATTCATTTATACATTTATACCATGTTTTATGTATTTTATAATTTATTTATTGTTTTGCTTTGCTTAATCATGTATGTATGTGTTTAAACTCTTTTTTTTAAATCTTGCCGCTTCCAATGTTGTCTAGCACTTTTCTTGCAAAGCTTTAGAAATTGTACAGATATACACGAGAATTCTGAACAACTTCATAAAATTTCCGTTTGCCCTGAGCCAACTATAACCATTGACTGATCATGAGGAAATGAAATAATTTTAGACACCAAGAGACGTTTGAACTACAGATCAACCATAGCAGGTATAGTTTATTTCGGCTTTTTACCAATTAAAATCAAGAGTTCTAATATATAAGCAAACCTGATTAAATCAAATTTACATCTTTTCTTGTCCCAATTATTGTGAGTTCGACACAGGCGTGTGATATATACATATATCACAAATGTCTACGTTTTGGAGAAATATGCTCAGTTAATGGTTACATGCCACTACCCAAAATTTATATCAGTTGCTTATGGGATTTTTATGCATTTTATCAATTTTCTCGTGTATGTAGTCTTTCGATCTCCTTTCGATTTCGGGGTAAACAGCAGTGTTTCAAAGATACAACATATACCTTCACTTGTAGACCACACAATTTTCTCACGTGTTGTACACGTGACTTTTTGACTTACTTAATATATCCCATGAATACATATAGAGTTTCTTTCATGTCAACTGCATTTATTGAATGTATAATCAAATATATATTAGGTAAAGCATTTACGTGACTAGACTACGACTATAATGTAATACAGTTCTGTAACTGTTTTCATTTTAACAAATTCGCTTATTTTATTGATAAAGCATTTGAAAATGCGATAGAAGTTCATCTAAACATAAAATTGATTCTTCCCTGTTGCCCCTAGTTATGGTAATAGTTCTTGTTACTTTGTATAGATTGTTTGAATGTTAGAACAGACAAAAAAGCCTTTAACAGTCTACCACAAACTTTCAAATGAACTTTGTGTGATAACATTCGTTATTCTGCCCTAATGTGATAATATCAAACAGGTGATGTTTTTGTTTTCATTTATGCAGTTATTTAGGATTTGAATATCTAATGTCGTTTTATAGAATAATACATTTCTCTAAAATTGTTGTTGCTATAAACCTTTTATGGTTATTTAATGTTGTGTTGTATCCGTATATTATTGTAAACGTAGAAGCAAGATATTTAGATGAGTGTTCAAACAATGCACAATTACTGCTAAACTATACAAAAAAATACGAAAAAAATAAAATAAATCGTATGTACTGCAATTATTGAGTACAAGCAGGGCTTTGTTGAAGTCTCACCGCTTACATTTGTGTTTGATTTTCAGCAGTCTAGCTGAATAAATGTATCGCTATAGTAGAACTATCTATATCGTACACTGGCCTTTTATGTGCGTGTGATTTAAGTTCATGTGTCTAAAAGTAAAACATTCTTCAATTATTATGATATTAATAGAGACCTTATAAGGACAGCAGTCAACAACCATAGTATGAAATAAGCTAAATTCTAACTGCCTGTAAGGTAACGTAGCTGCTTGTGCAGCATTAGGACATATGGTAACATGAGTTAAAGACGTTACTGATAACTGCATTATCAGACATTATGAGATATTTGTCTATACATATTCTGACAAAGCACATTACATTGTTTTCTTTCTTGTCTTTGACTGCTGTTTGCTAACAACAAACTACTGGACACGTTACTTCTTATAACCTTTTTTCTAATTCTTATGGTAATAAAATGCTTTAAATGTTATTATACGGTGTTGTGTTTGCTCATTTTCTTATCCCTGGTGTAGTGTACCTTTCCGATATTGAACAGATGTCTTATCGCAATCACATTGCAATCACATAATCGTGTAAGTAACAAAATATATCTGATCCAACATACAACTTAAAGGACATTTTGTATCTTAATAATGCGTTTGATAAAAAGTCCAATTTTCCACGATAGTGTTCTCCATATACAATGCTGCCGTCAGTCTTTTAATAATGACACATCATTTAGTATTCCATTCCAAATCAAGATCTGGGCCTGTATTACAGAAGCATCTTAAGCGAATCTTAAATATATCCACTTAAGTTCAAACTTCAAATGGATGTATTTCCAAAACCACATCAGCTTTTTAATGGTAATGACAACAATATATTATTACTATTCATTTATCAATCATGATTTGACCATATCATAGCCTGTACGTTAAATAAGCCAGTTAATGAAAATGAATTTTAAGGATAAGGATAAGATTATACTTAAGATGTTTCTGTAATATTGCCTCACATCGAGGAATGTCACAGTGTCAGGTCCCAAGGATACGAACTAAAATCTAGAACGGCGAAAGAGGAAAAAAATGAAAATGAGAAACAGAACATATAACAGACTGATACACAAGCATTCTAGCGTTCACATATTCTAGTTGGATTCTATTCAGAAAGCAAAGTTTCTCAACAAATAGACTTCACCTCAATAAATGTGCCTACAATCCATCCCTTTTAAGCGTCATGATCGGACTCCAAGTTTAGGTTGAACAATGGCCATAAAAACCCCTTCCAAAACTGGTGGATTGTGACCGAAATCGAACTAGAACTTTCAAGAGATGTACGGACGGACAGGGGTAACGCTTTGTGCCCCTTCACATTCAAGTATTCCTTGGTTCAATAGGCAATGAGAAATCATACGCCGGTACCGAATGATTAAAACCATACATCAATTTTGACATTTTGAGAGTTGTATAATCTTCTTCAATTAGTGTTTTTTTGCCAATATTTAACATTTTTGTCGTCTGTGAAACTCTGAAAGCTATACTTATCAAAACAATGAACCATTTTTGTTAATAAATTTGATGACTTTTTAGAAATATTAAAAACATCGAAGACAAAAGACGAGGCAAAACAAACTCAAATAATTCAGTAGAAAGTTCATTTTACAATTCGGTGTATGAATTTATAGTAATGAGAAAATAAGTTGTTACAGGGAACGCCACATGCATAAGACAATGCTTTCCCATACAGACCCCAGAGAAACAATAGCCTACAAAAGATAAGGGACTAAGGAGGTACAAAGTTAAACATTTAATGGAATCGTGGAGCAAGAAATGGTCTGGTCGACAACCAAAAACAACATGGTTGAGTTAGGGGATAGCAAGGGGGAAATGGTTGAATGACTGGGATACACAACCTAACAAGCCAAGAAAGACTGTACTGATATGCCAAACGAAACAAATTTACATCGGTTCTATACTAAGAAAGAAATATTAAATTGTTACAGGGAACGTCACATACGTACGACAATGCCTCCCCACGCAAATTGCAGGGAAACAACAGCTTACGAAACATTAGGGTTTGAGGAGGTGTACGGTCGATTTATGTTGATTTGTCATTTAGCTATCGTTGTTTGCTGGACGTTTCGCTTGATAAAAAGTTTGTGACGTGACAAATTATAACAAAAGCTCTTCAGCGCGATGAAGGTGTAAGCCGAAACATTGATACGATAAATTTACAGTCTACGTGTTGTTGCTAACAAGTCCATTACGGAATTTTTCCACATAAACTAAACAATCAATATAAACTAAACAATCAATATAAGCTAAACAATCCAAGAAAGCAGATTTTGTTTCGTTTACTCATACAACATTCAACAACGATATGATTGCAGTAAACCACATTACATACATGAACCAGTTGAAAAATGAATAAACTGTAACATTACCTATTTATTATGCAATGTAAAAAGTAGCCAGAGTTTGGAAATATTATATATCTTGATTCATTTTACACCATAATTCAAATCATAGATGTATTACAATATTTATCCAATTGGTACTTGGTTGAAGAAAATGAATGATGAAGCAGAGTTGGAAAAGAGAGAATAAGTTGCTACAGGGAACGCCACATACATAAGCCAATGCCTCCCAACACAGACTTCCAGCAAAACAACAATCCATAAAACATCAGGCATTTGAGGAGATACAAGGGTAAACACGCAATGGATCAGGGGTGCATAGGAAAAGCCGGATACAACGTACACAGCAACCACACACACAAAAGAAGATATAAATATATGCTTACATATAAACAATTGCAAAGGTAAAAGGAACACGATACATACGTGAATGATGGATGAAGTTTCAGCATGTGGACAAATAGACAAACTTTCGATACGCTTTATTTAAGAAACTTGCAAGAGACACAACGCACTACATTTCAGACATTGATTTAATTTACGGAAATACTCCCACGTGTCTTCAAAAGATTCCACATTGATGATATAGTGTAATGACAACCGATACCATATAGTGTCATAGCGCTAGGAGTGATTCAAACACAGAAAGCTGTCGATGGCAATTCGAGATTGAATGTGACAATTGCGGTAGATATGCGTCAACTATCCATTAAAATCAAATTACATTTAATACGAAGCACTGTAAAACTGCTGACGAAACTAGAGATGTTCCGTACAAGGCATGCATATGCAAATGTATATTTTAAATGTGATCGGTGGGATTTTTACTTTAAACATGGACTATTTGCAACGCTTCAGTCTCTTACCTCGCATGATAGTTCGATGGACAATAGATTCGTACCATAGTGAGCATAGTGCAACGAACTTAGATACAACACACAGGACAGCACATCATTATATCAAATAGTAACCTAGTGTACAAGTGCAGCCGAATTGAATGATCTAGTATTTGAGAATGACGATAACTGAGCAGAGAAGGGCGAAGTAAAAGAAACAAAACATGAACATTTACGTATGTTTATCTTAGATCGTGTCATCATGAAAACCGAAATAAAGGTATTTACGTATATGATATGTTTTGTGTAACAGTCATCGGCGGCCATCTCATAGCACTTGATGAGGCAATTGCTTAGAAGGATTGGAAGTGATGTGTTTACTGGTTCACTGTCACACAATCATCGGATTTTACGCCGTTTTTTACGATATTTAGTCATACACGGCGGCCAGTTGACCTAACCATTTGTCTTAGAATTAATTATCAACCAGTACTAACTTGCTCTTCCGCAAGCAACTGACACTTTCTCCGCATGTGCAGGTCACGAGCAGCGCGGGTTGCAAAGGAGATACCTACGATACGATTGACACATAGGGTGTATGGCCCCTTCCATTTTCTTTAAGTGAGAATGACTAGCACACAAATCCACATTCACAAAACAGGGTATACTCACACAATAAACACAAGGGGACCGTTTTACTAACATACTTACGCTTGTCTAAGTCAAAGATTTTCGTAAGGTTTTGCGTACGTACACAATATCTACGTAAATGCGTTTCACTAGTATTTGCGTACGTAGGTATTTGAGTAAGTTCGAGCGTAAAGTTACGTTAGAAATCACCGACCGTAAATCTCTACGTTTTGCGTAAAAATGGCCGACTGTATGAACCCTCGAAGTGCTCGACATTCCAGAGAAAGACCTGACATGTTAGAGGCGTTGTTGGATCGTGAACTTATAAAAAAGTACAGATTGTCACGATATCTGATTGGCGTAGTTTATGTTTTGAGAGTTAATGATATCAAGCCTCGTACAAATAGGAGCCACCCTATCTCAGCGATGACGAAGGTAAGTGACGCTAAATTGTACACTTTACGTATTACTAGCATCACATGTGTTTACACGTTAAGCTCTCTGGTATGATTACGTCACATCACAATCCAAGGATGCATTAAATACAACTCGATGAGCACTTCCTGGGAATATGAAAACAGACGATGAGTCTGAAAATATTCGTTACATTTATCAGGATGTCGAGCTAATTTTTGTTTGTCACAACAGTTAATAAACCATTTGAAGGTAATGTGTGAACTAATCTGGACAAGCTTGGAACTAGCGATAATACTTGACTAGTTTTAATAGAAGACTCAAGATGTCTGCGTCAGGGAAATCTCTGCAGAATCATTTTGAGATAGTCTGACCTCTGTGACTTATAATCAATTTGTACCAGTATTTTCTTCATTGTTTCGTTAAAGCATTAGATCTACTGCAATACAAATCAAGTAGACTGTATAAATCTAAAACATATATATATTGACAAAATTGATATGTCATTGAAGTGTTTGTACCTTTCAACGACTCCTTTCCACGCTTTTTCTTTATCCGAATAACAAAGCGACAGGCATAATCTTCCGTCTATCACATCATGTCTATCTATGTACACTCTTCTCAGAGCCATCACCTAATCTACATTCACAAATAAATAATGTTGAAAATATCAAAAATTGCATAAGCTGAAGCTTAGCTATATAAATAATATAATTCAGTTATCGAAAAATGAAATGTTTCGATAAGTTTCTCCCAAAAACATGCCATATCCTATTTGTAAGTCTTACTATACAAAACGGGACATTTCAGTGTAAATCCATGTCGGTGTGGAACACCACTCAATCTTACATAAACTAGTGGTTTAATGACGCATGCGTCGTTGAGGACAGTCGTGCTTTTCACCCGCGAGTGAAAAAATCACATTTAATCATAAATACATGAACATTATCTAAATTAAACGCGTCAAAAGTGTTATTTAACGTTTGGGAAGTATTTCTGTGCACTAATTAGATTCATTTTGCCAAGAGACTTACGTAAATTGAGTTTTAAAAGTGTGTCCATAGTCCCTACCATATAATCGGAAGTATTCCGCACCAGACCGGAAGTTGCAAATGTAAACATCCGCCCACTGATAAAATGTGGAATTCAGGGATTATTGATTGTTTGAATATGAGTCGCCACAGTTGCGATATCTATCCGACAGCAGCATCACTTGGCTATGTACCAAATGTGACTCCCATACTGTCACATCAAGGCGTACCCTACAGACTATATATATATCATCACCGTCTTCATTCTCCCCATTGAGCGACTCGACTCTAGACAACAGTGTATTTACAGTAGACCAAGAAAATACAACATGTAAAAAGAAAATTCTTTGTCTATCATGATTGTTAACACACAGAGTATACGCGCTAAAACAGAAACACTTTGGCTAACTATTGAGAATTACGAGGTCTTCCGTAAGGACCGAAGCGACAGTTATGGTGGAGTACTGACTGCCGTAAATAAATCACTTATCTGCAATCAACTTGCTACGGAAACTGGTGTGGAACTGGTTGCAGTGCAGGTTATGGGTAAACATTCCAATGTAATTATATTAAATGGATATCGTCCGCCAAACACTAACCCTGATTACATGGGCAAATTTTGTTCAGATGTAGAACAAATAGTAAATTCACATCCATGTTTGGCTTGCAGGTGATCTGAATACCATCAGTATTAACACTAACCAGTATGTGAAAGAAATCAGTTAAAAATTTCTATCAACCATTGAAAATTGTGGATTACAGCAAATGGTGAATTTTCCCACAAGAGCTAATAAAATTCTTGACTTATTCGCGACTAATAGACCCTCACTTGTGACAAATTGTAACACAATTCTCGGCATCAGCGACCACGAGATAGCGTTCGTTGAATCAGATATTAGCACCAAATACCAACGTTCAGTTAAAAGAAAGATTTATCTTAGGAAAAGAGCTGACATAGGTGAATTAAAACATGACTTTATGAATTTTCTGTGAAGAAAATAAACATAGTACCAATATATTGAGTCTTTATGGACGACATTTACCAGTAAATCACAAGAATTTCTTGACTTACATGTTCCTAGTAAAATGACTACATCTAGATATAGCCAACCCTGGATTAACCGAAGGATTAAACGATTGTCTTCAAAAAAAAGAACTACTATAAAAGAGCTAAACAGAATGGAAACCTTGAGGATTGGAATTTATATAAACAAAGCAAAACTGAAAGTCAGCGCGAATATAGAAAAGCACACAATACATATATAAGTGACATGTTAGATGAGGATAGCCGCAACCATCCTAAAAAGTTTTATAGTTATATAAAATCCAGAAAATGTGACGCTTCTGGTGTAGCTAATGGCTCTCTTCATAGTGACTGTAAAGTAAAAGCTGAAATATTGAACTCCCAGTTTACATCTGTGTTTAAATCTGAGGACACTAGTAACATTCCAACTTGGAAGAAACCTACGAAGAGGTACCACATATTACTGTTACCAGAAATGGAATCTTAAAACTGTTGAAAGACATTAATATCCACAAGACTACTGGCCCAGACAATATTTCAGCAATTTTACTGAAGAGTGTCTGCGAAGAGGCATCTGATGCATTGGTACTGATCTTTCAGACCTCGTTGAACTGAGGTAAACTTCCATCAGAATGGAACGAAGCATTTATTACCCCTTTATTTAAGAAAGGTGACAAGGATACATCATCGAATTATAGACCGGTTTCTCTTACATCTATCTGTTGCAAACTGTTTGATACATAGTACTGTTATTAGCCATCTAGAACAGCATGGAATTATAAATGATGCACAACATGGATTTCGCAAATCAAGGTCATCCCAACTTATTATCTAACGAACAGTCTCAACACAGGTGACCAAGTAGATGCCATATTGCTCGATTTTAGCAAGGCATTCAATAAAGTGCCATATCAACGCATATTGACAAAGCGATGCTACGGGGTACGGGGACATCTACTTGATTGGATCTCGGACTTCCTAACAGGCATAACCCAGTCGGTAGTCCTCGAAGGGCAGCATTCTTCCTGCACTCCTGTAACATCCGGCGTGCCCCAGGGGACCGTCCTATGCCCACTCTTGTTCCTTGCTTATATCAACACCTCTTCGCCGATGACTGTTTTATACCGGGCTATCAAATCCACATCAGATGCACGCAAACTTCAAGAAGATTTAGATAAACTCCAAGAATGGGAAAATAGCTGGCTTATGCAATTTAACCTAGACAAGTGTGAGGTCATTAGAGTCACCACGAAGCGCTCTCCTATCATTACAACATATAACATCCATGGAAAAGCTCTATCTACTGTCAACACAGCAGAAGTACATTGGTGCTAATATATCTTCAGATCTTTCCTGTAACAAACATATACACATTACCTGTCGTAAAGCAAATAATAGGCTTAGTTTTCTAAGAAGAACCACCAAAGATTAAGGAGATGTGCTAAAAGGCATTAGTCATTGTTACCATCTTACTTGTCGTGTCAATACCAAATCAATTTCAATGAACTCAGGTCACTGATGTTTTATGCCATTTGGTTTGTTTCTGTGTAACATTTGTTATGTATTCGTCTAAATACCGTTAAACCGACTTATTTATATTTAAATTGTTAAATTATATAAAAGTAAAAATTCTAGTGGAACTGTTGGTGGTGTTTACAAATTGTATGAATATGCGTACTTAATATACTTATGATGTTTATATTCTTTGATAGATGGCCTCGAAAAGTCAAATGTCCAGTTGATGGTACAGAATTATCAATATGAAATTAACATTCTGTACCGTCAACGGAAGAATCGGAAATATCTAAGCGCATAGTCAAATGTTCCGTTGACTGTACAAAATGGTGTCGTCGATCCATGTTGTTTATGTCATTTATGTAGTGCATGTATATCAGTCAAATGATTAAACGATTGGATTAATTGAGTACACTCAGTAAACGGCAAAAGGAGAATTTTGTATAACAACATTGTCATATTTGATATCAAAGTGTTGTGCCATAACAAGTATGCAATGGAAAGTAACAACATGAACATGGCGGTGTTGTCTTATGTCGGTAGTGCACATATGCGACAAATCGGCCTGCGGGCGACTATCAAGCCGTGATTAATTATTTATAGCCTAGACTCCGTCAAAATACCATTATTCATACAACAGTGGGTTTTTTTAATTTCCGGTAGAAAATGAATAGTCGGTAGGGTGAATGATAACACTTTTGAAATAGAAATTCAGGTTAATAAAAATAAGGATAAATCGCAGGTACGATTGTACACTTGTAGTGTTACGATAGCATGGTGGTTATTGGACGATACCCCTAAAAGACGCACAGTACCATGCACGCCACTTAATATATACTACATGTATCCATTTTTGCATCAAATACACAAAGTAAATATTGTTGTGGTTTACATTGTGTTATTGGATTTCTGCGGAGCAGGTGACTTTCTATCAACTCAAGTATTTTTACTGAGAATTCCTTTGTAGGCTGTTGACTGGTGTGTAGCATTATTTTTTTAATTCGTTAATGAGGCTGTATTGTTATTCGCCTTACCGTTTCGGTCTTGCTGTTGCGTGTTCACTTAGAAGAATGCGTAATTGTGTCTCTCCATTCATGTTCTTCTTCCATTTCTTCGGTTTAAGGCTGTGAAGTCTGATTTGTGAATGTGGTTACGCTACTTCCCCTTTGGTATAGCCCCATCACCATCGTGGCATCGCGTGTTTGTTATCGTGCCCTTGTACTCTCTCCATTACGACATCTTACTGGCTTGGTACCTCTTACATCTCATTACAATGCCACGGAAAGTTAGCTATAACGGGACACTGTATAAATATGTTAACATCCACCTTCTCATCAAATATTATATATATTCAGTTGCATATTGCCTCATTGTGGGTGTATCTAGTTGTAGACGAAGTTTATTTGACGGAACAATGAATGTGTGTATGTTTTTTGCATTGTGTATAAGCTTTGCGTCTGCAGGTAATGGTTTGTATGCTTATATCACAATTCTTTTTATGACACCGTAGTGTATTCATTATGGTTATATAGTTTAAAGCTCGAGTATTGTAATTTTTCCTTTAATATTTGTTTCAGTATTTGACATTATATTTTATCATGCACAGTGATAGACAGCCACTATATTACTTAGGAATTAAAGAGCATTCACAACAGTCAAACTAACACAGAAAAAATCAGATGGAATGCAGTCCATATATTTAGTAAAACGTTTGACTAGCGGTGCTTACGATTAAATGATGAATAAAATAATGTGAGTATACTTTTGCGATAAATATTTGCAAATGAGGTTTTTATAACGTGTATTTTTAAGATTTAAATGATGATTCGTTTCGAATGGAAATTGAAAAAAAGTAGAGGTGCTAGATTGACTGCGCGAGCAGATTTGTGAACGTTCAAGACCGAATAAAAGTATATATAAAAAATAGAATATAACTATGTATAAGTGATGTACAGACATTTTGTTTTAATATCAATTAATAATCGAGTAAATTAATAGCCATCGGGTATGTCTGCAACGCTCATTATCGATGAACATAAATTTAAGCATAAACATGTTTTGATAATATTAAGAAGTTAATAATAAATAACTTAATGACAACAATATGTTGTTAATTACGAAATGACAGTTACTATAATATAAAGTTAATATGATTATCAAGTAGGAGTGTTAATTGTTCCCTTTGCATAAACATGTACTTTGTGTTATGTTATAAAATATATACTGCCTACATTGCTGCATCGAAAAGCAATGCCAATAGCAGCAAGCAATGGTGTTATCTTGTGGTAAATGAATGTTGTATCAATATAAGTCAACAGCATTGTGGTAGTTTCGTTGCATTGTATATTTCATTTACCACTACAAAGCGTAAAATACAGGTTTCAATATTGAGGAGATACCACTGTATACTAGTACATTGCTGGAGATCCCGACATTGAGTGCATTATATATAAAGTTAATACACGACTCACATCAGACGGGTTTCGCTTCATTCTCGTGTTTTAAATTTGTTGTACGAAGACAAAAACGGAAATTTTAGGAATTGTACATCCGTGGAAATTCTTTTCATTCGAAGTTGATCTAGGTAAGTCCGTGCAAAAATTTTCTTAATGTAATCCCGTGATAAGAAATACTTTAACTACTTGCCGAACTTTCAAAATGTTAATGCTCCTCTTATGTTTCAAAATGTATTAGGTTGTAAATACGCATGGTGGACATTATATTTTTCCGATGTTTTGTTTATAAACATAAGGTGGTTTCTGCCATGTCGTTTTGCCATTTTGTCGACCCCATGTGACGATTTAAAGCGGTGAAATTGGCATGAAGGACGTGTCATAATATCGTCCAGTAGCGATGGTGTTATCATAGTTTCATACGTGCTGTATTGAAAAGAGAAATTGCGTAAAAAGATTTTTCAATTCTGCAATTCAATAGTTTATTTGTTATATGCCTAACATAATGTGTTCCATGGAGTATATTAAAGATATAACCCAACCTTTCTGAAATTGTTGCCAGCTGTCTTGACGTGCCCTGTGATGTATTCCATCCATTATCCCCCGCCTCCTGTTTGTCATCATTAATTTTCATAAGTTGTCCTTTATGGTCAGACATGCCATTCCTTGCGCCCTGTTCCCTTGCGTCACCCCTGCACCTCCTCAAATGCCTGATATTTTTTGTACTGTTGTTTTGCCGGAGGTCTGCGTGGGGAGGCACTGTTTTGTGTATGTGGCATTCCCTGTAGCAACTTATTACATGTATCTCTTTTAATTTGATGTTTGTCCTTGTTTCATGTTGTGCTGTCCATTGTTTAGTGTGTTCCATCCATTAAAGTTTTTCCTTTTTGATGTCCTACTAAATTCTTCATAGATGTTTGATGGTCGACCAGACCATTCCTTGTATCCTTATTCCCATACATGTTAACACTTGCACGGTTGTTGTCCTGGGGGTTTGTGTGGGGAGGCATCAAAATACAATAAAATACCATAATCCATACAACAGTTGTTTTACTCCCAGTGGGAATTGAATAGACGGGAGGATGTAAAAAGAAACTTTTGAAACAGAAAAAAAATAACGGTGGCATATTCACGCAATAAAAGGCTTAAATAACTTATAAGAATAAATCGCTCATACGAGTATCCACTTGTAATGATAAATGGTTTAAATCTGACGTGAGAAGTTCTAATATATGAATGTGGCTTCGCCACTTTCCCTTTTTGTGATTGTTATGTCATGGCATAGCTTCATCACCATCGTGGCAATGCGTGATTGTTCTGTCATGGCATAGCTTCATCACTATCGTGGCAATGCGTGATTGTTCTGTCATGGCATAGCTGCATCACCATCGTGGCAATGCGTGATTGTTCTGTCATGGCATAGCTTCATCACCATCGTGGCAACGCGTGGTTGTTCTGTCATGGCATAGATTCATGACCATCGTGGCAATGCGTGATTGTTCTGTCATGGCATAGCTTCATCACTATCGTGGCAATGCGTGATTGTTCTGTCATGGCATAGCTTCATCACCATCGTGGCAATGCGTGGTTGTTCTGTCATGGCATAGCTTCATCACCATCGTCGCAATGCGTGGTTGTTGTGTCATGGCATAGCTTCATCACCATCGTGGCAATGCGTGGTTGTTCTGTCATGGCATAGCTTCATGACCATCGTTGCAATGCGTGATGGTGCTGTCATGACATAGCTATATCACCATTGTGACAATGCGTGATTGTTCTGTCATGGCATAGCTTCATCGCCATCGTGGCAATGCGTGATTGTTCTATCATGGCATAGCTTCATCACCATCGTGGCAATGCGTGGTTGTTCTGTCATGGCATAGCTTCATCACCATCGTGGCAACGCGTGATTGTGCTGTCAAGGCATAGCTTCATCACCATCGTGACAATGCGTGATTATGGCATAGCTTCATCGCCATCGTGGCAATGTGTGATTGTGCTGTCATGGTATAGCTTCATCGCCGTCGTGGCAATGCGTGATTATGCTGTCATGACATAGCTTCATCACCATTGTGGCAATGCGTGAGTGTAGTGTCATGACATAGCTTCATCACCATCGTGGTAATGCGTGATTGTGCTGTCATGACATAGCTTCATCACCATCGTGGTAATGCGTGATTGTGCTGTCATGACATAGCTTCATCACCATCGTGGTAATGCGTGATTGTGCTGTCATGACATAGCTTCATCACCATTGTGGCAATGCGTGAGTGTGCTGTCATGACATAGCTTCATCACCATCGTGGCAATGCGTGATTGTGCTGTCATGACATAGCTTCATCACCATCGTGACAATGCGTGATTGTGCTGTCATGACATAGCTTCATCACCATCGTGACAATGCGTGATTGTGCTGTCATGACATAGCTGCATCACCATCGTGGTAATGCGTGATTGTGCTATCATGACATAGCTTCATCACCATCGTGGCAATGCGTGATTGTGCTGTCATGACATAGCTTCATCACCATCGTGGTAATGCTAGTGTGTTACATTGCCCTTGTACCATCTCCATTATAACATTTATTGGTCCTGAAACAGCGTATATCAGACAATACAATAGAAGTTTGGCTCTAACGGGACACTGTAGGAATATTGTAACATCCACCATCTAACCACATAAAATATATAATTAGTTCCATGTTGCCTCACTGTGAGTATATCTAGTTGTAGACGAAGATTATTATCATACGGAACAATGAATGTTTGTATACTTTTAGTAGCGTTTATAAGCTTTGTGTCTGCAGGTAATGGTCGTTTACGCTAATATCAGAATACTTTTCATAACTGCGTAGTTTATACAGTATGACCACGATTATAGTTATTTTTCCTTTAATCGTTTTTCATAATTTGACATTATAAAACGTTTAATAAACAGTGATAGATAACCAACTTTTTACTTGAATTAAGCGAATACGGCTGCTTAACATCTAAACATGAAAGAGAATTTCCCATAACTCAAACTCGCACAGAAACAAATCAGATGTTATGCCATCTGTATAATGTAAAATCTAAGACTTGCAGTGCTTACGTATAAATGCTAGATAAATACAAATATTTGCAAACGGAAGTTTTTTACACGTACATTTTTTAAAATTTAATTGATGAATGGAAATTTAAAAAATAGCAGAGATGCTAGATTGAATGCGCGAGCAGGTGTATGAAATTTCAAGACTAAATAAACGTATATATAGCAATATATTGTGGTGTCTAGTATAGTGTCTGGAACTAACAAAATGTGTTCCATGGAGTATGTTAATTAGCCAACTTTTTTTAAATTGTAGTGTACTGTTTTGTCTAATGTATTAGGTTTATATTAGTGTTTCATGTTGTTGTAACACAATGATATTGCAGGTAGCAATTTCAGCGCTAGTTTTTCTATTGATGTTAATTATAATATTGATTATATCTATTGATGTTAATTTATAATCTTGCTGATCTAATATACACAAAGCTAATTATTTTCAGAATGCATTAATTAATTTATGATGTGGGTGGTAGCAATTACATCTCTGCTAGATCCATTGATGTAAATTTGTAATCTTTATTGTCTAATACTTATCCAATACACACTTGTTATTGTTTGCAGAAACAAAGCTAATTATTTACAGAATGCATTAATTACTTTACACCTGCATAATAATGCTTTGACTAATCAATTGGCTTTTGCCTTAAGTATGTTGATGATAATTTTATAGCGGTCAGTCAATGTGGAATATCTATTTGGAATCAGATACAGTAGTTGTTTTCCATATTGACGTCATAATAGAATGGTATATTAATTATAACTAACTTAATTACAAGAGTAGGCGTATGTAAAGGATTTTACACCTGTGGGAGACAATGGATAATGGTCATTTTGATTGACTTGTTTTGAAGTTTCTTTGTTGTTTTGAAGTTTATTTGTACATATGGAATAGTAATTATAAACATGTTGTTGCGATGCATTTCTAGAGAAGGTATAAATACCCAGCGAAAAACTTAGACAGGAGATTTACAGTTGTTGGAGTTATGAGAGTTATGAGAGTTATTAGAGTTATGGAGTTTTGGGAATTAGAGGTTTATTTTAAGCTTGGGTTGTAGAATGGGGTATTTTAATTTGACGGGAATTTAGAGCTAATGCGTAGTTACGAATGGAACATGGGACTATGGCGTTTTAAAGAGCTGGCGTATATATACCTTGAGTTGTTTAACATTTGGGTTGATCGTTTATACTTGTAAAATAAATGTGTGTGGAACCAACGAGCCGTCTCTGTTATCTATGAAACCTGCATGAGGCGTGTGGTGTTACATTGTGCTGTCAATTGTTTGGTGTGTTTCATCCATTAAACGTTCCCGTCTTTGTTGATCCCCACTTAATTCTCGACAGATGTTTACGGTCGGCCAGACCATTCCTTGCATCCCTATTCCCATACATGTTTACCCTCGCACGGTTGTTATCCCGAAGGTCTGTGTGGACAGGCATTGCCTTATGTATGTGGCGTTCCATGTAACAAATTAATCTTGCTTTCGAAGTGGCGTATCTTACGAAGAGCAACAACGTTGTACAGATATAAAAGTAATGTTATGCTCATTTTTGTTCATAATGAATTCATCCGTATTTATCGAAATCAAAATTCCATTTTTAATAAACGTTTTTTTGTTTGCATGCTAGTTATGTAATAAAAACGTTTTTGACGGTTATGACTTGCAATTGTTCTTATTTAAGACTTTTTAACCTACGTAAGAACAAAACTTGACGAAGCCCACGAACAAAACGTTCGGATGAGCCAGATACATCATATTTTATCGTTGTAGACACACAGAGAAAAAGGATGGAAGGTGAGGTATCTGGCAAGGCAAACTACCAGAAAACGGCAACCGGTCCAGTTGCCATCAGCGACGTGAGCCCAGAAGGAAAATATATTATTCTTGAAAATATGTCATCTGGGAGAAACAAAGAAGTAGGCAGTTCAAAGGCCATTGTCTTTTTTAAAAAATAAGTCAAATTGAATATTATGTATTTTGTATACACTGAACATGCTTCCCGAATAATCTATTTTTAGTTTAAAAGGACCTTGCTATTCACGACCGGTCCTTTATTCGCGACCAACTATTCCAAATTTAGAATAGATTTCATCAATACAATGAATAACATTTGGTTCCCCAAGTATCGACCGCTCGTTGCACTTTTTAGCTCTTTCAGTGCAATTTTCCATTTGATCGCTCTTTGGAAAAATCGTAATCACGTTATATATATGATGCCTAACAATAAACTAAAATGTGAACATTATATTTTTTTATTGTTTTAGGCTGTAAGTTTAGACGGTTGGAAGTTGAGGTCTGCAGATGAAACTCGAGAGTGTACTTATTACTTTAGAGATTTCAAACTTAAACCTGGAAAGGCTGTCAAGGTACAAATTGATTGTAAACTTAAAACTATAACTGTCAAATGACATAAAATGGTTCATATTTCTTCAAACATGCTTTATTCAAAACTGTTTCTCTCGCTTTTTCAAACACCTTTGGTATGTACGTTGTTTTCTTGATCATCATATAAACTGTTCACCCATTGAAATGCGTTCTACTTTTAGTTTTATAAATACAAATACTACTTGTTCTAATTCATATGATCCGTTTCAAAACTGTGAGAAAACGGTATGATTCGGTCTGCGTGTGTCAACAAAAACACGTTTTGAAAGGTAAGAGATCAGATTGGACTGTTTGAAAGAAATTTAATCCAACTTCATAAACATGCCAATAAGCTATATTCAGAATTGTCTTATCACTATTCCAATATTTGTACAGATACTTAATTTAATATAGTCTTTTGGTATGACTTAAAAAGTCTATGGCATATTCGAACTGTTTTTTTAGATTTTGATCAATTGTAAACACTTGTTTATTATGCTTAAATCACAGATTTGTGCTCGTGCATATGCGTCTGAAGCTGGATTGAATGATCTGGTATATAGGGATGAAGACACCTGGATAGTAGGTTCACAAGTTACAACAACCCTGTTAAATGACAAGGATGAGGTAGATATTGCTATATATAAACTTATTAAGACGGATTAGTTTGGTTGTTCCAAAACGTGGTCTTCTTCATTGCAAGTTGTAGCTATAACTATGCGAATTGCAAAATGTTAAACAGATACAGGTAGAATATAAACAATAAAGTCAAACAAACTTAAAATGACCGACTTTATATAATAGCAAACACTGTTTTTGCCTATACAATGACAGTCTGATAAAATGTATCGAACGAGGAGAGACCTTAACGGGACATGCCAAAATGACAAGGATGCAACTAACAAACACAAACGCTCTCACTCTTGCTCTTCATATACATATTTCCGTGGGATTAACATGTAGCTCTCGCAATGGTAGGTAGCCTGGTTTTTAAAGTATGCATATTGTGTAATTAGACATTTTACTCTTTCAGGAAATGGCTACCCACATAAAGAATATCGTTTAAAGCGAGGAAGTGTAGACAACTATGACATCTAACTTCGACCAAATACTAAGATTTTACCCTCGCTTGATTCCAAACTTTACATTATAAGAATGCTTGTTTCTTCTGGACTTGATTTGAATGCTCTACATCCAAAATGTGCACGCAGTTTAAAAAATGGATAACTGATGTGCGTAAGAACTAACAATCATCATCAGATCTTAGAATCAACACAATATGAACCATACCTGTTCCAATTGTGTGTTAGTCATTAAAATATCAATACTCTATAGTATATCTTGAATTTATCTAAACAAGTATATGCCCTCATATATATACTACTATTTAGTAGAGTTTATTCCTTAGGTTTTTGCTTTGCATAGTCATGTTTATAAGCCTCACCTTTTTTAATATATTCGCGTCCAATATTTTATTATAACTTTTTGTTCTGTATATAACTTTATAAATTTAATGTATCATATCAAATGTCGAAATTTTGTCTTTAAAACGTTTCTGGTGTGACATACTTCATTATTTTCTTATTGTCTTCGGTTACTGCTCGTATTGCAACAAGCTACTGGAAACGTTACTCCTTATAACCGTTGTTCTAATTCTTACGGTAATAAAATGCTTAAAATGTTATTATATAGTGCTGTGTTTCCTCATGTTCTTCCTCCTTGTGTGGTGTACCCTTCAAGTGTAGAATTGGATGATAACCAAGTGATGTATAGATATTACAAACGGAAATACGAATAACGCCCACGCAACGAGATTAAAAGATATTAAAGCTGATTTCAGACATAGTTACTACAGACTGTTGTTAAAATTTAAAAAAAAATTCAACTGTAATAACATGATCAGTCTCAAAATCAAGTCATCACAAAAGAATATTAAAATACTCCTTCCAACATAATAATTATATATACGATATAAAGGACGAAACCCAAAGCAGAATAGTGATGTTTAAAACTGGCTGAATATTTTACATTTAAAGGCCAACATAAACACGTTCCACTATTACGTAGTAGGAAAATTGAATCCGCATCTAAATCAATGCATGAGCGGTACAGTGGCCGATTCCTTATCCGAAGGTCGTGAGTTTGAATCCAACCATGGCAAACATCACAATCCCTGAAATAGGCGCGAGTGGTCGTTACCAACACAAGAAGAAGGTATCGATAGTGATTAACTTAAGTTGTAAACAAACCGATTTACAACAAATAAATTTCACCTAAAAATGCGTTCTGATATCCTCAGTATCAGTATCGGCAATAGGTGCTGCAAAAAACAATTAATTTAATACGTCCTTTTATCATACCCATATCCATAAAAGATATATACAGTCGTTACATGAAACGTCACGCACATAAGACAATGCCTCCCCACACAGACCCCAGGGAAACAACAGTCTACAAAGCATTAGGGACTAATGAGGTGCAAGGGCAAACATGTATAGAAATAGGGGAGCAAGGATTGGTTTGGCCGACAATCAATTTTAGGAAGGCAACAAGGGAGGATTAGTTTGGTTGAATGGATGGAATACAGAAATGCATGAACTCGTATTAGAATTTGTTTACAATGTTATTAATAACATTTGAAGTTTGGTATTTATAAGTAACCGCATAATGAAGAAGAAAACGCAGAAGAAGTTTACTTCAAATTTCAATAGGTTAGACAAAAACACACGATATAGTTATCGTGAAAATGGGCCACAAGTTTAATTTGTGTGTAGCATTCCCTACTTCTTTATTCATTTTTCCTAAAAGGTAAAACAACACAATGAATATGATGCACGATAATGTTGTACTGTATTTGTGTACATGTTCCTGGGATTCCTGTTCTTCAGTATGGAGCTGACAACATAAGTATATCAGCGCTGCTATGGGATTTACAACCTCTTCTGTAAGTGACGTCATTACAGGAAAACGCATGTGATGTTACTATTTGCAAGCAGGAAACAACATTTACGCCATATGGTCACTTAGTTTTCATATTGCCATATGGGACAAATATTGCTTATTGTCAGTACATGGTGACGTCACATGTGACGTTTTCTGAAAATGACTTCACTTAAAGAAGTGGTTAGAAATCGTGCTCATATTATCTTCATTGAGACCATTTGCTTATACACATATTTTTCATTTGATTACTAGTCTATATCAGATTGCTTAAAATTGATCAGTTAAAAGCAAATAAATCATAAAATTATTTTATTAGAATATACTTTAAAACATAGTGTTATATAGTTATGAAACCATCTTAAGTGTTATAAAGCTAAAGATAACCATTACTGCAATGAAAGTAAAACATGTAGGATCATGGTTTTGCTGCAAACATGTGTTATACATAATGTGTTTATCTGTATTTTCAAGATACAAGATGACACCAAGACATTATAGCTAGTTCATTTGTGATTATTGTATTCGTTTCTTCTGCCAATGTAACCAAATATTTCCAGACGCCATTATCAAACCTCCCGCCACAATGCCTAAAGAACCAAAATAAAACGCCATACTGTAAGTGCCAAGGAAGTCTTTGAACAAACCTGAAATCAAAAACGTGAAACGTATAAACGTATACGGTATCAGAAGTACTATATTCATAGCAAAATTATTGGAAGCAAATTTTGGAGGCTATATTTATAGATAATGGTAATGTGTTATTCAGAAATCAAGCCATTATGCCCATGATTCACAATTATACATTCCAGTTATACAGGAAACAATAAAGTGTCTACCATAAATATATACATCAGCAATGAAAGAGCTTATTTAAATACCGGTACCTCCAACAGTCGGTCCCACAACTCCACTTATTCCTTGACACAGCATTAAGAATCCAAACGAACTTGACAATTTCTCCACACCAAGAACATCTACAACAACCACTGACTTTTGAGAAATATATGTCCCTGACAGAACACCATAGAAAGCACTGATGATTGCGAATTCAGAGAAACTGTTCATAGACGGTATTAACATTGACACAATCGCCGCGAGGAACATAACAAAATTATAAATCCATAATCTAAAAGGCTTCACTTTCTTTAAATCCAACACTGAAGACATAACAATTCTTGAAATACCATCAAATATTCCTAGAATTGATACTAAATAAGCACCCTCCACATGCGTTACACCCTTTTCTTTGGCTAGTGCCGGCAAAAACACAAAAGTCGAGTTATAGGATATGGTGAACAGAAACAGCTGAACACACAGAGCACAGAAGGCGTAATTTCTAAACAAATGTAGTTCTAATAGCGGCTTCTTTTCCTGTCGTTTACTATTTGAACCTCTCAATGTATATTTAACTTGAGACACTCTTCTCTGTAACGATGGTAGTCCTTTTGCTTTTATATCAGCATCAGTAGGTACGTCTATGGATAAACGAAGTATTACTGCTGTTTGAATTTCCCGCGGATTTAGTGCGTCAGTTGCCATGGAAACACTTGATAATAGTTTGTCATTTGTTCCACAATGCCTAGTGGATAAACCCTGTGCAACAACTCTGAAACATTATTACAATAAGCAATTAATAATCATGGTATTATTTCAGTATAAAACTATACAGGTCTTAATACCACTAAAAACGGAGCTTACATAACTGTTTTGATATTTAATTCCACATACAGGTTCAGCTATCACAATGCTTGACATGAATGGAATAAACACACGAAGGTTACAACAGTTACAGACATTATTATGACAATAAAATAAGTGCTCCAGGTTAGTTAACATAATGAGGTGATATTTTAAGTTTCTAATCGTAAATAAGAGTACCTATAATTCTCGTATGTCGTTCAATGGAACGGAACAGGCAACCACATATAAAGAATTGACTCATGACAGCGGAGAGTATCAAACATGTTCCAGGGAATCCATAATATTGGAACAGAAGATCAAAAATCGGTGGAAATAAGAAACTTCCGACTCCAACACCAGACGTAGACAAGCCAATCGCTATTCCACGCTTTTTGTTAAAATAATATCCAACAATTATTAAGCTAGGAGTGTACGCAAAAGCCCTTCCAACACCTGTAAATAAACAAAAATGCAGTTCCAGTTTCACGGACATTGTCCTTATGAAGAAGACGCTTGTCTTCATAGCATATACCAGTTGCCTAGTTTGTTTAAGGTAATATTTAAACACAACCAAACATATTGTATTAATGAGGTTTTCGCCTGGTGTCGATAGTTTGTACATTAGAAATGTATCACGTAAAATCACGCTCAGAAACGAAATATCTAATCGTGTAATGATTATATGGAGGCATTAAAGGGATCTACTCGTTACTGAAAGCGTCCTGTCCATTGCAGCCGACCATCCAATGTGTTCTCAAGACCAAGAAACCAGACTATGTGATTTAAAATGATCTTTAAATGTAACATCGATGGACAGTACAGTAATCACATGGCTTACTGCTGTTAACACGGTCCTGTTAGGGATATTTCTGAGGTGATGTTGAAAATGAAAAAGAAATGGACGAATTAAATGGCTTTATGGCCGAATAAAATGAAACAAAAACAACTAGATCCCTGTCGTCGTGGATCCGCCGTCTAATGTACTTAACACGGTGTAAGTAAGTACATGTGTAAAGACAAAGTCACTCACCCCCTAGTACTCCATATGTAATGTATAAGTAGGGTAATGCAGGAACGTAAGCAGTTATCAACATACCAACCGATGAACAGATAGCCCCTAACATCACTACTGCACGACATGAATATTTGTTACATAAGGCACTAGCTAATGGACCTAGAACAAAATTGTAATGGCAAGATGTAATCGATAGAAATATTTGAATCTTTGATATCTTCTATTCGCTACCACGTTAAATATGAATAAGTGTTTGGTCGGAATATACTGTGTGCCGAACGAAGGATTTTGCAGTAGAAATCTACTCGATGTTCCTTAGTATCATGGAATTATGAATTTCCAGAACATATTTGAACGTTATAAAAGAGCACACTCAGTACTATGTCCAGTTATACCATAGTCTGTCCTCTAGAACATGACACATTTTGGTAAGACGGAAACTTACAATCAATTCTTTGTTAGCTTGCCTTCCCACAGAGGAATATTTTGATTTAAAATTTTAGTTACTCAGTGACAACAAATACACCAATATCTGACAAGTGACGCTAGATTAGTCTGATAAAAGTGAACAAGTTCTGAGCATGGAACAGAATAAATCCGACATTCTAAGGTCAGATCCAAACAAATAATACCTTATAGAGCATACATCACTAGCTGCAATAATTTTAAAACTTTGCCAAACCTAAAAGAAGCCTCAACGCAGAGAAGATAGAGGGAACCCATGCAGTTGCTGTCGCACTTTTCTTGTATTTCGTTAACAACTGTAGAAACATTACACCATTGGCTCTCTCAAATCCACCTGAAAAAAAGTATTTGAATGCAATTTTGCTCACGTTCGGTGTAGTGTCACAGGCAGAGTAGATCATCATTGTTGGTTTCACTGGAATTTAACTTAATCCGTTATGGAAGAGCATTATAATATCTTGAGAGTTAAGAACAAGTTACGAAAGACACATGTGCGCAAACTAACACAACAACTATAAGGATAGAATCTATACATGAAACTATCAAATACTATCACAAATCATTAACCTAATATCATGCTTGCTACACATTTCTGTTGCGAATAAATCGGGAATCGTTTCTATACACAGTCTACACTTTATTTGGAATATTTTGGGAATAAGAATAATGTTATTGAAGTTGGTTACCACTGACAATATGCACAAGAAAAGATCCAAGAACTATCATCCAACCCCAACCACCCTCCGGTGCTTCATTGGCAGTTTCGCATTCATCAACAACATCCTGTTCCTCGTTAGAGTTTTGTCTCCTATCCACAACAACTGGCATAAAAGGAACGTCTTCTGCGGATGAAACCTGAATTTCATCGATCACAGTATCTATGATGTCTGCATCTTCCGACGCATATTCCAGACCACTTGATTCGTGCATCTTTTCCAAGTATTTTGGGATGGGGAGCAATCAAACACTGTGGAAACATAACCAAGAAGGCCAAGATTGCCTTATTACCGCTCAACTGAGTGACAATACAAGTTAACAGACAGATAAAATTATAGAATTTGTGCTATATTTGGTACATGAACGTGAAAAGTGTATAATGCTGTCCAATCTAAATAGCAATTGTCCACAGAATCATATTAAGAATTACCAATGTCACAATTAAAACGTGGAAATGACATGCTTTTCATTTTCAGCACACAGGCAGAAGTCTAACTTAAATAGTGGAATTTGAACCTCTTTTATTAAGTATGTTCATTAAAATATAGACATTTGAACAGAAAAGGTTCCGCCAACGGAACAGTCTAACAATTATATGCACAAAATCAAATGTTCCGTTGATGGTACACCGAATGTTTTACCGTTTTCATACATTTATGTGGTAGTGTACATTTGGTAAACATTAGTATTCCTTTAGTTCGTCGGCGTTAACTTGACCATTGTTTACAAGCAAACGGGCAATGTAAACATACCTGGATAGGTAAATCAGCTTATCACAAGATTAACTGTCTAATTGATATGCTCGTATTGTATGTGTGTATGACTATAAGCGCTGTAGTCTAGTGGTAAGTACCGCGGTTATTTGATGCCCAAGGTATGTGTTCAAGTCTCAGCACAGGTATGTTTATTTATAAATCATAGAATATATTTTTTTACAGTAAAATGAATCGTAGTCTCCCTGTAAATAATGGTTGAGTCTGTTTTCAGTGGTCAGGTAAACGCCGGCGCACATGGTAATATATAAATGTATCATAAAAGTCGGTATTAATGAATACTCGCATAAAAAACGTTTAATTACGAATATTCGGAGACACAAAGGCTCTTGATAAAGCACGCGTCTTTTGCTCGTTTACAATGGGGAAGGAGGAAAACCTTACACTATTAAGGAAACTCATATGTTGTAATTGATAAACTAAGTATATTAATTGAAGAGCACTTGAAAGTGCAAAGTATACGATCTATACAACTTGAGGAGCACAGTAATAGCAAACTGATGCAATAGTTATGGATTGTAAAGTAAATTGTATAAATACCTTAATAAACCATGGTTATTTAGAACTCTGATTGTGTCACGTACTTGAAAACCTATCAAGTAGTATAACTAGAAAATATACACCAACCGTACTTTTAAACATATTTGCTTATAAATGATTGAAAATTGTACAATTTGTATACGGACATTTTACGTTACGGATTCAATTGTTTTTAGAAATATGTGGTCCTTATTATATTATCGCGGTCCAAATGTCGCAAGACACACTCCAAATAGTCGCTTGACACGGTCGCGTCTGTCCCTCGATATACATGTAGTATGAATAGCCCTGAACACAGTCCGACGACTGTTAACTCATTTCTAACCATCCCTTGACAAGATTCGAACTATCCCAACATTCAGTCCAAAGGTCCATTGAAAAAAGCCAGAACTGAACATTTTCGACATGCCTCGTGACACAGTAAAATAATCCATCGAAATACATGTATTAAGTCAACAGGTCGAAACGTCCGTATTCCTGAAGCAAGAAAGTATTTATATATTAAAACATGCAGCACTTACAGAACTACGTGTGATGCGATCTAGTGAGAAATGTGAATTCTGTCAATACCTAATTTTCTTCCTGATATATTGTGTTAACTGCAAGCATTACAGCGACATGACTGTAATTCTGTGCCATTACTGTATTAAGTAAGTTTAAATAGTTAATGCTGCTATTCAATTCATTTTGTAATCTCGACAGATATGCAGATCAACACGTAAAAATCAATACGTCTATGCTTGGATAGGTTATATACTCACTAGTTTCAACTGGTTTGTGGTTTAAAGCATCTTACTTAAGCCATAGAAGTACATATGACGATGCCTGGGCACTGGAGTGACAACTCTACTGAACCATTTAAAGTATACGTGTAAGCATTGACGGCTGTATTTTAGTGCTAATCTCTCTGCTAAAAAGAGTGTCATATTTTATTGAATAAGGTAGTAACAGCTTCTGTTCAGTTGCTTTGACTTCTGATATGTAATCAAGTCACTAGCATATTGTATGTAGGTTTTTATAATACGTTTAAACAAATTGAGCTGTAAGTGTTACAAAATTGTACACAATGTTGCTATGACTATTCAAAAAGTCTATAAACACATTTTTAGAAAACGGAATGCCTGACCACAGTAGCGACGTATCACTGTATTGTTGTAATGTTAAAGCAACGCTGACTCAAAACCATTTCAACAAGTTTGTCGCATTATCATATAACATTATTTAGTTAACATATTTTTAACGTTTTACTTATCGTTAGATAAAATTGTATGTCAATTGTTGTCATGGTAAAGGTTTTACTGTATTGAAAATGCTCTTCAAATTCGTTAATACGTTAATCTAATACTCCAATATGTTTACATAATGATCATCATTTCTGTTGACCACAGTTTATCAATAAATGTATTTTTTCACCTGTATTATTTAGGATTGTAGGTATATTATTAGTTATACAGGTTGTTGACAGGGTATATGGGGGAATATAACCAGTTTGTGTGCCATATAACCCGAGGCGTTAGCCGAGGGTTATATGAATCGCATACTGGTTATATTCCCCCATATACCCTGTCAACAACCTGTATAACGAATTTATAATACTGCAATTCCATGTTTTCATACGAATTTAGTTAAACAAGCAATGTTTCGATGCCTAGCTCTCTATATCTAATAATTAGATCTGTGTATTTTTGGTGTTTTTGGTTCATAAAATTGTTTAGAGTATTTTAGTTTTGTAAAGTATCAGTTATTAAAACGTATTCCTTTAAAAATATATCAGGAATTACTTGTTGTAGATCAAATTTCTTTTATTTCACTCACACGTTATAATGCCTGAAAATTAATTGCATTACCCCGTAAGGTACCTCAATACACATGGTTAAGCGCGCGCTTGCACTCTAATTTTTATTTTCAAGCGTCTGATCTCATGGACTTTATCGAACTGAATTTGGCTCAAACCTTAAAAAATCTATCGTTTTGAATAATAATACTAGCACACATGTACTCTGTTCAATATTTATTGAATCATGTGTGAAAATCAATTGTCAATTTCTAGTAACTTGCGGATATTAAGAGATGAAAGTTTTCGAGTCGAGCTGTCAGCGAAAATTGTCGCGAGGCGCATGAAGGGAAAAACGTCATATACCCTGTCAGCGCCGTGTATATAGAATCCTATACGCGAGCCTTTAACCAATGAAATTACTGGATTTTTCTTTGCATTATTATAAGTAAGTTTATACTCAACAAACTAAAGCTTCTTCATGATGTCATTACGATTTTAATGGTCCTACTTTATAAACCAACAAACATTTAATAAAGTCACTGGTCTTATCAATAGAAGCGTGGTTAAAGTTTCCCTATTAAATACAATTGCGTATATCATCCTTCCTTAAACTATTACAATGCGAACATAATCAAGCTTAAAAGGTGTAGAGTCATGTGGTTTACAATTACTACTTGAACATCTTAAAAGAGGGGGAATCAAGAATGACATTTACAAAAAATACTTAAATGCTATTTAATTAAAAATGACTTTAGTTTTCAGTCACCAACAGAATGCACCGCCATATGAGATAAATACACAATTGTTTTTGAATCGTGAAGCACGTGTTGCACTCTGTTAACTCCTCTTTAACTTATTCTCTCACCAATCATGAGATTATTTTGAAATAGCTATAGGTAGTTATTTGAAATCTATGAAAATATTTCACTCTAAACACGTAACTCTGATTCATTTTATGAATGTTTCTGTGTTTTGTAAAAATAGGATAATTTCAAAATTAATTCATATTCTGTATTTTGTAACAGAATGATTTCAAATGCATAAATAATCCATCGGTTGTTTATAATAGAATTATTCCATGTAAAAACACAAACTCTTAACATGTATCCATCTATCTTATGATTAAACATTTAATGTTTTCTATTTTGTCTAGAGACATGTAATAACTGGTAATTGCAAAACCTGTGTTTTATATCAATTTAAGCCATACAAAATATGAGTAAATGTTCTAGAAAGATGGGATGGTGAGTATCTGTTCTGTAATACAAGGAAAAGGGTTTCTTTAAAGCTGTTCTATGATTTCTATTTTTGTAAAATCTTAACTATAAAAATTAACAGTAAATAAACTTGCTTTATATCTACAAAAAATAATCCTCTTTTTATGTGTTACATTTTGTCAGTAGGGACTTAGAAAACTGAAAGAAAGATTATATTCAGTATGTAATAGAAACTATTTTCATTATCATTTTTGCGACAAGTTCTATATATATCAAGAATCCCATTCATATCAAGAATTCCATTATCATCCCATCAATGAAACTGTTGTACTACTATCATTTTTAATTTAGACACCCTCTTTACTAACAGGTGAATGACTCGAGATAAACGTAATGGTAAAGTACTATTAAAAATGTTGCCAAGTGACTGCTACCTATTATAAAATGTAGATTCACGGTTAGACACTGAAATAAGTAATACATTAAAGAATGAAGATTTTAATTCAACAAAATGAGTGGTTGAAAAGAGTAATATAAGCTGTGAAGCTTGTTTAACAGTACGATGACTTGTCTAAAAAACTTGATGTAAAGATCAAGTCATGAAAGAGTCACTATATATGTCT
The DNA here is from genome assembly GCA_032209605.1 of Mactromeris polynyma. Lineage (NCBI taxonomy): Eukaryota > Metazoa > Mollusca > Bivalvia > Venerida > Mactridae > Mactromeris > Mactromeris polynyma. The sequence goes on along the minus strand of JASFXZ010000019.1, from coordinate 1,399,077 downwards.
GAAGTAACAAGAGTGATTATAATTCAGAAAGGTTTAACAGTGGTTGTAGGTAGTTTAAATCACCACTCAATCGTCAAATAGAAAGAAGATGGATGCAATATAATTTGACGCTAAACGCGTCGTCTGCTTGAATATTACTTATGAAAACACTGTCATATTTATAAATAGATACATTGCGCAAGAATGGATCTGAAAATTCCCTCATTTCAAGATGGTGGCTTTATATAGAATAAGAAGGGGTCATCGAATGCGTTGTGGTCTAAACTGGCCCACATGAAGCTTGTTTAACAGTACAATGACTTGTCTCAAAAACCCGATGTCAAGATGTATAACTGTAGCGACAACAACGACTAGTTTCGTAGTAGTAATTTTCATCGGAGAAATGTCATTCAGGATGTCTTTCATAGCGCTCAATACCACTTTAGCGGTCTTGTTTTTCAACGATCTGACCCACAGTTTCCTCGATAGTATGTCAATAGTGCAAAACAAAAATCGCGTCCCATCATTATCATCAGCGAGGTTAGCCATGGACAGTAGATCAATGTCTAGCTGTTCACCAATTCCTGTTACTCGCACGTTAGTCGTCTTAAATCTATGCTTTCGCGGCTTCTGCGTCTTGATCATTCAACCATTGTTTTACAAAGTCGATAGTAAATGTCTCCGGATATTTTTTTTCGAGTACACTAAATAGTTTCCGAGGACCAGCATAAGCTGCAGCGTTTTTTCTCGTTGAAATAATAACTTTGTAATATTTGTTTTTTCTCTTCATCCTCCATATTTCCGCGAATATTTAATCTCCTCTAATGCAGGAGCTAACGCGAGTACTGATATCGAACAAAATGAACTTCTTTATATGATAAAAGCGTTTTATATTATGCTCTCGCAGTTTAACAGTACGATGTCTTATCTGAAAAACCCGATGTCAAGATGTATAACTGTAGCGACAACAACGACTAGTTTCGCGGTAGTTACTTCCCCTGTATTATGTTCCGAATCAACCGCATTTGACGCGTATAGGCTTTGTGAGGATGCGAACAATTGTTCTATCATCAGAGTTGCTGCGTACTAGTATGGTACCGCAATGAACAAGGCACCACAATGAGCAAGGCACCACAATGAGCAAAATCATCACAAGGAGCAAAATCATCACAAGGAGCAAAATCATTACAAGGAGCAAAATCATCACCATGTGATAGCTGACTCCTATCAGTTTTCCTCTACTGTACATGTCCATGAAAAAAGGTATACCATATGATCATATGTATCTATTTGATGAGTAATCCTGTTTTCTTGTAAGAAGAACGATTTCTCCATATGAAGGTGTATTGTTTGGTAAAATCGTAAAGTGTGTTTGTACAATACAGCTATTCTAGTGTATTCATAACAGGTATTCACAATGTTGAATTCAGTAAAATGACGTTGACGTTTGATATCAATAAGATGGATTTAACTCATAGATCGGTTAATTTGTTTATTTTTGTTCTTTAGTTGATTGACAATAGGATACAATAACAATGATTAAATTTGGAACTAATATACATTCTAAGTCAACAGGAAATAGTAAGCTCTTTCATGCAAAGGTTTATGAAAATATAAGGTCTTTTTTTCATGCTTAATATCTTTATAAAGAGATTTTTTTTGAATATATTTCTGACTGCATGTACTTGGATAATTATATATATAAATAATGCAAATACCATTTCAATTTCGTTAATGGTAATGTTTATTATGCGCTACTTTACCCCACCCACTTTTCCGAACATTTTAAAGCTCCCTGTGCTTTAAATATCTATATTTTTGTTCATATATTATAGCAAAAGGCTTATAAAACATTCATTGTATTGCACAAATATTCCAACGATGATTTTATATCAAAATATGATGTCTCTTTGTGCATAAGTCGTATTTCGTGTGCTTTTGTTAATCGCAAAAACACCGTTTTAGGTCCTCTTTTAAAATGTGTTTTTCAAAATGTTCCCGTACTTAGATTTTTGTAGATTCTGGATATATTATCAGATATAGATTACAAAACACGAAAAAGTGATTGTCATTTCTTTTGCAATTTTTTGAGGTTAAGGGTGTTTTTTCCGTAGATTGACTGGACTAAAGGTATATAAAAATGATCTGTTAAAACATGGGTGAAATGAAATGACCGAAAACCCCACTTCCGTCATAGAACATTCAATGATGTTCAGATGTCGTCGCCAAACCAAAATGACATTGCTGTGAGCATGACACGTGTTGTCTTTAAAACAATGAAGTAGTATAGAGTCATACGGTTTTTATTTTTAACGTTTTTAATGTCTGAGGCAACAGAAATTGTGAAAACCTGAAAAACCGTTTATCGGATAAATAGATCTAAGATAGCCCGAAGCTACATGTTTATGTGTTATACCAGTTATCAATCGGTGATCATCGGAAAAATTTACGATCACTTACGGAAACTACCGACAGATAAATTGACTGCTGACCAAAAGCCCCATCGATATCGATCTGCATCGACTGGATTTATCGGATAAGCGATATTGTTGGGTATGGTACCCACGCTTTACAAACGAGGGGGACACCCCCTCCTTGTACCTCCCCCAGTCGTGCGTATCATTTAAAACAGCCCAGCTACGGCCCTGACTACAGACTGTTGTTAAATTTAAAATAAAACATATGATCATGCAATTCAATTGTAATAACACTTTTGGTTCATGATCAGTCTCAAAATCAAGTCATCACAAAAGAATATTAAAATACTCTTTCCAACATAATAATTAAGGACGAAACCCAAAGCAGAATAGTGCTGTTAAAACTGGCTGAATATTTTACATTTAAAGGCCAACATAAACACGTTCCACTATTACGTAGTAGGAAAATTGAGTCCGCATCTAATTCAATGCAGGAGCGGTACAGTGGCCGATTCCTTATCCGAAGGTCGTGAGTTTGAATCCAACCATGGCAAACATCACAATCCCTGAAATAGGCGCGAGTGGTCGTTACTAACCCAAGAAGAAGGTATCGATAGTGATTAACTTAAGTTGTAAACAAACCGATTTACAACAAATAAGTTTCACCTAAAAATGCGTTCTGATATCCTCAGTATCAGTATCAGCAATAGGTGCTGCAAAAAACAATTAATTTGATACGTCCTTTTATCATACCCATATCCATAAAAGAGAGATAAAGTCGTTACATGAAACGTCACGTACATAAGACAATGCCTCCCCACACAGACCCCACGGAAACAACAGTCTACAAAGCATTAGGGACTAATGAGGTGCAAGGGCAAACATGTATAGAAATAGGGAGGCAACAAGGGAGGAAAGGATTGAATGGATGGAATACAGAAATGCATGTACTCGTATTAGAATGTGTTTACAATGTTATTAATAACATTTTAAGTTTGGTATTTATAAGTAACCGCATAATGAAGAAGAAAACGCAGAAGAAATTTACTTCAAATTTCAATAGGATAGACAAAAACACACGATATAGTTATCGTGAAAATGGGCAACAAGTTTAATTTGTGTGTAGCATTCCCTACTTCTTTATTCCTTTTTCCTAAAAGGTAAAACAACACAATGAATATGATGCACGATAATGTTGTGCTGTATTTTTGTACATGTTCCTGGGATTCCTGTTCTTCAGTATGGAGCTGACAACATAAGTTTATCAGCGCTGCTATGGGATTTACAACCTCTTCTGTAAGTGACGTCATTACAGGAAAACGCATGTGATGTTACTATTTGCAAGCAGGAAACAACATTTACGCCATATGGTCACTTAGTTTTCATATTGCCATATGGGACAAATATTGCTTATTGTCAGTACATGGTGACGTCACATGTGACGTTTTCTGAAAATGACTTCACTTAAAGAAGTGGTTAGAAATCGTGCTCATATTATCTTCATTGAGACCATTTGCTTATACACATATTTTTCATTTGATTACAAGTCTATATCAGATTGCTTAAAATTGATCAGTTAAAAGCAAATAAATCATAAAATTATTTTATTAGAATATACTTTAAAACATAGTGTTATATAGTTATGAAACCATCTTAAGTGTTATAAAGCTAAAGATAACCATTACTGCAATGAAAGTAAAACATGTAGGATCATGGTTTTGCTGCAAACATGTGTTATACATAATGTATATGTCATAGGCATAATGTGTTTATCTGTATTTTCAAGATACAAGATGACACCAAGACATTATAGCTAGTTCATTTGTGATTATTGTATTCGTTTCTTCTGCCAATGTAACCAAATATTTCCAGACGCCATTATCAAACCTCCCGCCACAATGCCTAAAGAACCAAAATAAAACGCCATACTGTAAGTGCCAAGGAAGTCTTTGAACAAACCTGAAATCAAAAACGTGAAACGTATAAACGTATACGGTATCAGAAGTACTATATTCATAGCAAAATTATTGGAAGCAAATTTTGGAGGCTATATTTATAGATAATGGTAATGTGTTATTCAGAAATCAAGCCATTATGCCCATGATTCACAATTATACATTCCAGTTATACAGGCAACAATAAAGTGTCTACCATAAATATATACATCAGCAATGAAAGAGCTTATTTAAATACCGGTACCTCCAACAGTCGGTCCCACAACTCCACTTATTCCTTGACACAGCATTAACAATCCAAAGAACTTGACAATTTCTCCACACCAAGAACATCTACAACAACCACTGACTTTTGAGAAATATATGTCCCTGACAGAACACCATAGAAAGCACTGATGATTGCGAATTCAGAGAAACTGTTCATAGACGGTATTAACATTGACACAATCGCCGCGAGGAACATAACAAAATTATAAATCCATAATCTAAAAGGCTTCACTTTCTTTAAATCCAACACTGAAGACATAACAATTCTTGAAATACCATCAAATATTCCTAGAATTGATACTAAATAAGCACCCTCCACATGCGTTACACCCTTTTCTTTCGGCAAAAACACAAAAGTCGAGTTATAGGATATGGTGAACAGAAACAGCTGAACACACAGAGCACAGAAGGCGTAATTTCTAAACAAATGTAGTTCTAATAGCGGCTTCTTTTCCTGTCGTTTACTATTTGAACCTCTCAATGTATATTTAACTTGAGACACTCTTCTCTGTAACGATGGTAGTCCTTTTGCTTTTATATCAGCATCAGTAGGTACGTCTGTGGATGAACGAAGTATTACTGCTGTTTGAATCTCCCGCGGATTTAGTGCGTCGGTTGCCATGGAAACACTTGATAATAGTTTGTCATTTGTTCCACAATGCCTAGTGGATAAACCCTGTGCAACAACTCTGAAACATTATTACAATAAGCAATTAATAATCATGGTATTATTTCAGTATAAAACTATACAGGTCTTAATACCACTAAAAACTGAGCTTACATAACTGTTTTGATTTTTAATTCCACATACATGTTCAGCTATCACAATGCTTGACATGAATGGAATAAACACACGAAGGTTACAACAGATACAGACATAATTATGACAATAAAATAAGTGCTCCATGTTAGTTAACATAATGAGGTGATATTTTAAGTTTCTAATCGTAAATAAGTGTACCTGTCATATTCTATAATTCTCATATGTCGTTCAATGGAACGGAACAGGCATCCACATATAAAGAATTGACTCATGATAGCGGAGAGTATCAAACATGTTCCAGGGAATCCATAACATTGGAACAGAAGATCAAAAATCGGTGGAAATAAGAAACTTCCGACTCCAACACCAGACGTAGACAAGCCAATCGCTATTCCACGCTTTTTGTTAAAATAATATCCAACAATTATTAAGCTAGGAGTGTACGCAAAAGCCCTTCCAACACCTGTAAATAAACAAAAATGCAGTTCCAGTTTCACGGCCATTGTCCTTATGAAGCAGACGCTTGTCTTCATAGCATATATACCAGTTGCCTAGTTTGTTTTAGGTAATATTTAAACTAGGGATGTCAACGAATATTCGAATATTCGAATATTCGTTTTATCTTCGAATATTCGAATCCTGTTTCAATATTCGAATATTCGAAAAAATATACTTAATAAAAAAATTATGAAAAATAAAAATTGTTGTTTGTTTATTTATTTGCCGACCCCGATTTGTGTAGATAGTATGAGAGTAATAAAGGATGTTGTTGTTGTTGAAATAAGCGCTTGTAAAAGTGTCATTGTGTATATTAGGGGGTATAATTGTATATCGTCGGGTGATGACATTTTGTCTCTTTCGATAATCCGTTAATTACTGACCGTTTGTAACAGTTTGATAGTCCATAGTCTCAAATAGAAGAAATTAGGTGTCTAATTGTCGGTATTTTTGTTTTTGACGAAATGTGTAAAAAGTAGGCAGTTAAAACCACCGACAGGGACTTGAGTTTATGACTCGCTTTTTAGTTAAGGAAGATCAAAGATGGAATTGAGAAAATAAACATGCCGAAAAATGAGGTGACGGGAAACAACATAATTTGCATACTAATTTTTCACGTAGGTCATATCATCCAATCAAAAAGACTGTTTAAAACATTTTACTCAAAATACAACGAGTTGCCAAGTTGTCATGTTCTTGAGTTCGTATATTTATGAATGCATAAATGATAAACGTTGAATACTTGTATTAAAACTTGAAAACACAATGGGTTGTTATTACATCTTAAAAATAACAGAACTGATTCTTTTTTTCATGCTTTATTTGCAAAATAATGAACAATTGACGAAAACAAAACATATTAAACACAAAGATATTCATAAACACGAATATTGGCATTCAGAAGATGATCTGTTAACTGCAATAACTTCATTCGTCAGAGTCTTAATTTCCGGTGAAAACGAAAGTAGAATACACACAGTACGTAAGGAACTTCGGTATATATATGAAATATTATTTTTTAATAATTTTGTCTAAGTTGTGTCGAACGAATATTCGAATATTCGTTCGAAATGAAAAACGAATATTCGAATACCTGATTTGCTATTCGTTGACATCCCTAATTTAAACACAACCAAACATATTGTATTAATGAGGTTTTCGACTGGTGTCGATAGTTTGTACATTAGAAATGTATCACGTAGAATCACGCTCAGAAACGAAATATCTAATCGTGTAATGATTATATGGAGGCATTAAAGGGATCTACTCGTTACTGAAAGCGTCCTGTCCATTGCAGCCGACCATCCAATGTGTTCTCAAGACCAAGAAACCAGACTATGTGATTTAAAATGAACGTTAAATGTAACATCGATGGACAGTACAGTAATCACATGGCTTACTGCTGTTAACATGGTCCTATTAGGGATATTTCTGAGGTGATGTTCAAAATGAAAAAGAAATGGACGAATTAAATGGCTTTATGGCCGAATAAAATGAAACAAAAACAACTAGATCCCTGTCGTCGTGGAACTGCCGTCTAATGTATTTAACACAGTGTAAGTAAGTACACGAGTAAAGACAAAGTCACTCACCCCCTAGTACTCCATATGTAATGTATAAGTAGGGCAATGCAGGAACGTAAGCAGTTATCAACATACCAACCGATGAACAGATAGCCCCTAACATCACTACTGCACGACATGAATATTAGTTACATAAGGCACTAGCTAATGGCAAGATGTAATCGATAGAAATATTTGAATCTTTGATATCTTCTATTCGCTACCACGTTAAATATGAATAAGTGTTTGGTCGGAATATACATTGTGCCGAACGAAGGATTTTGCAGTAGAAATCTACTCGATGTTCCTTAGTATCATGGAATTATGAATTTCCAGAAAATATTTGAACGTTATAAAAGAGCACACTCAGTACTATGTCCAGTTATACCATAGTCTGTCCTCTAGAACATGACACATTTTGGTAAGACCTCGAAACTTACAAGCAATTCTTTGTTAGCTTGCCTTCCCACAGAGGAATATTTTGATTTAAAATTTTAGTTACTCAGTGACAACAAATACACCAATATCTGACAAGTGACGCTAGATTAGTCTGATAAAAGTGAACAAGTTCTGAGCATGGAACAGAATAAATCCGACATTCTAAGGTCAGATCCAAACAAATAATACCTTATAGAGCATACATCACTAGCTGCAATAATTTTAAAACTTTGCCAAACCTAAAAGAAGCCTCAACGCAGAGAAGATAGAGGGAACCCATGCAGTCGCTGCCGCACTTTTCTTGTATTTCGTTAACAACTGTAGAAACATTACACCATTGGCTCTCTCAAATCCACCTGAAAAAAATATTTGAATGCAATTTTGCTCACGTTCGGTGTAGTGTCACAGGCAGAGTAGATCATCATTGTTGGTTTCACTGGAATTTAACTTAATCCGTTATGGAAGAGCATTATAATATCTTGAGAGTTAAGAACAAGTTACGAAAGACACATGTGCACAAACTAACACAACAACTATAAGGATAGAATCTATACATGAAACTATCAAATATTATCACTAATCATTAACCTAATATCATGCTTGCTACACATTTCTGTTGCGAATAAATCGGGAATCGTTTCTATACACAGTCTACACTTTATTTGGAATATTTTGGGAATAAGAATAATGTTATTGAAGTTGGTTACCACTGACAATATGCACAAGAAAAGATCCAAGAACTATCATCCAACCCCAACCACCATCCGGTGCTTCATTGGCAGTTTCGCATTCATCAACAACATCCTGTTCCTCGTTAGAGTTTTGTCTCCTATCTACAACAACTGGCATAAAAGGAACGTCTTCTGCGGATGAAACCTGAATTTCATCGATCACAGTATCTATGATGTCTGCATCTTCCGACGCATATTCCAGACCACTTGATTCGGGCATCTTTTCCAAGTATTTTGGGTTGGGGAGCAATCAAACACTGTGGAAACATAACCAAGAAGGCCAAGATTGCCTTATTACCGCTCAACTGAGTGACAATACAAGTTAACAGACAGATAAAATTATAGAATTGTGCTATATTTGGTACATGAACGTGAAAAGTGTATAATGCTGTCCAATCTAAAAAGCGATTGTCCACAGAATCATATTAAGAATTACCAATTTCACAATTAAAACGTGGAAATGACATGCTTTTCATTTTCAGCACACAGGCAGAAGTCTAACTTAAATAGTGGAATTTGAACCTCTTTTATTAAGTATGTTCATTACAATATGGACATTTGAACAGAAAAGGTTCCACCAACGGAACAGTCTAACAATTATATGCACAAAATCAAATGTTCCGTTGATGGTACACCGAATGTTTTACCGTTTTCATACATTTATGTGGTAGTGTACATTTGGTAAACATTAGTATTCCTTTAGTTCGTCGGCGTTAACTTGACCATTGTTTACAAGCAAACGGGCAATGTAAACATACCTGGATAGGTAAATCAGCTTATCACAAGATTAACTGTCTAATTGATATGCTCGTATTGTATACGTTTATGACTATAAGCGCTGTAGTCTAGTGGTAAGTACCGCGGTTATTTGATGCGCAAGGTATGTGTTCAAGTCTCAGCACAGGTATGTTTATTTATAAATCACAGAATATAATGTTGTAAAGTAAAATGAATCGTAGTCTCCCTGTAAATAATGGTTGAGTCTGTTTTCAGTGGTCAGGTAAACGCCGGCGCACATGGTAATATATAAATGTATCATAAAAGTCGGTATTAATGAATACTCGCATAAAAAACGTTTAAATTACGAATATTCGGAGACACAAAGGCTCTTGATAAAGCACGCGTCTTTTGCTCGTTTACAATGGGGAAGGAGGAAAACCTTACACTATTAAAATCATATGCTGTAATTGATAAACTAAGTATGTTAATTGAAGAGCACTTGAAAGTGCAAAGTATACGATCTATACAACTTGAGGAGCACAGTAAGAGCAAACTGATGCAATAGTTATGGATTGTAAAGTAAATTGTATAAAATACCTTAATAAACCGTGGTAATTTAGAACTCTGATTGTGTCACGTACTTGAAAACCGTATCAAGTAGTATAACTAGAAAGTATACACCAACCGTACTTTTAAACATATTTGCTTATAAATGATTGAAAATTGTACAATTTGTATACGGACATTTTACGTTACGGATTCAATAGTTTTTAGAAATATGTGGTCCTTATTATATTATCGTGGTTCAAATGTCGCAAGACACACATCGAATAGTCGCAAGACACACTCCAAATGTCGCAAGACACACTCCAAATGTCGCAAGACGCACTCCGAATAGTCGCAAGACACACTCCAAATGTCGCAAGACACACTCCAAATGTCGCAAGACACACTCCAAATGTCGCAAGACACACTCCAAATGTCGCAAGACACACTCCAAATGTCGCAATATGGATAGGTTATATACTCACTAGTTGCAACTGTTTTGTGGTTTAAAGCATCTTACTTAAGCCATAGAAGTACATATGACGATGCATGGGCACTGGAGTGACAACTCTACTGAAACATTTAAAGTATACGTGTAAGCATTGATGGCTGTATTTTAGTGCTAATCTCTCTGCTTAGAAGAGTGTCATATTTTATTGAATAAGGTAGTAACAGCTTCTGTTCAGTTGCTTTGACTTCTGATGTCGTCAAGTCACTCGTCTATTGTATATATCTATGTTCTGCATGCATTTTCCTTTGTTCGCCACCCATTTTTTTGGGAATTGTTCAGCGGAGACTTTTCTCGTTTACATTAAGAATGATGGTAGGACAAGTGTTAGGTTGTGTGCAGTCTTACACAAAGTTTAATCCACCCCTCGGTGTTTCGCCATAGACCTTTCCAAGAAGGTGCACACATTTCACCCGTCGTTTACGATGGTATTGCGTCCATTATGCCTGTGTAGTAGATTACATGTATATATGTGTTATATTTTCAGGTTTCATAGTGCTTCTGGTGCGTCTGTGCATTTTGAGTGCGGCATGTCCAGCTCGACTCCATTTGTAAAGCTATACTACTCAAACTTTACTCGTATCTGTATTTGTCAACCCGCACGCAATCTATTCATGCCATATAAGGGCAAATAGTTGATGACACAAACATTACATATGCCAGTACAAATCAGTATATTGTAACACTGGCCACAAAAAATGATAAACATTAGACATGCTGTTAGCTGCCAAATTGCTATGAGATATACATGAAGTATAAAGACAACAATAATAAGCGAATAAAATGAGTTGTATATAAAGACATATAGAATGTATATGTATACGTCAGTGATCTTAAAAATACTTCCATTTATTTCTCTGTTCAGCCTTACTAGGTAATATTTGAGATCCCGGAAAATATACAAAACTGAAATATATATTATTTGAAAACATATTTATTTGAAAAAACATGCATGCATAATATCAAGACAATGCAATCAAACCCAATAATCAAACAACTAAGAATGTCATATCTAGCTAGATGAAGCATATTCCTTGTACATGTATCAGTAAATAGTGACGAAATCAACGACATATGAATTAAGTGATTGAGTCATTAGACGATTTTACTGATGATAATAAAATGGCTAACATAGTAAATATTGCCAACAAACACGACACATGTCTAACAGCCTCATAAATTATAAAGAAATATTCATACAGACAAAAAGGAAAATACAGCTGAAACAATACTTACGAGTATATGTAAAACGTAAACAAGGAAACTTGATATGATTACACATTGTGTAAAAAGTCACACATGGATTTCAAGAAATAAAGGTATCGTTAGGTTGACAAACAATATCACACATTAAACACCACAGATAACTTAAAAAACAAAACAGAAAAGATATCAACAATTCCTGAGATTAAAGAATAGGTAAGCTTGACACTGGTCTAATGGGTTGTAGTAGAATGCCAAACACCAGACCGGTACAAAAATGCAGCGTAATACAACAAGATAAAAAGAACCAACTGATTTTCAATTTAAAAAACACATATTGATGGAAGTCATGAATTTAGCCTTAACGCCATTGCCATATAGTTTTGGACATTTCATCATTTAATTAAGACTGTAATTTTCAAGAATACCACCACTAGACACTAAATGTATTGCAGCATAAGTGATGTTATAATGGTGTTCTAACATTTGTCAAGTATAAATTGACTAAAAGGTCAGGGATCAGATGTCAAGTACTATATATACGTTCACATATCAGATCAGTCCAGTTCAAGTTCATGATCGATAAAACGTTTTAAAAACTCCAGCATAATCTTCAAAGAATATGTTCTCATTACATTAGTATTATAAGCACTCATATATGACTTTGTTGACTCGCTTACAGCATCTAATATCTGTGTTGGTATTGCAGTTGTAACCGCATTTTCGGAATCTTTCGAGAAGCTTTTGTCTAGACCAATAACATCAGGGCTTTTGTCATTATTATTAACTTTTAGGTTAGAATCGTCAACAGCCGAATGTCTTTCAGCAGACTGTAAAGTGATATTCACCCTACCGCCATGTGTCTGATCATTTAAATCCTTGATTGAACGCAAACCTTTCTCCTGAACATCAAGACTGTCAGATGCATCATCTAAAATATAAAACACAAACAACTGTATACCCATAGCCCGAAGCATTAGAGATTTGTAACAAGAAATGTAACGCATAATAAGAGATACAAATGATAAATTGGTTTAGACTCATACCATTATCCCTTGTAAATACAAATAAGTGTGATATTGACTGTTAGGGGACGAAACCCGTTTTGCAACAGTATTCAACTGATACTCGACGGTCGATTGACCAAAGCAGTGTTTCTAGAATACAAACAAGAGCTTCATTGTTTATTGTGTCCTTCTGAAGAGCTTCAACATGTACCTGACATCACCTATGATATATTTCTTGGAATATAACGACACTTAATTACTTAAATAATAACCGCAATTTGTCATTCCAGAGATAGAGGTTATTTATATTATTTTGGTATCAAGAAGACATATCCTATAAGCGTTTTCTTATATTTCATTATTTACAAGTTGTTTGTGGAAGAAAAGAACAAGTCTGAAACCTAGGCACATTGGTTAGATCAACTGATTACCGTATAAATGAGTATAACTAAAATACTGTTGCAAAAATATACTCATATGCGCTCAATCATATGCAACATGCTATCTGTGAAATTAAAGAACTCTAACCTAATTGACGAACATGAATTTTAATGTTTGTACATTTAATACTAAATGTCTGTCATCTAGGGAAAAGCGAATGAAACTTTTCGAATTTTTAAAATTAAAGAAATATGAAATATGTTTTTTACAGGAATTACATTGTATCGAAAGTAATGATAAAGATATATGTAAAAAACGAATGAAAACATGACATTTATCTAAATGGAAACAGCACAAACAGCAAAGGTATAGGCATCCTCATAAACGAAAGTTTAAACTACAAATTCTTGAGTATAAAGACATTATATGTGGTAGACTGCAAACATTAAAAATAGAAAACGAAGAAACAATAGTTTTAATAAATGTCTATGGTCCAAACAATGACGACAGCACGTTTTTGATGCGCTTGAAAATACAATATTAGAAAATAACAACGAATCTCTGTTAATCGGAGGAGACTTTAATGTTGTTTTGGATTTTGATAAGGATAAATTGAACGGAAGAAAAAACACAAACAAAAATAATTCTGAGAAGTTAAACAAAATTATTTCAACCTATGACCTACATGACATTTGGCGTATATTCAATCCAAATGATAAAAGCTACACATGGCATTCTAATGCAAAACCTCCGATAGGCTAGACTATTTTCTCGTGTCTCAAAATTTAACCAATGTCAGCTCCAAATGCACAATTTCGCCAGGCTATAGATCAGATCACTCAAATGTTAATTTGAAAATAGACATGTTAAAGCCAAACAAATTTAAATACTAGCATATTACTTGATCCAGAGTATCAAAATACTATACGAAATTCTATTAACGAAATTGTACAAATTGATAATAAAGCAAACCCAAATACCCTTTGGGAAGTAATAAAAAGCACTATAAGAAATGAATCAATAAAATTATCAGTAAAAAAAAGAAAGAAAATATGAAAGAACAGATTCAAATAGAAAATAATATCAAAAGGATTGAAAATGAAATAAATAGATCCCCTGGAAATTATATACTTTTACAAGAATTAAATGCTCAAAAAGAGAAAATTAATAACTTTTTTTTGATGAAACAATTAAAGGCATTTTATTAAGAACAAAAGCTAAATGGATTGAGGGAGCCGAAAAAATACAAAATACTTTGCTGATCTCGAGAAAAAACTTTCGAAAGAAAATATCATGAACAAAATTGAACACAATTTGTATAAAAAAGATAACCGAATTAAAAACGACACAGATTTTTTTCCAGATATACATCAAAAACTTAATAATGAACAAAAACAAACATGTGAAGTCCTATTGACAGAATATGAATGTGGTATATGGCTTTAAAAGAAATGAAAAATAGGAAAAGTCCGGGCTTGGAACGACATTCAGTTGACAATTTATGAGACAAATTAACATAATAGCCAAGCTGAAATTTAAGTAAAGTTATCTTGTATCTATTAGAAATACCCAATCAGAATTGTTCACCAGTCAACATACGCACATGTTTTAATCCAATTTTATTCTCTCACTCGAGCTAATGTAGGACCACATGTACTACAAAAAACTATTTTAATGTTTAATGGCCTATTAAATGTAATGTTTTAATGTTCTATATGACAAATTTACTATGATGTTTTAATGTTCTATATGGCCTATTTGCTATTATTTTCTTATTATAGTAAATAGGCCATATAGAGCATTAAAATAGTTTGTTTCAATACCTGTGTATAGGATTCATTAGTCTTTTATTATTCCTTTAGCGGCTATTTCTTCATTTTACATGATAATACATATAACATATTGTATAGTTAAATTGCTGCTACTACTTGTATTTTGGGCAAATACAGAAATATATTCAACACACTTATCATAATACATGTAGTTAATTGAAATGTAGGTTGTAAATATACTTAAATAGACTGCTTCAGTTTTATACTGAGATCTATCAGAATATGTACGTCTGATTTTAGAACAGATAAATATTAAAATATGAATAAAGAAGAAATACTTGCAGATAGCACATACATTGTATTTGGTGTATAAATTCCGGACAATTATTTACAGTGGGATAATAAAACACATTACTATTTGTCTAGAACGATATGATTTGAAAAAATAGAAGCAGAAGTGTTGTATATAATATCAAGACATTGAATGATGTGGTAATATTATCTCTATTCAAATTGGAAGGCCGATACTCCCTAAATATTTCCGAATGGTAAATGCAGATTTTTATGATTTATACATGGGGCTGGGTGTATATATTGAATTATGTTGTGTCAACATGCTAAATGTTGCAGGCACATGATGGACGACGGACATATAGCGAAACAAAACTCACCATGAGCACTTCCTCATGTGATCTATAAACAGGAAATTTTTATTCTTAGATACAGTCATTTTCGTTTTTGAAAAGTACAGAGGAATACATTTTTGCACGCATATTCTTTGATAACGCATATTCATTGATGTTTTACTATATTACTATATTTGTCATGTTAAAGTAATAAAATGCATAATATTACTTTAAAATGTTGATGAAACAAATTCATACGTTCTCTTTGAATATACATGAACAATTATTTCAAATTTCAGTAACCATCGTGCGATTGGAATACCGGTCAGTTCACGATTGTTTTTGGACATCCCACTTATTTTCCACAAGAACACACTTGTAGGAAATAATAGGAGTGCTATTCACATGTTAATGTAAAACAGACAGAGTTAATAATTGATGAATAAATTCCACCTTATGCGTAATGTTCTCTATTTCCACAAAGTACCTGAGGAATATAGATCAAACGACAAGCATTTACACTGATGATGTCATGGTTTCCTGCGGTTTGCCATTTTAGTCATTTTTTGTATTCAACCAAACCTAATTCAAACTTAATATATCTTTATAGTTTTTGTGTCGTTTTGTTTTTACTCGTCTTTTTTATATCATGACGATATCGCAGTCGCCAGACATAAACAACTTTAGTTATACAAGTTTGTGAGAAGAATTATGCTAATACATGTCTACGAATCGTTTACGTTATATGCACGGGGGTAATATTTACGAAGGGGAGGTGATCGTTCAAAATAGTTTTGCTTATACTTTTTGTAATATATTTGCCGCTACTAATGTACATATTCTGATTACACATGGCTTATATAGTCACGCTTCAACGTTGAGTGTCTTTATTAACTGCTACGCGCATGAACATTTTAGTAAAACATTGAAGACGACGTCGATTTGTTGCTGGGATACGCCACTGGTTATAACTAACGCTTTCATGCATACTGAGTTAATAAAATGTTATAAACAAACACGCGTTTATCAGATAGCTAATGTTGATCGCTTCTATATGTTTATTATGTTGCAGGAAATACAACATTTCACACGCCCCTTTAACGAAAGGTTATCTTCAAGCCACACGAGTCAGAAAGATAAGAAATGATTGAACGTAGCTAATATTTGTGGGAATATAAACTTTATCAAGCATTAGGTTTTTGTTAGGAAACGCAAAGTAAGATGTGTATAGGTATTGAAGTACACAAAATATTATTCCGGACCGTTGCACCGTAAGTCATACATGATACACGTTGTGGTATGTGGCGTTTTAGAGCACAAGCTGCAACAAAGGCGTTACAATGATACTTGATGAAATACATTTGTATCAAAATTGCAAAACCTTAAACGATGTATGCACTGCGGATTGCACTACAAATATGTTTTGTTCTTAAAATGTAGCTTAATTTGATCTGACTTTTCGCCGTTTCGTAGCACATTCGTAGTATTTCAATTATATCCGGCTGTCAGTTGAACTAATCAGTACTCCTGTGTTACGAAGCAGTAGTAACTTGCTCCCCCGCAGTCATCTGACAACTTCTCTAGTGTTCAGAAGTGGAGGACATATGGCTTCGGATGCATTATCTTCAGTCAATTTGTCACGGATGAACATACGCATCGTCCGGGTTTCGAACCCACGAAATCTTAGATTAGCAGTCAAGCGTACTACCGACTGAGCTAACAATCGGAATTCAAAGCGACAGAGAATGAGTCACAAGAGTTATATTTTGTTTTGACTTACGAGAACTTCAGAACGGTAGCCTTTTATAGTACGGTTCAGAATCTAAGGAGATTATTTTAGTTAAATCTATAAAAATCAGCATCAAGCAAATACGATTATATATACATACATTCGTGTCAAATAGAAATAACACTCTTCTGCGTTGCCGAATAAAATAGGCATTTAAGTGGAAAATATCTGGGGTTTTTAAAAGAGATAAAACCAAGTTTTTCAGGAACACGAACAATTTGTCAATGGCTCTACTCGGATTCGAACCCGGGTCTCCGGATTGCCGGTCCGTTATGCTAACCGGCAATATAATGTGCTAATATGAAATGAATGTACATAAATCTCTATTAATGAAGTGTTTCCTTGCAATATGCTTGGCAGTGATGTTTTAATAATGGCAGATGTATATAACAATTTTCTATGTCATTTTAACATTCACATTTCTTCGGTTTTAAAATCTCAAAATTCAGATACTTATCATTTCTTATACAATTCTCGGAAATACGATACGCATGCTGCATGTTGCTTTTCTATCGTGGCATGTTTTCTGCCGTAAGATAACATCGCGGTAGCTACATAATATGTAGATAATTATCGTGTTATGTACGTAGTATTCGCTCAGTTTGTATCGTAAGATAAATATTCCTACCCAAATAACAACCCCGATGGTGCCTAGAATTGCCACCAGAAAACAATTATCTTCGTAAAATTAAAGACCTAAATACAAATACTAACTTTAGGTATCTAGATAAATATATATTATCTGCTAACTTAAAATATAAAAAATTGTGTTCGTGTTGCTAGTTATTTGAATTTCGGAATTCATTTTCTCTTATCTTCAACGCGATTTTGGTCTAGTAAACTAATTCTCAAGTAACTTAGGTAATATTATGTCCGAACAGCTGCACGAACTATGAATATATTATAACGTTGTGTTACCTCATTTTCCCCAAATATCTGATTAATTTAGAATATTCTCATATTAAATTATACCATAAAACTTAGTTATTCACGTAATGCTGTCAAATTTATTTATTTAGTATAACTGCACGCAGAAATTGGCAGAGTAGTAACGTTTACTTGATATTAACATTTAACAAGTCTATCAAATCAAAAAGGCCGTTTACTGAAATATTTCGCCAATTATCTTGCTATGTGTATGCAGAAATATGCCACCATGGTCGTCATCAGTGATTGTAGTCAGATAATTATTTACATCGCACACGGAAAGTCACGGAAGCACTTCGGCAATTTAAGGCCATCGCGGCAAACATGACTCAGTTTGTAAACAAAATATGATGCCTGTCGTAGTGTTCTTTCAAAGTCAAAACAGAATGTAGTACCTAATACCCAATAACCAACAAGCGCAAAATTGTTTCATGTATTCATGTTTCAATTATATGTAACACTTTGTGCATTGCGAATGGATATAATTGATCATTATTGGGCCTTTAATTAGTCCCTTAATAAGTGGTTAACTAGATCAGGGTGTTATTTGAGTTAAGATATCTACATGTATATACAGTAAAACATTCGCGAACACTAATTAGATAACACGATAATTAGTTATAGATATATGTAGCTAACATGAACCTGTTTGCGATACTGGACCGCTTATTTTAAGGCAGAAATGTGCCACCATACTTTCCTAAAACGTTTTATATTTACTACGCAAGAACCTCGACTTATATAAATTACTTCAGAATTAACTACTCGCCTTACGTAGTGGAACGCGTGAGTGAAAGGTTTAAAGGATATCTGCAGCATATGGCAATTATTATAATGCACGTATTCTTTGTATCTGTGATTTTCTAAAAAAGCTTATAACTTCAAAATGGCAACGTTGGGATTTCCCATCTACATTTCGATAATTCTGTGTCTAACGGTAAAGATTCACGGCGATGTCACATTAAAAGATGTGGTAGATAAACTGAAGGATAGTGTGGACTCAATTAATGTCCGAATTGACAATCTTGAAAAAATAAGTAACACTAACAATGCTGACAGTACAAAAAAGGACAATGCCATGACTGGGGCAGGAGATGTGGAGCAAGTTTTTGTTAGAAAGTGTTTATCTGTTTATGAAGGAAAATTTAATGATTTCCAGAAAAAAATGATTGAACTCATGAACGTTATAAATTCAACGATTGAGGCATCACATGATAATTGTGAACGAATTTTTGCAGAAAATGTGGCAAATTTGAACTCGTGGAATAAGTCGCAAGAAAATTACCTGAGTAAGAAATTATTTTTTATGGGACCACACAATTTTTATGATCGAGTCCTCATCGCAACCATTACATGGTAATAATTGTATCACATGTTTGTTTTCTGTTTGCGCTAGTTGTGTATATATTCAATCAATATCACCTTTTTCCCATTCGCGATTAATCTGTTCAATGTGAGTGCTTTCTTTATTTGGCGGCAAAAAGGCAATTTTGGTAATCGAGTGGAGTATTTTGAATGTTAATTAGCTATCACTGATGTGTCAATAGTGAATATACCTTGTTTTTTTTACAATTCCCACCGATGTTCTGAAACCTGCAACAATGACATTTACTTTCATAGGTAAAATACCGACTCATATTTTATAATAAATTGTATCTGCCTTAGAATGAACTGTGTTAGTTTTTACACATTTGGCGTATGTTGTCCGTCCGAGAACAGTTTCTTCTAACGAAATTTTCATTGGGTTGCATTGCAAAAGTGTACAAATTATAGATTAAGACTATCTAGTATTCGCGTGAGATTGATGCACTAAGTTAGAACATTGTTAAAGTTCTAAACCTTAGTATGAAATATTATGCACACCGCACATGGTGTAATGACAGTTGTAGCATAATAACACAGTTGTATTTTGTTTGTATCCAGACCGTCTAGAACACGCTGTGAACAACGCCACAATCGAACGAGAAGCACTTCTGTTTATGCTGCAACAATCGATCGATCAGGCAGCAACAGACGCATCGACAAAACTCGAAAGTGTTGCAATGAAAATTTATGACTCACAGCATACTCGCAGAGAAGAGATTTGGGATTCTATCGGTAAATATTTCAAACAATTTAATAAGTTTTCTTCCTAAGGTGATGTTAATTTCATAACGCGCAGTTGTAAATACACATGCTTAGTTGTAGATATAGACTGTATGTGACTTCGTATTTGTCGTTTGCCAAATGTTTCAAACTATTGTTCAGTGTCTAAAAATTAATATTCAGTGTATCCAACGTTAAACTCCGTGCACACATCGTTAAACCAAGTGTACCTATCACTTTATCCAGTGTACCAAAAGTTATACTCAGATCATCCTTCATTATACTCAGTGTTCACATGGTTATTCTCAGTGTAGACATGGCTATACTGAGTGTACACATTGCTATACTGAGTGCACTCATTGCTATATTGAGTGTACACATTGATATAATTCAGTGTACACATCGATTAACTCACTTTATACAGTGTACCCATCGCTATACCCACGGTACCCATCGCTATATACAGTGTATACATCGCTATATAAAGTGTATCCGTCGCTGTATACAGTGTACCAGTCGCTATATACAGTGTACCTATCGCTATATAAAGTGTACCCATCGCTATATACAGTGTATCCATCGCTGTATACAGTGTACCAGTCGCTATATACAGTGTATCCATCGCTATATACAGTGAACCCATCGCTATATAAAGTGTACCCAACGCTATATACAGTGTACCCATCGCTATATACAGTGTACCTATCGCTATATACAGTGTACCCAACGCTATATACAGTGTACCCATCAATATACAGTGTACCAATCGCTATATACAGTGTATCCATCGCTATATGCAGTGTATCCATCGCTATATACAGTGTACCCATCGCTATATGCAGTGTATCCATCGCTATATACAGTGTACCCATCGCTATATAAAGTATATCCATCGCTATATACAGTGTACCCATCGCTATATACAGTGTACCAATCACTATATACAGTGTACCCATCGCTATAGACAGTGTACCTATCGCTATATGCAGTGTATCCATCGCTACATACAGTGTACCCATCGCTATATAAAGTATATCCATCGCTATATACAGTGTACCCATCGCTATATTCAGTGTACCAATCGCTATATACAGTGTACCCATCGCTATATGCAGTGTACCAATCGCTATATATAGTGTACCAATCGCTATATACAGTGTACCAATCGCTATATATAGTGTACCCATCGCTAAATATAGTGTACCAATCGCTATATATAGTGTACCAATCGCTATATATAGTGTACCAATCGCTATATACAATGTACCAATCGCTATATATAGTGTACCAATCGCTATATACAGTGTACCAATCGCTATATACAGTGTATCCATCGCTATATACAGTGTACCAATCGCTATATATAGTGTACCAATCGCTATATACAGTGTACCAATCACTATATGCAGTGTACCAATCGCTATATACATTGTACCCATCGCTATATGCAGTGTACCAATCGCTATATACAGTGTACCCATCGCTATATACAGTGTACCAATCGCTATATACAGTGTACCCATCGCTATATGCAGTGTACCAATCGCTATATATAGTGTACCAATCGCTATATACAGTGTACCAATCGCTATATATAGTGTACCAATCGCTATATACAGTGTACCAATCGCTATATACAGTGTATCCATCGCTATATACAGTGTACCAATCGCTATATATAGTGTACCAATCGCTATATACAGTGTACCAATCGCTATATACAGTGTATCCATCGCTATATACAGTGTACCAATCGCTATATATAGTGTACCAATCGCTATACACAGTGTACCTATCGCTATATGCAGTGTATCCATCGCTATATACAGTGTACCCATCGCTATATAAAGTATATCCATCGCTATATACAGTGTACCCATCGCTATATACAGTGTACCAATCGCTATATACAGTGTACCAATCGCTATAGACAGTGTACCTATCGCTATATGCAGTGTATCCATCGCTATATACAGTGTACCCATCGCTATATAAAGTATATCCATCGCTATATACAGTGTACCCATCGCTATATACAGTGTACCAATCGCTATATACAGTGTACCCATCGCTATATAAAGTATATCCATCGCTATATACAGTGTACCCATCGCTATATACAGTGTACCAATCGCTATATACAGTGTACCCATCGCTATAGACAGTCTACCTATCGCTATATGCAGTGTATCCATCGCTACATACAGTGTACCCATCGCTATATAAAGTATATCCATCGCTATATACAGTGTACCCATCGCTATATTCAGTGTACCAATCGCTATATACAGTGTACCAATCGCTATATACAGTGTAGCTATCGCTGTTCTCAGAGTACCAAAAGATATACAATGTATCCTGTACACCCATCGCTAAACCCAGTGTGCAAATCGCTAATTTCAGTGTACCAATCACTATATACAGTGTACCCATCGCTGTTTACGATGACCCAATCGTTATACTCAGTGTACCTTTCGTTATACTCAGTGTACCTTTCGTTAGACTCAGTGTACCTATCGTTATATTCAGTGTACATATGATTATACTATGTTAACACGTGACTGTACTCAGTGTACGCTTGACTATACCCTGCGTACACATGACTAAACTCAGTGTTCACATGGCTATACTCAGTGTACACATATGTATACGCAGTGTACACATGGCTATACTCAGTGTTCACATGGCTTTACTATGTGTACACATGGCTTTACTATGTGTATACATGGCTATACTCAGTGTTCACATGGCTTTACTATGTGTACACATGGCTTTACTATGTAAATATATTACAGTGTAAATATGGTTAAACTCAGTGTTAACATGGCTATACTCGGTGTTCATGGTTATACTAAGTGTACACATGTCTATACTCAGTGTAAACATGGCTATACTCAGTGTGCACCTGACTTTACTATGTGTACATATGGCTATACTCAATAGACACATGGCTATATTCTGTGTTCACATGGCTATGCGCCGTTATTTTCATTGTGACCTTCGCTATCGTCATTGTAAGTTTCCGCTATTCGGTGACCGCTATACTCAGTAAATAAATCGCTATATTCAATGTATCTACCGCTATACTTAGTGTACACATGACTATACTGAGTCTATCCACCGATATACTATATGTTTACTGTGCTACACTCAGTATGAACCTCATCAAATAACACTTTACAACAGATGAACTTGATGAAAGCAGTATACACTAAAACATATTAATGTGAACACCGTTTTTCTTTTGTTGTTTCGAAAAGCAAATGCACTTTTTGAGTATCTTTTAGACATTTATACTCAACAAAAATGCAAACTTTACATCATGTAGACCCGTTATTCAATGATATTTCTCTATAACTGATAAACAAAATCGGTAACAATCGATTGATCAGGTAGCAACAAGCACATCGACAAAAATCGAAAGTGTTTTAATGAACATTTATGACTCACTGCATAATCGCACAGAAGAGATTTGGGCTTCTACCGGTAAATATTTCAAACAATTTAATTGACCTTTCTGCAGATATTGATTGACAGCTCGCGTAAGCCAATCGCGTTGCAGTATTCGCGCACACCTCCGGCATTGTTTTGTCGACGCCATTTTGTTAGACAAACGCTACAGTTGTCAACTAATTTGTCTAAGAGTGATAGTTTTCGGGAAAGCAAATTACAGGGTGTTTATTATTGATCTAAGACAATGGTGAAAAGGTGTAGCTTCGGGCTGTGTGATAGTGACAATAGATGTCCAGACTGATAGGTGGCGTGAAATTTTTACCTTTTCCAAATCCTAAGACAAATTTGGAAAAATGCATGCGGTGGATTAAGTTGTGCGGCAGACCGCATCACGAGTTAAATCCGTCTAAAATTAACACAAACAGATATGCCCCATTGATAAAAAGATAACTTTTTGTTTGGTATTTGTTATTTTTACCTTTAAATATCAGTTTGACTGGGAGGGGACAAACATTACAAGTTAATGAAAAGTCTGGACCCTAAAACATGAAGAAACACAATTTTACAACTTAAAATGTTTTTATTTCACATAATCAGTTGCAATTTATGTATGTGAAAATATATCAAATCAACTATATTATATATGCATGTTGAGGGAACATAATATTATTTTGCTAAACTAAAATAATTGTATTATGTCAGCATTTAAGCAAGTATTTGGACGGACATTACTTTATAAATTTGTAATAAGGCCGAGTTTGTATAACTAAAATGACCAGAATCAATTATAAAATCAATAATTATTGCGATTTAAAACATGAAACTGAAACATGTATTGCTATAAACATATATACATGGAGAAAAATATCTGAATTTTGGTAATACATATTGATATTGATGAAAAATTTAAATACATATGATATACCGGTATTGCCGGTTACTCACTGTCAAGTATTTCTTTCGAAAGTAATTCATATGTCAGAAAAATTCTTATTTCTTTATTACATGTATTTCAATTGCATTGGGGGTTTACAATTTATGTACGTATAAATTAGTAATATATCTGGTTTAAAATCCTAAATATCACATCTACGAGTATGTTGATTTTGTTAAATAAATAAACCTATTTTCTAACATTCAACACAAGTCTGATCATTTATTTTTTATAAATGGTCATTTAGTAAAAGGCTATAAAAATAATTTACATTTCTCAACGTTGCTGTATATATGTGTCGGATGGTGACAACAAAAACTGATTGGATGCGTATTGGACTCCTACTGGGCCAGACTGTGAAATGCTGATTACGGGGCTGGATAAGATTTACATCTAGATAGTGCACACATGCGACATTATTGTTTATTGCATAACATTACATAATTTGTCCAACCTATGTACAAGCCTTGTGTCTGTCTCTGTTTCTATTTTATCATCATATCTTTACAGTATGATTTCTGGAATTTGTAGAAATATATGTTGCAGAATTTGAAGATTTGAGAAATAATTCTGATATTCTAATGTCCATCCCTTTTTGTGTAATGTCCATCTCCACACAAAATAAAGGTCGTTTATGTACACAAACATAACTATACCTAAACTTGATGACTAAAACGACGTTCATTCACACTAAATAACATTATACATAAGGGGACGGACATTACAGATAACGTTTTAATGTTGTTTTTTGGGTAAATACTTCCCCCGTGAACCCGCAATAAACTGCAAACATGGACTTACATGGAATAATAATGATCACATGTAAATGTATTGCATAATAATTGGTTCGAAATTTATCTGATATAAAGGACATTCTAATATAAAACGAAATTCGTCTTCTAAAACATTACATAGTTGACATTTTCTTTCTGATCGTGGTATATAGCATTCAAGGTTTATTCCATCTTCCCGTTTCAATTTCCAGTCTATGGCTTGATACTCTTAATCTAGTCAATTCAGATCTATATTATGTAATATTTATTTTGTCAAGATATGGTTTAAAGTCAAAATATCAAATAATGAGGAAAAATCCGATAGAATACTATCTACATCAGCCCGTTATAGTTCTTTGTTCGACGCCATATTGGGCATGGCTTGTCTAACGTGGTTACAGCGAGAACCTGTTACTAAGGGGGGGCGTGGCTACGAAGCGTCTGCAGAAAGGTCAATTAGTGTTCTTCCTATGTGATGCTACTTTCATAAAGCGCAGTTGTAAATGCACATTTATGCTTATTTGTAGATATCGACTGTATGTGACTTCATATGTGTCGTTACCTAAATGATTCAAACTATTGTTCAGTTTTCTAGCAAATAATGTTTATGATAAGTGGTCTTGATTGTTTTCTATTCTTGTTAGTTTTTATACAATATTAAATTTGTAATAATTTACTTCTTAGTGTAATGGAGTGGCGTTGGGTAAAACGCCGCCTTAGGTCGGTTTAAACAAGAACATCACGAGTCCTGAATTTGTCGTTAGTACTGGTTAGAAATCCAGAAAGCAATCATCGAGTGCGATTAGCATCAGCTTGATGAACCTATTTTACTGCCGATTACAAATTAATAAGCTGAAATAAATAAACAAAAGCTGGAATAATGTGCCGTTCTACTCATAGCTTGGATTCAATTGAATTGATATATCGCTATACTCAGTGTATAGAGCGCTATACTCAGTATACCCATCGCTAAACATAGTGTACCCATCGCTAAACCCAGTGTACCATCGCTGTATTCGGTGACCCAGTCGTTATACTCAGTGTACCCATCGTTATATTCAGTGTACCTATCGTTAGACTCAGTGTACCCTTCGATGTACTCAGTGTACCTATCGTTAGACTCAGTGTACACATCGTTAGACTCAGTGTACCCATCGTTATACTCAGTGTACCTATCGTTAGACTCAGTGTACCCTTCGATGTACGCAGTGTACCTATTGTAAGACTCAGTGCACAAATCGCTATACTCAGTGTTCACGTGACTATACTCAGTGTACGCATGACTATACTCCTTTTACATAATATTATGGCTATAGTCAGTGTTCATATGGCTATACTCAGTGTTCACAAGACTATACGCAGTGTACACTTAGCTATACTCAGTATTCACATGGCTATACTCAGTATTCACATGACTATACGCAGTGTTCACATGGCTATGCACCGTTATTTTCTTTGTATCCACCGCTATTGTCATTGTAATTTTCCGCTATTCTTTGACCGCTATACTCAGTACAGTAAATCAATCGCTATATTCAATGTATCCACCGCTATACTTAGTCAAATTTCTAATTATCGAAAACATATTAAACATGAACTAGATGCATTTATATACATGTATATTAAATTCATTGTTACGATGCATATTGTTTTCGATAATTAGAAATTTGCGTTAAGACATAGCTCAATTTGGTGTTTTGGTCTACTAAACTGAGTATAGTCATGTGCAGAATCGTCCAAATATATATACAAAATACTTTACAAACTTATAGCGTTTTGTCATACAGTAAAAAAAAATAGCACTTTCTAGCGACGAATTGCATAACTTTCTATAAATCAAGGAAATCAACCTATCGGCATGCATCAGACTGTTGCTATGGTAAATGACACGACATGCCAATTTGTGTGAACTCAATGCCATTTAAGCTGGGATTAAAACTTCATTTAGCCAGCTATTTCAACGAAGTAACCACCAATACATCCATATTACTCAAAAAGTTTACATCAGACCGTGTGTAGCTCATGAATCTGTTGTTCAAACAAAATATGCTGAGTTGAAGTAGACGTCAATTTTGCATTGTATAACTAGGTTGTCTAGTTATCAGTTTGGAAATAGCTAAGAAAACTCCTCAATGCAATTGAAAACTCCGATTACGGACCCACAGCCTACCATGAATATATCCGGACCAGACATGTTACCTCCAAATGTAGTTATGAGCATGATGCCATCAGTGTGGGTTTTCCAATGTTTAAAGGAAGTGATTCTCACCATCGCAAGATTTTATAATTTTGTTGTTAAGCATACGTACTTAGTTCTTCCTACTATAAATTGTATAGATTATGCAAGTACTGTATACAAGTGCCCTCATTCCGGTGGGGACCTCATTCCGGTGATTTTTGTTTACATCGCGTGGTACACTTATTTTAAGACGTCATTCACATGGTTTCTGTCGAAATATTACAATAACTGAACGCAACTGTCAAACTTAAAATTAGCTGAAAATGCGTAACATACAGGAAAATATTTATTTAGAAGTACAAAATGATAAAAAAGTACATTTTCCGCTATTTCCAATCATATCTAGATTATTTGTTTTTTTTTACCATAAAATGGTGACTATAAAATTTGACAGCGCGTCTGCATTGTAAACACACAATTTATCTCATCGGTTCAGACCGGTAGTAGTTTTGGTTTTGCGCGCGCAGTGACGTCACCGGAATTGAGTCCTCTTCAAAATGGCCGATTGTTGTTGTGATTACAGCTGACTGTTCAATGAGGATCGATTTTTGATGCAATGACAATGAAATAAATGCATTTGATTGGAAATTGATTTATTAATGCAGGTTATTACAGTTTATTCATATATCCAATAGATATTTTGCAAAACAAATGTTTGTTTCCTTACCCAACCGGAATGAGGTCATACTAGGATATACAAAAAGCATTATGCATAAACTCATTATTAGTCTGTAACTATGTATATTTTCAGGCATTTGTCCAATACCGTTCGATATTGACAGACGATTATCAGTAAAATATGAATTGAGCTCCTCGTCTCATGTAGATGTAAGTGCAGGGAATACGATAAGAAATCAGGACTATGCAATGCTCAACTGTTCTAACAGTATAGAACAGAAATATGAACCAGCCAATAGACGATTTCAATGTGTACGTGGACAATGGATGGAGGCGGATAGAAGTCCTGACTGGAAATTAGGAAACAACGGCGCTTTTCCTAAATGCAGAGAAGGTACGGTGGGAATTTTTATTATGTTTTATACTGAAGTGTATTCTGATTAACCAACTTCATACATTCATATTATTCGAAATATATTTGAATTTAACAATCAGTTATTAATATTCGTCATAATAATGTTATCAATCATTTAACTGCAGCAACGTATTTTGTCTTGCATGATGTTAGGTCCTCAACTTATTTGGAATTACAGTAATCTATTCGGAGTTACATTTATATTATTGTTGCTTGCCATGATGTATATTAATTTGAAAAATATCACCCGGGTTACGACACACTGTGAGTATTTGTAATAAAATATAAAACTTAAAAGTCCGTTTTCAAGTGTTTTGCGTGTAAATGTGTGATGTTGCTAAGTACAACAATTTGAAAAAGTACAATGCTTATTTTCATATCATTAAATATAGAAGGATACTGTATTATGTATTCCTTTAAGGAACATACATCATGTACCATTCATTATCCAACCTACTTGTTTCAATTCATCTGTGACGTGTCTTAATTTGCAGTGCTTCTTGTTGACGAATAATGTATTATTTCTTCATAAGGTTATTGTTTCCCATTATATGTATGATCATTATGGATGTCACGATACCGCTAAAGTGCACCACAATATATTACAATATATTGGAACAGTATTGCAATACGTACTACATATTAGTTATTAACCTAAGCAACTTCTGTCTTCTTTCTTTAACCCAGTGTTCATACTTAAAGTTTCTAGGCTGTATATCGCTGTATGTATATTGTTTCTATTTATGGTTTAGATGAATGGTACAGTTCTTTCACTTGATATAATATGTCCCCCCCCCCCTTCCGGTCTATTGGAGTCCTTGACTAGTTCCGTGATGTATTTCATCCATCATCATTCCCCCCTAGTTGTTCTTGATGATCGGCAAGACCTTCATTGCACCCCTATTCCCATACAGGTTTACCCTGCACCTCCTCAGTGTCTAATGTATTGTAGTCTGTTCTTTGCCCGGGGTCTGTGTGGAGTGTCATTGTCTTGTGAATGTGGCGTTCTCTGTAATAACTTAATATGCCTTTGACCAATTTGTATCAATTCGAAGTGTGTTACACAAAATAAACATATATAAGCTATAACAAAACATTCCAGCCTCAGATCCTTTTACAAACTAGTCATGTAATATAAACAAAACTGTTATCAATCTCAATGTAGCTTTTGACAAATATGCGGTTTTCATGACTAGATAATTTCATATGTCAAATTAGTAGCAAGTGACTTTCTTGAAGAAATCAGAACAAATATGACTTAACAAACAGGAACAATCATCTCATGTCATGATACAATACGGTTTGGCTGCAAATATATTGGTAGTTACATATATAGTAATCCAGTAACCTGGTCAATAATAATCGCATCTAGCTAGGCAAAGCGGAGTCAGTTTGAATTCAACTGACAGGTATCAGTCTGTACTGATGTTATGATCATACACATGTAAATACTTCACCATAGAGATACTTGTACTACAACATACAGATATATGTACCCCAACATACACATGTACGTACTTCACCTTACATATATATGTATTACACCATACACATATATGTACTACACTATACACATGTATGAACATGATAATACAGATATATGTACTACAACACACAGATATATGTAATACACCATACACATGTGTATGTACTTCACCATGCACATGTATGTACTTCACCATACATATATATGTACTACACCATACACATGTATGTACTTCACCACACACATGTATGTACTACACCATACAGATATATGTAATACACCATACACATGTATGTACTACACCATACATATATATGTACTACACCATACACATATATGTACTACACCATACACATGTATGTACTACACCATACATATATATGTAATACACCATACACATGTATGTACTACACCATACATATATATGTAATACACCATACACATGTATGTACTACACCATACATATATATGTAATACACCATACACATGTATGTACTACACCATACATATATATGTACTACACCATACACATATATGTAATACACCATACACATGTATGTACTACACCATACAGATATATGTACTACACCATACACATATATGTTATACACCATACACATGTATGTACTACACCATACACATGTATGTACTTCACCATACATATATATGTACTTCACCATACACATGTATGTACTTCACCATACACATATATGTACAACACCATACACATGTATGTACTTCACCATACACATGTATGTACTTCACCATACACATATATGTACTACACCATACACATATATGTACTACACCATACACATATATGTACTACACCATACACATGTGAGTACATCACCATGCAGATATATGTACTACAACATACACATGCATATACTTCACCATACAGATATATGTACTACACCATACACATGTATGTACTTCACCATACATATATATGCACTACACCATACACATATATGTAATACACCATACACATATGTGTACTTCACCATACAGATATATGTACTACACCATACACATGTATGTACTTCACCATACACATATATGTACTTCACCATACACATATATGTAATACACCATACACATGTATGTACTTCACCATACATATATATGTACTACACCATACACATATATGTACTACACCTAACAGGTATATGTACTACACCATACATATATATGTACTTCACCTAACAGGTATATGTACTACACTATACACATGTATGTACATGATCATACAGATATATGTACTACATCATACAGATATATGTACTGCATCATACAGATATATGTACTACACCATACACATATATGTACTTCACCTTACATGTATATGAACTACACTATACACATGTATGTACATGATCATACAGATATATGTACTACACCATACACATGTATGTACTTCACCATACATATATATGTCATGTATGTACTTCACCATACATATATATGTACTACACCATACACATGTAGGTACATGTCCATACAGATATATGTACTACACCATACACATATATGTACTTCTCCATACATATATATGTACTACACCATACACATGTATGTACATGACCATACATATATATGTATGGTGAAGTACACATTCGTCGCCTTAATTCTACACATGTATGTACTTCACCTTACATTTATATGTACTGCAACATACAGATATATGTACTGCAACATACAGATATATGTACTGCATCATACAGATATATGAACTGCAACATACAGATATATGTACTTCACCATACAGATATATGTACTGCAACATACAGATATATGCACTACACCATACAGATATATGTATTATATGTTAATAACAAATCTGAAACTGGTTAATCAAACTGACCGAACCACCTCCAAGTGTGGTTTGTCTGGTTTGATTTATCCGAATAATCGTATACTAGTTAAACAAAATGGTGGACTGATTTTATGGCGAGTTATCGTGCCACTCATATGTGGGGCAATGTTTAAAAATAAATGTTTCTTTGCTATATGGGAACCCGGCTTTAAAATTGTCCACTATGTTACGTTGCAAAACAGACGTTTTAAAGTTCTTAACTCTGATTTTCTTATATAACACAGTCGTTGCAAGCGGCCCGCTGAATGGCTGCGGACGCATGTCGCTCGCCTGTCTAAATATAGAAACCATCAGTTGTGCGGGTGTTATAAAGCAGATGGTAATTAAGAAGGTATCGGAATAAACGCTCGATGTTAAAGGAGAGTAATATATGTACTACAGCATACAGATATATGTATTACACACATACAGATATATGTACATCACCATACATATATATCTACTGCAACATACTGAAATATGGACTGCAACATACTGATATATGTACTGCAACATACATATGTATGTACTGCTACAGACAGATATATGTACTGCAACATACAGATATATGTACTGCAACATACATATATATGTACCACAACATACAGATATATGTACCACACTATGCAGATATATGTACCATACCATACAGATATATGTACCACACCATACAGATATATGTACCACACCATACAGATATATGTACCACACCATACAGATATATGTACCACACCATACAGATATATGTACCACACCATACAGATATATGTACCACAACATACAGATATATGTACCACACCATACAGATATATGTATCAAACCATACAGATATATGTACCAAACCATACAGATATATGTACCACAACATACATATATATGTACCACACCATACAGATATATGTATCAAACCATACAGATATATGTACCAAACCATACAGATATATGTACCACACCATACAGATATATGTACCACACAATACAGATATATGTACCACAACATACAGATATATGTACTACACCATACAGATATATGTACTGCAACATACATATATATATACTACACCATACAGATATATGAACTGCACCATACAGATATATTATATACTACACCATACAGATATATGTACTGCAACATACTGATATATGTACTGCAACATACTGATATATGTACTGCAACATACAGATATATGTACTGCAACATACTGATATATGTACTGCAACATACAGATATATGTACATCACCATACATATATATGTACTGCGTCATACAGATACATGTACTGCAACATACAGATATATGTACTGCAACATACATATATATGTACTACACCATACAGATATATGAACTGCACCATACAGATATATTATATACTACACCATACAGATATATGTACTGCAACATACTGATATATGTACTGCAACATACTGATATATGTACTGCAACATACAGATATATGTACATCACCATACTGATATATGTACTGCGTCATACAGATACATGTACTGCAACATACAGATATATGTACTGCAACATACATATATATGTACTACACCATACAGATATATGTACTACACCATACAGATATATGTACTACACCATACAGATATATATAATGCAACATACATATATATGTACTACACCATACAGATATATGTACTGCAACATACATATATATATGTACTACACCATACAGATATATGAACTACACCATACATATATATGTACTACAGCATATAAGTAAAGTAGTACATCATTGAGATATATGTATTACAACATACAGCAATATTTACTATAACAAGCATACATATAATATGTTCATATACTGGCATTTTGATACA
The DNA here is from genome assembly GCA_032209605.1 of Mactromeris polynyma. Classification (NCBI taxonomy): domain Eukaryota; kingdom Metazoa; phylum Mollusca; class Bivalvia; order Venerida; family Mactridae; genus Mactromeris; species Mactromeris polynyma. The sequence goes on along the minus strand of JASFXZ010000019.1, from coordinate 1,365,288 downwards.
CAGCTTATAGGCGGGGTTCTCATCATGTATACCTCGCACAATCAATATGCCGTTATATTTACGGTTTTAAACATTACGCTGGTGCGCATGCAGTTTTCCAGTATTTGACAACATAAAAACACCAAATTGAAGCAGATGTCAATTTGCATTGTTTGCTGATTATAACTAGGTTGTCTGGTTCTCAGTTTGGAAATAGCTAAGGAAAATCCTCACTGCATTTGAAAATTCCGATTACGGACCCACAGCCTAACATAAATATATCCGGAACAAACATTTTACTTCCTAATGTTTTTATAAGCATGAATGAGAGTTATGAAATAGGGCGATTCTTTAAACATCATTCTATCTAAGCCGTTCACCTTTTTTTTAAATATTTCTTGTTGAATCGAGGCGCGTAGAGGTTCTGTTTGGAAGTTGAATAACAATGAAACATTCCTTAAATGCAGAGAAGGTACAGTGGAAGTATTTTATTATCAGGTTAATACTGACGTTTCTTCTGAATTTTATTTTGATATACATGTATTATATTGGGATATACATGTATTATATTTGTGTAATTGTTGGATATACATGTATTATATTGGGATATACATGTATTATATTTGTGTAATTGTTGGATATACATGTATTATATTGGGATATACATGTATTATATTTGTGTAATTGTTGGATATACATGTATTATATTGGGATATACATGTATTATATTTGTGTAATTGTTGGATATACATGTATTATATTGGGATATACATGTATTATATTTGTGTAATTGTTGGATATACATGTATTATATTTGTGTAATTGTTGGATATACATGTACTATATTTGTGTAATTGTTGGATATACATGTATTATATTGGGATATACATGTATTATATTTGTGTAATTGTTGGATATACATGTATTATATTGGGATATACATGTATTATAGTTGTGTAATTGTTGGATATACATGTATTATATTGGGATATACATGTATTATATTTGTGTAATTGTTGGATATACATGTATTATATTTGTGTAATTGTTGGATATACATGTATTATATTGGGATATACATGTATTATATTTGTGTAATTGTTGGATATACATGTATTATATTTGTGTAATTGTTGGATATACATGTATTATATTGGGATATACATGTATTATATTTGTGTAATTGTTGGATATACATGTATTATATTGGTATATACATGTATTATATTGGGATATACATGTATTATATTTGGATATACATGTATTATATTTGTATAATTGTTGGATATACATGTATTATATTTGTATAATTGTTGGATATACATGTATTATATTTGTGTAATTGTTAGATATACATGTATTCTATTTGTGTAATTATTAGATATACATGTATTCTATTTGTGTAATTGCTGGATTTACATGTATTTGGTATTATTTTACAGCAAAATGTGACCCTCCATGTCAAAATGGTGGAGTATGCTTCAGAGATGGCGAATGTAAATGTGAACACATGGCAACAGGGGTCATATGTGAAACATGTAAGAAGAGTTGGATATATTTCATGAATACTTTAAAGATTTAACACCCATCTGTCTGTAAATACATGTGTTTGTACATTATGACCATGTTGTATCTGAACAGGTTAATCATTTGATGATGCTAGTATAAAATTATCATGCAGTGCACTATATTATTTGGAAATAACTGGCTACACACTGAATTTGTTCTTAGACGGTTCTTTGAATCATAAAATCATTATGTGACGTTCATACAACGGATTTTTTACGACCACCAGACTCCTTATTACTGTCACAAACAGAAGTTGTTTGTGAATGTTTTGTAAATGGTCAGTTTGATTACAAATTTGCTGATACTTTTTTATTGTGTAGGCAATGTCTATTGGTCAATATTTTACAAAGTATGTTTTCATTGGTTGACAACTTCAAAGTTTGTTAACTGGTCTCAAGTAAATAAAACAGAATACATTGTGTATCTTATTAATTTCAGTGTCAATATTGGACTTTGATTGTGATTACACAATTTCAGCAGCTTAATATGTTACGTTCACAAATACAATGTGCACTCTCGTGGTATACGATCTCATTATTAAAAGAACGATGATAACACGAATGTATACTACATTATCTCTAAGTTCACAGGTTATAATTCGGATATACATTTTCCATACTCGAACTGACTGAATCCCAGACTGTGTACTTAGCGAGTAGTTCGGGTTATAAGGGTTACGATTACGATTAGTAGGCCTACGTGCGCGGCAGAGAATCGTGTGACATCGGTACATAAAAGTTAAAGTAATCACCGTCGTGCTATTAATTTTGAAATGTTCGTATTACTGTTTCAGTTCTGTGTGATAAGAGTTGTGCAAAGAATGGTGGTGAATGTGTCAAACCTGGTATATGTGGAAACTGTCCAATATCTCGACATGGAGATAACTGTGAAATAGAAAGTAGGTGAAGTTATACATTTACATTAATGATACAGACCTACTTGCTTTTAAGTGGTATATCACATGATGTTCAGCCTTCATCTTATTTGGTATTACAGTAAAGTAGTCTAATGTGTCACTTATAAATCTGTTGATATTACTCGGAGACGGATATTTAAGCAGCATAATAACTCCTCACAGTTTACACTTGTACCTCATCGGTGCCTGATGTTTTGTGGAGTGTTGTTTTCCCGGGGGTCTGAGTGGGGTGGCATTGTATTGTGTATGTGGCGTTCCCTGCGACAACTTATTCTCTCTTCCATCAAATACTTAGTAGTAATATGTTTGTGTTAGTACCATTATCATGAATTGTATTTGGCGAAGTGGATTCATTTATGTCAATCTTCCATTGAACACGTTACTATTGCAGAATGGGTGATTATGTATTTTGAAATGGGACATGCATCTAAACTACATGACTGAGCCATCTAACACACACGATTGAGCTAGGTCTAAGATAATAAGCTGCTGAAATCACAGTATGATAACAAAATGTATGTTCAAAAAGTTTGACACTTGTTTAATTAATTGATACAACCTTGAACTGTTTTTAGCATTTTATTCTCGCAATCTTGAATAGAAGACTGTATGAATAAATATTGTGTGCAAAATTTATAGTCTCAGTTGTGCAGTTGTCGTGTATTAATGTAAGGTAGTTAACTGCCGCAGATTACAATATATGACATCAAGTGTTCAAGTGTGACAGAATACAGGTTTAATTCATCTAATGCTGTTAAAGGTGTACGAAATACATAGCAAACAGTACATGAAAGACGTAACAAAGGAATAATAGATTAAGATGGCATACGTCTACCGTGACAGCGAACCATAACAGGTTATCTTACAGCAGAAATATGCCACCATAATAGACAAAACAGAAAGTCACACTGTTGATTGTCATGTTTAACTTTTTATCGATAAATGAATTGTAGTTGAATTGGTTAATTGACAAAACATCTACTACAGGATAACCTGCTGAAACAAAATCTGATTATCCATTTCGATGTGCTATGACGAGCACACTGAGGGTTTCCGTTCAATGCCTTTTGTAAAATTTTAAATGAAGAATTTTATCGAAACGTGGTACGCAGGAAGCCCATGTGGTGATTGCGGTTAGTGTTGCTCGGGTGAATATTGCTGTAATAACATGTTTAATATAAATTGGGGTGTTCAACAGTTGTTATATAGGCTCCGAGTACTTTTGACTTGTCAATGTTGCCGAGTTGGTATAGGATAGTTTCATGTTCATAAATCTAGAAAATCGATTAAACAGATGTGTAATATGTTCATAGGCTCTTAGAATGTTCCTTTACAAACAATTGCTCCCTAATTGCATAGTCTGTCACATGGTGTGTTTTGCGAAGACAACGGGCCTTATGAAAAGAAGCATTTAGAAAGCATCTCTATTCGGAAATTGATGGTATGACTTCGTAACCATAATACGTAGTCTAACAGACAGTTTGTGTTTTTTGAAAGGTTTATTACGACACATCACTATGATTCCCAAATGCTAATTAGTCATGTGGTCAAACGTTTATGTTACTGATTTGATTACATCTCACTCAATAAATTATTTGAACACTTATTAAAACTAATTTATAACATTTAGAAAATGTGAGTGAATGTGTATGGAAGCCTATAAACTTAAAAGTCAGGTGTGTTCTCTCTCCATCTCGTTCTTTCGCCATACCCTCTCTCTCCCTCCATCTCCCGCTCTCTCTTGCTCCCCCCCCCCCCTCTCTACCACTCTCCCCATCTAACTCTATGTATATCCCAATCTTGATAAAACTATTCTTTATTATCATTTTTATTTCTTGTTGGTATGTTTACTCTACTTTTGATACACGACCGTTTTTGTAAAGTCTTCAAAATAAATTCAGTTTATGGTCACATGGTTATTTTACAAATGTATCAGTATACACTTTCATACATGTGTATTAGGTCTGGTTTTAGTCATCGGTGGTTTGTAACAATTATCGAGGTACTCGTCCATATTAGAACACTCTTGATCAAATTCCATTTTATGCAATCCGCGTTTTTTGGTTGATACATGTTCATGTCCTGCTTTATTCTAAATGACTATCTTAACAGTTAATTGTATTGTTTAGCACTTGTGGTGAAATTTGTCAAAACCGAACTTACGCACGCTTACGCATTTCCGCTAAATAGACCTAATTTTGAAACAAAAGTAAGATGGTAATAAATATAATAGTTTTATACATACATATGTACTAGGGCTGTGGATTGTCTGGTCAATGGCAATCCGATCCGAATCGCGAATCAGTATAAGCAAATCACAAATCGATCCACGAACCACAATGGAAACAATATGTCTTAAACACTAAATCATCTCTGCAAATGAATTTTACAAATAACTTAATTAAATCTGTATTTTAAACGAAATTCACTTTCAAGCAATCCAACCACTCACCGCCATGTGATTGTATTTTGTTTTGCAATATAACTTGTCTGCCAAAACGACAATTTCTTTTGGAAGAACTAAACAATGCTTAACACTACGATGTAAACAAATGTACGACGAAAACTAGCATAGTAATCGGACATTTTCGCTTACCACCGGTGTTCAGTGCGCACAGGTTTCAGTGCCATGAGTATACGCCATAACACGTAAGTGTGTTTCACAAACAGCTTTTTGGTCACTTTCGACGGAAAAGGCGAAGTATTTCCACACGTTTGACGTAAACTTTGACAGGGGGATTCTTGTTCGCAGACGAAATGACGACGCATGCAAAGTCAACAAAATATAGGCATTGGTTTCTTAATTGAAAAAAGAACAACTTATTTTGTGCGTCAAACGATTATCTATGTTATTTAATTAATGTTCAAATAAATTTTAGTATTTATTGGATCGTAAAATATTAGTTATTACGAGATTCCTTTGCTTCGAAACTATGCTTCCACTAGCTCTACATGTGTCACGTTACCTACTTTCGTTTTTGTTGTCAATACATACCAATGTGTTAAATGTTTCTAGAATTATCTATCGATGAAAATGAAATGGTAAACGTGAATTATTTTGTCTTAAAGTATTAAACATGTTTAGATAATATTATTCGCGAATCGACGATCTTATAGTGGACGAATCTGGTACTCGGATTGCTGGCTTAGATCGGCGATTGCTCGGATATTCGGATACTCGTTACAGCCCTAAATTATGTACTACATCATACACACATATGTACTAGATCATAAAGATATATGTACTACATCATACAGACATCATACAGACATATGAACTACACCATACACATATATGAGATGTACTACATCATACACACATATGTACTAGATCATAAAGATATATGTACTACATCAAACAGACATATGTACTACACCATACACATATATGAGATGTACTACACCATACAGATATATATAGTTTATTGACAGATAAAATAATTTATGGCTTTGTTTATACTTTTGTTTTCATCAACTTTACTTTGGCTTTCTCGTGAGCTGCGTTGACCTGGGGGTAATTCAAGCATAAACAATACCACGTGGTATGGCCTAAAACATAACCACGTGGTAGCTGTTAACCAATCAGCTAGTCATATCTAACCACGTGGTAGCTAACAGCCAACCAGCGTGCGGCATCCTCAGAATCTCATTAAACTTCAGCGTCACTTCATCGATTATTTTATTTGCATCTGTTTTTTACGTATTTTATAAATGTTTATCGTTTTTAAGTCTGGATATTTGTGTTAAATTACGGAGGAATATATCAACCTTGGACTGGCGTATTGATTTGTGACTATTCACGCAGATTAACGAAGTAATTTTGTGTATTGTGCCTCCGTCACATAGTGCGTAAATGTGTTGATGGCCATTTCAGTACAGTTGTTAGGTCACTCATTTATTACGCATCTAAAGAATTTTATCAGAGAACATCCAGGTGTTAGATTTGATTTAGGACTTCAATCAAAGCCTTTAGTTCAGTATTCTGGATATTCAGGTGCACGTGTTAACAGGATTTTTGACAATTTGTCAGCCGTGATTGATTTTAACCCGGATGTTGTGGTGTTAATCGTGGGGACGAACGACCTTTTCCATCCGGAAGTCACGCCTTTCAGCCTCGCTTCGGACATTTTGGCATTAGCTAAATCAGTGTTAAATATAAATAACGTGAAACGGGTGATCGTGTGTCCTATCTTGCATAGGCTTCCCTGCAACTCGGGGCGATACCGAGTGGACCCAAGTTGGTTTAATAACAGAGTAGACAAATGCAACATTATATTATGTATATATGTACTACACCATACAGATATATGTACTACAGCATATAGATTGATGTACTACATCATACAGATATATGTACTACAGCATACATATATCTGTACTACAGCATACAGATATGTGTACTTCACCATACAGATATATGTACTACAGCATACAGACATACGTACTACAGCACATATATATATGTACTACACCATACACATATATGTACTACATCATACAGATATATGTACAACACCATACAGATATATGTACTACACCATACAGATATATGTATTACAGCATACATATATATTTACTACAGCATACAGACGTATGTACTCCATCATACAGATATATGTACTACACCATACATATATATGTACTTCACCATACAGATATATGTATTACAGCATTCATATATATTTACTACAACATACAGACGTATGTACTCCACCATACAGATATATGTACTACAGCATACTGACGTATGTACCACACCATACAGACGTATGTACTCCACCATACATATATATGTACTACAGCATACAGACGTATGTACCACACCATACAGACGTATGTACTACGTATGTATCACATCATACATGTATATGTATTACACCATACAGATGTATGTACTACAGCATACATATATATGTACTACAGCATATAGATAAAGAAGTACAGCATTGTTTACGGTTTTCAACATTACGCTGGTGCGCATGCAGTTTTGCAGTATTTCACACCATAAAAACACCAAATTGAAGCAGATGTCAATTTGCATTGTTTGCTTGAGTATAACTAGATTGTCTGGTTCTCAGTTTGGAAATAGCTTAGGAAAATCCTCACTGCATTTGAAAATTCCGATAACGGACCCACAGCCTAACATAAATATATCCGGAACAAACATTTTACCTCCACATGTTTTTATAAGCATGAATGAGAGTTATGAAATAGGGCGATTCTTTAAACATCATTCTATTAACGCCGTTCACCTCTTTTTAAAACATTTCTTGTTGAATCGAGGCGCGTAGAGGTTCTGTTTGGAAATTGAAAAACAATGAAACATTCCTTAAATGCAGAGAATGTACAGTGGAAGTATTTTATTATCAGGTTTATACTGACTTTCTTCTGATTAATTAACTAAATAGATTATTAGAATTCGTAATCTTTACTTTAAACTATCAACATTAATATCCTCGACATCCTTACCGATCATATACATGCATTATATTTGTGTAATTGTTGGATATACATGTATTATATTTGGATATACATGTGTTATATTTGTGTAATTGTTAGATTTACATGTATTATATTTGGATATGCATGTGTTATATTTGTGTAATTGTTAGATTTACATGTATTATATTTGGATATACATGTATTTGGTATATACATGTATTACATTTGTGTAATTGTTGGATTTACATGTATTATATTTGAATATACATGTATTATATTTGTATATACATGTATTATATTATGATATACATGTATTATATTTGTGTAATAGTTGGATATACATGTATTATATTTGGATATACATGTATTATATTGGGATATACATGTATTATATTGGGATATACATGTATTATATTGGGATATACATGTATTATATTGGGATTTACATGTATTATATTGGGATATACATGTTTTATATTTGGATTTACATGTATTATATTTGGATTTACATGTATTATATTTGGATATACATGTATTATATTGGGATTTACATGTATTATATTGGGATATACATGTATTATATTGGGATATACATGTTTTATATTTGGATATACATGTATTATATTGGGCTTTACATGTATTATATTTGTGTAATTGTTGGATATACATGTATTATATTTGTATAATTGTTGGATATACATGTATTATATTTGTGTAATTGTTGGATATACATGTATTATATTTGTGTAATTGTTAGATATACATGTATTATCTAGGGATATACATGTATTATATTGGGATTTACATGTATTATATTTGGATATACATGTTTTATATTTGGATATACATGTCTTATATTTGGATATACATATATTATATTTGTGTAATTGTTGGATATACATGTATTATATTTGTGTAATTGTTGGATATACATGTATTATATTTGTGTAATTGTTAGATATACATGTATTATATTGGTATAATTGTTGGATATACATGTATTATATTTGTATAATTGTTGGATATACATGTATAATATTTGTGTAATTATTGTATATACATGTATTATATTTGTGTAATAGTTAGATATACATGTATTATAGGTGTGTAATTGTTGGATATACATGTATTATATTTGTGTAATTGTTAGATATACATGTATTATATTTGTGTAATTGTTAAATATATATGTATTCTATTTGTGTAATTGTTGGATTTACTTGTATTTGGTATTATTTTACAGCAAAATGTGATCCTCTATGTCAAAATGGTGGAGTATGCTTTAGAGATGGCGAATGTAAATGTGAACACATGACAACAGGGGCCATATGTGAAACATGTAAGAAGAGTTGGATATATTTTATGAATACTTTAAAAATTTAACACCCATCTATCTGAAAATACATGTGTTTGTACATTATGACCATGTTGTATCTGAACAGGTTAATCATTTAATGATGCTAGTATAAACTTATCATGCAGTGTACTATATTATTTGGAAATAACTGGGTACAAGCTGAATTTGTTCTTAGAAGGTTCTTTGAATCATAAAATCCTTATGTGACGTTCATACAACGGTAGTTTTACGACCACCAGACACTATCTCCTTATTACTTCACAAACAGTAGTTGTTTATGAATGTTTTGTAAATGGTCAGTTATCTTACAATTGATTACACATTTGCTGATACTTTCTTTATTGTGTAGGCAATGTCTATTGGTCAATATTTTACAAAGTATGTTTTCATTGGTTGACAACTTCAAAGTTTGTTAACCGGTCTCAAGTAAATAAAACAGAATACATGTGGATCTTATTAATTTCAGTGTCAACATTGGACTTTGATTGTGTTTACACAATTTAAGCAGCTTAATATGTTACGTTCACAAATACAATGTGCACTCTCGTGGTATACGATCTCATTATTAAAAGAACGATGATAACACGAATGTATACTACATTATCTCTAAGTTCACAGCTTATAATTCGGATATACATTTTCCATACTCGAACTGACTGAATCCCAGACTGTGTACTTAGCGCCATGGTATGGTGTACATGACGTTACATTACGAGTAGTTCGGGTTATAAGGGTTACGATTACGATTAGTAGGCCTACATGCGCGGCATAGAATCGTGTGACATCGGTACATAAAAGTGAAAGTAATCACCGTCGTGCTATTAATTTTGAAATGTTCGTATTACTGTTTCAGTTCTGTGTGATGAGAGTTGTGCAAAGAATGGTGGTGAATGTGTCAAACCTGGTATATGTGGAAACTGTCCAATATCTCGACGAGGAGATAACTGTGAAATAGAAGGTAGGTGAAGTTATACATGTACATTAATGATACAGACCTACTTGCTTTTAAGTGGTATATCACATGATGTTCAGCCTTCATCTTATTTGGTATTACAGTAAAGTAGTCTAATGTGTCACTTATAAATCTGTTGATATTACTCGGAGACGGATATTTAAGCAGCATAATAACTCCTCACAGTTTACACTTGTACCTCATGGGTGCCCGATGTTTTGTGGAGTGTTGTTTTCCCGGGGTCTGAGTGGGGTGACATTGTATTGTGTATGTGGCGTTCCCTGCGACAACTTATTCTCTCTTCCATCAAATACTTAGTAGTAATATGTTTGTGTTAGTACCATTATCATGAATTGTATTTGGCGAAGTGAATTCATTTATGTCAATCTTCCATTGAACACGTTACTATTGCAGAATGGGTGATTATGTATTTTGAAATGGGACATGCATCTAAACTACATGACTGAGCCATCTAACACACACGATTGAGCTCGGGCTAAGATAATAAGCAGCTGAAATCACAGTATGATAACACAATTGTATATTCAAAAAGTTTGACTCTTGTTTAATTAATTGATACAACCTTGAACTGGTGTTAGCATTTTATTCTCGCAATCTTGAATAGAAGACTTTATGAATAAATATTGTGTGCAAAATTTATAGTCTCAGTTGTGCAGTTGTCGTGTATTAATGTAAGGTAGTTAACTGCCGCAGATTACAATATATGACATCAAGTGTTCAAGTGTGACAGAATACAGGTTTAATTCATGTAATGCTGTTAACGGTGTACGAAATACACAGCAAACAGTACATGAAAGACGTAACAAAGGAATAATAGATTAAGATGGCATACGTCTACCGTGACAGCGAACCATAACAGGTTATCTTACAGCAGAAGTATGCCACCATAATAGACAAAACAGAAAGTCACACTGTTGATTGTCATGTTTAACTTTTTATCGATAACTGAATTGTAGTTGAATTGGTTAATTGACAAAACATCTACTACAGGATAACCTGCTGAAACAAAATCTGATTATCCATTTCGATGTGCTATGACGAGCACACTGAGGGTTTCCGTTCAATGCCTTTTGTTAAATTTTAAATGAAGAATTTTATCGAAACATGGTACGCAGGAAGCCCATGTGGTGATTGCGGTAAGTGTCGCTCGGGTGAATATTGCTGTAATAAGATGTTTAATATAAATTGGGGTGTTCAACAGTTGTTATATAGGCTCCGAGTACTTTTGACTTGTCAATGTTGCCGAGTTGGTATAGGATAGTTTAATGTTCATAAATCTAGAAAATCGATTAAACAGATGTGTAATATGTTCATAGGCTCTTAGAATGTTCTTTTACAAAAAATGGCTCCCTAATTGCATAGTCTGTCACATGGTGTGTTTTGCGAAGACAACGGGCCTTATGAACAGAAGCATTTAGAAAGCATTTCTATTCGGAAATTGATGGTATGCCTTCGTAACCATAATACGTACACTAACAGACAGGTTTGTTACGACACATCACTAAGATTCCCAAATGCTAATTAGTCATGTGGTCAAACGTTTATGTTACTGATTTGATTACATCTCACTCAATAAATTATTTGAACACTTATTAAAACTAATTTATAACATTTAGAAAATGTGAGTGAATGTGTATGGAAGCATATAAACTTAAAAGTCAGGTGTGTTCTCTCTCCATCTCGTTCTTTCGCCATACCCTCTCTCTCCCTCCATCTCCCGCTCTCTCTTGCTCCCCCCCCCCTCTCTACCACTCTCCCCATCTAACTCTATGTATATCCCAATCTTGAAAAAACTATTCTTTATTATCATTTTCTTTCTTGTTGGTATGTTTACTCTACTTTTGATACACGACCGTTTTTGTAAAGTCTTCAAAATAAATTCAGTTTATGGTCACATGGTTATTTTACAAATGTATCAGTATACACTTTCATACATGTGTATTAGGTATAGTTTTAGTCATCGGAGGTTTGTAACAATTATCGAGGTACTCGTCCATATTAGAACACTCTTGATCAAATTCCATTTTATGCAATCCGCGTTTTTTGGTTGATACATGTTCATGTCATGCTTTATTCTAAATGACTATCTAAACAGTTAATTGTATTGTTTAGCACTTGTAGTAAAAGTTGTCAAAACCGAACATACGCACGCTTACGCATTTCCGCTAAATATACCTAATTTTGAAACAAAAGTAAGATGGTGATAGATATAATAGTTTTATACATACATATGTACTAGGGCTGTGGATTGTCTGGCCAATGGCAATCCGATCCGAATCGCGAATCAGTATAAGCAAATCACTAATCGATCCACGAATCAAAATGGAAACAATATGTATTAAACACTAAATCATCTCTGCAAATGAATTTTACAAATAACTTAATTAAATCTGTATTTTAAATGAAATTCACTTTCAATCAATCCAACCACTCACCGCCATGTGATTGTATTTTGTTTTGCAATATAACTTGTCTGCAAAACGACAATTTCTTCTGGAAGAACTAAAAAATGCTTAACACTACGATGTAAACAAATGTACGACGAAAATTAGCATAGTAATCGGACATTTTCGGTTACCACCGGTGTTCAGTGCGCACATGTATTCTGTGCCATGAGTATACGCCATAACACGTAAGTGTGTTTTACAAACAGCTTTTTGGTCACTTTCGACGGAAAAGGCGAAGTATATGTATGATGTAGTACATAAGACTGTAATATGTAGTACATATGTCTGTTTGATGTAGTACATATGTCTGTATGGTGTAGTACATCTCATATATGTGAATGATGTAGTATATATATCTGTATGGTGTAGTACATCTGATATATGTGTATGGTGTAGTACATATGTCTGTATGGTGTAGTACATCTCATATATGTGTTTGATGTAGTACATATGTCTGTATGGTGTAGTACATCTCATATATGTGTATGATGTAGTACATATATATGTATGGTGTAGTACATCTCATATATGTGTATGATGTAGTACATATATCTGTACGGTGTAGTACATCTCATATATGTGTATGATGTAGTACATATATCTGTATGGTGTAGTACATCTCATATATGTGTATGGTGTAGTACATATGTCTGTTGGATGTAGTACATATATCTTTATGATCTAGTACATATGTGTGTATGATGTAGTACATCTCATATATGTGTATGGTGTAGTACCTATGTCTGTATGATGTAGTACATATATCTTTATAATCTAGTACATATGTGTGTATGATGTAGTACATAATTTAGGGCTGTAACGAGTATCCGAACATCCGAGCAATCGCCGATCAAGGCCAGCAATCCGAGTACCAGATTCGTCCACTATAAGATCTTCGATTCGCGAATAATATTATCTAAACATGTTAAATACTTTAAGACAAAATAATTCACGTTTACCATTTCATTTTCATCGATAGATAATTCTAGAAACATTTTAACACATTGGTATGTATTGACAACAAAACCGAAAGTAGGTAACGTGACACATGTAAAGCTAGAGGAAAGATAGTTTCGAAGCAAAGGAATCTCGTAATATCTACTATTTTACGATCCAATAAATACTAAAATTAATTTGAACATTAATTAGATAACGAAGATAATCGTTTGACGCGCAAAATAAGTTGTTCTTTTTTCAATTTAGAAACTAGTGCCTATATTTTTTGAACTTCATTTTTTGGATTTCATTTAAAATACAGATTTAATTAAGTTATTTGTAAAATTCATTTGCAGAGATGATTTAGTGTTTAAGATATATTGTTTCCATTGTGGTTCGTGGATCGATTTGTGATTTGCTTATACTGATTCGCGATTCGGATCGGATTGCCATTGGCCAGACAATCCACATCTCTAATTTTAACCGAATTTGTTTACTTGTGCTGTTGTTACCTGTTTTCGCTACCGCATGCATTTCCAGTATTGGTATGATATTCCAAGCTTGTCACAATTAATTCATCTTGCACAATTATCCCAACCATTTAATTGTCTGTTTAGCGGTGAAATTTTAATTCCCTGTGCATCGTCTGTGATCCTTGCAGATACTCCCATGCTTATAATGCATTTCGGGTGCACTAATAACGGTTGCTAGGCATATATTAAATATCGTTGTCGTCTTACAGGATGAACAAATGTGATTTTAATGTCAGATTTTATCTTGTATACTTGCTGTTTTTCACCACTTTTTATTTTGGGAAAGACGACTTTTCCATTATATTAAACATGTAAATTACGTGTCACGAATTTTTAACGCTTCTGACCAATATTCATGCTTGTATCCTATCTTAATGCTTGTGTCCTATTATAATGCCTGTGTCATATTTTAATGCCTGTGTCCTATTATAATGCTTGTGTGCTATGTTAATGCTTGTGTCCTATGTTAATGCTTGTGTCCTATTATAATGCCTGTGTCCTATGTTAATGCTTGCGTCCTATTATAATGCCTGTGTCCTATTATAATGCCTGTGTCCTATTATAATGCTTGTGTCCTATGTTAATGCTTGTGTCCTATTTAATGCTTGTGTCATATTATAATGGCTGTGTAATATTATAAGGCCCGTGTCCTTTTATCATGCGTGTGTCCTATGCCAATGCTTGTTTCCAATTTACTGCTTGAGTCCTATTTTAATGTCTGTGTCCTATTATAATGCTTGTGTCCTATCTTAATGCTTGTATCCTATATTTAATGCTTGTGTCCTATGTTAATGCTTGTAACCAATTTTAGTGCTTGTAATCAATTTCTTTCCTTGTTACCAATTTAGTGCTTATAATCAATTTCTTTCCTTGTTACCAATTTAGTGCTTGTGACCAATTTCAATGCTTAAACCAATTTAGTGCTTGTGACCAATTTCAATGCTTATACCAATTTAGTGCTTGTGACCAATTTTAATGCTTGTTACCAATTAAGTGCATGCAATCAATTTGTTTCATTGTTACCAATTTAGTGCTTGTAATCAATTGTTAATGCTTGTTACCAATTTAATGCTTGTGACCAATTTTAATGCTTGTTACCAATTAAGTGCTTGTGATCAATCTTAATGCTTGTTACCAATTTAATGCTTGTAATCAATTTCTTTTCTTGTTACCAATTTAGTGCTTGTAATCAATTTTAATGCGTGTTACCAATTTAGTGCTTGTGATCAATTTTAATGCTTGTTAACAATTTAGTGCTTGTGACCAATCTTTGTCACTTTACTTCAAATGTGCAGAGAAAGCAGTCCATTTCAGTGCAATATCCGCTTATTTCTAGAGACGAATAATTGATTACATTTTGATGTAAACTGTGGTGGCATATTACTGCCACCAGTTAGCATGATATCGTTCGCGAATTAATTCGTGTTAACCACTTAATTATTACGATAATTATCTAGCTATCTAGTTAATATTCGTGATAAATTTTCGATAAGATAAATATCATACAACTAGAAACAGGCTTGAAAGTGCGCAGAACTGCCACCTCTTACCTTTTTATGATGTATTACACTAAATTTAAGTGGTAACACGAATCTTATCTAGTTGTCCACTTATTATGTTACTTAGTAACTCAAATTCGCGAATTTCACTTAAGATTCGTGTTACCACTTATTTATAAATGCAATTTTGGCTTCTAGATGTAGATGTAGATCTAGATGTAGTCAAATAAACATTTCATAAACTTGCATAGAGGATCCCAATGCATGGGCTCGGTCCTTCCTTGTTAGATATACCCAATATGACGTGGTAAACAACCGCCGAAATTTAAACCAAGTTACAATCCCGTGATGTTTTTGCGCGTATAAACGACGTTATCGATTTTTTCACAGTATGGGACGCCGTTGTCACATTACTTACACTAATTACAGTATGGGACGCCGTAGTCACATTACTTACACTAATTACAGTACGCCGTAGTCACATTTCTTATCAATGGTTTATACAGAATGGAAAGCCAGAGACGCATTATCCACACATGGTAGTTTTGTACCATCCTTAGAAGACCATTGTGATTGTATATATGATGTTATGTAATCTATGTGAACAGATTCACAGCACCTTATTAAATTGAGAGTTGCAACTGTTATACGGGAATTGTTGTATATTTGATTTATTTTGATATGGACAGTAGATCATCATGCATCCTGACAAGTACATGACGAAAGAAGACATACACCACATCTATATTGGATTCACAAACAGGGTTGTCGTTATCCCGCTCGTTACAGTATATTAATTAAAACTAACTTAATTACATGAGTAGGCGTATGTAATGGATTTTACACCTGTGGGAGACAATTTCTAATGGTTATTTTGATTGACTTGTTTTGAAGTTTATTGTACATATTGAATAGTAGTTATAAACATGTTATTGCGATGCATTTCTAGGGAAATGTATAAATATCCAGCGAAAAACTTATGCTAACCTCTACACCACAGCGACCTAACGCCATTTTCGTGTAAATTTAACTTATTTAAAGTTGATTAAGGTTAACTACACTTTGGACGAATTTATACATCCGCCACACAGCATTTAACACCAGCTGTAGTAATATTTAATTAATTCATGTTTTGATGAACAAGTACAAGTTTGCATGCTAGTTATGTAATAAAAACGTTTTGTCGGTTCTGATTTGCAATTGTTCTTATTAAATACTTTTTAACCTACGTAAGAACAAAACTTGACGAAGCCCACGAACAAAACGTTCGGATGAGCCAGATACATCATCATTTTTCGTTGTAGACATACATACAGGTGAGGGATATGGCGGCAAGGCAAAGTACCAGAGAACGACAACCGGTCCAGTTAGCATCAGCCACGTGAGCCCAGATGGAAAATATATTACTCTTGAAAATACGTCACTTGGGAAAAAACAAGAAGTACGCAGCTCAAAGGCCATGTCTTTTTTAAAAAATAAGACAAATTGAATATTATTTATTTTGGATACAAAATACGCCAGTCGTTATACACTGAACATGCTTCCCGGAGAATCTAACTTTTAGTTTAAAAGGACTTTGGTATTCACGACCGGTCGATTATTGACCAATTATTCCAAATTTAGAATATATTTCTTCAATACAATGAATAGCAATTGGTTCCCCAAGTATCGACCGCACGCTGCATTGTTTAGCCCTTTCATTGCAATTTTCCATTTTATCGCTCTTTGGCAAAATCGTTATCACGTTATAGTTATGATACCTAACAATAAACTAAAATGTGACCATTATATTGTTTTATTGTTTTAGGTTGTAAATTTAGACGGTTGGAAGTTGAGGTCTACAGATGGAACGCGACTGTGTATTTATTACTTTAGAAACTTCAAATTGAAACCTGGAAAGTCTGTCAAGGTACAAATTGATTTAAAACTTAAAACTATCACTTTCAATTGACATAAAATGGTTCATATTTCTTCAAACATGCTTTATTCAAAAATCCAACTTTATATGAGCAAAATGTTTCTCTCGCTTTTTCAAACACCTTTGGTATGTAGGTTGTTTTCTTGCTCATCATATAAACTGTTCACCCATTGAAATGCGTTCTTCTTTTAATTTTATAAATACAAATACTACTTGTTCTAATTCATATGATCCGTTTCAAAACTGTGAGAAAACGGTATGGTTCGGTCTGCGTGTGTCAACAAAAACACGTTTTGAAAGGCTAGAGATCAGATTGGACTGTTTGAAAGAAATTTAATCCAACTTCATAAACATGCCAATAAGCTATATTCAGAATTGTTTTACCACTATTCCAATAATTGTACAAATACTTAATTTAATATAGTCTTTTTGGTATGATTTAAAATGTCTATGGCATATTCGAACTGTTTTTTTTATATTTTGATCAATTGTAAACACTTGTTTATTATGCTTAAATCACAGATTCGTGCTCGTGCAAATGCGTCTGAAGCTGGATTGAATGATCTGGTATATAGGGATGAAGACACCTGGATAGTAGGTTCACAAGTCACAACAACCCTGTTAAATGACAAGGATAAGGTAGATACTGCTATGTATAAACTTATTAAGACGGATTAGTTTGGTTGTTCCAAAGCGTGGTCTTTTTCATTGCAAGTTGTAGCTATAACTATGCGAATTGCAAATTGTTAAACAGATACATGTAGAATATAAACAATAAAGTCAAACAAACTTAAAATGACCGACTTTATATAATAGCAAACACTGTTTTTGCCTATACAATGACAGTCTGATAAAATGTATCGAACGAGGAGAGAACCTAACGGGACATGCCAAAATGACAAGGATGCAACTAAC
This sequence comes from Mactromeris polynyma, assembly GCA_032209605.1. Taxonomy (NCBI): domain Eukaryota; kingdom Metazoa; phylum Mollusca; class Bivalvia; order Venerida; family Mactridae; genus Mactromeris; species Mactromeris polynyma. The sequence continues at coordinate 1,346,804 of JASFXZ010000019.1, read as the reverse complement.
AAACACAAACGCTCTCACTCTTGCTCTTCATATACATATTTCCGTGGGATTAACATGTAGCTCTCGCAATGGTTTTTAAAGTATGCATATTGTGTAATTGGACATTTTACTCTTTCAGAAAATGGCTACCCACATAACGACCGTTTAAAGCGAGGAAGTGTAGACAACTATGACATCTAACTTCGACCAAATACTAAGATTTTACCCTCGCTTGATTCCAAACTTTACATTATAAGAATGCTTGTTTCTTCTGGACTTGATTTGAATGCTCTACATCCAAAATGTGCACGCAGTTTAAAAAATGGATTACTGATGTGCGTAAGAACTAACAATCATCATCAGATCTTAGTATCAACACAATATGAACCATACCTGTTCCAATTGTGTGTTAGTCATTAAAATATCAATACACTATAGTATATTTTGAATTTATATAAATAAGTATATGCCCTCATATATATACTACTATTTAGTAGAGTTTATTCCTTAGTTTTTTGCTTTGCCTAGTCATGTTTATAAGCCTCACCTTTTTTAATATATTCGCTTCCAATATTTTCTTCAAGTTTTGCAAAACTTTAGGAGTTGTACAGACTTTGAAAATCTTCGCAAAACTTTTATTCTGATGCTTACGTATATAACTTTTTGTTCTGTATATAACTTTATAAATTTAATGTATCATATCAAATGTCGAAATATTTGTCTTTAAAACGTTTCTGGTGTGACATACTTCATTATTTTCTTATTGTCTTCGGTTACTGCTCGTATTGCAACAAGCTACTGGAAACGTTACTCCTTATAACCGTTGTTCTAATTCTTACGGTAATAAAATGCTTTAAATGTTATTATATAGTGCTGTGTTTCCTCATGTTCTTCCTCCTTGTGTGGTGTACCCTTCAAGTGTAGAATTGGATGATAACCAAGTGATGTATAGATATTACAAACGGAAATACGAATAACGCCCACGCAACGAGATTAAAAGATATTAAAGCTGATTTCAGACATAGTTACTACAGACTGTTGTTAAAATTTAAAAAAAAATTCAACTGTAATAACATGATCGGTCTCAAAATCAAGTCATCACAAAAGAATATTAAAATACTCCTTCCAACATAATAATTATATATACGATATAAAGGACGAAACCCAAAGCAGAATAGTGATGTTTAAAACTGGCTGAATATTTTACATTTAAAGGCCAACATAAACACGTTCCACTATTACGTAGTAGGAAAATTGAATCCGCATCTAAATCAATGCATGAGCGGTACAGTGGCCGATTCCTTATCCGAAGGTCGTGAGTTTGAATCCAACCATGGCAAACATCACAATCCCTGAAATAGGCGCGAGTGGTCGTTACCAACACAAGAAGAAGGTATCGATAGTGATTAACTTAAGTTGTAAACAAACCGATTTACAACAAATAAGTTTCACCTAAAAATGCGTTCTGATATCCTCAGTATCAGTATCGGCAATAGGTGCTGCAAAAAACAATTAATTTAATACGTCCTTTTATCATACCCATATCCATAAAAGATATATACAGTCGTTACATGAAACGTCACGCACATAAGACAATGCCTCCCCACACAGACCCCAGGGAAACAACAGTCTACAAAGCATTAGGGACTAATGAGGTGCAAGGGCAAACATGTATAGAAATAGGGGAGCAAGGATTGGTTTGGCCGACAATCAATTTTAGGAAGGCAACAAGGGAGGATTAGTTTGGTTGAATGGATGGAATACAGAAATGCATGAACTCGTATTAGAATTTGTTTACAATGTTATTAATAACATTTGAAGTTTGGTATTTATAAGTAACCGCATAATGAAGAAGAAAACGCAGAAGAAGTTTACTTCAAATTTCAATAGGTTAGACAAAAACACACGATATAGTTATCGTGAAAATGGGCCACAAGTTTAATTTGTGTGTAGCATTCCCTACTTCTTTATTTATTTTTCCTAAAAGGTAAAACAACACAATGAATATGATGCACGATAATGTTGTACTGTATTTGTGTACATGTTCCTGGGATTCCTGTTCTTCAGTATGGAGCTGACAACATAAGTATATCAGCGCTGCTATGGGATTTACAACCTCTTCTGTAAGTGACGTCATTACAGGAAAACGCATGTAATGTTACTATTTGCAAGCAGGAAACAACATTTACGCCATATGGACACTTAGTTTTCATATTGCCATATGGGACAAATATTGCTTATTGTCAGTACATGGTGACGTCATATGTGACGTTTTCTGAAAATGACTTCACTTAAAGAAGTGGTTAGAAATCGTGCTCATATTATCTTCATTGAGACCATTTGCTTATACACATATTTTTCATTTGATTAAAAGTCTATATCAGATTGCTTAAAATTGATCAGTTAAAAGCAAATAAATCATAAAATTATTTTATTAGAATATACTTTAAAACATAGTGTTATATAGTTATGAAACCATCTTAAGTGTTATAAAGCTAAAGATAACCATTACTGCAATGAAAGTAAAACATGTAGGATCATGGTTTTGCTGCAAACATGTGTTATACATAATGTATATGTCATAGGCATAATGTGTTTATCTGTATTTTCAAGATACAAGATGACACCAAGACATTATAGCTAGTTCATTTGTGATTATTGTATTCGTTTCTTCTGCCAATGTAACCAAATATTTCCAGACGCCATTATCAAACCTCCCGCCACAATGCCTAAAGAACCAAAATAAAACGCCATACTGTAAGTGCCAAGGAAGTCTTTGAACAAACCTGAAATCAAAAACGTGAAACGTATAAACGTATACGGTATCAGAAGTACTATATTCATAGCAAAATTATTGGAAGCAAATTTTGGAGGCTATATTTATAGATAATGGTAATGTGTTATTCAGAAATCAAGCCATTATGCCCATGATTCACAATTATACATTCCAGTTATACAGGAAACAATAAAGTGTCTACCATAAATATATACATCAGCAATGAAAGAGCTTATTTAAATACCGGTACCTCCAACAGTCGGTCCCACAACTCCACTTATTCCTTGACACAGCATTAACAATCCAAACGAACTTGACAATTTCTCCACACCAAGAACATCTACAACAACCACTGACTTTTGAGAAATATATGTCCCTGACAGAACACCATAGAAAGCACTGATGATTGCGAATTCAGAGAAACTGTTCATAGACGGTATTAACATTGACACAATCGCCGCGAGGAACATAACAAAATTATAAATCCATAATCTAAAAGGCTTCACTTTCTTTAAATCCAACACTGAAGACATAACAATTCTTGAAATACCATCAAATATTCCTAGAATTGATACTAAATAAGCACCCTCCACATGCGTTACACCCTTTTCTTTGGCTAGTGCCGGCAAAAACACAAAAGTCGAGTTATAGGATATGGTGAACAGAAACAGCTGAACACACAGAGCACAGAAGGCGTAATTTCTAAACAAATGTAGTTCTAATAGCGGCTTCTTTTCCTGTCGTTTACTATTTGAACCTCTCAATGTATATTTAACTTGAGACACTCTTCTCTGTAACGATGGTAGTCCTTTTGCTTTTATATCAGCATCAGTAGGTACGTCTATGGATGAACGAAGTATTACTGCTGTTTGAATTTCCCGCGGATTTAGTGCGTCAGTTGCCATGGAAACACTTGATAATAGTTTGTCATTTGTTCCACAATGCCTAGTGGATAAACCCTGTGCAACAACTCTGAAACATTATTACAATAAGCAATTAATAATCATGGTATTATTTCAGTATAAAACTATACAGGTCTTAATACCACTAAAAACGGAGCTTACATAACTGTTTTGATATTTAATTCCACATACAGGTTCAGCTATCACAATGCTTGACATGAATGGAATAAACACACGAAGGTTACAACAGTTACAGACATTATTATGACAATAAAATAAGTGCTCCAGGTTAGTTAACATAATGAGGTGATATTTTAAGTTTCTAATCGTAAATAAGAGTACCTGTCATATTCTATAATTCTCGTATGTCGTTCAATGGAACGGAACAGGCATCCACATATAAAGAATTGACTCATGACAGCGGAGAGTATCAAACATGTTCCAGGGAATCCATAATATTGGAACAGAAGATCAAAAATCGGTGGAAATAAGAAACTTCCGACTCCAACACCAGACGTAGACAAGCCAATCGCTATTCCACGCTTTTTGTTAAAATAATATCCAACAATTATTAAGCTAGGAGTGTACGCAAAAGCCCTTCCAACACCTGTAAATAAACAAAAATGCAGTTCCAGTTTCACGGACATTGTCCTTATGAAGAAGACGCTTGTCTTCATAGCATATACCAGTTGCCTAGTTTGTTTAAGGTAATATTTAAACACAACCAAACATATTGTATTAATGAGGTTTTCGCCTGGTGTCGATAGTTTGTACATTAGAAATGTATCACGTAAAATCACGCTCAGAAACGAAATATCTAATCGTGTAATGATTATATGGAGGCATTAAAGGGATCTACTCGTTACTGAAAGCGTCCTGTCCATTGCAGCCGACCATCCAATGTGTTCTCAAGACCAAGAAACCAGACTATGTGATTTAAAATGATCTTTAAATGTAACATCGATGGACAGTACAGTAATCACATGGCTTACTGCTGTTAACACGGTCCTGTTAGGGATATTTCTGAGGTGATGTTGAAAATGAAAAAGAAATGGACGAATTAAATGGCTTTATGGCCGAATAAAATGAAACAAAAACAACTAGATCCCTGTCGTCGTGGATCCGCCGTCTAATGTACTTAACACGGTGTAAGTAAGTACATGTGTAAAGACAAAGTCACTCACCCCCTAGTACTCCATATGTAATGTATAAGTAGGGTAATGCAGGAACGTAAGCAGTTATCAACATACCAACCGATGAACAGATAGCCCCTAACATCACTACTGCACGACATGAATATTTGTTACATAAGGCACTAGCTAATGGACCTAGAACAAAATTGTAATGGCAAGATGTAATCGATAGAAATATTTGAATCTTTGATATCTTCTATTCGCTACCACGTTAAATATGAATAAGTGTTTGGTCGGAATATACTGTGTGCCGAACGAAGGATTTTGCAGTAGAAATCTACTCGATGTTCCTTAGTATCATGGAATTATGAATTTCCAGAACATATTTGAACGTTATAAAAGAGCACACTCAGTACTATGTCCAGTTATACCATAGTCTGTCCTCTAGAACATGACACATTTTGGTAAGACGGAAACTTACAATCAATTCTTTGTTAGCTTGCCTTCCCACAGAGGAATATTTTGATTTAAAATTTTAGTTACTCAGTGACAACAAATACACCAATATCTGACAAGTGACGCTAGATTAGTCTGATAAAAGTGAACAAGTTCTGAGCATGGAACAGAATAAATCCGACATTCTAAGGTCAGATCCAAACAAATAATACCTTATAGAGCATACATCACTAGCTGCAATAATTTTAAAACTTTGCCAAACCTAAAAGAAGCCTCAACGCAGAGAAGATAGAGGGAACCCATGCAGTTGCTGTCGCACTTTTCTTGTATTTCGTTAACAACTGTAGAAACATTACACCATTGGCTCTCTCAAATCCACCTGAAAAAAAGTATTTGAATGCAATTTTGCTCACGTTCGGTGTAGTGTCACAGGCAGAGTAGATCATCATTGTTGGTTTCACTGGAATTTAACTTAATCCGTTATGGAAGAGCATTATAATATCTTGAGAGTTAAGAACAAGTTACGAAAGACACATGTGCGCAAACTAACACAACAACTATAAGGATAGAATCTATACATGAAACTATCAAATACTATCACAAATCATTAACCTAATATCATGCTTGCTACACATTTCTGTTGCGAATAAATCGGGAATCGTTTCTATACACAGTCTACACTTTATTTGGAATATTTTGGGAATAAGAATAATGTTATTGAAGTTGGTTACCACTGACAATATGCACAAGAAAAGATCCAAGAACTATCATCCAACCCCAACCACCCTCCGGTGCTTCATTGGCAGTTTCGCATTCATCAACAACATCCTGTTCCTCGTTAGAGTTTTGTCTCCTATCCACAACAACTGGCATAAAAGGAACGTCTTCTGCGGATGAAACCTGAATTTCATCGATCACAGTATCTATGATGTCTGCATCTTCCGACGCATATTCCAGACCACTTGATTCGTGCATCTTTTCCAAGTATTTTGGGATGGGGAGCAATCAAACACTGTGGAAACATAACCAAGAAGGCCAAGATTGCCTTATTACCGCTCAACTGAGTGACAATACAAGTTAACAGACAGATAAAATTATAGAATTTGTGCTATATTTGGTACATGAACGTGAAAAGTGTATAATGCTGTCCAATCTAAATAGCAATTGTCCACAGAATCATATTAAGAATTACCAATGTCACAATTAAAACGTGGAAATGACATGCTTTTCATTTTCAGCACACAGGCAGAAGTCTAACTTAAATAGTGGAATTTGAACCTCTTTTATTAAGTATGTTCATTAAAATATAGACATTTGAACAGAAAAGGTTCCGCCAACGGAACAGTCTAACAATTATATGCACAAAATCAAATGTTCCGTTGATGGTACACCGAATGTTTTACCGTTTTCATACATTTATGTGGTAGTGTACATTTGGTAAACATTAGTATTCCTTTAGTTCGTCGGCGTTAACTTGACCATTGTTTACAAGCAAACGGGCAATGTAAACATACCTGGATAGGTAAATCAGCTTATCACAAGATTAACTGTCTAATTGATATGCTCGTATTGTATGTGTGTATGACTATAAGCGCTGTAGTCTAGTGGTAAGTACCGCGGTTATTTGATGCCCAAGGTATGTGTTCAAGTCTCAGCACAGGTATGTTTATTTATAAATCATAGAATATATTTTTTTACAGTAAAATGAATCGTAGTCTCCCTGTAAATAATGGTTGAGTCTGTTTTCAGTGGTCAGGTAAACGCCGGCGCACATGGTAATATATAAATGTATCATAAAAGTCGGTATTAATGAATACTCGCATAAAAAACGTTTAATTACGAATATTCGGAGACACAAAGGCTCTTGATAAAGCACGCGTCTTTTGCTCGTTTACAATGGGGAAGGAGGAAAACCTTACACTATTAAGGAAACTCATATGTTGTAATTGATAAACTAAGTATATTAATTGAAGAGCACTTGAAAGTGCAAAGTATACGATCTATACAACTTGAGGAGCACAGTAATAGCAAACTGATGCAATAGTTATGGATTGTAAAGTAAATTGTATAAATACCTTAATAAACCATGGTTATTTAGAACTCTGATTGTGTCACGTACTTGAAAACCTATCAAGTAGTATAACTAGAAAATATACACCAACCGTACTTTTAAACATATTTGCTTATAAATGATTGAAAATTGTACAATTTGTATACGGACATTTTACGTTACGGATTCAATTGTTTTTAGAAATATGTGGTCCTTATTATATTATCGCGGTCCAAATGTCGCAAGACACACTCCAAATAGTCGCTTGACACGGTCGCGTCTGTCCCTCGATATACATGTAGTATGAATAGCCCTGAACACAGTCCGACGACTGTTAACTCATTTCTAACCATCCCTTGACAAGATTCGAACTATCCCAACATTCAGTCCAAAGGTCCATTGAAAAAAGCCAGAACTGAACATTTTCGACATGCCTCGTGACACAGTAAAATAATCCATCGAAATACATGTATTAAGTCAACAGGTCGAAACGTCCGTATTCCTGAAGCAAGAAAGTATTTATATATTAAAACATGCAGCACTTACAGAACTACGTGTGATGCGATCTAGTGAGAAATGTGAATTCTGTCAATACCTAATTTTCTTCCTGATATATTGTGTTAACTGCAAGCATTACAGCGACATGACTGTAATTCTGTGCCATTACTGTATTAAGTAAGTTTAAATAGTTAATGCTGCTATTCAATTCATTTTGTAATCTCGACAGATATGCAGATCAACACGTAAAAATCAATACGTCTATGCTTGGATAGGTTATATACTCACTAGTTTCAACTGGTTTGTGGTTTAAAGCATCTTACTTAAGCCATAGAAGTACATATGACGATGCCTGGGCACTGGAGTGACAACTCTACTGAACCATTTAAAGTATACGTGTAAGCATTGACGGCTGTATTTTAGTGCTAATCTCTCTGCTAAAAAGAGTGTCATATTTTATTGAATAAGGTAGTAACAGCTTCTGTTCAGTTGCTTTGACTTCTGATATGTAATCAAGTCACTAGCATATTGTATGTAGGTTTTTATAATACGTTTAAACAAATTGAGCTGTAAGTGTTACAAAATTGTACACAATGTTGCTATGACTATTCAAAAAGTCTATAAACACATTTTTAGAAAACGGAATGCCTGACCACAGTAGCGACGTATCACTGTATTGTTGTAATGTTAAAGCAACGCTGACTCAAAACCATTTCAACAAGTTTGTCGCATTATCATATAACATTATTTAGTTAACATATTTTTAACGTTTTACTTATCGTTAGATAAAATTGTATGTCAATTGTTGTCATGGTAAAGGTTTTACTGTATTGAAAATGCTCTTCAAATTCGTTAATACGTTAATCTAATACTCCAATATGTTTACATAATGATCATCATTTCTGTTGACCACAGTTTATCAATAAATGTATTTTTTCACCTGTATTATTTAGGATTGTAGGTATATTATTAGTTATACAGGTTGTTGACAGGGTATATGGGGGAATATAACCAGTTTGTGTGCCATATAACCCGAGGCGTTAGCCGAGGGTTATATGAATCGCATACTGGTTATATTCCCCCATATACCCTGTCAACAACCTGTATAACGAATTTATAATACTGCAATTCCATGTTTTCATACGAATTTAGTTAAACAAGCAATGTTTCGATGCCTAGCTCTCTATATCTAATAATTAGATCTGTGTATTTTTGGTGTTTTTGGTTCATAAAATTGTTTAGAGTATTTTAGTTTTGTAAAGTATCAGTTATTAAAACGTATTCCTTTAAAAATATATCAGGAATTACTTGTTGTAGATCAAATTTCTTTTATTTCACTCACACGTTATAATGCCTGAAAATTAATTGCATTACCCCGTAAGGTACCTCAATACACATGGTTAAGCGCGCGCTTGCACTCTAATTTTTATTTTCAAGCGTCTGATCTCATGGTTTTTATCGAACTGAATTTGGCTCAAACCTTAAAAAATCTATCGTTTTGAATAATAATACTAGCACACATGTACTCTGTTCAATATTTATTGAATCATGTGTGAAAATCAATTGTCAATTTCTAGTAACTTGCGGATATTAAGAGATGAAAGTTTTCGAGTCGAGCTGTCAGCGAAAATTGTCGCGAGGCGCATGAAGGGAAAAACGTCATATACCCTGTCAGCGCCGTGTATATAGAATCCTATACGCGAGCCTTTAACCAATGAAATTACTGGATTTTTCTTTGCATTATTATAAGTAAGTTTATACTCAACAAACTAAAGCTTCTTCATGATGTCATTACGATTTTAATGGTCCTACTTTATAAACCAACAAACATTTAATAAAGTCACTGGTCTTATCAATAGAAGCGTGGTTAAAGTTTCCCTATTAAATACAATTGCGTATATCATCCTTCCTTAAACTATTACAATGCGAACATAATCAAGCTTAAAAGGTGTAGAGTCATGTGGTTTACAATTACTACTTGAACATCTTAAAAGAGGGGGAATCAAGAATGACATTTACAAAAAATACTTAAATGCTATTTAATTAAAAATGACTTTAGTTTTCAGTCACCAACAGAATGCACCGCCATATGAGATAAATACACAATTGTTTTTGAATCGTGAAGCACGTGTTGCACTCTGTTAACTCCTCTTTAACTTATTCTCTCACCAATCATGAGATTATTTTGAAATAGCTATAGGTAGTTATTTGAAATCTATGAAAATATTTCACTCTAAACACGTAACTCTGATTCATTTTATGAATGTTTCTGTGTTTTGTAAAAATAGGATAATTTCAAAATTAATTCATATTCTGTATTTTGTAACAGAATGATTTCAAATGCATAAATAATCCATCGGTTGTTTATAATAGAATTATTCCATGTAAAAACACAAACTCTTAACATGTATCCATCTATCTTATGATTAAACATTTAATGTTTTCTATTTTGTCTAGAGACATGTAATAACTGGTAATTGCAAAACCTGTGTTTTATATCAATTTAAGCCATACAAAATATGAGTAAATGTTCTAGAAAGATGGGATGGTGAGTATCTGTTCTGTAATACAAGGACAAAGGTTTCTTTAAAGCTGTTCTATGATTTCTATTTTTGTAAAATCTTAACTATAAAAATTAACAGTAAATAAACTTGCTTTATATCTACAAAAAATAATCCTCTTTTTATGTGTTACATTTTGTCAGTAGGGACTTAGAAAACTGAAAGAAAGATTATATTCAGTATGTAATAGAAACTATTTTCATTATCATTTTTGCGACAAGTTCTATATATATCAAGAATCCCATTCATATCAAGAATTCCATTATCATCCCATCAATGAAACTGTTGTACTACTATCATTTTTAATTTAGACACCCTCTTTACTAACAGGTGAATGACTCGAGATAAACGTAATGGTAAAGTACTATTAAAAATGTTGCCAAGTGACTGCTACCTATTATAAAATGTAGATTCACGGTTAGACACTGAAATAAGTAATACATTAAAGAATGAAGATTTTAATTCAACAAAATGAGTGGTTGAAAAGAGTAATATAAGCTGTGAAGCTTGTTTAACAGTACGATGACTTGTCTAAAAAACTTGATGTAAAGATCAAGTCATGAAAGAGTCACTATATATGTCTGAAGTAACAAGAGTGATTATAATTCAGAAAGGTTTAACAGTGGTTGTAGGTAGTTTAAATCACCACTCAATCGTCAAATAGAAAGAAGATGGATGCAATATAATTTGACGCTAAACGCGTCGTCTGCTTGAATATTACTTATGAAAACACTGTCATATTTATAAATAGATACATTGCGCAAGAATGGATCTGAAAATTCCCTCATTTCAAGATGGTGGCTTTATATAGAATAAGAAGGGGTCATCGAATGCGTTGTGGTCTAAACTGGCCCACATGAAGCTTGTTTAACAGTACAATGACTTGTCTCAAAAACCCGATGTCAAGATGTATAACTGTAGCGACAACAACGACTAGTTTCGTAGTAGTAATTTTCATCGGAGAAATGTCATTCAGGATGTCTTTCATAGCGCTCAATACCACTTTAGCGGTCTTGTTTTTCAACGATCTGACCCACAGTTTCCTCGATAGTATGTCAATAGTGCAAAACAAAAATCGCGTCCCATCATTATCATCAGCGAGGTTAGCCATGGACAGTAGATCAATGTCTAGCTGTTCACCAATTCCTGTTACTCGCACGTTAGTCGTCTTAAATCTATGCTTTCGCGGCTTCTGCGTCTTGATCATTCAACCATTGTTTTACAAAGTCGATAGTAAATGTCTCCGGATATTTTTTTTCGAGTACACTAAATAGTTTCCGAGGACCAGCATAAGCTGCAGCGTTTTTTCTCGTTGAAATAATAACTTTGTAATATTTGTTTTTTCTCTTCATCCTCCATATTTCCGCGAATATTTAATCTCCTCTAATGCAGGAGCTAACGCGAGTACTGATATCGAACAAAATGAACTTCTTTATATGATAAAAGCGTTTTATATTATGCTCTCGCAGTTTAACAGTACGATGTCTTATCTGAAAAACCCGATGTCAAGATGTATAACTGTAGCGACAACAACGACTAGTTTCGCGGTAGTTACTTCCCCTGTATTATGTTCCGAATCAACCGCATTTGACGCGTATAGGCTTTGTGAGGATGCGAACAATTGTTCTATCATCAGAGTTGCTGCGTACTAGTATGGTACCGCAATGAACAAGGCACCACAATGAGCAAGGCACCACAATGAGCAAAATCATCACAAGGAGCAAAATCATCACAAGGAGCAAAATCATTACAAGGAGCAAAATCATCACCATGTGATAGCTGACTCCTATCAGTTTTCCTCTACTGTACATGTCCATGAAAAAAGGTATACCATAATTATGATCATATGATCTATTTGATGAGTAATCCTGTTTTCTTGTAAGAAGAACGATTTCTCCATATGAAGGTGTATTGTTTGGTAAAATCGTAAAGTGTGTTTGTACAATACAGCTATTCTAGTGTATTCATAACAGGTATTCACAATGTTGAATTCAGTAAAATGACGTTGACGTTTGATATCAATAAGATGGATTTAACTCATAGATCGGTTAATTTGTTTATTTTTGTTCTTTAGTTGATTGACAATAGGATACAATAACAATGATTAAATTTGGAACTAATATACATTCTAAGTCAACAGGAAATAGTAAGCTCTTTCATGCAAAGGTTTATGAAAATATAAGGTCTTTTTTTCATGCTTAATATCTTTATAAAGAGATTTTTTTTGAATATATTTCTGACTGCATGTACTTGGATAATTATATATATAAATAATGCAAATACCATTTCAATTTCGTTAATGGTAATGTTTATTATGCGCTACTTTACCCCACCCACTTTTCCGAACATTTTAAAGCTCCCTGTGCTTTAAATATCTATATTTTTGTTCATATATTATAGCAAAAGGCTTATAAAACATTCATTGTATTGCACAAATATTCCAACGATGATTTTATATCAAAATATGATGTCTCTTTGTGCATAAGTCGTATTTCGTGTGCTTTTGTTAATCGCAAAAACACCGTTTTAGGTCCTCTTTTAAAATGTGTTTTTCAAAATGTTCCCGTACTTAGATTTTTGTAGATTCTGGATAATATTATCAGATATAGATTACAAAACACGAAAAAGTGATTGTCATTTCTTTTGCAATTTTTTGAGGTTAAGGGTGTTTTTTCCGTAGATTGACTGGACTAAAGGTATATAAAAATGATCTGTTAAAACATGGGTGAAATGAAATGACCGAAAACCCCACTTCCGTCATAGAACATTCAATGATGTTCAGATGTCGTCGCCAAACCAAAATGACATTGCTGTGAGCATGACACGTGTTGTCTTTAAAACAATGAAGTAGTATAGAGTCATACGGTTTTTATTTTTAACGTTTTTAATGTCTGAGGCAACAGAAATTGTGAAAACCTGAAAAACCGTTTATCGGATAAATAGATCTAAGATAGCCCGAAGCTACATGTTTATGTGTTATACCAGTTATCAATCGGTGATCATCGGAAAAATTTACGATCACTTACGGAAACTACCGACAGATAAATTGACTGCTGACCAAAAGCCCCATCGATATCGATCTGCATCGACTGGATTTATCGGATAAGCGATATTGTTGGGTATGGTACCCACGCTTTACAAACGAGGGGGACACCCCCTCCTTGTACCTCCCCCAGTCGTGCGTATCATTTAAAACAGCCCAGCTACGGCCCTGACTACAGACTGTTGTTAAATTTAAAAAAAAACCATATGATCATGCAATTCAATTGTAATAACACTTTTGGTTCATGATCAGTCTCAAAATCAAGTCATCACAAAAGAATATTAAAATACTCTTTCCAACATAATAATTAAGGACGAAACCCAAAGCAGAATAGTGATGTTTAAAACTGGCTGAATATTTTACATTTAAAGGCCAACATAAACACGTTCCACTATTACGTAGTAGGAAAATTGAGTCCGCTTCTAATTCAATGCAGGAGCGGTACAGTGGCCGATTCCTTATCCGAAGGTCGTGAGTTTGAATCCAACCATGGCAAACATCACAATCCCTGAAATAGGCGCGAGTGGTCGTTACTAACCCAAGAAGAAGGTATCGATAGTGATTAACTTAAGTTGTAAACAAACCGATTTACAACAAATAAGTTTCACCTAAAAATGCGTTCTGATATCCTCAGTATCAGTATCAGCAATAGGTGCTGCAAAAAACAATTAATTTGATACGTCCTTTTATCATACCCATATCCATAAAAGAGAGATAAAGTCGTTACATGAAACGTCACGTACATAAGACAATGCCTCCCCACACAGACCCCACGGAAACAACAGTCTACAAAGCATTAGGGACTAATGAGGTGCAAGGGCAAACATGTATAGAAATAGGGAGGCAACAAGGGAGGAAAGGATTGAATGGATGGAATACAGAAATGCATGTACTCGTATTAGAATGTGTTTACAATGTTATTAATAACATTTTAAGTTTGGTATTTATAAGTAACCGCATAATGAAGAAGAAAACGCAGAAGAAATTTACTTCAAATTTCAATAGGATAGACAAAAACACACGATATAGTTATCGTGAAAATGGGCAACAAGTTTAATTTGTGTGTAGCATTCCCTACTTCTTTATTCCTTTTTCCTAAAAGGTAAAACAACACAATGAATATGATGCACGATAATGTTGTGCTGTATTTTTGTACATGTTCCTGGGATTCCTGTTCTTCAGTATGGAGCTGACAACATAAGTTTATCAGCGCTGCTATGGGATTTACAACCTCTTCTGTAAGTGACGTCATTACAGGAAAACGCATGTGATGTTACTATTTGCAAGCAGGAAACAACATTTACGCCATATGGTCACTTAGTTTTCATATTGCCATATGGGACAAATATTGCTTATTGTCAGTACATGGTGACGTCACATGTGACGTTTTCTGAAAATGACTTCACTTAAAGAAGTGGTTAGAAATCGTGCTTATATTATCTTCATTGAGACCATTTGCTTATACACATATTTTTCATTTGATTACAAGTCTATATCAGATTGCTTAAAATTGATCAGTTAAAAGCAAATAAATCATAAAATTATTTTATTAGAATATACTTTAAAACTTAGTGTTATATAGTTATGATCTTATATAGTTATGACACCAAGACAGTATAGCTAGTTCATTTGTGATTATTGTATTCGTTTCTTCTGCCAATGTAACCAAATATGTCCAGACGCCATTATCAAACCTCCCGCCACAATGCCTAAAGAACCAAAATAAAACGCCATACTGTAAGTGCCAAGGGAGTCTTTGAACAAACCTGAAATCATAAACGTGAAACGTATAAACGTATTACGGTATCAGAAGTACTTTATTCATAGCAAAATTATTGGAAGCAAATTTTAGAGGCTATATTTATAGATAATGGTAATGTGTTATTCAGAAATCAAGCCATTATGCCCATGATTCACAATTATACATTCCAGTTATACAGGCAACAATAAAGTGTCTACCATAAATATATACATCAGCAATGAAAGAGCTTATTTAAATACCGGTACCTCCAACAGTCGGTCCCACAACTCCACTTATTCCTTGACACAGCATTAACAATCCAAACGAACTTGACAATTTCTCCACACCAAGAACATCTACAACAACCACTGACTTTTGAGAAATATATGTCCCTGACAGAACACCATAGAAAGCACTGATGATTGCGAATTCAGAGAAACTGTTCATAGACGGTATTAACATTGACACAATCGCCGCGAGGAACATAACAAAATTATAAATCCATAATCTAAAAGGCTTCACTTTCTTTAAATCCAACACTGAAGACATAACAATTCTTGAAATACCATCAAATATTCCTAGAATTGATACTAAATAAGCACCCTCCACATGCGTTACACCCTTTTCTTTCGGCAAAAACACAAAAGTCGAGTTATAGGATATGGTGAACAGAAACAGCTGAACACACAGAGCACAGAAGGCGTAATTTCTAAACAAATGTAGTTCTAATAGCGGCTTCTTTTCCTGTCGTTTACTATTTGAACCTCTCAATGTATATTTAACTTGAGACACTCTTCTCTGTAACGATGGTAGTCCTTTTGCTTTTATATCAGCATCAGTAGGTACGTCTGTGGATGAACGAAGTATTACTGCTGTTTGAATCTCCCGCGGATTTAGTGCGTCGGTTGCCATGGAAACACTTGATAATAGTTTGTCATTTGTTCCACAATGCCTAGTGGATAAACCCTGTGCAACAACTCTGAAACATTATTACAATAAGCAATTAATAATCATGGTATTATTTCAGTATAAAACTATACAGGTCTTAATACCACTAAAAACTGAGCTTACATAACTGTTTTGATTTTTAATTCCACATACAGGTTCAGCTATCACAATGCTTGACATGAATGGAATAAACACACGAAGGTTACAACAGATACAGACATAATTATGACAA
Organism: Mactromeris polynyma; assembly: GCA_032209605.1. Classification (NCBI taxonomy): domain Eukaryota; kingdom Metazoa; phylum Mollusca; class Bivalvia; order Venerida; family Mactridae; genus Mactromeris; species Mactromeris polynyma. The sequence continues at coordinate 1,330,485 of JASFXZ010000019.1, read as the reverse complement.
TAAAATAAGTGCTCCATGTTAGTTAACATAATGAGGTGATATTTTAAGTTTCTAATCGTAAATAAGTGTACCTGTCATATTCTATAATTCTCATATGTCGTTCAATGGAACGGAACAGGCATCCACATATAAAGAATTGACTCATGATAGCGGAGAGTATCAAACATGTTCCAGGGAATTCATAACATTGGAACAGAAGATCAAAAATCGGTGGAAATAAGAAACTTCCGACTCCAACACCAGACGTAGACAAGCCAATCGCTATTCCACGCTTTTTGTTAAAATAATATCCAACAATTATTAAGCTAGGAGTGTACGCAAAAGCCCTTCCAACACCTGTAAATAAACAAAAATGCAGTTCCAGTTTCACAGCCATTGTCCTTATGAAGCAGACGCTTGTCTTCATAGCATATATACCAGTTGCCTAGTTTGTTTTAGGTAATATTTAAACTAGGGATGTCAACGAATATTCGAATATTCGAATATTCGTTTTATCTTCGAATATTCGAATCCTGTTTCAATATTCGAATATTCGAAAAAATATACTTAATAAAAAAATTATGAAAAATAAAAATTGTTGTTTGTTTATTTATTTGCCGACCTCGATTTGTGTAGATAGTATGAGAGTAATAAAGGATGTTGTTGTTGTTGAAATAAGCGCTTGTAAAAGTGTCATTGTGTATATTAGGGGGTATAATTGTATATCGTCGGGTGATGACATTTTGTCTCTTTCGATAATCCGTTAATTACTGACCGTTTGTAACAGTTTGATAGTCCATAGTCTCAAATAGAAGAAATTAGGTGTCTAATTGTCGGTATTTTTGTTTTTGACGAAATGTGTAAAAAGTAGGCAGTTAAAACCACCGACAGGGACTTGAGTTTATGACTCGCTTTTTAGTTAAGGAAGATCAAAGATGGAATTGAGAAAATAAACATGCCGAAAAATGAGGTGACGGGAAACAACATAATTTGCATACTAATTTTTCACGTAGGTCATATCATCCAATCAAAAAGACTGTTTAAAACATTTTACTCAAAATACAACGAGTTGCCAAGTTGTCATGTTCTTGAGTTCGTATATTTATGAATGCATAAATGATAAACGTTGAATACTTGTATTAAAACTTGAAAACACAATGGGTTGTTATTACATCTTAAAAATAACAGAACTGATTCTTTTTTTCATGCTTTATTTGCAAAATAATGAACAATTGACGAAAACAAAACATATTAAACACAAAGATATTCATAAACACGAATATTGGCATTCAGAAGATGATCTGTTAACTGCAATAACTTCATTCGTCAGAGTCTTAATTTCCGGTGAAAACGAAAGTAGAATACACACAGTACGTAAGGAACTTCGGTATATATATGAAATATTATTTTTTAATAATTTTGTCTAAGTTGTGTCGAACGAATATTCGAATATTCGTTCGAAATGAAAAACGAATATTCGAATACCTGATTTGCTATTCGTTGACATCCCTAATTTAAACACAACCAAACATATTGTATTAATGAGGTTTTCGACTGGTGTCGATAGTTTGTACATTAGAAATGTATCACGTAGAATCACGCTCAGAAACGAAATATCTAATCGTGTAATGATTATATGGAGGCATTAAAGGGATCTACTCGTTACTGAAAGCGTCCTGTCCATTGCAGCCGACCATCCAATGTGTTCTCAAGACCAAGAAACCAGATGTGATTTAAAATGAACGTTAAATGTAACATCGATGGACAGTACAGTAATCACATGGCTTACTGCTGTTAACATGGTCCTATTAGGGATATTTCTGAGGTGATGTTCAAAATGAAAAAGAAATGGACGAATTAAATGGCTTTATGGCCGAATAAAATGAAACAAAAACAACTAGATCCCTGTCGTCGTGGAACTGCCGTCTAATGTATTTAACACAGTGTAAGTAAGTACACGAGTAAAGACAAAGTCACTCACCCCCTAGTACTCCATATGTAATGTATAAGTAGGGCAATGCAGGAACGTTAGCAGTTATCAACATACCAACCGATGAACAGATAGCCCCTAACATCACTACTGCACGACATGAATATTAGTTACATAAGGCACTAGCTAATGGCAAGATGTAATCGATAGAAATATTTGAATCTTTGATATCTTCTATTCGCTACCACGTTAAATATGAATAAGTGTTTGGTCGGAATATACATTGTGCCGAACGAAGGATTTTGCAGTAGAAATCTACTCGATGTTCCTTAGTATCATGGAATTATGAATTTCCAGAAAATATTTGAACGTTATAAAAGAGCACACTCAGTACTATGTCCAGTTATACCATAGTCTGTCCTCTAGAACATGACACATTTTGGTAAGACCTCGAAACTTACAAGCAATTCTTTGTTAGCTTGCCTTCCCACAGAGGAATATTTTGATTTAAAATTTTAGTTACTCAGTGACAACAAATACACCAATATCTGACAAGTGACGCTAGATTAGTCTGATAAAAGTGAACAAGTTCTGAGCATGGAACAGAATAAATCCGACATTCTAAGGTCAGATCCAAACAAATAATACCTTATAGAGCATACATCACTAGCTGCAATAATTTTAAAACTTTGCCAAACCTAAAAGAAGCCTCAACGCAGAGAAGATAGAGGGAACCCATGCAGTCGCTGCCGCACTTTTCTTGTATTTCGTTAACAACTGTAGAAACATTACACCATTGGCTCTCTCAAATCCACCTGAAAAAAAGTATTTGAATGCAATTTTGCTCACGTTCGGTGTAGTGTCACAGGCAGAGTAGATCATCATTGTTGGTTTCACTGGAATTTAACTTAATCCGTTATGGAAGAGCATTATAATATCTTGAGAGTTAAGAACAAGTTACGAAAGACACATGTGCACAAACTAACACAACAACTATAAGGATAGAATCTATACATGAAACTATCAAATATTATCACTAATCATTAACCTAATATCATGCTTGCTACACATTTCTGTTGCGAATAAATCGGGAATCGTTTCTATACACAGTCTACACTTTATTTGGAATATTTTGGGAATAAGAATAATGTTATTGAAGTTGGTTACCACTGACAATATGCACAAGAAAAGATCCAAGAACTATCATCCAACCCCAACCACCATCCGGTGCTTCATTGGCAGTTTCGCATTCATCAACAACATCCTGTTCCTCGTTAGAGTTTTGTCTCCTATCTACAACAACTGGCATAAAAGGAACGTCTTCTGCGGATGAAACCTGAATTTCATCGATCACAGTATCTATGATGTCTGCATCTTCCGACGCATATTCCAGACCACTTGATTCGGGCATCTTTTCCAAGTATTTTGGGTTGGGGAGCAATCAAACACTGTGGAAACATAACCAAGAAGGCCAAGATTGCCTTATTACCGCTCAACTGAGTGACAATACAAGTTAACAGACAGATAAAATTATAGAATTTGTGCTATATTTGGTACATGAACGTGAAAAGTGTATAATGCTGTCCAATCTAAAAAGCGATTGTCCACAGAATCATATTAAGAATTACCAATTTCACAATTAAAACGTGGAAATGACATGCTTTTCATTTTCAGCACACAGGCAGAAGTCTAACTTAAATAGTGGAATTTGAACCTCTTTTATTAAGTATGTTCATTACAATATGGACATTTGAAGAGAAAAGGTTCCACCAACGGAACAGTCTAACAATTATATGCACAAAATCAAATGTTCCGTTGATGGTACACCGAATGTTTTACCGTTTTCATACATTTATGTGGTAGTGTACATTTGGTAAACATTAGTATTCCTTTAGTTCGTCGGCGTTAACTTGACCATTGTTTACAAGCAAACGGGCAATGTAAACATACCTGGATAGGTAAATCAGCTTATCACAAGATTAACTGTCTAATTGATATGCTCGTATTGTATACGTTTATGACTATAAGCGCTGTAGTCTAGTGGTAAGTACCGCGGTTATTTGATGCGCAAGGTATGTGTTCAAGTCTCAGCACAGGTATGTTTATTTATAAATCACAGAATATAATGTTGTAAAGTAAAATGAATCGTAGTCTCCCTGTAAATAATGGTTGAGTCTGTTTTCAGTGGTCAGGTAAACGCCGGCGCACATGGTAATATATAAATGTATCATAAAAGTCGGTATTAATGAATATTCGCATAAAAAACGTTTAAATTACGAATATTCGGAGACACAAAGGCTCTTGATAAAGCACGCGTCTTTTGCTCGTTTACAATGGGGAAGGAGGAAAACCTTACACTATTAAAATCATATGCTGTAATTGATAAACTAAGTATGTTAATTGAAGAGCACTTGAAAGTGCAAAGTATACGATCTATACAACTTGAGGAGCACAGTAAGAGCAAACTGATGCAATAGTTATGGATTGTAAAGTAAATTGTATAAAATACCTTAATAAACCGTGGTAATTTAGAACTCTGATTGTGTCACGTACTTGAAAACCGTATCAAGTAGTATAACTAGAAAGTATACACCAACCGTACTTTTAAACATATTTGCTTATAAATGATTGAAAATTGTACAATTTGTATACGGACATTTTACGTTACGGATTCAATTGTTTTTAGAAATATGTGGTCCTTATTATATTATCGTGGTTCAAATGTCGCAAGACACACATCGAATAGTCGCAAGACACACTCCAAATGTCGCAAGACACACTCCAAATGTCGCAAGACGCACTCCGAATAGTCGCAAGACACACTCCAAATGTCGCAAGACACACTCCAAATGTCGCAAGACACACTCCAAATGTCGCAAGACACACTCCAAATGTCGCAAGACACACTCCAAATGTCGCAATATGGATAGGTTATATACTCACTAGTTGCAACTGTTTTGTGGTTTAAAGCATCTTACTTAAGCCATAGAAGTACATATGACGATGCATGGGCACTGGAGTGACAACTCTACTGAAACATTTAAAGTATACGTGTAAGCATTGATGGCTGTATTTTAGTGCTAATCTCTCTGCTTAGAAGAGTGTCATATTTTATTGAATAAGGTAGTAACAGCTTCTGTTCAGTTGCTTTGACTTCTGATGTCGTCAAGTCACTCGTCTATTGTATATATCTATGTTCTGCATGCATTTTCCTTTGTTCGCCACCCATTTATTTGGGAATTGTTCAGCGGAGACTTTTCTCGTTTACATTAAGAATGATGGTAGGACAAGTGTTAGGTTGTGTGCAGTCTTACACAAAGTTTAATCCACCCCTCGGTGTTTCGCCATAGACCTTTCCAAGAAGGTGCACACATTTCACCCGTCGTTTACGATGGTATTGCGTCCATTATGCCTGTGTAGTAGATTACATGTATATATGTGTTATATTTTCAGGTTTCATAGTGCTTCTGGTGCGTCTGTGCATTTTGAGTGCGGCATGTCCAGCTCGACTCCATTTGTAAAGCTATACTACTCAAACTTTACTCGTATCTGTATTTGTCAACCCGCACGCAATCTATTCATGCCATATAAGGGCAAATAGTTGATGACACAAACATTACATATGCCAGTACAAATCAGTATATTGTAACACTGGCCACAAAAAATGATAAACATTAGACATGCTGTTAGCTGCCAAATTGCTATGAGATATACATGAAGTATAAAGACAACAATAATAAGCGAATAAAATGAGTTGTATATAAAGACATATAGAATGTATATGTATACGTCAGTGATCTTAAAAATACTTCCATTTATTTCTCTGTTCAGCCTTACTAGGTAATATTTGAGATCCCGGAAAATATACAAAACTGAAATATATATTATTTGAAAACATATTTATTTGAAAAAACATGCATGCATAATATCAAGACAATGCAATCAAACCCAATAATCAAACAACTAAGAATGTCATATCTAGCTAGATGAAGCATATTCCTTGTACATGTATCAGTAAATAGTGACGAAATCAACGACATATGAATTAAGTGATTGAGTCATTAGACGATTTTACTGATGATAATAAAATGGCTAACATAGTAAATATTGCCAACAAACACGACACATGTCTAACAGCCTCATAAATTATAAAGAAATATTCATACAGACAAAAAGGAAAATACAGCTGAAACAATACTTACGAGTATATGTAAAACGTAAACAAGGAAACTTGATATGATTACACATTGTGTAAAAAGTCACACATGGATTTCAAGAAATAAAGGTATCGTTAGGTTGACAAACAATATCACACATTAAACACCACAGATAACTTAAAAAACAAAACAGAAAAGATATCAACAATTCCTGAGATTAAAGAATAGGTAAGCTTGACACTGGTCTAATGGGTTGTAGTAGAATGCCAAACACCAGACCGGTACAAAAATGCAGCGTAATACAACAAGATAAAAAGAACCAACTGATTTTCAATTTAAAAAACACATATTGATGGAAGTCATGAATTTAGCCTTAACGCCATTGCCATATAGTTTTGGACATTTCATCATTTAATTAAGACTGTAATTTTCAAGAATACCACCACTAGACACTAAATGTATTGCAGCATAAGTGATGTTATAATGGTGTTCTAACATTTGTCAAGTATAAATTGACTAAAAGGTCAGGGATCAGATGTCAAGTACTATATATACGTTCACATATCAGATCAGTCCAGTTCAAGTTCATGATCGATAAAACGTTTTAAAAACTCCAGCATAATCTTCAAAGAATATGTTCTCATTACATTAGTATTATAAGCACTCATATATGACTTTGTTGACTCGCTTACAGCATCTAATATCTGTGTTGGTATTGCAGTTGTAACCGCATTTTCGGAATCTTTCGAGAAGCTTTTGTCTAGACCAATAACATCAGGGCTTTTGTCATTATTATTAACTTTTAGGTTAGAATCGTCAACAGCCGAATGTCTTTCAGCAGACTGTAAAGTGATATTCACCCTACCGCCATGTGTCTGATCATTTAAATCCTTGATTGAACGCAAACCTTTCTCCTGAACATCAAGACTGTCAGATGCATCATCTAAAATATAAAACACAAACAACTGTATACCCATAGCCCGAAGCATTAGAGATTTGTAACAAGAAATGTAACGCATAATAAGAGATACAAATGATAAATTGGTTTAGACTCATACCATTATCCCTTGTAAATACAAATAAGTGTGATATTGACTGTTAGGGGACGAAACCCGTTTTGCAACAGTATTCAACTGATACTCGACGGTCGATTGACCAAAGCAGTGTTTCTAGAATACAAACAAGAGCTTCATTGTTTATTGTGTCCTTCTGAAGAGCTTCAACATGTACCTGACATCACCTATGATATATTTCTTGGAATATAACGACACTTAATTACTTAAATAATAACCGCAATTTGTCATTCCAGAGATAGAGGTTATTTATATTATTTTGGTATCAAGAAGACATATCCTATAAGCGTTTTCTTATATTTCATTATTTACAAGTTGTTTGTGGAAGAAAAGAACAAGTCTGAAACCTAGGCACATTGGTTAGATCAACTGATTACCGTATACATGAGTATAACTAAAATACTGTTGCAAAAATATACTCATATGCGCTCAATCATATGCAACATGCTATCTGTGAAATTAAAGAACTCTAACCTAATTGACGAACATGAATTTTAATGTTTGTACATTTAATACTAAATGTCTGTCATCTAGGGAAAAGCGAATGAAACTTTTCGAATTTTTAAAATTAAAGAAATATGAAATATGTTTTTTACAGGAATTACATTGTATCGAAAGTAATGATAAAGATATATGTAAAAACGAATGAAAACATGACATTTATCTAAATGGAAACAGCACAAACAGCAAAGGTATAGGCATCCTCATAAACGAAAGTTTAAACTACAAAATTCTTGAGTATAAAGACATTATATGTGGTAGACTGCAAACATTAAAAATAGAAAACGAAGAAACAATAGTTTTAATAAATGTCTATGGTCCAAACAATGACGACAGCACGTTTTTGATGCGCTTGAAAATACAATATTAGAAAATAACAACGAATCTCTGTTAATCGGAGGAGACTTTAATGTTGTTTTGGATTTTGATAAGGATAAATTGAACGGAAGAAAAAACACAAACAAAAATAATTCTGAGAAGTTAAACAAAATTATTTCAACCTATGACCTACATGACATTTGGCGTATATTCAATCCAAATGATAAAAGCTACACATGGCATTCTAATACAAAACCTCCGATAGGCTAGACTATTTTCTCGTGTCTCAAAATTTAACCAATGTCAGCTCCAAATGCACAATTTCGCCAGGCTATAGATCAGATCACTCAAATGTTAATTTGAAAATAGACATGTTAAAGCCAAACAAATTTAAATACTAGCATATTACTTGATCCAGAGTATCAAAATACTATACGAAATTCTATTAACGAAATTGTACAAATTGATAATAAAGCAAACCCAAATACCCTTTGGGAAGTAATAAAAAGCACTATAAGAAATGAATCAATAAAATTATCAGTAAAAAAAAGAAAGAAAATATGAAAGAACAGATTCAAATAGAAAATAATATCAAAAGGATTGAAAATGAAATAAATAGATCCCCTGGAAATTATATACTTTTACAAGAATTAAATGCTCAAAAAGAGAAAATTAATAACTTTTTTTTGATGAAACAATTAAAGGCATTTTATTAAGAACAAAAGCTAAATGGATTGAGGGAGCCGAAAAAATACAAAATACTTTGCTGATCTCGAGAAAAAACTTTCGAAAGAAAATATCATGAACAAAATTGAACACAATTTGTATAAAAAAGATAACCGAATTAAAAACGACACAGATTTTTTTCCAGATATACATCAAAAACTTAATAATGAACAAAAACAAACATGTGAAGTCCTATTGACAGAATATGAATGTGGTATATGGCTTTAAAAGAAATGAAAAATAGGAAAAGTCCGGGCTTGGAACGACATTCAGTTGACAATTTATGAGACAAATTAACATAATAGCCAAGCTGAAATTTAAGTAAAGTTATCTTGTATCTATTAGAAATACCCAATCAGAATTGTTCACCAGTCAACATACGCACATGTTTTAATCCAATTTTATTCTCTCACTCGAGCTAATGTAGGACCACATGTACTACAAAAAACTATTTTAATGTTTAATGGCCTATTAAATGTAATGTTTTAATGTTCTATATGACAAATTTACTATGATGTTTTAATGTTCTATATGGCCTATTTGCTATTATTTTCTTATTATAGTAAATAGGCCATATAGAGCATTAAAATAGTTTGTTTCAATACCTGTGTATAGGATTCATTAGTCTTTTATTATTCCTTTAGCGGCTATTTCTTCATTTTACATGATAATACATATAACATATTGTATAGTTAAATTGCTGCTACTACTTGTATTTTGGGCAAATACAGAAATATATTCAACACACTTATCATAATACATGTAGTTAATTGAAATGTAGGTTGTAAATATACTTAAATAGACTGCTTCAGTTTTATACTGAGATCTATCAGAATATGTACGTCTGATTTTAGAACAGATAAATATTAAAATATGAATAAAGAAGAAATACTTGCAGATAGCACATACATTGTATTTGGTGTATAAATTCCGGACAATTATTTACAGTGGGATAATAAAACACATTACTATTTGTCTAGAACGATATGATTTGAAAAAATAGAAGCAGAAGTGTTGTATATAATATCAAGACATTGAATGATGTGGTAATAGTATCTCTATTCAAATTGGAAGGCCGATACTCCCTAAATATTTCCGAATGGTAAATGCAGATTTTTATGATTTATACATGGGGCTGGGTGTATATATTGAATTATGTTGTGTCAACATGCTAAATGTTGCAGGCACATGATGGACGACGGACATATAGCGAAACAAAACTCACCATGAGCACTTCCTCATGTGATCTATAAACAGGAAATTTTTATTCTTAGATACAGTCATTTTCGTTTTTGAAAAGTACAGAGGAATACATTTTTGCACGCATATTCTTTGATAACGCATATTCATTGATGTTTTACTATATTACTATATTTGTCATGTTAAAGTAATAAAATGCATAATATTACTTTAAAATGTTGATGAAACAAATTCATACGTTCTCTTTGAATATACATGAACAATTATTTCAAATTTCAGTAACCATCGTGCGATTGGAATACCGGTCAGTTCACGATTGTTTTTGGACATCCCACTTATTTTCCACAAGAACACACTTGTAGGAAATAATAGGAGTGCTATTCACATGTTAATGTAAAACAGACAGAGTTAATAATTGATGAATAAATTCCACCTTATGCGTAATGTTCTCTATTTCCACAAAGTACCTGAGGAATATAGATCAAACGACAAGCATTTACACTGATGATGTCATGGTTTCCTGCGGTTTGCCATTTTAGTCATTTTTTGTATTCAACCAAACCTAATTCAAACTTAATATATCTTTATAGTTTTTGTGTCGTTTTGTTTTTACTCGTCTTTTTTATATCATGACGATATCGCAGTCGCCAGACATAAACAACTTTAGTTATACAAGTTTGTGAGAAGAATTATGCTAATACATGTCTACGAATCGTTTACGTTATATGCACGGGGGTAATATTTACGAAGGGGAGGTGATCGTTCAAAATATTTTTGCTTATACTTTTTGTAATATATTTGCCGCTACTAATGTACATATTCTGATTACACATGGCTTATATAGTCACGCTTCAACGTTGAGTGTCTTTATTAACTGCTACGCGCATGAACATTTTAGTAAAACATTGAAGACGACGTCGATTTGTTGCTGGGATACGCCACTGGTTATAACTAACGCTTTCATGCATACTGAGTTAATAAAATGTTATAAACAAACACGCGTTTATCAGATAGCTAATGTTGATCGCTTCTATATGTTTATTCTGTTGCAGGAAATACAACATTTCACACGCCCCTTTAACGAAAGGTTATCTTCAAGCCACACGAGTCAGAAAGATAAGAAATGATTGAACGTAGCTAATATTTGTGGGAATATAAACTTTATCAAGCATTAGGTTTTTGTTAGGAAACGCAAAGTAAGATGTGTATAGGTATTGAAGTACACAAAATATTATTCCGGACCGTTGCACCGTAAGTCATACATGATACACGTTGTGGTATGTGGCGTTTTAGAGCACAAGCTGCAACAAAGGCGTTACAATGATACTTGATGAAATACATTTGTATCAAAATTGCAAAACCTTAAACGATGTATGCACTGCGGATTGCACTACAAATATGTTTTGTTCTTAAAATGTAGCTTAATTTGATCTGACTTTTCGCCGTTTCGTAGCACATTCGTAGTATTTCAATTATATCCGGCTGTCAGTTGAACTAATCAGTACTCCTGTGTTACGAAGCAGTAGTAACTTGCTCCCCCGCAGTCATCTGACAACTTCTCTAGTGTTCAGAAGTGGAGGACATATGGCTTCGGATGCATTATCTTCAGTCAATTTGTCACGGATGAACATACGCATCGTCCGGGTTTCGAACCCACGAAATCTTAGATTAGCAGTCAAGCGTACTACCGACTGAGCTAACAATCGGAATTCAAAGCGACAGAGAATGAGTCACAAGAGTTATATTTTGTTTTGACTTACGAGAACTTCAGAACGGTAGCCTTTTATAGTACGGTTCAGAATCTAAGGAGATTATTTTAGTTAAATCTATAAAAATCAGCATCAAGCAAATACGATTATATATACATACATTCGTGTCAAATAGAAATAACACTCTTCTGCGTTGCCGAATAAAATAGGCATTTAAGTGGAAAATATCTGGGTTTTTTAAAAGAGATAAAACCAAGTTTTTCAGGAACACGAACAATTTGTCAATGGCTCTACTCGGATTCGAACCCGGGTCTCCGGATTGCCGGTCCGTTATGCTAACCGGCAATATAATGTGCTAATATGAAATGAATGTACATAAATCTCTATTAATGAAGTGTTTCCTTGCAATATGCTTGGCAGTGATGTTTTAATAATGGCAGATGTATATAACAATTTTCTATGTCATTTTAACATTCACATTTCTTCGGTTTTAAAATCTCAAAATTCAGATACTTATCATTTCTTATACAATTCTCGGAAATACGATACGCATGCTGCATGTTGCTTTTCTATCGTGGCATGTTTTCTGCCGTAAGATAACATCGCGGTAGCTACATAATATGTAGATAATTATCGTGTTATGTACGTAGTATTCGCTCAGTTTGTATCGTAAGATAAATATTCCTACGCAAATAACAACCCCGACGGTGCCTAGAATTGCCACCAGAAAACAATTATCTTCGTAAAATTAAAGACCTAAATACAAATACTAACTTTAGGTATCTAGATAAATATATATTATCTGCTAACTTAAAATATAAAAAATTGTGTTCGTGTTGCTAGTTATTTGAATTTCGGAATTCATTTTCTCTTATCTTCAACGCGATTTTGGTCTAGTTAACTAATTCTCAAGTAACTTAGGTAATATTATGTCCGAACAGCTGCACGAACTATGAATATATTATAACGTTGTGTTACCTCATTTTTCCCAAACATCTTATTAATTTAGAATATTCTCATATTCAATTATACCATAAAACTTAGTTATTCACGTAATGCTGTCAAATTTATTTATTTAGTATAACTGCACGCAGAAATTGGCAGAGTAGTAACGTTTACTTGATGTTAACATTTGACAAGTCTATCAAATCAAAAAGGCCGTTTACTGAAATATTTCGCCAATTATCTTGCTATGTGTATGCAGAAATATGCCATCATGGTCATCATCAGTGATTGTAGTCAGATAATTATTTACATCGCACACGGAAAGTCACGGAAGCACTTCGGCAATTTAAGGCCATCGCGGCAAACATGACTCAGAAAACATTCGCGAACACTAATTAGATAACACGATAATTATTTACAGATATATGTAGCTAACACGAACCTGTTTGCGATACTGGATCGCTTATTTTAAGGCAGAAATGTGCCACCATACTTTCCTTAAAACGTTTTTTATTTACTACGCAAGAACCTCGATTTATATAAATTACTTCAGAATAAACTACTCGTCTTACGTAGTGGAACGCGTGAGTGAAAGGTTTAAAGGATTTCTGCAGCATATGGCAATTATTATAATGCACGTATTCTTTGTATCTGTGATTTTCTAAAAAAGCTTATAACTTCAAAATGGCAACGTTGGGATTTCCCATCTACATTTCGATAATTCTGTGTCTAACGGTAAAGATTCACGGCGTTGTCACATTAAAAGATGCGGTAGATAAACTGAAGGATAGTGTGGACTCAATTAATGTCCGAATTGACAATCTTGAAAAAATAAGTAACACTAACAATACTGACAGTACAAAAAAGGACAATGCCATGACTGAGGCAGGAGATGTGGAGCAAGTTTTTGTTAGAAAGAGTTTATCTGTTTATGAAGGAAAATTTAATGATTTCCAGAAAAAAATGATTGAACTCATGAACGTTATAAATTCGACGATTGAGGCATCACATGATAATTGTGAACGAATTTGTGCAGACAATGTGGCAAATTTGAACTCCTGGAATAAGTCGCAAGAAAATTACCTGAGTAAGAAATTATTTTTTATGGGACCACACAATTTTTATGATCGAGTCCTCATCGCAACCATTACATGGTAATAATTGAATCACATGTTTGTTTTCTGTTCGCGCTAGTTGTGTATATATTCAATCAATATCACTTTCCCCATTCGCGATTAATCTGTTCAATGTGAGTGCTTTCTTTATTTGGTGGCAAAAAGGCAATTTTGGTAATCGAGTGGAGTATTTTGAATGTTAATTAGCTATCACTGATGTGTCAATAGTGGATATACCTTGTTTTTTACAATCCCCAACGATGTTCTGAAACCTGCAACAATGAAATTTACTTTCATAGGTAAAATACCGACTCATATTTTATATTAAATTGTATCTGCCTTAGAATTAACTGTGTTAGTTTTTACACATTTGGCGTATGTTGTCCGTCCGAGAACAGTTTCTTCTAACGAAATTGTCATGGGGTTGCATTGCAAAAGTGTACAAATTATAGATTAAGACTATCTAGTATTCTGAGATTGATGCACTAGTTAGAACATTGTTAAAGTTCTAAACCTTAGTATGAAATTTTATGCACACCGCACATGGTTTAATGACAGTTGCAGCATAATAACACAGTTGTATTTTGTTTGTATCCAGACCGTCTAGAACACGCTGTGAACAACGCCACAATCGAACGAGAAGCACTTCTGTTTATGCTGCAACAATCGATCGATCAGGCAGCAACAGACGCATCGACAAAACTGGAAAGTGTTGCAATGAAAATTTATGACTCACAGCATACTTGCAGAGAAGAGATTTGGGATTCTATCGGTAAATATTTCAAACAATTTAATAAGTTTTCTTCCTAAAGTGATGTTAATTTCATAACGCGCAGTTGTAAATACACATGCTTAGTTGTAGATATAGACTGTATGTGACTTCGTATAACTGATAAACAAAATCGGTAACAATCGATTGATCAGGTAGCAACAAACGCATCGACAAAAATCGAAAGTGTATTAATGAACATTTATGACTCACAGCATACTCGCAGAGAAGAGATTTGGGATTCTATCGGTAAATATTTCAAACAATTTAATAAGTTTTCTTCCTAAGGTGATGTTAATTTCATAACGCGCAGTTGTAAATACACATGCTTAGTTGTAGATATAGACTGTATGTGACTTCGTATTTGTCGTTACCCAAATGTTTCAAACTATTGTTCAGTGTCTAAAAACTAATATTCAGTGTATCCAACGTTAAACTCCGTGCACACATCGTTAGACCAAGTGTACCTATCACTTTATCCAGTGTACCAAAAGTTATACTCAGATCATCCTTCATTATACTCAGTGTTCACATGGTTATTCTCAGTGTAGACATGGCTATACTGAGTGTACACATTGCTATACTGAGTGCACTCATTGCTATATTGAGTGTACACATTGCTATACTTCAGTGTACACATCGATTAACTCACTTTATACAGTGTACCCATCGCTATACCCACGGTACCCATCGCTATATACAGTGTATCCATCGCTATATAAAGTGTATCCATCGCTATATGAAGTGTATCCGTCGCTATATAAAGTGTATCCATCGCTATATACAGTGTACCCATCATTATATACAGTGTACCCATCGCTATATACAGTGTACCCATCATTATATACAGTGTACCCATCGCTATATACAGTGTACCCATCGCTATATACAGTGTACCCATCGCTATATACAGTGTACCCATCGCTATATACAGTGTACCCATCGCTATATACAGTGTACCCATCGCTATATACAGTGTACCCATCGCTATATATGCAGTGTACCCATCGCTATATACAGTGTACCCATCGCTATATACAGTGTACCCATCGCTATATACAGTGTACCAATTGCTATATACAGTGTACCTATCGCTATATACAGTGTACCCATCGCTATATACAGTGTACCAATCGCTATATAAAGTGTATCCATCGCTATATACAGTGTACCCATCGCTATATAAAGTGTATCCATCGCTATATACAGTGTACCCATCGCTATATACAGTGTACCCATCGCTATATACAGTGTACCCATCGCTATATACAGTGTACCCATCGCTATATAAAGTGTATCCATCGCTATATACAGTGTACCCATCGCTATATACAGTGTACCCATCGCTATATACAGTGTACCCATCGCTATATACAGTGTACCCATCGCAATATACAGTGTACCAATCGCTAATACAGTGTACCCATCGCTATATACAGTGTACCCATCGCTATATACAGTGTACCCATTGCTATATACAGTGTACCCATCGCTATATACAGTGTACCCATCGCTATATACAGTGTACCTATCGCTATATACAGTGTACCCATCGCTATATACAGTGTACCAATTGCTATATACAGTGTACCAATTGCTATATACAGTGTACCAATTGCTATATACAGTGTACCCATCGCTATATACAGTGTACCAATTGCTATATACAGTGTACCAATTGCTATATACAGTGTACCAATTGCTATATACAGTGTACCAATTGCTATATACAGTGTACCCATCGCTATATACAGTGTACCAATTGCTATATACAGTGTACCAATTGCTATATACAGTGTACCAATCGCTATATACAGTGTACCCATCGCTATATACAGTGTACCAATTGCTATATACAGTGTACCAATTGCTATATACAGTGTACCCATCGTTATATACAGTGTACCAATTGCTATATACAGTGTACCAATTGCTATATACAGTGTACCAATTGCTATATACAGTGTACCAATTGCTATATACAGTGTACCCATCGCTATATACAGTGTACCAATTGCTATATACAGTGTACCAATTGCTATATACAGTGTACCCATCGCTATATACAGTGTACCAATTGCTGTATACAGTGTACCAATTGCTATATACAGTGTACCCATCGCTATATACAGTGTACCAATTGCTATATACAGTGTACCAATTGCTATATACAGTGTACCAATTGCTATATACAGTGTACCAATTGCTATATACAGTGTACCCATCGCTATATACAGTGTACCCATCGCTATATACAGTGTACCAATTGCTATATACAGTGTACCAATTGCTATATACAGTGTACCCATCGCTATATACAGTGTACCAATTGCTATATACAGTGTACCAATTGCTATATACAGTGTACCAATCGCTATATACAGTGTACCAATTGCTATATACAGTGTACCCATCGCTATATACAGTGTACCAATTGCTATATACAGTGTACCAATTGCTATATACAGTGTACCAATTGCTATATACAGTGTACCCATCGCTATATACAGTGTACCAATTGCTATATACAGTGTACCAATTGCTATATACAGTGTACCAATTGCTATATACAGTGTACCAATTGCTATATACAGTGTACCCATCGCTATATACAGTGTACCAATTGCTATATACAGTGTACCAATTGCTATATACAGTGTACCCATCGCTATATACAGTGTACCAATTGCTATATACAGTGTACCAATTGCTATATACAGTGTACCCATCGCTATATACAGTGTACCAATTGCTATATACAGTGTACCAATTGCTATATACAGTGTACCAATTGCTATATACAGTGTACCAATTGCTATATACAGTGTACCCATCGCTATATACAGTGTACCAATTGCTATATACAGTGTACCAATTGCTATATACAGTGTACCAATCGCTATATACAGTGTACCCATCGCTATATACAGTGTACCAATTGCTATATACAGTGTACCAATTGCTATATACAGTGTACCAATTGCTATATACAGTGTACCCATCGCTATATACAGTGTACCAATTGCTATATACAGTGTACCAATTGCTATATACAGTGTACCCATCGCTATATACAGTGTACCAATTGCTATATACAGTGTACCAATTGCTATATACAGTGTACCAATTGCTATATACAGTGTACCCATCGCTATATACAGTGTACCAATTGCTATATACAGTGTACCAATTGCTATATACAGTGTACCCATCGCTATATACAGTGTACCCATCGCTATATACAGTGTACCAATTGCTATATACAGTGTACCAATTGCTATATACAGTGTACCCATCGCTATATACAGTGTACCAATTGCTATATACAGTGTACCAATTGCTATATACAGTGTACCCATCGCTATATACAGTGTACCAATTGCTATATACAGTGTACCAATTGCTATATACAGTGTACCCATCGCTATATACAGTGTACCAATTGCTATATACAGTGTACCAATTGCTATATACAGTGTACCCATCGCTATATACAGTGTACCCATCGCTATATACAGTTTACCAATTGCTATATACAGTGTACCAATTGCTATATACAGTGTACCCATCGCTATATACAGTGTACCAATTGCTATATACAGTGTACCAATTGCTATATACAGTGTACCAATTGCTATATACAGTGTACCAATTGCTATATACAGTGTACCAATTGCTATATACAGTGTACCAATCGCTATATACAGTGTACCAATTGCTATATACAGTGTACCAATTGCTATATACAGTGTACCCATCGCTATATACAGTGTACCAATTGCTATATACAGTGTACCAATTGCTATATACAGTGTACCCATCGCTATATACAGTGTACCAATTGCTATATACAGTGTACCAATTGCTATATACAGTGTACCTATCGCTATATACAGTGTACCAATTGCTATATACAGTGTACCTATCGCTATATAAAGTGTATCCATCGCTATATACAGTGTACCCATCGCTATATAAAGTGTATCCATCGCTATATACAGTGTACCCATCGCTATATACAGTGTACCCATCGCTATATACAGTGTACCCATCGCTATATACAGTGTACCCATCGCTATATAAAGTGTATCCATCGCTATATACAGTGTACCCATCGCTATATACAGTGTACCCATCGCTATATACAGTGTACCCATCGCTATATACAGTGTACCCATCGCAATATACAGTGTACCAATCGCTAATACAGTGTACCCATCGCTATATACAGTGTTCCAATCGCTATATACAGTGTACCTATCGCTATATACAGTGTATCCATCGCTATATATGCAGTGTACCCATCGCTATATAAAGTGTATCCATCGCTATATACAGTGTACCCATCGCTATATACAGTGTACCAATCGCTATATATGCAGTGTACCCATCGCTATATAAAGTGTATCCATCGCTATATACAGTGTACCCATCGCTATATACAGTGTACCAATCGCTATATACAGTGTAGCTATCGCTGTGCTCAGAGTACCAAAAGATATACAATGTATCCTATACATCCATCGCTAAACCCAGTGTGCAAATCTCTAATTGCAGTGTACCAATCACTAAATACAGTGTACCCGTCGCTGTTTACGATGACCCAATCGTTAAACTCAGTGTACCTTTCGTTAGACTCAGTGTACCTATCGTTATATTCAGTGTACATATGATTATACTATGTTAACACATGGCTATACTCAGTGTACACATATGTATACGCAGTGTACACATGGCTATACTCAGTTTACACATGGCTATACTCAGTGTTCACATGGCTTTAATATGTGTACACATGGCTTTAATATGTGTACACATAGCTTTATTATGTGTACACATGGCTATACTCTGTGTTCACATGGCTTTACTATGTGTACACATGGCTATACTCAGTGTTCACATGGCTTTACTATGTGTACACATGGCTTTATTATGTGTACACATGGCTTTACTATGTGTTCATGGTTATACTCAGTGTTCACATAGCTTTACTATGTGTACACATGTCTTTACTATGTGTACACATGGCTATACTCTGTGTTCACATGGCTTTACTATGTGAACACATGGCTATACTCTGTGTTCACATGGCTTTACTATGTGTACACATGACTATACTCTGTGTTCACATGGCTTTACTATGTGAACACATGGCTATACCCTGTGTTCATGGTTATACTCAGTGTTCACATGGCTTTAATATGTGTACACATGGCTTTACTATGTGTACACATGTCTTTACTATGTGTACACATGGCTATACTCTGTGTTCACATGGCTTAACTATGTGAACACATGGCTATACTCTGTGTTCACATGGCTTTACTATGTGTACACATGACTATACTCTGTGTTCACATGGCTTTACTATGTGAACACATGGCTATACCCTGTGTTCATGGTTATACTCAGTGTTCACATGGCTTTAATATGTGTACACATGGCTTTACTATGTGTACACATGGCTGTACTCAGTGTTCACATGGCTTTACTATGTGTACACATGACTTTACTATGTGTACACATGGCTATACTCAGTGTTCATGGTTATACTCAGTGTACACATGGCTTTACTATGTGTACACAGGGTACTCTGTGTTCACATGGCTATACTCAGTGTACACATGGTTATACTCAGTGTAAATATGGTTATACTCAGTGTTAACATGGCTATACTCAGTGTTCATGGTTATACTAAGTGTACACATGTCTATACTCAGTGTAAACATGGCTATACTCAGTGTGCACATGACTTTACTATGTGTACATATGGCTATACTCGGTAGACACATGGCTATATTCTGTGTTCATATGGCTATGCGCCGTTATTTTCATTGTATCCTTCGCTATCGTCATTGTAATTTTCCGCTATTCGGTGACCGCTATACTCAGTTAATAAATCGCTATATTCAATGTATCTACCGCTATACTTAGTGTACACATGACTATATACTGAGTCTATCCACCGCTATACTTAGTGTACACATGACTATATACTGAGTCTATCCACCGCTATACTTAGTGTACACATGACTATATACTGAGTCTATCCACCGCTATACTTAGTGTACACATGACTATATACTGAATCTATCCACCGCTATACTTAGTATACACATGACTATACTGAGTCTATCCACCGCTAGACTATATGTTTACTGTGCTACACTCAGTATGAACCTCATCAAATAACACTTTACAACAAATGAACTTGATGAAAGCAGTATACACTAAAACATGTGAATGTGAACACCGTTTTTCTTTTGTTGTTTCGAAAAGCAAATGCACTTTTTGAGTATCTTTTAGACATCTATGCTCAACAAAAATGCAAACTTTACATCATGTAGACCCGTTATTCAATGATATTTCTCTATAACTGATAAACAAAATCGGTAGCAATCGATTGATCAGGTAGCAACAAACGCATCGACAAAAATCGAAAGTGTTTTAATGAACATTTATGACTCACTGCATAATCGCACAGAAGAGATTTGGGCTTCTACCGGTAAATGTTTCAAACAATTCAATTAGTGTTCTTCCTAATGTGATGCTACTTTCATAAAGCGCAGTTGTAAATGCACATGTATGCTTATTTGTAGATATCGACTGTATGTGACTTCATGTGTCGTTACCTAAATGGTTCAAACTATTGTTCAGTTTTCTAGCAAATAATGTTTATGATAAGTGGTCTTGATTGTTTTCTATTCTTGTTAGTTTTTATACAATATTAAATTTGTAATAATTTACTTCTTAGTGTAATGGAGTGGCGTGGGGTAAAACGCCGCCTTAGGTCGGTTTAAACAAGAACATCACGAGTCCTGAATTTGTCGTTAGTACTGGTTAGAAACCCAGAAAGCAATCATCGAGCTTGATGAACCTATTTTACTGCCGATTACAAATAAATAAGCTGAAATAAATAAAGAAAACCTGGAATAATGTGCCGCTCTACTCATAGCTTGGATTCAATTGAATTGATATATCGCTATACTCAGTGTATAGAGCGCTATACTCAGTATACCCATCGCTAAACATAGTGTACCCATCGCTAAACCCAGTGTACCATCGCTGTATTCGGTGACCCAGTCGTTATACTTAGTGTACCTATCGTTAGACTCAGTGTACCCATCGATGTACGCAGTGTACCTATCATTAGACTCAGTGTACCCATCGTTAGACTCAGTGTACCTATCGTTATACTCAGTGTACCCTTCGATGTACTCAGTGTACCTATCGTTAGACTCAGTGTACCCATCGTTATATTCAGTGTACCTATCATTAGACTCAGTGTACCCTTCGATGTACTCAGTGTACCTATCGTTAGACTCAGTGTACCCTTCGATGTACTCAGTGTACCTATCGTTAGACTCAGTGTACACATCGTTAGACTCAGTGTACCCATCGTTATACTCAGTGTACCTATCGTTAGACTCAGTAACCCCATCGTTAGACTCAGTGTACCTATCGTTAGACTCAGTGTACCCATCGTTATATTCAGTGTACCTATCGTTAGACTCAGTGCACCGTTCGATGTACTCAGTGTACCTATCGTTAGACTCAGTGTACCCATCGTTATATTCAGTGTACCTATCATTAGACTCAGTGTACCCTTCGATGTACTCAGTGTACCTATCGTTAGACTCAGTGTACCCTTCGATGTACTCAGTGTACCTATCGTTAGACTCAGTGTACACATCGTTAGACTCAGTGTACCCATCGTTATACTCAGTGTACCTATCGTTAGACTCAGTAACCCCATCGTTAGACTCAGTGTACCTATCGTTAGACTCAGTGTACCCATCGTTATATTCAGTGTACCTATCGTTAGACTCAGTGCACCGTTCGATGTACTCAGTGTACCTATCGGTAGACTCAGTGTACACATCGTTAGACTCAGTGTACCCATCGTTATACTCAGTGTACCTATCGTTAGACTCAGTGTACCCATCGTTATATTCAGTGTATCTTTTTTTAGACTCAGTGTACCCATCGTTATATTCAGTGTACCTATCATTAGACTCAGTGTACCCTTCGATGTACTCAGTGTACCTATCGTTAGACTCAGTGTACACATCGTTAGACTCAGTGTACCCATCGTTAGACTCATTGTACCCTTCGATGTACGCAGTGTACCTATTGTAAGACTCAGTGCACAAATCGCTATACTCAGTGTTCACATAACTATACTCAGTGTACGCATGACTATATCCTGTGTACACATAGCTATACTCCTTTTACATAATATTATGGCTATAGTCAGTGTTCACATGGCTATACTCAGTGTTCACAAGACTATACGCAGTGTACACTTAGCTATACTCAGTATTCACATGGCTATACTCAGTATTCACATGACTATACGCAGTGTTCACATGGCTATGCACAGTTATTTTCTTTGTATCCACCGCTATTGTCATTGTAATTTTCCGCTATTCTTTGACCGCTTAACTCAGTACAGTAAATCAATCGCTATATTCAATGTGTCCACCGCTATACTTAGTGTACACATGACTATACTCAGTTTAATAGACCAAAACACCAAATTGAGCTATGTCTAAACGCCAATTTCTAATTATCGAAAACATATTAAACATGAACTTGATGCATTTATATACATGTATATTAAATTCATTGTTACGATGCATATTGTTTTCTGCAGAATCGTCCAAATATATATACAAACTACTTTACAAACTTATATGCGTTTTGTCATACAGTAAAAATAAAATAGCACTTTCTAGCGACGAATTGCATAACTTTCTATAAATCAAGGAAATCAACCTATCGGCATGCATCAGACTGTTGCTATGGTAAATGACACGACATGCCAATTTGTGTGAACTCAATGCCATTTAAGCTGGGATTAAAACTTCATTTAGCCAGCTATTTCAACGAAGTTACCACCAATACATCCATATTACTCAAAAAGTTTACATCAGACCGTGTGTAGCTCATGAATCTGTTGTTCAAACAAAATATGCTGAGTTGAAGTAGATGTCAATTTTGCATTGTATAACTAGGTTGTCTAGTTATCAGTTTGGAAATAGCTAAGAAAACTCCTCACTGCATTTGAAAACTCCGATTACGGACCTGCAGCCTACCATGAATATATCCGGACCAGACATGTTACCTCCAAATGTTGTTATGAGCATGATGCCATCAGTGTGGGTTTTCCAATGTTTAAAGGAAGTGATTCTCACCATCGCAAGATTTTATAATTTTGTTGTTAAGCATACGTACTTAGTTCTTCCTACTATAAATTGTATAGATTATGCAAGTACTGTATACAAGTGCCCTCATTCCGGTGGGGACCTCATTCAGGTGATTTTGTTTACATCGCGTGGTACACTTATTTTGATGACGTCATTCACATGGTTCCTGTCGAAATATTACAATAACTGAACGCAACTGTCAAACTTAAAATTAGCTGAAAATGCGTAACATACAGGTAAAATATTTATTTAGAAGTACAAAATGATAAAAAAGTACATTTTCCGCTATTTCCAATCATATCTAGATTATTTGTTTTTTTTACCTTAAAATGGTGACTATAAAATTTGACAGCGCGTCTGCATTGTAAACACACAATTTATCTGATCGGTTCAGACCGGTAGTAGTTTTGGTTTTGCGCGCGCAGTGGCGTCACCGGAATTGAGTCCTCTTCAAAATGGCCGATTGTTGTTGTGATTACAGCTGACTTTTTGTTCAATGAGGATCGATTTTTGATGCAATGACAATGAAATAAATGCATTTGATTGGAAATTGATTTATTAATGCAGGTTATTACAGTTTATTCATATATCCAATAGATATTTTGCAAACAAATGTTTGTTTCCTTACCCAACCGGAATGAGGTCACACTAGGATATACAAAAAGCATTATGCATAAACTCATTATTAGTCTGTAACTATGTATATTTGCAGGCATTTGTCCAATACCGTTCGATATTGACAGACGCCTGTCAGTAAAATATGAATTGAGCTCCTCGTTTCATGTAGATGTCAGTGCAGGGAATACGATAAGAAATCAGGACTATGCAATGCTCAACTGTTCTAACAGTATAGAACAGAAATATGAACCATCTAATAGACGATTTCAATGTGTACGTGGACAATGGATGGAGGCGGATAGAAGTCCTGACTGGAAATTAGGAAACAACGGCGCTTTTCCTAAATGCAGAGAAGGTACGGTGGGAGTATTTTATTATGTTTTATACTGAAGTGTATTCTGATTAACCAACTTCATACATTCATATTATTCGAAATATATTTGAATTTAAGCAATCAGTTATTAATATTCGTCATAATAATGTTATCAATCATTTAAATGCAGCAACTTATTTTCTCTTGCATGATGTTAGGTCCTCAACTTATTTGGAATTACAGTAATCTATTCGGAGTTACATTTATAATATTGTTGCTTGCCATGATGTATATTAATTTGAAAAATATCACCTGGGTTACGACACACTGTGAGTATTTGTAATAAAATATAAAACTTAAAAGTTCGTTTTCAAGTGTTTTGCGTGTAAATGTGTGATGTTGCTAAGTACAACAATTTGAAAAAGTACAATGCTTATTTTCATATCATTAAATATAGAAGGATACTGTATTATGTATTCCTTTAAGGAACATACATCATGTACCATTCATTATCCAACCTACTTGTTTCAATTCATCTGTGACGTGTCTTAATTTGCAGTGCTTCTTGTTGACGAATAATGTATTATTTCTTCATAAGGTTATTGTTTCCCATCATATGTATGATCATTATGGATGTCACGATACCGCTAAAGTGCACCACAATATATTACAATATATTGGAACAGTATTGCAATACGTACTACATATTAGTTATTAACCTAAGCAACTTCTGTCTTCTTTCTTTAACCCAGTGTTTATACTTAAAGTTGCTAGGCTGTATATCGCTGTATGTATATTGTTTCTATTTATGGTTTAGATGAATGGTACAGTTCTTTCACTTGATATAATATGTCCCCCCCCCCTTCCGGTCTATTGGAGTCCTTGACTAGTTCCGTGATGTATTTCATCCATCATCATTCCCCCCTAGTTGTTCTTGATGATCGGCAAGACCTTCCTTGCACCCCTATTCCCATACAGGTTTACCATGCACCTCCTCAGTGTCTAATGTATTGTAGACTGTTCTTTGCCCGATGTCTGTGTGGGGTGTCATTGTCTTGTGAATGTGGCGTTCCCTGTAGTAACTTAATATGCCTTTGACCAATTTGTATCAATTCTTAGTGTGTTACACAAAATAAACATATATAAGCTATAACAAAACATTCCAGCCTCAGATCCTTTTACAAACTAGTCATGTAATATAAACAAAACTGTTATCAATCTCATTGTAGCTTTTGACAAATATGCGGTTTTCATGACTAGATAATTTCATATGTCAAATTTGTAGCAAGTGACTTTCTTGAAGAAAGCAGAACAAATATGACTTAACAAACAGGAACAATCATCTCATGTCATGATACAATACGGTTTGGCTGCAAATATATTGGTAGTTACATATATAGTAATCCAGTAACCTGGTCAATAATAATCGTATCTAGCTAGGCAAAGCGGAGTCAGTTTGAATTCAACTGACAGGTATCAGTCTGTACTGATGTTGTGATCATACACATGTAAATACTTCACCATAGAGATACTTGTACTACAACATACAGAAATATGTACCCCAACATACACATGTATTTAACCGTACACATGTATGTACTACACCATACACATGTATGTACTTCACCTTACATATATATGTACTACACCATACACATGTATGTACTTCACCATGCATATATATGTACTACACCATACACATTTATGTACTTCACCTTACATATATATGTACACCATACACATGTATGTACTTCACCATGCATATATATGTACTACACCATACACATGTATGTACTTCACCATGCATATATATGTACACCATACACATGTATGTACTTCACCATGCATATATATGTACACCATACACATGTATGTACTACACCATACACATGTATGTACTTCACCATACATATATATGTACACCATACACATGTATGTACTTCACCTTGCATATGTATGTACTACACCATACACATATATGTACTACACCATACATATATATGAAATACACCATACATATGTATGTACTTCACCATACATATATATGAAATACACCATCCACATGTATGTACTTCACCATACACATATATGTACTACACCATACACATATATGTACTACACTATACACATGTATGTACATGATCATACAGATATATGTACTACATCATACAGATATATGTACTGCACCATACACATGTATGTACATGATCATACATATATATGTACTGCATCATACACATGTATGTACATGATCATACAGATATATGTACTACATCATACAGATATATGTACTGCACCATACACATGTATGTACATGATCATACATATATATGTACTACACCATACACATATATGTACTTCTCCATACATATATATGTACTACACCATACACATGTATGTACATGACCATACATATATATGTATGGTGAAGTACACATTCGACGCCTTAATTCTACACATGTATGTACTTCACCTTACATTTATATGTACTGCAACATACATATATATGTACTGCATCATACAGATATATGTACTGCAACATACAGATATAAGTACTTCACCATACAGATATATGTACTGCAACATACAGATATATGCACTACACCATACATATATATGTATTATATGTTAATAACAAATCTGAAACTGGTTAATCAAACTGACCGAACCACCTCCAAGTGTGGTTTGTCTGGTTTGATTTATCCGAATAATCGTATACTAGTTAAACAAAATGGTGGACTGATTTTATGGCGGGTTACCGTGCCACTCATATGTGGGGCAATGTTTAAAAATAAATGTTTCTTTGCTATATGGGAACCCGGCTTTAAAATTGTCCACTATGTTACGTTGCAAAACAGACGTTTTAAAGTTCTTAACTCTGATTTTCTTATCTTGCACAGTCGTTGCAAGCGGCCCGCTGAATGGCTGAGGACGCATGTCGCTCGCCTGTCTAAATATAGAAACCATCAGTTGTGCGGGTGTTATAAAGCAGATGGTGATTAAGAAGGTATCGGAATAAACGATCGATGTTAAAGGAGAGTAATAAATGTACTACAGCATACAGATATATGTATTACACACATACAGATATATGTACATCACCATACATATATATCTACTTCAACATACTGAAATATGCACTGCAACATACTGATATATGTACTGCAACATACATATGTATGTACTGCAACAGACAGATATATGTACTGCACCATACAGATATATGTACTACACCATACAGATATATGTACTGCAACATACAGTTATATGTACTACACCATACATATATGTGTACTGCAACATACAGATATATGTACTACACCATACATATATATGTACCACACCATACAGATATATGTACCACACCATACAGATATATGTACCACACCATACAGATATATGTACCACACCATACAGATATATGTACCACACCATACAGATATATGTACCACACCATATAGATATATGTACCACACCATACAGATATATGTACCACACCATACAGATATATGTACCACAACATACAGATATATGTACCACACCATACATATATATGTACCACACCATACATATATATGTACCACACCATACAGATATATGTACCACACCATACAGATATATGTACTACACCATACAGATATATGTACCACAACATTCAGATATATGTACCACACCATTCAGATATATGTACCACACCATACAGATATATGTACCACACAACACAGATATATGTACCACAACATACAGATATATGTACTACACCATACATATATATGTACTGCAACATACATATATATGTACTACACCATACAGATATATGAACTGCACCATACAGATATATTATGTACTGCAACATAAAGATATATGTACTGCATCATACAGATATATATACTACACCATACAGATATATGTACTGCAACATACTGATATATGTACTGCAACATACTGATATATGTACTGTAACATACAGATATATGTACTGCAACATACTGATATATGTACTGCAACATACTGATATATGTACTGCAACATACAGATATATGTACATCACCATACATATATATGTACTGCGTCATACAGATACATGTACTGCAACATACAGATATATGAACTACACCATACATATATACGTACTACACCATACAGTTATATATGTACTACACCATACAGATATATGAACTACACCATACATATGTATGTACTACAGCATATAAGTAAAGTAGTACAGCATTGAGATATATGTATTACAACATACAGCAATATTTACTATAACACGCATACATGTAATATGTTTATATACTGGCATTTTGATACACAGCTTATAGGCGGGGTTCTCATCATGTATACCTCGCACAATCAATATGCCGTTATGTTTACGGTTTTAAACATTACGCTGGTGCGTATGCAGTTTTGCAGTATTTGACAACATAAAAACACCAAATTGAAGCAGATGTCAATTTGCATTGTTTTCTGAGTATAACTAGGTTGTCTGGTTCTCAGTTTGGAAATAGCTTAGGAAAATCCCCACAGCCTAACATAAATATATCCGGAACAAACATTTTACCTCCTAATGTTTTTATGAGCATGAATGAGAGTTATGAAATAGGGCGATTCTTTAAACATCATTCTATCTAAGCCGTTCACCTTTTTTTAAATATTTCTTGTTGAATAGAGGCGCGTAGAGGTTCTGTTTGGAAATTGAATAACAATGAAACATTCCTTAAATGCAGAGAGGTACAGTGGAAGTATTTTATTATCAGGTTAATACTGACGTTTCTTCTGAATTATATTTAGATATACATGTATTATATTGGGATATACATGTATTATATTGGGATATACATGTATTATATTTGGATATACATGTATTATATTTGTGTAGTTGTTGGATATACATGTATTATATTGGGATATACATGTATTATATTGGGATATACATGTATTATATTGGGATATACATGTATTATATTTGTGTAGTTGTTGGATATACATGTATTATATTGGGATATACATGTATTATATTGGGATATACATGTATTATATTGGGATATACATGTATTATATTTGTGTAGTTGTTGGATATACATGTATCATATTTGGATATACATGTATTATATTTGGATATACATGTATTATATTTGGATATACATGTATTATATTTGTGTAATTGTTGGATATACATGTATTATATTTGGATATACATGTATTATATTTGGATATACATGTATTATATTTGGATATGCATGTATTATATTTGGATATACATGTATTATATTTGTGTAATTGTTGGATATACATGTATTATATTTGTGTAATTGTTGGATATACATGCATTATATTGGTATAATTGTTACATTTACATGATTGTATTATATTTGTGTAATTATTGGATATACATGTATTATATTTGTATAATTGTTGGATATACATGTATAATATTTGTGTAATTGTTGGATGCACATGTATTATATTTGTATAATTGTTGGATATACATGTATTATATTTGTGTTATTGTTAGATATACATGTATTATATTTGTATAATTGTTGGATATGCATGTATTATATTTGTGTAATTATTGTATATACATGTATTATATTTGTGTAATTGTTAGATATACATGTATTATAGGTGTGTAATTGTTGGATATACATGTATTCTATTTGTATAATTGTTAGATATACATGCATTATATTGGTATAATTGTTACATTTACATGATTGTATTATATTTGTGTAATTATTGGATATACATGTATTATATTTGTATAATTGTTGGATATACATGTATAATATTTGTGTAATTGTTGGATACACATGTATTATATTTGTATAATTGTTGGATATACATGTATTATATTTGTGTTATTGTTAGATATACATGTATTATATTTGTATAATTGTTGGATATGCATGTATTATATTTGTGTAATTATTGTATATACATGTATTATATTTGTGTAATTGTTAGATATACATGTATTTTAGGTGTGTAATTGTTGGATATACATGTATTCTATTTGTATAATTGTTAGATATACATGCATTATATTGGTATAATTGTTACATTTACATGATTGTATTATATTTGTGTAATTATTGGATATACATGTATTATATTTGTATAATTGTTGGATATACATGTATAATATTTGTGTAATTGTTGGATACACATGTATTATATTTGTATAATTGTTGGATATACATGTATTATATTTGTGTTATTGTTAGATATACATTTATTATATTTGTATAATTGTTGGATATGCATGTATTATATTTGTGTAATTATTGTATATACATGTATTATATTTGTGTAATTGTTAGATATACATGTATTATAGGTGTGTAATTGTTGGATATACATGTATTCTATTTGTATAATTGTTAGATATACATGTATTATATTTGTGTAATTGTTAGATATACATGTATTCTATTTGTGTAATTGCTGGATTTACATGTATTTGGTATTATTTTACAGCAAAATGTGATCCTCCATGTCAAAATGGTGGAGTATGCTTCAGAGATGGCGAATGTAAATGTGAACACATGACAACAGGGGCCATATGTGAAACATGTAAGAAGAGTTGGATATATTTCATGAATACTTTAAAAATTTAACACCCATCTATATGTATATACATGTGTTTGTACATTATGACCATGTTGTATCTGAACAGGTTAATCATTTAATGATGCTAGTATAAAATTATCATGCAGTGCACTATATTATTTGGAAATAACTGGCTACACACTGAATTTGTTCTTAGACGGTTCTTTGAATCATAAAATCATTATGTGACGTTCATACAACGGTATATTTACGACCACCAGACAATATCTCCTTATTACTGTCACAAACAGTAGTTGTTTGTGAATGTTTTGTAAATGGTCAGTTATCTTACAATTGATTACAAATTTGCTGATACTTTCTTTATTGTGTAGGCAATGTCTATTGGTCAATATTTTACAAAGTATGTATTCATTGGTTGACAACTTCAAAGTTTGTTAACCGGTCTCAAGTAAATAAAACAGAATACATGTGGATCTTATTAATTTCAGTGTCAATAATGGACTTTTATTGTGTTTACACAATTTCAGCA
The DNA here is from genome assembly GCA_032209605.1 of Mactromeris polynyma. NCBI lineage: Eukaryota > Metazoa > Mollusca > Bivalvia > Venerida > Mactridae > Mactromeris > Mactromeris polynyma. The sequence continues at coordinate 1,298,818 of JASFXZ010000019.1, read as the reverse complement.
GCTTAATATGTTACGTTCACAAATACAATGTGCACTCTCGTGGTATACGATCTCATTATTAAAAGAACGATGATAACACGAATGTATACTACATTATCTCTAAGTTCACAGCTTATAATTCGGATATACATTTTCCATACTCGAACTGACTGAATCCCAGACTGTGTACTTAGCGACATGGTATGGTGTACATGACGTTACATTACGAGTAGTTCGGGTTATAAGGGTTCCGATTACGATTAGTAGGCCTACGTGCGCGGCATAGAATCGTGTGACATCGGTACATAAAAGTGAAAGTAATCACCGTCGTGCTATTAATTTTGAAATGTTCGTATTACTGTTTCAGTTCTGTGTGATGAGAGTTGTGTAAAGAATGGTGGTGAATGCGTCAAACCTGGTATATGTGGAAACTGTCCAATATCTCGACATGGAGATAACTGTGAAATAGAAAGTAGGTGAAGTTATACATGTACATTAATGATACAGACCTACTTGCTTTTAAGTGGTATATCACATGATGTTCAGCCTTCATCTTATTTGGTATTACAGTAAAGTAGTCTTATGTGTCACTTATCTGTTGATATTACTCGGAGACGGATATTTAAGCAGCATAATAACTCCTCACAGTTTACACTTGTACCTCATGGGTGCCCGATGTTTTGTGGAGTGTTGTTTTCCCGGGGTCTGAGTGGGGTGACATTGTATTGTGTATGTGGCGTTCCCTGCGACAACTTATTCTCTCTTCCATCAAATACTTAGTAGTAATATGTTTGTGTTAGTACCATTATCATGAATTGTATTTGGTGAAGTGAATTCATTTATGTCAATCTTCCATTGAACACGTTACTATTGCAGAATGGGTGATTATGTATTTTGAAATGGGACATGCATCTAAACTACATGACTGAGCCATCTAACACACACGATTGAGCTCGGGCTAAGATAATAAGCAGCTGAAATCACAGTATGATAACACAATTGTATATTCAAAAAGTTTGACTCTTGTTTAATTAATTGATACAACCTTGAACTGGTGTTAGCATTTTATTCTCGCAATCTTGAATAGAAGACTTTATGAATAAATATTGTGTGCAAAATTTATAGTCTCAGTTGTGCAATTGTCGTGTATTAATGTAAGGTAGTTAACTGCCGCAGATTACAATATATGACATCAAGTGTTCAAGTGTGACAGAATACAGGTTTAATTCATGTAATGCTGTTAATGGTGTACGAAATACACAGCAAACAGTACATGAAAGACGTAACAAAGGAATAATAGATTAAGATGGCATACGTCTACCGTGACAGCGAACCATAACAGGTTATCTTACAGCAGAAGTATGCCACCATAATAGACAAAACAGAAAGTCACACTGTTGATTGTCATGTTTAACTTGTAGTTGAATTGGTTGATTGACAAAAAATCTACTACAGGATAACCTGCTGAAACAAAATCTGATTATCCATTTCGATGTGCTATGACGAGCACACTGAGGGTTTCCGTTCAATGCCTTTTGTTAAATTTTAAATGAAGAATTCTATCGAAACGTGGTACGCAGGAAGCCCATGTGGTGATTGCGGTTAGTGTCGCTCAGGTGAATATTGCTGTAATAACATGTTTAATATAAATTTGGTTGTTCAACAGTTGTTATATAGGCTCCGAGTACTTTTGACTTGTCAATGTTGCCGAGTTGGTATAGGATAGTTTCATGTTCATAAATCTAGAAAATCGATTAAACAGATGTGTAATATGTTCATAGGCTCTTAGAATGTTCCTTTACAAAAAATTGCTCCCTAATTGCATAGTCTGTCACATGGTGTGTTTTGCGAATACAACGGGCCTTATGAAAAGAAGCATTTAGAAAGCATTTCTATTCGGAAATTGATGGTATGACTTCGTGACCATAATACGTACTCTAAAAGACAGTTTGTGTTTTTTGAAAGGTTTATTACGACACATCACTATGATTCCCAAATGCTAATTAGTCATGTGGTCAAACGTTTATGTTACTGATTTGATTACATCTCACTCAATAAATTATTTGAACACTTATTAAAACTAATTTATAACATTTAGAAAATGTGAGTGAATGTGTATGGAAGCCTATAAACTTAAAAGTCAGGTGTGTTTTTTCTTTCTCTCTCCATCTCGTTCTTTCGCCATACCCTCTCTCTCTCTCTCCATTTCCCGCTCTCTCTTGCTCCTCCCCCTCTCTCTACCACTCTCCCCATCTAACTCTATGTATATCCCAATCTTGAAAAAACTATTCTTTATTATTATTTTCTTTCTTGTTGGTATGTTTACTCTACTTTTGATACACGACCGTTTTTGTAAAATCTTCAAAATAAATTCAGTTTATGGTCACATGGTTATTTTACAAATGTATCAGTATACACTTTCATACATGTGTATTAGGTATAGTTTTAGTCATCGGAGGTTTGTAACAATTATCGAGGTACTCGTCCATATTAGAACACTCTTGATCAAATTCCATTTTATGCAATCCGCGTTTTTTGGTTGATACATGTTCATGTCCTGCTTTATTCTAAATGACTATCTTAACAGTTAATTGTATTGTTTAGCACTTGTGGTGAAATTTGTCAAAACCGAACTTACGCACGCTTACGCATTTCCGCTAAATATACCTAATTTTGAAACAAAAGTAAGATGGTAATAAATATAATAGTTTTATACATACATATGTACTAGGGCTGTGGATTGTCTGGTCAATGGCAATCCGATCCGAATCGCGAATCAGTATAAGCAAATCACAAATCGATCCACGAACCACAATGGAAACAATATGTCTTAAACACTAAATCATCTCTGCAAATGAATTTTACAAATAACTTAAATAAATCTGTATTTTAAATGAAATTCACTTTCAATCAATCCAACCACTCACCGCCATGTGATAGTATTTTGTTTTGCAATATAACTTGTCTGCCAAAACGACAATTTCTTTTGGAAGAACTAAAAAATGCTTAACACTACGATGTAAACAAATGTACGACGAAAACTAGCATAGTAATCGGACATTTTCGCTTACCACCGGTGTTCAGTGCGCACAGGTTTCAGTGCCATGAGTATACGCCATAACACGTAAGTGTGTTTCACAAACAGCTTTTTGGTCACTTTCGACGGAAAAGGCGAAGTATTTCCACACGTTTGACGTGAACTTTGACAGGGGGATTCTTGTTCGCAGACGAAATGACGACGCATGCAAAGTCAACAAAATATAGGCATTGGTTTCTTAATTGAAAAAAGAACAACTTATTTTGTGCGTCAAACGATTATCTATGTTATTTAATTAATGTTCAAATAAATTTTAGTATTTATTGGATCGTAAAATATAATTTAATACGAGATTCCTTTGCTTCGAAACTATGCTTCCACTAGCTCTACATGTGTCACGTTACCTACTTTCGTTTTTGTTGTCAATACATACCAATGTGTTAAATGTTTCTAGAATTATCTATCGATGAAAATGAAATGGTAAACGTGAATTATTTTGTCTTAAAGTATTAAACATGTTTAGATAATATTATTCGCGAATCGACGATCTTATAGTGGACGAATCTGGTACTCGGATTGCTGGCTTAGATCGGCGATTGCTCGGATATTTGGATACTCGTTACAGCCCTAAATTATGTACTACATCATACACACATATGTACTAGATCATAAAGATATATGTACTACATCATACAGACATCATACAGACATATGAACTACACCATACACATATATGAGATGTACTACATCATACACACATATGTACTAGATCATTAAGATATATGTACTACATCAAACAGACATATGTACTACACCATACACATATATGAGATGTACTACACCATACAGATATATGTACTATATCATACACATATATGAGATGTACTGCAACATACAGATATATGTACTACGTCATACAGATATATGTACTACACCATACAGATATATGTACTACAGCATATAGATTGATGTACTACATCATACAGATATATGTACTACAGCATACAGATATCTGTACTACAGCATACAGATATGTGTACTTCACCATACAGATATATGTACTACAGCATACAGACATACGTACTACAGCACATATATATATGTACTACACCATACACATATATGTACTACATCATACAGATATATGTACAACACCATACAGATATATGTACTACACCATACAGATATATGTATTACAGCATACATATATATTTACTACAGCATACAGACGTATGTACTCCATCATACAGATATATGTACTACACCATACATATATATGTACTACACCATACAGATATATGTATTACAGCATACATATATATTTACTACAACATACAGACGTATGTACTCCACCATACAGATATATGTACTACAGCATACTGACGTATGTACCACACCATACAGACGTATGTACTCCACCATACATATATATGTACTACAGCATACAGACGTATGTACCACACCATACAGACGTATGTACTACGTATGTATCACATCATACATGTATATGTATTACACCATACAGATGTATGTACTACAGCATACATATATATGTACTACAGCATATAGATAAAGAAGTACAGCATTGTTTACGGTTTTCAACATTACGCTGGTGCGCATGCAGTTTTGCAGTATTTCACAACATAAAAACACCAAATTGAAGCAGATGTCAATTTGCATTGTTTGCTTGAGTATAACTAGATTGTCTGGTTCTCAGTTTGGAAATAGCTTAGGAAAATCCTCACTGCATTTGAAAATTCCGATAACGGACCCACAGCCTAACATAAATATATCCGGAACAAACATTTTACCTCCACATGTTTTTATAAGCATGAATGAGAGTTATGAAATAGGGCGATTCTTTAAACATCATTCTATTAACGCCGTTCACCTCTTTTTAAAACATTTCTTGTTGAATCGAGGCGCGTAGAGGTTCTGTTTGGAAATTGAAAAACAATGAAACATTCCTTAAATGCAGAGAATGTACAGTGGAAGTATTTTATTATCAGGTTTATACTGACTTTCTTCTGATTAATTAACTAAATAGATTATTAGAATTCGTAATCTTTACTTTAAACTATCAACATTAATATCCTCGACATCCTTACCGATCATATACATGCATTATATTTGTGTAATTGTTGGATATACATGTATTATATTTGGATAGACATGTGTTATATTTGGGTAATTGTTAGATTTACATGTATTATATTTGGATATACATGTATTTGGTATATACATGTATTACATTTGTGTAATTGTTGGATATACATGTATTATATTTGTGTAATTGTTAGATATACATGTATTATATTGGTATAATTGTTGGATATACATGTATTATATTTGTGTAATTGTTGGATATACATGTATTATATTTGGATATGCATGTGTTATATTTGTGTAATTGTTATATTTATATTTATTATATTTGGATATTCATGTATTATATTGGGATATACATGTATTATATTTGCGTAATTGTTGGATTTACATGTATTATATTTGTATATACATGTATTATATTATGATATACATGTATTATATTTGTGTAATTGTTGGATATACATGTATTATATTTGGATATACATGTTTTATATTGGGATATACATGTATTATATTGGGATATACATGTTTTATTTTGGGATTTACATGTTTTATATTTGGATTTACATGTATTATATTTGGATGTACATGTATTATATTGGGATATACATGTATTATATTGGGATATACATGTATTATATTGGGATATACATGTATTATATTGGGATTTACATGTATTATATTGGGATATACATGTTTTATATTTGGATTTACATGTATTATATTTGGATTTACATGTATTATATTTGGATATACATGTATTATATTGGGATTTACATGTATTATATTGGGATATACATGTATTATATTGGGATATACATGTTTTATATTTGGATATACATGTATTATATTGGGCTTTACATGTATTATATTTGTGTAATTGTTGGATATACATGTATTATATTTGTATAATTGTTGGATATACATGTATTATATTTGTGTAATTGTTGGATATACATGTATTATATTTGTGTAATTGTTAGATATACATGTATTATCTAGGGATATACATGTATTATATTGGGATTTACATGTATTATATTTGGATATACATGTTTTATATTTGGATATACATGTCTTATATTTGGATATACATATATTATATTTGTGTAATTGTTGGATATACATGTATTATATTTGTGTAATTGTTGGATATACATGTATTATATTTGTGTAATTGTTAGATATACATGTATTATATTGGTATAATTGTTGGATATACATGTATTATATTTGTGTAATTATTGGATATACTTGTATTATATTTGTATAATTGTTGGATATACATGTATAATATTTGTGTAATTATTGTATATACATGTATTATATTTGTGTAATAGTTAGATATACATGTATTATAGGTGTGTAATTGTTGGATATACATGTATTATATTTGTGTAATTGTTAGATATACATGTATTATATTTGTGTAATTGTTAGATATATATGTATTCTATTTGTGTAATTGTTGGATTTACCTGTAGTTGGTATTATTTTACAGCAAAATGTGATCCTCTATGTCAAAATGGTGGAGTATGCTTTAGAGATGGCGAATGTAAATGTGAACACATGACAACAGGGGCCATATGTGAAACATGTAAGAAGAGTTGGATATAGTTTATGAATACTTAAAAAAATTTAACACCCATCTATCTGAAAATACATGTGTTTGTACATTATGACCATGTTGTATCTGAACAGGTTAATCATTTAATGATGCTAGTATAAACTTATCATGCAGTGCACTATATTATTTGGAAATAACTGGGTACAAGCTGAATTTGTTCTTAGAAGGTTCTTTGAATCATAAAATCATTATGTGACGTTCATACAACGGTAGTTTTACGACCACCAGACACTATCTCCTTACTTCACAAACAGTAGTTGTTTATGAATGTTTTGTAAATGGTCAGTTATCTTACAATTGATTACACATTTGCTGATACTTTCTTTATTGTGTAGGCAATGTCTATTGGTCAATATTTTACAAAGTATGTTTTCATTGGTTGACAACTTCAAAGTTTGTTAACCGGTCTCAAGTAAATAAAACAGAATACATGTGGATCTTATTAATTTCAGTGTCAACATTGGACTTTGATTGTGTTTACACAATTTAAGCAGCTTAATATGTTACGTTCACAAATACAATGTGCACTCTCGTGGTATACGATCTCATTATTAAAAGAACGATGATAACACGAATGTATACTACATTATCTCTAAGTTCACAGCTTATAATTCGGATATACATTTTCCATACTCGAACTGACTGAATCCCAGACTGTGTACTTAGCGACATGGTATGGTGTACATGACGTTACATTACGAGTAGTTCGGGTTATAAGTGTTACGATTACGATTAGTAGGCCTACGTGCGCGGCATAGAATCGTGTGACATCGGTACATAAAAGTGAAAGTAATCACCGTCGTGCTATTAATTTTGAAATGTTCGTATTACTGTTTCAGTTCTGTGTGATGAGAGTTGTGCAAAGAATGGTGGTGAATGTGTCAAACCTGGTATATGTGGAAACTGTCCAATATCTCGACAAGGAGATAACTGTGAAATAGAAAGTAGGTGAAGTTATACATGTACATTAATGATACAGACCTACTTGCTTTTAAGTGGTATATCACATGATGTTCAGCCTTCATCTTATTTGGTATTACAGTAAAGTAGTCTAATGTGTCACTTATAAATCTGTTGATATTACTCGGAGACGGATATTTAAGCAGCATAATAACTCCTCACAGTTTACACTTGTACCTCATGGGTGCCCGATGTTTTGTGGAGTGTTGTTTTCCCGGGGTCTGAGTGGGGTGACATTGTATTGTGTATGTGGCGTTCCCTGCGACAACTTATTCTCTCTTCCATCAAATACTTAGTAGTAATATGTTTGTGTTAGTACCATTATCATGAATTGTATTTGGTGAAGTGAATTCATTTATGTCAATCTTCCATTGAACACGTTACTATTGCAGAATGGGTGATTATGTATTTTGAAATGGGACATGCATCTAAACTACATGACTGAGCCATCTAACACACACGATTGAGCTCGGGCTAAGATAATAAGCAGCTGAAATCACAGTATGATAACACAATTGTATATTCAAAAAGTTTGACTCTTGTTTAATTAATTGATACAACCTTGAACTGGTGTTAGCATTTTATTCTCGCAATCTTGAATAGAAGACTTTATGAATAAATATTGTGTGCAAAATTTATAGTCTCAGTTGTGCAATTGTCGTGTATTAATGTAAGGTAGTTAACTGCCGCAGATTACAATATATGACATCAAGTGTTCAAGTGTGACAGAATACAGGTTTAATTCATGTAATGCTGTTAATGGTGTACGAAATACACAGCAAACAGTACATGAAAGACGTAACAAAGGAATAATAGATTAAGATGGCATACGTCTACCGTGACAGCGAACCATAACAGGTTATCTTACAGCAGAAGTATGCCACCATAATAGACAAAACAGAAAGTCACACTGTTGATTGTCATGTTTAACTTTTTATCGATAACTGAATTGTAGTTGAATTGGTTAATTGACAAAACATCTACTACAGGATAACCTGCTGAAACAAAATCTGATTATCCATTTCGATGTGCTATGACGAGCACACTGAGGGTTTCCGTTCAATGCCTTTTGTTAAATTTCAAATGAAGAATTCTATCGAAACGTGGTACGCAGGAAACCCATGTGGTGATTGCGGTTAGTGTCGCTCGGGTGAATATTGCTGTAATAAGATGTTTAATATAAATTGGGGTGTTCAACAGTTGTTATATAGGCTCCGAGTACTTTTGACTTGTCAATGTTGCCGAGTTGGTATAGGATAGTTTAATGTTCATAAATCTAGAAAATCGATTAAACAGATGTGTAATATGTTCATAGGCTCTTAGAATGTTCCTTTAAAAAATATTGCTCCCTAATTGCATTGTCTGTCACATGGTGTGTTTTGCGAAGACAACGGGACTTATGAAAAGAAGCATTTAGAAAGCATTTCTATTCGGAAATTGATGGTATGCCTTCGTAACCATAATACGTACACTAACAGACTGGTTTGTTACGACACATCACTAAGATTCCCAAATGCTAATTAGTCATGTGGTCAAACGTTTATGTTACTGATTTGATTACATCTCACTCAATAAATTATTTGAACACTTATTAAAACTAATTTATAACATTTAGAAAATGTGAGTGAATGTGTATGGAAGCCTATAAACTTAAAAGTCAGGTGTGTTTTTTCTTTCTCTCTCCATCTCGTTCTTTCGCCATACCCTCTCTCTCTCCCTCCATCTCCCGCTCTCTCTTGCTCCTCCCCCCCCTCTCTCTGCCACTCTCCCCATCTAACTCTATGTATATCCCAATCTTGATAAAACTATTCTTTAATATCATTTTCTTTCTAGTTGGTATGTTTACTCTACTTTTGATACACGACCGTTTTTGTAAAATCTTCAAAATAAATTCAGTTTATGGTCACATGGTTATTTTACAAATGTATCAGTATACACTTTCATACATGTGTATTAGGTATAGTTTTAGTCATCGGAGGTTTGTAACAATTATCGAGGTACTCGTCCATATTAGAACACTCTTGATCAAATTCCATTTTATGCAATCCGCGTTTTTTGGTTGATACATGTTCATGTCATGCTTTATTCTAAATGACTATCTAAACAGTTAATTGTATTGTTTAGCAGTTGTGGTGAAAGTTGTCAAACCCGAACATACGCACGCTTATGCGTTTCCTCTAAATAGACCTAATTTTGAAACAAAAGTAAGATGGTGATAAATATAATAGTTTTATACATACATATGTACTAGGGCTGTGGATTGTCTGGTCAATGGCAATCCGATCCGAATCGCGAATCAGTATAAGCAAATCACAAATCGATCCACGAACCACAATGGAAACAATATGTATTAAACACTAAATCATCTCTGCAAATGAATTTTACAAATAACTTAATTAAATCTGTATTTTAAATGAAATTCACTTCAATCCAACCACACACCGCCATGTGATTGTATTTTGTTTTGCAATATAACTTCTGGAAGAACTACAAAATGCTTAACACTACGATGTAAACAAATGTACGCCGAAAACTAGCATAGTAGTCGGACATTTTCGGTTACCACCGGTGTTCAGTGCGCACAGGTTTCAGTGCCATGAGTATACGCCATAACACGTAACAGCTTTTTGGTCACTTTCGACGGAAAAGGCGAAGTATTTCCACACGTTTGACGTGAACTTTGACAGGGGGATGTGCGCAGACGAAATGACGATGCATACAAAGTCAACAAAATATAGGCATTGGTTTCTAAATTGAAAAAAGAACAACTTATTTTGTGCGTCAAACGATTATCTATATTATTTAATTAATGTTCAAATAAATTTTAGTATTTATTGGATCGTAAAATATTAGTTATTACGAGATTCCTTTGCTTCGAAACTATGCTTCCACTAGCTCTACATTAGTCACGTTACCTACTTTCGTTTTTGTTGTCAATACATACCAATGTGTTAAATGTTTCTAGAATTTTCTATCGATGAAAATGAAATGGTAAACGTGAATTATTTTGTCTTAAAGTATTTAACATGTTTAGATAATATTATTCGCGAATCGACGATCTTATAGTGGACGAATCTGGTACTCGGATTGCTGGCCTTGATCGACGATTGCTCGGATATTCGGATACTCGTCACAGCCCTAAATTATGTACTGCATCATACACACATATGTACTAGGTCATACAGATATATGTACTACATCATACAGACATATGTACTACACCATACACATATATGAGTTGTACTACATCATACACACATATGTACTAGATCATAAAGATATATGTACTACCTCATACAGACATATGTACTACATCATACACACATATGTACTAGATCATAAAGATATATGTACTACATCAAACATTCATATGTACTACGCCATACACATATATGAGATGTACTACACCATACACATATATGTACTATATCATACACATATATGAGATGTACTGCACCATACAGACATATGTACTACATCATACAGATATATGTACTACACCATACAGATATATGTACTACATCATAGAGATATATGTACTACATCATACAGATATATGTACTACAGCATACAGATATTTGTACAGCATACAGATATATGTATTTCACCATACAGATATATGTACTACAGCATACAGACATAGGTACTACAGCACATAGATATATGTACTACACCATACATATATATGTACTACACCATACAGATAAATGAACTACAGCATACAGATATATGTACTACAACATACATATATATGTACTACATCATACAGATATATGAACTACACCATACAGATATATGTATTACAGCATACATATATATGTTTTACACCATACAGGTATAAGTACTACACCATACAGATATATGTACTACAGCATACAGACGTATGTACCACACCATACATATATATGTACTACACCATACAGACGTATATACCATACCATACAGACGTATGTACTACACCATACATATATATGTACTACAGCATACAGACGTATGTACCACACCATACATATATATGTACTACACCATACAGACGTATGTACCACACCATACAGGTATATGTATTACACCATACAGATGTATGTACTACAGCATACATATATATGTACTACAGCATATAGATAAAGTAGTACAGCATTGAGATATATGTATTACAACATACAGCAATATTTACTATAACACGCATACATGTAATATGTTTATATATTGACATTTCGATACACAGCTTATAGACGGGGTTCTCATCCGGTATACCTCGCACAATCAATATGCCGTTATGTTTACGGTTTCAACATTACGCTGGTGCGCATGCAGTTTTGCAGTACATGTATTTAACAACATAAAAACACCAAATTGAAGCAGATGTCAATGTGCATTGTTTGCTTGGGTATAACTAGGTTGTCTGGTTCTCAGTTTGGAAATAGTTAAGGAAAATCCTCACTGCATTTGAAAATTCCGATTACGGACCCACAGCCTAACATAAATATATCCGGAACAAACATTTTACCTCCACATGTTTTTATAAGCATGAATGAGAGTTATGAAATAGGGCGATTCTTTAAACATCATTCTATCGACGCCGTCCACCTTTTTTTAAAACATTTCTTGTAAAATCGAAGCGCGTAGAGGTTCTGTTTGGAAATTGAATAACAATGAAACATTCCTTAAATGCAGAGAAGGTACAGTGGAAGTATTTTATTATCAGGTTTATACTGACCTTTCTTCTGATTAATTAACTAAATAGATTATTAGAATTCGTAATCTTTACTTTAAACTATCAACAATAATATCCTCGACATCCTTACCGATAATATACATGAATTATATTTGTGCAATTGTTGGATATACATGTATTATATTTGTGTTATTGTTGGATATACATGTATTATATTTGGATATAAATGAATTATATATGTGTAATTGTGGATTTACATGTATTACATTTGGATATACATGTATTATGTTGTGATATACATGTATTATATTGGGATATACATGCATTATATTGGGATATACATGTATTATATTGGGATTTACATGCATTATGTTGGGATATACATGTATTATATTGGGATATACATGCATTATGTTGGGATATACATGTATTATATTGGGATTTACATGTATTATATTGGGATATACATGTATTATATTGGGATTTACATGTATTATATTGGGATATACATGTATTATATTGGGATTTACATGCATTATGTTGGGATATACATGTATTATATTGGGATATACATGTATTATATTGGGATATACATGTATTATATTGGAATTTACATGCATTATGTTGGGATATACATGTATTATATTGGGATATACATGTATTATATTGGGATATACATGTATTATATTGGAATTTACATGTATTATATTGGGATATACATGTATTATATTGGGATTTACATGTATTATATTGGGATATACATGTATTATATTGGGATTTACATGCATTATGTTGGGATATACATGTATTATATTAGGATTTACATGTATTATATTGGGATATACATGTATTATATTGGGATTTACATGCATTATCTTGGGATATACATGTATTATATTTGGATATACATGTATTATATTGGGATATACATGTATTATATATTGGGATTTACATGTATTATATTGAGATATACATGTATTATATTTGGATATACATGTTTTATATTGGGATTTGCATGTATTATATTGGGATTTACATGTATTATATTTGGATATACATGTATTACGTTTGGATATACATGTATTATATTGGGATATACATGTATTATATTGGCATTTACATGTATTATATTGGGATATACATGTATTATATTTGGATATACATGTACTACATTTGGATATACATGTATTATATTGGGATAGACATGTATTATATTTGGATATACATGTATTATATTTGGATATACATTTATTACATTTGGATATACATGTATTATATTGGGATAGACATGTATTATATTTGGATATACATGTATTATATTGGGATATACATGTATTATATTGGGATATACATGTAATATATTGGGATATACATGTATTATTTTGGGATATACATGTATTACATTTGGATATACATGTATTATATTTAGATATACAGGTATTACATTTGGATATACATGTATTATATTGGGATATACATGTATTACATTTGGATATACATGTATTATATTGGGATATACATGTATCATATTTGGATATACATGTATTATATTTGGATATACATGTATTATATTTGGATATACATGTATTATATTGGTAAAATTGTTGGATATACATGTATTATATTTGTATAATTGTTGGATATACATGTATTATATTTGTGTAATTGTTAGATATACATGTATTATATTTGTGTAATTGTTGGATATACATATATTATATTTTTGAAAAATCGTTAGATATACATGTAATATATTTGTGTAATTGTTAGATATTCATGTATTAAATTTGTGTAATTGTTAGATATACATGTATTCTATTTGTGTAATTGCTGGATTTACTTGTATTTGGTATTATTTTACAGCAAAATGTGATCCTCCATGTCAAAATGGTGGAGTATGCTTCAGAGATGGCGAATGTAAATGTGAACACATGACAACAGGGGTCATATGTGAAACATGTGAGAAGAGTTGGATATATTTTATGAATACTTTAAAAAATTAACACCCATCTATCTGTAAATACATGTGTTTGTACATTATGACCATGTTGTATCTGAACAGGTTAATCATTTAATGATGCTAGTATAAAATTATCATGCAGTGCACTATATTATTTGGAAATAACTGGCTACACACTGAATTTGTTCTTAGACGGTTCTTTGAATCATAAAATCATTATGTGACGTTCATACAACGGTATTTTTACGACCACCAGACAATATCTCCTTATTACTTCACAAACAGTAGTTGTTTGTGAATGTTTTGTAATTGGTCAGTTATCTTACAATTGATTACAAATTTGCTGATACTTTTTTATTATGTAGGCAATGTCTAATGGTCAATATTTTACAAAGTATGTTTTCATTGGTTGACAACTTCAAAGTTTGTTAACCAGTCTCAAGTAAATAAAACAGAATACATTGTGTATCTTATTAATTTCAGTGTCAATAATGGACTTTGATTGTGTTTACACAATTTCAGCAGCTTAATATGTTACGTTCACAAATACAATGTGCACTCTCGTGGTATACGATCTCATTATTAAAAGAACGATGATAACACGAATGTATACTACATTATCTCTAAGTTCACAGCTTATAATTCGGATATACATTTTCCATACTCGAACTGACTGAATCCCAGACTGTGTACTTAGCGACATGGTATGGTGTACATGACGTTACATTACGAGTAGTTTGGGTTATAAGGGTTACGATTACGATTAGTAGGCCTACGTGCGCGGCATAGAATCGTGTGACATCGGTACATAAAAGTGAAAGTAATCACCGTCGTGCTATTAATTTTGAAATGTTCGTATTACTGTTTCAGTTCTGTGTGATGAGAGTTGTGCAAAGAATGGTGGTGAATGTGTCAAACCTGGTATATGTGGAAACTGTCCAATATCTCGACAAGGAGATAACTGTGAAATAGAAAGTAGGTGAAGTTATACATGTCCATTAATGATACAGACCTACTTGCTTTTAAGTGGTATATCACATGATGTTCAGCCTTCATCTTATTTGGTATTACAGTAAAGTAGTCTAATGTGTCACTTATAAATCTGTTGATATTACTCGGAGACGGATATTTAAGCAGCATAATAACTCCTCACAGTTTACACTTGTACCTCATGGGTGCCTGATGTTTTGTAGAGTGTTGTTTTCCCGGGGGACTGATTGGGGTGGCATTGTATTGTGTATGTGGCGTTCCCTGCGACAACTTATTCTCTCTTCCATCAAATGCTTAGTAGTAATATGTTTGTGTTAGTACCATTATCATGAATTGTATTTAATTCATGTAATGCTGTTAAAGGTGTACGGAATACACAGCAAACAGTACATGAAAGACGTAACACAGGAATAATAGATTAAGGGCGAATTTGTTTTGCAAAACCTGGTTCAGGTTTGAGGTTTCAGTTTTGTTGTAGTTTGGTAGAAAAACTTAAACCAGTTTAGAGTAAGATTGGTCTGCAAACAAACAGATGGTTTAGTCGATGTAAAATGGCCCACGTGATTTTGATTGTGCGAGATTGCAGACAGATTGTTGCGTGATAAGAAAATCAAAGTTAAGAACTTTAAAACGTCTGTTTTGCAACGTAACATAGTGGACAATTTTAAAGCCAGGTTCCCATAAAGCAAAGAAACATTTATTTTTAAATATTGCCCCACATATGAGTGGCACGGTCACCCGCCATAAAATCAGTCCACCATTTTGTTTAACTAGTATACGATTATTCGGATAAATCAAACCAGACAAACCACACTTGGAGGTGGTTCGGTCAGTTTGATAACCAGTTTAAGTTTTGTTATTAACAAATACAGAAACTTGTTTTAGTTTGAAACCAGTTAGTTAAAACAAATGAAAGGTTTGACAAACCAGTTTTGGATTCAAACCGGTTTGGTACAAACAAATTCGCCCGAAGATGGCATACGTCTACCGTGACAGCGAACCATAACAGGTTATCTTACAGCAGAAATATGCCACCATTATAGACAAAACAGAAAGTCACACTGTTGATCCCTTTTTTTTCGATAAATGAATTGTACTTGAATTGGTTAATTGACAAATCTACTACAGGTTAACCGGCTGAAACAAAATCTGATTATCCATTTCGATGTGCTATGACGAGCACACTGAGGGTTTCCGTTCAATGCCTTTTGTTAAATTTTAAATGAAGAATGTTATCGAACGTGGTACGCAGGAAGCCCATGTGGTGATTGCGGTTAGTGTCGCTCGGGTGAATATTGCTGTAATAACATGTTTAATATAAATTGGGGTGTTCAACAGTTGTTATATAGGCTCCGAGTACTTTTGACTTGTCAATGTTACCGAGTTGGTATAGGATAGTTTCATGTTCATAAATCTAGAAAATCGATTAAACAGATGTGTAATATGTTCATAGGCTCTTAGAATGTTCCTTTACAAAAAATTGCTCCCTAATTGCATGGTCTGTCACATGGTGTGTTTTGCGAAGACAACGGGACTTATGAAAAGTAAGATGGTGATAAATATAATAGTTTTATACATACATATGTACTAGGGCTGTGGATTGTCTGGCCAATGGCAATCCGATCCGAATCGCGAATCAATATAAGCAAATCACAAATCGATCCACGAACCACAATGGAAACAATATGTATTAAACTTTAAATAACTTAATTAAATCTGTATTTTAAATGAAATTCACTTTCAATCAATCCAACCACTCACCGCCATGTGATTGTATTTTGTTTTGCAATATAACTTGTCTGCAAAAACGACAATTTCTTCTGGAAGAACTGAACAATGCTTAACACTACGATGTAAACAAATGTACGACGAAAATTAGCATAGTAATCGGACATTTTCGGTTACCACCGGTGCTCAGTGCGCACAGGTTTCAGTGCCATGAGTATACGCCATAACACGTAAGTGTGTTTTACAAACAGCTTTTTGGTCACTTTCGACGGAAAAGGCGAAGTATTTCCACACGTTTGACGTGAACTTTGACAGGGGGATTCTTGTTCGCAGTCGAAATGACGATGCATGCAAAGTCAACAAAATATAGGCATTGGTTTCTAAATTGAAAAAAGAACAACTTATTTTGTGCGTCAAACGCTTATCGATGTTATTAAATTAATGTTCAAATCAATTTTAGTATTTATTGGATCGTAAAATATAAGTTATTACGAGATTCCTTTGCTTCGAAACTGTGCTTCCACTAGCTCTACATGTGTCACGTTACATACTTTCGGTCTTGTTGTCAATACATACCAATGTGTTAAATGTTTCTAGAATTATTTATCGATGAAAATGAAATGGTAAACGTGAATTATTTTGTCTTAAAGTATTTAACATGTTTAGCTAATATTATTCGCGAATAGACGATCTTATAGTGGACGAATCTGGTACTCGGATTGCTGGCCTTGAACCGCGATTGCTCGGATATTCGGATACTCCGATACTCGTTACAGCCCTAGTTACGATTTTTTAACGCTTCTGACCAATATTCATGCTTGTATCCTATTTTAATGCTTGTGTCCTATTATAATGCCTGTGTCATATTTTAATGCCTGTGTCCTATTATAATGCTTGTGTGCTATGTTAATGATTGTGTCCTATGTTAATGCTTGTGTCCTATTGTAATGCCTGTGTCCTATTATAATGCCTGTGGCCTATTATAATGCTTGTGTCCTATGTTAATGCTTGTGTCCTATTTAATGCTTGTGTCATATTATAATTGATGTGTAATATTATAATGCCCGTGTAATATTATAATGCTATGTCCTATGTTAATGCTTGTGTCCTATTATAATGCCTGTGTCCTATTATAATGCCTGTGTCCTATTATAATGCTTGTGTCCTATGTAAATGCTTGTGTACTATTTAATGCTTTTGTCATATTATAATGGATGTGTAATATTATAATGCCCGTGTCCTTTTATAATGCTATGTCCTATGTCAATGCTTGTTTCCAATTTACTGCTTGAGTCCTATTTTAATGTCTGTGTCCTATTATAATGCTTGTGTCCTATCTTAATGCCTTATTTCTTTCCTTGTTACCAATTTAGTGCTTGTAATCAATTTTAATGCTTGTTACCAATTTAGTGATTGTGATCAATTTTATTGCTTGTTACCAATTTAGTGCTTGTGACCAATTTTAATGCTTGTTACCAATTTAGTGCTTGTGATCAATTTTTTTCCTTGTTACCAACTTAGTGCTTGTGAGCAATTTAATGCTTGTTACCAATTTAGTGCTTGTGAGCAAGTTTAGTGCTTGTTACCAATTTAGTGCTTGTTACCAATTTAGTGCTTGTGACCAATTTAATGCTTGTTACCAATTAAGTGCTTGTAATCAATTTATTTCCTTGTTACCAATTTAATGCTTGTTATCAATTTCTTTCCTTGTTACCAATTTACTGCTTGTGACCAATTTTAATGCTTGTTACCAATTTAGTGCTTTTGACCAATTTCAATGCTTATACCAATTTAGTGCTTGTGACCAATTTTAATGCTTGTTACCAATTAAGTGCATGTAATCAATTTGTTTCATTGTCACCAATTTAGTGCTTGTGATCAATTTTAATGCTTGTTACCAATTTAATGATTGTGACCAATTTTAATGCTTGTTACCAATTAAGTGCATGTAATCAATTTGTTTCATTGTCACCAATTTAGTGCTTGTAATCAATTTTAATGCTTGTTACCAATTTAATGCTTGTTACCAATTAAGTGCTTGTAATCAATTTATTTCCTTGTTACCAATTTAATGCTTGTTATCAATTTCTTTCCTTGTTACCAATTTAGTGCTTGTGACCAATTTTAATGCTTGTTACCAATTTAGTGCTTGTGACAAATTTCAATGCTTATACCAATTTAGTGCTTGTGACCAATTTCAATGTATACCAATTTTGTGCTTGTGACCAATTTTAATGCTTGTTACCAATTAAGTGCATGTAATCAATTTGTTTCATTGTCACCAATTTAGTGCTTGTAATCAATTTTAATGCTTGTTACCAATTTAATGATTGTGACCAATTTTAATGCTTGTTACCAATTAAGTGCATGTAATCAATTTGTTTCATTGTCACCAATTTAGTGCTTGTAATCAATTTTAATGCTTGTTACCAATTTAATGATTGTGACCAATTTTAATGCTTGTATACCAAT
Source organism: Mactromeris polynyma (assembly GCA_032209605.1). Lineage (NCBI taxonomy): Eukaryota > Metazoa > Mollusca > Bivalvia > Venerida > Mactridae > Mactromeris > Mactromeris polynyma. Next base: position 1,279,281 of record JASFXZ010000019.1, on the reverse strand, counting down.
TAAGTGCTTGTGATCAATCTAAATGCTTGTTACCAATTTAATGCTTGTAATCAATTTCTGTCCTTGTTACCAATTTAGTGCTTGTAATCAATTTTAATGCGTGTTACCAATTTAGTGATTGTGATCAATTTTAATGCTTGTTAACAATTTAGTGCTTGTGACCAACCTTTGTCACTTTACTTCAAATGTGCAGAGAAAGCAGTCCATTTCAGTGCAATATCCGCTTATTTCTAGAGACGAATAATTGATTACATTTTGATGTAAACACTTGCAATAAACTTGATGAACATTATACAAGAATTGTGCTAGTTTGCCATTTATTTTGAGTAAATATACTGTATATCTCACCAAATAAAATATATATTTAGTTGCATGTTGCCTCACTGTGAGTATATCTAGTTGAAGACGAAGATCATTATCATACGGAACAATGAATGTGTGTATACTTTTAGTAGCGTTTATAAGCTTGGTGTCTGCAGGTGATGGTTGTTTACGCTAATATCACAATACTTTTCATAACTGCGTAGTTTATACAGTTTGACCACGATTATAGATATTTTTCCTTTTATCGTTTTTCATAATTTGACATTATAAAACGTTTAATACACAGTGATAGAAAACCAACATTTTACTTGAATGAATTAAGCGAATACGGCTTAACATCTAAAAGTTAAAGAGACCATAAGTGAAACTCGCACAGAAATAAATCAGATGTAATGCAGTATAATGTAAATTCTTAGACTTGAAGTGCTTACGTATAATTGCTAGATAAAATAGCGTTCGTAAGATTCGAAATGTTCGTAAGAATTTTCTTACGAAAATACTTACGACCGTTTTATCAAGGCATTCTTACGAAAATACTTACGACCGTTTTATAAACGCGTTCGTACGTATGGCAACGATTTTACGAATAAGAATATTCGTACGCAAACGCTCTTCAATTGGAGGTAGAAAACAACGTAGTTCGCGCCATCTGTCATCTGTTGTCATACACGTTTGCATAGAATTATCATGACTGACGCAGCGGAAACAAAAACAAACTGCAGACAAACAAACTGGTCGGAGGAGGAGAAGCAGGCGTTAGTGGAATGTTGTTATGAAAAGCAGCTGTCTGAAATGAATGGCATGTTTTAGGTGGCTGTAACTGCACAGTAAGTAGTTTTAATTTGTTAAATTATTCATATAGCCAAAGACCTAAATACCGTGTTTAGGTCTTTGATATAGCAGACGTTTATCATTTACAAGTAAGACAGACTACCAGCCTATTAATGAACTTGTAGATACACAGATTTGTGCTAAGGTAAACAAATGCCTAACCACTGCGAGTCATAGGTCCCAGTTATATTATTGAATCCAGAGCTACTGGTCCCAAGGGGATCGTCGTGATGATTGCTTCTACTTTGCAATATGTAAATCTATATACAATTGTTATGACGGTTATGCCAGTAAATAATCACAAATGAACTTTTATTAAGCCTAAAGTAGATCAATATGAATGTGGTGTTCGAACCCTCTACCCCAGAAATTCTACTATAGCACTCTACCAAATGAACTAACTGGGCGTCTGATTAACTTGTTTTCATTTGTAAAATAAATGCATACTTCTTATACATTTCAGCCGCTACATGTTCCAACACCAACAATGCACAGGCGGGCAAAAGGAAGTGTAAATGTATGTTGGGTTTACTGCTGTCCTATAGTTATTTTTATTAATTTTTAGTAATTATCCACAATTTTCAGTCCATTTAGGTAAATAAAAGGTTCATATTGGTATAAGGATTAAAAAACTAGAACAAAATTTGTTGACAGAACAAAGTTATATTTGTAGCTTTATCTGCATATTTGTCTCACAATAAATTTCCTGTATTTCAGGTGACTGTCTATCAGAACTGATATAATTGAAAAAAGAGAAATTGTCTCTTTTCAGAGAATTGGTTCAACTTAAAAGGGAATCTGTTGAATTTAAATAACTGAAATTTGCCACATTGAACCCCTTCAGTTCTAAATGATTTATTTATTATTGTTATATATATTTTGTTATTGTTATTTTCTTATTGTTTATGCAGCAATAAATTCAAATGTGTATTTGAGTTGTGGTGTTTGTACATTTTTAAAAAAACAACACTGATGATAATATAAACAAAAGCAAAGTAAAATAATGTATGTGCTTTGAAGTAAGGACATAAATACAATTCAACACTAATTTATGGTTAACATGTGTGTATCTTAGACTGCAAATAGAATGCACTGAAACAAATATCTATTCATGAATGTTTAATGTCTGCCAATGAATAAGACACTATAATGACATGCATACACCACTCTTATGCAAACATCTATAAAACAAGAGACCAATGAGGGCATGTGCTCTACTGGCTGACTGAATTCGTTCACTTTTTGTCTTTAAGTTATAAGAAGGCAATTATGGAGGCTATATTGATTACAGAAATATTGCCAAATTCAAGGGCCATAATGCAGTCATGAATGCACGTATCTGTCTTTTCAAAAAGAACCAAGATCTCATGGATATCAAACGACTGTCCAAGTTTGGTGAAGATCAAATAAAGAAAAGAAGCTATTCACAAGCTCATGCATGGCAATTTTGTCATTTTCAAGATACCATAATCTAGTCAAGCACGAGTGGATCTGGCTGATTTTCGAAAGGAACCGAGCTTTGATGGATATATACCTACTGTATAAGTTTGGTAAACATCGGATAATATAGAAGGTGCTATTCTGTTCACAAGCTGTATTATAGAAAAAAATGACAATTTTAAGGGCCATAATCCAGTCATGCATGGGCAGTTCTTGCTAGATATCGAAAGGAACAGAGCTCTTATGGATATCTAACTACTGTATAAATTTGATTGAAATACAATCAAACTAACGTCTTTATCATGTTCACAAGCAATTGTTTACGGACGTACGGACGGGCGTACGGACGACAGACACCGCACCATCGCATAAGCTCTTCTGTTCTTTTGTCAGTAAGGCTAAAATTATTAAAATTGTTAATTGCATGACACTTAAATAAAGAAATATAGAATGGTTCTCTTTAGCATCTGATCAAATTTGTCTCTTAGCCTATATTTACGAATGTTACGCATGCCTATGACCATTCGTAGCATTTTGGCTTAAACTTACGAATTTGTAGCGTCTGCATACGTAAGAAAATATTGATAAAACGCTCTTGCGATAGTAAGAACGTCGTAAGAAAATCTTACGAATTCGTAGCGTCTGCACGCGTACGAAAATATTGATAAAACGCTCTTGCGATCGTAAGAATGTCGTAAGTAAATCTTAAGAAAATTTCGTGCGTAAGAACGTTGATAAAACGGGCCCTGTTTGTATAGTATTGCGACAAATATTTGCACACATTTTTTTTTATACGTACATTTTTAAACTTAATTGATTTATGGAAATTCAAAAACAATGTAGAGCTGCTAGATTGACTGCGCGAGCAGGTGTATGAACTTTCACAACTAAATAAACGTATATATAGCAATATATTGTGGTGTCTAGTATTAGTGTCTGGAACTAACAGAATGTGTTAAAGCTAGTACTAAGCCAACTTTTTTAAATTATAGTGTACTGATGTGTCTAATGTATTAGGTTGATATTAGTGTTTCATGTTGTGCTGTCAATTGTTTGGTGTGCTCCATCCATTAAACTTGATTAAGGTTAACTACACTTTGGACGAAGTACGGGGCGAATTTTTATATCCATCACAGAGCACTTAACACCAGCTGTAGTAGTATTGAAATAAAGTCATGTTTTGATGAACACGGAAAATCGGTCAATGGCGCTACCGGGATTCGAACCCGGGTCAACGGATTGCCGGTCCGTTATGCTAACCACTACACCACAGCGACCTTATGTAACACAATAATATTGCAGCGCTAGTTTTTCTATTGATGGTAGTTTATAATCTTTCTTATCTAATATACACTTGTTATTGTTTGCGGAAGCAAAGCTAATTATTTTCGGAATGCATTAACTAATGTATGAGGTAGATGGTAGCAATTGCATCTCTGCTAGATCTATTGACGTTAAATTATAGTCTTGACGTAAATTTGTAATCTTTATTATATAATACTTATCTAATACACACTTGTTATTGTTTGCAAAAGCAAAGCTAATTATTTTCAGAATGCATTAATTACTTTGCTTACCAACGTTTGATACTTGTTACGTTAACACCTGCATAATAATGCTTTGACTAATCAATTAACTTTTGCCTTAAGTATGTTGATGGTCATTTTATAGTGGTCAGTCAATGTGGAATATCCATTAGGAATCAGATACAATGGATGTTAATGACTTATGTTTGCCATATTGACGTTATAATAGAATGGTATATTAATTAAAACTAACTTAATTACATGATTAGGCGTATGTAATGGATTTTACACCTGTGGGAGACAATTTCTAATTGTTATTTTGATTGACTTGTTTTGAAGTTTATTGTACATATTGAATAGTAGTATATAAACATGTTATTGCGATGCATTTCTAGGGAAATGTATAAATATCCAGCGAAAAACTTAGAGAAAAAAATTATTTTTAGTTTAGGGAGTTCGATGTTTATTTTGAGATTGGGTTGTAAAATGGGTTATTTTAATTTGACGGGATTTTAGAGCTAATAAGTAGTTACGAATTGAACATGGGACTTTGGCGTATTTATACTTTGATTTATTTATCATTTGGGTTGATCGTTTAGACTTGTAAAATAAATGTGTGTGGAACCAACGAGCTGTCTCCGTTGTCTATGAAACAAGCATGATGCGTGTGGTGTTACACTAACGTCATTTTCGTGTACATTTAACTTATATAAAGTTGATTAAGGTTAACTACACTTTGGACGAAGTACGGGGCGAATTTTTACATTCGCCTCCCAGCAATTAACATCAGCTGTAGTAATATTAAAATAAAGTCATGTTTTGATGAACACAAAAAATCGGTCAAAGGCGCTACCAGGATTCGAACACGGGTCTACGGATTACCGGTCCGTTATGCTTACTACTACACCACAGCGACCTAACGCCATTTTCGTGTAAATTTAACTTATTTAAAGTTGATTAAGGTTAACTACACTTTGGACGAATTTATACATCCGCCACACAGCATTTAACACCAGCTGTAGTAATATTTAATTAATTCATGTTTTGATGAACAAGTACAAGTTTGAATGCTGGTTATGTAATAAAAACGTTTTGTCGGTTCTGATTTGCAATTGTTCTTATTAAATACTTTTTAACCTACGTAAGAACAAAACTTGACGAAGCCCACGAACAAAACGTTCGGATGAGCCAGATACATCGTAATTTTTCGTTGTAGACATACATACAAGTCAGGGATATGGCGGCAAGGTAAAGTACCAGAGAACGACAACCGGTCAAGTTAGCATTAGCGACGTGAGCCCAGATGGAAAATATATTACTCTTGAAAATGTGTCAATTGGGAAAAACCGAGAAGTACGCAGCTCAAAGGCCATGTCTTTTTTTAAAAATAAGACAAATTGAATATTATTTATTTTGGATACAAAATACGCCAGTCTTTATACACTGAACATGCTTCCCGGAGAATCTAACTTTTAGTTTAAAAGGACTTTGGTATTCACGACTATTGACCAATTATTCCAAATTTAGAATATATTTCTTCAATACAATGAATAGCAATTGGTTCCCCAAGTATCGACCGCACGCTGCATTTTTTAGCCCTTTCATTGCAATTTTCCATTTTATCGCTCTTTGGCAAAATCGTTATCACGTTATAGTTATGATACCTAACAATAAACTAAAATGTGACCATTATATTGTTTTATTGTTTTAGGTTGTAAATTTAGACGGTTGGAAGTTGAGGTCTACAGATGGAACGCGAAAGTGTATTTATTACTTTAGAAACTTCAAATTGAAACCTGGAAAGTCTGTCAAGGTACAAATTGATTTAAAACTTAAAACTATCACGTTCAATTGACATAAAATGGTTCATATTTCTTCAAACATGCTTTATTCAAAAATCCAACTTTATATGAGCAAAATGTTTCTCTCGCTTTTTCAAACACCTTTGGTATGTACGTTGTTTTCTTGCTCATCATATAAACTGTTCACCCATTGAAATGCGTTCTTCTTTTAATTTTATAAATACAAATACATGTACTACTTGTTCTAATTCATATGATCCGTTTCAAAACTGTGAGAAAACGGTATGGTTCGGTCTGCGTGTGTCAACAATAACACGTTTTGAAAGGCTAGAGATCAGATTGGACTGTTTGAAAGAAATTTAATCCAACTTCATAAACATGCCAATAAGCTATATTCAGAATTGTTTTACCACTATTCCAATAATTGTACAAATACTTAATTTAATATAGTCTTTTTGGTATGATTTAAAAAGTCTATGGCATATTCGAACTGTTTTTTTTTATATTTTATCAATTGTAAATACTTGTTTATTATGCTTAAATCACAGATTCGTGCTCGTGCAAATGCGTCTGAAGCTGGATTGAATGATCTGGTATATAGGGATGAAGACACCTGGATAGTAGGTTCACAAGTCACAACAACCCTGTTAAATGACAAGGATGAGGTAGATATTGCTATGTATAAACTTATTAAGACGGATTAGTTTGGTTGTTCCAAAGCGTGGTCTTCTTCATTGCAAGTTGTAGCTATAACTACGCGAATTGCAAATTGTTAAACAGATACATGTAGAATATAAACAATAAAGTCAAACAAACTTAAAATGACCGACTTTATATAATAGCAAACACTGTTTTTGCCTATACAATGACAGTCTGATAAAATGTATCGAACGAGGAGAGAACCTAACGGGACATGCCAAAATGACAAGGATGCAACTAACAAACGCAAACGCGCTCACTCTTGCTCTTCATATACATATTTCCGTGGGATTAACATGTAGCTCTCGCAATGGTAGGTAGCCTGGTTTTTAAAGTATGCATATTGTGTAATTGGACATTTTACTCTTTCAGGAAATGGCTACCCACATAAAGAATATCGTTTAAAGCGAGGAAGTGTAGACAACTATGACAGCTAACTTCGACCAAATACTAAGATTTTACCCTCGCTTGATTCCAAACTTTACATTATAAGAATGCTTGTTTCTTCTGGACTTGATTTGAATGCTCTACATCCAAAATGTGCACGCAGTTTAAAAAATGGATTACTGATGTGCGTAAGAACTAACAATCATCATCAGATCTTAGTATCAACACAATATGAACCATACCTGTTCCAATTGTGTGTTAGTCATTAAAATATCAATACACTATAGTATATTTTGAATTTATCTAAACAATTATATGCCCTCATATATATACTACTATTTAGTAGAGTTTATTCCTTAGTTTTTTGCTTTGCCTAGTCATGTTTATAAGCCTCACCTTTTTTAATATATTCGCTTCCAATATTTTCAATAAGTTTTTTCTTGCAAAACTTTAGAAGTTGTACAGACTTTGAAAATCTTCGCAAAACTCCGGTTTATTCTGATGCTTACGTATATAACTTTTTGTTCTGTATATAACTTTATAAATTTAATGTATCATATCAAATGTCGAAATATTTGTCTTTAAAACGTTTCTGGTGTGACATACTTCATTATTTTCTTATTGTCTTCGGTTACTGCTCGTATTGCAACAAGCTACTGGACACGTTACTCCTTATAACCGTTGTTCTAATTCTTACGGTAATAAAATGCTTAAAATGTTATTATATAGTGCTGTGTTTCCTCATGTTCTTCCTCCTTGTGTGGTGTACCCTTCAAGTGTAGAATTGGATGATAACCAAGTGATGTATAGATATTACAAACGGAAATACGAATAACGCCCACGCAACGAGATTAAAAGATATTAAAGCTGATTTCAGACATAGTTACTACAGACTGTTGTTAAAATTTAAAAAAAAATTCAACTGTAATAACATGATCAGTCTCAAAATCTAGTCATCACAAAAGAATATTAAAATACTCCTTCCAACATAATAATTATATATACGATATAAAGGACGAAACCCAAAGCAGAATAGTGATGTTTAAAACTGGCTGAATATTTTACATTTAAAGGCCAACATAAACACGTTCCACTATTACGTAGTAGGAAAATTGAATCCGCATCTAAATCAATGCATGAGCGGTACAGTGGCCGATTCCTTATCCGAAGGTCGTGAGTTTGAATCCAACCATGGCAAACATCACAATCCCTGAAATAGGCGCGAGTGGTCGTTACTAACCCAAGAAGAAGGTATCGATAGTGATTAACTTAAGTTGTAAACAAACCGATTTACAACAAATAAATTTCACCTAAAAATGCGTTCTGATATCCTCAGTATCAGTATCGGCAATAGGTGCTGCAAAAAACAATTAATTTGATACGTCCTTTTATCATACCCATATCCATAAAAGATATATACAGTCGTTACATGAAACGTCACGCACATAAGACAATGCCTCCCCACACAGACCCCAGGGAAACAACAGTCTACAAAGCATTAGGGACTAATGAGGTGCAAGGGCAAACATGTATAGAAATAGGGAGGCAACAAGGGAGGAAAGGATTGAATGGATGGAATACAGAAATGCATGTACTCGTATTAGAATGTGTTTACAATGTTATTAATAACATTTGAAGTTTGGTATTTATAAGTAACCGCATAATGAAGAAGAAAACGCAGAAGAAATTTACTTCAAATTTCAATAGGATAGACAAAAACACACGATATAGTTATCGTGAAAATGGGCAACAAGTTTAATTTGTGTGTAGCATTCCCTACTTCTTTATTCATTTTTCCTAAAAGGTAAAACAACACAATGAATATGATGCACGATAATGTTGTGCTGTATTTTTGTACATGTTCCTGGGATTCCTGTTCTTCAGTATGGAGCTGACAACATAAGTTTATCAGCGCTGCTATGGGATTTACAACCTCTTCTGTAAGTGACGTCATTACAGGAAAACGCATGTGATGTTACTATTTGCAAGCAGGAAACAACATTTACTCCATATGATCACTTAGTTTTCATATTGCCATATGGGACACATATTGCTTACTGTCAGTACATAGTGACGTCACATGTGACGTTTTCTGAAAATGACTTCACTTAAAGAAGTGGTTAGAAATAATGCACATATTATCTTCATTGAGACCATATGCTTATACACATATTTTTCATTTGATTACAAGTCTATATCAGATTGCTTAAAATTGATCAGTTAAAAGCAAATAAATCATAAAATTATTTTATTAGAATATACTTTAAAACATAGTGTTATATAGTTATGAAACCATCTTAAGTGTTATAAAGCTAAAGATAACCATTACTGCAATGAAAGTAAAACATGTATGATCATGGTTTTACTGCAAACATGTGTTATACATAATATATATGTCATAGGCATAATGTGTTTATCTGTATTTTCAAGATACAAGATGACACCAAGACATTATAGCTAGTTCATTTTTGATTATTGTATTCGTTTCTTCTGCCAATGTAACCAAATATTTCCAGACGCCATTATCAAACCTCCCGCCACAATGCCTAAAGAACCAAAATAAAACGCCATATTGTAAGTGCCAAGGAAGTCTTTGAACAAACCTGAAATCAAAAACGTGAAACGTATTATAAACGTATACGGTATCAGAAGTACTATATTCATAGCAAAATTATTGGAAGCAAATTTTGGAGGCTATATTTATAGATAATGGTAATGTGTTATTCAGAAATCAAGCCATTATGCCCATGATTCACAATTATACATTCCAGTTATACAGGCAACAATAAAGTGTCTACCATAAATATATACATCAGCAATAAAAGAGCTTATTTAAATGGTATCAGGACATTTCGGACCACGGACATTTCGGACCAGACACTTCGGACCAGATTTATGGACACTTCGGACCAGATTTATTGACACTTCGGACCAGATTTAGGGATACCTCGGACCATCTATATGGACACTTCGGACCAGATTTATAACTTTAGTTAAGACTATGTTTCAACATTATTCATGTTTTAATAAATACTTGTAAGTAAATACTTGCTATATCAGTGATATGTAGTTGTTATCTTTGTGTATTTTAGCACATATTTATGGACACTTCGGACCAGATTTAGGGACACTTCGGACCAGATTTAGGAACACTTCGGACCATGATTTATAACTTTAGTTAAGACTTTGGAGTAATTACGGGCTATCTTTAGGGACACTTCGGACCAGATTTAGGGACACTTCGGACCAGATTTAGGAACACTTCGGACCATGATTTATAATTTTAGTTAAGACTTCGGAGTCATTACGGGCTATCTTTAGGGACACTTCGGACCATGATTTATAATTTTAGTTAAGACTTTGGAGTCATTACCGGCTATCTTTAGGGACACTTCGGACCATGATTTATAATCTTAGTTAAGACTTTGGAGTCATTACGGGATATCTTTAGGGACAATTCGGACCATGATTTATAATTCTTGTACACAATTTCTTTCAACATTATTCATATTTTAATAAAAACTGGCAACTAAATACTTACATAAATATCTTAATGGCAAATTTATTACTGTAGAGCTTTCCGATATTATACAATTATGTATGATACATGTACTACGACATTTTTTTATGATTTTTGTTGATTACTGTGTAAAATAAACTATTTCTATTAATATTTGTGTGATTTTTGTTGATTTATAAGTGTACGTGTCATTGGTTACTATGTAAAATAAACTATTTCTATTAACATTTGTGTTTTCTTCTTACGTGCGTGACGAAAAGTCATATATATAAGGTTATGGATTTTCACAAAAAATTGTCAATTAATTAGTCAACAATCATGGTCCGAAGTGTCCTTATAGATGGTCCGAAGTGTCCATAAATATGTGCTAAAACACAAATATTACAACTACATATAACTGATATAGTAAGTGATTTACTTACAAGTATTTATTAAAACATGAATAAAGTTGAAACAAAGTCTTAACTAAAATAATAAATCTGGTCCGAAGTGTCCCTAAATCTGGTCCGAAGTGATCATAAATATGTGCTAAAATACGCAAAGATTACAACTACATATCACTGATATAGCAAGTATTTACTTACAAGTATTTATTAAAACATGAATAAAGTTGAAACAAAGTCTTAACTAAAATAATAAATCTGGTCCGAAGTGTCTCTAAATCTGGTCCGAAGTGATCATAAATATGTGCTAAAATACGCAAAGATTACAACTACATATCACTGATATAGCAAGTATTTACTTACAAGTATTTATTAAAACATGAATAAAGTTGAAACAAAGTCTTAACTAAAATAATAAATCTGGTCCGAAGTGTCCATAAATATGTGCTAAAATACGCAAAGATTACAACTACATATCACTGATATAGCAAGTATTTACTTACAAGTATTTATTAAAACATGAATAATGTTGAAACATAGTCTTACCTAAAATTATAAATCTGGTCCGAAGTGTCCATATAGATGGTCCGAGGTATCCCTAAATCTGGTCCGAAGTGTCCATAAATCTGGTCCGAAGTGTCTGGTCCGAAATGTCCCTGGTCCGAAATGTCCATAATTCATTTAAATACCGGTACCTCCAACAGTCGGTCCCACAACTCCACTTATTCCTTGACACAGCATTAACAATCCAAACGAACTTGACAATTTCTCCACACCAAGAACATCTACAACAACCACTGACTTTTGAGAAATATATGTCCCTGACAGAACACCATAGAAAGCACTGATGATTGCGAATTCAGAGAAACTGTTCATAGACGGTATTAACATTGACACAATCGCCGCGAGGAACATAACAAAATTATAAATCCATAATCTAAAAGGCTTCACTTTCTTTAAATCCAACACTGAAGACATAACAATTCTTGAAATACCATCAAATATTCCTAGAATTGATACTAAATAAGCACCCTCCACATGCGTTACGCCCTTTTCTTTGGCTAGTGCCGGCAAAAACACAAAAGTCGAGTTATATGATATGGTGAACAGAAACAACTGAACACACAGAGCACAGAAGGCGTAATTTCTAAACAAATGTAGTTCTAATAGCGGCTTCTTTTCCTGTCGTTTACTATTTGAACCTCTCAAGGTAGATTCAACTTGAGATTCTCTTCTCTGTAACGATGGTAGTCCTTTTGCTTTTATATCAGCATCAGTAGGTACTATGGAGTAACGCAGTGTTATTGCAGTTTTGGTCTCCCGCGTATTTGGTACGTTGGTTGTCATGGAAACACTTGGTAATAGTGTGCCATTGGTCCCACAATTCCTCGTGGATACGCCCCGTGCAACAACTCTGAAACATCATCGCAATGTGCACTTAATGATCATGGCATTATTTCAGGTTCAATTATCACAATGCTTGACATGAATGTAATAAACACGCGAAGGTTAAAAAAGTTACAGACGTAATTAGGATAATCAAATTAGTGCTCCAGTTTTTAAAAAGAAATCCGTTTTTGTTTTGTATAAAAGAGCGCATTTACGATCAGCCCATTTATACATACAAACGGTTGACACGGATAGCATAGGTTGGTAAACATAATGAGGTGATATTTTATATTTCTAACAGCGCCGCTGAACGATTTCCTTTCATCTTTTAGTGACCCTATTTCCAGAAAACGTCACATGTGACGTCACAATTAACTGAAAGAAAAAGCAATAATATCCTCATATGGCAATGTGAAAACGTAGTGACTGTGAGTAAAGATTGTTTCTTGCTTGCCCATTGTGACATCACATTTTTCTTGAAATGTCGTCACTTAAAGAAAAGGTTAGAAATCGTACAGCGGAGCTCAAATGTACCTGTCATATTCTACAATTCTCGTATGTCGTTCAATGGAACGGAACAGGCATCCACATATGAAGAATTGACTCATGAAAGCAGAGAGTATCAAGCATGTTCCAGGGAATCCGTTATAATGGAACAGATGATCGAAAATAGGTGGAAATAAGAAACTTCCGACTCCAACACCAGATGTAGACAAGCCAACCGCTATTCCACGCTTTTTGTTGAAATAATATCCAACAATTATTAAGCTAGGAGTGTACGCAAAAGCCCTTCCAACACCTGTAAATAAACAAAAATGCAGTTCCAGTTTCACGGCCATTGTCCTTATGAAGAAGACACTTGTCTTCATAACATATTCCAATTGCCTTGTCATTTTTTCTTTTTGTAACATTCAAGCACAACCAAATAAATCGTCTTCAAGAGCTTTTCGACTTGTGTCGATAAATTGTTAATTATAAATATATCACGTAAAATCACATTTAGTAACAAGATATCTAATCTAGTTATGATTCTATAGAGGCAGTAAAAGGCTCTAATCTTTAAAGAACGTACTAAATAATTGACTGGTCTACGTGGGGAGGCACTGTCCTATGTATGTGGCGATCCCTGTAGCTACGTATTCTCTCTCTTTTATTGAGGGGCGTAATACAACAGGTAGATTCCTGTCGTCGTGGATCTGCCGTCTAATGTACTTAACACAGTGTAAGTAAGTACACGAGTAAAGACAAAGTCACTCACCCCCTAGTACTCCATATGTAATGTATAAGTAGGGCAATGCAGGAACGTAAGCAGTTATCAACATACCAACCGATGAAATAATCGCACCTAACATCACCACTGCACGACATGAATATTTGTTACACAAGGCACTAGCTAATGGACCTAGAACAACATTGAAATTACAAGGTGCAATCGATTACAACATATGACTCTTAAATTCTTCAATCTTCTATTCGTTTCCACATTAATTATGAACAAGTGTTCGGTCGGAATATACTGTATGTCGAACTCATGATTTTACATTCCTCGCTGTTTCTTAGTATTATGGAATCAAAGATTTCCAGAATTTCTGGAACGTTTTAAAAAAGCTCAGGACTGTGTCTAGTTATACCCTAGTCTGTTCTCTAGAACATAATACATTTTGGCAAGACTTTAAACTTTCAACTAAGGTCTTAGAAGCTTGTCTTCTCAAAGACGAAAACAATTTTGATTTAAAAGTTCAGTTACTTAGTGACTCTAAGAACACCAGTATCTGACAGTTGACACTAGAATAGTCTGATAAAAAGGAACAATTTCTGAGCATGGAAGGTCACATTCATAAATCAGACATTCTCAGTGCAGAACCAGACAAATAATGTAGCACTGGCTGCAATAAATTTAAAACTTTTTAAAACCTAAAAGAAGCCTCAACGTAGAGAAGATAGAGAGAACCCATGCAGTCGCTGTCGCGCTTTTCTTGTATTTCGTTAACAACTCTAGAAACATTACACCATTGGCTCTCTCAAATCCACCTGAAAAAGATATTTGAACGCAATGTGCAGTGAGTAGCTTTTACTGAAATTAAACTTAATCCGTCATGGAAGAGCGTTATAATATCTTGATACGAACAAATTGCAAAAGACACAAGTTTCAAACTAACGCAAGTACTTTAAGGATCTATATATGGAACTATTAGATAGTATCACTAATTATACACTGATTCTCAATAACTAAGTATATCAGCTAAAAGTATTTTGTGAAAAATAAACTTGCGACAAAGTTATTTCGATAATTGTTTCAAAATTTATAATGTATCGAGAGACCAAATCTAAATTTCTGGATGCATAACTTTATTGTTTTCTCTGTTATGACCATTTGAATACACTAGGAAATAAACTTTTTTTCCTCGCTTTAAATATCCGATACTCGACCATCATTCTATAAATGAAGTAATACTGCTTTAAGGTTGATCCCTGTCATCACGACATGCCTACAAGTAATTCACATTTATGTTTGTAATTCCTATACATATCAGGTTAAAGCCTTAAAGATAGGAATATATTTGTTGTTAAAGTCGGTGATACAATTTATGGTTTCCATCCAACAACATCAAAATGTCATCGTCATTAAACAAAAATGGTAACGGAAATTTCTCCGGTAACGGATATTTATATTATACCATATTTCGAAATAAATGCGCTCAATAATTCGACCAAATGTGATGATTTATCACGAAAAAAAGATATATATTTATCGTTAACACAGCAAATCATAAAACCAATCATAATAACACAAACAGTATTATGAATAATCGAACTTATCGACTGTGTTAGTGTCACAGGGTCAAGATCCAAATACAATCACCTTTTCTAAATGTTCATTGTCAAATTTGTACATTCTTCTGGACTTTCCTGCAGCAGTAGGTGAAACCCCCTTACAAAGAACATCAGACTTGCTTAACCAAATTATATAGACTGTGTGTGAACACAATGAAATTGACCTGAAAGTCTGGTCCCCCTCATCATAAATCATGTCTAACTACCACGTTTCTTCACATACTACAGCAAGGCAATATTTGATTTTATAATCTTAAATCTTTGACTTTTGTATGTTAGTTATTCTCAAATGAATTCGAAACTTTGTGCGTACTTATGATAAGGACACTTTCGTCGCGGGTGGCATATGATGTTTGGTGGCTGCGGCAAGGGTCCATGTGATGCAAGGGTTTCTAATAAGACAACTAGCATAGCACCTACGTCTCTGATAAGTTTTCTCCATTACCAATCACCCTAACAGTGTGGAGTTTCATAGTACTACTTACTGCTTAAAGTGGTAATTCACTGATTCACTGATTTTTTCCGAACATTTACTAGCAAACACAAATCGGAAACAGACATCTTCGCGTTATGTATTTTTGCCCACTCAAAGAAACCTTTCGCATCATCAATAATAAATTTACCACGCCTAATGGCTTCGTCAGCCAGCCTTTTACAACTCTAGCCATGTCCGTCACATTGACCTTTGCCATGTCCACTCACAGAATAATTCCATACTGCAAGTATGTAATAAATATCATGCAGTTTAGAGACCAAGTATTTATTTTTGTGCTGACTCGATAGCGAGTCACTCCACTTATTATCATGTTGTTTTATGGCGCATCGACAGCTTTGGTCATTTAGCGCGCAAGAAATGTTAAAAATATGTGAAACTAAAAAAGGTACGTGATATACTTGTATATGTTAAATTGGGGTAAATATAGTATAATATGAGATTTTAGATTATAAATATCATAGCTTGTTGTAAAAGCCAATCTCTATGATGTAGCTTATGAATTTTCCAACTTGTATAGTCTCAATGAGACTTTTAATTATTATCATGTGGTTTTATGGCGCATTGACAGCTTTGGTCATTTAGCGCGCAAGAAATGTGAAATTATGTGAAACTAAAAAAGGTAAGTGATATACTTGTAAATGTTAACTAGTTAGCGGACTGGTTGAAGGTCAACACAGCCAACGAGAAAAAATGTACTGTGAAAGGCGTATTTCATGGAATACAGTCCAGATTTATTAAAAATAAGTTAAAAATAAAATAAAAGACTAAGTTTCTTCATCAGAGAGCATGCTCTCATCCCCTGAGACAGAGATTCCATCACTGTCATCCTCCATGTCACTAAGACATTCAAACTTGTTGTTGAGGGGGGTTTCATAACTTTTTGTTTTACATGGTTTTTTACATGGTTTTGGTGTGGGTGATGGTGGTGAAGGTTTGTGACCTGCAGGTTTTTCTTTAGGAGGTTGGGAAGTGGGTTTGCTGTTATTTTTGTTTGCTGGTGTAGATTTTCACCTTAGGTTTGGTAGTAGTAGGGGCAGGCGATGTGGCCTTAGATGGAGTGGGTATTGGTTTTTTTGGCTGATTGGATGTTTTTGGTGCAGGGGGAGGAACCTTTGGGGCAGGCTGTCTCTGTGTCTGTACAGATGAGGGGGCCAGTCCTTTAAGGTCCTCTGCAATCTGAGGATACTTTTCTATCAAAATTTTGATTTGTTGGCATAGCTAGCACTACTGCTAGCCTGTGCCTGGTCCCTCTGGCGGTTCTGCACCACCCTCCTTGCCTCTATAAATGAAAGATTTTTGTTATATTTAACTTCCAGGATTTCCTTCTCACCTTTCCAAGATGAGCAATTTTTAGAAAAAGAAGGATGTGAATTTTTGCAGTTAATACAATGCGGTTTCTCTTGGCAGTCTTTAGATTCATGGTCTGGTCCCTCATGTGCACAGACTGCACAGACTGGAATATTTGTGCATCTGGTCTCGTGATGGCCAAACCTCTGACACCTGTAACAGCGCAGAGGGTTTGGCACATACACGGAGACCGGAACGCTTTCATACCCAATTTTGATATTAGATGGGAGTACTGAAGTTGAGAATGTGAGAATATAAGTGTTGGTTTGTATAATTTTGTTATCTCTTTTAATTGAGATTCTTTTTACTGCAGAGACAGCCTGCGAATGAAGATTAGTAGTTATTTCGTCGAGGGACTCGCAACATGCGAGATCCCTACAACGAATAACTCCTTTAGATGAATTAAGTGATGGATGGGGTTTAATGACGACCCCCAACCCAAAGAATTGTTTGTGACCTAAAAGGTTTTTTGCTTGTTGCATGGTGGAGCATTCCACCAGCAACGTTTCATCTTTCAATTTCTTCACGGACCTTGGCGTTCCGAGAATGGATTGCAAAGTCGTATGTATGACAAGGGGGAAAGTTTGGTAATTGGTTTTTCAGAATTTGTAGATTTTATAATAATGAAACGAGAGAAATTTTGGGGGTCATGTGTGATATGTCTGTCTCAGAGTCAGACTCTGAGAGTGTTCGCTTGGCTTTTTTTGGGGTTGTCATGCTGATTGAATTAGTTCATCACTGATGCTCCCCACCCGCCACGGAGTCCAACAAGGGGTCACTCCACTTATGAATTGTATTTAACGCTGAATTTAATTTCTTTACTTCTGACTTCTGAGAAGCCAGGGAAGTGGCTAGAATATTAATTTTGTTAAAAACTAGTGGAATTAATGTCTATGTATTGCACTATATTACTTATTCAAAATTTTGCTCAAAATACAGCATTCACTAAGATCCAAAAGTGCAAAAGACATGAAATTTCCGTTACCATGCAGTAACGGAAATTAATATTTTTGCACCGAGTTTATTCAGTAACTCCGTCAATAACTGACGTGACCGAGATTTTAAAATGAACAACTACCTTTAATTCAAGGTATACAAAAACGTGACATACAAATTTTGCAGTAGTATATTACCAAAATTGAAACAAAAAGAGGATGTATCAACTTAACAAAATTTAGGAAGTGAAGAATTCTTCTAAAGTGCTCCAAAACCAAATAACAGACTAGCTTTCAGCACTGGGAACTAGTGGCGTAAGAAATGACGCCATACGTATGACATTTTACTTGGATTCCCGGCTTTTCTTGGACCGTATCTCTGGCTTGTATACAAAAGCATCACGGAAATTTATATCTCGGAAATTTAATTCTGTGTATATAACAGCACCAAAACACTTTTATGATAAGTGTTTAATGATTATGAATACATGTACTTATTTATGGTCTATATTCGTAATTAACGTTGAGAAATCGTTACAGCTTCCTCGATAATTTCACCACACATGGTAACGAATATTTAGCCGATTTACTTCTTAAGGGATGCATTATCGTTTGACATAGACTTACTTTAAAATGACTGATCTTTCATTAGTTTATGTATTTGCTTTTTAAAACCATGTAACTGAGGACTGTGGGTAAGCCTTTCTGGACAAATTATATTGATGTATTATCACTTATTCCTGGGGCAGAATGTTCGATAACGGAAATTTTATGAAAAACGACAACTCCGGCGACATACTTTATGTGAAGAATTATTCAAAGGTGTAACCATCCCGTGTTTATACAGCTTATTCAAGACAATCCTACATCATTACACACACGATAATAGCTGAAACGAAGCCAATACGGCGAACTGATTTGATGCAAATTGAACATACACTTTACCCATGTAAGCTGGCGACATTAACGGAAATTTAGAATAGGGACTTAAAAGTTTACAGTTTTATAAACCGTGGAACAAATTGCTCTTTCAGCTGTTTCAATGTTAATGCATGGTGTAACAAATAAATCACAGAAAGTTTGTCTTTCGCGTTTACAGTGAGTTATGCAGCTTTTTATGTAATGAACTTACTTATTGAAAATCAGTGTATAATCCTAATACCATGCATGCAAATGACGTCAATGGGGACATACACATTTCTGTTGCGAATAAATCTGGAATCGTTTCTATACACAGTCTACAATTTATTTGGAATATTTTGGGAATAAGAATAGTGTAATTGAAGTTGGTTACCACTGACAATATGCACAAGAAAAGATCCAAGAACTATCATCCAACCCCAACCACCATCCGGTGCTTCAGTAGGAGTTTCGCATTCAACAAAAATAGTCTGTTCCTCGATCGCGTTGTGTCTCCTATCTACAACAACTGGCGTAAATAGAACATCTTCTGTGGATGAACCGTGAATTTCATCGATCACGGTATCTATGATGTCTTCATCTTCTGCCGCATAATCCAGACCACTTGGCTCGGGCATATTATCCAAGTCTTTTGGGGTGGGGTACAATCAAACGCTGTGAAAAAAATAAACAAGAAGGCCAAGATTGCCCTATACCGCTCACCTTTGTGACAGTACAAGTTAACAAACAGATACTATAATAGACTTTGTGTTATAGTTGGTACATGGACGTGAAAACTATATGTAGTATAAAGTTCTTCCTATATTTAATCTATGTAAAACAGTTGACCCAGTTTCAAGATCGATCAAGATTTCACTGAAACAATGTCTCAACGTAATTTGGAACAAAATGTTATGTCAGCAGTCTTCACAATTTGACCAGGTGACCTAGTTTTTGACCACAAGTGACTCTTTCTCGAAGTAGAGTTTATCATGACAAACATTCTTCGTGTAAAATGATTCAGTGTCCAATTTTTGAGTGTTTTCTATGATTTAGCCGGGTGACCTAGCTTTTACCCCACTAAAATTTATCAAGACAATACATTCTGATCAATTTTACAGATTTTTTGATAGGTGTAAAATGTTGACTCAAGTTTTTTCTGCCCTAGTTTATTACCCATGTGACCAATTTGCAAACATGATCTAAAATTTACCAAGAAATACATTCTGGTCAATTTCCAGGATGATTTGATGCAATGCTTGGCTCCTAGAGTGTATTTGATTCGGGCCTTACGCCGTTTCCCAACAGTATTTCAGTTATATACGGCAGTCAATTGACCTAACCAGGGTTACCAACCAGTACTAACCTGCTCCTCCACAAGCAACTGACAACTGCTCCACATAAATCAGAGTTCAGTCTGGAAGAACATACGCCTCGCCCAGGTTTTGAACCCAGGACCTCTAGATTAGCAATCGATCGCTCTTCCTACTGAGCATACCGGATGGACTCCAAATATAAGTTGACAAACTATTTTGAAAGCATCGGGTATTTCAAAAATGCAGACTGGACCCTGAATGCTTCACATTTTTATACACTTATCTTGTAGTGTATATTTCGAAAACATTAGTATTCCTAGTACATAGCTGCATATATAGAATGTATCATAAGTCAGTACTTATGAATACTCATATTAAATACGTTTTATGCAAATCCAGAGACACATACGCTCTAGATGAAGCTTGCGTCTTTTACTAGTTTACAATATGAAGGAGGAAAACCTTACATTAATAAGGAAAATCATATGGTTTGTTTTTACCAATTATCTTAATTGTAGAGCACTTGCAAAAGCAGTGTATGCGATCTAAACAACGTGAGTATGACAGTAAGTGCAGTAGTTTTGGATTGTTGAGTAAATTGTGTCAAAGATTGTTTGTATCACGTACTTGAAAACCGTACCAAACAATTTACACCAACCGTACTTTTAAACATAATCCTTATAAATGATTTTTTTTTTGAAAATTGTACAATTTGTATACGTCATTTTACGGATTCAATTGTTTTAAGAAATATATGGTCTTGATTATAATCTCGTGGTCGAAATCTCACAAGACACAGTGCGAACAGTCGCTTGTCACGGTCCCGACTGTCTTTCGATATACACTGACCCAAAATGAAAACTTTACATCGATTTCAAAAGTATATATTTTGTTGATAAATGCATATTCGGGGTTAATTTTTTTTCATTTAAGCTTCAATGCAATATCAATGTGTTTATGTAATTTACTGGGGAAAAATCAGACAATGCATATTTTTTATGAACAATAAGTGGAGAGGGGTCTAAATGAAAATTCCAGAAAAATGTAAATTATCACATAACATTTGGAGAAAAGAAAGTACTGACCGAGTGATTTTAATAGAAGCATCAGTAACCAGTGTGACTGCCATTTTTACGAATGCATTGGAGAATACGTCGCCACATTGAATTTACCGCGTTTGGAATACGTTGCCAATCCTACACAAGTGCATTTCGGAAGTCATTTATGGTATCAATTTGATGCTCGGACGTGGCTCTCCGACCCAATTCATCCCATATGTGTTCTATTGGGTTCAAGTCTGGGGATACAGCGGGCCAATGCAGCACGTTTACATTATTTTGAGCAAGGAATTGTGTAGTTATACGCGCCTTGTGATGCGTTGCATTGTCATGCTGGAAAGTGCCAGGTCCGTTATTTTACATGAATGGTATCATTGTATTGTTTAAAACATTGATATAACTTTGAGCATTGAGATTTCCTTTGATAATGACCAGATCAGTTTTCAGATTCCCCATTATCCCACTCCAGACCATAATACTGCCACCACCGAATATGTCTCTCTCCTGAATACAACAATCTGCAAATCTTTCATTTCTACGGGGATAGATGCG
Organism: Mactromeris polynyma; assembly: GCA_032209605.1. NCBI lineage: Eukaryota > Metazoa > Mollusca > Bivalvia > Venerida > Mactridae > Mactromeris > Mactromeris polynyma. The sequence continues at coordinate 1,257,541 of JASFXZ010000019.1, read as the reverse complement.
TATTCTGCCATATGCATGGCTGACCGTAAACCGTGACTCATCGCTAAAAAGTATCGATTTCCACCGGTTGCGCAAATTGTGAAATGCAAATGACGTTGTGCCCATAACAGTCCGGCAGCTCGGTGACGATCTGTCAAAATCTGTCCAGTATATGGACGACGATCACGAATAGGAACACAGTTCTGTCTCAAACGGTTTATAATCGTCTGTACATGAACCCCGTAACGCCGAGCAGTAATGGTTGCGGTAAAAACGATTACGTAGGTGAGTCAACGTGATAACGCGATCATAACGTAACGTTGTAGCACGTCGCGACCAGGTCTTGCACGATCTCTGACAGATCCAATAGTGTTGTACCGGTTCGCAAGATTATGAATAGTCTGTCTGGAGCAGCCAATATGACGCGCTACGTTATTTACCATTGACCCCGCCCGGAGCATACCAATAGCCTGGTTACTCTGATCTTTAGAAAGACGTGGCATCACTAAATGAAATTGATTTTTAAAACAAATTCTATATTTTTTATCTGCACTAAGCAGCAAATGATTACTTGTCAGTGTAAAACCTGTAAGTGAAACCAATGTTGCTGCGCACGTGCAAAGTAAGGAAAACTTTTTCCTGTTTGGACGCATGAATATACCGGCGAGTTTGAAAACAATTGCATAATCGTTATCCGCAATGAAATCGTGATAAACATGTGTAACACTTACAACAATATATATACTAACAAAAAAAATATTTAAAAAATAAAGTGTAAAGTTTTCATTTTGGGTCAGTGTAGTATGAAACGCCCTTGACACAGTCCGACGTCTTTTTACTTATTCCTTACCATCCCTTGACAAGGTTCGAACTGTCCCATCGTTTAGTACAAAGGCCGAGTGGAAAAAATCACGACATCCGAAATGCCTCATGACACAAAAAAAATCCATCGAAATACATGAATTGAGTCATTGGGTCGAAACGTCCGTATTCCTAAAGCAAGAATTTTTTTTACATATTAATTAATTTAAATTTATTATACAGCACTTACATAACTCCGTATGATGCTATCTAGTGAGAAGTATTTGAATGAATTCTGTCAACACCTAATTTTCTTTCTGATTTAATAGTGCAAACTGCAAGCAATATAGCGACGTGACCGTAATTCTGTGGCGTTACTATATTAAGTAAGTTTAAATTGTTAAATATGCAATTCATGTTGCAATCTTGACATAACGACATTGGCTGACAGATAAGCAGATTAAGTACATATAAGTGGAACCATTTACAATTCTGAGATAGGTCATGTACTCACTAATTTCAAATGTTTTGTATTGTAAAGCATCTAATTGTTTTGTAAATACATAATGACAATACCACGACTCTCGAGTGACAACACTACCGCAACGTTTAAAGGATACATGTAAGCCTATATTCAGTGCTAATCTCCTTGAGTGTCATATTTTATTCACTAAAGCAGTGACAGCTTCTTTTCAGTTGCTTTGACCTCTGATGTCGGTAAGTCATTAGTCCATTGTATATACATGTATGTATATATGTTCTGCATGTATTTTCATTTGGTCGCCACCCATTGTGTTGGAGAATTGTCCAGCGGACACTTTTCTCATTTACACTGTTCGTTCAGAGTGATGGTAGGACACTCTTACACAATGTTAATCCACCCTCGGTGTTTCGCCACTGACCTTTTCAAGGCGGTACTAAACTCTCACCCGTCATTTCGATTGTATAGCGTCCCGTTGCCTTTCTCCTAGTTATTCCTTATGGTGGTCGGCCAGGCCAGGCCATTCATTGCGCCCTTGTTCCCTTACGAATGTACCCTTGAGCCTCCTCAAGTGTCTTATGTTTTATGGATTGTTGTTTTCCCGGAGGTCTGTGTGGGTAGGCACTGTCTTATGTATGTGGCGTTCCTGATTGCAACGTAATGCTCTTTTTGTAATAGTTTACATGTATATATGTATTCTATTTTCAAGTTTCCCAGTGCTTATGGCGCGGCTGTATATTTTGAGTGTGGCATGTCTAGCTTGACTCCATGGTTCATTTTCTAAAGCTTTACTATACAAGCTTTACTCATATCTGTATTTGCTTGACCTTGCTATATAAGTCAATCCGCACGCACTCTATTCATGTTATATAGTTAGGGCAAACATTTGATGACACAACACAAATTACATATGCCAATGTAATTCAGTACTTTGTAACACTGATCTCAAAAAGAGATAAAAATTAGAATGCTGTCAACCGCTAAAATACTATGAGATTTGCATTAAGTATAAATACCTTTCGTAGTCCAATAATAAGCGACCATTTATATTGAGTTGTATATAAAGACATATAGAATGAATGTATGTATGAGTCAGTGATTTCTATGTTCAACCTTAGGTAATAGTTGAGTACATTGTACCTAGATCATATTCAAAACTCAAATATATAATACTTGAAAACATATGTATTCTAAAAATGCATGCATGCATAATATCAACACAATGCCAGCAGACACAGACTGGCTGTAAATATTCACACAATAATCAAACAACAAAGAATGTCATACCATATCCAGATACCTGAAGCATATTCATTGTACATGTATCAGTAAATGGTGACGAAATGAACAATATATGAATAAAGTGATTGAGTCATTAGACGATTTTGCTGATGATAATAAAATGGCAAAAATAGTACATATTGCCAACAAACACGACACATGTTTTAACAGCCTCATACATTATAAAGATGAATCCATACAGACAAACAGGAACATATAGCTAAAACAATTCTTTGGAATAACCAGTATATGTAAAACGTGAACCAGGAAACTGATATGTGTACACACTGTGTAAGAAGTCACACATGGATTTCAAGAAATAAAGGTAATGGTTATGTTGACAAACAATATCACACATTAAACACCACGAGGACTTAAACACAAAAAAATATATCAACAATTCCTGAGATCAAAGAATAGGTAAGTTTGATGCTGGTCTAATGGGTTGTAGTAGAATGCCAAAGACCAGACATGTACAAAACTGCATACTAATAAATAACATAAAGAAGACCACCATAGGTCTCAAAACAACAAGTACACAAAACAGTTTTGAAAACACCTTAAGCTAAAAGTACCAACTGAATTTCAAAATAAAAACATTTTAATGGAAGCCATGAATTAAGCCTTAACGTTATTGTCATTTGTTTTGGACATTTCTTCATTTAAGTTCATATTTATGAATACTACTGCTAGACACTAAATGTATTGCAACACAAGTGATGTTATAGTGGTGTACTAACGTTTGTCTTAAAATTGACTTAAAGGTCAGGGATCAGATGTCAGATACTATCTATATGTTCACATATCAGTTCAGTCCAGTTCATTTTCATGACCGATAAAACGTATAAAAAACTCCAGTATAATCTTCAAAGAATTTGTTCTCATTACATTAGTATTATAAGCACTCATATATGTCTTTGTTGACTCGCTTACAGCATCTAATGTCTTTGTTGACTCGCTTACAGCATCTAATGTCTTTGTTGACTCGCTTACAGCATCTAATGTCTTTGTTGACTCGCTTACAGCATCTAATGTCTTTGTTGACTCGCTTACAGCATCTAATATCTGTGTTGGTATTGCAGTTGTAACCTCAGTTTCGGAATCTTTCGAGAAGCTTTTGTCTAGACCAATTACATCAGGGCTTTTGTCATTATTATTAACTTTTATGTTAGAATCGTCAACAGCCGAATGTCTTTCAGCAGACTGTAAAGTGATATTCACCCTACCGCCATGTGTCTGATCATTTAAATCCTTGATTGAACGCAAACCTTTCTCCTGAACATCAAGACTGTCAGATGCATCATCTAAAATATAAAACACAAACAACTGTATACCCATAGCCCGAAGCATTTGAGATTTGTAACAAGAAATGTAACGCATAATAAGAGATACAAATGATAAATTGGTTTAGACTCATACCATTATCCCTTGTAAATACAAATAAGTGTGATATTGACTGTTAGGGGACGAAACCCGTTTTGCAACAGTATTCAACAGATACTCGACGGTCGATTGACCAAAGCAGTGTTTCTAGAATTCAAACAAGAACTTCATTGTTTATTGTGTCCGTCTGAAGAGCTTCAACATGTACCCGACATCACCTATGATATATTGCTTGGAATATAAGGACACTTAATTACTTAAATAATAACCGCAATTTGTCATTCCAGAGATAGAGGTTATTTATATTATGTTGGTATCAAGGAGACACATCCTATAAGCGTTTTCTTATATTTCATTATTTACAAGTTGTTTGTGGAAGAAAAGAACAAGCCTGAAACCTAGGCACATTGGTTAGATCAACTGATTACCGTATACATGAGTATAACTAAAATACTGTTGCAAACAAAATGCCATTGAAAATGAAATCATTATTCTTACCATCACTGATATAGTATGATAACCACCCCAGACTTACACTTACCTGAATTGATAGCACTCCATGACCAAGCACCGTTGTAACCATGGTAATACGCCCAGGTGAATTGTTCTTGTGATGTCAACAGACCTCCCTTCTTCTGACTGAATTCTCCAATGATCACCGGTTTATCTAACTTGTATTCGCCAGCATCAATCTATAAATGTCACAATAACAATATGTTTCTTGAATATTTCAGTTGGAGACGGGTCTCGATTGAAAGCATGTGTGATAGCAGGGCCAGGTCTGGGGCCAATGTGCTCTTTTTGCAATCATTGGCCAAACAAGATTACAACACCAGCCCAATTATTATTATCACATCTTAAATTTGCATCTTTCATGAATAAACAAGATGGAAGAAATAAATCAACCTCACCCATCTGACAGTTTAAAACTACGCCAGAAAATGTTAAAAGAACAATGGACTGAAAAAAGAAACTAAAATATATAAAATATAAAAATACTTTACTAACTGAAAAGCATATGACATAAGAATTTGTCGTCCCGAGGTATAGTATAGGAAATACAAGGTAATTGGCAATTTAAACAGATCTGACTTTCTGAAACAAAATATACAAAATGGTTTTATTTCTCACCATAAAAGGATCATGTGGTAAGTATATGTGGAAGATATCATACGTATGAAACTGATACAAGTCAAGTCTGGCTTTGGTATGGCCACCACTGGCATACTGGAGACATTGGTCGGAGTAGAAAGCTCGGCGATCTAAAGCATCTGTAACAGACCTGTATGTCCAAGACCCCACAGTCACCAATGCCTGTAAGATTAAACAAATAAAGTCAGAGAGTAATGTACGTATGAACACATTCACATGGATAATATCACAGTATATTGCGATATGTCGAATATAACCGATCTAGTTTATGAAGTTGTTTGCAAACCTTATTGGCAGATTAACATAATAGTATACAGTAAAACCTCACCTAAAGACCACCTAAAAAATAAGACGTACACCTCGAAATTAAGACCAAAATGTCCAAGTCCATTTTCACTGTTTTGCTCTTTAATTAGCCTCAATATTAAAACCATCTCAATAAGAAAACCAGTGTTCAATGTTCCCAATTGTAGTCTTATTATTGAGGTTTTAATATAGACGTATTGACAATTCGGCAATAAAAAAATATTTGGTCAATTATAATATACTGGTAATAACATCGTATTATATAGTAGGTGACACAAACATTGTTTATTAACAAAACATAAAACAAACGTTATTTTCAACATTAATAAAGTTACAGCGTGTGATATGGGGAGAGTCGCATATTGTTTCAAGTAAAACCTTGGGGTCTTCTATGTGAATGGCATTCGCCTGTTGACCAATAAACCGTAGGAACTGTTTCAGAGGTATATGTCGCCTTGTCCAGTCAGCGAAATCCCACCAATGTATTGTTGACGTATCATAACACGGTTCCTCCTTGTTCTCAGTCTCTGTAAAAAAAGAATATCGCAGGAGCGGTTTATTTGTCATTAACAATAACGTTGAGCACACAGTCTACGATGCTTATCTGTACAGTTTCGGATTTGTTTTGATATTATGGTTAAGCGGCATCTCGAGGACAACATGACATTAAATTTTAGATTAATCAGTGTATAGAGTACATCGCCGTCTTCGTGACCTTTAATAGATATGTACAATCCTGGTATCAGTTAGGTATTGTATAACAAATAAACCAGGTCATGGGGGTAATGATGAGTATCATATACTAAACGGTGCGCAAAACTTTTAAAAGAGAGAATAAATTGCTACATGGAACGCAACATACATAAGACAGAGGCTCTCCACACAGACCTCCGGGAAAACAACAGTTCATGAAACATCAGGCATTTAAGGAAGGTACAATGGGAAATGGGCAAGGGAACAGGGGCGCAAGGAATGGCCTGGCCGACAATAAGGGACTACTAAAGAGAATTGATGGGGACAAACAGAGTGATATAATGGATGGAATACACATCACAGGATAAGTCAGGATAGCTGGCAACAATAGGCCGAAAGGGGGAGAAAATACCATGAACATTATATCAAGTGAAAGAATTGCACATGGGGGAAGGGAAATCTAACATATATCTAAACACAAATAGAAATAATCATCATACAACGATTTGCAGCCTTGAAACTGTCAGTAAAAATACTGGGGTTTGAATTTTTATCCTCACATCTAATCGCTATATGGTCATTGATTTCCAACGCATACACATAAATTGACTAAATGGGCAGTAACTAATCATTAAAAATCATTAACTTGAATCAAGATTAAGATCAAGTTTACAAACCCATTTGCATCGATCCTTCCGGTTCATTAACGATCTCCCAGATGGCCATAGCATTCTGGTTCTTCAATGCTCGAACAATAGGTACCAGGGCATTCTGTATGTATGACTGAAGAATGGACTCGTTTTGTATCACATTCAGCACTCGATCATCTACAATGTAACTTATCATTTATTTTTGTAATGAGACTTAAGTCACATAATCACCCAGGTGTATGGTTGTATTTAAATGAAGCTGCAACTGCAGCTGGTGTACTATTACGATTGCATGAATCACGGACATATAAACCAACACAAAAATATATATAACAACCAAGAAATATAAAGCTGTTGTAAATATGACGATTACGGCGGATCAAAATGTCAACTTCCCTCGATTCAGAAACGAGATGACGGATGTCGCAATTTTTTTATCGCGGGTTTGATCTCGGCAGGAATATCGCTGATCGCGAGAGTTCGAACAAATCTATATAGACATAGTAGGAAGTTTCCAATATATGGTTTATATGTCCGTGCATGAATGCATGGACACGCATATTTTTGTCGGAATATATGGGATTGGGATACATTGGAGGTCAGTCAACGAAATTACGTCCATAATTTCAAGCACTTCAACAACGCAAGGCAGGTTTTGCAGTATGTATACAGTCATGTTCCTGTGTTTGTGTATGGATGTTTGATCAACTTCTTCTCGTCTTAGGCTGGTAAGTTATTCGGTGTGGCATTTCATAAACAGATCACATCATAGTACATAGTATTATTCCACATACGACAGTCACATTCAATCTGTGTTGAAAACGGTGATCCCATATGATCCACACCATGTCTGTTTTGACAAATAACGACTTTCCCAAGTTCCATATACCACTGCAGCACAAGTAGTTACTCAAGTACTTTAGTTAAATATATTATGAAATTAACCTACTTGGGTTGATGACCGCAGCATTCCATAACGACAGGGTAACAAGAATATTTCTCCTCTGTGCTTCTCGCACAAAATCAAGAAGGTCACGAGTCATGTTTGGACCAGGTCCAGTCACGTAGCCAGAAGAGTTGAACATTGGTGTTTTACCACCCTCAATATGCACCCACATCCCTATAATAAAATAATACAAAACAACAGACTGCGTAAAAGGCAAGATATGTGTACAACAAGAAATATCTTTAAAAAAGACGGTCGGCGCAATTTGAATGTTAAGATTTGTTGTGCAACAAAAAAATATTGCCGAGATGTTACGATTGCAGGTCACTCCAGTACCAAAATGGATTTCTGTAAATTCACCGAAAAGTTAACCAATCCGCGTCAAGGTTACAAACGCTGTTCGGTTGAAGAGAAAATTGCCTTGGTGGTAAACGTAAGATTTGATTGGTTTACACAACATTGATATGTAAATATCAAACCCATGTTAGTACGGCTGCGCCGCGGAAACCCTCACAAGCGCGGCCTCTTCGTTTCGTAAATAGCACAACAGGTAATCACCACACTCATTTGTTGGCAAAACAGAAAGTTACAAGACTGATAAGAACTCAAGGAAATTTATATTACACGAACTTGTCACCATGCAATAACCAGATACATGATCTACCGACATCACAAACAGTTGCCACCCGATAAGTTATTTACATGTTTATTCAAATAAATGTGTTTAAACGTTTAAGGAAGTGTTTCTGTTTATCGTAGCCATCTAAACATAAAGTGTACTTTAACATAACATACAAGATAAAGGAAGTTTATGTTGTCAGTGGATAAAGTAAAGAAAATCCTGGTTTGAAATTGCAAAACCAAATACAAAAAAAACATTATTTAAATTTATGCAGACAATTAGCTGCAATGGGAAAATCAATTTTAAAAATAGTTTCTAAGATTATCATCTAACATCTTTAATATTGAATTCAGTATTTGAAAAGAAATCGTTTAAACATTACACCTATAACGAGATTGCACTTTCATTGTCATTACACGATAGCCCAGATTGTTTTTTAAAGCGACATAACATATATGCATGATATTGTATGTATTGATATAATTATTATGTAAAACTGTTTGGTACGTATTTGGTAAGGAATAGCATTCTTTCAGACGAAATTATTTTTATTTCGGTGAATTCGACATACTTTGCAATAAATTAGACATTAAACTCATGGCATTCCACGAAGAAACTTCGCTGCCCCCAGGGACCGTATATGAGAGAGAGAATACGTAGCTACAGGAAACGCCAAATACATAAGACAGTGCCTCCCCACGCAGACCCCCGGGAAAACAACAATCCACAAAACACAATGGCACCTTTAGAAGGAGACTAAAGGGTACATATGTTAAGGAACAGAGGCACAAGGCATGACCCGGCAGACCATAAGGAATAACTAGGAGAATTAAAGTGGACAGTGAAGGAGGGGGGGGGGTAATGGATGGAAAATATCACAGGACAAGTAAAGACAGCTGACAGCAATAGGCCGAAACTGGGCAGGAAATAACCTGAACACTAGTCTAGGCCCCATATAAAGTGACAGAACTTTATAGTGTGTTCCAGCTTTTTTCTGACATTAAAACAATTAAAACCTGTTTAATGTCATTCCATAATCGTAATCATAGCGATAAGTAAGAAAATCCTCGACATCCTAACAAAATCCCTACTTTCGTTTTGGTGTCTAAAATCAACTACTTTTGGTTTAGAAACTTTAGGTAGGCCTATTTATATATAGAAGGGAATTTCATGCAACTTGGTTGGTTTAAAACTACCATGTAGCCATCTGAGATCAAAAACTTTAAAAGCTATAAAAAATAGATATCTGAACCATTTATAAAGAGGAGCCACGCTAATAAATTGCACTTTTATCGCATCAGCGAATCAGTCTAGCTACGGCCCTGAACATTACGAAACACTGAACACTTGTTCAAATCAGTGTGAGGAGAATTTAAACGCCCCATGTTAACTTTCTTTTAAAAGTTGATAAACAGTACATGAAATCCGATTGTAACATTAATTGTGTAACTAAATGACTTACGAATAGAATTCCCTCCATTTGCTTGTATGGCATTTAAAGTGTTCATAAGATGTGGTTTTGACTTCCTGTACCCATTGTTCCCAAAATCATCCCCGTAATTATACCACGCTTGGTTCACACCTGAAAGAAACACTTTTTCTCCATTTAAATACAAATTCGTGCCGTTAACAGACAAATATTTCTGTGCATTGACATTATCTGCGATAATAAATCCATAAAATATCGATAAGAAGAAGTTTAATTTGGCAGTCATTTTTTGTCACATATATTTCACTACACACGTCCGTTGTTTACATTTTGGGTCTATAAATAGACATCACATGACTTGTCACGTGATTACCTTGACGACGAACATCTAGCCAAGATGGAGTACACAGGCAGCTCCTATGAAGGAGAAAATAAAAATGGCAGGTATGTGGCTTAGTTTACGCTTTAATCGTTACAAATTTATAGCACCTATATTATTTATACATAAGTCTAGTTTGTTGTATAATATTTTCCTAGTTATATCGTAAAACAATGCGCAAATATTCCGTGTTTGATGATGTTTACATTCCCCACCCACCAATCCAAAAATACGTTGCAATCTACACATGTTCGTAATGTATTTTTCATTTGAAATAAGGTAAATTAAATATAATTGCCTGAACTTTTGTACATTGTCGATAGTACTTTGTTGACTGCGGTATTTAGTGTTGTTGTTGTTCGGTACATAATATTATGTGGATTCAAATATTGTTGACCAAGTTCTTGACAGAAATGTCAGTGCTCCATTCATGTACACTAGACACCATAGTAAGAGTGAAAACTTTAGTTTATACAGCTCAACTGTATCTGTTCTCTAATCCTACATTTATCTACATGAAGAGCGTTAATAACTATACTTGTAAATGTCCATGGCCATGGGTGTCCCTGGCTTGAGTATAATTTCACTCACTGTCTCTTGTCTTTATTGTGCATATCTGTCAACATAACTAGATATTTTCAATGAAAAAAACTTATGTTTTTCAACAAATAAACATGTGTTTGTAGGTTAGAGGGTAAAGGTAAATACACATTCCCCACTGAAACCAGATATGAAGGTGAGCTTAAAGATGGAATGTTTCATGGTAAAGGAACATTGTACTTCCCTAATGGCAGCAAATATGAGGCAACATGGGAAAATGGCAGAGCAATGGAGGTATGGTTATTATTATTTGAATCAATGTACTTAACTGCTTGGTAGTATTGACTTTAATACAACTTAGTTTTTTAAAAGCCTATATTTCCTCAAATATCATCAACATTTCATTACCGGTAACTAAGCTTCATTGTACTAATGAATCTTTAACTATTGTCTTAAGATTCTTAAAATGTTAATTATTATGTGTTAATAGCATGATTTTCATTTGTTTTCTTTCCTGAAACATCATGTGTGATTGATTCTTTGTATTTTACCATTCCATCTGAAACATAGATTTGATGCTAAGCTATATTAGGAATTTATCAAGGCCTTACCAGAGTAATTGATGCTCTTTGCAACATACTGTACTACTACTACTACTATCAATAGCATTCAATTGGATGATCTTTCAGGGTAAATACACATTTGCTGATGGCTTGCCCTATGAGGAAGAGAACTGGGAATACTGTGATGGCTATGACAGAAGATTCTACACAGAAATAAAAAATGGGTTAAAACCTGCAGGTAAACAAAATAGTCACAGTTTTAAAGTATCCTAGAGAATCTTCAAAACTGATTTGATAGATTGTGTTTATTTAATGGTTCTATTATTATCAGAATATTATCTTCCTGGACAGAGTGAAAATAGTTATTTCATTTCTCAAATAGCTCATAATAGACAAAGTGAATGTAAAAGTTATCTTGTGTTTATATACTAGATGACTAATTCATGAAATCTGGAATTCGATAAAAATGGGTTTTTACCAGAGATAATTACAAAGTTTAATTTCAGATCCATTGAAATTCAGTCAAACATTTAAACCTGTCTTTGTTTTCATTGTGATTAGTGCATGATGTTAATGGTATACATGTATAGTTGTTTGTTCCACAAGATAAAAGGGAAAACCCCTTATTTATAGCAATCTGGTGTATGTCTGTTAGACTAGGTTGTAAATCTAACTCGACCAGTTTTTAAACTGTTCTGTACATTTTCAGGCCGCTCACAATTAACCAATCGTGTTCCTCCTCGAGACATACCTTCTGGTTGTTACGATTGTGGAGATGGTTTTTATGATCCAAAAAGTCGGGTTGTTGTCGATTACAATAAAAAATTCCTTAGAAATGCTGGTAAGTTTCTTTATATCAAATATATATACTAGTGGTTTTGAAAACTTGAACATAGTTGAGATTATTAAAACATTTATTATGGAAATAATTTATTCCTATTTTTCCTAAATTTGACCTTAGCATCAGCTGGATCAGTAACCAACCCAGCATTACTAACAACACATCTCTCATAAAATGCATATTAGATGTAAGTGGAAACTAGTGTTTTCTGTGTATTGCTGGGCTAATCTTGATTGAAAACCTGCTCATTGTTAAGTTTCATGGAAGACAAATTAAGGATTGGAACCGGTTATATCAATCTCATTAAAATCAGCTCCAGTCGCACGCTCCTATATTATACACTAACAGCGGAAAGTAATGGAGCTAAAGTTGGAGGCTGATTTAAATGAGATTGAGGTTATATAAGTTATATTTATAACACAAGATACCTGAAAAGGATAAACAATTGGGTCTGAACGAATATATATTTGTATACGCCTTCACTTTTTGCCCCCCACCACACACACAGCAGTTTGAATATGAACATTTGCCAATACTACATGTATAAGGGAAAAGAAGAGAAAGAATTATCAAAAATTAAACATGTTTGTTCTTACAAATCTGTGATGCCATTATGACATGAATACCACTTTGTATGTTACAGATGATGATGAACATAACTGGATTGTAAAGACATGCAGAAAAGGTTGGGACGAGTATGTAGGACTAAAACAACAAAGTGTAGCTTCATAAACAATATATGACCCTTGAGTTTGTGTTAAAGTGTTAAATTATAAATGTGATGCCTTTTTGAATTTTTTATTCCTAACCATGAATTGATCCTCTCTTTTTATCCCACTTTTACAATAAATACAGGTTTTTATAAACAAAAAGTATGCAGGTCTATTTGTAGTTCATTTACATATTTTGATCAAATTATCTTGTGTTTTTTGAATGGAAGAAAATTTGCTCGAAACACTCGTTTTTATAAATGTTATATATTCTATTCACTAATCATGACTAGACAATTTCTGCAGTTACTATATTGTATAAAATATGTTTTGAATGATTCTTTGACGTACAATGTAGTATACATCTCCCTATTTGAGAATTATATTCATTGTTGAGTTAGTTCTTATACTATCATGATAATAATGGAGATGTGGTTATTGTAGAGGCCGGTCCTGTCACTCTATGTGGCGAGATAATTGTTTTTTTTCTGCGAATTGAGACGACTGCTCCTTAATTTGCATACTTTCATCCCTAAATACTCACAGAGTAAATTGTGATGCATTCAAATTTGTGGACCAAACAAGAGAATATATACTTTTTGTACTTATAGTTTGTCTCACTTATGGTATATGACTGAAACAAATAATTATATTCTGAACCAGAATTTAATAACTGATTCAATATTCTGGACCAATCTGTGATATATTTGTATGTCCACTATGTCATTTCTTGTTATTGTTTTATCTAGCTGTATATTTGTTTTAATGTGGTCATTTTTATAGCCATTTCTGTACATATTCATACCATGTGAATAAAAAGATAAATTTATCATCCCAAATGTATTTGTGGCTTTAATTTCAACACAAATCTCATTAAAATTATATCAAAACATACTTCAATACTTTCTACTAGAGGTAATGAAGCTGAAATTAATCAGAATTTATGAGATTGTTTGAGCTACAGTAGATTGTCATAAGTTCTCTCCATTTATCTCTTCTAGAGTTCTCTTTCAAGGGTTTTTGACAGGTGCGCATTTTGATATACTTCCGAAGAAAACTTGGCAAACTCTTGATGGATTGCATACAATAGGTGTTGTTTGAAAAATTAATAAATCATGCTTATAATTTGTTGTATTTCATTGAATTAATTTTGATAATTGTAGCACAATTCTGGCCACTGAAAGAGCACACCTTGTTTGTTTCATCGGGTTTAACGCCGTTTCTCAACGATATTTCAGTTATATACGGCGGCCGGTTCACCTAACCAGTTTTTCCTGGACTGAATTCTTACCGGTTCTAACTTACCCTTCCACAAGGAGCCGGCAACTTCTACACATGTGGAGGAAAATCGACATTTTTGTCAAATTTTCATGGAAAGGTATTACCTGCCGCGACCGGGAATCGAACCCAGATCGTCGGGTTACAAGTCCAGTGCACTAACCACAGCTAGAGCACACCTTGTACTACATATACTGTTATAATACAATAGAAGTGATATAGGGAGACAACTTGTGACAATCTCCTGTGGTTTGACCACATACTATCACATAGTTTTGCCACACAGAATCTAGATACACACAAACTATGAGAGAGTACTAAGGTTCAGACATTTGTATTCAATGTGGATCAATAAGAACAGCAAATATTTTACAGATGAAAATGTTACCATTGTCTACCACATACAGAGACAAACACAACATTATAGCACATATACTTTTTATTACACAGCTATCATAATAAATTTATTTATCCCTGATAAACAAATATCGCACATAAACAGTTATCACAAACAAACACAACACCTCCACAAACACCAGATTATAGCACTTAAATTCTTTATGAAACGGCACTAATAGCTAATTCTTGTTATCCCTGATATATAATAAACAGAAATAGACAAGAATTATACTGAAAAATTATGGTCGGTGCAATTTGATAAGATTTGTTGTGCAACATAAAAAGTTGCTGAGATCTTATGATTGGTGGTCACTCCAGATCCTATGTGGATTTCGGTTAGGTAACGTACCCTGTATCGAAAGGGTAACCCATCCGTGTCAAGGTTACAAACGTTGTTTGGTTGAAGAGAAATTGCCTTGGTGGTTAAGGAAAGATTTGATTGGTTTACACAACACTGATATGCAAATAGCAACACCATGTTAGTATGCAGTAAACAATAGATTGGATTCAATGTACTAACTACATGTATGTATTGAATATGTACCCCATTTGGCTGGGTACCCTTGTAAGAAGATGATTTAAGGGCAAGAAAGGTTTACATTGGGCATTTGCCAAGAAATTAACAAGCTGAATTTTGAAATATTGTTACAATCAACCAGCAATAAAATCGAAACAACAAATACAATCAGACAGATAAATATATAGAATTCATCATACCATAAATAATATTTAATTCAACAAGTAGACTGTATGAATGAGAATGTCTTCACACTCGGAAACATCAATATACATCTAGACTAACAAAATACTGTTCTAATATTATATAAGATATCCATATACATAAAAAATAAAAATCATGTAAAATGTAAAATAAAATATTGAAACACAGCACCTGTTCCATTCAAATACAATCAAACTTTGTTTATTTGACAACCTTCTATTCAAATACTCTGTATCATCCAAAAAAATATCAGGTCTAGTTGTATCTTCTTATGTACGTCAAATTGATATGGGCTATTCAAAATATGTATTATTCAAAATCAAAAAAATCGGACCAGACCAATTCGAATGAAAGAGGTTCGACTGTATTATAAGTTCACTCCAGTTTTCAAATACATGTAAAACCTCTAAAGAGTTGCCCTCTCTTCAGCAACAACCTTTCTTAAACAACAATATCAAATTGTCCTTCAGAAATAATGTACCATTACTTTAACCTTTTGAGAGGAAAAACCTCTCAACAACAGCCAAAAGTTGCCTCTCTAAAAGAGTGTTGCTCTAGAGAGGTTGCACTGTACATGTGGATGTTATTTTTTTCTATAAAGCAATAAAGCAACCTGTACCAACAAACATATAGAATACAAGCAAAGTCACAATTCAATAGCACTGTAAGTGGACGCAGACACTCAAATGTGGGTTACATCATCATTGGAACTTAAACATTCTCAGACACTGAGCTTAGCATAACATTTAACATAATTGTCCACGCAGACAATAACAAGGATGATCAAGCTATGACAAAAATTCTCTTCATCTTATCAAAACAAATGAAATAAAAAAAACTCTCCATAAAGGGAGATTCAAGAAGTCATACATGTTGTCATGACAATCATAACATCATAATATGCATTATTTCCGAATATGTCGAATCAAATGCTGATAGATAAAGAAGACAATGATTTAAAACAAAATATCAAAATATTTCTGTTGATTCTCATATATACTGAAGACACAACACAAATATATACCAGGAACTATAGTTCCATCACTCACTTTAATATAAAGAATAATATGAAATAAGAAATGAAATCATTTCAAGGTTAAAATTATTAATAGAGACAGAATTATAGGTCAAAAACCATTCCTAAATACAGATGAAACCAAAAATAGCATTATTATACAAAATCCATATACTTTAACAGTTATATGCAAAACAAAACAAACTTAAAATTATACATTATGTGTAAAACAAAAATCATCAAAAAATATAGAAAAAGTTGCATAACTAATATATCACCCATAATTTGTATTTTATCCAAGGGGCTTTCAGTCACACATTGTCAGGTCCATGTAGTGACTTCCAGCTATTAGGGTGGATGAATATTTTGGCATAGGCGGGCACCTCGATAGAGTCAAAGACCAACCATAAGCCAACTGGAATGCTCCTTCACATGCAAACTGATCATCCTAGGTGGGATTCAAACCTGCAGTGGTGAGGGGCAAGTGATTTGTAGTGACAGACCACAACCACTCAGCCATGGAGGCCACAATGAGGATACCTGGCAAACCCATCAGATATGTCTTCAGGTTGCAAAATTAAAACTAGATATTGCAGCATTTTTGTCTAAATTAGATTGTCACTCTAGCTACAGACCTGAGTATTTATAGTAACCTACCATTACATTGAAAGTGTAAATTCTAAAGTGTAAAACCATACGTTATTTATAAATTACCTGTATGTTATATATTTACACATATACAAAATTTCAAAAATTAATTAGGAAGTTTAATCAATCACTTAAACCTCTACATGAGACAAACTATCATAGTTAATTATGTCATGAAAAGGAAAGCATTTTCTGAGTATAAATAAAAAAATAACACCATCATAAAAAGGAATGGTTCCCAGAAACTAGAAATTATATATATGTTATCTCTACATACAAATAACGAATAATAAATATCAATATATGTATATCTGTAAGGTTGTCATGATATACCTTTACATTGATATATGGCAATATATAGCAAGCTATATGAAACCATGACATGGAAACGATGCCCTGGTCGATCTTTTACAATATGAATTCACAACTTAATGAAAGCCTCATATTAGCATGTAAAACTGAAAACTGAGTATGGTAACTGGTTAATTTCTGGTTATTATTATCCAGTTATAAAAACCGCATATTGAATTACCTATCAAAAAGTGAAATGAGATAGATAAATGTTTTGTTTTAGCTCACATATATTTTTGAATGACAATTAAGATTACACAATTATCTGTGCAATCTCTATATGGGTTTGTTAACATATGATACCCTAGTGGGGAGCCCGGTCAAATTTGTTATACATTGGCACTGTTGATTAAGTATTTTGGGTCCAATCCAAGATCAGGACCACTAAAATTCTGAAAACAACATTTCATTTCGAGCAAAATGCGTGGATAAAACACTCTATAATAGACCAATTAACAAAGTCATTTAAGTAATAATCATAAAACGCAACAACAAAGAAAAAGAATGGGAATTCTTGTATATTATCACAAATATTTCTTTGGTATTCATACATGCTTTCATTCAGCAGTGTGGTAGTGTTTGTTGTTACTAATATTGTCTCCATGGCAATGTGTGTTCTATTCCTAATTTAACAATCTTGCTGTCAAAGATATAAATACATAGATTGAAATCTACAAACTAGTAATATTGGTACAAATCTACATAATCTCTACACTCAAAAATTAGAACAATACTACATTATCATTAATACATGTATAAATTTCCCTCAAAATATGTTAATTTCTCTGAACAAAGTCAGGCCACAATCAGTGAAGTAATTTCGGGAAGCTTGCATTATCTCCACATTTAAATACTATACAGACTGTTATATTGAAATTGTTTCCCTAAAAAGTACAGTTGATTTGTGAATTGTCAGTAAAATTATTGATTGTTCTCTCTTAATTAACAGACACCAAACACATATGTTAATGGTTATGTTCACAAAACCATTATTATTAAAACACCAAGTAAAATTTATTTTTTTAAAGATGTGGCAATTCAGACAATACGATTGTTCGAATATTTTCCATAGTTCGATGACCATTTGAATTACACCATGTAGACTTGTTATTAACGTCAACAAAATAAGTTTCACATTATATTGACATGGATATTAACCAGAAAACAACTACATACGTAATCTACTTGTAAGATTTTGGGTATAAGTAGAATTTACATATAGTAAAAAAAGTGTGAGAGATGAAAACGTTTACATGTTAAATATCCTTCAAAATAGCACATCTCCAATTCTGTAATACATGCAATACTAATATGAGTATGAAAAAGTCGGTTGATGACACACATCAACAGAAAGGTCATTGTAATATGAATAAAAACTGTACAAAGAAGAATACATAAACATGTACAATCTTCAATTGACTAATTCATTACTCTTCTCTTGCTCCTGCGCCTTCTTTTTCTGTCTATACAACCAATAATTTCCTGATGCCATGGTCAAACCTCCTGCTACAATGCCTATAGAGCCAAAATAAAATGCCATATCGTAAGTACCGAGGAAGTCTTTGAACATACCTGAAAGTATAAATGTGCAATATATACTACATGTATACTCAGATATATAGTCAGACCTAGTCATTCATTCGAATTCATTGGGTCCCAAATTTCATTTCAAATAATACATGGTTTCGAATAGCCCATTTTAATTTGAGGAGCCTATGAAGATTCATCAGAACGTGATATTTATTTCGGATGATAGCAAGTATTCGGATGAAAGGTTGTCGAATAAACGAGGTC
Organism: Mactromeris polynyma; assembly: GCA_032209605.1. Classification (NCBI taxonomy): domain Eukaryota; kingdom Metazoa; phylum Mollusca; class Bivalvia; order Venerida; family Mactridae; genus Mactromeris; species Mactromeris polynyma. Next base: position 1,238,579 of record JASFXZ010000019.1, on the reverse strand, counting down.
CAGCTGCGTGTGCAAAAATTAATGGAGGTGAAATCTGTGGAGACTTAACACACGTTTAGATACAGAATTATATCTTTTTAATGTATCCAATGAAAAAATACATATAACTTCACAAAAATTTGGATGAGAGCAAAAATCATCATCATCGCTATTATAAATATCATCTTCATCATCATCACTACCATCATCATTATTATTATTGCTACCATCAACATTTTCATCACTACTTCTATTATTGTCAACATTGCTGAAAATCAAAGACATCATCCTTACAATAAAAGTAATGTAATCATAATCACTGCATAAAATAACTCAGATTTTGACCTGGGAACCATATATTCACAGACAAGCAGTTTTATAACACAGAATATTATATTTACCTCCAACAGTGGGTCCAACCAACCCACTAACTCCTTGAAACAGTAACAGAAGTCCAAATGAACTTGACAATGTCTCCACACCAAGAACATCTACAACAACCACTGACTTTTGAGAAATATATGTTCCTGACAGAACACCGTAGAAAGCACTGATAACAGCAAACTCATAGAAACTGTTCATGGACGGCATTAACATTGACACAATAGCCGCGAGGAACATAACTCCATTATATATCCATAGCCTGTAAGGTTTTATTTTCTTTAAATCTAACACTGAAGACATTACCACCCTTGAGATGCCATCAAATATTCCTAGAATTGATATTAAATAAGCACCCTCCATAGGAGTTACTCCCCTTGTCTCAGCTAAAGCTGGTAGAAACACGAATGTTGAATTAAAAGACAAAGTAAACAGAAACAATTGAACACAAAGGGTAGTGAATGCATAATTTTTAAACAAATGTAATTCCAGTAATGGTTTCTTGTTGCCCTGTGTTTTATTACTGGGACCTTTGATGGCCGACTTCACCTGAGAAAACTTTCTCCTAAACAAAGAAGGTCTTCGTGAATTTATTTCAGTGTTTGCAGTAATGTCCATGGAAGAATTCATTTTTGTAGCGTTTTGTGTCACTAACTCATTCTGTAATTTGGTTGCCGTAGTAACAGGTGACAGAAGTTTGTCTTCTTGTCCACTGATTTTAGATACCGTTGCTCTTGCGGCAACTTTCCTAAAACAACAAAAAGAAATATTATTATATTCACCATATCCAATGTATAATTGATCAAACATCCATACAATATACAGTAACAATAACAAATCTGGATCTAATTTCAAAATTATTTACTCTACACCGGTTGTGAAGCAAGTTCTTAAAACTTATGCTAACTCCAGATGACTGCTTCCTAGGTCACTATTAAACCAAAACCACAGGAGATTGTCATGAGTTCTTTCCCTTTGTCCCTTATAGATTCTCTCCCTTCATTCCTTCTATATGTCACAATGTATGTACATGTAGTACTATATATACATATACTATAGAAAAGATAAAGGGAGAGAAATCTAGAAGGGATAAAGGGAAAGAACTCATGACAATGAGTGATTGTGACCAAAATCACACAAAAATCATGAATTGTGAATTGCAAATATCAAATCCTGCTGAACACAATCACCTAATATAACTATTGCTCATTCTGTATACAGGATGTGATGGAATTAGGTTTGCTGAGATGGCAGTAAAAACCTAGTTGTTATTATTATAAGTTCATGGCAGTCAGAATGTCTCTTCTTTATCATAGGGAACTTCACGTAGAAAATGAAATCGAGGCGTGAGAAATAGAAAGCCACTAGCCCAACATCCCGGACAAGTGTAATTGCTGATCGGGCTACCAACAGTTGAGTTGAAGTTAGTTCAGGACAAGTCTGTTTTTAAAGCTAATTAACATTGGTTATTTTGGATTTCGTACAAAAATAATGCATTACCGATGCCTTGAAATTGGTGACAATTCAAACTGTCAACAAATTTTCTTGGACAACTAGCCTCCCATGTCGGACAAGTCAAATTTAAGATGTTCACTTGTTTGGGACAAGCTTACTTTTCAAAATTTTCTACAGCCCTGATTGAGGCATGAGAAAAGTATAGGATAGTAATTATGTTACTTGTTAAGTGATAAATATTCACATCACTAGGATAAGTTATTTGATAAATGATGACTTACAGCAATGTCAAAGAACGACAAAGAACATAACAGCAACATAATAAATCTAAATTTAGATGTTTAATAAGACAATAAAAAGGTTTAATTACCTTTCATACAATTACAATCAATTCAATTTACCTGTCATATTCCATCAATATCTTATGCCGTTCAATGGAGCGGAAAAGACAAGCACAAATAAAGAAGTGACTCATTACAGCTGACAGTATCAAAAAAGATCCGCTGAACCCGTAAAAATTGAAGAGAAGCTCTATGACTGGCGGAAATATAAAACTTCCGATACCAACACCGGACGTGGACAGTCCAACAGCAATGCCACGCTTCTTGTTGAAGTAATATCCAACAATTATCAAACTGGGAGTGTATGTAAAAGCTCTTCCAACACCTACAAAACAAACAATATTTGAGCACTGCTGTGGGATTTACAACCTCTTCTGTAAGTGACCTGATTTCAAGAAAATTGCGGCATGTGATGACACTGTTTGCAAGCAGGAAACAATATTTACTCCATATAGTCACTTCGTTTTCATATTTGTATGCTGCAAATATTGTTTATTGTCAGTACATGGCTACGTAACATGTTACGTTTTCTGGAAATGACATCACTTAAAGAAGGGGTTGGAAATCGTACAGCTGCACTCATTTAAGCAAAGTATTTTATTTCAAATGTATTTATCGCTATTTTTTTATCAGGTTATCTTTTTTAAAAGTATTGTTTCTTCAAGTAAAAAATCCTTTTTCCAAAGTGACAATAAAATTTCCCATAAGTTGTTGTGAGGAAACAATGTGACAAAAATCTGTTTTACCAAGAAATGAACTCATTTATAGACAATTGCAAAGAAATAAGTATATATACTTATATATGAAATATGTATTCAGTGTGTATATCTGCATCAAGTGACAGCTATTATTCCCTAATTTTAACTTTTTTTATGTGAAAAGTTCGAAATTTCATTGTCATATTCCAAAAACAGCCATAAAAATCATATTGTAAATAACAATTCATTTAAAAGCAGTGCTGGATAGAGAGCTCTGATATTCGGGTATTTTGTGGTTCTCTGTCTGGGATAGAACACACACACATATATATATATGCATGTATATACCTGCCTCTGTAATTATCACAGGACCACACTCTTATTGTTAAATGATGAAACGGATAGAAATCAAACATTAAAGCAAAATAAACAAATTCAAAAATGTCATATAAAATATTAGTCAGCCTAATTTTCCTCAATCACATATGTACATAAACTTAACTATCAAACAATTACTGAATTTATTTCAATGCATCACAAATATTTCTACTTGAGAAAACGTCTGAGATCCCAAGTAAGCAAACATTTTGATTCCCAAAAATATTCACTTCTACGTTATAATGATGCTTACCTCCTAATACTCCGTAAGTCAGATACAAATATGGGAGTGCTGGTACAAAAGCTGATAATAATGTACCACATGTTGATATGATAGCACCCATCATCACAACCGTACGACATGAGTATTTGTTACACAGAGCACTTGCCAGTGGACCTGAAAATTGGAATTTGAATATCATTTTTTCATTGAGACATTGGCAGCTCAGGTATTTTAATGCACACAGTAGATGGTGTCTACTTGTAGCAGCCATACTACAGTCACACTGTGAGACCATGCCATACACACATAATATGATACCGCAACAAGAAACATTAAACTAACAAACAGCAAACAAGTCCTAGTATTTCCCTCATGATGCCAACCAGGCATAGACACCACACAAGTCCTAGTATTTCCCTCATGATGCCAACCAGGCATAGACACCACAGACACCCAACATGACACAACATTGTGTCATAATAACCTGACATCAGGCCAACCAATCCTGCTTCTACCATCACAGCTATAAGTAGCAGGGTTTCCATTTGACCCCTGTAATTGACCATTTGACCCTAGAATTGACCATTTGACCCCTGGAATTGACCATTTGACCCCTGGAATTGACCATTTGACCCCTGGAATTGACCATTTGACCCCTGGAATTTCTAAAAGGCCACACTTAGGATTCTGGCTGAAGGGTCAATTTTTCTCTACATTATAGATATTTTAACTATAAAATGGTAAAATCGAGCAGAAAGTTAGCATAATGACCCTGGAGATTGAGCCCCTAGTGGAACTCCTGGTATAGGAAACATGTCAACACAGAACAGATAACGTTAGTAAACACTGAACAAACCCATTGCTAGCCTCAGTGTTGAGAAGATAGACAAGACCCAGGTGGTCGCTGTGGCACTGCTCTTGTACTTTGATAATAACTGTAGATACATCACACCATTGGAACGCTCAAATCCACCTGAAATAATATAAATTGTCTTACAAACTTTGTACAAATCCATAAATTATCGTCAGCCAAGTACAAAGAGCAATGTTCAATATATACAGTAAAACCTCATCTAACTGTTTTGCTCATTTTTTCAACCTCAATGTTAAGACCACATCAATAATAAAACCAGTTTTCAATGGTCCCAAAGGTGGTCTTACTGTTGAAGTTTTACTGTATGTATAATTATCAGTTGCCTGTACGACAAGAACAGCAACTGTGCAGGAAGAGAGCAGCATTCATTACTTAGTATGGGAACCAGCACCAGTAATGTATATTTTAACTACGACCCGCAGAATTTGACCAGAATGCATAGGTGATTTTTAACTTGTTTTATGACACACAGAAGAAGCATATTTCCTGTTTTTTAAAGCATAATATAGTCCATGCACACGTCTTATCTAGAGCTCTGTGGTGTGAAACTATAGTAAATGGTTCTCCGCTGGAAGAAACAACAGTATGGCACCAAACACTCAATATGTAAAACAGAAACAAAGTAAGTATTGATTTACCCATAACAACATGTACAAGGAATGTCCCAAGGACAATAAACCAGCCCCATCCACCATCTGGCACTTTAAAAGGTGTTTCACTTTCCACAATAATAGTCTCATCCACATTTGTATCTTTGTCTGATTCCTTATCTACCAATGCTGCTTTAAGAGGTTCATCAACTGTTGAGAAATTATGAAGAACAACTTCCACATTGTCAGCAACATAAAGCTCTTCTGTAGCCGAGTTCCGATCTGTTGGTTCCGGCATTTTGTTCTGACTGATTTCAGGCTTACTATGGGTCACTGAAAATATACATTTTTTAATTACAAATACAGTCGGACCTTGTTAATTCGAATTCATCAGGTCTGAAATTTTATTTCGAACAATACTTGGTTTCAAATAGCCCATTTCAATACGATGTGCATCAGATCCTGATATTTATTCGGATGATACCGAGTATTGGGATAGAAGGTTGTCGAATAAACGAGGTCTGACTGTACTTCTTTCAACTGCATTGTTTCTACAATATATTACCAAGTTTTAGTTATGTGCTATAGAAGTTTTACATGCATTAATGGTAATTAAAATATGTCAGTATTCAAGGACACAGTCAACATTTTTAGATAAATGAATATTTTAACATACCTGCGTTTGGAATATTTTTGAGAGAGTACTAGAGTGCAAACTCCAGGAAATTAACAAACAGAGACTGTTACAACCAATTTTGTAATAAAAATTTCGAAGTTGCAAGAGTTATGCTTTTCAAACTTCTGAAATAAGACTTATTTTACATTATGTAGATGTATTTCTAGTAACGTCATGTTAAAATAACATAATTATGTTTATCAACTTTGAATTTTTTATCCCAAAGCAGGTTTTTATTAACTTTAACCTCCATTCTGACAAAAAGGAATTCGACAAAATTGCCTAAAAATAGTCAATTTTATGTTTATCAAATAAATTTATTATATATCAAATCTGACCACCAACTTTTGAAAATAGTTACCTGTCTAAAAATATGAAATACATGTATGCCCAATAGCCCAAATTTGACCACAACTAGCAAAGATATGATTAATCACCAGCCCACACAGCTATAAGGACAAGATTACACACTTACTCCCATACACTTTCACCACAGCACGTCAGTAAACACACACTTCATTTTGATCATACCTTTGTATCTAATTACAAGTCCATATATTCTAGTGGTTTCAGTCCATGATATCTCGGATGACCATTATACACTGTCCCCAATGATAATAAGTTATTTACAAATGTAACTAGAGTTATCAGTGAAGTTGATTCAGGACTTCCACTAGGTGCTGAATCTCGACGGTCAGTTTGGACTGGATTTCACCATTTTGTATCCTAATTACCCGACATATAGAGAAAATTGACCCTTCAGCCAGAATTCGGAGGGTCAAAATGTGGCTTTTCAGGAATTCCAGTAGTCAAAGGGTCAATTCAAGGGTCAAATGGAACCCCTGTGATTATCGTACCCCACAATACTGCTTTGTCCGACATATTTTTGAGATAATCCAGTCAAGACAAACCACAATTTATAAGTGCAACATTATAAAGTAGTTTATATTTGCTGTTTGGCTACTTTACTGTACTATGTTATTGTATACATACTAGGCAAGGCGGCAGGTAGTTGCTACTTTGCTTAAATTATTTGACTTTGGACCCTTACTGCCGTTGGGTCACTTCCAAATATTTCCTTTCATTATTCCAGCCTGGATCAGATAAACTACTCGCTAATTGCGCAGATAAGTTTTTCACTTCAGATTTCCTTTTCCCTCGGTTCCACCCCACCACCCGCCTTCTTCCGATGGTTAATGTGTTATAGAAATTAAAAGTATTTATTTGTTGGACTATGATGTTTCCAACTTTATTTCAGCTTTACAGTTAGTTTCCTTAAATAGGTAATATAATGTGGACTCTGTTGTGTCCACCTTTACGTCACACTGATTGTATATTATCAATTTTACAAACTTTATAATTTGTTTGTTTAACTACATGTATGTTGTTTATGGACTTTGCTGTGTCCAACTTTATGTCACACTGATAATAGTCTTATCATTTTCACAGCTTTATAGTGTGTTTACTTAACTACTTATATACATGTATTTAATAAACGTCCAATCCAAAAATAATCTAACCAGAATGTGACAACGATATGCACAACTTGTCTTGGTAGAAATAATTTGTTTGAATTTTCATGGAAAACCATGTCATGTGTGACATGACAATATGCGCGATTCCTATATATATTATTATATAACAGTAACCCCCGCTTCCCAATGTACATGTATAATCATAAATGAATGTTGGGAGGCATTGTCTTGTGTACATGGCGCTCCCTGCAACAACTTAATCTCTCTTTTATAAGAGTTCACACAAATAGGTTTCTTCAATATAAAGAATTGAATTGAATATAAATGATGTTAAAAAATATTAAACAAATATGTACTGTCCTTTTCAACAGCAAAGACATAGTTGAATAGTAAGCTATGTTACTTTCAGAAATACATGTTGAGCTATGTTTTATCAGTTTATATAGACTGGATACATCCTAGTGTTTATGCTGGTACCACACAAGCATTTGGTAATACTCGCAGTATATATTACGTATATAGGTTTGGTTTCATAAGAATGAATGTCAGCCTTGAGATAACTTTACATCTATGACAGAATCAAGTCTCTAAGTGGTCAAGGTACCTACTATTTCCCAAATGATAACATGACTAGGACAAACCCATTTTATGTAAGCTGACAAAGTCCCACTTAGCACATGTTTCACTTGACTAGAAAGAAAGGTTACACAGGATAGCTTACAAAACAATGTACATGTATCTATCCATATTAAATAATCTTCACAGCTGAAAAAAAAGCAGCTAGAGATATGCACATGCATGTAACAGTTGAAACAAGAAATATCTTGACAGAAGATGGTCGGCGCAATTTGAAGGTTAAGATTTGTTGTGCAACATAAAAATGCAGAGATGTTGCGATTGCTGGTCACTCCAGATCCAAAATGGATTTCGGTAAGGTCATGTACCCTTTATCGAAAGGTTAACCAATCCGCGTCAAGGTTACAAACGTTGTTCGGTTGAAGAGAAATTGCCTTGGTGGTTAAAGTAAGATTTGATTGGTTTACGCAACACTGATATGCAAATAGCAAAACCATGTTAGTACAGCTGCGCCGAAAAAAACAAAAAAATAAACATGATAAAAAATGGCATAAAAATCAAAGGGTAAGGGTGAGTTTTAAAGGCGTCGTCCAAAACTCGATCTAGAAACTACTTTTCAGCATGACAAAACTTTGAACTTTATATTTTGATAAAATATTTTAAAATGCCTCAAAAATAGGACGGTTTCTCATCCTTTTAGTATGACAATGACAAGTAAATCTGTCCATTTCTGAGGGGGAGGGTATACACCTTTTGTCATTTTTTATTGTTTTAACCTAATTCTTGGACAGTAACAACGGCGCTATCAGAACTCTCAGAACTTCTATCTGTTATCAAGTTATCAATGTGGTCAAGTTTTAAATGCTCTGAAATACTCAGTCTTTACATTGGGTAATTATTTCTACACATCTTAACAGCAAAATGTCGTTTAGTTCTACCAGGGTCATTCGTAATAGAATTTTGAATAAAGCTGTTTAAACCAGTATAATATTCCTGCCAATAATTAAAAACAAGGACTTTCCTTGTAACATCTTTTCCAGAGATATTTGAAAACAACTGAACCTAGTAACTAAGGTATGTTAAACATTATTTAAACATATATGATGTTTACATGCTTTACGTTGTGAAGATATGCTAAATATTTATTTTGCACGCCTGCATTGTTCTGTAAGTTATAAAGGGCACCACATCGGGTTTTACTGGGCTGTATTGCCAAGCACAATCAGGATATTACCTGTTACTGTTTGTCAGTCTCAACACAAGATATAATTAATATAAACCACTAGTAACAAGAAATATCTTAAACAAAGAAGATCGGAGCAATTTGAAGGTTAAGATTTGTTGTGCAAAGTAGGTGTATTGAAATGTTTGTGTTTGTCTGTAAGCTTGAAAGAGAAAAAGCTGTGGTTGTGTTTTGATAGAAAAGTAATCCAAACAGCAGTTATAGCTTTACGCACAGGTGCATTTCCTTACCTAAATTGGTATGCATCAGTTCTGAAAGATTATGCACCTGCTCGCAGTCAATCTAACAGCGCTATACTCACAAACACTGCATAGTAACTTTTCCTACATCTTTACCAAAATCACAAATAAAATTTTCTGATACTGGTATTTTCTATGCACCGAGTTAGCGCCAGCATAAGGAAATACCTGTGTTGGACTTGTGTTTTGCAGTTCAAGGAAACGTTTAACCCTTGTTACAGTGCAATGCTTCAGAGCATATGAGTGTGAAGGCATTAACATGCCATTGTCTCAAAGTTATTACCACGGACCTATATACAGGTCCGTGTTATTACTTAGCATTATCACAGACCTATATACCGTGGCATTATCCATATTTTGATAGAAAATCAGATTATATACCTTTAAATGTGTCTCAGACAGACATGCCGCATGGCTAATATGTCTGCATTGGGCAGCAACTGTGTCTTCGCTCAATGCTATACATGTAGTGAGGAGGTGATTGACCACAACTATGTAAATTAAGTTACAAATTATTTGGCCCACTGCCAAGATCTACCCATTTAAAGCTAATTAACATTGAACTTATTACCCATAAACGAGTGCAGTTATTGCACACCTAATTAACTTTTAATCATTATCCCATTCTATTCTTGGACAACAACTAGCCTCCCATGTTGGACATGTCAAATATGACATATGCACTAGTCTGTATTGGAAAAATATTCTAGAGCCATGTGTGACCCAATATCACTTTACATGCCAACATTAATGGTTCATTTGTTTAGGAACCCAAATTATCTTTGTAATGATACCATATTAATTAAACACAAGCATGAAAAGATATGATAATGATAATTTTCCAGAAATTTTAAGTATGGTTTAAATATTTATAGAAAAAATAGAAAAAAATGTGGATCTATATTAATCCGTATAAATAATTTAATATCAATTTAAGCACTTTAAAGATGCCAATGTAATTTTAATTAAACAGAAAAACGATTTTGTCCAGATCCAACAATACTACATAATGCGCTATTAGTATTGGCGTTTGGTCAACTTTGGACATTAAAATACAAAGCCATTACAAATATTATATCAAAGTTTTTAAAATGAAATACCTTACAACGTTTACTGATGTAATCAACCAGTGTTAGTGAAGATACACATGTTTCTGATCGTCCACAAACTTGCTCTAATAAGTATGCACCGTGTGTGTCCTACATTTTCACCTTGATATATTGTGTATAGAACGGCGCACATTATCTGGAGGTCAACAATAAGGTAGTGCTAATATACAGATCTACGCGAACACTGACGTAACGGGCGAATGTTTCCCACAGGTCATATTCAGAACTGGCAGAGTCACGTCCAATCCAAAAATAATCTAACCAGAATGTGACAATGATATGCACAACTTGTCTTGGTAGAAATAATTTATGTGAGTTTTCATGGAAAACCATGTCATGTGTGACATGACAATATGCGCGATTCCTATATATATTATTATATAACAGTAACCCCCGCTTCCCAATGTATAATCATAAATGAATGTTGGGAGGCATTGTCTTGTGTACATGGCGCTTCCTGCAACAACTTAATCTCTCTTTTATAAGAGTTCACACAAATAGGTTTCTTCAATATAAAGAATTGAATTGAATATAAATGATGTTAAAAAATATTAAACAAATATGTACTGTCCTTTTCAACAGCAAAGGCATAGTTGAATAGTAAGCTATGTTACTTTCAGAAATACATGTTGAGCTATGTTTTATCAGTTTATATAGACTGGATACATCCTAGTGTTTATGCTGGTACCACACAAGCATTTGGTAATACTCGCAGTATATATTACGTATATAGGTTTGGTTTCATAAGAATGAATGTCAGCCTTGAGATAACTTTACATCTATGACAGAATCAAGTCTCTAAGTGGTCAAGGTACCTACTATTTCCCAAATGATAACATGACTAGGACAAACCCATTTTATGTAAGCTGACAAAGTCCCACTTAGCACATGTTTCACTTGACTAGAAAGAAAGGTTACATGGGATAGCTTACAAAACAATGTATCTATCCACATTAAAAAATCTTCACTGCTGAAAAACAAAGCAGCTAGAGATATGCACATGCGTGTAGCAGTTGAAACAAGAAATATCTTGAAAGAAGATGGTCGCCGCAATTTGAAGGTTAAGATTTGTTGTGCAACATAAAAATGCAGAGATGTTACGATTGCTGGTCACTCCAGATCCAAAATGGATTTCGGTAAATCACCGAAATTCAGTGGATTTCAATAAGGTAAGGTACCCTTTATCGAAAGGTTAACCAATCCGCATCAACAAACATTGTTCGGTTGAAGAGAAATTGCCTTTGTGGTTAAAGTAAGATTTGATTGGTTTACACAACACTGATATGCAAATAGCAAAACCATGCTAGTATGGCTGCGCCGAAAAAACAACAAAAATAAACATGATAAAAAATGGCATAAAAATCAAAGGGTAAGGGTGAGTTTTAAAGGCCTCGTCCAAAACTCAATCTAGAAACTACTTTTCAGCATGACAAAACTTTGAACTTTATATTTTGATAAAATATTTTAAAATGCCTCAAAAATAGGACGGGTTCTCGTCCTTTTAGTATGACAATGACAAGTTAATCTGTCCATTTCTGAGTGGGAGGATATACACCTAATTCTTGGACAGTAACAACTGCGCTATCAGAACTCTCAGAACTTCTATCTGTTATCAAGTTATCAATGTGGTCATGTTTTAAATGCTCTGAAATACTCAGTCTTTACATTGGGTAATTATTTCTACACATCTTAACAGCAAAATGTCGTTTAGTTCTACCAGGGTCATTCGTAATAGAATTTTGAATAAAGCTGTTTAAACCAGTATAATATTCCTGCAAATAATTAAAAACAAGGACTTTCCTTGTAACATCTTTTCCAGAGATATTTGAAAACAATTGAACCCAGTAACTAAGGTATGTTAAACATTATTTAAACATATATGATGTTTACATGCTTTACGTTGTGAAGATATGCTAAATATTTATTTTGCACGCCTGCATTGTTCTGTAAGTTATAAAGGGCACCACATCGGGTTTTACTGGGCTGTATTGCCAAGCACAATCAGGATATTACCTGTTACTGTTTGTCAGTCTCAACACAAGATATAATTAATATAAACCACTAGTAACAAGAAATATCTTGAACAAAGAAGATCGGAGCAATTTGAAGGTTAAGATTTGTTGTGCAAAGTAGGTGTATTGAAATGTTTGTGTTTGTCTGTAAGCTTGAAAGAGAAAAAGCTGTGGTTGTGTTTTGATAGAAAAGTAATCCAAACAGCAGTTATAGCATTACGCACGGGTACATTTCCTTACCTAAATTGGTATGCATCAGTTCTGAAAGATTATGCACCTGCTCGCAGTCAATCTTACAGCGCTATACTCACAAACACTGCATAGTAACTTTTCCTACATCTTTACCAAAATCACAAATAAAATTTTCTGATACTGGTATTTTCTATGCACCGAGTTAGCGCCAGCATAAGGAAATACCTGTGTTGGACTTGTGTTTTGCAGTTCAAGGAAACGTTTAACCCTTGTTACAGTGCAATGCTTCAGAGCATATGAGTGTGAAGGCATTAACATGCCATTGTCTCAAAGTTATTACCACGGACCTATATACAGGTCCGTGTTATTACTTAGCATTATCACAGACCTATATACCGTGGCATTATCCATATTTTGATAGAAAATCAGATTATATACCTTTAAATGTGTCTCAGACAGACATGCCGCATGGCTAATATGTCTGCATTGGGCAGCAACTGTGTCTTCGCTCAATGCTATAGTGAGGAGGTGATTGACCACAACTATGTAAATTAAGTTACAAATTATTTGGCCCACTGCCAAGATCTACCCATTTAAAGCTAATTAACATTGAACTTATTACCCATAAACGAGTGCAGTTATTGCACACCTAATTAACTTTTAATCATTATCCCATTCTATTCTTGGACAACAACTAGCCTCCCATGTTGGACATGTCAAATATGACATATGCACTAGTCTGTATTGGAAAAATATTCTAGAGCCATGTGTGACCCAATATCACTTTACATGCAAACATTAATGGTTCATTTGTTTAGGAACCCAAATTATCTTTGTAATGATACCATATTAATTAAACACAATCATGAAAAGATATGATAATGATAATTTTCCAGAAATTTTAAGTACGGTTTAAATGTTTATAGAAAAAAATGTGGATCTATATTAATCCGTATAAATAATTTAATATCAATTTAAGCACTTTAAAGATGCCAATGTAATCTTAATGAAACAGAAAAACGATTTCGTCCAGATCCAACAATTACAACAAACGTATTTAGTCTGAAACATATACAATATTTATAACACCCGAGTAAGCTATTTAAATTTTAATAAAATAAGACACTTAATAGGCTACTACTAGTACTACTAGCTAAGACATACGTAGGGGAGACCGGGGCGAAGTGTTACATTTTTCAAAGTTTTTAAATTATAGATAATATAAACTCGTTTACAACAATGTAACTAAGGTTTCTATAATAAACAACGAAAATTTAATCATAAAATGTATTAAATAACATAAATAAACTACTTATTTACAATTTAGAACTCGTTGAAATTGTCGAGTATATGTAACACTTTGCCCCAAGATTTGGGGCAAAGTGTTACAGTACTTGGGGTAAAATGTTACACTATAAATATATTCAATTTTCAACAAAAACGTATTGTAACTAATGACAATAAATAAAACTGAGTGCATATAATAGTACAGTTCAATGTCTCAACAAAGCAAAACACATCGCCTATGACCACAGACGAACTATGTAAGCTGTTCCAACATAAGGTAAGCTGAACTCACATGACATAAACTGTTTCAACATAAGGTAAGCCGTACCAACACCAGGTAATCTGTACAAGCAATACATAAGCTGTACCAACATGACATAAGCTGTATCAACAGCACATAAGATGTACCAACATGACACTCGTTGTACCAACATGACATAAGCTGTATCAACAGCACATAAGCTGAACCAACATGACACTCGCTGTACCAACATGACATAAGCTGTATCAACAGCACATGAGCTGAACCAGCATGACACTCGCTGTACCAACATGACATAAGCTGTATCAACAGCACATAAGCTGTACCAACATGACATAAGCTGTATCAACATGACATAAGCTGTACCAACATGACATAAGCTATGTCATAAGTTGTACTAACATGACATAAGATGTACCAACATAACATAAGCTGTACGAACATGACATAAGCTGTACCAACATGACATAAACTGTACCAACATGACATAAACTGTACCAACATGACATAAACTGTACCAACATGACATAAACTGTACCAACATGACATAAGCTGTACCAACATGACATAAGCTGTACCAACATGACATAAACTGTACCAACATGACATAAACTGTACCAACATGACATAAACTGTACCAAGAGCAGGTAAGCTTTACCAACATGACATAAACTGTACCAACATGACATAAGCTTTACCAACATGACATAAGCTGTACCAACATGACATAAACTGTACCAACATGACATAAACTGTACCAACATGACATAAACTGTACCAAGAGCAGGTAAGCTTTACCAACATGACATAAGTTGTTCCAACACCTGGTAAGTTGTATCAACATCAGGTAAGTTGTACCAACATGACATAAGATGTACCAATATGACATAAACTGTACCAACATCAGGTAAGCTTTACCAACATGACATAATATGTACCAACATTACTCAAACTGTACCAACACCAGGTAAGAAGTACCAACAGAACGTAAGTTGTACAAACCTGACATTAACTGTACCAAGAGCAGGTAAGCTGTACCAACAGAACGTAAGCTGTACCAACATGACATAAGCTGTACCAAGAGCAGGTAAGCAGTACCAACATCCGGTAAGCAGTACCAACATCCGGTAAGCAGTACCAACATCCGGTAAGCAGTACCAACATCCGGTAAGCAGTACCAACATCCGGTAAGCAGTACCAACATGACATAAACTGTACCAACATCAGGTAAGCAGTACCTATATTACATAAACTGTACCAAGAGCAGGTAAGCTGTACCAACATCAGATAAGCTGTACCAACATCAGGTAAGCTGTACCAAAATCAGGTAAGCTGTACCAACATGACATAGTCTGTACCAAGAGCAGGTAAGCTGTACCAAGAGCAGGTAAGCTGTACCAACATCACATAAGCTGTACCAACATCAGGTTGGCTGTACTAACAGCACGTAAACTGGTACCAACAGGATACAAACTGTACCAACATCCGGTGAAGTATATCGCCATCAGTTAAATATAAACCAAATCATCAACATGTTAACACTATCAGTTTTTTAAACATATCACACATGTTCTGTATCTCAGCCATATACAGTCCCAACCCCGGATCAGAAAGGCTAAGACACGGACTTCTTTGGGGCTCAGACCAAAGTACACGTTACGTGCAGTTTTTAGATAACTTTGCAACATGTTGTCAGTTCCAGATTTATTTGCTTTTTGATGTATCAACACAATGTCATAGGGTTAATTTTAATCTGTTTGGCAACTGATCGGATACTTTGTCCATATATACATGTACTACATCGTTAAATCCCCCTTTAATGACATCTGCATGAACGTTCGTGGCGGTGTTGTTCTTTTTTAGTTTCGAACCATTCTTCAAAGACAATAATTTACAGATCTACTCGATCTAATTATTTGTACTTGAGATCTCTATTTAAAAATGATAAATGTTAAGTAAAATGTAGATATATATGTTATCAACAGTAAAACATACTAAACATAAGTTTACAAATATTCAGTGGTAGTTTTCTGTAGCTAGATATATGTTCGCATGTACAAGGGGCATAGTGTTACATTGTAACAATATGCCCCGGGTATCATGTAACACATTGCCCCTAACTATCTGATGGAAATACAAACGTCCTTGGATAATAACTAAGGTAGACCGGATCACGATTCATTCTGCGACGTCATGCCTATAACGTACCCTAATGTAACATATAAGCTAAATTATCAGCAAAGTCATGAATTTAAAGGAAATCGATATTTTCCAATTTCATAACCGGATATGCGTTGACTTATCACTTTATTATCGACTGGAAATGTCCACGACCGATCAGATAAAATGGCTACACCAAAAGTACTTTAAACTACAATGGTTATGATGTAATAAATAACGTCATTTGTTTGAAAATTTAAACGTAACACTTTACCCCGTGTAACATTGTGCCCCGGTCTCCCCTACGTGTATACATACATGTACATGTACTACATATGCGCTATTAGTATTGGCGTTTGGTCAACTTTGGACAATAAAATACAAAGCCATTACAAATATTATATCAAAGTTTTTAAAATGAAATACCTTACAACGTTTACTGATGTAATCAACCAGTGTTAGTGAAGATACACATGTTTCTGATCGTCCACAAACTTGCTCTAATAAGTACGCACCGTGTGTGTCCTACATTTTCACCTTGAGATATTGTGTATAGAACGGCGCACATTATCTGGAGGTCAACAATAATGTAGTGCTATTATACAGATCTACGCGAACATAACGGGCGAATGTTTCCCACAAGTCATATTCAGAACTGGCTGAGTCACTTTCTATGTCGAAATTTCACTATTAATTGACAATAGCAACATTGAGCCCAATGGAAAGTATAACTTAAAATATACCTTAAAGCCAGGGTGTAGCCAAAGGGGTTCGTCGTTGAATATGGAGCACAAAAAGTCTATGTAGAACTATGGCCAATACAATCTAGTAGGATTATTGTTCCATATTCATGTGCCGAGCCCCTTTTAGTGTAGCTTGCTTAAAAATAAATGTTTAGACCCAACTTATACAAAAAAGTATATATATCTAGATCTAGTTTTAATATTGTGTGTAGCTCTATAGAGCTATATCAGACTCTATTATCAGTACTTGCAGATCTAATCCCATGCCGGTGAAAACTGATGCGGGACGAAGCGTACCAATCAAATACTGACCAAAGATAGAAATGTATATAAAGAAGAACTAAGGCCTATCGTCAAGAAACACATCGAAGAGTATACAAGTCTGAACACTAACGTATGTTTCAAGAAAAGCACAAGCTATCTGAAAAGAAAATGTTCATAGAATCCGAACGGCTAGTACAATGTATAACATGTATAACACATCTGACATGATAGAATGCATTTGATAAGAAACGTGTTTATACGAAAATTATATGAAAGGGAACGTAAATGCCCGTATGGCCATTTTGCATTAATTAATATAGTGAACAAAAGTAGGACTATATTGGATTGGTTGACTGACATTTTATTCAAAATGATACGATTTACACAGAACTATTTTTTAATGAGTTTTTTAATATCCTAGCGCAGAAAAGATCACTAGGCCTACTTTTCTCTTTCTAGACGATTATTGACGAAACGGTCGTAAGAAATATTTTTTCTTTCTGAAAAGGACTTTTAACCAAAATATCGAGTCTGTGTGAATATTTCTTTGATTGTTTTTACACGTGAGGGGCTTTGAAAAACCTTTTGCTCTTATTGCAGCGCTGGCTCTATAACAACATGGCGTGAAATGACGTAACGGTAACCCCATGACACATGCGATGTTGACGTTAGGACATATTTACAATTATTCAGTCAATGGAATTCGTTGTGTTTCTTCGACAAAGAACGCGTAACTTATATTGTAAAACACTCATTTGTCTAGTTTTTTTTGTGAAACCACGTAAGTAAGTACTGGTTGAAAACTTATTCCAGCAAAACGTGTTTGGCCAACTGACAGCCATATATATATATATTTTTTTTTTTTAATGTTGAAAATGATGTTGAACCCAATAAAAATAAAATCTGGAATCTAGTTCTATTAAACCGAATAAATAATGGTAATGAATATTCACAAAAAAACACAAACTTCGATCTAATTTAGAAAACCAAGTGATTGGTTAACTATTGGATGAACCATACTTTGAATCAATGACATATTTTCTGTCTCTTAATCTCACATGGAAGCGCGGAAGTGTAGTGTATTAAGTGTCGGCCGTTCAATCTGAAGGTTGTGAGTTCGAACACTGCGTATGTCTTGTCCACATTACTTGATAAGACGCAAATGATTTGGGATATATCTATATTTGTTTATTAACGTCTCTTCTTTGTACAAATAACACGTATATGCACATAATGAAAACAATTTACAATGTACAAACTAAACTAGAGTTATAAGAGACATAAATATATACTACACAATACGTACTCTTATACACACGATAACAAACTAGAAACAAATGCTAATCCTGGTTAAAAAAATAAATAAAGTAATACTTTGGAAAAGAAACTGAGAGTATCGCGCACAATTGTGCATATTAAAGTACAAAATGTGCGTAACTTACATAAATAAAACATTCTGGCATTAAGAATACTGTTACAGGTTTTGGTGCTTATTCGCACAGAGTTATATCAGATAAAATAAAGGAAAACTTGTCTACCTCATACATGATATTGAATGAAGGATTAATAGCATTAGCTCTGTCTATCAATGGTGGTCGTAATCTGTCATATAAGTTACACTATAATAATACATGCATTTCTGTTTCAACCATGTTTCATGAACAAAAAATACAGAGACGTTCATTTTCCACAAGGTTTTCATAACGTCCTGTTTCTATTCTAATAGGAGCTACTCCACATCTAAATTTACTTTAAGCAGATCTATGTTTCGGTGCCACAATGACTTTAGTGTACGATATACTGAATGCTAGGTCTGTTAATTGCTGATTATAGTTAACGCCTATACTTGTAATTAAAAATAGTTCTGATTATTTATAGTTCAACAGTTAGCAAGTAGAATTTACTTAAAACTGTGATAGTAATGTATAATGTATACTTTCATTCTTTGTTAATTAATCTGAATTGGTAATTGGTGTATTTTGTATTTAGCATATTGCGCGGTATTTACATATTGCCGTGCCAAATAGGGTAATAATGTTTTAAAGTTATGAAAGTATTACTAAGGAATTCGATGGAGGTATTCAACACTAGAGACTTCACAAGTTTTATTTGTAGTTGAATTCATACAAAAGTGCCTTCCAAAAAATCTCAGGATTAACATCATGTTAATTATCTTGTTTTCAGAATAAGGATATTTCAAAGAAAAACGACACCGAGGAGGTGCTAGATTACACTTTGGAGCAAGTGCTGTAAGGAATGGTCTGTACGGCCATAGAGAAAAACTAATGGGAATTTAGTGGGACAAAAAGGGGGAAATCATTATTGGATCGAATATATCACTGAACAAGTCAAGATCATCAGTAATAATAGGACGAAATGGGGGGGGGGGGGGGGGGGTGAAGCATATGAAACTATGAAACATGAATAATCATAAGAAATGAAATAAGTGCTCATATTATATATCATTTTCAGTCCATCCATTTCAGCCGACGAAATGATATCGCACCCACATGAGATCGTCACGAGTTGTCGCCCTTTTAGAGGTATCTCTTTAGTATACTACTGTAGGAGAGGGAGAGATCTCGTGTCAATCTCTTGTGGTTGCATCCTAGTTTAACAGAACCATTATAAAAGAAAAATATTGATCATTATTTCAACTATCGCTTTTGGACGATGTGTACTATTCTATCTGGTAATATTCTAAACTGAACATTTTAACGAAAAAAATAATCATGTTCAGAAATTTACCACGTTAATATCATTTATCTTTTAATAACACTGACATGCGAATATAAAGATAACAGAAAACTTGATTGGCTAATTAAACAGGGCCAAAAAATGATATAGATTCGCAGCTGGAAATTCGGAAACGGCAGCCATTTTATTTTAAAGTCAGTATTTAAACGTTCGTCGACAGTTTTTAGCACGGAACTAATTCATAGTTTTAGCGTATACAGAAAAAAAACACGATTTTGAATCCTTTATTTATAAGTACATGAAGTTATTTAATAAAATTGTCAATAAATAAGTGATTTGACATTGGCCCTGTTATTTGTCCTCGGGACAGTCGTATTGGCCCTCGGCCTCGTGCCAATACGACTGCCCTCGGACAAATAATAGGGCCAATATCAAATCACTTATTTATTAACATATAATATCGCGTAGATCTGACTTCACACCGCATTATCCTGCATCGAACCGAAATATATTATTTCGTGGGGAAGGGAGGCAACCCAAGTAAGATGAAATTGCTTAAACAAGGCCGATAATCAAGGGAGAACATTCTTCATATTTATCACAGAACGCTGCACATGGTGTTCAGAATTCCTTCAAGATATACTTCAAGATATACTACCTATTTATTGATAGCACGTTAATTCCTCCACATATTGTGCAATGTCGATATTAAGGGGATCGTCCGTGTTTAACTTTGAGTTGGGAACTAAAATAATTGTTTGGCATATTTTATACCTCGGGGAAATATTAAGATCTAATTTTCTGGACGTTTAATTATTGCGCGCAACATTTTAACTATATGACGACCGAGTCCACCCAACATCATTTTGATTTACAATGTAGAGGTAAGTTCAAGATTAATTAAAGTGTCTGTAGGACACAGGTACTCCACTCAGCTGTCAAAGACAGTCAAGCAATTTGAATACAGTGGTAGATTATTTTACAATCAAGCAAGCAAGTATATTCAGATGAACTTACGGTCGGGAAACGTAATTCTATTTTTATTAATAGTGACCTTTACTCTCAGCAGATCTTATTGCGATTCCAACACATGTATCAAGTTTTATCTCAACATCTCATGCCTAACTGGCGTTTTTAAGGAACTCATTGTTTGACTTTTAGTACAGTTAACCTTAACACATATATAGCGGCCTAAATACAATCCAAACGTAACTAACTTTTACCACCTACGAGATATTGTACGTACGTGCGACTGCGTTTGTTTATGTAGTATGTTAAGTTGATTTTGACATTTTGAATTTCAAAATATATGTAAATGTTGCATCACGTGTGGTCACAGGAGATTGTCATGAGTTATCTCCCTTTATCCCTTGTATTACATATAATATAGTGCGTGCGTGCGGTAATGTACAATTGGTAACATGATTGTATGAACCAAATGCAGGACATGGAATGCCACATTCACAAACCAGAACTTCCCCAGACAGATCTAGTCAAAAAAGGAATGAGGCAGACATATAACTTTATACATAACTTCACATATATAACTTCGGGGGACTTTTTAAAGATGTATCTGGTCCATCTGAACCCTAACATCTTTTAATGGACTTCGTCCAGTATTGTTGTTACATAGCCTTAAATATCCTTAATAAGATTCATTACCATGAATGATCTTGTTTTATCTTATAGTTATCAGATAAAACCTATGGAAGACCCGCTTGTTTAAAAAAAACTGGAAGTGTTTTTAATTTTATGATAATACAAACTTCTTTTTTCGACAAAAACAGAGGAATACATTATTAGTGTATTCTTTGATAATGCATATTTGCTGATTTTTAACTATATAAAGTATACAAGTTTTAGTTTTTCATGTTTGTTTAGGTAAACAAATGAACAAAACATGAGCATAATATAACTTTAATAGAGCACTACCGAGTATTGTTTTTTTTATAATATCCTTGCTTTAATGGAACCAAGTCGCAGCATGTTTGCTATATGGCGTGACTATTATGTCAGACAACACATGAGACTGCAAGGATGTTCTTTTTTTTTACATTCGTTTTAACTGCATTAAGGGTTTAACGATACGTTCATTGTAAGATACGAGACGCATCGTGATAATGTCTTGATGTAGTATAATGTAGTATCAGTCTATAGTCATTTTTTCTATGTAAGTAGGGCAATGAGAACCCGTTTTATATACAAGCTGTATATTTGGCAATCATAGAGCATTGATGTTCAGAACAATGTTGCATTCCTTATCTTTCTACTGTTAAGGACCTAAACTGTTTACATACCAGGACTGTGTAATCTCAACTTGTTTTATAAATATGGTAAAATCAGATCCGGCTTCCTTGACAGTATGTTTGTAAATAATTCATTAATGGAAATAGTATTATTGCCAACGTAAAGTTAAGTGAGGGAGTCAATCGTGTTGTTACTTATTTAATTTACATCGATTGTGAAACAAATACATGTAGTTACAATGTGTATGTATCACACACTCAATGGCGGCTTCTTGGGTTTCTAACCAGTTCTCGTTCTTACTCGTTCTTACTCGCGAGACTGTGAAGACCGAGGAGGAATATTGCAATAGCGAGAAAGGAGTCCAGCATAGTGCCCCCAGAACACCATTTCCCCTTAACAAAGACCTAAATACCATGGTATAATGGTATTTAGGTCTTTGCCCTTAAATATATAACTGATTGTTTCAAATCGTATGTTATGCTCAGAAATCTTTTCTTTTAATTAAACATTGAACAAAAAATAGACTGTCGCTGACTCGCTGTACAACTACTGTTACGAAGACGCGTGTAAAAGTCGGAGTACAGAGGCACATATGCGGGGCTATATCAAACCAAACGCTCCTAGTACTACACTTACAGCAATGAGCACACACACGTGAGATATTAGTACCATTGCCTCTGGTGTGTTGCGGATATAAATCAATCGAACGATATGTTCAAGTATTGGGAAGCCTGGTTGTCTTAGTAGTCCTTGAGAAAGTGGCCATGACCGTGGATTGTTGATTTCCCCGCTTGGATCTTGAAACAGAATTATTCCTCTTAGATCACGTGTTATAACATTAGATAAAGTAAAACAATGTCGTGATCTTTCTTTATTTCATACGAAGATAGCTGGAGCTGTATTACGAGGCCCTGGTTCGACGTGGTCAATTTGTGAATGATTCAATATTAATTGATTTTAATAAGTATATAACTTCACTCAGGCAACCTAGCAATAGATTTACGCATACATATTCATGTACCAATCAGATGTTGGAGGCTCACCCGGTTAGCTCAGTTGGTAGAGCGCTGAGCTGTCAAACGGGAAGTCCGGATTCGATTCCCGAACGG
Source organism: Mactromeris polynyma (assembly GCA_032209605.1). NCBI lineage: Eukaryota > Metazoa > Mollusca > Bivalvia > Venerida > Mactridae > Mactromeris > Mactromeris polynyma. The sequence goes on along the minus strand of JASFXZ010000019.1, from coordinate 1,215,369 downwards.
GTAATAACATTTCCTTCTGTAATGTTTGGGTTCTGTCATTTGTCCTCAACTCTGTTTCACATTAGTCAGTTGTAAGCGGCTTGCGGAAGGTCAAATTAGAACTGGGTGATAATGTGTTCGAGGAAACTTAGGCAGGAAAAACAAATTAGGTGTTTTTATCTTTTGCATCTACAACATCTTTCTTCCCACGAAATATACAGTATACATCAATACTTAAAATTCAAACTACTAGTTAACAAAAGCAACACAAAAATACAAAGTAGATTTCCAGATTTTTTTCAGCAGTTGAACATGGTAATTGGCTACCTGGCACATTATTATGGGCTAAATATAGACCAACGTCGTTATGTTTTCTCGTCATTACCGGGGATTTTTGACATTTTCAGATGTGTTTCTTTTTCGATGAGTTTGTCGAAAGCCTACCCGCCTGAGGACGCTAAACATATATCCACATTGATATGGCCTTACACTTCATTGCAAGATCAATTTCTATAACTTTGATTCCACTCAGCGTATGTGTATGTACTTACCTTGATGGAGGATCAATTTGTAGATATCGCATTCGGCCAATTCCGACATTTCCGGATTAGTCATCGTACGTTTTTCCAAGAATTTCCGTAGACAACAAATACTTTTAAATTCCCCACCACTACCCAAAACTAAATTAATTTTAAAAACATTTACCACTGCTGTTGATTGTGTTTGATATATTTAAATGGGTTTTTAAAATATTTCCGTACTGATAGTACTACACAATGTAGAATATCACGAACCTATTCAGTAGATTAAGGGTCTAGGTAAGGACTTATTTCTAGTACCCATGTGGTAAATGTTTAGTAATATTAATCGAATTACCAATAATTTAATGATGTTAAACCTAAATCATATTAATGCTACGATAGACGAGGAAACCAGACAAGCAGCGGACCATGACCTTGCGACCACATACACCCATTACGCAGTTTGTTCGTCTCTAACATGAGACACACAGAAACAAATGCATAAAGACGACTCCACAAAACCCCTGGCAATACCCTTTCTTATATATGAGTGAAGAAGGGATATAGGGAAACAACCGCCGATGCATCTATGTGCTAAGCGGAATGCACCCTACGCTGAATGAAACAAATCTGTCTCCTTATATACAACTGCTAAATCACTTGTGAACGACTTTGAAGGAATTGACTTGTCAATTCTTCAGTGAATCTTAAGTTCGGAAATTTCAAATTTAGCAGAGTATGTCCATCTATTGCGTAACATACCACCGACACTAAATGTACCATAACTTGCACCCCATCTTAATGTTCTAAACGCGAACATACAAAAATACTAGTACAATGTATATGCATACTTGAAAAGGGAAATCCAACGAATGTTATTCGAATTATTTCCATTACGAGAACCTATGGCGGGCCACTTTGGCGATCACGATTTGTGTCCAAAAACAGAACATACGACGTACAATGAATATCTATAAACTTTGGTAAAACACGCGTGAGACAGTTATACAGTATCGTTCACTCAGACAGGTAGGTCTATTTCAATTTTGAATCACATTGTTCCTTTTTACATCCCGGCTGCATTGTTTCAGACCATGACTCGAAGTGGAAGTACAGGGATCAAGAGGTAACAGAGCTGGGCACCTAGTCCGCAGGTCGTGGGTTTGAATGCCGTCGTGTACGAAATCATCAGTGTTCTTCACAAACCTTGGTGAAGCGTCAGTACTGGCTAGTAACTTGGGAAAAAGTCATCGAAAGTATTTGTTATAAGTTGTAAAACTTGTCTCATCGTCCAATCTGCGATACAATCTCTAATTAACTTCACATTTGTTATCGAAGTATCACTAATGTCTCCCGATCACGTACACACATACTAGATCATTATGGTCACTCTTTCGTACTAATTAGCTCAAGTCAAGTCAAAATTTATTTATTGTCGGATACTTACATGAATGTATACAGTCGGACCTCGTTCATTCTAATTCAACGGGTCCGAAGATTTATTTCGCATAATACATCGTATCGAATAGCCCTTCTCAATTTGACGTGCATAAGAAGATACATCGGGACCTGATATTCATTTCGGATGATAACGAGAGTATTCGGATGGAAGGGTGTGGAATAAACGAGGTCCAAATGTATAACATTAGCCATGTACGGCTATTGTACGAGACAAACTTCTCAAACGTTCGGGTATTTGTTGATATTACACCACCAATGTTAGCATTGAAGACAAGCTATATACATAACATATATCTAAAAACAATCCCTACGGTCACAGATATTCGTCTTTAGAATTGTAGATATCTAAAATGAGTATTTAATATATAGGGTTGGTGTTGAAATTCTTAACTTGCTTTGTAATTGATGCGACACATGGAATGCCGCGATAGCAGGTTTTTACGGTACAACCCGTACATTATCCGTAGACAAGATAATTGATACGTTCGACAATATCCATACAATTTTTAGTTAATCTAAACTCATTCATTTTACATTGATTGTGAAACAAGTACCTACAACTAATACTATTCACTCTCGCTGACTGCTTCCTGGCTAACAACCAGTACTCCGGACGGTGAAGTTCGTGATCAAACCCTGCTCAACTCGTGGCACGAACTCACGACCTTCGGACCAGGAGTCCGGCGCTCTATCTTTCGACCACATAGTTTATATGTTGCTTGGACAACATTACATACCCTTTGAACATAACGAAATAGCGACTTGATAGAATAAGACGCTTTATGAAAAACAGATCGAAACCCGCGACAAAAGACGGCCTTGTGCAGGTTATATGGATAAATATCAAGAATGATCTCCCTTGATAAGCGGCTTTGTTATAGTCTGGATTACCTGCCCCTACCACTCTGTTACGGTACTATTTGAATTATAGTACGCAGGGAACCAGACTAGCTTTGTTAAAGCATTTCCTCTAAATTGGATTGTCTCCCTTCCACGCGAACATGGCGTTCTATAAAGAATGAATACGTTTAGACCGTATGAGGTTCCGTTGTACGAATATTTTCGACAAGCTGCATTAAGTTCAACAAATGTCACGATTTGTTTCTATACAGTGTAAGTGTGGTCATTGTATTATCATGCTATGGTGTGTGAAATGACAGCTTTAGCGATAACCCAAGTGTATAGCGCCGAAGACAGTCTTTCCCACTTTAAGTGGAAATAACCTTTCCTTCTTATTTAGAATTGCATCTAACAGATTTATACTGAAACATTCCTATCAAATGCCATGGTACGTTTGTGCCTGATCTCTTAATTTTACGGATGTTTTATTTTGACTACCATGCATGTATTTTGGATTTTTGAAAGAATAAAATTTAGATTATAACATTTTTGTCAATTTACAATGGACAATACAATTATGTGTGCTTATTGTTAAACATTACAGGATGAAAAGTGACCTACTAGATATAAGTATTTGAGTGTATGTTCGCAAACAAATAATAAATTCAGTTGAATAGAATTTGCCTTGGTGGTTAAAGTAAGATTAGATTGGTGTACACAACACTGAATGCAAATAGCAAAACCATGTTAGCACGGCTGCACCGAAATAGGTTCATATTTAAATATGCTTTGTGTGCAGTCTGAGACTCGTGTTTGTGAAGTTGTATGGTAGGTTGGTGGGCAGTTGTTTAAATAATACAGTGATTGTCTTACTATGTTTCTCTTGATGAAAACTGAAACAATAGGCTTACTATGAAAGCAGCGTTTTTGGTGGATATTCATAGGGTAACAGCAAACACACATGGTTAATTGTGGACTAAAAATATTTTTTAGTTTTATGAGCAATATTACTCCAATGTTTTACATCTTTAATTACAAAAATATCACCCAAAATATTGTTTTAATATCTTGTGAAGATTGATACTCAGAACATGTACTCTGTATTATGCACGCCTGGCCAGGATCTCCCGAAGTATCTAAATCTGAGCTAAATCTCAGTTCAAATATTTCTCAAATCATTGAGATTTTTCTCATCTGGACTCAAAATTGGTATGACAACACGATAATCATATGATTTTTTTCTCAGAAATCTTTTTAGGGATGCAAAATGAGCTTTGTCTCAAACTCAGACTCTGATTTGAGCAACATCTCAATATGGAGCTGAGATTTCTATTTGAGATGTGTTGGAAGGTCAGGACCAGGCTTAGTATACATTTTAGAATGCATACTGTAAACCACTGTATGACCGTGCGTCAGTCTGTGCGATAGAGCTAAATATGTGTTCTTTATTTTTTATTTTTGTTTATATTTTACAGATAAAGATGATCGGTCTCACAATTGTTGCGTTTTGTGCACTTTACAGCACGTAAGTCATTGTTTGTTGAACATATCTGTTGTGGCAGACAATATGTCAAATATTTCACGATGTCTTGTTATAATGTTGAGTTTCGAAGCAAAATTTAACCGTATTTCTCTAAGAAAAGTTGTCAATTAACATTACAATCGCAGGTTTCTTCAACCGGGAGGGTCCGGGTTCGATCTTAGACCGGACAGATAATGTCTTTCCGTGACACTTTGCGGAAGTCATTTGTCCTCCACCTCATATGGGATAGTTTTCTACTGCTTGCTGAAGGAAAAGTTAGTAGTGGTTGATACTAAAGTAATTAATTCCTGGAAAACCGGTAAGGTGAACTGACCATAATGTGTAACTGAAAAAAAATATTGAAAAAAAACGTTAAACCTTATAGTGCCTACATACAATACAGCAATCACCATATACTGGGACGACTGGTTTATAGTTTCAATTATCATTAATCCTCCGCTTTCCATTATATGCTGCCAAGCTGACTTTAAACATGAGCACAATGTATACTCATTATAGTAGTGGTTAGCATAACGGACCGGCAATCCGTAGACCTGGGTTCGATTCCCGGTAGCGCCATTGACCGACTTTTCATGTTTCTCAAACTTGACTTTATTTCATATATACTTGAATGTTTTCTAGCGCATTTGCTGTGGATATGACAGCAGTGCAACCATACGACCTTACAGCCAGGGTTATGTTTGTCACAGAGGATTTGGACCAGGATGGTCTTATGACAGTAGCTGAGATTGATGCTGTGTTTGCTAAATACGACACGAACGGTATGTAACATAATCTACATACCAGTGAATAAAATTATACATTTAAATTGTTGCACACAACAGCATTTAAAGATCTAATTAATGATTTTAAAGATGAAATGTTTTCATCGGCTGAGGACACTTGTATTGCTGTAAAAAAGGATAATTCGTTTTTTCTGGCAATTCTATTTTGCTCAATATTCTACAAATGTGGTATAGATATCACTCGATATCGCAACATGTCCAAACGAGCCAAGTTTGCATCACACAAAGGGTGTTGCTCTGGAGATGTAACACTGCAATTAGAGTTCTCTCCCTTTGTCTCTTATATATATGTATATATATTACAATCTCCGGTAATCAAGAACTACTATTTTCTCTACTAAATTAAATATCCTATCACGATATTTGGAAACGAACATACTTGCGGACTGAGGGGGTTAGGCAGCAACCGTTTTAAGTAGTAACATTTTATTTGACAGGCGATGGTCGTGAAAGCAGACACGAATACACTGGAATGCTGTGCGATGCTAACCCATCGATGTACATGCTTTCGCATTACTTGTTTGATTTTTATGACGTAAACAAAGACCACCATTTGGAATTAACAGATTACGATGGATTCCACGCTTTAATGGACTCCAATAGTATGTATATAGTATAAACATAACAATGCGGCCTTTATTCTCATCTTGTATTACTATAAGACATAATGGCAGATTTGGAACGAGTTGAAATTAAGAAGTGTATGGAGATCAGCTCGTCAGTAAAAGTTCGCGACAGAAGAAGCCAAAAGTAAAGCACAACACTGTATGTCTAAAAATCGGTCTGTTTTCTGTAGCATGCTAAAACCCGTTGTGTCGGTAGGGTACTTATTTATTGTCAATATTCTGTCATACATTTGTTTATAGACATAGACTGTTATAAATGACTTTTACGGTTCTTAATTGTTTAGTTTATTTCCGAAATATTAGGCATACTGTCCATGATTCCACACAAACAAACAATGCAAATATATTTACAAAAATAACGAAATATTGTACATTAGTCAATGGCATTAATATCATTATTCACAAAAATTCTCTCGTCTTTAAATTAAATATATAAAGGAATAAAAGTTTCTCTGAATAATTGTTGTATCCCACTCTACACTTTTGCCAATATTTATAAAAATCTTTATTATGATAACAACGTTGGAGCAAAATGAAAATTTAACATTTTAAAGTCTATGTATAAGTTTCAGTCTTATTATGTTTATTAACAAGACCCATGGTTCACAACTATTAAACGGGTTGGGGTATATTCCTAGTCCAGTCGGGTTACATAAAACAGACACATTTTAAGCCGTTTACTGTAATTAATGTATATATAAGCATTTATTACTTATTGATCAGGCAAATTATCAGATATGTGTGGTAAATATCTATAACCATTTTCAATGTTAAAGAATTTGCGTTACGTTATGTACTTCGACTTTAATTCAGCGACCATCCTAAAGTTACTCGCTGATTAAATCTAAGATGAACATATTATTTTTCAAAAAATATATGGTAAGGTGCATTTATTTCTCGAGCAGTATTAATACATTTAATATTATTTGATATTTGAGTGACAATATTTAAATTCTAGATGACGGAAATGTGACTGAAGATGAATTTGTCGCTTACTGGGTGTCCGTAAGTATATAAATATCGTCTTTAAACAAAAACTAATATTAAATCATCAAATTCTGATATTTTGTATAGAGCGCAAACAAAGCATGTTGAGCTGTAGTTGATTTAGAATGTTAGGCGGTTGTGAAACAATCGAATCAAAGGTACAAATAATAAACAATTATTGATTCGAGCACGACCAGACATTAACACAATTGGAGGCTGTCATATCTGTCAGTGACATTTGTGATATGCAAACAGTAATAACCCTTACACTATGTCAGATTTATTTACCAGTCCTACCACATCGCAACAAGTCTTAGCGGTTATATTGCTGTTAGCCTCTTGATGCTCGTGTAGTTTTGTGTCTTCTCAGATTCATGATTTCATTTCGTTGATGATACCGTGTGGGTTGCTTCCACTGTCCAACGTTTCGTGTTGTTTGAGTTCCTCCCTGTTCGTGTTCCCTGATCTGTTTAATGTTGTTTTGTTCCTCCCTGCTCGTGTCCCCTGATCTGTTTAATGTTGTTTTGTTCCTCCCTGTTCGTGTTCCCTGATCTGTTTGGTGATGTTTTGTTCCTCCCTGCTTGTGTCCCCTGATCTGTTTGATGTTGTTTTGTTCCTCCCTGCTCGTGTCCCCTGATCTGTTTGATGTTGTTTTGTTCCTCCCTGCTCGTGTCCCCTGATCTGTTTGATGTTGTTTTGTTCCTCCCTGCTCGTGTCCCCTGATCTGTTTGATGTTGTTTTGTTCCTCCCTGCTCGTGTCCCCTGATCTGTTTGATGTTGTTTTGTTCCTCCCTGCTCGTGTCCCCTGATCTGTTTGATGTTGTTTTGTTCCTCCCTGTTCGTGTCCCCTGATCTGTTTGGTGATGTTTGTTCCTCCCTGCTCGTGTCCCCTGATCTGTTTGATGTTGTTTTGTTCCTCCCTGTTCGTGTCCCCTGATCTGTTTGATGTTGTTTTGTTCCTCCCTGTTCGTGTCCCCTGATCTGTTTGATGTTGTTTTGTTCCTCCCTGTTCGTGTCTCCTGATCTGTTTGATGTTGTTTTGTTCCTCCCTGTTCGTGTCCCCTGATCTGTTTGATGTTGTTTTGTTCCTCCCTGTTCGTGTCCCCTGATCTGTTTGATTTTGTTTTGTTCCTCCCTGTTCGTGTCCCCTGATCTGTTTGATGTTGTTTTGTTCCTCCCTGTTCGTGTCCCCTGATCTGTTTGATGTTGTTTTGTTCCTCCCTGCTCGTGTCCCCTGATCTGTTTGGTGTTGTTTTGTTCCTCCCTGTTCGTGTCCCCTGATCTGTTTGATGTTGTTTTGTTCCTCCCTGTTCGTGTCCCCTGATCTGTTTGATGTTGTTTTGTTCCTCCCTGTTCGTGACTCCTGATCTGTTTGATGTTGTTTTGTTCCTCCCTGTTCGTGTCCCCTGATCTGTTTGATGTTGTTTTGTTCCTCCCTGTTCGTGTCCCCTGATCTGTTTGATGTTGTTTTGTTCCTCCCTGTTCGTGTCCCCTGATCTGTTTGATGTTGTTTTGTTCCTCCCTGTTCGTGTCTCCTGATCTGTTTGGTGATGTTTGTTCCTCCCTGTTCGTGTCCCCTGATCTGTTTGGTGATGTTTGTTCCTCCCTGCTCGTGTCCCCTGATCTGTTTGATGTTGTTTTGTTCCTCCCTGTTCGTGTCCCCTGATCTGTTTGATGTTGTTTTGTTCCTCCCTGCTCGTGTCCCCTGATCTGTTTGATGTTGTTTTGTTCCTCCCTGTTCGTGTCCCCTGATCTGTTTGGTGATGTTTGTTCCTCCCTGCTCGTGTCCCCTGATCTGTTTGGTAATGTTTGTTCCTCCCTGCTCGTGCCTCCTGGTCGGTTTGGTGATGTTTGTTCCTCCCTGTTCGTGTCCCCTGATCTGTTTGATGATGTTTGTTCCTCCCTGTTCGTGTCCCCTGATCTGTTTGGTGATGTTTGTTCCTCCCTGCTCGTGCTTCCTGATCTGTTTGGTGATGTTTGTTCCTCCCTGTTCGTGCTTCCTGATCTGTTTGGTGATGTTGGTTCCTCCCTGCTCGTGTCCCCTGATCTGTTTGGTGATGTTTGTTCCTCCCTGCTCGTGCTTCCTGATCTGTTTGGTGATGTTGGTTCCTCCCTGCTCGTGTCCCCTGATCTGTTTGGTGATGTTTGTTCCTCCCTGCTCGTGCTTCCTGATCTGTTTGGTGATGTTTGTTCCTCCCTGTTCGTGTCCCCTGATCTGTTTGGTGATGTTTGTTCCTCCCTGTTCGTGTCCCCTGATCAGTTTGGTGATGTTTGTTCCTCCCTGTTCGTGCCTCCTGACCTGATCTGTTTGGTGATGTTTGTTCCTCCCTGCTCGTGTCCCCTGATCTGTTTGATGATGTTTGTTCCTCCCTGCTCGTGTCCCCTGATCTGTTTGGTGATGTTTGTTCCTCCCTGCTCGTGTCCCCTGATCTGTTTGGTGATGTTTGTTCCTCCCTGTTCGTGTCCCCTGATCTGTTTGATGATGTTTGTTCCTCCCTGCTCGTGTCCCCTGATCTGTTTGATGATGTTTGTTCCTCCCTGCTCGTGTCCCCTGATCTGTTTGGTGATGTTTATTCCTCCCTGCTCGTGTCCCCTGATCTGTTTGGTGATGTTTGTTCCTCCCTGCTCGTGTCCCCTGATATGTTTGGTGATGTTTGTTCCTCCCTGCTCGTGTCCCCTGATCTGTTTGGTGATGTTTGTTCCTCCCTGCTCGTGCCTCCTGATCTGTTTGGTGATGTTTGTTCCTCCCTGTTCGTGTCCCCTGATCTGTTTGGTGATGTTTGTTCCTCCCTGTTCGTGTCTCCTGATCTGTTTGATGATGTTTGTTCCTCCCTGCTCGTGTCCCCTGATCTGTTTGGTGATGTTTGTTCCTCCCTTGGATGGCCCTTAAAGTAGTGTGACACTATAATTAACGAACATTTTAATTTCATAATTGTTTAATTGTTCTACAATATATATGTATGCCTTTGTTTACAGATGTTTCAAACTATAGAAGGACAAGTAGCCCAGCACCCACACGGGAACTCCCATGAACACGGACATTGTCCAGGTACAGGTTAAACATTGCATGAACTATATGTAAATGGATATGTAACATAGGAAATGAATAAAAACATCCTACACGTATAATGAAGTGTTATCAATTATCAGAAATGGTGATGTTTTAATGTGTTAAGTCTATCTTCAAACATTAAATACAAACACTTGTTATTGTTATTTTAAGTTGTGTGCCTATTTTAACTAAATCAAAGATAACAATACAGCAATATAATAAGGCAGTAACAATAGCATTTAATCCAACAGTACAACATAAGTGGCATACATTCAACACTACGGCAATATAATAAGGCAGTAACAATAGCATTTAATCCAACAGTACAACATAAGTGGCATACATTCAACACTACGGCAATATAATAAGGCAGTAACAATAGCATTTAATCCAACAGTACAACATAAGTGGCATACAGTCAACACTACGGCAATATAATAAGGCAGTAACAATAGTATTTAATCCAACAGTACAACATAAGTGGCATACAGTCAACACTACGGCAATATAATAAGGCAGTAACAATAGTATTTAATCCAACAGTACAACATAAGTGGCATACAGTCAACACTACGACAATATAATAAGGCAGTAACAATAGCATTTAATCCAACAGTACAACACAAGTGGCATACAGTCAACACTACGGCAATATATAGTGAAGACTTCCTAATCATTATATATCACATCAAGATTGTCTAAACTTTCGTTTTCGTATTTAGACATTCTTAATAAATACATACATGTATCAACATATGTGGTATATTCTTACTTGATCATGCATCTTGCATTAACGGTAAAGCTAAATTTTCGATTTCGCTTTAGCTTCCCGTCAACTGTACAAGCTGTGTAAGATGACTATATATTCCAAGTAATTAATGTATGACTTGATCTTTAATGTATATATAATTGTAAAATGTTTCGTGTAAATATTATGTACTGTTATCTGTTCACATATGTGCAGCTATATTTATGCTCTTCATTATTGGAGGAAAATAAAGTTATATATATGCAGTAACACTCATATTACAATAAGCAGTACAACAATAATGGCCTACTGCCAACAGTACAGCAATGTATGCAGTAACAATAATATTACAATACACAGTACAACAATAATGGCCTACTGCCAACAGTACATCAATGTATGCAGTAACAATACTATAATTGCCAACGGCCAACAATACAACAATATCTAAGTAGCATTAAACATTTTTGAACACTTAAAATACATAAAATAAATATATTATTTGTGTAATAATTAAACTTCCTGTGATCCAGTGTCTCGGTAGACATGTAACGTTTAGTTCGCATTGGAGTTAGGATTCTTCCGGTGTTGTTGCCTGCAGTTGTTGAATCTTCTTACTCATTTCAACTTTAAATATACTTTCCTTACCGGTTGTTTTGAAATGATCAATTCTGAAGAAGAAAAAGAAGAAATGGTTGACAAAAGTTCCTTTTTCAGCGCAGCCGTACTAATATGGTTTTGCTATTAAATCCATTTTGGATCTTGAGTGACCAGCAAACGAAACATCCCGGCATCTTTATGTTGCACAACAACGCTTAACCTTCAAATTGCGCCGACCATCTTTTTTCAATATATTTCTTGTATACATGTATTTCTGTTCATTATTCATCAGGGATTATTATAAGCTATCAGTGCTGTTTCATAAATAATTTAAGTGCTATAATCTTGTGTTTTATTTTACAAGTGTGGAACAACTTACATTACATTGTTAACAACTGCTTATTTTCGATGACTAACCAATACTCGCGCCTGATTAAAATATTACTAAGCTCGCTGTTCAGCAACGACTTATATGACAAAGGAGCTCAGGACCTTGGCATTAGGGGCTAGGCTCTGCCTCCCTTAATATTTTATGTTCACAACTGTCGCATAATTCCTGAACAAACGGCATTATTGAAACAAGCATCATATTTTATACTCAAATTGTACGATTTTATATTAATCAAGAAATACACCAAATGCAGTTCATAACCACTTAAGATTAAGTTCATGCACTTACATATTTCATTGTAGTTGCGTCTTTATCATTTAGAAAGTTCATATAAACCATTTTGTTATCATTGTCCTAGAGCCTACAGAAATGCCATAATTATATGACGTCATTGACCCAGACTTAAATCGCTCTTGTAAGATTTTCACTGATAATGCTTCATTAAATTACACCGAATTTGTTTATTTAATATTCAGAAAAAAATGGTGTGCTTTTACATCATACTTTATCTATTCTATATTTATAAGTTCACATGACATGCCCATGTTACTTGGACAGGTGGTATCACTGTTGGAGCACTAGGTGAATGAACTGAAAACCTAATTATTATATAAAAGCCGTTGATCGTATTTGATCTTCCTTGATAAAAGTGAAATCAAAGTGTAACAGGAAGGCCTTATTCACCAATCACAACTGCCCTAGATAGATCTAGGTAAACAGGAGGAAGTACACACATGGAGGGACACGAAAACAACCACACATTGATGAGGGGCCTTATCCATAAACAGTATAAGTCTGAAACTCATACTTATACTTTACAATGTTACATGCTCTATTTGCTCCTACACTGTTATTACATATATATTTAAATAAAAAAAGTCCAAAGTGTTACAAGGGTAACAACAAGCATTCAGACAAACTTTCATGCGTTTGGACTGAACGCAAATAAAATGATGGTAAATATAATATACCGTCTCCCTTGGCCAAATGTGGACATGGCATCCGCCTTGAGAGCGAGAGATCGAAGGTTCGAATCCCGGTAGGGAGGTTGGTGAGCCGCCATCTTGTTAAATAATGTGCCTACCTGCCTGGTGGCTGGCATTAAAGGATAGGAATCGGGATGTAAATGTGCTCAGAGAGTAAGTCAGAAATGGCTGGCCTTTTAAGTAGGGGCGACACTCAGTCAGAATTTCAGACTTGAAGTGTTTGTGATTAATGAGCCAGGAGAGAAGTACATTCGGAAAACCTCGGCCAACTACGTCAAGAGTAACGAAGTGGTACGGAAATATCCGAGAGCTGTCGAGAATGGAGAGAAGTAATGTAAACCTTGGATTTATGCGCTGCTATAAGGCGAACAGGAACAGTACAAATGACACCATGAACTAAACCTATTGTCTACCTCTTAGACGAGGAATATAAACATCACTGTCTCCAAAATCACGAAATAACGAAATAAATAAAGTTAATATCCTCCTTCGAACTGTCTACGCTACATGTACCAAAAGATAAAATTTTATAAAAACACAAACAAAACTAAAATGGCCGGTTCTGATTCTAAACTACTAGTCAAGTAAACCAGTACAGATATTGGTACCAGCAGAACGGTCACAAATGTAGGAAAAATCCTTTGGTCGACAAATATCGATTGACATATTGAGAATATGGTGAAAGAGAGATTAATTTGTTACAGTGACACACAAGACTCCCGGGAAACAATAGTCCATAAAACATCAGGCACTGAGGAGGTGCAAGGGTAAACATGTATGGGAACACCTGCTGTAACTGATTGTTAACAGTTTTGCTGCAATATCTCGACATGGAGCATGAATAACGTAAAGGAAACATACCTATCATATATAATGGCATCTACATTTAATTGTTTCAGTTTATTGATTGTCTCGGTGTCATTATTGTCTTCACCCCACGTGAACAGAACCAGTCCACTGTCCTTTACATACTGTATCCTAGAAACATCTGTAAGGAGCAGCTCTGACATAGCGTTCACACCCTGAATGCAAAACACAACACGTGTCCAGATATTTGGGTATTACCATTAAACATTTCAATACTATATATACCGTTCAGGCATACGCATTGGAAGCGGGACGTCGAAGGTTCAAATCTCGGTTGGAACCTGTTCCGAAATGGTTAGTTGGTGAACCTCCAGCAATCGCCGTGCTCTTCGAGCAGGTACATGTGTTGAAAGTCTCTCTTCGTATTACGATGATTTTAAGCACGGACTTATACGATTATTCATGAGTTAAATATGTCCGATTGTCCTAGCTTCAACAAAGGAGCAATGCCACAGAGGGAAACCGTCTTTTTCGTAACAACACAATGTTCTTTCGCAACTAACGTCTGGTAATCGATGTGTCACTACGCTAGCGGGGCTACCGTAATACTGACGGATAGGCTCAGTACGGAGTATGGTAGACCCAAAAGTTGTTGTATATGCTTTTATTTATCGTCGCCACCGGTTTCCCACATGGGCGACGCCTCCGGAAGAATGTTAGTCATATTAGATTTGGAGGATAGTGCATGATACAGAAGATGCCCCAGTTCCAGAAGCACCCCTGGTTCTTTTACGTGCTCGATGTAAAGCATCATACACGGGACCTCGGTTTTTAAAGTCTCGTCCGAAAGACTGTTAGTACGGTCAGTGATGGAGCGGGGAATCGAACCAGCGATCCCTGGATTACAAGTCCAGCGTTTTACCACTGGACCACGGATCCGCTACAGACCCAAAAGTGAGAAAATAGGTAAGTTTTATGTTAGACTTACCAGTAAACCATGCGCAAGGCAGAATTCTGTCGCCAATTCTACAGATCTTGTTCTTGTATCTCGGTACATATCGTACGTAGTTGAGTCCCCTTGTGTCAAATATAATACTGGAAATCGGTTCTGTTTGACCTGTAAACTGAAACGTCCAAAACTTAATGATAATGAATGGGGTTCTTGGTAAGCGTCTAGTTTTGTGAGCGGGTTTGTTCAAGCGCTCAATATTGTTTCTCAATTAAACATCGCTTTTTATGTTACAACATATTACAGAAGACCCGTGGCGATATTCATTATTTCTCTTCTAGGAAATATTGAATTCATGAATTTGAAATCGTGATTTAACAAATAAAAGATTACAACTTCACGAATTCACGAGTTTATCTTTTCGAATTTAATATTTCCTAGCAGAGAAATAATGAAATGTGAATGTCACTACCGGTGTTTCGTAGAATCTAGATGACAAAAAGTCTACTCACGCTATACACGTGTCACAGTCGAAGCTCGAGAATATAATACGTCTTCCTCCATGATGTTTATACACCTCCTTCAGGATTTTATCCACAACTTCGTTACGATCAACGTAATTTTCCAACTCGTGAACATCCTTTTAAAAACAGGAAGGACTATTTAACAAATACGGGGCGCTGTGTTAATGTGCACCATTGACAAGTATGCAGAATACAACTCTTTACTTATTCCAAACATCAGCTTAAGTGGATTTCAAAGATCACTATATGATATTTTGTATTTAAAATCTCTGTTAAATTATCAAAAGGTGACTTGAGAATGGCATTAAATAAAAAAGCAAAAATAAATCATTATTAATCCATGACATTAATGTACATGTATATGACAGTGGTGTAATATAAAGAGACTGGTCATTCTGTTTAAAGTGCAGTAAAACCTCACTTAAAGACCACCTAAAAATAAGACCACCTCAAAGATAAGACCATCTAAAAAAAAACCACCTAAAAATTAAAACCACCTCAAAAATAAGACCACCTCGAAATTAAGACCACCTCAAAAATAAGACCACCTCGAAATTAAGACCACCTCAAAAATAAGACCACCTCGAAATTAAGACCACCTCAAAAATAAGACCACCTCGAAATTAAGACCACCTAAAAAATAAGACCACCTCGAAATTAAGACCACCTAAAAAATAAGACCACCTCGAAATTAAGACCACCTCAAAAATAAGACCACCTCGAAATTAAGACCACCTCAAAAATAAGACCACCTCGAAATTAAGACCACACTTTTCAAGTTCATTTTCACTGTTTTGCCCAATATAAGGACCACCTCAATAAGAATACCAGTTTTTAAGGTGGTCTTACTATTGAGGGTTTACTGTAACCATCGGAATTGCATCGGAAGTACGGAATAATAATTGAGTAGTCCAGTTAAAATTTTCGACATACCAGTAGCCATTGGGGATATTTGACCTCTATGTTGAAACCGGTGTGTATATCAACAGATTGAAAACATCGTTCTAATGTAGGAAAGGGTTGGAGGTCTTCGGAGTCTACATCATCATTATGAAGCTCGTCTGAAAACATAATATATGATATGAATATTTCTACATGTTTGCGCCTCATCAATAAGCTCATATTCATCTCATTGTTCACAGATGCGCCGTACAATAAATTTTACTTAATATGCATTTTATATAGTGGGAAAAGCCACCCGTATACTAGTATTGGGTACAGTTGCCTGTATATCAAGTACAACAAGTCAATAGCACATGTTGCCGAGTATCACAGACCCACCTACAGAGTACCGTGACAGGTATTTATCATGCAACTACCATGGTAACAGACTGATAACACATGACCTGATAACATAAAGTGTTCTCAGGTCAATAGGCTGCTAGTAGCATGATAACACTTTTAAGCTCCGCCCACAAATCACATTAGCGGATTGAACACTAAATTTTAGGTAAAGACACACTAAAACATGCTCGGAAAATTAAGTTTCATGATAAATAGAATCTCAAGTTACTGTCCGGCTCGAACAATGTTATCAGACTCGGCGATATCGTTCGTGGTGACTCGCTAAAGCTCGCCACCACAAACGATATCACCTCGCCTGATAACATTGTTCTCACCGGACAGTAACCCGAGATTCTCTATGTACATATTACAGCAATCCAATAGTGTAGAGTGCAGTAACGCGGACATGAACGAGTATAATGGTAACAACTTGACTGCTGGGTACAGTGACTGTACGCTAGGAACAGTGACACGTGTGCTGGATACAGTGACTGTACGCTAGGAACAGTGACACGTGTGATGGATACAGTGACTGTACGCTAGGAACAGTGACACGTGTGGTAGGTACAGTGACTGTACGCTAGGAACAGTGACACGTGTGGTGGATACAGTGACTGTACGCTAGGAACAGTGACACGTGTGGTGGATACAGTGACTGTACGCTAGGAACAGTGACACGTGTGGTGGGTACAGTGACTGTACGCTAGGAACAGTGACACGTGTGGTGAGTACAGTGATTGTACGCTAGGAACAGTGACACGTGTGGTGGGTACAGTGACTGTACGCTAGGAACAGTGACACGTGTGGTGGGTACAGTGACTGTACGCTAGGAACAGTGACACGTGTGGTGGGTACAGTGACTGTACGCTAGGAACAGTGACACATGTGGTGGGTACAGTGACTGTACGCTAGGAACAGTGACACGTGTGGTGGGTACAGTGACTGTACGCTAGGAACAGTGAAACGTGTAGTAGGTACAGCGACGTAGGAGTACATGTATATGCTTGACAAGCACAATGTATACGATATTTCCAATATACTGGAATTGTTCAGTGCCCGATATACTGGGGACACTGCGACACACACAATATACATGTTCACTATTTAGGATGATTAAGAACATGAGAACTTACCTGTCGTATCCGGGGAATGCACTATCTAAAAAGTGAACAATACTTTTTCAGTGTGGCATATACATGTATTAAAATTACTCGTATAATTTTCGGAATGTATCGAAGACTTTTACATTCAAAGTTGGTGTAAATTACATTTATATTTAATGAATTGTTTCAGTATTTGCATAACGTTTATAGAAAGCGATATAGTTGATACAATGAACTAGCATGGTCCTCCCGGTTTTCGTGGCGCTAACGATATCGGCTGATCTTCTGAATTATCAAAGCAAGACTGACATAAAAAACATACATAATACATAATTTGATTTTTTTAATTGAACGTAGCTAGAATTAAGGACTTGATTTCTAGGGTCAATCCGATTCCGGATGTGGTCGAACCAGTGGTTTTACCATGATAACATGTTACACATTGACAGAATTAAAAACTCTCTTGAGCTAATGTCGAGCTGTAATTTGATAAAATCTAAAACCATGCCAATGGGCCCCTATTGTGTGGTCGTTTTTAAATCGTTTCGCAGCCTAAACATCGCTTAAATATAATGACGTTACATAATCGACAATAAGCAAAACGTGGACCTAAGTTCTAAAAGTGTGTTTAAATATACAGCCATATCATACCATTGGTCAATTTCAGACAAAACACAGCAACAACCAATCAGATGTTCATAGCTTCGAGACCGGTCATGAAACCTTATATCAAAACTTTTCACCACCAAACAACACCAAATAAGTGCTTTACCTTCATATGTTGTAGTTCTGCGAGTGTGAAATCTTTGACAGGTATATGTAGAAGCTCCGATTCTCCTCCACGTTTCTAAAACGTAAAAACAAGCTATACTTAACACTGCAGAACACATTACACCGTGCAAGCGTGGATCAAAATAAAGGTCCACCCAGAACTGAGGCATTTAATATAAACATGTTAGTAGTGTGTCATGTTGATTTGTTTTCCGGAACTGTGTTGTATACTTAACTTAAGATAGAATATAGAGTACCTTACCAAGTTAATGAAATAATACCCCGCAATTGAACAGAGTTAACATAATGCATTTTATCGTCTGTGACATGTTAACTATATGCTGTGATCAACTATCGAGAAAACCTTCATTCAAGAAAAGTCCGACCGGCTAGCTCAGTTGATACAGCGCTAGACTGTCACCCGACAGATCCCGGTTCGATTCCCGAGTTGGTCAGG
The DNA here is from genome assembly GCA_032209605.1 of Mactromeris polynyma. Taxonomy (NCBI): domain Eukaryota; kingdom Metazoa; phylum Mollusca; class Bivalvia; order Venerida; family Mactridae; genus Mactromeris; species Mactromeris polynyma. Next base: position 1,196,955 of record JASFXZ010000019.1, on the reverse strand, counting down.
TTATGTTCTTCCATTGGCTCCGGTCATGTCCTCCATATGTGGAGAAGTTGTCAGCTGCTGGCAGAAAAGGAATTTAGTACTGGTTGATAATTAATTCCAGGAAAATGGTTAGGTCAACAGCCGCCGTATATCACTGAACAATTGTTGAAACACGGCGTTAACTCGATGGAAACAAACACAACTATTTAAGAAATGCACTGATCTGTTTCGACTATATCTAAATACATTTCAGCTGACTGTTATTCTTATCTACAAAAGTAATGACCCTCATCTAGAAACGCCAAACCTTAGGCCGGACATTAACTTGCTAACATGTATATAAGAGACAACCTTCCTGGTTATGGCGTCAAGTATATTACCTTTTTATATTCAATTTGAACTCTAAAATTATGGTAGGCAACGACCGCTTTGTCTTTCGATAACTGTACATCTAACTCAACATAATCTGCACCCTGAAAATGATAGCAAACAAACAACACATGTCAGACATCACACCTAATCTCCAGCGACACACAAAGCCACGAAATTTAAATATGCGTACAGTAAAACCTCAATAATAAAACCCATGAAAACTGCTCTTCTTATTGAGGTGGTCTTTATATTGAGGTTGAATAAAAGTAAAAATGGTGAAGATGAATTTGATTTTAATTTCAGGTTGTTTTATTATTGAGGTGGTCTTTGGGTGATGTTTTACTGTATATGCTTATATTAATAATAATATGATTGCGCAGACTGTATGTCAGGCGTTTGTGTAAAACTATCGTATGCCAGTTTTGATAAGGACACCGTTTCAGTATTTTCGTAACTAGCTCTCTATACGTAGTACAAATCTATGGTGGCATGTTACTGCCACCAGTTAGCATGATAGCGTTCGCGAATTAATTCGTGTTAACCACTTAATTATTACGATATTATCTAGCTATCTAGTTAATATTCGTGATAAATTTTCGGTAAGATAAATATCATACAACTAGAAACAGGCTTGAAAGTGCCCAGAACTGCCACCTCTTACCTTTTTATGATGTATTACACTAGATTTAAGTGGTAACACGAATCTCATCTAGTTGTCCACTTATTATGTTACTTAATAACTCAAATTCGCGAATTTCACTTAAGATTCGTGTTACCACTTATATATTAATACATTTTTGGCTTCTAGATGTAAGTGGTAACACGAATCTTAAGTGAAATTCGCGAATTTGAGTTATTAAGTAACATATTAAGTGGTCAACTAGATAAGATTCATGTTACCACTTACATATAGAAGCCAAAAATGAATAAGTGGTAACACGAATCTTAAGTGAAATTCGCGAATTTGAGTTATTAAGTTACATATTAAGTGGTCAACTTGATAAGATTCATGTCACCACTTACATATAGAAGCCAACAATGAATAAGTGGTAACACGAATCTTAAGTGAAATTCGCGAATTTGAGTTACTAAGTAACATAATAAGTGGACAACTAGATAAGATTCGTGTTACCACTTAAATCTAGTGTAATACATCATAAAAAGGTAAGAGGTGGCAGTTCTGGGCACTTTCAAGCCTGTTTCTAGTTGTATGATATTTATCTTACCGAAAATTTATCACGAATATTAACTAGATAGCTAGATAATTATCGTAATATTTAAGTGGTTAACACGAATTAATTCGCGAACGCTATCATGCTAACTGGTGGCAGTAATATGCCACCATACAAATCAGATGGGGAGATTAGATTATTATTGTTTGTCCATGTACGTATTAGCTTGATTTTTCATTAATGCAGAAGATTTTTTTGTACAGAAATCCTTACTAAAACACTATTTATTACATGTCCGAGTTGAGATCTGAGTTTGGATTGTAAGTTCATAACTGGCGTTAAATTGTTCATGTATTCGTCACTTCATATGAAAAGTCTTGCCGGCTGAAGCAACTCTTTCCCCCAGAAGATTGTCAAGAGTTATCTCCCTTTCTATATCACTTCTATGTTACTTAGTACATTCACTTTCCCGCGGTGCTATGGTATGTGTTTATTGAATATCAAGTCAAGCTGGGTTAACATATACTAGTACAAGCATAAATACGTCACTATTATCGTATACTGATTTATGATTGATATTATATGATATCACTACCATACTCACGTGACTAGTAGCTTCCATCAATGATTGTATGGTATTCTCGCGTATTGTGGCGAGTCTGAAATGTTCCACATTACAGTTAATTATAAAGTTGCTAAAACGTGCAGTATAAGTCACTGAACGATATACTAGTAGACACTGGAAGTCACAGTTGTGTGACTAAGTAGATAATCGCAGACAAAAGGATAGAGAACGAAAACTGTATTCAAACATTTGGAATCGTTCGAAGTGTATATAACATATAAAACACATACAAGCGAAGCTTTGAAGATCACGCGAGTCTTAAGTATTAAAGGTTTGTTCATAGAGTTATATTACATACTTTTACCTGGTTTAACGACATGTTGAGTCATAAACATTTTAAATGCAACAAAATTGTGGGGCTTTTCTAGTCATAGCTATTCATTTCCATTTAGTTGTTTTTACTTTGAAAATAAAATGCCTGGGAGGATTCCATGCCAGGCCTTTCCAACACACTGTGTTGTTTTGGCCTTTTGATTCATGACATAAATAACACATACGCGGAGAGACATAAACATAAAAATAGTTGCCATGTACCTAAATTCAAGTTCGCATGCCGTAAAATGAACTTCAGCCGTGTTCTGTTGAGGCGCTTTCCACCACACATTAGAGCAGTAATTCGCTCTTGTGAGCAGTAAGCAGAGTGAATAGACTTGTATAACATCATCGCCACCTTGGCCAATGAGTAAGCCCCTGGTGAATAACTCAATTTCGACGGACAAATACCGATACTTACGTTTTACAGCCAGGGTCGTGGCTAATACCCATTCCTCTATGACCAATCTCTAATGTCTGTCTCTGTTTCCACGAATGCTGGTAGGAAACATCCATTTTAAAATATTGACCAATCACTGGACGCACAAGTAAGTAATCAACTGGAATAAAAAAGACACACGAGAAGGTTTAGTACGTTATCTGTTAATATACATCAAAGCAAATAGGCTTGTTTCATTTTCAACCCTCATCCGAGATTTATGGCATAGAAAATGGCATGTTATCTCTACTGGAACATTAAGATACTGCGTTGCTCAAACGAGCATAAAAAGAAAGTAAAAATGTACGTAAAACAATGTAACGCTAAAATTGGTATCCCTTTGTATAAGCAATGAACTATAGATCATGATTGGTATATCGTTAAAGTCAATGAAAATTCGAAGCAACTTTCGTCAAACCTCTTGTAACGAATTGCGTGTACTAAACTCGTTCGGCAGGAGATTAAAACATGTTGTATACACATTTAAACTACAAAAAGCTCACCAAAGATGAAAGCAAGTAATGCTACCTACAAAGAGCACAGTCACCCAAAAGTACATGGAGACATGACAATACATGTATGAAAAATTACTCAATAATTAAATCCTAATTTTAAATGATGTTGATTCTGCTGGCATTACCTATAGATTATTTATCGAAATTGATGTATTATTGTATTAAGAATATTTATGTCTGGGTGAGTGCAAAGTTGCAATGTACTATATCGGATGTTTAAACAACCAACATATCTAAAACAATCGATGGAATACTCGCCCTAAAAGCAAGACGTAGGGTACCGGGGTCGGTCTGTTTGTACCTGTTTGTGTTTGACACTTACACGTTATTTCACCTAATGGGTTGTGTTTGAGGCTGAAGATTGTCACTGTTTTGTGGCCATTGGATTTCTTCACACCTAGAGGTAGAATAAAACTGTACCCAACCTGCCTTGGTGTAGTTCCGCCATCTTGATTGTCGTCAACAAGATCAGGTCCTTCGCTTGTATCCGAATGGTGATAAAAATCTAGCTGTAAACCCTGTAAGTTTACTCTACAACTATAACTTTGAGAAACGCAATTTAGCCCGTTTTCTAAGAAAAAAATGCTTTATTCCTAATTGCAAAGTACAACATTTACTAAATTAATGTACTTCGGTCCGTCTTTATTCGGTTGTAAACAAATTGCGGTGGTCAACTTATGAAAACACGTTTTGGATAATATTGACTAATAGACACAGCGTACACAGTAGCGATATTCTCAACTAATTTTGAACCCACTATACATTGCATTTAAAGCTGTTAAAGTATTGTTTCATTATCTTAGTACAGATTTGTAGAAAAAAGATAACTAACTGTATGTTCTGGATCCAGTGATTGTACAGCTAACATCATATGGCTGTCCTGTGTGTACATCGTACCAAATCTTCCTTGTGTTGCTGGCGTGGACTGATCTTTTCTTAATACCTGTAATGTATATCATGTTTCACCAAGGTAATTATCAATACGGATAGTAATTATAGTGTGTGCCAGTTTCATGCCGTTTATCAACAATATAACATATATGTACGGCGATTATTCGACCGAACCTCGAGCTCCTGTGTATCCAACCAGTACTATTTCTTCCACAGGCAGCTGACAGCTTCCCCCACATGAATCAGTGCGTATTATCTTCAATCAGTTTGTCACAGAGAGCATGCAACTCACCCGGAGTTCTGTAATGGTTAAGTTAAATTTAGACGCGCGCTCAATTGGACAGAATATGTTATTAAAATAGTTATTATTAATTAAGTTCTCATAACAACCAATTTTGTTGTACTTTGATGGTTGTTGAACCACAATAATTAATACATATTAGATAATACCACGGACATATAAACCATGTCCGTGATATTATCTAATAAAATTTAACAAAAATGAGGTGTTAAGACGTATAACTTCGAACTACCAGTTTCAAAATTCGGGTTTGTCTACATGTGACTTTCATACAAATTTCTCGAGCCCTGGTTCAAACTATGTACTCCAAACTGGTAGTCGAGTGTTCTACCTGCTATGCTACCAGAGCGGGTCTTGCACAAGCAGTACTTATATGGTACACCATACTATCCTTTAGCAATGGGCGCTTATTCCGATACCTTCATATTGTGAATGGAACGGTAGTGGAATCAAAGCGCTGTGTGGAGCGTAGGTACACCACAACGCAGGATATTGTCACGAGTTGTCTCCCTTTATCATGTCTAGAGTTATCTCCCTTTATCCCTTCTATATATATAACTCTATTAAAACTCTAGAATTAAGGAGAGAACTCGCGACAATCTCCAGTACTCTACAATACTAACCGACACTGTCACTAAAGTGTTCAAGCAGGTTGGTAATTTCCCGCCTTCTTCGTCATGTTCCTGAAGAGTACAAAAACAATCCCGAGGTTATTGTTGATGACTTATCAAGTTACGTTCAGAGGTTACGAATTGTATTATTTTGATCAGTTTGAATTCAAAATCAATAACGTGAACTATAAAGACGTACATTTATGGATTTATACTTCAAACCGCGTTCGAAGTCGATACGAAGTTTGCATGCATCATTTTTGTATAGTTTATTTGTTTACTGTCGTTGCAGTGTCGTTAACTAGAGCTCGCGTTTATTAAATCTGTGACAGAATTATTGTCTGACAAATATTCAGAACATTTAAATCGCACAATTGTTTACTCTTTAAATTTAATTTATTTACTTTTGAAACTCATTTTTTTTCTGATAATACTTGTCGGTTGTCATGAAATATATCATACATGTTGCGTACACGTGCAATACTATCGTGTCAAGTTCTTTTCTTGTATCCTAAAAGTCAGTCAGTGAAAATTGAGAAATCCCACACTGTGCGTTATTAAATGTACTAAGTATATATGATGGAGCAATGCCACTGCTTTCGTTTTGGACCAACCTCTCAATCTCCCGCGATCAGAATATTGCGTATACCAGTCAATGAAATGTTTCGGATAACTAAACTAATTTATGAAGGTTGTTTGTTAACTTACATCTCGATATCTGTGATCTATTGGTGTACATTTAACACTTATATTCTTGTCTCTGTATTTCCGACCCCAGAATTTGATAGGGTTGTCGTATAGATGCAATGTGATCTGTGATTGGTCAACAAGCCATCCTGGACTGACGCGATACTCTCCGCCTACACATAGAAGAAACAAGATTTGCACATAGGAGACGGACGCCACCATTATAAGGTGTCCAATCGTTATTAATCAGAAACCTTTAGTCGAAAAAGGACCATAACTCCTCCAAAATGTATAGATTGTAATCTAAATCGAACTCGACCTGAACTTTATTATCCCATGCTTCAGTGTCAATGAATTAAATCCATCAATATAGATCGGAAAACAATTTTCGCACGAACGGACAGGGGTAACACTTTATGCCCCTTCGCCATTCTTCGATTGGCGGGTGCTTGATAAATATAAATCCGTACCGACTGTGGTATAAGTGGCCTGAAATCAATATGTGCATTTCTGAGGGAAAATATTGTCGATTAGTTTTATAATATGTTTTGTTTCAACATAGGGCCTTCACTTAATTATTTCAAATTGTGAACCAGTTTTTCTACTTTCCTCAAACATGTTTAAACTTATTTCTTTACATTGATTTAAAAAGAAGTTTAAATAATATTTGAAAATGTTTGGTGTGAATCATGTAAAATATGTTTTGCAACATTACCATGGTAACCAAACTTGTCAATTGATTCTTTAGGTGTCGTCTCTGCCAACGCATCTGAAAATAACAATTATTTATTTATTTCAGAAAAAAATAGAATTTAAATATATGTTTTGTGTATTTATCACTTTGTTGTCAGTTCGTAATTACTTGATACACGAAACTTGATGTAAAAAAAGCCAGACAGCAGCCGCGATAATGTATACTTATCATATATTTACCAATCATACGCACGGCATTACGTGCAGTAAACCCTCAGATAAAAACAAAATCGCAATTAAAAGCATGTCATTAATAATACATAATTTTCATGGATCCGATTGTAATTTTTCCGACAATTTTATTCCGACAAACTCACAACTAAGACCGACATACTACATAAACAATGGTGATCCTTTTACTGTGCTTTCGCTGTATTTGATGTGATGACATGATGTCCAAGCATATATAGCTGGCTCGATGTTAACACATATATGATTGATGGAAATACAGATTAGGCCAAACTAATATGGATCTATGTTTAACGTCCCCAGGAAGGTAAGTTTTCGGCAGGCCAAAGAACATGCACCAAAGGAAAGGAGTTCGGAACAAGTTCTTAAACTACATGTAACTTAACCATGATATACTAAAATAAGTACTGAAACATGTTTGTAAATTGTTGACATTGCCAAACCACAGTAGCAGTATTGGTAGCTGGATATGATTTTACAAAATCTCTTGATTAAGATCATAGGAGATTGGCACGAGTTCTCTGTTTCCATTCTAGAGTTCTCTCCCTTTGTCCCTTCTGTATATATATATATATAGAGAGAGAGAGAGAATTGATAAAGGGAGAGAATTCTAGAAAGGAGCGAACTCTATGTGATAATCTCCTATGATTAAGATATGTCTAATACTAAAATAAAAGAAATGTTATATAGATGACTAGTTCATCGTAATTCATGATTTAACAAAATATAATACTTATGTAATTATATAACTTGTAATTGAGAATCATGGACATAATGCCTTAATTTCTAAATAAATCATTTACACCTTATACTCAAATCGCCGAGCCTACTAGTATTTTGAGTTGTAGAACTAATAGCCCATTAAAGATGTAAGCTCTATATTTATACATCATAATATCACTATTTATGACAAGACGGCTTGTCGCATAATTATTATCACACAAATGACAAAAATCTAAAACAATTGTGAAAACCAGGACCGGTCGGACAAACCTTCTATAGAGAAGACACGTGGTCGAATATGGGTTTCCCACTTTCTAACTATAATACTGGCATCATCTTCTTCAGACTCCGACTGAAATATTCGTGCTGTTAAATATCTGTATTTCATGTTAACGCAACCATTGAACCGTACTTTTATGGACCATACATCTCTGCAATTGGTATCAGATTTAAAGAAATCAATTATGTATAGTTTGTTTATCTGATATATCATGTTAATGTAAACCTACTGTCATAGTTATGTGTAAGTAACACATGCGTAACTTTTAATTGTATAGGTGTATTTTACCTGAAATAAAATCAATCAATCAATAAGTCATTCAAAATCTAATTGATTCAACTAGTTCTATCGTTTTTGTCAAGTATGTTTTATAAGTTAAATTTTATTATGCTGTAGCTAATTTTAAAATTTGTTCCGAAACATAGTCATTGTTATACAGTGAGCAGGAGTAACCGTGACACATAATTAATGAGATTAACAATAAAATTATCATCAACATTCTGACCCATTTTCTTGAGTGGCCCCTCTTTCGGCTTCCCGGTGAAGCTTCAGGACTTTGTGAGGATCCCAGGCCCCCAATTGCTGACAATCTCCAGTGATACACACAACATCCCCGGGCTCAGATACCACGTGCACCCGAAATAACGCTTCATAAGTTACCGATGATAACATTGCACGCGCGTCAACTTTTCACGTTGATTTGTAATCCAATTTGTTCTAATTGTCGTCACAACATGACCATTAATTCAGCACTGAAATAACACTACACTACACCCAATGTTCTTATCACAGGAGCCAGCAACACTGTTCATAAGTCATCCGTATTTCCCATTCTAATATATAATCATATACCATACGTTGGGCGATAAGCTACTAAATCTGGAATACAATCCCCTGTGGTTTTATGCGACAGCAGGAGTGTTCCTTAATTATAGCACACATTAATTCTAACATTGTAAAATAAATGAATCGAATTTTGTCACAAGGCATTGGTGATGCAACAGTATGTGTGTACTGTTCAATGATTTATTTCACGTGACCTACTGTGTTTTAATAACTTTACTCAAACATGATAGATTTGATAACTTCACTGATAATTCAAATATATATACTATATTTCGGACACATATAGATAACCCAGATACGTTATAGGTATCAAACTATCAAAATATCAACATAACACCCCACACTAAAAACCAAGGAGGTCATCATCGGTTTGTGAAAAGCTTGGTACATATAAATCAGAAATGAACAGACATTTAGAGAAAGGACTTACAACTTATAAATTCAACGTCTCTACAATAATATTTCAAGGACTGTCGCTTATTAAATGTATGGTTGAATACTGCTAACTATTGTTGCTGGTCGTGTACACACGTACACACGTACGTAAATATACAAGACTTTCATTCTTAATATTTGATAGTGTGCTCTATTCCTTGATTTCCCATTTTTTACAAATTGATTTTCTCATTTTGTTCACAAAAGCGTTTCATCATCGGTTTCAAATTTCTTTCACGTCTGTCTTTCATTGTGCACTGATAGCTGACATATCTTTGTTTTACTAAGTGTTGCTTGCTGATTGCTTACTTATCTGTCTTTCATTGTGCACTGATAGCTGACATATCTTTGTTTTACTAAGTGTTGCTTGCTGATTGCTTACTTATGTGACTTTCATTGTGCACTGATAGCTGACATATCTTTGTTTTACTAAGTGTTGCTTGCTGATTGCTTACCTATCTGTCTTTCATTGTGCACTGATAGCTGACATATCTTTGTTCTACTAAGTGTTGCTTGCAGTTTGCTTACTTATCTGTCTTTCATTGTGCACTGATAGCTGACATATCTTTGTTTTACTAAGTGTTGCTTGCTGATTGCTTACTTATCTGTCTTTCATTGTGCACTGATAGCTGACATATCTTTGTTATACTAAGTGTTGCTTGCTGATTGCTTACTTATCTGTCTTTCATTTTTCACTGATAGCTGACATATCTTTGTTCTACTAAGTGTTGCTTGCTGATTGCTTACTTATCTGTCTTTCATTGTGCACTGATAGCTGACATATCTTTGTTTTACTAAGTGTTGCTTGCAGTTTGCTTACTTATCTGTCTTTCATTGTGCACTGATAGCTGACATATCTTTGTTCTACTAAGTGTTGCTTGCAGATTGCTTACTTATCTGTCTTTCATTGTGCACTGATAGCTGACATATCTTTGTTCTACTAAGTGTTGCTTGCTGATTGCTTACTTATCTGTCTTTCATTGTGCACTGATAGCTGACATATCTTTGTTATACTAAGTGTTGCTTGCAGTTTGCTTACTTATCTGTCATTCATTGTGCACTGATAGCTGACATATCTTTGTTCTACTTAGTGTTGCTTGCTGATTGCTTACTTATCTGTCTTTCATTGTGCACTGATAGCTGACATATCTTTGTTTTACTAAGTGTTGCTTGTTGATTGCTTACTTATGTGACTTTCATTGTGCACTGATAGCTGACATATCTTTGTTCTACTAAGTGTTGCTTGCTGATTGCTTACTTATCTGTCTTTCATTGTGCACTGATAGCTGACATATCTTTGTTTTACTAAGTGTTGCTTGCTGATTGCTTACTTATCTGTCTTTCATTGTGCACTGATAGCTGACATATCTTTGTTTTACTAAGTGTTGCTTGCTGATTGCTTACTTATCTGTCTTTCATTGTGCACTGATAGCTGACATATCTTTGTTCTACTAAGTGTTGCTTGCTGATTGCTTACTTATCTGTCTTTCATTGTGCACTGATAGCTGACATATCTTTGTTTTACTAAGTGTTGCTTGCTGATTGCTTACTTATGTGACTTTCATTGTGCACTGATAGCTGACATATCTTTGTTCTACTTAGTGTTGCTTGCTGATTGCTTACTTATCTGTCTTTCATTGTGCACTGATAGCTGACATATCTTTGTTATACTAAGTGTTGCTTGCTGATTGCTTACTTATCTGTCTTTCATTGTGCACTGATAGCTGACATATCTTTGTTATACTAAGTGTTGCTTGCTGATTGCTTACTTATCTGTCTTTCATTGTGCACTGATAGCTGACATATCTTTGTTATACTAAGTGTTGCTTGCTGATTGCTTACTTATCTGTCTTTCATTGTGCACTGATAGCTGACATATCTTTGTTATACTAAGTGTTGCTTGCTGATTGCTTACTTATCTGTCTTTCATTGTGCACTGATAGCTGACATATCTTTGTTTTACTAAGTGTTGCTTGCATATTGCTTACTTATCTGTCTTCCATTGTGCACTGATAGCTGACATATCTTTGTTTTACTAAGTGTTGCTTGCTGATTGCTTACTTATCTGTCTTTCATTGTGCACTGATAGCTGACATATCTTTGTTTTACTAAGTGTTGCTTGCTGATTGCTTACTTATCTGTCTTTCATTGTGCACTGATAGCTGACATAAATTATCTTTGTTCTACTAAGTGTTGCTTGCTGATTGCTTACTTATCTGTCTTTCATTGTGCACTGATAGCTGACATATCTTTGTTATACTAAGTGTTGCTTGCAGTTTGCTTACTTATCTGTCTTTCATTGTGCACTGATAGCTGACATATCTTTGTTATACTAAGTGTTGCTTGCTGATTGCTTACTTATCTGTCTTTCATTGTGCACTGATAGCTGACATATCTTTGTTATACTTAGTGTTGCTTGCTGATTGCTTACTTATCTGTCTTTCATTGTGCACTGATAGCTGACATATCTTTGTTATACTAAGTGTTGCTTGCAGTTTGCTTACTTATCTGTCTTTCATTGTGCACTGATAGCTGACATATCTTTGTTATACTAAGTGTTGCTTGCTGATTGCTTACTTATCTGTCTTTCATTGTGCACTGATAGCTGACATATCTTTGTTTTACTAAGTGTTGCTTGCTGATTGCTTACTTATCTGTCTTTCATTGTGCACTGATAGCTGACATATCTTTGTTATACTAAGTGTTGCTTGCTGATTGCTTACTTATGTGTCTTTCATTGTGCACTGATAGCTGACATATCTTTGTTATACTAAGTGTTGCTTGCTGATTGCTTACTTATCTGTCTTTCATTGTGCACTGATAGCTGACATATCTTTGTTTTACTAAGTGTTGCTTGCTGATTGCTTACTTATCTGTCTTTCATTGTGCACTGATAGCTGACATATCTTTGTTATACTAAGTGTTGCTTGCTGATTGCTTACTTATGTGACTTTCATTGTGCACTGATAGCTGACATATCTTTGTTCTACTAAGTGTTGCTTGCACATTGCTTACTTATCTGTCTTTCATTTTTCACTGATAGCTGACATATCTTTGTTATACTAAGTGTTGCTTGCAGATTGCTTACTTATCTGTCTTTCATTTTTCACTGATAGCTGACATATCTTTGTTATACTAAGTGTTGCTTGCAGTTTGCTTACTTATCTGTCTTTCATTTTTCACTGATAGCTGACATATCTTTGTTATACTAAGTGTTGCTTGCAGTTTGCTTACTTATCTGCCTTTCATTTTTCCCTGCTTGTTGACATATCTTTGCTATACTAAGTGTTGCTTGCAGATTGCTTACTTATCTGTCTTTCATTTTTCACTGATAGCTGACATATCTTTGTTATACTAAGTGTTGCTTGCAGTTTGCTTACTTATCTGTCTTTCATTTTTCACTGATAGCTGACATATCTTTGTTATACTAAGTGTTGCTTGCAGTTTGCTTACTTATCTGCCTTTCATTTTTCCCTGCTAGTTGACATATCTTTGTTATACTAAGTGTTGCTTGCAGTTTGCTTACTTATCTGTCTTTCATTTTTCACTGATAGCTGACATATCTTTGTTATACTAAGTGTTGCTTGCAGTTTGCTTACTTATCTGTCTTTCATTTTTCACTGATAGCTGACATATCTTTGTTATACTAAGTGTTGCTTGCAGTTTGCTTACTTATCTGTCTTTCATTTTTCACTGATAGCTGACATATCTTTGTTATACTAAGTGTTGCTTGCAGTTTGCTTACTTATCTGTCTTTCATTGTGCACTGATAGCTGACATATCTTTGTTTTACTAAGTGTTGCTTGCAGTTTGCTTACTTATCTGTCTTTCATTGTGCACTGATAGCTGACATATCTTTGTTATACTAAGTGTTGCTTGCAGTTTGCTTACTTATCTGTCTTTCATTTTTCACTGATAGCTGACATATCTTTGTTATACTAAGTGTTACTTGCTGATTGCTTATTTATCTGTTTTCCATTAATTGCCGATTGCTAATATCTTTCATTCATCGCGTGCTTATTGCTTACATTTGTCTTTCTGATTTCCAAATGATTAAGTATCTGTCTTTCATTGATAACGTGTATATTTGTCTTTAATCAGTAGCCAATTGTTTACATGTCTGACTCCTACTTGATTGCTGATTGATTGCATATGTCTTTAATCAGTAGCCAATTGTTGACATGTCTGACTCCTCATTGGTTGCTGATTGATTGTATATATGTCTTTAATCAGTAGCCAATTGTTGACATGTCTGACTCCTCATTGGTTGCTGATTGATTGTATATGTCTTTAATCAGTAGCCAATTGTTACATGTCTGACTCCTCATTGGTTGCTGATTGATTGTATATGTCTTTAATCAGTAGCCAATTGTTACATGTCTGACTCCTCATTGGTTGCTAATTGATTGTATATGTCTTTAATCAGTAGCCAATTGTTGACATGTCTGACTCCTCATTGGTTGCTGATTGATTGTATATGTCTTTAATCAGTAGCCAATTGTTTACATGTCTGACTCCTCATTGGTTGCTGATTGATTGTATATGTCTTTAATCAGTAGCCAATTGTTTACATGTCTGACTCCTCATTGGTTGCTGATTGATTGTATATGTCTTTAATCAGTAGCCAATTGTTTACATGTCTGACTCCTACTTGGTTGCTGATTGATTGTATATGTCTTTAATCAGTAGCCAATTGTTGACATGTCTGACTCCTAATTGGTTGCTGATTGATTGTATATATGTCTTTAATCAGTAGCCAATTGTTTACATGTCTGACTCCTCATTGGTTGCTGATTGATTGTATATGTCTTTAATCAGTAGCCAATTGTTGACATGTCTGACTCCTAATTGGTTGCTGATTGATTGTATATATGTCTTTAATCAGTAGCCAATTGTTTACATGTCTGACTCCTCATTGGTTGCTGATTGATTGTATATGTCTTTAATCAGTAGCCAATTGTTTACATGTCTGACTCCTACTTGGTTGCTGATTGATTGTATATGTCTTTAATCAGTAGCCAATTGTTGACATGTCTGACTCCTAATTGGTTGCTGATTGATTGTATATATGTCTTTAATCAGTAGCCAATTGTTTACATGTCTGACTCCTACTTGGTTGCTGATTGATTGTATATATGTCTGTAATCAGTAGCCAATTGTTGACATGTCTGACTCCTAATTGGTTGCTGATTGATTGTATATATGTCTTTAATCAGTAGCCAATTGTTTACATGTCTGACTCCTACTTGGTTGCTGATTGATTGTATATGTCTTTAATCAGTAGCCAATTGTTTACATGTCTGACTCCTCATTGGTTGCTGATTGATTGTATATGTCTTTAATCAGTAGCCAATTGTTGACATGTCTGACTCCTAATTGGTTGCTGATTGATTGTATATATGTCTTTAATCAGTAGCCAATTGTTTACATGTCTGACTCCTACTTGGTTGCTGATTGATTGTATATGTCTTTAATCAGTAGCCAATTGTTACATGTCTGACTCCTCATTGGTTGCTAATTTTACCTTCACCAATTGTTTATCGTTATATCTTCTCATAGATTATTTTCATTTTTATGCAGTAATGATATGTATACACGAAGATATAATTCACCAAACAAAGAACAAATGGCAAAAGGATAGGTTTGCAACAAGTTAACAAGAAATTTTTGTTTTATAATCTTTATTGATTTTTATTATAGTATCTATGGATGTTTACAAATCGTGAAAAAAGGCAAAAATGTAAAAATTAACATCTGGAAAAACAGCTGAGTGCTACAATTGGTGCATGTAGTATTACCCTGCAGTACACTTGTTATTCTGCAAGCTACATCATTAACAGCAGTAGCATCTTAAGCTCTGTGCAAACACAACTGACAGCAGTCAATTTAGTACCCTTTACTATGTTGCAACAGACAGTTCAACTGTTTTACCTCCAATGCACAATTCATTGCTAAACTAGCATTGATATATCCAGCAAAGGAATAGATACATGCAATAGCAATGTAAATCACTTCTCAACAAAATAAATAATGCCAAACAAGCAACTGCTTATAGCCACCTTCTTTATACCTGTATATTTAACACATTTATTTTTGCCTCAAAATATTTCTTCCATAAAACTTCAATACTGATAGAGGACAAATGATTTTGAATGTGTCATCTTTATTTAAACTACAGTATACCGGTAACAGAGAACATATATTTCACCAAGGGCCAAACCTACGACCTTCAGCTATGTTAAAATATAGACTCAGTAACAGTATAGAGTTATATGAGTATCTAGATACACAGCTCTCCCATCTTTGTTAACTGTATGATTTATTCTATCAAATGAATACAATGGCTTGTCACTGACACAAGAATTACCCATTGAAGTCAGCACTGGCCTCATATACTGGCATATATTATTCGACCACAGGCGTCTGGTTACACGTCCCCATCATTTTCACTTTTCAAAAGTGACTGAACCTTCAACTGTCCACCTCTGACAATTAAAATGTTAACAACATTGACCCGTGTAAGTCTTCAATACCATTTATGGATCTACATTGTCTTATATTGCTTTGTCAATCTTTTTTCTCCAGAGAGCGGCAAATATAGGACGGCTGAAGTTATCTCCCTTCATTTCCGGCAAGCGGCTACATAAACTGAGCTTTGTCTTCACATAATCTTCATGTTTGATCATGGGCTCTCTTCTACTTGACCTGAAGGACCTCTCAATCCTTTATAACAGCTTCATCCCACGGTCCATGGATGTTGCTATGAAATAAAACACAGAATGTTTGTGCAAAGTTAGTTAATGTAGAATCCCTGGATTCATAGCAACTGAATCCCATCAGTCATCAGTCACATACGAGAACATGACGTCTCTTCCTCCTTGGCAAATGTCAGTTTTTCTATGACATTGAAAAACGAACGTGTTAATGCATGGGTGTCACTAGTTTTTTCATTAGCAGGGAAATCGCCAAAACCAGACAAAAGTCTTGGGGTACTATTTATGATCATTCATACCAGAAAAGCAGCCAGGTGATGATTCTTAAATTATTGGGTAATTTTACCAGCTTCTGGTCCTTATCGACATCCCT
The DNA here is from genome assembly GCA_032209605.1 of Mactromeris polynyma. Lineage (NCBI taxonomy): Eukaryota > Metazoa > Mollusca > Bivalvia > Venerida > Mactridae > Mactromeris > Mactromeris polynyma. Next base: position 1,180,739 of record JASFXZ010000019.1, on the reverse strand, counting down.
GTAAAGACTTCTGTTTGCTTCACTCACAAACAATAATTCAGAAGCAAAAATACCAGGCAATAAGTTGCAAGTAAACATAAAAGCACCAAATTTTACGCTCTCAAACCTCTGGATACAACCAAGCAACAAAAAAAAATAGTTTAATTTTAAGTATTGGATTAGCAGTACAGTAAAACTTCGAAACCTCGAACAGTTTTGGCTCGAACACAGTAGATACCTCGAACAGGTTCTTAAGTCCCGGCGAAACCCCTTCTTATTTCATATTATCTAACAGTAGATCACTCGAACAGAAATAGGCCAAACACTCAAACAGGATTTGTGGTCCCTAGCTATCATTTCATTTATTGTTAACCATAGAACAATACAATAATTCACACCTTTCATTGACCGCTTAATATTCTATTGTTTGTTGACGGGTAAGATTGGCGACACATGTTATTCGCACTTCGTGATAATTACTTGCCAGTTGTACATGTACAGTGGAAACTCTCTAATCCGAACACCCCTCGGACAAACTATAACGTTCAGATTAGAGGAGATTCCGGACTGGAGAGGATTCCTCCATTGAATTTCAGTAGGCAAGACATTCTTTCAGTAATTTGAATAAGTTCAATAGAGGTTGTTTGCGTTATCGCGATGTAATATATAATATCTGAATGCATTCCTTTATTCGACTTTGCAAAGTAATTTAAGCTACAATATTTTACAAAATTTATGTAAACTTTATGTAAAATTCAATTTATAGCCCAAAATCATACGTTATTAAGAGACTAACATATTTATGCTCCTTTCATAAAAGGAAGATTAATTTTGCAATGCGATATGCAAAATACATGCTTTGTTAAATATTGGAAATTATCATTATTATTTGTTTAGTCGTTATAGACATTGTATAAAATTTGATTCTTCAGAATATGCACCGCTATAGACGCCTCTCGTTTAATCAAAACTGTATGAAAGCATTGAATATAATTAACTTAAGATTTTGACCTACAGTTCATTCTTCAATAAATGTAGAAATAACAGCAAAATTACACTGTGCAGAAAATGTATTAGATATTTTATTTATTAGTCTTTTATTGATATTTTGATAATTGCACTGCATAAGGTGGATATATCAATCTCAAGTAAGTATTTAATGAATCATTCAACATGTCAAATGATTTCAAACATAGCTGAAATTAAGTATGGGTGTTTTGCGACGTTATACCGATTATAAAACCTGACCGTTACAGCTATGCACATAGTACGATGTATTTTCAAAACGCCATAACTGAAAACTGTGCACCATAGCTTCATTTCAAAGGATTTTTCGTAGAGGAAAATAATGATCTAGGGTAAAAATTTTGAATTGTGATTTGTGTACCTAATGGGCCTTTTCTGCGTTTTGACTGTCAGTTAGGACATATGTATACGTGTGTACCGTAGATGCCTCGAACAATAGATGGCTCTAACTAATTGCTAGGTCCGACGGCAGTTCGAGGTTTCGAAGTTTTACTGTATGTGCATGAATATTTAAACAAATAGAAAATGTGGCCAAATAACATTCTTTACATCTGCATATAAAGTTTGCAGTAGGTATGGACACACCATATTGCCATATTGTATCTGGCACAGAACACATAATACAATGTTTCCCAGTTGCTTTAATCATACTTACTTCTTATAGGGCTGTAACGTAATCAGCCATGCAGGGCAGACAAATGTAATGAATACAATTGCCAATAGCAACAAGATGGCTGCCGTCAATGAAATAAAGGTCAAGGACACAAGGGTCAACAGGGCAAAGGTCACGGTCATTGTCACGTGTGAGGATGGAATAGCTTGCTGAAATGAAAACAAATTGTTCAGATGTTAGATACTGATGTGTTACTACTAAACTTGATATATTTAAGAATGGGGCATGTTTATTTAATAGGCAAAATCTAAAATGTTCAAACGTTGATATTTGAGCACTGTTGTGTACTTAACAAGACTTATATGTGCTATTAGACTCTTTCCAATCAACCATATCATCTTTAACTTGGAGCTGGAGAATTGATTTGTATCGCATCATCACAATTATTGATATTATTTCTCCAATCTGTGGATTTATGAGATGTAGTAAATAAAATATTATGCTGGGTATCTACGCACTACGTGTTAAAACTTTCAGCAAGCTCAGACTACTATTGATGGAGAAACGGTCAAATTTATACCAGCACACTTATAAGTTTTTTTAAGTGAGCTTTACATAGTTGTGACTGTATTCACACTAGTAGTACTAGTAGGTAGCCAAACAGCCATTTACCAGTAACCACTCTCACCCAGCTACTAAATTGTGCCAAATTAGCCAATTTCATAATAAAATTGCCTTAATTCATCCAATTAATTACTTATTTCTCAAACCTAGAAACCAATTATTGGAAAATATTGCAAGTCTAGCTATAAATGGTATCAAGCAATTACAGGAATGAATATTTAAGTTATTTTATCTTGATGCTCAAATCAAAAGGTTTGACAGCCAAACAAGTCTATATATTTCATTGTACATAATGTCGATACACTTGTGATGCTTTCACTCATTGACAAAAACGAAAATGATACACACCCTAAGATTTCTTCTCAAAGCAGGCCAAAGAGCAAAGATCTGCACAGCGAATGTCACAGTTACAAATGAATGCTGAGTGGTATGAAGTCTAGATGCTAAACATACTGACGCAAACAGACCAGAGTTCAATGATAGTACACCTGAAACTCTGAAATATAAACAAAGTCATAAAATGGTAATTTTAACGAAAGACAAAAACTTTGAATGATAATGTGAAAAAAGATATTGTTTAAAGTTTTCTTTAATAATACATGAAACTCTTATATTAATTCAGCTGTCAACACTGAGAGCACTGCATATCTTTACATTCTTGATAATGAATTAATTTTTGGCGTAAAACCGTGACAGTTGATAATATATGATCCATCTGAGTCAATATACAGCCAATTGTAAATGAAACTAAATTTATTATGGAATAAGCATCGAATTGCAAGTATTGGTATTTGCAAACTGTTGAATCTATGAAGAAAAAATATTATTTGATGGAGCAAAACATGAGTAAAAATATAATAACAAATACAAAGTATATTGTCCAAAACTATCAAGCAGATACTTTGCACTTGATAGATACTCAAATAACTCAAGATAAGATAGATAAATGAGTATGATTTACGTATAAAATGAAATGTGTTAAAATAAATCTTACATTCTAATATCATGATGGAACATTTATCATTTACTGCTGAAGAAGTCAAATCTGTTCTAAAGTCTTTACCACTAAACAAAGCCTCGGGACCAGATAAAATAAATAACAAAATCCTAATAGAACTCTCCATCGAACTTTCCAATCCACTCTCTGAACTCTTTAACCAATCTCTATCTACGTCTGTATATCCTGATGTTTGGAAGGAAGCTTACATCACACCAATCTTCAAGAATGGAGATAGGTCTCTCCCCTGTAACTATCGTCCAACTTAAGCAAAGTTTTTGAAAGACTGGTTTTCAAACATTTATTCAATTATCTCAGTACAAACTCTGTCTTAACTCCAATGCAATCAGGTTTCACTCCAGGTGATTCAACGGTCAATCAACTCACTTACTAATGTCACGTCTTAACCGAGGCAATCGATTCAGGTAAAGAGGTTCGAACTGTATTCTGTGATATTAGTAAAGCTTTCGATCGTGTGTGGCATACCGGTCTTTTATACAAATTGAAAGGTATTGGTATAAATGATAGCCTCGTGGTTGGTTCTCGTCTTATCTTTCTCATAGGAAACAGAAAGTAGTTATACAAGGAGCTAAATCAGAATGGAACTACATTCGAGCTGGTGTACCTCAAGGCTCAATCCTTGGTCCTCTCTTGTTCTTAGTATTCATAAACGATATAGTGGTCGATATTAAATCTAATATTCGTCTTTTTGCCGATGACACAAGTCTATACTTAATAATCGACGAACCAGCACCAGCCGCAATAACTTTAAACACTGACCTCCAAAAGATTTTAAACTGGGCAACTCGATGGCTTGTTAATTTTAACCCCAAGAAAACTGAATCTCTCATCTTAACACGAAAAAAGACTCATAGGGAACATCCGAATCTACGAATGTTCAACCAAGAAATAAAGGAAGTGACTAGTCACAAACATCTGGGACTGATATTTACCAAAGATTTAAAATGGAGTGCCCATATAGACTACATTCTAACAAAAGCGTACACTCGTATTAATATTATGCGTAAACTAAAATACACTTTGGATAGAAAATCACTCGAAACAATTTACATGTCATTTATTCGTCCAGTTCTCGAATACGGCGATGTAATATTTGACAACTGCACAACCCAAGAAAATAATATGCTTGAAAAAGCCCAGTACGAGGCAGCACATATTGTAACAGGAGCCACCAAACTTGTCTCAATACTGAAACTTATGAAAGAAGTAGGGTGGGATTCCCTTGAAAGTCGACGACAGAATCATAAACTCATCTTATTCTATAAAATGATGAATAATCTCACACCGTCTTATTTAACAGAGTTATGCCCTCCAATTGTCTCAAATGAAACATACAATCTCCGTAATCATGGTGATTCTCAGGTACCGAGAGCTAGAACCTCGCTTTACTTTGAGTCCTTTCTACCCTCAACGGTAAGAGCCTACAACGATCTTTCTCTGTCTGTTAGAACTTCTCCTTCTCTTTCGTCGTTCAAAAAACATATTTTTTCGTCACACAAAGTCCAAGTTTTCTTCTACAGCGGGAAACGCAAAACAGAAATATCACACACTCGACTCCGAACCAACTGTAGCTCACTTGCTGATGATCTGTTCTCTAAAAATATTTTACCATCTCCTCTTTGTTCTTGTGGACAACGGGAAACAACAAGCCACTATTTTCTTCAATGCAAAAAGTATGAAAACCTACGTCCAAATCTTGTAAATTATATTAGTAGTATATGTCCTGTTACATTAAATACAATTCTGTTCAGAAATCCAGCTTTGAAGGACAAAGACAATCAAACAATATTTACTGCAGTTCACGAATTTATCGAAAAATCTGAGCGTTTCGATTGAGGCGAACGCGACATTTCCAAAATCAAATAAAGCATCCGTCCCCCAAGTCGCCCCCATTCCATCTTCTTCTGTTATCTTTTATTCCTTTGACAACATCATTAAGCAAAAACATTTCTTGTTCTGACACAAGTATCTAATACCTCCTTCTTCTTTTAATTTCGTTTACAAACATTTCATTGAAATATTTGTTATTTTCTTTTGTAATAAACTTGTCAAATTCAGAAACTAAGCCGCCATATCATGTACTTATAGTTAGTATGCAGTGGAGAGAATTTCAATAAGCTTTAGCTTCCAATTCTATCCACTTGTCTATAACATGCACTTTGTAATCTTGTATTTACTGTATATTACACGACAATTTAGACAAATAAATATGTTTAAACTAAATCTTACATTTCTGCGTCAGCACCGTAGTCATGGAAACATAAATTAGCAATCAGCATAATTGTAGTCATAGCATAAATAGTATCCGTTGCTATGGTTTCTGTGAGAGAAACAAGGACTGGAGATAGACAGTAACTGAACCCAGCAAAAATACAGACAGTCTTCAAGTCATCCATGTCTGAAAAATAAATACCAGTGATGAACAATTTTAGACTGAAACTAAACTAGCATAAGTGTGTGACCAAAAAGCCATTGGCTATAAAAACTCTGACTACTAAAATTTGCATACATTGTCTCAAAATAGCAAACATTATAATAAAATTGTGTAAGTTTATCAAATTATTCTCTTATTCATCAAATCAGTCAACCAACTTTCGAAAACTAGCCTATTGAAGAGACAATTTTCTTTCATTGCGTTTTGTGGAGTAAAAAAATTATGATGCATCAAAATCTTACAGGGAAACATCAAAGTGGTGTGTTTCATTGTCTTGAAATCATTTTTGTACATGTCAAATATAATTTAGGGTACAAAAATACTACATTAACTTTTCTTCATCTTCAGGTGATTCTGCCAAACATTAAGTTTATTCGAGAAATATGTTAGACATAACACTTGTATGTATACATAGACAAAAAGATGAATAAATGAATGTTTAACACAGGTATTTATGCCATATTTATCATGTATAAAATCATAAATGTAAGGAAACTCTGTTACTTACATGTCCGAGATTTGTCAGCTTTTAAAGGCAGGCTTCGATTGATGAAATAACCAAGAATGGTAAGACAAACAGATATGTACCCTAATGTCTCTGCAACCAGTATCTTAGCATCCATCAACATAAATACCATAACAAACACACTGACGCTATAATTCAATTATCAGAAAACATATATTAGCAATCAAATTCACAGTAAATATTATCCAAAAGTGACCCGAGTATTGCATTGAGTAAGCAACTAAAGCATAACTATAAGAAACAACTAAACAAAGACGTTTCAATACATGAAACAAAAATTTGTTATATTTAATACATAGTTAAATTCAAATGAAAAAATAACAATATATAAAACTGAACAGAATCATACACAACTCTGCAAAAAATGTTGATTTATTAATTTCAATAGTTTGTTAGATCCCAAGCATCACTGATAATGATATGCAGCATTTATTAAATATAACTAAATGCACATGTAGGGGGTGTTGACGGGCAGTTCCCATCTGAGGATGTCGGTGGTTTTTGCTGTTCTACAACTGTAGTTTATAACATATAATGACATGATGATGTACATGAACTTTTATTTACTAACCTACATAACTGCTGTGTAACAACCGCCGATTCCTTGACCACACTCCAATATTCATAGTTCCTTATATGCACTGAAAAAGATATATAGGAGTATTAAACAATTAAAGAATGAACATATATGCACATATTTTATGTAATGCAGAAGCTAGCTAGTTTCGTTTCAAACTCCTGAAGAATGGATAATAACAGAATTAATAGGCAGACAAATATGTACTCTAATGATCTTGAATACTCCATATTTAGTTCATCAAATATATCCCTCTGTTTGTGAAGATATATCCTTGCATTGGTCATGCTTTGTTGGCCTAATTACATCTGAACAGCTGTTTGACATCTCAGCGTGAGTGATATGATTATCAATGCCAAAGGGTGGTGGAGGGATGACTCAAGGGAATGAAGAAATTTTGTTGTTTTTAGCGTTGTTTTAGAGCCTATCATCTGGTCTAATTCCCCACTTCCGGGGTCTATAGAAAAATAAAATTCTATTGCCCTGGATCCAGAATCAACCGGCATAGGAATTGTCTTCTGTCTATATTCCTGTATCTCCGCTGCTACCCCCCCCCCCCCTCCAGGGCAAAACATTGGTAAGTGCATTATCAAGCTACAATGGTCAATCATGGCGAATACCCATCGGACATAACCGATAGAAAACGGCGTTGTCAGATGTAGAAGGCCTGTGCGTCAGTGCGTATGTCCGATACTTTACTAATTGAACTGTGGTATGGGTAGAACTATATATATATATATATACTAAATTTTGAATGGTACGAGATGGCGAGGGAACGAGATGGCGAGGGTACGAGATGGCGAGGGTACGAGATGGCTTGGTGCGACTGAACCATAACTCCAACATGTCTAACTCTAAACAAAGCTAATTTGTCGAAATTGAAACATTTAATTACAATTCTTTTTTAGCTCGTCCAGAAACGAGTCATCCACATGATGATCTGGGAAACCTTGATTTTCGTATAGAATTTTTTTCCATGTTTTTCGTGGCTGAGCCGCCATCGCGCTATCATGTGACCAATGTTGACTGGTATGGTTATTATGTTAACTGGGAGAGCGAAAATTTAAGAACCAGTCCGTTTGTTACTATGGCTAACAATACTTCCGGTATAACATTGTTTACAATATGGCGGACAGTTGATGCATAGAAATTAAATACCGAGTACATTTTAACTTATATCTTTGCCGTTTGGCAGTTCAGTGGCTGAAATATTTAATTGTTCTTCTGTGAGATTATAAAGAAATAATCCAAGATGCCTCCTAAAAAGAAAAAGAGTGGGAAAAAGAAGAAAAGTGGGAAGAAATCCGCAAGAGGATCGCCCACTAAAATGGGACCTGATATCAATGAATTATCTAAAGAATACTTCTTGATTCAAATCAGAGATTTAGAAAATAGGCTTGCAAGGTATTAATTTTAATGTGTTCCAATATGCACTAAGTTAATTCAAAACAATTGCGTCCCTTCCTACAAAAATTCTAAAGTTTTTGTTAAATTGAAAAATTAAAGTGGATATCAGTTATGCAGTTTCGTTTACTTTAAGTTTCCAGTATTGGTTCTTGAGTATAATATACTATATTGAAGTCTGAGTGTTTCCTTTCATCTGGATTAATGTGGTGATCTAGGCCACATCCAACAGCCGTGCTGTTAGGCTAGCTCTGTAGCAATATGGTTGAGAGTCTGTTTTACAAGAGAGAGGTTCTGGGTCCAGTCCTAGACGGAGGCATGTTGGTTTCCTCCGTGGTTTACCATTATAATGAAATAAAATGTTTAGTATGGCAAACTTTGTCAGCAGTGAAAATATCTTCACATTTACTGATTTAGCTTTACACAAAGATAAAACAATTTGATATATTGCATGAAAAAACAATATGCAAGAAACTCATCACAGCATGGGTTCATTATTTTCCATTTGATGAATCTGGGTTATTAAAGTATACCTTTGTCATATTAATTAATAGGATTTATTGGCTAAGTTTTGTATTGAAACTAATATATTTTATGAAATTACAGTCTTACTGATAGGTGAGAATGCCTAAGTGCTAAACTATATTTGATGTTGTATTTTGTTCTTGCAAATAAAGCATAGTAAGAAATGACATTTTCACTGTAGCACGGTATGTGTTGAATGAATCCAAACACTTTTTTGTTGTTCAAATCACAATGTCAATAATACTAGATAGATCTGTAATCACTTCCAAATGGATGCACACAATTGCTCATTTAATATAATAATAATCATAAACTAGCTTAAATATCAGTTTTTATTTTTTATTGATTTTATATTTATTGCTACTTGGTCCCCTTTTGAATCATGCCATCTTTTTACTGGTATGAACATTGTTATAATTGTAAGATTGATATTTCATTTTACAATTTTGTGTCTCCACAATATATCTTGAAGCATCAATATGACCCATGCATTGTAACAATGCAGTTTGTATTTATCTGAGAACACTAAAGCGTACATTAACAATTCACTTTGAATATTTCAGATATCAGAAAAAGTGTGATGAATTGGAAGTTGCAAATGGACAGTTTCAGGATAAATTTGAACAGATGGCCACAGACAAAAAGGAGATTGTGGCTTTCTGGAAGAAACAAGTTGAACAAAAAAGTATGCAATCAGAATTTCCTGTCTATACAAATGCTTATATTGCATTATTTACCAATTGGTGTTGAGTGAGAAACCATTTAGTATTCTCATTGAAATTACATACTTCACAAACTAGTTTTGTACATCAACAGTACTGATTTTCTTTCCTATTTAAATGTAATTAATCTCATTTTGCAGTAGTTATGATTCAATTATCATGTTATATGTGTATGTAATTCTAATGAAATTCTGTACAATTGTATTGTAGCTGATGATATTGCTGACCTAAATGACAGATTGATTGGTTTACAACAAGCTAAAGATGCAGAAAAAGAACAGTATGAAGCTGAGCTTCAGAAATTAAGGAATGAATTCCAGGAAACTAAAGATCAACTTACTTCAGAAAACATGATTTTAAGTATGTGCTGTTAGCTTCTCAGCATTATTTATTTATTCAGATTCATCATAAATCCATGAACAGTATCTAGAAGTTTGAAAGTTACATATGATTACTGATATTTACTGCTTACATTAAGTTGAATAGTTTTACATCTGTTTTAGATATATCACACATTTTCGTTCAAACTGTATATGTCTTTTCTTGTAATTGCAACACATTTTGCGTTGCTAGTACATGTTCAGATTATACATATAAGCGTTAGAAAGAATGCTTGTTTTCTGCAGATGTATCTTTAATTTTTATGTTCTCTAATTTTTGGTGTTACATATTGCTTAATGGTAATTTCAGATGGTAAACTTGCATCATTGGAGGAATTCAAAGTTCAAAAGGAAGACTTAATGAACAAATTTGCTATGATGGAAGCAGAACTTGCAAAGAAAGAACAAGAACACAAAGAGGCCATTTATGCTCTCGAAAAGAAACAAGTCATTGATAAAGATGCGTAAGTGTTTTTTTCTTGTTATTCTTTGTTTTTATGACAATAGTTTGTATTATTGTATATAAGCAAGAAATAGGTATTTTTATGATTTTCCTTTTGAAAAAGTCTCGTCTGTGTCCGATTTTTGATATGTTTTTGAACATTAGTTGTCACACGGACATATAAACCATGGATTCGAAACAGGCTGGTATATATATTTAGACTTTTTTGAACTCTCGGTAGCGGTGACATTTTCTTGTTTATCTTGTTGTTCACTTGTATGCATTTTTTTGTTCAATACTGAGCTGTAACACTGAACGAGCGTCGTTTAATCAGATGAAATTTAGATTCTAATCCACAATACTTAACGAGCGGGCGCTAAGCATTGGGGGTAAATTGGGCACTAAGGGTTGGGGTAAATTATTTCTTCTTATTGTTTCACCGATATCAGCCTGTTTTGAATCCATGGTTTATATGTCTGTGGTTGTCACAACTTTAAAGAATTTTTTTTGCAAACCTACATTTAAAATTCAACAGTATGTTAACATAATCATTGTCTGTATCCATGTATATTTCAGACTTGTCACATACTTTAGATGTTTTATATCATGATTAAAGTGACTTCACAAACTTGTAAATTTTCAGACTGAAGAAAGAAATGGTGAATAAAGTTAATCAAGTTGCTTCAGAATTTAGAAAAGTTTCAAATAAACAGATGGCGGAAACTACTAAACGTACTATACGAGACAATGTATCAATCACTGCTCAACTTGATAAAATGTCTGATAAAACTACTGAATTGATTGCTGAAAATGATGAATTAAAAAAGAAGAATAAAGAACAAAGACAAAAGATTGAGATGCTTGAAGACAATGAGAAAGAAATCCTTAAGAAGAATCATAGTAATCAGAAGGTAGGGGCAGATAATAGACAATTAATTGTTTTTGTCAAGGTTCATTAAATTGAGCCAGCTTTTCCTGGTTTGTCTCAAATATATTTCATTCTTTGTTCATAGTAAAATTTCCTATCTTTTATGTTTCAAGGCAGGATGAATTTTACCAGACATGTCAGGCAAGCTAGTGAGACACATTTGACGAACTCTGTCATGAAATATGGTGCAAATATATAAGTTAAATGATTCATTTAAGAATAAACAGGAAAGATAGCACATACATATAATGATCATCATTCGTATTGCATATATTACCATATTTCAAACAAATCCCTAATTTTCTAATAAAGTATTAAAATCCCCTTGTATTGAATAAGAATGAACACATTTAAGGTTTGCTGAGTATAGGGTATTAATACTGAATTCATGGTCAGGTTAAAAAATAATGTGAATAATTATGTTTTACTTTGCTCATTAACGTTGGCTGTTTTGCTAGCATTTAGTCACATTATTTTGTACATTGACCTTTCCTCTTGTTTTCACAGATAATCAAAATGTTAACTGAAAAATGTCGAAATCAAGAAGCAATGATAGAAGAATTTGAACTTCGTGAACAAGAATTCCAGGAGGTTATGTCAGAAACAGAGATGTTACGTTCACAGACTGAGTCTATGAGGTATGATAATAAACACACTCAGTGATAGAAAATGGTGTATGTACAATATATTTAAACTAAAAGCCTCAGGAAAAAGTTGTATTTGTAAAATTAAACAGAATTCAGAGTTTATTTTCTTAGTAGGTCTGCAGTTATCTTTAGTTTAAAGTTTACTTTATCTTCCCTAATTATCCATTATCTTCATTCAGAAATTGTGTTTTTTTTTTTGTATAAATGAGTATATGAGATTTGACCATATTTATTGTAAATAGAGTACCTTAGGTTATCAGCCATCTTGATTTGTTTGTCCATCATTTCACATTCATGTTTTCGTTGACATCTTTATCTCTAAGTTGTTCTTTCTCGCTATAAAATATATCATCGACATTTAAACTTTATGTTAGAAAGTGAAACACTACCAATATTAGGCCGTTCTTAAAAAAATATTAGATAGTCCAGGCACCCTTACCCACAAGTCTCACTTCTATAGAATCATAATACCTGAAGTTTTGTATCACATTAACAAGTCTGTACTTAGTATCAAGCTCTATAGCTACACTGAGGCAGACTGCGACACTCGCCATCATCAATATATTAGTCCCAAAAAATAACATGGAAAGTGTACATTACACTATAACTAAGTGTAATGTATTAAATTAGGTAACAGCATATTTACTTCCCTTTTATCGCAACATTTAATTTGACAATGTTTCAACGTTTTGTGGCTAATTAAGTGAAATAAAAGAATTATATATACACTTGCTAATTTTAGCTCATCTGGGTCCAGAGTATGTGGCAAGGTCATGGGTCAGGGCCTTTAGGTGAAACCGTGAAAATAGTCATTTTCTTAAAATAACTTCTCTAGAACTACCAGATGAATTCCCACCAAACTTGGTTGGAAGCATTCTGACATGCATCAACCCATTAAGACTTTATATTTTTATCATACAATTTCAAAAGAGAAATAAAAAAAACTCAGTTGAGCAACACAGGCCCTCTATGCCTCGAGTTTGTCATGAAATTAGCCATGTTTGGCAGAAACACTAATTAGTATGTTGAAGTAATTATGATTATATGTAATACAGTTTTTGTTTGTTGTTTTCAGAGAAGAGATTGACCGTATTAACAAAGATAATGATAACCTAGAGTTTGAACTTAGAACAGAAACTGACAAAGTATCACAAGAAGTCAGAAATAGAAAGAAACTTGAACGTGTTCTTGGAGATGCTGCAAATGCTCTTAAGGCTGCACTTAGGGTAAGTTGTATCTGTAATAAGTACTGTTGGCTAAATGGAATTATTTTCTCTAAATTTGTCTTAAGTCATGAAAGAAATGATGACAGGGACAAAATCCAGCCTTTCAAACATACTGTAGATGTTGTAAAGTTAGCAATGTGAAAATGTTTGCATATTGACAACATTCACGCACAATTCTTTTCTCAGAAATATAATAGCAAAACCCAATTGTAAATGTATCATAACAATGGATGTCAAGAACAGATACTATTTATACATATATCCCTTTAGAAGTTCTACACATAGCAGAAATAATGCATGAAAAAAATCATCACTTTTCGTTCTTTAACATATTAATACAGTTTACAAATACAGTCGGACCTCGTTCATTCAGAATTCATCGGGTCCGAAATTTTATTTTGAATACTACATGGTTTCAAATAGCCCATTTCAATTTGACTTGCGTAAGTAGACACATCTGGCCCTGATATTTATTTCGGATGCTAACGGGTATTTGGATAAAAGTTGTCAAATAAACGAAGTCTGACTGTATAGGATTTGTGAGTAAAACTGAGCTGAGGATCATTTTGGCTGAAGCAAGCAGTTTGTTTTGCTTCTGATAGTCCATTCTTAGTTTAATTGTATTGTCTTGGAAATTTGTATTGACTTGGCAATCATAAGTAAAATTAGATATTTAAATCCTCAGAAAACTGATCCAGACGAACCTGATCAAGATGATATGAACGATGTTGAACGTCGAGACAATATGTTGGAATATTTGCTCATATTGCTCAACAGTGCAGCAGCAATCGGTGTTGGACCACAACCTGGTGAGATAGGCAAACAGTTTCAGGTCCGACAAAAGAGTGCTGGAGAAATGCCGGGCAAACAAGGAATTAAGAGAGGGTATGTGAACGTGTTCATTTATAATACTGCAAATAAAATTCCAGTAATTTCATTGGTTAAAGGCTTGTGTATACACGGCGCTGTCAAGGTATATGAGTTTCGAACTAAATTATCCTGTCATGCACCTCGTGTCCTTTTTTGCTTGACTTGAAAAATGTTATCGCTTGATGTCAGCAAGTTACTGGAAATTGACAATTGATCTTCATACAATAAATATTGAAATGATCTCGTCTCAGATTTTGTATGTTGCAATTACATCTTCATCTTTCAGTTTTAAGAAGATTTTCTCAAAAACCTAAGTATTTTTTAACTCAGAGATCTCAACTAAGACATAGACTTGATTCCTTGTGTTACAGTACAACACAGCTAAGATAACGTTATTTCAAAACAAAAAATACCAAGTGTGCGTTTTCATTAAATTGCTCAATCCAGATAACAAATACAGATACAAATCCAAAATAAATTTGGAAACCTAGAACTATTTGATTAGAGAGTTACATTTATATTTGTGTTTCCATGTCAATGCAGTTCATTTATGTCACAGTAAAGACTCAAACACAGTGTGGATTGGAAATGTCTGACATCTAACCAATGTCAGACGTTTCATTATATATATGTAGTTAAGTAAACACACTACATTTTTATACAAGTTTGTGTAAGATTTTGTAGTAAGGATTCAACCTATACATGTTCATGTATTTGTTTCAGGGAGTTACCTGTTGTATCTGGCCCAGGTACCTTGCCTCATTACCAACTTGGTGACCTGGGTTTGATTCCCAGACCAAAACAACCTATACCCACAAGTTTAGACAAAATGAGAGTATTGTCAGCTACAACAAGACTGGGTGGACTCAGAAAAGTTCTCTGCCGATCTGTTGGTGTTCAAACTGTTAGTGCTCCAAAGGTATAAACTGCTCAATAGTATTTTTCAGCGAGCATTGATTATATGCTCATTAGTCTATATGATGGTGTCAATATTGTGTAATAGATGAATAGTCATTTCACAATGTGAAAAAAATGTTATGAGTAATTCTGACTGTAGGCTTTAATTTATGACCTTACTTTATCTTCCCTGGGACCTTCTCTCCAAATGACAGTAAAAATATTGATGTGACATAATACCTAACACATACACATACACTTATGTAACATAACTTTTTCTTCTCTGCAGACTATAATGATGTGAACATGATTCCATGATGTTTATTATCGTATTCTCTTTGCAATTGATTTTCACCAGTTTATATCAAATAAGGAAACAAATAAACGCATAAGTTTAAATGCAAAAAAATGTATTATGTTGTACTCTTAACACAAAATTAACAAGCTGCCCCTGATTCCTATTTCAGGCAATGTTCTATGCAGATCAGTTGTTAAGCCGGGCACCAGTAACCACACAAGATGCTGTCCTCCATGACCTTCAACCTCCTGAGCGATCCAGAGCCTCTCCTCTTCAATTAGGACCAATAACTTCAACTAGAAAAATGGCGGGAAAAGTCATGTGATTTTATGAAACCTTAATTTGGAACCTTTAATTTTAATACACATTTTCTCTCCAAGGTATTTACCTGATGTTACTTTGAAGGAAGATATCATACCATTATGATCCATTTTCAAAACTACCTTGACTTCTGAAGATCATTGTGTTTTTGAATAAATTTTGTGAAATTCAATAAATGTTGTATAATTTATTGTATGAGAAAATTAATGCTTAAATAAATCAGTGGATGACATGTCAGAGACAGACTGACTGATGATGTTCTACTCTCAAAGGCATGTGGCTCATGCATAACATTATTTTGTTGTGACTTTCTGATACAAAGTGTTGTTTTCTGTTATTGAGTCAAGTTTCTAGTTTTGAAAAAATCACTGATTGTAATTATTCACTATATATTTTCAGACTATACATTTCAAATATGAATTCCATGTTGTCTCAGTTTACCATGTATTGAACTATGGCGCATAGTTTAAGATCATCTTTAGCTATTTTAGATATCGACTGTAGGATTTCCTAAAACCATGACCTACCTAGTAAAATATTTAATAATATGATTAGTGTGTCTGACTTCATGATTACACATTAGTTTGCATTTGTGATGCACCATCATGAAAAGTTTGAAAATATATCACTTCAGCGACTTGTCTTAACACATTATCACAGATTTTTTAATGATACACGGTTCATAGATTCATAGTATTTATGCCTTATATCAGTAACTATCTGGTGCGACATTTAAGGATAAATAGTAACGAAAGGTCCTGAGGTCAGAAAACTTGACATTTGTCTCCACGCTCAAATCACTTGTGTTTTAAGTTATTTTGAATTGATCATTCAGTGTTCTTTATGCAGATTGATTAGCCAGAATATTGACCAAAGCATATCAATTAAAAGACTTAAGTGTGTATTATTTATACTTAACTTGAGACTAAATATGAGATTTGAGCATGTTTGAGTGTTCTCAAGTTTATAACCTGTGACCCTGTCAGTTGTCATGTGTGTTTGGATCAATAATGCAGAAATGCATGTGTTCTGAAATATTTGCATTTCTGATTAAGTATATTGCTTTTGTTATAGAGATAGATAGCAATAAGTACTATGAATTGTTTGTTAAATAATCTTATTAGTTAGGTCTTGAGGTTTATTACTTGCTTGATTTAAGCTTTAGGTCGGGAATAGATCATGTTGTGAATATAAGTTATGTGTAGCGTTTGTGTCGGCCAAAAACATTTGCATGTAATATTATTGAAACACACTATAACTGTAGGGCTTACTGCTGAAAAAATACATAATCACATATTTTGGGTAACCATTGCTGCTTTAAGCACCTATTTATTGAATACCATTTTTACATGTCTATCCAAACATTTGTCAATTAAGTAAAATTTGATCACTAATATCAGTAACTATTTTAGTGAGATCTGCGAATTGATTTGCCATGATGATACAATTTTGTGAACTTTTGTTAAAAGTACTTCCTTGTTTTATTTTTGCAATATATGCATTCGATTCCAAAGACTTGAAGCACTCTTTTATTTTGAAGCCCTTGGAAAAATAACATACCGAAAATTAAGTACATAATAGTGGCATTTTAAAAGGTGGTAAACTTTTTGCACAATGTTGTTAAACTTTATATTGTATTTCCTATTGTTGATAATGCTTCTATGTGATATTTTTCTCAATATTTTTATTATTTTGTACACAAATGTATTTGTGTACTTCATACTTTGTACTATGACTGTTATGAGAAAACAAAAAAAAATAGATTATAAAAAAATACTTATTCATTTTTATCTCTGCACATACAGTTTAACCTCGTTCATTCGAAGTTATCTTGTTCGAAATTTTATTGCGAATAATACATGGATTCAAATAGCCCATTTTATTTCGACATGCATTAGAAGATACGTCTGCACCTGCTTTTTTATTTCGGATAATACCAAGTATTCAGAGAGAAGGTTGTCAAATAAACATGGTCCGACTGTATCAATGTTCACACATACTGAAACATACACATTGTATATATATACTGCTTAGATTCTTACAACTTATTCCTCTCATTGACGGTCTTTGTGTACTAACCAGTACTTGTGTCGAATGCAGGGTTTTGTGGAGTGCTCAATAAAACCCTGCTCCTTGCTGGGCTCAAAGTTATCACTTGGATCAGAGTTTGAGTGCTAGATCACTACATATAGCTGCATGTCAACCATTGTTTGCACAAATAGCTCCACATTTACAGAGTGTGCAATCTAAATAATGTTTGACAATAAACTGCAACCATTAGAGGTGACACCCACTTTGAGTGATCATGTTTCAGTTTAGAGCAACAAATAACCAGCATCTTTACTCCGTATCGAACCTTCGTACTCATTGTAAATGATACATTACGTGAGTAAAACTATACGTTCAAAGCTGTCTACAGAATATACCTACACAAACACATGCATCCATTTAGTGTGTAGCATTGACATTGGATTAATGTTGTTTAAACCAACTTTTGGTAACAAACATAATTCGCCATGATTGAACAAAGCATCTGCAACAAGGACAGCTGTCTTTGATATAGTTGGTATTTCACTGTTTACAGCATGATCATTGTACTTACCTACACTTTGATGTGAGTTGTATGGTGGCATATTTCTGCCACCACTTAACTACTTAATTAACAAGAAAAATATGTGATTGTCAAGTTAAAGAAACTAGATAACTGCTTAATTAACAAGTCAATGATGTAGTTACCTAGTTAAGTATCGTGATAATTTTTCACACCAGATAAAATCTTAACACGAACTATTGTCTGATAGTGCCCACAACTGCCACCACTTACCCACTTAACCTCAGTAAACATTATATGTCATTGCGCTTGCCTTGGTCCTAAAATTTTATATCGATTGCTCTTCGATCTGTTGATGAAAAATACCGCAAGTTTACCATGTCAATGCCACTAAAATCTAAACAGAATACAGCTAAGTCGTTGATTAAGACATTTCAGTATTTGAACCAAAATATGCGGAAAACTGTGTTCAAATATATACATATATAATAAATTAAACATATTTGGAACTGTTACTGAAACAAGGTATATTAAAACGATAACGTTTACGAACAGTAACATACTGGAATGTCTGAAATTCGCCAGGGTGGTGAGCTACAATGCAAGCCCGGTTCCACCGGGCGGTGGGCATGGGAGCCCCGGCCCACAGTCGGCGGTGGTGTAACCTTTTTCTATCATAAGTATACAATTATTTCCACAGATTAGGTCCTGAGGATACTGTATTAACTGTTAGTTGGGAGTTGAAAAATGTCGTTGGAAGCAACCAAATCTTGGAACAACCAAGACTCAATTTCATCAAGTTGTATATGTACCACTTGTAATAAACTTGATGACGAGCTCCATTTTCTATTTGAATGCACCCTATATAATGACTTGCGCAAGCGTTTTTTGAAACTTTATATTTACAACCATTCTAGCATGTTTAAAGCTTTTGAATGTTAAAATATCATAATAAGAATAATGTACGTAATACCACCATGTACGTTTTTAAATAATTTGCAGGAAAAAATGAATGTTTATGAATGTGATATCACGAAACATGTATATTCAGAGGGCATTTTATTCTGACAATCGTGGCTTGAACATATATATTTTGTATAGCTTTTATCGTACATTTTAAACCTGTTGTATAAGGCGACGCTGGACATAATGATTTCATACAATCACATCAATTATAATTTAATATATATTAAGATGCACAGTTTGTACATAGACGTATGTAATTAGAAATCTGCATTCACGTTTGACCATCATTTGACCAGTATATATTGTATCCATTGTTAAACATGGGTCATTTCTGTTTTTATGGAGTTTTCTCAGAATTACTTCAGAATAGTTCCTGACAGTGACAGTTTGACGTTTTGGCATGTATAAGTGAGTACTTTTGGTCTTCTGTCAACTGTTTTGGCGATACAAATCCGACACTTTTATATTAATATTGATAATAGTTACAACGCAGCAATAGATGTTCACCCAATGTGAACTAGATATACTCAATGTTTATCAAATCGAATCAAGCATAAACTCTTTCATTCAATTATTCCAGGGGGATTTCCTGAAGTGCAAGACTTGACCTCGCAACAATTGAGAGAGTATATATGACGAAGTCCAATATAAACTCGAGGACACGTGTCTGAATAGATTCGGAAATAACAACTCCAGATAGTTGTGAATTATGTACCAATTGGAAGGAGATATGTTACAAGGCTATAAAACACACACAATGTTTTCAACTTGCTAATAAATAATGAATACTTAAGTATAATGTACAAGGGTGCAGATGTAATACGATATGCGCGCGCTGTGCGAGTTAATTAATGAGATTAAATTCATATGATGTTGTGTGCAGTCAATACATTTGGTTGTATGCAGGCAATACATTTGGTTGTATGCAGGCAATACATTTGGTTGAATCCAGTATTTACGTTATGTTGTATTTAGTCCATACATTATGTTGCATCCAGTATATACATTATGTTTTATACATTATGATGTATACAGTCTATACATTATATATGTTGTACACAGTCTATACATTATGTTGTACACAGTCTATACATTATGTTGTATACAGTCTATACATTATGTTGTACACAGTCTATACATTATATTGTATACAGTCTATACATTATATTGTATACAGTTTATACATTATGTTGTACACAGTCTATACATTATGTTGTATACAGTCTATACATTATGTTTTATACAGTATACACATTGTTTTGTATACAGTCTACCTACTCTATACATTATGTTGTACACAGTCTATACATTATGTTGTATACAGTATATACATTGTTTTGTATACAGTCTACTCTATACATTATGTTGTACACAGTCTATACATTATGTTGTATACAGTATATACATTGTTTTGTATACAGTCTACTCTATACATTATGTTGTATACAGTCTATACATTATGTTGTATACAGTATATACATTGTTTTGTATACAGTCTACTCTATACATTATGTTGTACACAGTCTATACGTCTATACATTGTGCTATCTACATTTTATATATTGTGTTGTATACAGTCTATACATTGTGTTGAACACTGTCTATACATTATGTTGTATACAATCTATACATTGTGTTGTATACAGTCTATACATTGTGTTGTATATTATTCAATCACGGTTGCTTTACCGATACGGGCAATATTAAGATAAATTAAGTCATTTTTGATGTTATAATTTGTTCATTCCCGATAACAAAAATGTCAATAATTACGGACATTTAGCAACATGAGCGACGATAATGCTTAAGTGTAAAACCTATATTGTTGCATTCTCGACAGCTCTCGGGCATTTCCGTACCACTTCGTTACTCGGATTGACGTAGTTGGTCGAGGATTTCCGAATGTAATGCAAGGGTTTCTAATAAGACAACATACTAGCATAGCACCTACGTCTCTGATAAATTTTCTCCATTATCAATCCCCCTAGCAGAGTGGAATTTCATAGTACTACTTATTGCTTTTAGTGGTAATTCACTGACTTATTGATTTTTTCGAACATTTACTAGCAAACACAAAGTGAAAACAGACATTTTCGTGTTATATATTTTTGCCCACTCAAAGAAACTTTTCGCATCATCAATAATAAATTTACAGTCCTATTTCACAGAGACATAAGACAAGAATATTTCAGCCGATATTATTGCCATTGGCCAACTCTTACAAAATATTATAATATCATGTCTTCAAAATCAAAACAACTCCAAATTCACTTGGCAAAATATATTTACTTCGCTATGTCAAAAAGAAATTCTACAAATCTGTGAAAATTACACTGTACTTATATTACTATTTATGTTAAATATTTGTCTGACTTTTTGTAACTACCATCATATTTCATTTCAAATCTTCACTATGCTCTGATGACTATTTCTCTTTCACCGACTATATATGTGGCATAAAACTTTGTAAAATGTTTAAATGCGGACATAAAATGTATTGTATTGTATTGTATTGTATATATTTTCTTTCATCATTACATACACTTGTTGTTTTCAACCAAAAGCGTATTATATTTACCATTCTCTTTATTTTTAAAGGGTTTACGGCCTAATTCCACATAAATAAAACTGTTTTAGGTAGATAGCTTGACTCATAGAAATATTTTAAGAAAAGGAAATGAATACGTTCTAATAGGTTGCCACTGGCAAATTCCCATATTTCAGAACCATAGTTTAATATTGGGAGTATCAATTTATCAAACAACGACAAAATATGACTAACAGATGAAGTGGGAAACTTGATCAAATACACCATAGGACCACACGTCATAGTATTACACGTCACATAACCACACGTCATAATACTACACGCCGCAGGACTACACGACATAGTATTGCACGTCACATGACCATACGTCATAGTATTACACGTCACATGACCACACGTCATAGTACTACACGTCACATGACCACACGTCATAGTACTACACGCCGCAGGACTACACGACATAGGACTACACGAAAAAGGATTACACGACATAGGACTACACGAAAAAGGATTACACGACATAGGATTACACGACATAGGATTACACGACATAGGATTACACGTCACAGGACTACACGACATAGGACTACACGAAAAAGATTTACACGACATAGGATTACTCGACATAGGATTACACGAAATAGGACTACACGACATAGGACTACACAAAAAATGATAACACGACATAGGACCACACGTCATAGTACTACATGTCATAGGACTACACGACATAGAACTACACGAACAAATGATTACACAACATAGGGTTACACGACATAGGATTACACGACATATGACTACACGACATAGGACTACACGGCATAGGATTACATGACATAGTTCTACACAACACAGGAATACACGTCATAGGACTTTATGACATAGATCTACATGATATAGGACTACACGACATAGGACAAGAATACATAGGACTAGAAGACTTAGGACTAGAAGACATAGGATTACACGACATAGGATTAGACAACATATGACTACACGACATAGGACTACACGATATAGGATAACACGACATATGACTACTCGACATAGGACTATACGACATAGGACTACACGACATAGGACAACACGACATATGACTACTCGACATAGGACTACATGACATAGGACTACTCGACATAGGACTACATGACATAGGACTACACGTCATAGGACTACACGACATAGGACTAGAAGACATATGATTAACCGACATGGGATTTCACGACATAGGACTACACGACATAGGACTACACGATATAGGATTACACGACATATAGGACTACACGATATAGGATTACACGAAATAATGGCCTAGTGCCTTTGAACTGTCAAAACATAAAACCTATACTTTACATTCATACATACTCCATTCTCAATCATCATATTATTACAAACCAAGCTAAACTAATCACATTCTACTTAATACACTTAGTGCGTTTTGTTTACAAGAATGTTGTTCTTACCGAGTCAAATTCAAGGACATGTTTCAAATCCGGGTCACTTTATTTTCTGTGAAAATAGTGCTGTTTTTTGGAACACATGAAATCCTTGTAATAGGATATAAGGTTATAAGTGCCACTTGTTATTGTATATCAATTAAGGTAATGAGCGGGTGAAAGAAATTGTAGAAGTAAACAACTTGAGGCAAACATGATGAATCATACATTGGTTTTCTGTTAGAAAAAATAATAACGATAATCAATTACACTAAGAATTTTAGATCATGTATGTAATTTTACTTTTCAATCCAACATAAACCATTGTATAAGGTAATGCGTTAATAAAACGGTACCATGCACTGTTCATATTTTGTTAAGAAAACACTATGGTCTACTTAACCTATAAATAAGCACCTAACCTGAACTCCAAATATAAAGCCGTGACGTCCAAACAATGGTACGAATTCCTTTGAGGAGTTTCATTTGACCAGTGATTGTAACTCCGTATGCCCGTAATGGACCATGAGTATTTGAATAAAAGTTCAACGTTCAAAGTTCAAAGCAACCATGACGAAGGGGATAGCTTGTAAAGTTATATGGTTCAGCAATGTACTTATTTTCTACTGAAAATAGCCATGTAACATTTTAATTTTGTTCATACATATTAAGTCTAAGGAAATCGCTGAAGGCCTGGGACTCCTGAACGCTGAATTGTGTATTTTCTTGCTTGGCATAGATCTAGTGACTCGCTTGCATACAAATTATCATATTATCTACTGTATTTCCATATTATATCAGTGAATAGTTTTTAGTTGTTCAGTAGAATAACTAGTTCTATGACAATTTTGGAAAGTCGCATCGCTTAACTACGAAAACTGGAAGTTGCCCAAGAATAACCGGTAAATGAAAAGGTTAAAATAGTTCAAAATTTGGACGAGACCTGCATAACATACTCAATACTGGTAGTAATTTACTGCGCAAATTGTTCACCAATGGACAATAATGGTACACATTGTGAATCATGAAGTGTTGAATGCAAAACCAGTGTTCAATACCGACCAACGTCAGTGCTTTCAGCGCTTTGATTACCATAAGTTATCGTATGTAGACTGTTTAAGTAGTTATCCATTGCACCGTAGATGTTTGGTTATAATAACATTACTATAACTCATAAACTATTATACTATTTAGCGAACATCCTCAACAGTAAAAATTGACTAGAAAGTTTGCAATTTGAAGAATTGAAAACAATATGACGAACAGTCGAACCAAAGATTTAAAACCTCATGACAAGCGGTTACATAACTTCCATCTGTTCAACATCAGACAAACTGGGTTTAATGCAGTTGTAATTTGGAAAATTTAATCAGTTATGAAATGAATCATGTGTTTATTTTGTTGTATTGTAAGCCTGATGCGTACCGCGATAAATTGCAAAACATTGGCAACATATTGCCGCATATTTTTTGTTACAAAGTCGTATATTGACCTGATTTCGGATGCTATCTAGTGAGTATAAATCCGTACTATAGGGTGTCACTAATTCTTGAAGTTCTGGTGAAAAGTCGGAAGTAGGTTGGGGGACTACAAACTTATTTATGATCATTCATATTAGAAAAGAATCGGGGTGATGATGCTTACGTCACAGTGTAATGATACCGGCTCCAGATTGTTATTGACACCCATGTTACCCATGTATTGAAATAACCCTACAGATGACAACGTTCGTTCACCAATACAATCAAGGGAGACAATCTGGAAACATTCAACAGAGCACAGTGATGGGTTTAGCCGATCAAGATATGTACCCATCGTTATACAATGCAATTAATTATCAATAAAGTTACACTTTGTGTGAACAAAAAACTGACTCACTTGAACGACGATTTTGGCATTAATGGACACGTGCATTCAGAAATAGAACTAGTGTTTCTAGAATTAAATGCGATTCATAACTCCTACCCTGATCCCGAATCCCCCCCCCCCTCCCCCAATATCGAAGCTATAGCTCTATAGCTAACGACAGCACACGATGTTTGCTGTTAGCCTGATTAATATCACAAGGCAACAATCAAACGTGGCTGGACTAGTAAATATACTTAAATAGACTGCTCCATGCTTATACTGAGTTCTATCAGGTTATGTCTGATTTTAGAACAGATACAATATAAACAAAGAATCAATACTTGCAGAAATCATATACATTGGTGTATAAATACGAGACAGAAGTATTGACAGTGGGATAATAAAACACATTACTATTTGTCTAGAACGATATGAATTGAAAAATAGAAGCAGAAGTCTTGTATCTAATACCAAGACATTGAATGATGTGGTAATATTATCTCTATACTGATTGGAATGCCGATACTCCCTAGATATTTCCGAATGGTAAATGCAGATGTGTATGATTTATACACGGGGCTGGGTGTATATATATTAAATTATTTTGTGTCAATATGCTAAATGTTGCAGACACATGCCGGACGACGGACATCTGGCGAAAAACACTCACCATGAGCACTTCCTCGTGTGATCTAAAAACATGAAATTTTAAGATACTGTCATTTTCTTTTTTTTAAAGTACAGAGGAATACATTTGTGCATGCATATTCTTTGTTAACGCATATTTATTGATGTTTTAACTAAATTACTATATTTGTCATGTTTAAGTAATAAAATGCATACTATTACTTTAAAATGTTGACAAAAAAATCATAAGTTCTCTTATACAAGTATTGCACACTTCAGTAACCATCGTGCGATTGGAATACTGGTCAGTACACGATTGTTTTTGGACAGCCCTCTTATTTACACAAGAACACACATGTAGGAAATAATAGGAGTGATATATACATGTATTGCCCCCCAGAAGTCTCTATCAAATTACACCATAAATGTAAAACAGACAGAGTTAATAATTAATGAATATATTCCACCTTATGCGTAATGTTCACTATTTCCACAAAGTACCTGAGGAATATAGATCAAACGACAAGCATTTACACTGATGATGTCATGGTTTCATGCGGTTTGCCATTTTGGTCATTTTTTGTATTTAACCAAACCTAATTCAAACTTAATATATCTTTATAGCATTTTTGTCGTTTTGTTTTTACTAGTCTTTCTTATATGATGACGATATCGCAGTCGCCAGACATAAACAACTTTAGTTATACAAGTTTGTGAGAAGAATTATGCTAATACATGTCAACGAATCGTTTACGTAATATACGCGGGGGTAATATTTACGAAGGGGAGGTGAACGTTCAAACTAAGATATTATTTGTTTGCTTATACTTTTTGTAATATATTTGCCGCTACTAATGTACATATTCTGATTACACATGGCGTATATAGTCACGCTTCAACGTTGATTGTCTTTATTAACTGCTACGCGCATGAACATTTTAATAAAACATCGAAGACGACGTCGATTTGTTGCTGGGATACGCCACTGGTTATAACTAGCGCTTTCATGCATACTGAGTTAATAAAATGTTATAAACAAACACGCGTTTATCAGATAGCTAATGTTGATCGCTTCTATATGTTTATTCTGTTGTAGGAAATGCAACATTTCACACGCCCCTTTAACGAAAGTTTATCTTCAAGCCACACGACTCAGACAGATAAGAAATAATTGAACGTAGCTAATATCTGTGGGAATGTTTTACCGGTGCTGAGATTTAGAGAAAAAACAGGCAAATGCGAGGAATTCTGTTTCAACTTTGTTATTTGACATAAACTTTATCAAGCATTAGGTTTTTGTTAGGAAACGCAAAATAAGATGTGTATAGGTATTGAAGTACACAATATATGGGGAAAATCTTATTCCGGACTGTTGCACCGTAAGTAATACATGATACACGTTGTGGAATGTGGCGTTTTAGAGCACAAGCTGCAACAAAGGCGTTACAATGATACTTGATGAAATACATTTGTATCAAAATTGAAAAACCTTAAACGATGTATGCATTGCGGATTGCACTACAAATATGTTTTGCTCTTAACATGTAGCTTAATCTGATCTGACTTTTCGCCGTTTCGTAGCACATGTATTTCAATTATATCCGGCTGTCAGTTGAACTAATCAGTACTGTGTTACGAACCAGTACTAATCTGCTCCCCCGCAGTCATCTGACAATTTCTCCAGTGTTCAGAAGTGGAGCACATATGACTTTGGATGCATTATCTTCAGTCAATTTGTCACGGATGAACATACGCATCGCCCGGGTTTCGAACCCACGAACACTTAGATTACCAGTCAAGCGTTCTACCGATTGAGCTAATCTGGTGAGCATTAACACTGTTTGAAACAAGAATTGTATTTTGTTTTGACTTGCGAGAACTTTAGAACAGTAGCCTTTTATAGTACGGTTTAGAAGTAAAGGAGAATATTTTAGTTACATCTACAAAAGTCGGCATCAAGCAAATACGATTATATTATACATACATTCGTGTCAAATAGAAATAACACTCGTCTGCGTTGCCGAATAAACTAGGCATTTTAGTGGACAATATCTGGGTTTTTTAAAAGACATAAAATCAAGTTGTTGAGGAACACGAATAATTTGTCAATGGCGCTACTCGGATTCGAACCCGGGTCTCCGGATTGCCGGTTCGTTATGCTAACCGGCAATATAATGTGCTAATATGAAATGCATGTACATACATCTCAATTAATGAAGTGTTTTCTTGCAATATGCTTGGCAGTGATGTTTTAATAATGGCAGATGTATATTATAACAATTTTCTATGTGATTTTAACACTCACATTTCGTCGGTTTCAAAAATTGAGATACTTATCATTTCTTATACAATTCTCGGAAATACGATACGCATGCTGTATGTTCCTTTTCTATCGTGGCATGTTTTTGCCGTAAGATAACATCGCGGTAGCTACATAATATGTAGATAATTATCGTGTTATGTACGTAGTATTCGCTCAGTTTGTATCGTAAGATAATTATTCCTACCCAAATAACAACGCCGATGGTGCCTAGAATTGCCACCAGAAAACAATTATCTTCGTAAAATTAAAGACCTAAATACAAATACTAACTTTAGGTATCTAGATAAATATATATTATCTGCTAACTTAAAATATAAAAAATTGTGTTCGTGTTGCTAGTTATTTGAATTTCGGAATTCATTTTCTCTTATCTTCAACGCGAATTTGGTCTAGTTAACTAATTATCAAGTAACTTAGGTAAAAAATATGTCCGAAGAGCTGTGCGAACTATGAATATATTATAACGTTGTGTTACCACGTGTTTCCCGAACATCTTATTAATTTAGAATATTCTCATATTAAATGATACCATAAAACTTAGTTATTCACGTAATGCTGTCACATTTCGGATGATTCAATACCGAAGCAAAACGTTGTCGACCAGTTAAACATAATTTCTAGTGTGTTCTTTACACTCACTGTCTGTCGATATTCCTGATTTCATCAATCTCTATATCACGTGATTGCAGTTTAAAATTTGATCAGATGTACTTGTTGTACATGAATGTGTCGTCTATGGTGGCATATTTCTGCATAACGTAACCAAATAAATATCTCGCTTAATTCCAAATTTATTGAAAAGAAGAGAACTTATTTTTCGAGAAATGTATTTTATTTTCCGCTACCGTGATAATAATTTCATTTAAAAGGAAACAATTATGATTTTCGCGAAAATATTTATTAAGTATATTGGCAGAGTAGTAACGTTTACTTGATGTTAACATTTAACAGTCTAGCAAATCAAAAAGGCCATTCACTGAAATATTTCGGCATAATATGATAATATTTTTATGCCAATTATTTGCTATGTGTACGCAGAAATATGCCACCATGGTCGTCACCAGTGATTGTAGTCAGATAATTATTTACATCGCACACGGAAAGTCACGGAAGCACTTCGGCAATTTAAAGCCGTCGCGGCAAACATGACGCAGTTTGTAAACAAAATATGATGCCTGTCGTAGTGTTCTTTCAAAGTCAAAACAGAATGTAGTACCTAATACCCAATAACCTACAAGCGTAAAATGTTTCATGTATTCATGTTTCAATTATATGTAACAATTTGTGCGGTGCGAATGGATAAAAATGATCCTTATTGTGCCTTTAATTAGTACCGTAATAAGTAGTTAACTAGATCAAATTCACTTGGCTAGTTAATAAAAAATGAATATGCTCATAGTCATCCGAATGTCAAATGACAAGCAACACGAATTTGTTCGTATTGACCACCCACTTATGTGACAACGCAACGAGAATTGTATTCTGTTTGCAGTACTGAGCACCACTATCAGGGTGTTATTTGAGTAAAGATATAATTATATATTAAAGTGAAACATTCGCGAACACTAATTAGATAAACCGATAATTATTTACAGATATATGTAGCTAACATAAACCTGTTTGCGATACTTGACCGCTTATCTTAAGGCAGAAATATGCCACCATACTTTCCTAAAACGTTTTTTATTTACTACGCAAAAACCTCGACTTATATAAATAACTTCAGAATTAACTACTCGCCTTACGTAGTGGAACGCGTTAGTGAAAGGTTTAAAGGATTTCTGCAGCATATGACAATTATTATAATACACGTATTATTTGTATCTGTGATTTTCTAAAAAAGCTTATAACTTCAAAATGGCAACGTTGGGATTTCCAATCTACATTTCGATAATTCTGTGTCTAACGGTAAAGATTCGCGGCGATTTCACAATAATTACTGCTGTCTCGAAATTAAAAGATATGGTAGATAAACTGAAGGATAGTGTTGACTCAATTAATGTCCGAATTGACAATATTGAACAATTAAGTAACACTTACAATGCTGGCAATACAAAAAAGGATAATGTCATGACTGAGGCGGGAGATGTGGAGCAACCAAATGAAAGAATGATAAAAGCGCTGATTTCTGAGAAAGTGTTTGTTAGAAAGAGTTTATCTGTTTATGAAGGAAAATTTAGGAATTTTCAGAAAAAAATGACTGAACAAATGAATGTTATAAATTCAACGATTAAAGCATCACATGATAATTGTGAACGAATTCGTGCAGACAATGTGGCAAATTTGAACTCCTGGAATAAGTCGCAAGCAAATTACCTGAGTAAGTAATTATCTTTATGAGACCACAATTTTAATGATCGAGTCCTTATCGCAACCATTACATGGTAATAATTGAATCACATGTTTTCTGTTTGCGCTAGCACTATTGAAGAAACTAAAATCAATTGGTGTTTTAGTTGTGTTTTAGTTGTGTATAGATTCAAACCATATCACGTTTTCCCCATTCGCGATTAATTTGTTCAATTTTGGTAATGGAGTGGAGTATCTTGAACATTAATTAGCTATCACTGAGTTGTCAATAGTGAATATAATGAATATACCGTGTTTTTACAAACCCCACCGATGTCCTGAAACCTGCATCAATGAATTTTACTTTCATATGCCAAATACCGACTCATATTATATATTAAACTCTATCTGCCTTAGTATAAGCCCACCTGCGTCCGTATGAATTAAGTGATTTTTTGGACCATTTGGCGTCTGGCGTCCTTCCGAGAACACTTCAAACGAACTTTTCATGTGTGGAAATGCATAAGAGTACAAATGATATATTAAAACTCCTCTAGTATTCGCTAGACATTGATGCACTAGAACATTGTGTAAGTTCTGAAGCTTGGTATGACTTTTTGTGCATACCGCACATGGTTTAATGACAGTTGCAGCCTAAGTTCTGAACCTTGGTATGACTTTTTGTGCATACCGCACATGGTTTAATGACAGTTGCAGCATAATTGTTTGGATTTTGTTTGTTTCCAGACCGTTTAGAACACGATGTTAACAACGCCACAATCAATCGTGAAACACTTTTCATTAAGCTGCAACAATCGATTGATCAGGTAGCAACAAACACATCGACAAAAATCGAAAGTGTTGAAATGAAAATTTATGAGTCACTGTATAATCGCACAGAAGAGATTTGGGCATCTATCGGTAAATATTTAAAACAATTTAATGATGTCTTCTTCCTAAGGTGATGTTTATTTCATGAAGCGCAATTGTAAATGTACATGCTTAGTTGTAGATATCGACAGTATGTGACTTCATATTTGTCGTTACCCAAATGTTTCAAACTATTGTTCAGTTTTCTAACAAATAATGTTTATGATAAATGGTCTTGATTGTTTTCTATTCTTGTTAGTTTTTATACAGTATTGAATTTGTAATTTTTCACTTATAAGTATAATGGCCGAGGTGTAAAACGCCGCGTTGGGTCGGTTTAAACACGAATATTACAAGTCCTGGCTTTGTCGTTAGTACGGATTGGACCCAAAACGCAATCATCGAGTGCGATTAGCATCAGCTTAATGAACTTATTTTACTGTCGATAACAGGTTAAGAAGCCGTAATAAATAGATAAGAGCTGGAATAATGTGCCCCTCTACTCATGGCTTGGGTTCCATTGAATTGATATATCGCTATACCCAGTGTACCAAGCGCTACTACCTTGTGTACCCATCGCTATATCCAGTGTACACATCGCTATATTTAGTGTACAAATCGCTAAACTCAGTTTAACCATCGCTATACCCAGTGTACCCATCACATTAGCTCGTGTATGCACCGTTAAAACCAGTGTAACCATCGTTATACTCAGTTTAACCATCGCTATACTCCGTTTAACCATCGCTATACTCCGTTTAACCATCGCTATACTCAGCGTACCCATCACATTAGCTCGTGTATGTGCACCGCTAAAATCAGTGTACCCATCGTTATACTCAGTTTAACCATCGCCATACGCAGTGTACCCATCACATTAGCTAGTGTATCACCGCTATACTTAGTGTACACATCGCTAAACTCAGTTTAACCATCGCTATACTCAGTGTACCCATCACTATACTCAGCTTACCCATCACATTAGCTCGTATATGCACCGCTAAAATGAGTGTGAATATCGCTATGCTCAAGGCAATGATCGCTAAACTCAGTTTAACCATTGCTATACTCAGTGTACCCATCATTTTAGCGAGTGTATCCACTGTTATACTCAGTGTAACAATCGCTAAACTCAGTTTAACCATTGCTATACTCAGTGTACCCGTTTTTATACTCAGTTTAATCATCGTAATACTCAGAATGCCAATCGCTATACTCGGTTTAACCATCGCTATACTCAGTGTACCCATCGGTATACTCAGTGTACCCATCGCTATACTCATTGTACCCATCGCTATACTCAGTGTACCCATCGCTATACTCAGTGTACCCATCGCTATACTCAGTGTACCCATCTCTTTAGTTAGTGTATCCACCGCTATACTTAGTGTACCAATCTCTATACTCACAGTTTACACATTTCTATACTCATTGTACCCGTAGCTATATGCAGTGTACCCGTAGCTATACTATGTGTACCCGTAGCTGTATTTATTGTACCCGTAGCCATACTCTGTGTACCCGTAGCAATATTCATTGTACCCGTAGCTAAACTCTATGTACCCGTTGCTATACTCTATGTACCCGTTGCTATACACTGTGTACACATGGCTATGCTCAGTGTACACATGCCTATGCTCAGTGTACACATGGCTTTACTCGGTGTACACATGCCTATGCTCAGTGTACACATGCCTATGCTCAGTGTCGCATGGCTATACTCAGTGTACACATGACTATGCTCAGTGTACACGTTATATTTACGGTTTTCACCGTTACGCTGGTGCGCATGTAGTGTTCCATTATTTGACAACATGACGCTGCATTCATTCAAAAAAAAACGATAACTAGAAATGTGTCCATAGGACACAGTTGCCCCCACTTCCTGCCTTTATCCAAAAAAAGAAAATGCTATTATTCTGCTCATAGTTTGTTAATGTGTATCATAATTACCAAGTGAACAACTTTACAGACTATGGTGATAATTAAACTTTGCACTTACTGGGTGTCATCATACATGAAACACAAGGTGCACAACTACCCAATCATGCTGGTGAACACTCCTGTAAAGTTATGTGAAGTTGGGTATGTGGTATGATTTTACTTACAGCAATATGTGATCCTCCGTGTGAAAATGATGGAGTATGCTTCCGGGATGGTTTATGTCGATGTGAACACATGACAACGGGAGAAAGATGTCAGACTGGTAAGGGGGATTTGAAATGTTTATGTGATATTCTAATGGTTACATTTGGTTAATACATACATTAAAGTAAAATTTGTCAAATATTCAGTATATACTTCGAACATTTAAGACAATGTGGTGTCTAATTAGTTTCAATATTATGTTGTTAATATAATACAAAATGTAGTTATAAAATATAATGTGATGGACCTGTTGTTGTTCAGTGTCAAAACAACTACTTCAATGGCAAATTTCCGGCTACACAATGCCTTGTAGTAACCATGGCACTCGACAGTTATGTACATTTGATTGCTAGGGTAAGGTACGTCTGTCATCAGAAATTTCGATGAAAAATTTACGGTTTGCTGAATATAATCCAATGATAGGTCACACCACCTTTGAAATATCTAATCGATTTGGTTAAAAAAGTTAATGGACATAATATTGATAAGCTCTGAATAACAGCCATTTCATACCAGTGTAGTCATCTCACCAATCGATTAAAGTTCAAGTTTCGCTTCCAACAATGATCTTTGAACCACCAACGGGAATTAAATATATTCTCAAATGACGGAAAATCTCTCCTGATAACTGTCACAGACACCAATGACGGAAAATATCTCATTATAACTATCACAGACACGTCACAAATGATGAGAACTAGTTTATGGATGGTCAATGTTTTCATTTGTTTTAATTAGTTTGTATTTCAGCATACCATGTCGTTCTCGCATACGATTTCGAGATCGCATTAATAATAATCACTCGTATAATACGTATTACAAAATAACAATTGGCGGATAGTGCATAGCTAACTGGGGATCTCCTCAGGTTGAGCTTTTGTGATCAGTCGCCGTCCGTCGTCACGTTGATATCAATTCATATTTATAAATGTTCACTAGGTGACTAAATTTCTACTAGAAATTTTCTAATTATGCAAAATTTTAAGGGACGCAGGTGCCTTGTTTGTGTGTTATGAAATGTCAAAAAGTATTCTTGTCAAAAACTACTGGTTTGATAGATCTATAATTTCAAGGAAATGTTTCATAGGTCTTATGCATATTTGTCGAAACACATTGTCGATAGGGGTGCAGTTTCCTGTGTGTATATAGTGATTTAAATAAAACTACGTGTCAGAAACTACCGATCTGATTTTTGGAATGATTATGCACACATTTTCTTTACATATCCTTATATTTCCTTCTACCAAGATTGTTCGGGTTATTTCGATTCTGAAGACACTTGAGGGCGTGGTCACATAAACTTAAAATTAAGTTTGGCAGAAACTACTGGTCCGATTTGGAAATAATTGTGCACGTATGTTCCTTAGGCGACCTTCCCTTCTACCAAGATTATTTTGATTCATAAAACACTCTTGATACTAGATGGTGTGGTCATTTTCCTTAACGCATACAGTTAAACATTAAACATATCCAGAAATATGTCAAAATCTAGAGTTCCAATTTGGAGATGCTTTTGCGCTCATATTCCTTGGACAACCATCTACCAGGTAATGCGTCTGAGGAGATAGTTCCATGCATGGAATCTTGACATTTCGGGTCAGAGAAAGTAAGGAAAGGCAGCTCCGCACTATTAAATGTTTATGAAATGCTTTTACTACTACAGTATTGTGTCATGGGGATTGTACAAAGAATGGTGGTGAATGTGTTAAACCAGGTACATGTGGAAACTGTCCAAAATCTCGACATGGAGAAAATTGTGAACTAGCAAGTAGGTGACTTTATACATTCATAATACAGCGCTGCATGTTTCTAACTGATGTATCACGTTTGTCTATTGTTGTCAGCTGTCTTGACTTGTCCTTTGTCGTATTCCATCCATTAAATCCCAGTGTATCCTCATTAGTTCTCCTTAGTTGTCCCTTATGGTCGACCAGGTCATTCCTTGTGGTGCCCATGTTCCCTTGCATATTCACCATTGCACCTCCTCAAATGCCTGATGTTGTATGGACTGTTGTTTTCCCGGAGGTCAGTGTGGAGAGGCGTTGCCTAATGTATGTGGCGTTCCCTGCAGCAACTTATCCTCTCTAGCATGATGTTATGTCTCCAACTTATTTGGTATTACAGTAATCTATTCAGAGTTACATTTATATTTTTATTGCCTGTCATGAATGTCTATTAATCTGAAAAATATCACCTGGGTATCGACACAATGTGAGTATTTGTAATAAAATATAAAAGTCCGTCAAAATGCGTGAATTTGAAATTATGTTCAGCACAAGTTGTAGCAACAATTCATCGTTGGTATTACGTTATTACAGCATTTACATCGAATATCAATGAATAAGTGTGAGGCATTGATCCAAAATGACATCTTATTTGTTTATTACAAATTGCGCTGAGTGACTATCGTCAAGGAAAACAATGAATGAAGAAGAATAAATGCCACACATACAAGTTACACACCCGCACAACAGCACGAACATACTACAGAAAGCCCCTATACAGAAAGAGTAGGGTAATATTAGGTCCAATAAGTACACATGGTATAATCTCCTATCAACTTTCTACAATTAAGGAGAGTTTAATTTAATAGATGTAAATGTTTTACAAGAAGCGATTATCAAGTTGTCCTTACACAAAAGACGGTCATATTTATTATATTCACGAAATGTAAACAAAAAGAATAGACACAAGTAAAAAGTGAAATACATGTTAATAATTTGTTCACAAGTTGTTTTCCCTAATACATTGTAAATGGAAGATTGATGTTGCTAAGTATAACAATTTGAAAAAGTACAAGTTTGTGTGTTTCTCGGTTTTTGGTCCAGTAGAAAGCTTATTTTCATATCATTAAATATAAAAGAATATTGTATTGTGTATTCCTTTAAGGAATATACATCATGTCAACTAGTCATTCTTCATACCTGTACTATAGTTATTAGATTTGGAAATGGTGCCTGATTAAAATGACATTAGAAACAAAATAACATTCATTATCCCACCTACTTTTTTCAATTCATCTCTGTGACGTGTCTTAATATGCAGTGCTTCCTATTGACGAATAATGTATGATTTCTTCATAAGTTTATTGTTTCCTATCATATTTATGATCATTATGGATGTCACAATACCACTAAAGCGTATCACAATATATTACTGTACATTGGAAAAGTATTGCAATACGTACTACGATATATAAGTTCTTAACCTAAGCAACTTCTGTCTTCTTTCTTGAACCCAGAATTTATACTTAAAGTTTCTGGGCTGTAAATCGCTGTATGGTTATTGTTTCTATTTATGTTTTAGATGAATGCTAAGATACACTTCCCCATATACAATTCTTTCACTTGATATAATATGTATGTCCCCCCCTTCCGGTCTATTGGAGTCCTTGACTAGTTCCGTGATGTATTTCATCCATCATAATTCCCCCTTGTTGTTCCCCTAAATTCTCCCTAATTGTTCTTGATGATCGGCAAGAGCTTTCTTGCACCCCTATTCCCAAACATGTTTCCCCTTGCACCTTCTCAGTGTCTAATGTCTTGAAGACTGTTCTTTTCCAGGGGTCTGTGTGGGGAGACATTGTCTTGTGAGTGTGGCGTTCCCTGTAATAATCTAATAATCCTTTGATCAATTTGTATCAAATCTAAATGTGTTACACAAAATAAACATACATAAGCTATAACAAAACACTCAATATCAACAAACAGACAATTAGCTACATGGAACTCATCAACATTGAATTTCATCGCTAGACCAGCCAACAACTTTTGGATCAATTTTCAGATTTTTGAAATAAGTTGGAAGGATATGAAAATGAATACACAGACAGAGCTCTATGTTTTACAGCTATTGAAGAAAGGAAATTAGTTCAGGATTTGTCATATAATACATAATTCCACAAGGCAATTTCTGTTTTATGGAAAGTATTGTACACATAGTTCCAACCGTCAACTAAACAATTGAGATTTGAAGCTTATTCTGTATATAAAGCATGGTTTCTGCACAATACAGAAACA
Organism: Mactromeris polynyma; assembly: GCA_032209605.1. Lineage (NCBI taxonomy): Eukaryota > Metazoa > Mollusca > Bivalvia > Venerida > Mactridae > Mactromeris > Mactromeris polynyma. The sequence continues at coordinate 1,143,657 of JASFXZ010000019.1, read as the reverse complement.
CAGGCATGCAAGCTCAACTCCAGTACAACCATACCCCATAGTAGTAAACACTGTAGATTCAGGTCTGAGTTTACTTCCTACACATATATATGAAAGTTACATTATTTTGTAGAAAATCTTCTTCCTATTTTCACGGACATATAAACCATATATATAACTTAATAAATTTATCTTCCATCGCTTCTCCGATAATCGCAGATATTTGCGTTTAAACAGTCCGTGTCATGTTAACTATCTACATTGACGACGCGGATTTGACAGGTGCGTGGGAGAATGACGCACCGGAAGGTCCGTATTCTAGACCGCGTCTCGATTTTTACCGTCTTACGACAACATTTTGTCGCAGCTACGACACTCGAGTTACGACACTGTTGATAAAACGGTCTGACGATATCTTATTTATTTGTCGTAAGTTCTAGAGTTAAGATAAGACATGTCGTAGCTACGACATCTTGATAAAACGGCCCCCTGATCACTTTGTTTTCATATTGCCATATGGGTCAATGACAAGATGACTAAACTTCGAACAACAACACTCATATATATCTGCGTGCAGTTCATAATGCCACCAAACTTGGCGCATAGAAATCAAGTAACTTGCCACTAGTCGTTTGTAAATAGATCTAATAATTATCTCCCTGAAACCATATATTTTTCCAGTATGGGTGCTTGTCCGGGCCTTATCTTGGAAAGTACAGAAGTAGTATATTCATATTCATTTTTTTGTAACTAAAGATACCATTGCCAATTTCAAGTGATAACCATTTTGGTTCATTTCGTTAAATCTACTCAACATCCATATTCATGCCACAACCATTACCCCTCTATCGATATTTGTAATTGCTGCTATTTTTGTTCCACTTTTTGAAATCTACTGTTAACTATTATTCTCATATTGCACATATTTCGCATGTTATAAAATGTTTTTAACCTACCATAATTATGCTACAAAATCTGCATTCTATAAACAAATGTTTTATAATTGCTGCCTTATTTCATTGCGTTCGGGGAGCGTCCATCGATACTCTTATTGGTATAACTTTCGAAAATGTTAAACTATTTGAGGGATTTTGGTATCAATATTGTTGTACACAATGAACGAAAACATTTAGAGGCAGCACATTCTGTTATGTAAAATTCTTCCATTGGATTACACTGAGAATAGAAATATTCTACTCGAGTGTTACTGCCTTGCATTTATTTAGACACAAATAAAGAATTCGATTAAATTAAAAGACTATTGTTTTATGTCATAGCAGCGTAGGAATTTACAAATGCATTCAAGTTACTTTTGGCTGACGTCAGCAAAAGATACATTCCGCACGGGGGTATATTTTAGATAGCATAATGAAAGCAATACCTTGCCTTCTTTTGCTAAGATGGACACAGCCCCTCTTGTTCCTGTGGATATTTAGAAAGGACACAATATCTCCCACTGGGGTTTAAATGAACGTGCTAACGCAATGTATGCCCAGTATCAAAGGGGTCTGTAACAATTTCTACTTTCACTTTGTGTTCGTATACAAAAGGACTGTCAGTAGTTATTTTAGGGGGTAATCATAGTATTGTTATGTTATTTATCGATAAATGCCACATGTTTAAAGAAATCTATACGATTTGTAGACTTTCACAACGAAACCAACACTACGGAACGCTAGTCATCGCTGCACGACTGGTTTCTTAGAAGATGACATGTTCCATAAGAGTATATATTTTATGAAAGATTATTTTTTGCGTTTAACGCGGTATAATACAGCTTGATGTCTCATTATTTCGAGCTCTGGTACTTTAAACAAAACGACAACACACAGTTGCGAAATTCTCCGTGTTATTCTCCTTGTATATGTATTACAGTATACTACCACAAAATGAAAGTAGAAATTGTTACAGACCCCTTTGCCCAGTATGCTGTGATAAATATCATTTCATGCTTCAGAAATCATGCAGTCATTCAATATAAATTATTATCAGTCTTATTAGGATGGGGCCTTACCTGCCCTGACGTACTAACGCTGATGATTTTGTCGTACAGGTAAGACCACGGAAGGCTTTGTTCACATTAGTCAAAAGTGATGGTAGGGGTATGGTCCTGAAGGGGTCTTGTCGGACTCCTGTTGTGTAGGCATAACACTTTGTATTTTCAACATGACTGCAACAATCATTAAACTTTCACAATAACTGTAATGCTGATAGGATTGTTATTGTACATAGTGAGGTTCTATTAACCGCGAACGTATGAACATATAACCTGGATCATTACATTTCAAAATAGGTGAATTGAAATGTTCGTGTTTTTTCCGTAAGATTGACAGCATTCATTTTAAGTTTATTTGTTCATTATTCCAAGTAATTTAAAATAAGGTCATGTCATTGTGCGACAGAGTGGTTACAGTACTGAGCCGTACTCCTGATCCGGAGATTGTAAGCTCAGATCTCGTCACGTGCGAGATTCTCGCACGGTCTTCACAATCCCCGAACTACACACTAGTAGTGGATGTTCCACCATAGATGTTAAAAGAGCGAGACACGGGCATTTTCACTTCTTCTAAAGTCATAGTTGCTGTGCAGTTTATTTTATTAACAAACGTAGTAAATGTGAGGTCACGATGAATTAATTTAGCAAGTAGAATAAATGTAACGTATGTGTTTTGTTTATATCGAATTATATTTCGCGTATGTTGGTAGCTGACGAGGAGTTTTTACTCGGAATCATTCGAGTCGAACTCAATGATGCATGATGCACTGGGAGGAAATTGTAATCGACGTACGTTATACTGACGTTTAACTGTAATCATGTTATGTTAAACAAAATGAATATGAAAGTCCAAAAAGATATGTCACATATAAAGTTCTAAGCCGTACGTGTGTAATGATAGGTCTATGGCAGTTACTATGCATACCCATTCCGAGTTCCGTAACTGACTAACCTGTACGTTTTTTCTTGTTAACAGGCATACAAAGTCAATGCATATATTACAACAATCAGTTTGTAGATATGATATATTTAATTCACACAATTGCATAGAATTTATCAAGATTATTTCATACAAGCTGACATTAAGTATCCCTGTCCTATTAGTTACACACGCTCTACGCATGTGTAGTATGTCAAAACAGTCTATAATGCGTGATATGAAATCACTTTTTTATAACAATCTATTGTTTAAGAAACAAAACACATCGTTCGTGGATGAAGGATTTATTAGTATCTGTTTAAAACTTTCAGCTCTAGATTTTTGTAGCTGAACGAAATTTCAATTGTAAAGACGTCTAATTTAACGATGTTGAGTAGTTTTCCGCCGTTGTTGGTAAAATAGTTCCATATACACTTAATATTTCCCCATGTTTCATACATAAAAGTAAAAACAAGAAATGACTTTTGTGTGTACATTTTCCTTTACCACTCTTAACAAGTATACTTTACAAAGTTCTCAACACTGTAATAAATCAAAGCACAAAAGTGCTGTTGGACGGTACCACTCGTCTCTGTAGCCAAGCTGGCAACTCGTTGCATATAAGTTTCCGTTTTGTAACTAGACAGTTTTATAATATCAAAGTATGTGTAAATAGGTAAGATGGTTTGCATGGAATATGTAACAAAACTAAAACATAAGACAGAAATGCGAAAAAGAATAAAAAATTATTGAAAAATAGTAAACATTTTTTCCAAAAGATCTGACTTTTCTAGAAATGCTAGATTTTCAAACCGAAATAAAGAAAAATGGTCAGTAATAATGGTATAACCTTAAAATTGTAAAACAAGTGAAATGTTTGTCACGATTTTAAATAAATTAGATACAAAGGTATCAGACCCTTTATGTAACGTTTGTGGATATTTAATAATAAAATGACATATCAAATTACATCAGCACGGGCTTAGAGTAAAATCAGTATGCCCAGGCATAAAGTTATGATAGCACTAGCTTGCCATAGGTTATGAGTTATCTTGTTGTAGTGGGGTATTTTCCAATTAATTTTCCAAGCACAGAGTAAGGTGCACGTAGAAAGATGATAATTTTCATAGTCGTGCGCAACGAGACCATATCTACGATAAATCCAAAACTGTAAACGGTGTCGGATGTTGTGTATTGAAATTTTGACAGATACTGTATACATTGAATGATAGCTAGAAAGTTATCAGTTCATGGTGGTGTTTTCTTGGTGTGGATTTACTGTGCTAGTGTTGTATTTGAAGACAAGATATTGCAAAGAGCTAGGGCCATATTGTGGAGTTCACAATTCCAGTGCATATCTTGTAGTTTTACTATAGAATAATGAGGGCGAAAAAGCACCGGGCCGACACCAAACAAACTCGTGTTTATTAATACATTGCTTTAAACCCCATCAGAACTCCACAGAAACAGCTAATTAGTTCACAAACCACTGAAACGTTTATGATATTATTTCGTTCGGTGAACTTTGGAACTATTTTGTTTGCGTAGTAATTAGGCCGACAGCAGTTTAACCACACATCTCTTTTCGATTTCGTACTGTAATGAATACTAGACTAGATTATATTAAATATGTGTCTGGTTCTATTTCTGTTTTACATGCAAACCTTTCTGTTATATTGTCACATTGCATTATTTGACTGTATTTGAATATATTAACAGCTAGCAATATAATAATACTATATAGAAACCAATATTATATATTTAAATAACTGCCTTGTATATTATGCTTTTATATGTACATGTATATGCTGTGCGTCTTATATGTTTCATCAACTAAAACTATAATAATCAACAAAAAGCTACAGATGTAATATTTGTAATTGTAGAAGTGTTATTCTTCTTGTTGAATCACAAACTAGTTTGTTACCACTGAATACCAGGACATTTAAGAGTAATAATCTTAACAAAACGACATCCGATACGGCTTTTATATTACATCAATGTTATAGTCATTTAGAAGCACATTGTGAACATTTGTACAGCAATACATGTATAGGCACGTAATATTCAACTCTTTGTATTGAAGTAGTTAAACTTGTCTTTTATTTTATTTCAGAACGTTGTTACCTGACAAACAACCAACTTGACTTGACAACAACTCAAGGCAGAAGATCTAGTCTGGAACTAGTAGAACACAGCATTCGTGTATATATCATTTATTATGTTTTATTCTAATATGTAATGTGTTTCTTTGTAAACTTTACATACGACTCTTATACATTATGTAAGATGACGATGATGACTTAACTTCTCTTGCAATCTACTAAGAACGATAGTTTTAAACAGAAACAACAAGTAATAATACAATAAACATTTGGTATAACATTTCGTTGTTGAAATATCCCATAAAGTGGATCACTGTAACGTTTGGTGTATAAAAACCCAGTCGATCTTAATATTTCGGCCAAAGTTGACCTTTTACAAGAGCAAAGAGCACAATAATACACAATATCGTGTATATAGTATATATGTATTATATTGATATTGTGTAGTTTGTGACCTTTGCTCTTGAAAAAGGCCAATTTTGGCCGGAATATTTAGATCGAGAGGATTTTTACACCAACCACAATTGGTATTTGTACTGTAATTCAGTCATTGGTTGTGCTAAATGCTTGACTTATGTGATATTTGTTATACTTTTCTACAATTATTCGGCATAAGTATCGTACATAATGGTTAAGTTTTACTTTTCTTCGGTATGTGATGTTTATGCATTTTCTGTAATTCTCATTATTTATGATAAAAGGATGACAATGACGAAGTGTGTTCTTTACATGTATGATTATGGTCCATTGTGCAATTCAATGTTAGATAATGATGACATATATTTCAGGTCGATGTGAACTGTAAATCAGGTCGCCACGAATTGTATAGCAATGCATCACAAGCTTATGTGAACCCCTTCAGCACACGATGTGAATATGGTCAGTTCAACAGAGAAGTGAATTTGTTAAACTGTGTTCCAAGTAAGACATGATAAGTGTTTTCTAGGGCTATAAGTATGGCTGCAGATCAGTCTAAATATACCATCAAGTTTAAGACAAAGGAGTTATATCAACATTTGAGCAATAAAACGTCACTGGTCAATACAAACATTTCGACTTCATAAATGATATGCTTCACATACAAAGATGAATAACACGTATACTTGTTGAATTGGTTGTCCTAATTCTTCCATCGCTTAAGCGCCAAGTATTAAGATATCAAGCTATATGGTACCGCATTGAACGCGGAAAAGAAACATCATCACGAAAATGTATATACTTTAATTGCAATCGTTCACAACGCCAATACATATGTGACCATTCTTTATCAAGGAACGAGTCTTTTTTGATTTTCCGACACGATGTCGTGCAGCGAATGAACCGTTCGTTTCCTAGAAACAGTTAACAAATAAAACCGAAATGGTCAAACAGTTGGCATATTATGACAAATGGCGTAACACAATTATGATTAATATTCTCCTTCGAAATGCCTTAAAACCTCATTAATAAGATTACCTTTGGGACATAGCTGTATACCTGGTAAGCAATTTCTATGTGTCCCGCAGTAATACGTCCTATATCGATGTTACTGTTTACCATGTAACATTTTAGAATTAATTGTTTTACAGAGCGATGCAATACGAAGAACCTTCTAAACATGAACGTATATCAGTTGAATGGCGCATCCGTATCTCGAATGGTTGACAGTCACCACAAGTATAAGCTTGCATGTACAGACAAATATGAGTTTAAAGGCGAGTCGTATCTTGACACTCCTTCTATTGAACGTACTTGTGAAAACGGAGATTTTGTGAATGTTCCAAAATGTTTAGAAAGTAAGTAATATTGTCATGTCCCTGCAGTATTTCAAACATTTCGTTTTACGCTACAACGAAAATATAAAGATTTGAATAATATTTTGCTAGTTACTATACAATAATTAATCCTTTAAAACATATATGAATCAATGCATATATTATAAAATTGTCAAGTCATTATATTGAATGTGTAATCGATAATTTTGAAATATTGAAACACAAATCACTCAATAATATCTTTTTTCAGAACGTTGTTCCTTGATTAACACGAACATTAGGTTAACCTTGCAGAATTCTCAACGACCATTATACAAAGTAGCTCACGGCCGTCAGGTATGTTCTGTAATCAATAAATGAGCGCTGTAATATTTACTCCATATGGTCACTTTGTTTTCATATTGCCATATGGTGCAATTATTACTTACTGTCGGTACATGCTGACGTTACATGTGACGTTTTATGGAAATGGCGCTCATACATGCACTAAACTAAGGACTATTTTCATTGATATTTATTTATCTTTACTATCCTTTTTATGCCTACATTTTAACTATTGTTCAAAAGGTGTTGCTCTAGACAGGTTATATTCACAGTAAATGCTTACTACATGAAACAAGAATACTGTTGGTATTTAAGAGAAGGCTGCTCTAGACAGGTTATATTCACAGTAAATGCTAACTACATGAAACAAGAATACTGTTGGTATTTAAGAGAAGGCTGCTCTAGACAGGTTATATTCACAGTAAATGCTAACTACATGAAACAAGAATACTGTTGGTATTTAAGAGATGGCTGCTCTAGACAGGTTATATTCACAGTAAATGCTAACTACATGAAACAAGAATACTGTTGGTATTCAAGAGAAGGCTGCTCTAGACAGGTTATATTCACAGTAAATGCTAACTACATGAAACAAGAATACTGTTGGTATTTAAGTGATGGCTGCTCTAGACAGGTTATATTCACAGTAAATGCTTACTACATGAAACAAGAATACTGTTGGTATTTAAGAGATGGCTGCTCTAGACAGGTTATATTCACAGTAAATGCTAACTACATGAAACAAGAATACTGTTGGTATTTAAGTGAAGGCTGCTCTAGACAGGTTATATTCACAGTAAATGCTAACTACATGAAACAAGAATACTGCTGGTATTTAAGTGAAGGCTGCTCTAGACAGGTTATATTCACAGTAAATGCTAACTACATGAAACAAGAATACTGTTGGTATTTAAGAGATGGCTGCTCTAGACAGGTTATATTCACAGTAAATGCTAACTACATGAAACAAGAATACTGTTGGTATTCAAGTGAAGGCTGCTCTAGACAGGTTATATTCACAGTAAATGCTTACTACATGAGGCAAGAATACTGTTGGTATTCAAGTGAAGGCTGCTCTAGACAGGTTATATTCACAGTAAATGCTAACTACATGAAACAAGAATACTGTTGGTATTTAAGAGATGGCTGCTCTAGAGAGGTTGTTTTGAACTTGTAAATAAATTTCATACCAAAGACAAACGGTTTACTGAAACGACATCAGCATTATGTACCAATATAGAAACTGCTGTCAACTTCCCCAAGTTGGTTAAAATCACATAAACGTTTTCCTTATGTGTTAACAGCTTGATTCCGCACAAAATATGTTGCAAAATATATGTTAACAGGGAAGGTTATTTCAGGTTGATGTGCGATGTAAATTGAATCGTCTTCAATTGTTTAACCCAACTTCACGAGATTATCTAACAGACTTCAGTACTGAATGCCAGTTTGGTCATTTTGACGAAGGAGTAATTTCGTTAACATGTGTACCAAGTAAGTCACGATGAATTAGTGGTTTTATATAATGTACGTGTGTTTAATCTGAGTGTAAGGTTGTATCACATCTTCACAGAAACAGAACATGTTCTGTCAAAGATTGTTGTTTTCTGTATGACGAGAAAACAACTGGAACTCAATGTCTGTCCGAATATTTGTTCGCATAAGATTTTATCTCGCACCAGGAACACTAACTTAGAATGCCAATTATTTGATAGTAATGTACTACACCATGCAGATAACTTATGGATTGCAAGATCCATTAATTCAAAGTTTACGATATTAAATTATTAATAAAGAGGGCACCTCTTTTGTAACATTGTCCGTATCGACATTACATTGTCAACTGGTTATAGCTCATATCTTCAGATATTCCAGTTTTCTTTCCTTCAGTTATCACATTTGTCAAAAATAGATAACTCAAAACGTATTCGAGGGACTTTTTCATAGTTAACACAATGATAGGGGACAATAAAGAACTGTAAATCGAACTTGACTCATTTTTTGAAACTTCAAATATAATCAGAGGGCAATATGCATTGCGCAAACACCATACTCCTACCTTTAAGTCATTACTGAGTTATCTTTCCTTTCGCTTTTACAGTATGCATTCATAAGGAAGTTGCTTGTCCGGGCCATGACTCAAATAGGGATTTAAATGAAACCTGAAATACCGATACATAACAACGAGAAGAAATACAGCTTTAACAATCATACCTTCCATATTTACTGAATTATCTCCCCTTTACCATATCTGTTCATAGTAGGTGCTAATGTCTGTGCCATATATGGGAAAGTACTGAAGGGGTTCAAATGAAACTTGGTATGTAGATAGATGACAATGAGGGGAAGTGCGCTCACAAGAACCATAATTCTACCATCAATATTTATTGAATTATTTCCCTGTAACCATATAGTTTTCCGGTATGGGTGCTTGTTCGGGGCATATCTTGGAAAGTACCGAAGTGGTTGAAATGAATTGTGGAATATAAATATATGGCAATAAGAGGAAGTGCGGTACACTAGAACCATAATCCTACTTTCTATATTTACTGAATTATCTCCGCTTTATCCTATTGTATCATCTTTGAAAGTACTCCATGGATTTAAATAGAACCTGCAATATATATTTGTATCCTCTGCCACAAAACTGGAAGGCGATAAAACTGAAGTGAAACATTCGTTTTACATCGAATCGAAGTTATAATATTAAACATATAGGTTAAATTTTACCCATCAGCCTTTTTTATTGATACATCGAAAGTCTGAAGTATTGACTCGTACAATGAACGAAAATATTTAGCAGCAGCTCGTCCAGTTAAGTAAAGATCTTTCATTGGCTTACGATTAAAATAGAACGAACTATCCTACTCGAGTGTTACTGTCTTGGAGGTTACCCGGGAGCCGGACATTTCCATCCGCACCAAAAACCTAGTGAAATATTGTTTTTTCTTGCATTTATTTAGTCACAAATAAAGAATTAGATGGAATAAAATGACTATTGTTTTATGTCACAGTAGCTTAGGAATTTATAAATGCCGTCAATTTACTTTCGGCTGACGTCATCAGCAAAATATTCATTTCACAGTGGGTATATTTTAGACAGCATGATGAAAGTAAAACATTGCTTTGATTAATCTATAATAATTTATCATTGTAGAACCATGTAACACAAGACTGTTGGCTCACACAAAAGTATTCAATGCCGATGAAATACGTGTTGAAGGCTTGCTGGAAGGTGGCATATCTTACAAACTCACGTGTGAATCAGTACAGTATGTGTTTAAGGATTACCCAAATGATGGATACATAGAAAGTCGATGTGAAAATGGAAGCTTTCAAAATGTGTCGAGCTGCATCGAAAGTAAGTCATACATATATATCAATAACATAGATTACAACATGAAATTACATGTGGTATCCTCACGTATATTCCATACATTTTCTTCTTTAACCAAATTCAAATCAATGTCCGAATAACTAGGCAGTTGTACATGTAAACCATTACATAAAGTGGCTTATTAGTTGTGGTCTTGTTACAGCAATTAGTGCTATATAAATCTGTATATACACACATTTTAGATCAGTACCACTGTAGAGATTTCAGACTGCCCCTCCCCAGTTTCACGTTGTCAAATAATCAGTGATTATATGAGCTGTATATTTCGAATTTTATTTAAAGACAGATGTAAACAGTTAGTGGATCACTTGATTGAAGGGACCGAAACAAAACAACACCATTATATTGGTGGATAATGAAAGCATACCTTGCACAATAGACAACAACCAAAGTAATGCGAAGTACTTTAAAAGTCATGTTGATGAATACATGTATAGACAGAAACTAAATGTAGATTGATTTAAGTATCGGTATGCAGTTTACGTGCCATATACTTAGGGCTGAATTTAGGAAAATAACATATTACTATCTAGAAGACTCGTTTAAATATAAATACAGTCTAATCAGCGGCATATAACGAGTTAATACTTAAAGCGGTTGTTTTATATTCATGTAGGAGCATTACGACACACTAGGCACGATTTACTGTATAGTTGTTTATGTGACATTTGACAATTCTGACGCAATGCGGGAAGTGACCGTTAAGTATGACGGTGACAAATTGTATAGTTTGTATTTGTAAGAATATAGCGGATATTTACGCGAGTTATCTTTCTTTGTACGAGTCAATTTAACATTTTGTCATAACATATAAGTAAGTTACGTGACAACTGGTCATCTAACATACATGAGATGACCAAACTTTCATATATGGTATTTTGGTGTTTTGATTTATTTCATTTTGATTCTCCATAAACTGGTTATTAATCATTTTGAAAGAATGTTGTCAAACGTTTTTTTTCACAAAGAATAACAATTCTACAGTTACTGCTATGTTCACATGGCTATGGCTGTATCTGGGATTAAATAGTGTCTACATAGATCTACCTGTTTTTTTGTCATTTAATTATTATCTATATTTATGGTTAAATATTCCCAATTATGTATTTAGAGACGAACTGGGTCGAGTTTTGTCAGCTTTATTATGTTTTATTTTTATGGCTCAAATATACGTTTGTACCGTAAAGTACATACAGAATCATACCCACCTTCTTCAAAACGCCGCAAGAAGAAATGTATTTTTATTTTAATGGTGCCATGCGTAAAACAATGTTAAAAAGGATTAAAGTGTCCAAACAAAGTATTAAATATCACTAAATAGAAACTTTCATTTTGAGTTTTTACTCTAGCCAGTTTCATTTAGAATGGCTGTTTGGTGTATTTTGATATGCTTTATAATATTACGAATGTATTATGAATGTAAACAAATTATTTTCAGGGCCATGTAAGTTGTTAAATACTGACGAGAACCTCTATTTTTCATAGGTTTATGTTGTTTTTCCACAATAACTACCAAAATCTCATGTGTGTTATCAGCAACCAGATGATATGAGCTGATCAAAAAAGAATGACACTGTATTTTCCACATGTGCTAATAAATTGCTGACAAAACTAAATATGTATTACACAAACTTCAAGGTTTAAAACATTTTGCCTTTTAGTACACATCTTTGTTTCAAATAATGATGTTTCAGTAAAGTTTTGTAATATATTGGATCTTCATATCTTCATTGTGGCACTGTACAGTGAATCTCCTGTTACAGTCAACTGTTGTATCACGGATAGTTCTGTACATCTCATACCATAACATCAAAATGATTCAAGTAATAAGATGATGTTTTTCCTGAAAAGATATTTAAACAAAAAGATTTGTAAGGCCGAAAAAGATTTAACAAAATTATAAAACATGTACATTACACATACTTAAAGTTACCTATTAACTAAAACAATTGAATGTGGTTCATAAAACATCTTATCACAGAGCTCTAAATAAATTACTGTTTTCTGACAAAACAGAGAGCACGATTTTATTCCTGTGCCGCCATCAGGTAGGAATGATCATAATCATTACAACAGCGTCCATTCAAAAAACTCATATCAACAAACAGAAACTAATATGTATGCAAAATACATAAATAAGTAAGCAAAAGATTACTTCCGCATCGCGAATACATGTGACAAACACACAGTTGATGACATTTAGTAAACGCTTCCTGTAGTCAAAGCATATGGTAAAACGACCAACTATGATTAATGTATTCAGTAATACACTTTTACAAGACAAAAAACTAGACATCATTTCGCCCTCTCGATTCGATTTTTTGACAGCTGCCCTGCGTTCAGTTACGGCTATCAGACCTATCGTTTCGTAACGTTTCGTAATTTGGTTCCCGTGTACAGCCAATGTGATACGGTTGACAAGGGATACAACACAAAACGTTCGCCACTGATAGCCGTAACTGAACGCAGGGCTGATTTCCGTGCGTGTAATAAAGAAAAATATACAGATTTAATCTAAACGGAATCTTTGCATTAATATGTAAAATATGATAAACTTACCCTGTATACGTTGAGAGAGCCGGGAATAACCGTGTTTAAAAATCACAGAATGTACCGTCGCCATTTTTAAGAAATTTCTCAAGTAGATAAGATACCTATAGACGTATTTTATTTATTGAACAAAATCTTAGATGAAACACGAATATCTAAGACTAAAATGGGCTATTTAAGACCAAAATAATTCTAAGATGCTTTGTGAATAGCTTTTAAGAAATATTTTAATTTTAAGTCAAATTTTGTCAAATTTGAGAATTTTCTAGCAGATAAGAGAAATAGTTTTATCTTAGATGCTTTGTGAATACCACCACGGACCTGTATATAGGTCCGTGATACCACCCCTGGTAAGTACTGTCAACTGCTAATGCTCTCGCCATTTTCTACCAAACCATTCCATCAGTATTAAATATAGACGTTAATGAGCAAAGTTATACAAACTGATTCATTCTCACAGACGGATCAAAATAAAACTATGTATAAAAATTATATTGTAACGTGTGTATGAAGTGTTTGACTTGAATTTTGCTAGTTATGTTGGTGTCTCTTGTTTATACTGTTGCTTCGCTTTGCAAAAGTTTACTTTGTCCTTGCCCGCAGTTATTCGGTTGTATTTATTCAATATATAAGGCGAATTGGTAACGATAGTATACATGTGGCAGAATTCTCATCATCCGATAATTGATACTGCGCAAAAATGCCTATATAGAACTATGTAGGATGTTAGCTATAAATTGATATAACTTTTTATCCATTAAATATATCACATAAATGCAAACGGTTTTGTAATGTTTCAGATATATAGGTACTTCACCATACCATACATATATATGTACTACACCATACATATATATGTCCTACACCATACAGATACATGTACTACACCATACATATACATGTACTACATCATACAGATACATGTACTACACCATACAGATACATGTACTACACCATACAGATACATGTACTACACCATACATATATATATGTCCTACACCATACAGATACATGTACTACATCATACAGATACATGTACTACACCATACATATTTATGTCCTACACCATACAGATACATGTACTACATCATACAGATACATGTACTACACCATACATATACATGTACTACATTACAGATACATGTCCTACACCATACATATATATGTCCTACACCATACATATATATGTCCTACACTATACATATACATGTACTACATCATACAGATATATGTACTACACCATACATATATATGTCCTACACCATACATATACATGTACTACACCATACAGATACATGTACTACACCATACAGATATATGTACTACACCATACCATACAGATATATGTACTACACCATACCATACATATATATGTACTACACCATACAGATATATGTACTACACCATACCATACAGATATATGTACTACACCATACCATACAGATATATGTACTACACCATACAGATATATGTACTACACCATACAGATACATGTACTACACCATACAGATATATGCACTACATCATACAGATACATGTACTACATCATACAGATATATGTACTACACCATACATATATATGTACTACACCATACAAATACATATATATGTACTACACCATACCATACATATATATCCTACACCATACAAATACATTTACTACATCATACAGATACATGTACTTCACCATACAGATATATGTACTACACCATACCATACAGATATATGTACTACACCATACCATACATATATATCCTACACCATACAAATACATTTACTGCATCATACAGATACATGTACTTCACCATACAGATATATGTACTACACCATACCATACAGATATATGTACCACACCATACATATATATGTCCTACACCATACAGATATATGTCCTACACCATACAGATATATGTTCTACACCATACAGATAAATGTCCTACACCATACAGATATATGTACTACACCATACAGATATATGTCCTACACCATACAGATACATGTACTACATCATACAGTTACATGTACTTCACCATACAGATATATGTACTTCACCATACAGATATGTGTCCTACACCATACATATATATGTACTACACCATACAGATATATGTACTACATCATACAGATATATGTACAACATCATACAGATATTATTATGCACTCCAACATACACCAGTATGTACTTCATCGTACAGATTTATTTTCTACGACATACAGACTGTAAAGCCTCAGAGTAATGGGGGGGATCTCACCAGTTTGTATTCTTTGAGGTTTAGCAATTCTTCTGTGCTAACCTATATTAATGCATTTTTCCAATCAAGATGTTCATAACAAAGCATCGAGACGTAACTATTTAACTATTTATTTTATTGTGTTATTTTGGCCATCGGCCCATTCACATAATATCAATACAATACATATATATACAATGTGAAGCAAGATCAGGATCAGTGCACACAATGTCATCACTTGACAATACAACAACATAAATGTTAGGAAAAAACTGACATGAGTGAGTTCCTGGTTTTAAATGCATAGTATACATACATAGCTAATCCTCTCATAGTGTCAACATTTGTACAAGACATCAAATGATTAAATTTATGTAATGTTGGATATGCGACATAGTAATCTGACAAATACATTGAACGAAGGTTCGAATATAGAGGACATATCATTAGGAAATGGTAGTGGTCTTCTACACAACTGTCACAATAGGGACACAGTCTGTGTTCCCTTAGAATATTAAAATATCTGCCTTGTTCAATCATAAGGTCGTGACTGGAACATCTAAAAGAAGCTAGGCTGGACCGAAATTTAGAGATATCAATATCTACAATGTAATTTTCTAAACCAAAAACAGGCTTAAACTGTGTATAAAACATTAGTTTACTATTTTGAAGACAGTTTGCAGACCATATTTGTCTATATTGATCTGTGAGTTTCTGCACATACATATAAAGAAAGTATTTTGGATTATCTACATACTGACTATACCACACATAGCCAAAACCATTGGAACAAAGAGTTAGTCTTACATTGGAGACCCAGTTTTTATGACCCAGCTGGTCAAAATGAAACAGCATGTCATAGCATTTTCGTACATAACGAGTCCTAGGTAGAGTCAGTATGCGTATCCAATACTTGATACACTTCTTAGAACTGTATATATGCATAGGTAATCTACCTGTATCACCTAATACAGCGTCGTTACATGAATGGACAGGAACATTCAATAATCTTTTACAAGCTAATATATGAATGCGTTCAATACAATCAAACCGTTCTAATCCCCACAACTCAGATCCATATAACATCACGGATGCTACTTTCGAATCAAATATTTTAAAGAAAGTTCTAAATGGTATATAAGATAAATTACTAAAACAATACAACAGGTGAGCAAGTGGTCGCTTTGCTTTTTCACAGGTAGCCTCACACATCTTATATAAAGATAATCTATTTGTGAAATAAACACCAACATAGGTAAAGCCATTGACACTTTCAACAACATTGCCATTGTAATACCACCTCTCTCTACGTGACAAACAACACCTCTCTTGAAAACAAGTATTTTAGATTTAGCAACGTTTACAGTAAGTTTGTAATTAGAACAAAAGTCCAGCAAAATATTCAACTGCTTCTGTAGTCCAGAGACAGTATCAGCGACTAGGACAATGTCATCTGCGAACATTAACAGGAATATTTCTGTAAACAACTGAACACCTCTAATGTCATGTTCACATAAAATTGAAGACAGTTCATTAATAAACATGGAAAAAAGTATCGGGCTCAAGTGACAACCCTGCCTTAGTCCAACTGGACACTGAAATGTATCAGTGAAGCCTTGACTTGTCTTTACACGTGCTTTCACAACAGCATAATTAGAAGAAATAGAATTGAACAAATTACCTCGAATCCCATTCTTACGCAAGATATCAAACAAAATCGGTCGGTTAACCGAGTCAAATGCTTTTTGAAAGTCAACAAAAGCAACATAGAGGGGTTTGCCTTTAAACATAAAATATTTACTGACAATGGAATTCAGTACAAAGGCATTATCAATAGTTGAAAAACTTTCTCTGAAGCCAGCTTGGGACTCCGAGAGCTTTGTATAAACATCAACATAAAACGTTAGCCTTTTTGTTAAGACATATATGTAAATTTTACTAATACAATCCATTAGAGCAATACCTCGATAGTTGGTTGGTTGGTTAATGCTTCCCTTTTTGTGTACAGGGATTATGACACATTCTGCCCAACTGGTTGGGAACTCACCATTTATAAAAAGTCTGTTAAAAAGCTTTACTAACACAGGTAATAAAATGACACAACCATGTACAATGTGAGAAGGTACAACATTTCCACCAGTAGATTTGTTAACATGTAATTTGGCAATAGAGTCCTTCACCTCAGCCTCTGTAATAAGAGAGTTAAATAATAAGTCTTCAGTCTCACTCAGATCATCATCACCTATATAGGTATTGTCTATAATTGGGTCTTCATGATTCTGTGAATCAAACACAGTGCTGAAATGATCGTACCAAGAATCAAGATCAATGTTTGGTTTCGGTCTTGGTTTACGTGTAAGTTTATTGATTTCCCTCCAGAAGTTCCTAGAGTTCCTCATAGAGGACTCAATTTTAGTTACAACATGCCGATCATAAGCTTGTCGCTTTGATCTACACAAGTTTGTATAAGACATTTTAGCATGTAGGTAAGACTGCAAATTACAATCACTTCGAAGTCTTCTAAACCGTAGAAGTGCCGCTTTACACAATTTCTTCGCTTGTCTGCAGGAGTTGTCGAACCAGAGATTACGATCTGGTTTCTTAACACGACTTTTACGTTCATAACTTTTAGCTGAATCTAAAATCACTGACTCTAGTTTGCCAACTATTACATCCACAGAAGAATTGTTGTCATCAAGAAGACTAATAATGTCATACAGTTCTCCCTCTAGGATGCTGTTTGTAAGAAGATCATTGAAGAGATCCTTATTTGCATTATGGAGATGATAATGCACTGAAGTATTACCATTTTTACGAGGGCTCACAGTAGAAACCACCATTGAGTGTCGTCTTGCCATAGTCATATGTAACGGAAAGTGACTACTGTCAGGGGTGGATAATATTTCGAATGAATTTATTAGAGTCATTAACTGTTTGGATGTAATAAAATAGTCAATTACACTGCATCCTCTCTGGCTGACGAATGTGTAATTACCAATTGCCTCATCCGCTCCAAACCGACCGTTAATGATGTAACAGCCGTAAGACTTACAAAACGCCAATAGTTGGCGGCCATACTTATTGACAACTATATCTAGCGATTGCCTCTTAGTATTTATGTCCTCATCCAACAGTTCAGTTCAGTGTAGTTCAGGGATATTATCAGAGCGCACTATAATATCATGTTCTGATCCAGTACGAGCATTAAAATCAACACACAAAAGTTATCATTGTCCAGCAATATGTTCTGAAGCAGCATATTTTCTAAACTTTCAATACATTGTTCAGAAACATGTTGGTAGAACGGCGAGTTTTCAGGTGGATTATAAATGGATACATATACAACATCTGTATATGTATCGAACAATGATTTGTCCAGCAATAGTATAACACCAAAGTCAAAGTTTTCACAAATACGCACAATCGATTTATCAAATTCATGCTTAACCAAAACAGTCACCCCTCCAGATGCCCTACCCCTTGATAACGAGGATTTTGCATAGCAACAATGAACAGAAAATATGTCTGATAGATTATGTAAATAGTCACAATTAGTATCCCAGGTTTCTTGCAGACTCACAATATCATTGGCTTTGAATAAGTTACAAATATCATTTAACACAACTTTAGAACGTAAACCTTCTATGTTCCATGAAAGAAAATATAAGTACTCTTTAGATGGGCTTCGGCCGTATCCCTAGTCCATAATAACACTCACGGGTTGATCAGCACTTTTTACAGGATCAGACTTAGTTTCATCCATAACTTCATACTGTGTAGAAGACTGTTGGACATGATTGTCGGATCTACGTGTGGCTCGCTTAAATACTCTTGATCTAACATTTCCCTCCGATGGCTTCTTAGGGAAAGAGATGAGTTTGCCATTTTTGAAGTAACCTGCATAACCCCTAACACATGTTGATCAGAATTATAAACCGACCAAACATATATCATACAGCTTCATACTTACTTTGTTTTAACCGAATTTGTTTACTTGTTCTGTTGTAATCTGTTTTCGCTTCCGCATGCATTTCCAGTATTGGTATGATATTTCAAGCTTGTCACAATTATTTCATCTTGCACAATTATCCCAACCATTTAATTGTCTGTTCAGCTTGGAAATTTTAATTCCCTGCGCATCGTCTGTGATCCTTGCAGATACTCCCATGTTTATAATGCATTTCGGGTACAGGTATAACGATTGCTAGGCATATATTAAATATCGGTGTCGTCTTAATGAATGTACAAATGTGATTTTATTGTCAGATTTTATCTTGTATACTTGCTGTTTTTCACCACTTTTTATTTTGTGAAAAGTCGACTTTTCCATTATATTAAACAAATAAATCATGTGTCACGAATTTCTAACGCTTGTGAATAATATTCATGCTTGTGTCCTAGTTTAATGCTTGTGACCAATGTTAACGCTTCTGACCAACATTCATACTTGTGTCCTAGTTTAATGCTTGTGACCAATATTCATGCTTGTGTTCTATTTTAATGTCTGTGGCCAATTGTATTGCTTGTAATCAATTTTAGTGCTTGTGACCAATTTTAGTGCTTGTGACCATTTTAGTGCTTGTGACCATTTTAGTGATTGTAATCAATTTTGGTGCTTGTATTCAATTTTAATGCTTGTAATGAATGTTAATGCTTGTGGTAAATTTTAGTGCTTGTGATCAATTTTAGTGCTTGTGACCAATTTTAGTGCTTGTAATCAATGTTAGTGCTTGTAATCAATGTTAGTGCTTGTAATAAATGTTAATGCTTGTCGTCAATTTTAGTGCTTGTAATCAAGTTTAGTGCTTGTTATCAATTTTAGTGCTTGTGGTCAATTTTAGTGCTCGTTACCAATTTATTGCTTGTGACCAATTTTGGTGCTTGTAATCAAGTTTAGTGCTTGTTATCAATTTTAGTGCTTGTGGTCAATTTTAGTGCTCGTTACCAATTTATTGCTTGTGACCAATTTTAATGCTTGTAATCAATTTTAAAGCGTGTTACCAATTTAGAGCTTGTGACCAAATTTCGGTCACCGTGACAAATCTTTGTCACTAGTCTTTACTTCAAATTTGCAGAGAACGCAGTCCATTTCAGTGCTTATATCCGCTAATTTCTAATGATGAATAATTGATTACATTTTGATGTAAACAATAAACTGGATGAACATTATACAAGAGTTGTGATAGATTAGGTTGTTTTTATTTTTAGTAAATATACCATGTGTATGTGTGCTACAATTACCTCTACGCATTGCATCATACAGATATATACTTGCTATCTGATTATTTCAGAAACAGATGTTCTGTATGTAGTACGTATACAGGTATCTGATACATGGGTTGCAGGAACCGATGATAATATCTACGTTCGTATTTATGGACACGAGGTACACACAGAAACGTTTAGGATGGATGGAGACTTTGGTCGTAATCAGTTAGTTGAAAACGAATTTCGAGGAATTGATGTCCGCCCAGTAAGTTCAAATATAACCATTTTATGTTAAAATGTATTATCTTGACGCAGGAGTTTTCATCAAAATTCTTAAACGTTGGTCAATTCGTTTTACAAAGAACTATTAATTGTAAAAAGAAAACAATACATTTAATTTTAACAAATTCGCACCGTGGATCAATCAAGCTAACTGGATCTAGACTTGGCTCTTTATTGGTGGCACTTCATTGGACACCACCCGGCTGACGCCGTCTTGTATTCGGCGTACGCCGGTCATGTGACTCGGCTTGATGCGAAACAAGTGATACCGGCGTAAAAAAATATGTCGGCTCTGTTGACTTCTGTCGTGGTGCATATGGCAATCGACGAAACCATAACATTAAATGTATAGCTGCATATCACACAATTTTAATCAGGCTGGGAAATATTGCCGATCCAGGTATATACCCTAATCGGGATATAATACACCGATCGAGGTATTTTAAGAACAAAAATGTGTGAAATGTTAACCTGTGAACATATTATCCATAAGCGCATACCAGCTGTACCCTATTTCTGCGATAGGTACCTACCTCTTTCCAAGGACAGTAAACCCAGATCCACTGAGTTTCGCAGTAGCTGCGCCCACTCAGCATCCCTCTGTGCAGCAACTGGGAGGCTAGGTGGGTATAGGTCGACTATGTTTTGAAAGGACTAGGGCTCTAGTGTTGTGTTTCGTTACCCTGACCATGTATTATCATGTGATATTTGCAATTGCAGAACATAATTATAACACATTCTTGTGTTCTGAAAATACATCGATCGGGGTATGATACCTGTTATACCTGCTGCCACACCCAAAATAGTGCGGCCAAGGGGTTAATCGACTCATGCCACGGAAACCCCATGTTTACTCTTGAAATATTTGTCAACATTGTTTTGAAGCTATTCACACTGGAGCTGGTTACCACATAAATGACATATTCCGGAAGATCATTCCATGCATTTATTATTCTTCTTGAGAAGAAATTGTGTCTGAAACCATGATTGGGGTATATACCTCCGATTGGCAATAATCCCCAATCTGTAAATTGGTCATAAACTCATAATTATTATTATTTATCAGTTTTTACGCATATTGTCACTGACTGGTTACGAAATAGTTTACATGTACGAAACGAAATGGGAGCGAATCCTTTGTCGACATTAATACGGTATTAACAGCAATAACGTGCCTTTAAACAATGGCTATTGAAGTATACGATATTGAAATATGCTAAAACGACCCTTACAGCTCTAGAACCTACCGACTAGACATTTTCCGCAATAGTGGATAACCGTTCGCCGCTCGTCTTTGACCGGCACGAGTGGTTCGCCGGTAAAACGGTGTGCGCCGGCGTACGCCGCTGGAGCGAATGAAGTGCCACCAAACAATTTAGACCGGAACTTATCTCGTACCATGATATTAAACGTGACTAACATTTTGTTTATTAGAAGACATCTTTCCATAATTTGTCTAGAAATAATATTGGTTGACAAGTTTTATTTTTGTAGATACAGACGGTTGTTGTCAGCAAAGACAGTGGTATGATGGATAACCTTTTGTCGATTTTATATGTGTCCATCTTCATAGAAGACAGCGATGATTATTATGTATTCACATACCGAGACCAACCTGAAGTGTGGCTAGATGCAATCACACCAGTGGAATTGTCCATATCACGTACGTGTAATTTATATACCCAGAGAACAAACAACTGACCCACCGTCCTCGTATAGGAAACAAGACGATTATTCCTCTCTGTAAAAACAAGCCAAAGATGTTTCCTTTGCCACTAGTTGTTTGTTAGCATTACATGGATATATTATAGTCCGTTTTATTTACTCAAGTACGGTTGTAAACAAATTGTGAAGCGGCCAACAATGTGTTTGAACGTATTGACCAGTAGTCATAGTGTTCACACAAACGGAATTCTTAACTAATTTTTAAACCACTATAATATTGATACTACATGTAGTTATTGTTTTTAACCATTTAAAACTAAGCATGTGGCAATGAGACTGGACATGTTTGAGAGAGAGAATAAATTGCTACAGGGAACGCCACCTTGCCAGGTTCTCAATCATGAATATCAGTACATATCCTTAACATTTAGATTGGTTGTAACTATCCTAACTATATATCCGCTATTTAACGTTGGGTTGAATGATACATGTGCTGTATTTGGATAAACGTAAGTTTTCATTATAGCGCTGTTTCTATTTTTTCCGCGTTTAAAATACGAAAATGAGGTGTCTGTATTACATTCGAGCGAGCGAACAATGTATAAGGTTGCCTGGTTTCCTGATTTTCTCGTTATTATTAAAATTACACATCACAATTCGAGTATACGTAAAATCAAATAAATACCCTCAAACAAAGGATACAACAATACAACCGTTAATATTTGGCAAACTATTCTTTAACTTTAGGTCTCTACATTGTCAGGTATTCTGGCAGCGTGTTTATTACCATTTCCAACCTCATAGCCAAGTTTTCACTCACTATTTTACTTTTTATTAATATAATAATTATTGTAAATAATACGGCTCAATGAATTTTTTCGTCGGATTGATTTTGTTCTTATAATTTCATAGAAATACGTCAATACACTACATAACAATGCTTGGACTGTATATAAATTTAAGACTAAGCATATCCTCTTTAGCAACAGCATATACTTGGTTTCGTCAAGTATTCGTACCGTTGCAAAAGCAGGTATGATGACAGTCATTAAAAACTACAAATAGCGGCATTCGCAATATAGACTTCGGGTTCGATTCCCGGTAGCGCCATTGACCGATTTTTCGTGTTCCACAAACATGACTTTATTTCAATATTACTACAGCTGGTGTGAAGTGCTGTATGGCGGATGTAAAAATTCGCCCCGTACTTCGTCCAAAGTGTAGTTTACCTTAATCTACTTTATATAAGTTAAAGTTACACGAAAATGACGTTAGGTCGTTGTGGTGTAGTGGTTAGCATAACGGAGGTAGTCCGTAGACCTGGGTACGATTCCCGTTAGCGCCATTGACCGATTTTTCGTGTTCCACAAACATGGCTTTATTTTAACACAAAAACGGCAATTATGAAACACCGATTTTGTTCCTTATAACACACGGTTTATGTATAAAGCAATTCTACTCGTCATACTTATTCACAGAATTCTGAATGCGAATAAGAGTGATATTGGTCCAATATACACGTTACTACATTAAATTCCATTTAAATTCCAACTTTTTATCAAAGTAATAGTATGCTCATTTATTTTGTTATTATCCAAGCGAACGTGAAAAGAAAATTTAATATAGCTAAACATCAAAAGATATGAATTACCAAATGACACACTAATAATGTATTTCTCTGTATTTGCTCAACACAGAAGTTTATTTTATTTATGAATTAAAGAACTACCTGTGCTTTAACAAGCGGTTTTTACGATTTATTTGAGCGTAACAAGATAAAACAAGATGTTTTGCATAAGTAATTACATTGTAATTGTTCGTACGAAAGATGTCTAAGCCAATGTAGCTACAATATTGGATGAAGCCCGTTCAAGTATTGTCTATTTACGTGGGCCCGATACATCTATTATCATTCCAGCAGAAAGTTATGCTACTTTTACAGGGTATACCTGACAGGAGATTGTCACTAGAACTCTCCCCTTCTATATACCTTCTTTAGTGGATGAATATATGCAATGTAGTACTATATATAGTATAGAATGGGTATATATTGAAGATCTAACATGAGTGTTCATGTTTTATTGAATTAATTAAACGAGTCGGTCAAAATTATATAATGCGAGGCTTTGCCGGGCATTATATCTTTTTCGCAGACAGTTTAATAAATTCAATAAAATGTGTACACGAATGCTAGATTCTAGTTATCACATAACTTGTAAACGGGCTTAAAACAAAAAAAACGCACTGACTCGTTTCTCTAGCCGCCCCTGCATTTTGTCTCTACTTTAGTGATTCGGTCGAGACAAAATAGTTCCTAAGTTTTTCACAGAATAAAAACGACGATTAATGCCGATAATTAAACCAAATGTAATGTCGAATGTTTAAACTTAACACAAAACGAACAATTAACAACATGATCGATAATTTACTGCAGTTTTAAGGAAATCATTGAAGAAGTTCAAAATTTAGTGCACACGCGCTGCTGTGACGACATGAAGCAGTGACGTCACCGAGTCCATTCTAAAGTAAAATCATTGACTGAACGTAAATCAACAGATCTACGTTGACACAGTTGAAAAATGTCACTGTAAGTGGCTGTCAATCATTCGTACTCGTTTTCTCGTTTAGCGTGTGGTCTATTCTGTTTATGTTCGCATAAAAAAATCCACAGTAATCCGGATGATGGACAGCGAACCAAGTGTTGATACCTAGATCCAGACAAACTGAAATGTGCACTCGCATCGAATTTGAAGTACGCGTTCAGCTTGCAATGGTAAGATTCTGATAAACTTTCGTTTATGAAGCTGTTTGACATTTAGACGATCGCAAAATGCTACATATTTGTCGTAGACCGATACGCGAAAGTCGGCCATGTTTGTTTGGATTTCTGACAGCGCGTATTAATATGTGATGCGGCCCTAATTTGCATAAATAATCCACTAGTGTAATACGAGAAATAATGCATAGGTTATAACCACCCCCGCGCCGTATGTTATTGACGGCGGCCTTCAGGCCGTCGTCTATTTGAATAATTTTTAATCTAGGTACATGGAGTTGCATAATCGAAATGGGAGAAGCCATTGGTATTATGCTTTTTTAAATTGTTCTTACAAAACGTGATTCTAATTATACAGATAAAAAAAGTGTACTAATTGATAATAAAAAAATGTCAAAATATTTAAAATGTATTTTTACCGTTAATAAAAAGCTTTAAAAAATGTTTTACGTATGCTTATAAGAATTTACAACAGCTAGTCACGAAAACGGTTAGGCATCGTGTATTACATAGCTTCGTTTCACAACTACGCTCAATTCATCATCAAAGTTCAGGAAATGGTTCCTAATGCTGTGCACGCAAATTGAAATTGTACTTATAAAAAAGCAAATTGTTAAACAAAAAATGTTAATCCATATTAATAAGTTCATGAATGCAGTTTATAATGTACAAATATAAATACAGTGACCAAACTATGCAATATACATTGCCTTAACTTGACCCATATAAGTTATGTACTGATGGTAATATGTAAACAAAATTCAGCCAATGAAAATTGTCGTTGAAAACGTCATAGCATTTGTTGTTCAAATAACGCATTGGCAGTAAAACGGATTCAGTACATTCGAGATCAAATGCTGATGGTTGAACTGAACTTTTAATTACGTTGTTTTGACATTTTTAGTGGATATTTTTCCCTTTTGATATCCCAATAGTTCTTTTAGATCTGTAAAACTAGAAGTTATAATCATGTATATTTTTAGATCCGTTTCGTTCTATCTACGTTTCGTGTAATCGTTTTTTTTCTTCGTTTCGTGTAAATCGATGCACCAGCATTTTCCCGCGAAACATTATCATATTTTACATTAATGACTACTTGTCTACCATGTACTCATACATGTACAAGCAACTTTTATGCTAGCATTTATTGCAAACTGATCTGTCACATGATGAGTGCTTGTGATCATATATAGTCCTTCTAAAGGTTCCAGTTCACAGTTTTGACTAAATATTGAGATTTTGTTTAATGGTCTACGTACTGAGTTAAAGGTCTTCTTTTATCAGTATAAACCTATATCTAGTTTCATATTAGTTAATTTGAACTGAAGAAATTAAGGCACTTTTAAAAGATTACAATTTGACACAATTTTGTGACACTTGGTCACAATTGATTTGTAAGGAATAAAAATTTGTAAGCACATTCTACCGTTTCCTTTACTTTGAATCCAATGTGAATACTTTTTTCATCACATGACAAATAATATGTTCCACATAAACTAAAAATTACACATTGTTATTGTATTGTCTCACTGTCTGTTTAGATAAATGCATGTCACAAACTGGTCGGTTTGTTTTACATAAACAAGTCATATTCCAATTAAACTACAAATGATTGATTGGTACCAAGACTATTTAGGCAATTGTCATGAATTGTGGATGATTCTTACCAGAATTATGGCTTGGTGATGATCATACTTTCTTATTTATTGATAAACAAAATAATAAATCTTCAATATCATGCTTCCTAAAACTTGTGCCGCCGTTTTGATGCTTTGCATCAAAATTAGTCTTGTGTGATAAATACATAGTATAAAAGGAATTTAGACGGGAAGAGAACTTCAGTGATAATCACTTGTGGTATACTCTTCGTCTGAAGAACTTAATAATTGATTCGAAATGAACCGATGATCGAACATGATTGTTTTGTATTTCTAGAAATGTTCATATAGCATCCGTGTACTTGACAGAAGTACATAATTAGAAAACGTTACAAAAATGTCAATATTTTCATTTTTAATGTTATATTAAACATTCAGTAGCATGTACCGTTAAATTATAGCAAAGTACGTGTATACATGTAAATAAAACGCAATCTGTTTGAGCCCAACGCGTACAAGGTACATAAAACACACTTATTACACTAATAGGACTATAAAAAGTTGTAATTCAGGAAAATAGATCACAACTGAAGTAGTAAAACATTATATAATAGACAAAGTAACAATGTAATTGCGTTCTTTGTCTCTAATAACCATATTTTCATTGTCCTTTCCATATACTGTTCGATGAATTATCCCCTTAATAACAAGCAATAAATCTATTTAAAAACAAAATTGGTTGCTACCATTTACAAAGTATGAAAGGATATTATGCATTTCCTCTTACATAGAATTGGTGTATAACATTCATACTCGGACAACAGAAAATTTAAACTCCGATTGTGGATTTGTTACCTAAAACTAAAGATGCGACCCCCTAAAATATTGCACGTGATAGTTATAACCGACATAGCTTAATTCGCAGTATAAGTGGCATTTTAACAGTTGAAAAACTGGCCAATAGACGCGTCGCACTGGTATTGCGAAATTCCAGATACAGTTGGGACACACGCTGATGTTTTATTACGTTTTTGAGCAATATCAAACATGATGAATGTTGGTGAAACGTAGAATTGTTTTATATATTTATACTTACACGCATAATTGATATGTATATATTTTATATTTCAGGACATCCTGAACGTTGTATACATACATACGGAGAAGCCATGTACAGGTCACCGATAGGTAAAAACCGTGGTTCATACATAGGCATAGTGTCTCGGCGAGAATGTAAACAACGTTGTGTGACGACTCGATCTCTGTCATGTTACGGTGTATTCTTTAAGCCATACACACAAGACAGGCGCGGGTTTGTACATTGCTATCATACTACACACTCACCTGACAGCAACAACTTCAGGGACAACATTAGAGAAGAGACACGTAAACAATACGTGTCTTATAAAAGAATGTGTCGGGAACCGTAATATTGGTCATTGGGTGACGAATGAACAGTATTTAACAAACGTTGAGTTTGATTGGAAAATACAAACTACATATATATACTCACAATTATATTCTTCTACTGATAACTTGTGCTTGTAAACTGTTGGACGAATGATACAAGTATGCCTAGATATAGTACAAGTAACATATCTCCCATTAAACACTGGTACATAATGTAATTCTTATAAAAAGCAGTACATGTATATCTATATAAATATTAATATTGTTTTGTCTTTTGTATGTATTGCAAGAGTAGAGAAATAGTTTAACATACAAGCGGACGCTCAACATATAGGTCACGAGATCAAACATCACTATGGTAACATAGATGTCTGATCAAATACCAGCTAATTTACATAATACATGCTATCAAAGACGCATGATAACACCTATGTATGTCTACTATATTGATCGGTCACATGTGTAATGATGTGACGTCACACAATAGTCTTGCATCACAGTGATGCCTGCTGCATAATTATGTAGTGTAGAATCAACGTACTGACAGTGCTAACACAGATTGTATAGAATCAACGTACTGACACTGCTAACACATATTGTATAGAATCAACGCACTGACAGTGGTAACACAGATTGTATAGAATCAACGTACTGACAGTGATAACACAGATTGTATAGAATCAACGTACTGACAGTGATAACACAGATTGTATAGAATCAACGTACTGACAGTGATAACACAGATTGTATAGAATCAACGCACTGACAGTGCTAACACAGATTGTATAGAATCAACGTACTGACAGTGATAACACAGATTGTATAGAATCAACGCACTGACAGTGCTAACACAGATTGTATAGAATCAACGTACTGACAGTGATAACACAGATTGTATAGAATCAACGTACTGACAGTGATAACACTGATTGTATAGAATCAACGTACTGACAGTGATAACACATATTGTATAGAATCAACGCACTGACAGTGCTAACACATATTGTATAGAATCAACGTACTGGCAGTGCTTACACAAATTGTATAGAATCAACGCATTGGCAGTGCTAACACATATTGTATAGAATCAACGTACTTGCAGTGCTAACATAGATTGGGTAGAATCAACGTACTTGCAGAGCTAACCTACATACATACATACTGCCATTGCTAACATAGATTGTGTAGAATCAACGTACGGGCAGCGCTAACATAGATTGTGTAGAATCAATGTACGGGCAGCGCTAGCATAGATTGTGTAGAATCAACGTACGGGCAGCGCTAGCATAGATTGTGTAGAATCAATGTACGGGCAGCGCTAGCATAGATTGTGTAGAATCAACGTACGGGCAGCGCTAGCATTGATTGTGTAGAATCAACGTACTGGCATTGCTAACATACATTGTGTAGAATCAACGCACTGACAGTGCTAACATAGATTGTGTAGAATCAACGTACGGGCAGCGGTAGCATAGATTGTATAGAATCAATGTACTGACATTGCTAACATATATTGGGTAGAATCAACGCACTGACAGTGCTAACATACATTTTGTAGAATCAATGTACTGACATTGCTAACATATATTGGGTAGAATCAACGCACTGACAGTGCTAACATACATTGGGTAGAATCAATGTTCTGACATTGCTTACATACATTTTGTAGAATCAATGTACTGACATTGATAACATATATTGGGTAGAATCAACGCACTGACAGTGCTAACATACATTTTGTAGAATCAATGTACTGACATTGATAACATATACTGGGTAGAATCAATGTACTCAAAGTGCTAACATACATCTTGTAGAATCAATGTACTGACATTGATAACATAGAATGTGTAGAATCAACGTACGGGCAGCGCTTACATACATTGGGTAGAATCAACGCACTGACATTGTAAACATATATTGTGTAGAATCAACGCACTGACAGTGCTAACATAGATTTGGTAGAATCTACGTACTGACAATGCTAGCATAGTTTGTGTAGAATTAATGTACTGGCAGTGCTAACATAGTTTGTGTAGAACCAATGTACTGGCAGTGCTAACATAGGTTGTGTAGAACCAATGTACTGGCAGTGCTAGCATAGTTTGTGTAGAACCAATTTACTGGCAGTGCTAGCATAGTTTCTGTAGAACCAATTTACTGGCAGTGCTAGCATAGTTTCTGTTGAATCAATGTACTGGCAATGTACTGGCAGTGATAACATAGTTTGTGAAGAACCAATGTACTGGCAGTGCTAGCATAGATTGTGTAGAACCAATGTACTGGCAATGTACTGGCAGTGATAACATAGTTTGTGAAGAACCAATGTACTGGCAGTGCTAGCATAGATTGTGTAGAACCAATGTACTGGCAGTGCTAACATAGATTGTGTAGAACCAATGTACTGGCAGTGCTAACATAGATTGTGTAGAACCAATGTACTGGCACTGCTAGCATAGATTGTGTAGAATCAATGTACTGGCAGTGCTAACATAGTTTGTGTAGAATCAGTGTACTGGCAGCGCTACCTTAGATAGTGTAGAAGCAACTCTCTGGCTTTGGCAACATACATAGTATAGAATCAATGTACTGGCAGTGCTAACATGGATTATAGAGATGCAACGCACTAGCATTGTTAGCAAAGATTGTGTAGAATCACATACTGCCATTGCTAAAATAGATTGTGTAGAATCAATGTACTGGCAGCGCTAAAATAGTTTGTGTAGAATCAATGTACTGACATTGCAAATATTGATAGTGTAGAATCAACGCACTGGCATTGATAACATAGAGTGTGTAGAATCAACGTAGTGACAATGCTAACATAGATTGTTTAGAATCAACGTCCTGGCATTGCTAACATACATTGTGTAAAATCAACGCACTGCCATTGCTAACATAGATTGTGTAGAATCAATGTACTGACAGAGCTAACATGGTTTGTGTACAATCAATGTACTGACATTGCAAATATAGATTGTGTAGAAACAATGTACTATCATTGAAAACGTAGATTGTGTAGAATCAACACACTGACATTGCTAACATAGATTGTGTAGAATCAACGCACTGACAGCTCGAACATAAATTGTGTAGAATCAACGTACGGGCTGCGCTAACATACATTGTGTAGAACCAATGTACTGGCAGTGCTAGCATAGTTTGTGTAGAACCAATGTACTGGCAGTGCTAGCATAGTTTGTGTAGAACCAATGTACTGGCAGTGCTAGCATAGATTGTGTAGAACCAATGTACTGGCAGTGCTAACATAGTTTGTGTAGAACCAATGTACTGGCAGTGCTAGCATAGATTGTGTAGAATCAATGTACTGGCAGTGCTAACATAGTTTGTGTAGAACCAATGTACTGGCAGTGCTAGCATAGTTTGTATAGAATCAACGTACTGACAGTGCTAACATAGTTTGTGTAGAATCATTGTACTGGCAGCGCTAACTTAGATAGTGTAGAAGCAACTCTCTGGCATTGCTAACATAGATAGTGTAGAATCAATGTACTGGCAGTGCTAACATGGATTGTAGAGATTCAACGCACTGGCAGTGCTAGCATAGTTTGTGTAGAATCAACGTACTGACATTGCTAACATAGTTTGTGTAGAATCAGTGTTCTAGCAGCGCTAACTTAGATAGTGTAGAAGCAACTCTCTGGCATTGCTAACATAGATTGTGTAGAATCAATGTACTGACAGCGCTTACATAGATTGTGTAGAATCAACGGACTGACATTGCTAACATAGATTGTGTACAATCAATGTTCTTGCAGTGCTAACATAGATTGTATAGATTCATCGTAGTGGCATTGCTAGCATAGATTGTGTAAAATCAACGCACTGGCATTGCTAACATAGATTGTGTAGAATAAACGCACTAACATCGCTAACACAGATTGTGTAGAATCAAAGCACAATGCTGAGTATTACTATTTGAAATGGTTGTATGATAGTTATGGGGTTTAAGCTAGCTATTGCAATTTCAAACACAAATCTGTCTAACTTCTTCCATTTAAAATCTATACCAACTAAATATTATAAAAATATATTTCATTCGGCAAATATATATATTTTTTGCATTTTTAGACTGGATATATAAATAGCTAATTTAAACATACTAACATATATGGAGAGACAAGTTAATACAACTTGTACTAAGCATTCTCAATAGCGGTTTCCATGGT
The DNA here is from genome assembly GCA_032209605.1 of Mactromeris polynyma. NCBI lineage: Eukaryota > Metazoa > Mollusca > Bivalvia > Venerida > Mactridae > Mactromeris > Mactromeris polynyma. The sequence goes on along the minus strand of JASFXZ010000019.1, from coordinate 1,111,273 downwards.
TACTAAACAGTATTCACGACAAACTGTGATAGAACCACGTGTATATGTCTAACTTATTTTCTTATGTTCAAGCAGGTTATATGCTGCTTGTCGATTATCGGTATGAAAAGTATCACCACGCTGTGTTACAGTATGCTGCGTCCCGAGTACACTGCTGAGCATACTGTATTGATTTATAAAATTCATAACTTACGAACAAATGAACAATACAAACACTATGATACAAAACTCAGGAGGTGTAAAATGCAGCTAACCAAGAAATAGAATAAAGAAATAATGACATAACGGTAAAAACAATAGCTCGTTTTCACATTACTCCACATTTTCCCCCCACATACACGACATACACAAGACAATGACTCCCCACAAAGACATCCTGGAAAACAACAGTCCAATAAACATCAAACACTGAGGGAATGCAAGGGTAAACACTGAGGAGGTGCAAGGTTAAACACCGAGGAGGTGCAAGGGTAAACACTGAGGGAATGCAAGGGTAAACACTGAGGAGGGACAATGGTAAACGCAGAAGAGGGGCAAGGGTAAATGCTGATGAGGGGCAAGGGTAAACACTGAATGACTGCAAGGGTAAACGCTGAGGGAATGCAATGGTAAACACTGAGGAGGGACAATGGTAAACGCAGAAGAGGGGCTTGGGTAAACACTGAGGAGGGGCAAGGGTAAACACTGAGGAGGGGCACGGGTAAACGCTGAGGAGGTGCAAGGGTAAACACTGAGGAGGGGCAAGGGTAAACGCTGAGGAGGTGCAAGGGTAAACACTGAGGAGGGGCAAGGGTAAACGCTGAGGTGGGGCAAGGGTAAACACTGAGAAGGGACAAGGATAAACACTGAAGAGGGGCAAGGGTAAACACTGGGGGAATGCAAGGGTAAACACTGAATGAATGCAAGGGTAAACGCTGAGGGAATGCACTGGTAAACACTCAGGAGGGACAACGGTAAATGCAGAAGAAGGGCAAGGGTAAACGCTGAGGAGGGGCAAGGGTAAACACTGAGTAGGAGCAAGAGTAAACACTGAGGGAATGAAGAGGGTAAACAATGAATGACTGCAAGGGTAAACGCTGAGGGAATGCAATGGTAAACACTGAGGAGGTGCAAGGGTAAACAATGAGGAGGTGCAAGGGTAAACAATGAGGAGGTGCAAGGGTAAACAATGAGGAGGTGCAAGGGTAAACAATGAGGAGGTGCAAGGGTAAACAATGAGGAGGTGCAAGGGTAAACAATGAGGAGGTGCAAGGGTAAACAATGAGGAGGTGCAAGGGTAAACACTGAGGAGGTGCAAGGGTAAACAATGAGGAGATACAAGGGTAAACAATGAGGAGGTGCAAGGGTAAACAATGAGGAGGTGCAAGGGTAAACAATGAGGAGGTGCAAGGGTAAACACTAAGGGACGGCAAAGGTTAACGCCGAGAGAATGCAAGGGTAAACAATGAGGAGGTGCAAGGGTAAACAATGAGGAGGTGCAAGGGTAAACACTGAGGAGGTGCAAGGGTAAACAATGAGGAGATACAAGGGTAAACAATGAGGAGGTGCAAGGGTAAACAATGAGGAGGTGCAAGGGTAAACAATGAGGAGGTGCAAGGGTAAACACTAAGGGACGGCAAAGGTTAACGCCGAGAGAATGCAAGGGTAAACACTGAGGAGGGGCAAGGGTAAACGATGAGGGAATACAAAGCTAAACACTGAGGAGGGGCAAGGGTAAACGCTGAGGAGGTGCAAGGGTAAACGCTGAGGAGGTGCAAGGGTAAGCGCTGAGGAGGGGCAAGGGTAAGCGCTGAGGAGGGGCAAGGGTAAGCGCTGAGGAGGGGCAAGGGTAAGCGCTGAGGAGGTGCAAGGGTAAGCGCTGAGGAGGGGCAAGGGTAAACGCTGAGGATGTGCAAGGGTAAGCGCTGAGGAGGGGCAAGGGTTAACGCTGAGGAGGTGCAAGGGTAAACACTGAGGAGGGGCAAGGGTAAGCGCTGAGGAGGGGCAAGGGTAAACGCTGAGGGAATGCAAGGGTAAACACTGAGAAGGGGCGAGGCTTAACGCTGAGGATGGACAAGGGTAAACACGGAGGAGGGACAAGGGTAGACGCTGAGGAGAGGCAAGGGTAAACACTGAGGAGTGGCAAGGGTAAACACTGAGGAGGGGTAAGGGAAACGCTGAGGGCATTTGAGGGTAAACACTGGGGAGGGACAAGGATAAACACTGAAGATGTACAAGAGTAAACACTGAGGAGATGCAAGGGTAAACACTGAGTATGTGCAAGGGTAAACACTGAGGAGGTACAAGGTCAACCACTGAGGAGGGGCAAGGGTAAACACTAAGGAGGTGCAAGGATAAACACTGAGGAGATGCAAGGATAAACATTGAGGAGATGCAAGGATAAACACTGAGGAGATGCAAGGATAAACATTGAGGAGATGCAAGGGTAAACACTGAGGAGGTACAAGGTCAACCACTGAGGAGGGGCAAGGGTAAACACTAAGGAGGTGCAAGGATAAACACTGAGGAGATGCAAGGGTAAACATTGAGGAGATGCAAGGGTAAACACTGAGTATGTGCAAGGGTAAACACTGAGGAGGTACAAGGTCAACCACTGAGGAGGGGCAAGGGTAAACGCTAAGGAGGTGCAAGGATAAACACTGATGATGTAAACATGTATGAGTAAGGGGTGTAAGGAATTGTCTTGCTGACCATAAACCATCTAAGGGGAACAAAGGGAAATTAATGGATGAAATACATCACCGAACACTTAACGAACGTCAGTTATAATAGGCTGAAATGGGTGGGGGTGAAAGAGAATGTATATTATATCAAGTAAAGGAATTGCACATGGGGAAAGGGGAACAAAACATACATCTTAAACATAATTAGAAACAATAACCATTCAACGATAAAACAGCCTTGGAACTGTCGGTTAAATACTGGGGGTTTAAATCGAGGTAACAGTTAGCTAACCTCAGAGTACGAGTTAATAAAACATGTATCATTAGACCTATCACTGATTTAACCTATTAATATTAAGTATATGCCCCTTGATCTAGAGGTAATAGGTGCGAGTTGCACATGCATCTTTCATCTGTATTTTGTACAGTAATATATTAGTGGTTATTAACGAAATTTCGTTCATCGATATTCGTATGATTCTTATTGTCAATATTCGCTCATATAAATGCATGTAGTATCAAGTGTTCGTGTCAATTCGTTGTATATTTCTTTTCCTTTTAGGAGGATGACAAGATATAAGCACCTCGCTGCTCCATCTTTTTTGTCTAAACTGTAATAAGTTTGCACCTATGTGAAATTCTATTTCAGGGATTTTCCCCGTACAAAATATGAGTGTCCTGTGACTATTCTACAGTATGAACATACATGTAGTTGTCTTTAGTCATCATGGTCATTCCATACTTACGTACACGTTGATATTAGTTTATCAAACAGATGACGGTTTGAATATATTATTGCGCATGCGGATCTTGGCCAGGTACATTTCATATATATTTCTTTTCGATATGTTGATAGCATATGTGATGTTTAACGCAGGACGCCAACAATTATTGAGCAAAGGGCTGATATATATGAGTCAATGCTTCATGGACTGAAACTTTTTATTGTGTTTATGATTTAATCATCGTGAAAGAAATAACAGTCACAAAGAAGGAACAATTAGTAACATAATATTTGAATATACTAATTGTTTTGCAAATAATATCGAATATCTTTTACAGCATGTAAATTCAAATGACTTACTTACGATACATATAACTTAAACCGTAATATACATGATCTATTTCAACAGACAGTGAATCTTAATAATAAAGCGCTCACAGAGAGGAAACAATATACAGTGTACATTCATCATGCTATACATCTCCTAAAACAGTAATAAAGGCAAGGAATTGATTCACAAGATCATGCTCCCTGGCAACTAAACTAGACACTCTCTGAGTCATTATAGATTGTACAATTTTGTACAATATCTCCGATGTAGATTCTTCCCAAGTTGATGACAAACTCCTTGCTCTTCTTCCAAAGACACGACCAGTGGTGTTCCATGTACGTGAATTTCCGATTCTCTCTAACTTCCTTCCGGCGGTGAAATTCTGCGCATGCGCGTTGTTTCAGATATGGAAGCTTTGAAATGTCGCCTGCTAAGCACATGTCATCCAAAACAGCAAGGACATTTTCTTTGATATTATTCATAAGATATTGTGAATTCGGAATGTATACTGAATCATAATCATCCTCTTTTCTATAGCCTTTGAAAAAATAGGGTGAGTTACTGCTAAATTCAAGTTTCATATCGTTTTTGTTGCTGTCGGTTATATGATTATAATACTTGTATTTATTCGTGATGTACGTTGGACCAGTTGTAATAACAGGCTGTTTTATTGGTTTGACTCCTTGTAGACCATCTAGAATTAATTTGAAGAATGGATGCTTCGGTCTAGACAGTAAGATACAGTTAATTAAGGAGTAAGACGCGTTGTATTTTAATGAGGCGTGTTCTAGGGGTTCCAGAGGAATAATAGCAGCATATTTCATTGTCAGTCTATCTAATGGCTTAAAGAACTCGACATCAAGATCGGTATACACGCCTCCATACTCGTATAACACCAGATAACGTATCATATCCGCCTTTTCTACGCTGTTTCCTAGTCCATCGAACGTTTCAACAAGGTGGGAAAAACGGCGTTGCATGAGTTTTCTACCCGATGAATAAGTCCAGAATCGGTATTGCCAAGATGGGTTGAATTGAAGAAACGATTCTATAAACGGCACGTATATAGTTGGTATGTATTTCTCATTGTATATCTGATGCAGGATATGAGGAATTCTAGGCGTACCTCCCTCTACAGTTGGAAAATCGATTTCTTCCAAGGGCTGGAACGGGTAGAGATCACGTTTAGGGTAAAAGTGCTCAATACCAGGTTTAACGCACACTTCTGACTGTACATTCTGATCATTCGATGATCCTGTAATATATACGATAAGATGCTGATAATACAACACTGACAATTTTGACGAATTTTGTTAATTTTGTGTTGTTATACAGCCATTGTCTACGATTTAATGGGACAACCCTCGTACATGTATATAATATCAATTAATTTGTAATTAATCGATCAATCAATCAATTAATTATAGCGTCTTCATAATTTGTTGGTGGGCTTTTTTAATATTTGATCGAACAATACATTCGTGAATTATGTTTAAAAAACGTATTTTCGAATTATACTGTGCTGAAAATGTTCCAATAAGCGACAGATAAATAAAGCGAGTTTTTGCCTATTATATGTATTGAATGTCAATTGTTTTAGTCAATGTGTTTTGCATCATATTTTCAATGTTCATTAAAATAAAAAGTAAACATAAATAGTAGTCAAGACAGTTGCTGACTTGAAATTACGTTGTATGATTTGACTAGCGTATTAACCCAGTGTTGCTAAAACATACATTACCCACCGGAGAACATTATATACGTGATACATCTGTCAGTATACGGTATAATTTCACTTGTTCAAATCAGCTTAAAGTCTTAAAGTGGCATTACATTTATGTCCTGCTATAAACGTATGCAAAACACTTTTTACATATTTGATATGAAATCCTTGGCGGCGAAAATATTTCTTGTTTCACTGGCTTATTTTGCAAGAAAGTACATACATGTATATGGTTAATGTCACATGATGTCATTCCGTCTTTGTTTTTTTCTAATATTTGGGTGACTTTATTAATTTATTATATTAACAGGTGTTCGTGCAATAACTCAATTATTTTAACAATTTCACTCACAGTATATAAACAATGTAAACAATTTCAGTCACAGTATATAAACAATTTTTTACTCACAGTATATAAACAATTTTTTACTCACAGTATATAGACAATTTCACTCACAGTATATAAACAATTTTTTACTCACAGTATATAAACAATGTAAGCACTTTCATTCACAGTATATAAGCAATAACACCCACACTATATAAACAATTTTACTCACAGTATATAAACAATGTAAGCACTTTCATTCACAGTATATAAACAATAACACCCACACTATATAAACAATTTTACTCACAGTATATAAACAACGTAAGCACTTTCATTCACAGTATATAAACAATGTAAGCACTTTCATTCACAGTATATAAACAATGTTAGCACTTTCATTCACAGTATATAAACAATGTAAGCACTTTCATTCACAGTATATAAACAATGTTAGCACTTTCATTCACAGTATATAAGCAATGTAAGCACTTTCATTCACAGTATATATGCAATGTAAGCACTTTCATTCACAGTATATAAGCAATGTAAGCACTTTCATTCACAGTATATATGCAATGTAAGCACTTTCATTCACAGTATATAAGCAATGTAAGCACTTTCATTCACAGTATATAAGCAATGTAAGCACTTTCATTCACAGTATATAAACAATGTAAGCACTTTCATTCACAGTATATAAGCAATGTAAGCACTTTCATTCACAGTATATATGCAATGTAAGCACTTTCATTCACAGTATATAAACAATGTAAGCACTTTCATTCACAGTATATAAACAATGTAAGCACTTTCATTCACAGTATATAAGCAATGTAAGCACTTTCATTCACAGTATATAAACAATGTAAGCACTTTCATTCACAGTATATAAGCAATGTTAGTACTTTCATTCACAGTATATAAGCAATGTAAGCACTTTCATTCACAGTATATAAGCAATGTAAGCACTTTCATTCACAGTATATAAACAATGTAAGCACTTTCATTCACAGTATATAAGCAATGTTAGTACTTTCATTCACAGTATATAAGCAATGTTAGCACTTTCATTCACAGTATATAAACAATGTAAGCACTTTCATTCACAGTATATAAACAATGTTAGTACTTTCATTCACAGTATATAAACAATGTAAGCACTTTCATTCACAGTATATAAGCACTTTCACTCACAGTATATAAGCAATGTAAACACTTTCATTCACAGTATATAAGCAATGTAAGCACTTTCATTCACAGTATATAAACAATGTAAGCACTTTCATTCACAGTATATAAACAATGTAAGCACTTTCATTCACAGTATATAAACAATGTTAGTACTTTCATTCACAGTATATAAGCAATGTTAGCACTTTCATTCACAGTATATAAGCAATGTAAGCACTTTCATTCACAGTATATAAACAATGTAAGCACTTTCATTCACAGTATATAAACAATATAAGCACTTTCACTCACAGTATATAAGCAATGTAAACACTTTCACTCACAGTATATAAACAATGTAAGCACTTTCATTCACAGTATATAAGCAATGTAAGCACTTTCATTCACAGTATATAAACAATGTAAGCACTTTCATTCACAGTATATAAGCAATGTAAGCACTTTCACTCACAGTATATAAACAATGTAAGCACTTTCATTCACAGTATATAAACAATGTAAGCACTTTCATTCACAGTATATAAGCAATGTTAGCACTTTCATTCACAGTATATAAGCAATGTAAGCACTTTCATTCACAGTATATAAGCAATGTAAGCACTTTCATTCACAGTATATAAGCAATGTAAGCACTTTCATTCACAGTATATAAACAATGTTAGCACTTTCATTCACAGTATATAAACAATGTTAGCACTTTCATTCACAGTATATAAGCAATGTAAGCACTTTCATTCACAGTATATAAACAATGTAAGCACTTTCATTCACAGTATATAAACAATGTAAGCACTTTCACTCACAGTATATAAACAATGTAAGCACTTTCATTCACAGTATATAAACAATGTAAGCACTTTCATTCACAGTATATAAGCAATGTAAGCACTTTCACTCACAGTATATAAACAATGTAAGCACTTTCACTCACAGTATATAAACAATGTAAGCACTTTCATTCACAGTATATAAGCAATGTAAGCACTTTCATTCACAGTATATAAACAATGTAAACACTTTCATTCACAGTATATAAACAATGTAAGCACTTTCACTCACAGTATATAAACAATGTAAGCACTTTCATTCACAGTATATAAACAATGTAAGCACTTTCATTCACAGTATATAAGCAATGTAAGCACTTTCATTCACAGTATATAAGCAATGTAAGCACTTTCATTCACAGTATATAAACAATGTTAGCACTTTCATTCACAGTATATAAACAATGTAAGCACTTTCACTCACAGTATATAAACAATGTAAGCACTTTCACTCACAGTATATAAACAATGTTAGTACTTTCATTCACAGTATATAAGCAATGTTAGCACTTTCATTCACAGTATATAAACAATGTAAGCACTTTCATTCACAGTATATAAACAATGTTAGCACTTTCATTCACAGTATATAAGCAATGTAAGCACTTTCATTCACAGTATATAAGCAATGTAAGCACTTTCATTCACAGTATATAAGCAATGTAAGCACTTTCATTCACAGTATATAAGCAATGTAAGCACTTTCATTCACAGTATATAAGCACTTTCACTCACAGTATATAACACATTCAGTTACAGTATATAAACACATTCACTCACAGTATATAAACACTTTCACTCACAGTATATAAACAATTACACTCACAGTATATAACACATTCAGTTACAGTATATAACACATTCACTCACAGTACATAAACACTTTCACTCACAGTATATAACACATTCACTTACAGTATATAACACATTCACTCACATTATATAACACTTTCACTTACAGTATATAAACAATTTCACTCACAGTATAAAAACACTTTCACCCACAGTATATAAACAATGTAAGCACTTTCATTCACAGTATATAAACAATGTAAGCACTTTCACTCACAGTATATAAGCAATGTAAGCACTTTCACTCACAGTATATAAACAATGTAAGCACTTTCATTCACAGTATATAAGCAATGTAAGCACTTTCATTCACAGTATATAAACAATGTAAGCACTTTCATTCACAGTATATAAACAATGTAAGCACTTTCATTCACAGTATATAAACAATGTAAGCACTTTCACTCACAGTATATAAACAATGTTAGCACTTTCATTCACAGTATATAAGCAATGTAAGCACTTTCATTCACAGTATATAAACAATGTAAGCACTTTCATTCACAGTATATAAACAATGTAAGCACTTTCATTCACAGTATATAAGCAATGTAAACACTTTCATTCACAGTATATAAGCAATGTAAGCACTTTCATTCACAGTATATAAACAATGTAAGCACTTTCATTCACAGTATATAAGCAATGTAAGCACTTTCATTCACAGTATATAAGCAATGTAAGCACTTTCATTCACAGTATATAAACAATGTAAGCACTTTCATTCACAGTATATAGACAATGTAAGCACTTTCATTCACAGTATATAAGCAATGTAAGCACTTTCATTCACAGTATACAGTGGAACCCCTCAAAACCGGAACCTCAGTAAACCGGAATTCCCTCTAAACCGAACAATTTGCGTGGTCCCGATTTTTTCTGTTCTATTTTCATTGTGTAAAAACCTCTGTAAACCGGAACCCCTCTATTCCGGAAACCGAACAAGATTTCCATTATTTCTCAACAATTTCAACAGTAAGTTACCCCTCTAAACCGAACAGTAATTTATGACACCTAAAGTGTTTAGACAATAAATGTGTTAACACGCATTTTCACACCTTATCTGTTATGGCTTCAATCGGCAGTAGCTACACGTTTGTTATCTTTATGACGGTGCTCGGGTAAATAGGTACAGTGTGATAATCGCAATTATTAACAGAGTTACGACAAAAGAAAGTGACAGTTTGCAAACTTATTTAACAACTTTTAATTGCCGACCATACACATCAATCGATGTTTTCAATAATTTATTTAATGATGAATGCTACAGTAGGTGACAATTCAATGGATCTTTTGTTAAAATAATCAAATTATCATTCTAGTTAATGAGCGTATTAGCAGAGTAAAGACGAGTGCAGGTATTGTTGTTTAAACTAACAATAATGTGGAACAATTTTGTTGTTTTATCAATCAGTTTCTGTCAAATAGATTTTATCATTCACACAATCAACATGTCTGCGCCTCCTTCTAAACGTCGAAGAATAGAATTGTCACTTGATGACAAAATTAAATTGATCAAAGAGTCAGAATCTGTTCCGAAACCGACAATCATGGTACTGAGTGCAACGTTTGGAATTGGCAAATCAACTGTTTCTGACATGTGCATGCATAAAATGACAGTGTATATATATATATAGTGCATGTATAAGGAATGAATAAAATACACTAAGTCATTAATTATGTTGTTGTTTAATGCATTTCCTAAAACCCCTCTAAACCGGAAACCCCTTTAAACCGAACTTTTTATCCGGTCCGGACGAGGTTCGGTTTAGAGGGGTTCCACTGTATAAGCAATGTAAGCACTTTTATTCACAGTATATAAGCAATGTAAGCACTTTCATTCACAGTATATAAACAATGTAAGCACTTTCATTCACAGTATATAAGCAATGTTAGTACTTTCATTCACAGTATATAAACAATGTAAGCACTTTCATTCACAGTATATAAGCAATGTTAGTACTTTCATTCACAGTATATAAACAATGTTAGCACTTTCATTCACAGTATATAAGCAATGTAAGCACTTTCATTCACAGTATATAAGCAATGTAAGCACTTTCATTCACAGTATATAAGCAATGTAAGCACTTTCATTCACAGTATATAAACAATGTAAGCACTTTCATTCACAGTATATAAGCAATGTAAGCACTTTCATTCACAGTATATAAGCAATGTAAGCACTTTCATTCACAGTATATAAGCAATGTAAGCACTTTCATTCACAGTATATAAGCAATGTAAGCACTTTCACTCACAGTATATAAACAATGTAAGCACTTTCATTCACAGTATATAAACAATGTAAGCACTTTCATTCACAGTATATAAGCAATGTAAGCACTTTCATTCACAGTATATAAGCAATGTAAGCACTTTCATTCACAGTATATAAGCAATGTAAGCACTTTCATTCACAGTATATAAACAATGTTAGCACTTTCATTCACAGTATATAAGCAATGTAAGCACTTTCATTCACAGTATATAAGCAATGTAAGCACTTTCATTCACAGTATATAAGCAATGTAAGCACTTTTATTCACAGTATATAAGCAATGTAAGCACTTTCATTCACAGTATATAAGCAATGTAAGCACTTTCATTCACAGTATATAAGCACTTTCACTCACAGTATATAACACATTCAGTTACAGTATATAAACACTTTCACTCACAGTATATAAACACTTTCATTCACAGTATATAAGCAATGTAAGCACTTTCATTCACAGTATATAAACAATGTAAGCACTTTCACTCACAGTATATAAGCAATGTAAGCACTTTCATTCACAGTATATAAGCAATGTAAGCACTTTCATTCACAGTATATAAGCAATGTAAGCACTTTCATTCACAGTATATAAACAATGTAAGCACTTTCATTCACAGTATATAAGCAATGTAAGCACTTTCATTCACAGTATATAAGCAATGTAAGCACTTTCACTCACAGTATATAAACAATGTTAGTACTTTCATTCACAGTATATAAGCAATGTAAGCACTTTCATTCACAGTATATAAACAATGTTAGCACTTTCATTCACAGTATATAAACAATGTAAGCACTTTCATTCACAGTATATAAACAATGTAAGCACTTTCATTCACAGTATATAAACAATGTAAGCACTTTCATTCACAGTATATAAGCAATGTAAGCACTTTCACTCACAGTATATAAGCAATGTAAGCACTTTCATTCACAGTATATAAGCAATGTAAGCACTTTCATTCACAGTATATAAGCAATGTAAGCACTTTCACTCACAGTATATAAACAATGTAAGCACTTTCATTCACAGTATATAAGCAATGTAAGCACTTTCATTCACAGTACATAAACAATGTAAGCACTTTCATTCACAGTATATAAACAATGTAAGCACTTTCACTCACAGTATATAAGCAATGTAAGCACTTTCATTCACAGTATATAAACAATGTAAGCACTTTCATTCACAGTATATAAACAATGTAAGCACTTTCATTCACAGTATATAAACAATGTAAGCACTTTCATTCACAGTATATAAGCAATGTAAGCACTTTCATTCACAGTATATAAACAATGTAAGCACTTTCATTCACAGTATATAAGCAATGTAAGCACTTTCACTCACAGTATATAAGCAATGTAAGCACTTTCATTCACAGTATATAAGCAATGTAAGCACTTTCATTCACAGTATATAAGCAATGTAAGCACTTTCATTCACAGTATATAAACAATGTAAGCACTTTCATTCACAGTATATAAACAATGTAAGCACTTTCATTCACAGTATATAAACAATGTTAGTACTTTCATTCACAGTATATAAGCAATGTAAGCACTTTTATTCACAGTATATAAGCAATGTAAGCACTTTCATTCACAGTATATAAACAATGTAAGCACTTTCATTCACAGTATATAAACAATGTAAGCACTTTCATTCACAGTATATAAGCAATGTAAGCACTTTCATTCACAGTATATAAACAATGTTAGCACTTTCATTCACAGTATATAAGCAATGTAAGCACTTTCATTCACAGTATATAAGCAATGTAAGCACTTTCATTCACAGTATATAAACAATGTTAGCACTTTCATTCACAGTATATAAACAATGTAAGCACTTTCATTCACAGTATATAAGCAATGTAAGCACTTTCATTCACAGTATATAAACAATGTAAGCACTTTCATTCACAGTATATAAGCAATGTTAGCACTTTCATTCACAGTATATAAGCAATGTAAGCACTTTCATTCACAGTATATAAACAATGTAAGCACTTTCATTCACAGTATATAAACAATGTAAGCACTTTCATTCACAGTATATAAGCAATGTAAGCACTTTCATTCACAGTATATAAGCAATGTAAGCACTTTCATTCACAGTATATAAGCAATGTAAGCACTTTTATTCACAGTATATAAACAATGTAAGCACTTTCATTCACAGTACATAAACAATTTAAGCACTTTCATTCACAGTATATAAACAATGTAAGCACTTTCATTCACAGTATATAAGCAATTTTACTCACAGTATATAAACAATTTTATTCACAGTATATAAACAATTACACTCACAGTATATAAACAATTACACTCACAGTATATAAACAATGTTAGCACTTTCATTCACAGTATATAAGCAATGTAAGCACTTTCATTCACAGTATATAAGCAATGTAAGCACTTTCATTCACAGTATATAAACAATGTTAGCACTTTCATTCACAGTATATAAACAATGTAAGCACTTTCATTCACAGTATATAAGCAATGTAAGCACTTTCATTCACAGTATATAAACAATGTTAGCACTTTCATTCACAGTATATAAACAATGTAAGCACTTTCATTCACAGTATATAAGCAATGTAAGCACTTTCATTCACAGTATATATGCAATGTAAGCACTTTCATTCACAGTATATAAGCACTTTCACTCACAGTATATAACACATTCAGTTACAGTATATAAACACATTCACTCACAGTATATAAACACTTTCACTCACAGTATATAAACAATTACACTCACAGTATATAACACATTCAGTTACAGTATATAACACATTCACTCACAGTACATAAACACTTTCACTCACAGTATATAACACATTCACTTACAGTATATAACACATTCACTCACATTATATAACACTTTCACTTACAGTATATAAACAATTTCACTCACAGTATAAAAACACTTTCACCCACAGTATATAAACAATTACACTCACAGTATATAACACATTCAGTTACAGTATATAACACATTCACTCACAGTACATTAACACTTTCACTCACAGTATATAACACATTCACTCACAGTATATAACACATTCACTCACATTATATAACACTTTCATTCACAGTATATAAACAATGTAAGCACTTTCATTCACAGTATATAAACAATTTAAGCACTTTCATTCACAGTATATAAGCAATAACACCCACACTATATAAACAATTTTACTCACAGTATATAAACAATTACACTCACAGTATATAAACAATTACACTCACAGTATATAAACACTTTCACTCACAGTATATAACACATTCAGTTACAGTATATAAACACTTTCACTCACAGTATATAAACACTTTCACTCACAGTATATAACACATTCACTCACAGTATATAACACATTCACTCACAGTATATAAACACTTTCACTCACAGTATATAACACATTCACTCACAGTATATAAACACTGTCACTCACAGTATATAAACAATTACACTCACAGTATATAAACACTTTCACTCACAGTATATAACACTTTCACTCACAGTATATAACACATTCACTCACAGTATATAACACATTCACTCACAGTATATAACACTTTCACTTACAGTATATAACACATTCACTCACAGTATATAACACATTCACTCACAGTATATAACACTTTCACTCACAGTATATAACACATTCACTCACAGTATATAACACATTCACTCACAGTATATAAACACTTTCACTCACAGTATATAACACTTTCACTCACAGTATATACACACTTTCACTCACAGTATATAAACAATTACACTCACAGTATATAAACACTTTCACTCACAGTATATAACACATTCTGTTACAGTATATAAACACTTTCACTCACAGTATATAACACATTCACTCACAGTATATAAACACTTTCACTCACAGTATATAACACATTCACTCACAGTATATAAACAATTTCACTCACAGTATATAACACATTCACTCACAGTATATAAACAATTTCACTCACAGTATATAACACATTCACTCACAGTATATAAACACTTTCACTCACAGTATATAAACAATTTCACTCACAGTATATAAACAATTACACTCACAGTATATAAAAACTTTCACTCACAGTATATAAACAATTACACTCACAGTATATAAAAAAATTACTCACAGTATATAAACACTTTCTCTCACAGTATATAAACACTTTCAGTCACAGTATATAAACCGACTTGTTCTAGATATGCTATTAATAATGGTAGAACCTTAAAAATTATAAAACAAGTGAAATGTTTGTCACGATTGTAAATGAATGAAATACAAATATATCAAACCCTTTATGTAACGTTTGTAAATATTTAATTATAAAATGACATATTAAATTATATCAGCACGAACTTAGAGTAAAATCAGTATGCCCAGGCATTAAGTTATGATAACACTCCCGGCCATAGTTTGCCATAGGTTATGAGTTATCTTGTTGTAGTGGGGTATTTTCCAATTAATTTTCCAAGCACAGAGTGAGATGTACGTAGTATTCTGGCGTCTTTATTATCGACCGAACAGACTTTTGAGAGATCGATAAAACTGTAGCAATCTTTCACGAGTAGAAGCAAACAAAATCGAATTTCTAGCGCATCTGGAGTGCCTCACAATCACTTCAACAAACTGGACGTTGACATTCGCGCTCCCGCCAATTTCGCCCGTCAAAGTAGCAATTCAAAATGGATTTTAACGTTGAAACAACTTTTGATCGGATTCGTGATAGATATTACTTTCAGTAAAGGAGGAGCAAATAATAGCAACATCGACGGTGATCAGGATAGGGTAATAACTAAGTGCGCATCGCATCCGTAGCATCCCTCCCATCTTCTTTTTTAACAGGTGCTCAATTCACTATTTTTTTTTACAAAATAAGTCGTATCGATGAAAATTTTGCATCGAAAAGACAAATAAATCAACGAAAAGCTACAATTTTCTGTCGTACAGTTTTTGTTGCATAAAAAGCATTTATATGTTCTCGAAAATAAGAGTAAATTCAGCGGAAAGACCGACGGTGTCCAACTTCTATTTACTTTTGTGAATGGTTTAGCAAGACGTTGTACAGCGACAGTATAGAGATGTGACGTCCGTGGCTGGACTAGGTCTGATGCTACATGAACATTGGAACATACGTCTGTTAAATACATTTCCGCGTTTAGAATGCTCAAAGTCACGAGGTGACGTATGTATAATTATACGAATCATAATGAAACATTGACTAACAACAAAACACTCGTAGGCCTACTGGTTATTTCACGAATCCTTATTTTATTAATAATAATAATAAAAATAGCTTTATTTTCAGAAGATTAACACAAAAGCCAGTAAGCGTTAATCGATACATATAAGAATATAATTATAACGAATACAAAGCACGTCTTATTTCCATGTGACCTTCCATAAACCATTATAAAAAGGTTAAACTGGTTAGAGTTACATTTTTTTCACAATTTCAGTCACAGTATATAAACAATTTTACTCACACTATATAGACAATTTCAGTCACAGTATATAAACAATTTTACTCACACTATATAATTTTACTCAAATACGATTATTTGCACCTGTTAAAATTCCTTTAATATTTCAAATCCATTGCGTTAAATAACATCCGTTTATAACTCTTTCATATAAATACACGAACATAAATCTCTGTCTGATATTTTTAATAAAAACTCAAACTTCAATAGCGTTAAGGTTACAGACGTAATGTTGAATAATTTATCATTTTTTGAGAACTCGGTTCCTTCATCTATGTTATAATTTGGTTGAAAATAAATAGCTGTCTACGACAGATATAAAGCACTCTCGTTTCTGTTTCGAATTTACATAATTATAAACACATTTTGATATGTACACAATATGTAGCAATTTTTCAGAATACATGTACATTATAAAAATGCCGGACTAATGAGTCAAAACGGTTCGAATGACTATTAACACGAAACGGTCATTTTGAAGACATGTCTATTCGGGCCTTTTGCATTGAATGTACATGAGTTGGAGATTATGCATATTTGCATTGCAAGTTAGTTGAGTAGGAGTATCTATATATTTCATGCAACAGAGGTTTACTGGTTCATTAATCACCGCGTAATTAAGCTATTGCATACATATGACACATCCCGGTAACCGTATACTATGTCTGTCTGTTTCAACGGCGTACAGTTGTATAACAGTATAGATATCAGATACCTTCAGTTACAGCTTGAGTATAAATAATACATTTCATTATTTTGTGGTAAAATGAACATTTAACACAATGATATGACATTACACTTTACTGCAATAATCAATTTGCTTCTGCCATTTCTGGAAACGATGAAATGATAAAAATTTGATATCCAAAACATGTTGCTGATTATTATTGACTCTTACATAAAACTATGTATCAAACACATGTTGTTTATCATTTTTTAAAATTACATAATCATTACATAGTTTTATTTTACAGTTTATCTTGATACGATGTAAAATGGATATCGGTAGTGTTGCATAAAAAATGCTTGTATGAAATAAACGAATTTGCTGATAAGATCAACAACAGCTTAATAACGGAACACGCAATTGAACAGACATATTGAATTCCTAGTCAAGCTGTAATTTTGATGAATAATAAATGCAAACAAAAATCAGCAGAAGTTGTATCGGTAGCATTTTATATATATAGTGGCGCGGTGAATTTGAATACGCGAAGAAGAAAATGATCAAATATTGTTATATAATAACGAGTTCTTTGATAACTGTCAATGAATCAAGTATAATAATAATGAATATATAAAAAGCTGAAACTGAGAATATAAGCAAAGATCACATTTGAGTTCACTCATATAAAGATATTGCAAATAAAAACGTCAACGCATTAGGCTTAGTTTGTTCATTTAGATTGTGGTAGTACACAAAAATAGGTGGTACAAATTGGTAAAAAGCAAGACGGTAAATAGTCTTTGGCATCAGTCGATTTTCGAACTGGTTCGATTTGTGAAAGAAAACGTTGATTTGTATGCGAATCGCAAGGAAACCCAATTCATGACGCGTAGTGAAAAAGTCGGAGAACATTTCGCTTCGCTTAAAATTTTGTGGCACGCATGCCGGCAAATCTACAGAGATCTATGTGTCGATATGGGCACCGATGCAACAGGATTTTGGATGGCAAGGTTTTAGGCGGTATGTTATGGTAGCTGAGATGGTCAATAAGTGTTGATTGCACTTAATCCCCTTTAAACAGAAAACCTTTGATTCACCGAAAATAAAACCGCCATGGAATTCCTTAATTGCTTAAAAGCTAACTTACGTGTGCCTAATAAATTGCAATTAAAACTTAAACTCGAATGATAGTTATTGGTTTGTTCGAGTAAAACAAAAAAATACGGTATATGTGAAATTAATAAAATCAACATTAAATTGTGTATTATGCGGAATTTCTTCCATACACACATTACACGTACAATAAATATCCAAATAGGTAATATTCTACTCGCATATTATCAAATCCTACACAGTACGGCAAATGTAATTACTATTAATGTTTTACATTTAATTTTCATAC
This sequence comes from Mactromeris polynyma, assembly GCA_032209605.1. Taxonomy (NCBI): domain Eukaryota; kingdom Metazoa; phylum Mollusca; class Bivalvia; order Venerida; family Mactridae; genus Mactromeris; species Mactromeris polynyma. The sequence goes on along the minus strand of JASFXZ010000019.1, from coordinate 1,092,766 downwards.
CGTCTTGTACTAGTATCCATTCGACCATCGAAATATCTCCATTTCGCCCATACTCTTACGTATACATATACATAAACTCTTACTTTATTATATTGCTTATTGAACAAGTATGAAATGTTATATTTCGTTTAAGATAATACGAATTATAGTGTGTTATTCTGCAAATAATAACGTTACGGATGTTCTGTAAAATTGCATTATTGTATATGGACTCGATCATAAAGGAAACTTATTAACTTTATGCGTATGTAATTTCCAAAATCATGAAATATACTACGTATATAACTCTTCTATGATAAATTATTTTTTTGAGATCAGCCTTCATTGCGCATCTGAAGAATCTCCAATGCGTACGTAAAAATCTCCATTGCCCCAGTGAAAATCTCCATTGCCCCAGTGAAAATCTCCATTGCCCCAGTGAAAATCTCCATTGCGTACCTGGAAAAACTTCATTGCAGTTGTGAATTCACATATATAAGTATTGTACATGCATAATTGAAGAAATTTACACAATAAAAATCGGGTTAATGTGTGTTAGTTTACAAGTTTACGTGGTAGATATAATAGGGAAAAATCTCCATTGCGCCGGTGAAAAAATCTCCATTGCCCCAGTGAAAATCGTTATATATGTATTTGTTTACAATAGATCTATCATAACATATTTATAAACAATATCTACACATTTATATACCACACTTTGTCGAATATGTGACATATTTAAAGTAAAAAACGCGGTATATTGAATTTCAATCTCCATTGCCCCCATAAATCTCCATTGCGTATTTTAGTCATACCGTGTTCATGCTTTTGAATTTGACTGCGCATCTTCCATCTTAGTTTTGCGTTATTTTTCGTCGTTCAGGCATGTATTTAATGTTCATAACTATCATTTTTTTAAAATATGTATCGATGGAAATATATCGAGGATACATCGATACCGTTTCATTTGTTGACAGCTCTAAACTGAGGAAAATGAATAAACGACGTACTGCGAAAATTGAAAAGAATAATATTGAGACTATCCCTCACCATGAAATCAGCATCTCGGCGACTTCTTCGTCTTTTTCCAAGCCATTTTCGGCCTTTATATTAACCCATGTGTCAATAAATGGCCCAATCCTGACGCTTTCGACACGTCTCTGTTTAGCTTGTGCAGCTTTCTGCTTCTTTTTAGTCGAACCAGTAACCGTTTTCGGCGGACCAGGCATTGTTTAGTCTTCGAATGTCGCGATCTTCACCTTGTGATCTCACGAGACCTTCCCACAATGCATTTCGAAATTTTGGCGCGAAATATAAATAGCTCTAACTAGGCGCGTAGGCCAAGATAGGAAATACCTGTTTTAAGCTTAAATTTGTATGGTTATAGAGGGTTCTTAAAAAAATAAATAATGCAAAATGAAAGAACAGGTCTGTACAAAGGTATTAACATGCAAAATTCCGAAATTTACGAGGATCGATTTTTTTGATAAAGTGACACTCACTACCTTATATGAAACATATTACATAAATGTAGAACTAATATTAACAATTTAGACAAAATGTGTTAAATATTTTAACTTGAAGATTGCAAATTAAAACGGAATGTATTACATCTTTTTTTAAAGACGTATCCTACAATAAGGCCGGTTTTTTTCTAACGCAGATATTTCCTTTAAACTTTTTATATTCGATTAGTGTAATGTATCTAACCAAAATATGAAATAAAAATGATAGGTCACCTTGCTCGATTTTATGATAATGAAGATTTAAAACGTGAATATTTCATATGAATATAGAGCAAAATCGATACAAGTTTACTATATTTTTTCTAGCGGATAGATTTTCTTACAACTTGGTATACTATATGTATGAGAGTCACTGTCTGAATGAAAATATGAAATAAAAATAATAGGTCACATTACTTGATTTTAAGATAAAGATTGTTTTATTGTGTTTCAAATGTAATATATATGTTTTACATTTTCATAAAATGCGTTAGTTTTAAATATTTATTGAAGATCATTTTATAATTTCAAATGTAGAATTTTAAATATCTTTTCTGTTTTTAATAATAAAGTACATAGAAAAAGAAAGTAGAAGGAAAACTGCAAAACTATAATGAAATCCTTCAATAAAACACAATCATATGATTATTTGTATTGTGCTTGGTGACTATAAAGTTCAGAAAAAATATTTGCATCGTAAAGAAAATAGTAAACTACTCACTTATACGTCTTTAACCCAATAAAAAACACTACAATAATCGAAAAGAACATGCGCATTAAAGTTGCACAATGGCAACTCCCGAATACGTCTTTAAACTTTATTAACGGTGCCTGTTAGCTTAATAGCTTAATGTTTAACATATATATATAGTTATACTATTGTATTTTAATACTTGATGATGTATTTTGCACAATGACGTATTTTTTAGTTTTAATCATAATTATGTATTATCGAAAATATTTACAAGATCAATGCTATACAAAGAAATATCAAGGAGAGAAATAGAAAATGTAATATTTTTTATAATCATATCCTCACCATGTGCCTCATATGTCGTTAATATAAACATCATGCTAAAGTAAACTATTCCACAGCGCTCCATTGCGCAGTCTTGCTTTACAGTGAAACCTATGTGAATAATGACAGTACACGAATCTACTTATATATGCATACTGAGGCTGCTGGCGACAGCTAACAGTTCAATCAAAACAGCATTTAATTGAACATTATAAATTATCTCAATGTATTACCGACTAGACAAATAACCATATCGGTATCATACCTTATTGTTCGAAGCGATTAAAAGTACAAGTATGCCATTCATCAGGCTTCTACAACGTACCGTATTGATGCAATTTTGTGGTCTCAAATAGAGAATAAAAACGTTAATAGGCCTACAGTGTATATAGCTATGTGCATATCCTAACTTGATAAACTAACATTTCTGCAGTAAATTGTTTATATTTGTGATATCTCTATTATAAGAACTACAGTAAACCTCAATAATAAGACCACCATTGGGACCCTTAAAACTGGATTTCTTATTGAGGAGGTCATAATATTGAGCTAGATGAAGAACGAATCAGTGAAAATGGACTTAAAAAGTGAGTTCTTAATTTTAAGGTGGTCTTATTATTGATGTGGTCTATAAGTGAGGTTTTACTGTATGTTGTGCGCTATGATTTAATGCATTAATGGAGCGATCTGATAGTCTCTGATTACTATCCTTAACCAATAGATCAACAGTTAAAATAATAACTACTTAAATTACCGCGCTTATCTCCCCTAGCGGTTCATTAATCACTGACGTCACGAATGTCACGTGATGATGGAAATTGGAATGGCGGTTACTCTTTGAAAACAAGGTCGTATTTATTCTAATTAAATTCATTTTTCATTTATTGACCTGTTTTACAGAATATAACCAGATCTTTTTCTCCATATCTGCTATCTACAATCAAAATATTTAAGATAACAGCGAGGTGTCTATACTGTGATTTGTAAAGGGAGACAACCGCGTAGGAGATTGGTTGTAGTTTAAACGGCAGAAAATGCAAAACTATATGTATACATAGTACACAATGTACATTCGTTACAGTAAAGAAGACCACCATTGGGACCCTAGAAAGCGGGTCTTATTACTGTGGTGGTCTTAATATTGAGGCTGAATAAAGAGCAAAACAGTGAATTCTAAGGTGGTTTTAAGTGAGATTTTACAGTATAGTGGGTTCAAAATTAATTGAGACTACCGTTTATGTGTACACCATGCCTATTGGTCAGTACTTTACAACACTTGTTTTAATTCGCTGACCACCTCTCAGTTTGTTTACAATCTTTTTCAAGTAAATAATCAAAGCGCTGAAAGCACTGATGTTGATTGGTATTGAACACTGGTTTTGTATGTAGACCTAACAGTTCCAGATTCACAGAAAGTACGAGTCATTATTGTACATTGTTGAACCGCTGAATTTAATTGCGTCGTCAAGATTACTACCAGTATTGAGTAGGCCTATGTTATGCAGGTTACTCAGATGTTGAACTATTTTTAACAGATTCACTAAGGCTACTTGAGCCAATCCCGGAAAAAAACAGTTTTCGTATTACGCCGATGCGACTATCGAAAATTGCCACAGAACTAGTTGTTCGGTAGAACAACTAAAAACGGGTTGAATAAACTTGCATTTTCATGTATCATGTATCGACAGTTCACCTACGTGTAATGAATCGCAATATGTGACATGTGGAAACAGGTGGCGCGCCTAGACACGAAAGAATTAACATATATATTAATTATCTCACGAACCAAAAACTGCGTGTATATTACCGTTCCTGGTTCTGATTCAGTCATATCGTTTTATCAATTCAATCAAAATGTTCTCCTTCATGCCATACAGTTTTTCATGAATTAGTCTTACATTACACGAAGGATTGGTTTCCTCTATACTGACGCAAATAAGAAACTGTACACGTCGGGTTTTACTTTTTGTTCAAGCAACTCTTGTAAACTATATTCAAAGTTGGTACAAAAATCTAGGATATTTATCTGGCTACATGATGCAGTGTGATCATTCATAATCATAAAGTAAAACAAATCATTAAATGACTTTGGCGTCAAAACTGAAATTCGCAATTTTAGAATTGTCAATTTTCTGCGTCGCTTTTTTATTTGTTCGCTGAAAATGGATTTGAATTCATGTAATGGGTTCAATACCGGTTGTGTCCACCTCGCCAGTGAATACCGACCGCATCAGCCGGGCGTAATGTCGAATGGTGTCATTGGAATGACAGTCCTTACTTGGACAAGGGCAGCTGTAAGGTTACGAATGTTATTAACATGCTTTTTCCTTGTCGTCCCTCCAAGAAAGTCCCGTATTGGCTCTACTGGATTCATGTCTGGACGGAGAACGTCGTCAATATAACACTGGACATTAAGATTGTAAAGAATAACAACCAGATATGTTTAGAATTCATTGTATTTAATGGATATAATTTGATGTTTGATATATACATACACAATAGAAGGGGAAAAGGGAGAGAACTCTAGAAGGGAAAACTATGGAGAACTCGTGAAACCTTCTATGGATTGAACGGATTGCTGTGAGCGTGATCTAAAACTATAAGCATATGTGAATGTGAATATGCAGTTTCTTTCTTGTGTCAGTATATATTGTTATGCCAGCTGTTTTCATCTACAGCACAAAATAAAATTGTCTCTGGCGGCATGCATCATGTACGCGAATTTGTTTTATGCGTACATGTGTACATTATTACACGTTATTTCATGATTAACAGCATGATTAACATCATTTTATGAAGAAACAGCCTAATATTCGCCTATTTATTGTATAAATGTATAAATACTTTATAAGAATGTGTCTATGGTGAAACATCGCGGGTCCACACCATTCAGTTATGTAAATGAGTATAATATTTTCAGCCAATAACGGACGGGCTATTATAGGGCTGTTCGGTACGAAATTTTTTCTCTCACTTCTTTCTACTTTTTTTGGGTGGATTTGCGATAGTCAAATACACATTAGATTTCAAGAGTTCATTCCCTGTGTTCCATTTACTGTTCTCTGATATATGGGTGTATATATATAGCGGTAACACGACGAAAATTACAGTGATTGTCAATAAAGTTGCGGTTTACAAACCGATATATTAAACGCATTTTAGACTTAAATTTGTTTCTTTTGGACTGGTTTCTGCATTATTATGTACACTGTTTATTATCCGATACAATTAATAAGATGAGTGTAATAAGAAATATGTGTAATGTGACGTAAACTATTAGTATAAGAAGTACTCATTCGAAATATCTGAGTGGCCCTAAAAAGGGCAAGTGTTTATTTGCTGATGGCGTACTTGGTTACTGTCTTGGTACCCTCATTGATGGCGTGCTAGGCGCCTTCACCGGGCAACAGAAGCCTGATAGCAGTATTGATTTCTTGCTGGTGATGGTTGATCGCTTGTTGCAGTGAGCCAGTCTTGAAACCTTTGCGGCAGCTCTCTCGAAGATGTCGTTGACAAAGCTGTTCATGATGAACCTGGCTTTATTAGAGACACCAGTGTCTGGGTGCACTTGTCTAATCAATTTGTAAATGTAGACAAATGTTCCCGGCTCCTCCTCGTGTTCTTGCCATTAGACATTGCGGCCTTAGCCGTCGTGGTGGCATTCTTTTATCCATTGCTTGCAACACATTTCGCTACCATGATTTATTCAGAAAATGAATTACGAACGCAGATTTCAATTCTATATATTAGCGAAGCAATGCCTCCAAAGCCTACTTAGGAATTTTGCACACAAATGCTGCATTCTGATTGGCTGTTCAATTTTTCACCAGCTGGTGAAACATTTCGAGATAACAAATCATGTTTTGGACGATATTGTACTTTGAGAAATGTTTGTGACCCTTTGAAAATGGTCGATTGTCACATCGATCGTGTGATTTTGTGCTAAACCACCGAATTCTGAATTGTCTCTTAAGAGCATAGACAATATTCATGGCAGTGACCGTCTTCCTCCTGGCATGCTCAATTTAATCGACGGCATCACAGATGACGTTCTCCAAGAACACTTTGAGTACACCATTGGGTCTCTTCGTAGATCGGACAAGAGATACGTTTCACACCACCTCTACGAGCAAGACGACGTTGGCTCGGTGATTTCTTCGATGTTATCTCGTGATGTTTAGCGCCCCCTCCCCCTTTTCAAGGATATCCCCTCCTTTACCCATCTGGCTAATACGCAATATATGTGACCCGTAACTGGTTATTTTCAGCAGAAGTATTCCACCGTAAGTTTCAAGGGGGTTCACGAGTGGGTGACATAAAAACAAAAACAGGAAGTAAGAAGTATAAAATGTATTTGAAGTATACCTATATAATAAGAGTTTTACATTGTACATTGACATTTTTAATAAACAAAGACATTCACAGTTACCGTCATTGAATATCAAGAATGAGATTTCAATCCATTCCTACCAATCAGAGCGTGAAAACAATCACTCAAGCACATGTGTGAGACAAAATATTCTCTATAATGAAGTGTCCACAGATGACACATTTAGAATTGATGGAACTCATTCCTGGAATGTTCATAACAATGCTTACAGTCTTACAGTATACATGTGTCATATAATACATTCAAGACACAACAAACATTGAACATACTACACAGATATGCAGATCAAAAATCAATTAACATAAATAACTATGACATTACACACTGACAGCTCCATCAAAGTCTTTGAAGAAACATAAAACTCATGGTAAGTACATACAAAGAAAGTATGTCCATTTATTTAAGTAATTTGTAAGATTTTTATCCAATACAGTTCAAGTTTTATTCAACACAAAACTCCCCATGTTTACCTTAGCAGCAGAAAACCTTTTCCCAATCAAAGCAGTTGCACAGAACGCAGAATTAATTGCTTAAGCCCATTTCAGCGGATTACTTTTTATCAATCACAATCACAAACGGGAGTAACATATGTCTACATTTAATAACTTGGAAATCTTTGTGATGATTTACATGGTATAACTGATCAATCAAATCAGTAATTATTCACTTTTAAGTTACGAAAACCTGCCCTGCGTTCAGTGTTTGCAGCTAACGTTTCGTAACGTTTGCAATTTGGTTCCCCGTGTGCAGTAAATGTGATATGGAGGGTCAGGTATACAGCATAACGTTCGCAATTATTAGCCATAACCGAACGCAGGGCTGATACAGTCACATCAATCAGTCAATTCAACCCATAATGACAAAAAATGTCTAGTATTATATTTGAGTAAAATGGTTGAAACAACATTGTTTTCCTGTTTGAAACAGTCCTAAAATACAATCAGTATCTTTGAATACATATTCAACAAAATTTTAAAGAAACCTACATTTCTAATTCCAAACAAACTAAAAGGCAAAAAAACTTTTCTTACAAAACACAATGTAACAGAAATAAGCAAGAGGTAAACCAGCGATTATATCTAGGATTTGAATATAGAAACACATTCTCAAACTAACAATCAGTCAGTACAAATTTAAGATTTGAGCACTGCTATGGGATTTACAACCTCTTCTGTGACGTCATTTCAAGAAAATGCAACATATGATATCACTATTTGCAAGCAGGAAACAATATTTACTCCGTATGGTCACTTTGTTTTCATATTGTCTTATAGGGCAAATATTGCTTACTGTCAGTCAGTACATGGTGACGTCACATGTGATGTTTTCTGGAAATCACGTCACTTACAGAAGAGGTTGGAAATCGTACAGTGGCGAACATTTACAGTTTCTAGCAAATTTGGGAAAATGGCAGTCAAAGGACCCGTAAGCAGTGAGTGAAATATGTACAGTATATAAATCACAACATCAACAATATAAAATGAGGAAATATCATGGGGGACACCAAGTTGGTACGGAAAATAATCAAATCGAAACTTACAAACATCTCAACGAAATTATCCGCTGCTTTGTTCATACATTATTTACCGCCTGCTAAAGGCACGACATATACATTGGTAACAACGGAGATGAGCTTTGCAAAGGTACGGATCTACAGACTTGGAAGGCAAGATAAAAGTTGTCAAAATGTATCATCAATTTGTAGATCCTAGATTTAGTATATAAACTCAAGTATACCAGAGTAGGTTGAAAACAATTTGAATTTGAGATTGTTTTTGGGAAAAAACGTACGTCGGCCCCAATGCCCCCCAATGGGCCATAACTCTGCCAAACGAATACGACTTGGTACAAATATCTTGTGTGAAGTTTCACTGAAATCCAACCACTGGTTTAGGAGAACAAATAAGGCAAACTTTGTGACATCCTGAAAGATAGACAGCACATCAATATGTTTGCCTACCCTGCTATGTGTGTGTCGGGGGGAAACATAATTGAAAATCCAAGAGTTTAATTAATGACAGCATATTTATAATTATAAACAATTGGAAGTTAATTGAATAATATCATACAGGAATATTGCTTGGTTTTTTTCAACACGAAATTTCAACAAGAAATCCAAGTTTATACACTATTGCATTCACTCAGCCTTTTTAGTTAGAATAACAGAATGGCCAATTAATATGCTAATAAATAACAATAAAACAGATGTGTTACATATAGAAAAAGTATACAATACAACAAAGTCAACCTCGCTGAGTTGGCTGTAAGATAATAAAAGAGACATACAGCTTACTAGTAAGTCTGAAATCAGAACAGATTTACAAGAGATCAAGATAAAGCTTGTGTTCTACAATGCATAGCTCTTATAGAATCATCTTCTAATGTTGTCACATTCAAAACAGACAGACGGACAGAGATATACAAATACATTTGTATTAAGACAAAATTGGTGCTTTACTAAGAGGAGTCCATCATCTACGTTTGAAGACGTTTATAATACCTCAAAACCATACTAGTATACCCATTCTGATAAACAAGTTTTCAGTAAAATATGTATTAAACTTAACACAAAACTTGAAAGACAATCAGAACAATGTAACAGGAAGTTTGGCCTAATCAGCTGACAGTATCTCCATACAATGTATGCATATTTTGTCACAGAAATCATATCTTATATTGCTTATTTTAGCTGTACTCTGATTATTCACAACAGGTTGAGGTTCAGCAAACAATACACTCCCCAAACCTACACCCAGTCCACACTGCAAGAGAACTTGCCATATGAGCAGAGAACATTCACTTGACAGCATATTTACATGAAGAAAACATCTAAGAAAGATAAAAGTACCGAGTAGCACTTGCCAGTATATCACGGAATCGAAAAACAATATTCATAAAGAGTAAGAGAAGAAAAATATTGTTGGCGAAAAATTCATCCAGGGGAGAAAACAAACAAAAACCACACAAAGTGTAAAACAATAAAAGTAGAAAAATAAATTTTACACTGAGCAATAATCACTTTGAGCCACGTTCCATCTCAAGGAAAGGGAGTTAACCATGGAAACACTACCTTCAACAGTCCGTCCATGATCTGTACTGCCAGTATAGTCTCGTATGTTGAAAGTGAATTAATATATAAGCAATTTTAATCAGTTTTTTAACTTATATTTTTGCATTGATACAGTCAAACCTGTTTTAAGCGACCACCCAATGGACTGACAAAAAGAGGCCTCTTAACAGAAAATGTTGATATTTTATTTATAATTTCAAATACATTTCTAAGGGTTTTGTGCTTAAGGATAACACCTTTATTATGGTTTACATGCCATCATTCATTAAAACCATCATTAATCTTGCATTTTAATATATTCTGTATCCGGGCTTGCAAATTTTCATTCACTTTTACAGGTCGTGTTTTAGGAAAGTCGTTAAGTAGTAGACGTAATTTAAAGGGAAAAACGGAAGGGCGGGATTTTAAATGACTATTTAATTGAATAAAACGCTTACAACAGGTGGTCAATAGTACAGGTTTGACTGTAATTCAAGACCATTACTTTCGCAAATGAATGATAAACAACATAAGACTGAGATCTCATTTAACAAAACCTGCTAGCTAATTGCCTGATTTAGTCTTCACTCAGCCATGTTCAAGATGATATAAATCTTTTATGGTTCCATCGTAGCTTTAACATTCCTTTGTATATCATACAGCTCATTTTTTTACTTCCGTATGCAAAACAGAGACAGACAACAACAAAAAGTTAACAAGTAAACAATCAAACATTCAGGTTTTGAAATACAGGTAAGATTCAAATATTATAATTCTTTATTATACAATATATACAATATTCACAAGTTTTTAATATAAAATAACACAAAAACAACTAAACAGAAAGTCCTTGACAATTGCAATATACAGCAGCACATAAGGCAACATAAATAAATGTAACAAAATAAGGCGACATACACAAAAGAAAAAAACCCGGTGACTTCTAACAAAAACAATCACGCCCCTCAAACACCAACATCTAACAAAATCTGCCATGTCTTAAAATCTGTCATGTTTTACAAACCCTTCCAAGAGTTCTAAGCCAATCATGTCTATCCCGGTAGCGCCATTGACCGATTTTTCGTGTTCCTCAAAACATGATTTTATAACAAAACCGGTCCAACCTTGCACACCCAGTCTCGTCTTTCGTGAAGCCCGACTCATGAAGGAGAAAATGATGTTTTTCATTAACAGTCAATTCTTATTAATGTGGAACAAGACGCTTTAAATTATTTCTGATCCAGATTTTACAGCTTTTAACACAGAAGCACTTTTATTGCAGATATACAACAACATATTTTATGTATAAAACTACCGATATACAAGCAAAATAATAACCAGTTAAACCAATAAGGTCTTGTATGGGTTACAAAATGTCTTGTTATGTCAATGCAGCATAATGCTTCACATAAGCTTTAAACACCGCCTAGTTTTATAACACCTCTAATATTGAGCCTATTGCCAACATCCTTAAATTTGGTGAGGATAAAGAATAGGATTAATTGGTAACTAAGTGGCCATGACCTACAAGAAATACATACTGTCCTATTACAGAAGCTAGAACTAGAACCATAATGAATCAACATTTTTTTCCACATAAAGATACATAATTACAATCATCACAGAAAGAAACTTGGATTTAAGATCCATCATATTATAATGTAAAGTGGACTATGATTTTCAACAAAATACAAAACAGCTAACCTAGGTAATAATGCAGTCAATGTGACATTTCTCGTTTTGTTTACTTGGCAACCATACTGATATGCTTACAATGTTCGTTAAACTAAAGTACACATCTATTGTCCAGTGGTTATACCATGCTACTGCATACATTGCAAGTGTAAACTTTGTAGCTATCACATATCACTGTACAGGAATCATACCCGACGTAGCTTCTGATTAAAAGACTAAAATGTCCAATCAAATATATCAGGCATGAGAATGCAAAATTTCAAAAATCCTCTGAACATTCGGCAAGGGGTCTAGGGGCCTGCTGAAGCTCCTGGCTTTTAATTTAAGCATCTAAGATGGCTTAAACTGTTTCAAAAAAACGGCCCTTGCGAGCATCAAATCCGCAAAAACATTTTATGTCTGATATATGTGCGTGTCTATCTTAATTGTATGCAACTAGAACACAGGGACATGTATATGTCTACGACTCAATCTCTACCAATCATGATCTCAACAATACATGAAAGTAAATTTACAATATAAAACAAATGCAGCAGTTTCTCTTGAGGGACTGAGACAGTATTTTTTTTACTTTGGTTCGACGGGATCTGATACTGACGTCTTAATGTATATTAATAACATTGAAAATTTACAATGTAAACCAATGATTTTGACAAAACGAGGTATTGCGTAATTCTTTTTCCTAATTGCACCATCAATTTATGGCCATCATTAAACAGATTATTGGCTATACATATACAAGCAATTCTGAGCAGAGGATAATTCCATATTTTAAGATAAACCCTTCTTTTATTGTTAATGAAAATGTTGGAGAAAATAAATGACATATCATATCTACAAACAAACTGCGATTTGAAACTAGAAGGGTTACTATGTCAATTAAATCTGATTTTATCACTAAACTGTTAAGTACACAGATATAGTGACTCAGTGAAATCCATGAAAAATGGAAGTTTTAATAAAAAACGGAATAAAATATACAACTGTACCTAGGTTACATATAAATAATAACAATACATGATACAATAGTATAAAACTCCACATTTCAGGCTGAAGTACAGCTAAATCCATGATGTTTTCCCCATCCTTCCTGAAGCATAATCCTTGCCTCTGTATGCATTAAACAAATATAACTTTTCCTACGTAGACACCAGTCTAAACAATTCAATGTGAACAAAGGCTTATCACATATATACAGCCAATGAGCTCTTTAAAAAGCAACAAGCATGACTATAATATTCTTGGTACGAAATTTATAATATCATAGGATATATCGATAGTTTTATCTCTATGACATTTTAATTCCTAGATGTTGTCTAACATTTTCGTACACAGCGTAACTTATGCTAACAGCTGGCGCAACTTTGAGGAAATTTGGGGCCAGTCCACGATAAAATCCTTTAAAGCCTTCTTGAGAGTAAATTTGTTTGAACATCGTGCTCATGGTACTGCCTTTAGTACTTGCTGTAAGAGGAACAAATGAACACGTAAACATAAAATAAAACAGCCAAGTTCGTCAGGGTTCTCACTAAACTCCTAATAATGCTTCTTGGACTCCCCATTTTTTCCCATTTCTGGCAATTTTTTTTTTAACTTTTTCCAAAAGAATGGTTTTCGACTCCCTGTTTCCAAATCTTAGTGAGAACCATGTTCATATTATATCAATTGAGAATTAAATAAAATAATTTATTGCAAAAATCATCAGACAAATATATTTTACATTAACTGTAAGACATGTACATACATCATCATTATATAATTCACTCTTGGAGACAGTTTCCTTGGTTACTGACCAGTACTTCCACATAATTAAAGAACTGCAGAGACAACTAAAATTTCTTGTCCAAGTCAAAGCATCGAACTCGTCTTCACTGGACCAGGGGCCTTATTCACAAACATTTTAAAACTGAAAATCAGACTTAGACTTTAAAATGTTAACAGTTCTTTTTGCTCTCACATTGTTACAGTATAGATTTTAATAAAAACTGACATAAGTGTACAGTGGGTAATAACATTCATTCAGACAAAATTTCCTTCTTTTAGATTTAATAAAAACGAAAGGCTGGTAAATATAAATTTTGCAGTGTTTAAGTCTAAGTTTGAGTTTCAGTCTTAAAATGTTGGTAAATAAGGCCATGGAGTCCAATGCCTAACCCTGAGACCATGTATCCAAACAAGTATTTTTACATACATGTATGCTACATTTCTTAAATAGTATTTTGTCCAGTAAAGCTAACTGTAAATTTCACAGACTGAGGTATTTAAACAGTACAGTTATCCATTTAAATGTGAAAAAAATCCATATAAATATGAAAAACCAATATAAATGTGAAAAATCCATATAAATGGGAAATAATCAATATAAATGTGAAAAATCCATATAAATGTGAATTAATCCATATAAATAAGCAATAAAGTATCATAAAAATCTTACGTTCAGCTTGAAGTTTTGTCCTAACAAGAGCGAGTGGATAACTACACAACTGACCACATGTGGAGCTAGTTGTACCACAACCCAGTAGAACAAGTAAACCAGGATCCTTGTCCTTATTTTTGCTCATATACAATGTTTTTAATGTCTGAAAACAATTAAAGTAAATCACTGATACAATACAATAAGTTTATTGATGACTTCGGCCTCCAGCCCATAACATAATATATTACAATTTATATGTTATTTTTCAATTGTGCGTACACAGGTAAGTAGTGTGACAAGAAGGTTGTAGAAGCAATGCGTATAACATAATTGTACAATTACAATGTACTTTTAAACATTGTGATAACATAAACATAATAACAGTCCATATAGTTTTACAATCGTATCTACTACAAGTAAGTATAGTAGAGACAAAACATTTTTTATTATAACTGCAGTATCATCTTTTTACGCAATGAAGCAAAGTGAATATAAAAAGCCACATTTTTAATAAGACTCTTATTTCTGCTTGATAGCAATAATATATACAGCTTATGACATGACGTATTAACATAATATTTCTTTGGAATGTATAAACTACGTCAACACTTAACATATCAATTCAAACAGAACTCAATGGAAACTATGATGAAAACTTCCATTAAGAAAAACTGAACTGAACAGAATTTACTGGTAAACATATATACATAAATAATGACAAACCTATGTATTGCACATAGACAAGGTAATTAATTTGTTTGGATAAAGTTTTAATAAAATGCAATTCTATTGTGTTCCTCTGTAAATAAGTAAGACAAGTGAATACTTATGAAAGCCAAAGCCACATGAAATAAATATGTATTCCTGCTTGTTAGCAATATATGTACCAAAGTTATTTTCTAACATGTTGGACCACAGGATATAACAAAATGTAATTAAGCATACTGTGTACTGTGAGAAGCCATACATTAATTATTCACCAATTTTGTCACTAATGAAGTAATTAAGCAAAGTCCAACTGAAATGTGCTGAAATATTATACTGTAAAACCTCAATAATAAGACCACCTCAAAACTAAAAACAAAATGTTCAAGTCCATTTCCACTATTTTGCTCTTTATGCAACCTTAATATAAATACTACTTCAATAAGAAGACCAGTTTTCAAGTCTCCAAAGGGTGGTCTTATTATTGTTTTGTTTTTTGTACACTGGATCTTAAATATTCAAAAACATCCCAACTTCAGTTTAAGCATGATAGAAAAATTCAAAAACTGAATTCGGTTAAAACACAAGTGAAGTCAGTGATTACTGGAGTGATTACTGGAAAGGGAAGTAACTGCAGTGAGGCAGTTATTCCTAAGCATGTTAAGCAATCAGTTGATAAAATGTTACCTCATATATACAAAGATCCATTCCAGCATAAGGTATAATGCCAATAATATTTGGAACATAGCCTCTAAAGAAAGTTCCAGGTCCCTCGTTCTTAAACAGTTTTATAGCACAGTCTACTATTCCTTTATACTGGCCGGTTTTACGTATTGCTAATCTTGTTTTCAATACCTGAATATGAAGACAACATACATCAAATATACAGACAAAATACAGGACTTGTTTTTCACAATAAATAGTTCCCACATCTACAATATTTACCTTCCTTGTTCTTAATCATTAGCCATTTTGATAGGCAAACTGATAAGCACTTATAAGATTAATTCCCAAATATGTGCTAATTGAGAAAATACCAAGAGATGTGACAACCACATTTTCTTCAAGTTACTGAGCCAACTGCCCACATGAGCATAATGAATAATTTATTCTTTATATCTGATTAGTTTATCATCATTTACATTATATTCCCTATAAACTTTAAGGAAATTTGCCCGTCAATATGGCCGACAATTCAGAAAAAGGGAGGTAAATATTATAAATGTGGGAACTATCTATACTCAGGGGTTAGACGATAGAACACAACAACAATGCATATAAATTCACACATCGTTCATTGAAATTCACCGGGCCCGAAATTTGAATTTGAATAGTACACGGTTTCTTAAAGCCCATTTCAAATACAACTTGCCTAAGAAGATAAATCAGTACTTAATGTTTACTTCGGATGATACCAAGCATTCAGATAGAAGGTTGTCAAATAAACGAGGTCGGAGTGAATATTTATCAGGCATGAGAATGCGAAATTTCAAAATCAGCTGAAAATTCAAGAAGGGGTCCAGGGGCTGCTGAAGCTCCTGGCTTTTAAGCATTTAAGATGGTTTAAATTGTCTCAAAAAACAGCCCTTGCTAGCGTAAAATTCTCATGCCTGATTTATATATTTAACTGTTTAACATGATACACAGAAGGTTTGTACAGAAAATAAAGAAGAGAACCCTACCTCCATTGGATATATACACGTTTGTGAGAATGCACCAGCAGCAGATCCCGCACAGAATCGTTCCAACGGACCTAAATCATGGTTCTCTCTCTTGAAAAACTGCTTGAACTGTCAACAAACAACAACATTTACACATACGGATTTCAAGCAGCTTTTTGCTCGTCTTCAAAACTGATGGATATGTTTAGAAGAATGAAGGAAGTTTACTTTGAATTATGGGAAATTTATGATATGCCTTGGAAAAAAATTACTTTGTTTTCTGTCCTAGTTCTTAGCGGACGACAGAATGCCACCAGTTTTCAGAACTTTTAGCCCAAATCACTTTGCTTGCAACAAATTTATATATACAAACTAGACAGTCTTATTCGACTAGTCCGACAATAAGGTCACATAAGACAAGGAGTCACAAGATGGACCTTCATCTATTTCATCAGACACTGAAATTTTCATATGTAAGTAGAACATGTCAGCATTTGTGCATTATTTTACTAGAAACAAGTACGTTTATATTTAATCCAAATTTATGTCTATCTGCATAATACTCATCTTATGGCAATACAGTTGATAATTTTTCTTAATTGTTAATAATTTCTATTTGAAGAAGTCATTCAACGACTTTAAATATGTCAAATTGCCTACAATTTCCATAAAATTCGTTTTATTGCAATCATTTGGCCGACCTAGAATACACAACATTCTCTGCTTCATGAATACTGATTGAGAGATTATTCAGCCAATTAGATAGCGAGATAAACACTTAAAATAAGACATTTGGTAAGAAGAAGGTCAGAACAGAAATGTGCCCATACCTAGGACAGCATAATTGTACTTTACTCACCTGTTCATACGCCATGAATTTTATGGCCGATTCTGGAGCTATTTTTAGCACATTGATACCATTACCTCGCCACAGCGACTTTACCCCACCTTCCTTCAACATATGCCGGAAACCATCCGTGATGGTCAACTTATTTTTCTTCTCTATCTTTGATCCATGTACCTGAGGGGAACAAGCATGAATATAGACATACAACAGCAAATATAACATTTATTCTTAGTAAACAGCTTGAATGCAAGTTATAACTAGAATGCGTCCATAGGACATAGATGCCCCCACTTGCAGCCTTTGTCACAAAAGCAAATGCTATTATTCTGCTCATAGTTTTTGAATGGATATCAAAATTACCAAGTGAACAACTGTACTGATTATGGCGATAAGTCAAGGGCCATAACTTTGCACTTACTGGGTGTAACCATACATGAAACCCCCGGTGCACAACTATACAGGTTGGTGAACATTCCTGTAAAGTTTTATGACTCTTGCTCATATATTTTTGGAGATATGAGTGACACAAGATTGCATACTCTGTAGGCTATGTTTTAACTTAAGTCAAGGGCCATAACTGTGCATTTACTGGGCACAGCCAAACATGAAACCCCAGGTGCACAACTACACATGCTGGTGAACATTCCTGTAAAGTTTTATGACTGTGGCTCATATTCTTTTGGAGATATGAGTGACACAAGATTTTGTGACGGACGGACAGATCGACAAGGGCAAATCTTTTTCAGAGTGGGGGCATAAAAAAACAACATATAAGTATGTAAATAATTGATCAAACAAACTATGCGACTTTTGGTCCCTTTAATCAGCATGAATGCTCTGATATGCTGGAAAGGGTGTATGACTATTGGTTGCATAATTATCTTGTCAAATTATTAACATTGAGTAAACTGACGCTCATGTCAAAGATGGGATAATTTTGAAGATGTGAAATTTGAATATTTTTGTCAGTCCGTTGAGCATTCGAGTTATTGCAAATAGACTGAATTTATAAGCAATTATATACATTTCAAACTAATCTATTCCACTTACACTTATATGAAGCAAAGGGATTCTATTAACAAAACCAATAATAGTTCTTAAGCTGTTCAAACTAAAATATCGAAATGCTGAAGTGTATAGGAACTTTTGGATGGCACTGTATATATATAGTTACCTGGAAAAGGATTTTCAGACGATCCAAAGGAGCAGTACATGTACGAGATACAGCCCCTGCCGCTGCGCCAGCCACCAGGTGACGCCACCACATACCTGTTATCATTTCATTCTCTGTGAAATCGTCCGGAACTATGGTATTGTCACCAATATCAATTATCTACAATGTTAAAGAAGAAAATGAACAGAAATACGAGATACTAAGTACCATGATTGCACAGTTCCATCAAATTAAATGAGAAGGACTTATACGTCATTTAAAGAACTCAACGAGAAGATTGTCCTAAGCTGATTATAAACAAATTTGGACTGTATTGATTTTTGAAAAAAAAGTCAAGTCACTATACTTGTTCAAAGAAAATACAACTGGACAAAGAATATGCCAAGATGTCATTGTTAATGTAGAGTAAGATAATAGTGACACATATATTTAGAAAAGTGAATATATACTAGCGGAAAAAAGAAACTGTGCATGTGTAAAATGTTCATATATCCTTCAATTTTATAAATTAAAGCGTGAAACTTTACACATGCAAGTTGTGTATCCCTCTCGGTCATTTACACTGGCCAGTGCATGAGTTGCACGGGTAGTTTGCCTGTCAGGCTAACGTCTTCTTTTTCACGTTTTTTTCGTGCAGCAGTCAATTGCAAACACGTTTGTCGCCTAAACCTGTGTTAAAACATAGT
Source organism: Mactromeris polynyma (assembly GCA_032209605.1). Classification (NCBI taxonomy): domain Eukaryota; kingdom Metazoa; phylum Mollusca; class Bivalvia; order Venerida; family Mactridae; genus Mactromeris; species Mactromeris polynyma. Next base: position 1,073,641 of record JASFXZ010000019.1, on the reverse strand, counting down.
GTTGTTACATGTAAGACACAAAACCAGGATAATTTTGAAAAACGTCGTTGATACGCCATGCCAAGGTTGAATGAAACTGACAGATGCCGCGCCGTAGGCATGATTGAAGCTGGTGTACGTCATACTGACGTTGCAAGACAATTTGGCGTTCACCGAAATACTGTAGACGCCTTGTGGAGACGGTACCAACAGTTTGGGGCAACCAGAGACCGGCCTCGATCAGGACGTCTATTCGCCAGGATACGTACATCCGGGTGGTTCATCTCCGTGACCGACTCAGAACTGCTTCTTTGACGGCTAGAAGTATTCCTGGCCTTAGAAGAATCAGTCCCCGAACGGTACGTAATCGATTGCGTGAACGAGGCATACGTCCACGACGTCCTGCCATACGTCCTGTTCTGCAGCAACGTCATCGTGTAGCACGTTTTGCCTGGTGTAGAAGACACATACACTTCACGCAACAGGACTGGGCACGTATTCTTTTCACGGATGAGTCCAGGTTCCATCTCGACAGCAGCGACGGCCGTTCTAGAGTGTACCGTCGTGTTGGTGAACGTTTCCATGACAGTTGTGTGATTGAACGACGTCCATTCGGCGGAGGAAGTGTCATGGTGTGGAGTGGCATCTCATCCCGTGGTAGAACAGCACTTGTGTTTGTTGACGGCACACTTACAGGCATCAGATATCGTGACGAAATCATACGGCCTCACGTCCTTCCATTTGTGCAGCAACGTAACGCCACGCTGCAACAGGATAACGCTCGCCCGCACGTCGCGCGGGTCGTCACCGACTTTTTGACCCAGAACAATGTGAATGTGCTGCCCTGGCCTGCAATATCACCGGATTTGTCGCCTATAGAACACGTGTGGGATGAGATGCAGCGACGGTTATGTGGCCTCCAAAATCAGCCGTTGACGTTACCTGACCTATCACGTGCGCTTGTCAGAATCTGGAATGGTATTCCCCAGGCATTTTTCAGAACACTTGTCACATCAATGCGGCGTCGTTGTCAAGCATGCATCGATTCCAATGGTGGACATACACGGTATTGATGAGCTGAACTTTGTTTAGAGAACGTCTCTGAAAACTGATCTCTATCTAAGACGCAGCTGATTCAATAACCATATCAATTGAGCTGGTGTTAAATAAAGGTAAGATAAAACCCTGTTGAAATTTTTATTGCGATTCCTTACATACCTCCTAAGTTATAGCATATTATACACATGCACAGTTTCTTTTTTCCGCTAGTATATATCATTGGGTTGAACAAAAGCCTGTGTTTAATGACAAACACTCTTTAAAGCAATTGTCTGTTAACTGTTGAATAAAAACTGACTAAATAGGTGACGTTAACTGAATCAGATACAGTAAAACCTCACTTAAAGACCACCTCAATATTACAATCTTAATTTTCCAATCCATTTTCACTGTTTTGCTCTTAAATCAACCTTGATATTAAGACCTGATCAACAAGACCACTTTTCAAGGGTCCCAAGGATGGTCTTACTACTAAGGTTTGTACTGTATACTGCAAGAAGTGTACAGGGTAAGTCACAGCAAAACGTGCTAAAAACCAATAAATGAATAATTAACATAGGCTAATGATCCACTTATATAAACATGTCCTGGGTTAGCACTGCTATGTCAGTATTTCCATGCACAATTTGTGTAGACAGATCAGACTAGCTTTTGACAATATCTACAATCTCAACTTTCATTATCAGGCAAAATCACTGAAGCAATCTAAGAGTTTAAGACCAGAGCACAAATTGTACAAAAGTTTTAAACATACAGTCACTCTTTAACAAAATTTCAAAATAACAGAAAATTCGACACGAAGAAAATGATTTTGAAGCAAAGCAACAGAAAGGCGAACATTGCATTTTATTCAAGAAACAATGACTATGGCAACAAATATGATATGCAGAGCATGAGGATACTGTATGTAAGAATGAAGTGGATCACATCGAGGTGAGAGCATAAGTCCTTCGGTTATGTGCTAAATATTTTTTACCAAGAACACTGACAACAGGGGTTTCATCAGGTGCTGACTATCGAGGGTCATTTTGATAATTTTTTACTGGATTTCACCATTTTATAGCCAAAATACATAATTTAGAGAAACATTGACCCTCCAGCCAGAATACTAAGGTTCAAAATGAGGCCTTTCGGAAAATCCAGGGGTCAAAGGGTCAACTCAATGGTCAAATGGAACCCCTGTGATATGATTAAAGTAAGTACCATTTCAAAACAAGCATATCATACATTCAGACAGGTGACTTCAATATTGCTCAAACACAAACTAAACTACAGACCACACATATAGCAGGGATTTCCGACGCAGAAATCATGCAGAAATCTTGAGTCCCCGACTCCTTTTCTTTCTAGGGACTCCCATTTTCAACTCCTTTACTGGGCATCCCTTAGACCCCTAAAATAAACTTTTGTCAAACTTATAAACTGCGTATCTGGGACCCTACAAATTTACCAAGGACCTCCAATTTATCGAACACGAGGGTACAAGGATTCCCTAGCTGAAAAATCCTTGGCAAAACCCTGATATAGTGTGGTCTCATTCCATGTAAGCATTAACTAAACAATTTACCACAGCATTTTAAAATACATGTAAGACGGACATAAAAGTCTTACAGATTTCCATCTTTTCTGATAGCAAAAATAAAATCAAACAATAGCTTCGAAAAATGTGAAACAGCGCTATGACCAATTCATACTCATGATTGTTTAGTTGTAGGGTGATAAAAGATTTCAAACGTCATAGGGTAACGGGTAAAACTTTGCAAACAAGTTTAGATTACATATAGGCGATCTTTTGTGCACAGTGTATTAGTTAGTCAGTGTAATGGGATCAAAGAAATATATTTTTTGCTTCAAAGTAACAATGAACATTTTGAGAGCTGAAGTAACTTTTAACATAGTAATCCTGACCAATGCACTGTTGATAAAATGTTATTCTGGCAATAACTGTACACGATATTTACATCAAAAGGTGAGAAAACTAACACTTGGTTTCTAACCTCCGAAGCTATCTCCATACTTAGCTGAACACCCCCAAGTTAATTAATACATTAAATGCAAAATAACTTCACTAATAAGGGCCAATAATAACGAAGAATTGCTTTATATGAGTTCATCCAATCTTGATCAAACCTGAGACTGCGAAGCACCAGAGTATAATACTACAACTATTAGTGAAATTAATAATTCATATTGATATATATTTATGGCATAATTCTAATCATAGCATTAAGTTGGTTTTGAGATCATTACTACGAATCTCCACTAGGGAGACATTTAAGGGCCAGATTATGTGATCTTCTACACAAAGCTGCAGTGACAAACCATCTATCAATTTTCTTAAGTATGTTCAAACTTTCAGTTGAAATCTTAAACAACATTTCTTATTTTAGGAGTGAGTTTAGTAAGAAAATTAAAATATAGTGCTTAAAGAACCATTTGGTCTCACGCCAAATTCCAACTAACAAAGATATCGTCAGTGTTGTAAGAGCGATGCTGAAATGAGTATACCAAAAAAAACTGGAAACAGATTATAAATTACTTAACAACTTGTAATCTTTTAAAATAGCAAAAATTAATTGATTTACACAACACAATTGATATAAAATTATAAATTATTCAAATTAACCCGACAGAAACATCACAAGTTGTTTACTTAATACACTCATAGATTATCTTTTGACCAAAAAGTAATCCAACATTTAATAATTAGACAGAGAATATATCTATTCTTTAAAGCAACCATTTAAATCAAAGGCATAGAAAAACAGCCAGATTAAGCATCCTGTCAACAGTTTTATTACTAGTATTTGTGTTCATTTCTTTTCCAGACTTGAATGATGAATCTCAAAACACTATAACCGACTTTTCCTACCTATTGGTTTTATTGTGAATTTGTACTCTAATTATCTGAGCGTTGTGGTCCTGATTGGGAACTGAAGCATTTCCCACACTCTTTCTCGAGCTTACATCCAACTTGTTATATACATGCACTTGTTGTATAATAGGCCTAGGGTTGATAGATTGAATGGTAAAAAAGAATGAAGATTTGAAGCATTTTTTAGAAAGAATTCAAGAGACGAAACAGTTTCATGAAAGTTGACACAAAAGCCCACAAACAGCATGAACACACCTCATACAAAATATAAAGAACAGCTAGTAAATGAAATTTTTAATAAAGATGATTTGATTGATGTTTACCGTAGAGTGTCTCCATGAATGAAGAATTTCACTCATTGAGTTACCAGGTGATAACAGCAGGTAGGTCTTCCATTCACTCAGACTAATTTGACGTGAACCATCCAAGTCCATTCTAAAATTATAAAATTTATTTCATATTGTTAACTAAAACAATTGTAATATTCTTATCACACATGGTATATAGAAGATATCAACACTGGCTTTGAAATATGTATTCAACAATTATAGTTAAGTGTGATTCAAAATCGACCAAAGTGTCAAATTCTTATTCATGATCGGCATCTTACACTCCTATATCAAAGCATATCTAATACTTGACATTAAATGCAAGGTGACAGATTTATCACAAAAACATACTTTGATAATGTTGTGTATTTGAATATTATTTTTTTCAATTTAAAATGTTTTTTTTAAATTGCTATTCAATTGAAAGTCATTCAAACAGCATCAAACTCATTGTTTACATATCCTTCTAATACACAATCATCATGTAAATAGACAGGTTGTTTTACTGTCAGACAGGAGGATATTAAGACAAATTCTCCCATTATCAGGCAGGGCAAGTTATTGTTATGTATGAACTCAGCACAGAATGGCGCCACACGTTCTTGAAGACATTTTATAGATCATCAATTTCTCTGTGACAAATGGTGTACACTCGGGAATTCCAATCATTTCTGCATACAGTTCACTCAAAGCCAATGAGTGTGACAGGAATATTCACTGTGGAAGCTTCAGACATTTTGTACTCAATATTAAAGATATATTCAAGATTGTATGAATAATTTGTGTAACATTTATATACGTAGATATAAATCAATACTCGGTTTACCAAGATAAATAAAGTGAAAAGATAAGCCGTACATAAATACAGTCAGATGCAGAAATGTTATTCAGTAAACAAGATCAGCAAATATCAATTAGTGCTTGACAAGGATATCACACCGGTCCTTCACTTACAACACAGATGGAAATGTCTCAACTAAGAGCAAACATGAACCATACTGATACGTGTTCAACATCAGACGATGTATGACAATGCACAAATCTTCAACAAAACTGTGGCCTTTCTAATGGGAATCATCGATAAAACGTAACACAGTACTGTCGTTATTTTATCAGCTTTAATAGGCCGGAAATGCGTAGTTCTTCCCAAATATCCAAGTGGTCTTCAGTCATAGTGCTGAGCTCCCAACTTAGTGGCTGTTGTTGAGAGGTTAATGCTAAGGAGAGGTCAGCAATTTTTACAACTGGAAAATTGAAAAGGTTGTTGAAGAGAGATTGTTGCTCATGAAAGGGTTGCTCTCTTAGAGGTTGTGCTACTTACAAGTATCAATATGAAAGACAATAAATGACATGTGACAGGTTTTTTAGCTGTTTTTATAACCGCTGTTTGGCTATATTCCCATTTCTAAGAAGAATATTTTTCCTAATATGAATGTAAAAATTCCTAAAAAATCTGAAGAAACAGTTATATGGTTCAATCTAGCCAACAATTTACAGTTTGCTATAATTCTAGACTTTCCCCCCACTTTCTAAGTTTAATATGCAGAAATTCCCACATTGAAGGGCAGCCATTTTTTCAGTATTTGGGGAAGTATGGCAGGTCTTTTTGATAGGGAAAACTTGCATCATGAATCACCAAATTTTGATATTTATAAGGCTAAATTTTTAATTATTTTGCCGAAGGGGAATTTTCTTTCTAAGTAGGGGAAAAAATATATACTTTTTTCTTTGGGGAATGGGGCCCAACATCTGCCCCAAATTGGCCATAAAAAAGCCTAAAGGGTAAGGGGTCATCTTCCCAAAATAGCCAAAATAAACCCTGTGTCAAGACAGTGCACTTTCGAATATATATAACATAATTACTGTTCAAGCATTTTCTGTGCTTCTGAAGACGAAATGTATTCACCAACGTCTTTATACGACTGTATAATCTCAGTGGTATCAATAACACCTACAATGTACAAACCAATAAAATGAATAAATGCATGAACGGATCAATAAATATACCTTATGAATGAATATTCATTAAATCTGATGGAAAATCTACAACATTGGAACAGAAAACGACTGTAAGCATGATTTAAGTGACAACTGCTACTGAAAGACAATTCTATAAAAAGTAAAGTGTTTATTTATTATAATATCACCCCTATTTAAACTGACTTATGAGACACCTACTTTCTGAGCACATTTACTTCCTGGTTCCCATCCTTTAATGCCAGGCACAAGGCAGGAAGGCGCACAGTAACCATTATTTAACTAGCTGGCGGCTCACCAACCAGCCATATCAGAACAGACTCCTACTAGGATTCGAACCATCAACCATCCTCTCCAAAGGCGAATGCCTCAACCACACGGCCACAGGAGACACATACAGACCTTCATGACTTATATCGTTAATTTTGTCTTCGCTCAAGATAATCATCAGGATTTGTATATTGAAGTCATACAACTCCTAAATTGATTCACATTCTTTTTCTGCATACTTAACTTACCATCTTGATTTGAGTCAATTTCGTCGAAATGAAATTTTAATTTCTCCTCCTGGTCAACGGCATATTCCAGAAATTCACCGAGACTTAATTTCCCATCTTTGTCGCCATCGTAATTCATCACTTGCTGAAAAAAATAACAAGAAATGAGAGAAATGTTTAAAAAGACAGTTCATTAATCTAGGGCTGTCATTGGTTCAAATCTGTGCATATCGGTGATGTTGATATATCGAAAGACAAATATTGACGATACATCAATCATATTTTTTTTAATTCTTAAATAGGCCATTTAAGCTCCTATTTTCTGTATGTGAATGTGTGTATGCCATACATTCAATGTTCTTCTTGGCTTTTTTAATTAATTTAGGTAATGTATCCATATTTTTAACTTCACAATATTATATTATATTGCTGACATTTGGAATGAACTATCTACTAGAGGACTGTTTAACAAGCAGCCAACTATTGAGCGATGTTATGCTATTTTGGCACATTTTTATAGACTGTACACATTTTCCTGTATCATCAATATCATGAAGTGTATATCCAATATTGATCGACAGAAAAATTCTTTGATATATTGATATTGATTGTATCAATGGCAGCCCTACATTAATCTCTTAAAAGTGGCATAACATTGATGTCTCTCTTCTCTGATGGCTACAAGGTGGTTTCAATTTTGCATTTCATTTAGCTGTTACGTAATGCCTTTACAATATGATCATAAATGGTAAATCATTATTGAAACACTTGTCAATTTTGATTGCAAACTTTGATGTGACATTTATAAATTAGATTTACATGTTCCAAACTGTCAACTAATTAACTGTAAAACAAACAAAAAATCATCTTCCCCATACAGTTATAATTACCGAATACATAGCGACAATTTTTTTTCAAATATGTCAACAAAACCGGAATGTTGGAGTTACCGATACTATAAGTGATGACTGTACAAGATGACTGCTTAACAAAGTGGACATAGAGAATAGAGACAGATCTAAACAGGCACATGTATAAGAACTTCAACATGAGGCTACTAAACAGCTGCAAATTCTGATAAAGAATTGATAGCCGATTGTGTGATGAAATCAATACAGACATACAAAGACAGAACTAGCTATATCACCCAGTAGGAATGATGCCAACTTACTGGAAACCTGGAAACATACACTAGGTTTACTGATACTCTGTTTTTTATTGCTGGCAAGGAATGCATCATAACAAAAAATATAAAGATTTCAGTTATCAGTACATTGTACAGGTAAAATATTTGCCATCAACAAAAACATCAATTTTTGGCAGTATTTTAATCACACTGTAGGCATTTAAAGGTAAATAGAAAATATATTAACTCAATGATTCAACAACTGCCTACATAAATTTCATAATCTTTGAAATGAATGCAAATACACATTAACATAAATCAGAATGAAATTTTATCACCGAGTTTGGAAAATTGACACTGTGCATTAAAGTGGATCGATATTTGTGCTCATACAATAACCATCAATATATTACATAGAGGTAACCTTGATAATCTATTCAAGGTGAAAGTCGGAGTAGATTGACTGAATGATGAGTTTCTGACAAACAAGGATATTGCGTTGTAAATATGTGAGGTCATTGAAGTACTCTATATCACTGTTGCAAACATTGTACTTCAGATAGTTATGGAAAAATCTTACAGAATAGCATTATTTATTTATGTACTATGTACAAAATAATCTGAATGAAAAACCAATATGACAGGAGTTAAGAGTATAACTTCATGTCTAATGTTCACTCTACCTTCTCATGAAGCTTTACAATACAATAGATCAAAATTTTACTTTGTCTAGGTCAAAGAATCTAAATATTTCATTTAAGACTTTAAAACTTATAGTAATCTGTATTTACTGAATCGCAGAATTTCCTTTATTATTATTTATATGTTAACGAAACTGTAAATGAATGAAATACAACATATCTAAGTTGAAAAGAATGAGTCAGCCTAGTAATTATAGATCTATTGTACATACAATAATAAAACCTATATATGGTCAACAGTTCATAATTAATTGTGAAGACAGTATCTGACAATGACAGACATACACATTCATATAACGGAATCATGTTAGGGCCATCATGATTTCACCTTTTTAATTGACCAAGAATTTGTTTTTGTTACATTCTCTTTATTCCTTGAAATTTGTAGTACTTTGTATACAAAAACTACTGTTTTCATTTGAAATTCGATAAAAAATGTGAGAATATAAATGAATCTCTCGTTTTTTCTTGGTCAATTAAAAAGACGAGGGATGAGATTGCGATGGCTCTAACAAGATTCCGTACAGTATAGACATCTTCTGTATTTGGTTACGTATCTCTTCAAGTACTGTTGCAACCAATTCTGACCAGAAATAAGCCAATAAACAACCTCTGACACATACTTGCCTGTCTATATTTACTGTAAATAAATTTCTATGACCATTTACCTACTAGAAGAATTAGTCACTTCTTTTCAACCACACAGCAAATCTGTTGCAAATACTAGATATGCCAGACGGTTCAATAGAATTCAAAAGACTTCCAACACTTCAAGAAAAAATGATACCTGAAAACTGTGGACATGTCACAACAATACTAGTTGCATGCAAAGCTGGGGAGCTGCAGTGGAATAAGCACTAAGCACAGGGTGGATGTTGAAGCATATTTCTGTATGTAATTTGTAAATAAACTGCTGGAGTTTTCAATGAATTAATTAAAAATTAATTGGTTTGAAACGAGTTCTAGACAAAATCTGTCTCCTGGAAGTGCAGAACATGCTGAAAAATAGTTTGGTCAGTTATCTATAGGGATTATACTTTTTCATCAGGCATTCCACTTAGTGCTGAATCTCAATGGTGATTTTGATAATTTTAGACTCGGCTTTACCATTATATAGCTAATTTACCTATAATTCAGAGAAAATTTGACCCTTCAGCCAGAATCCAAAGGGACAATATAAGGAAAAGCTAGGGGGATGAGGGTCGCAGCCCTTGGTAGGGAAAATTTCAAGTAAATTGGGGAATTTTTCATTTTCAGATATAACATTAATTATTTTACTTGTCAGAAAATCATATTTTATTGGCTCCAAGGGGATGATTGAATTTTAATGGGGGGAAAAGATACCAATTTTGGTGGGGATTGAAAAACAAAAGATTGAGGGTCCTGGTATGCATTGTGCCACAAAACGTAGCCAGGACGACATCTTATTTCCCGGGTATGACAAGTCAAACCCATATATAACACTATATATTGAATGGTACACAAATCAGTATTAGTGTGTACAGTCAGTGTATAAACTTCGCCAACTATTTATCAGCAGAAAACTGTGAGTCAGATTTTCTACTATACCATATAAACAAACAATAAATAACACAATTCACTTGGCCAAATATGAGAACAAAAACCAGCAATTTATTTATCACTGTCTTAAGCTACAGAGGAAAACATATAAAGCATTGTATTAAAAGCTCTGTGCACCAGTAACAACATATAAAGCATTGTATTAAAAGCTCTGTGCACCAGTAACAACATATAAAGCAGTTAGAAGCAATACAATCTGACATGGTTAATGTGAACGCCATCTAAACAACAACTTGTTCAGTAACATCAATAAGATTCAGAAAAACTACAAAGTGTTCATTGACTCTCAGAACTTCTCATTTTGTTATCAGATCAATCTAGAATTATAACGAAATTCAATTTTCCTTAATCACTACCTTAATTTTTTTGTTTTTGATATGTTCTAATACACAAATAAATTCACAAATTATATGTATCAACAGTTGAACATATGTTATTATTTATAATAGGTAACTTGGCACAAAAGGAAACAATTGTAAACATACATGTATAATCAATGACAAAACAAAATCTATTGTAAGATCTACATCTGAATAAAATGAGAAATTTATGAAACTGAGAGCAGGCCACACATCTGAACAGCTTGTAGATATAATCTGATTATAAAGCTTGAATAGATAAATATTAAAATGTAATCAATTTATGAATAAAACAATACTTATAATAAATACATAGCCATTTAAGCATTAATGAAGGCAAGTCATTATGCATGAAAACATACTCAAGTAACCTATGAAGTTTGAAATATAGCAGTTTACATTGTAATCCATACAAATGAGTATCTGGACCTGATGCTGGCGTGTTCTTACAAGCTGAGCCCAATCTCCGGCGGACTGGGGGCAGGAGCCCTTTCCCAGGAGTCTTTCACAATTTTGAAGGAAAAGGGGAATTTTATGTAAAATGCTTTATATCCAAACATAAAAGTGGAAGAACTCTTAATCTTATAAACTATATGCATGTATATGTACATATACAATTTGCCAACATAGTTTTATATAGCGTGGAAAACGAGTTTTTATCTGTCTTATGTGATTAATTTATTAAATTCAACAACAAAATGACATATTTATGATATAACAGCAGAAATAGCAAATTTTTGTTACCAAAACATTAGAAAAGTATGGCAGGTGTATTTGGATCTTTGGTAAACGAAACCTGACGCAACAAAAAGTAGACCCAACAAATGAACAATAATCTTATTCATAGTTCAACCACAAGACACAAGTTTGAATAATTATATCACAGACCATATTCAAATTAACAACTTCACAATAAATTTCAATGAAATAAAACGTCTGAATTCGTACAAAATAAAGATTAAACTATATGTCAACATTATTTGGGCACACCTTCGTCACGCTTGTTTAGTTGAGAAGCACACAAGCTTTTATTTCACAAGTGAATGATCAAAAATAAATTAATACATGAGTGTTATTATGTTGTATGTTACGTAATGATATATATCGGAAGGGTAATACATGTACCTATCATGGAAATTAACTTGATCATATATAAAGATTTTGATATTCACTTGAAAGAAATATTGGTACAGGAATGGAATGATTTTGATAACATGGGAATAAAGTACACTTTGTTAAGGGGAATGGATCCCTAATGCCCTCTCAAAAGGTGAAATGAGGGCGCTATCAAGCAAAATGAACACACCTTTCACTACGGTACCATAGTCATGAACACACCTTACACTACCGTAGTGTAGAGTCTTTTAAGTTTCTACATTTAACAACATGCAAGTCATCAATTGGCAGAATTATCAATTTTGTAATAGTATATTTTCAAATTTTTTGTTTGTATTTGATTCTAGACATACTTTCTCAGCTTCAGGGAAGTAATAATTTACTTATTTTCTGACAGTTATCTATTTTTGATACACTAACAAAATTTTAATGAAGCACTACAAATACATACAGTCAACATCAACTAGATGTCTTTTTTTTTTTTTAAAAATTGGGGCGCCAGATCAAATTCTGTAACATGTCGTCATGGAAACTTTAAAAACTGCTATCTAGAACCAGACATGCAAAAAAACTGGTAACGTTTTTCTCCCCAAAAATAACAAACAAACAAAAATTTAAACGCTATAAGATATTTTTGTTAACTTTTTTTTAAAAAAAGAAGACAAAATAAACTTACAAACTCACCGTTTCCCAGTGTCGTACATGTTTCTGATGATGCTATATACAGAAGAACAAAGAAATTGCAGGGTTAGTAGAAAGAACGGCATACATGACACAGGTTTCATATCAACCATTTCAGAAGATAGAAACCGTATGATTTTCTATAGCTTTACACCAGTGGTTTGAAATACACATAGTATAGTAATTTAGTAAGCCAAAGACGTTGAATAAAACTCTAGTACCGGTCAGTCAGAACAGGGGTTCCACTAGGTGCTGAATCTCAGGGGTCATTATGATCATTATTTTACCAGATTTTACCAGTTGTAGCAAAAATGCCTGTAATTTAGAGAAAACAGTGGACCCTTCTCCCAGGATCCTTGGGTCAAAATGTGGCTTTTTTGGGGGATTTCCAGGGGTCAAAGGGTCAACTCCAGGGTTAAATGGAACCCCTGAATAAAAGAAATATGGAATTAAGATACCAAGTAAAAAATTACCTACAAAGCTAGTACATATACCGGTACCAAAAATAAATTCAAAAAGAATTTAAAAAATGAACCCCGTGTCATATTACACAACTTTTCTGTGAAGTCTTTCATTTAAATAAATAGGTTTTTGTAGATGTTACAGAAGCCTTCAAAAGTCTCCAGAAAAGCCGTCACTTTCAGAATCAGAGCTTAGATCTCCTATGCAAGTTCAATCTTTAGTTCTACACACATTTTTGGGAACAAACTTGTGAAAGTGTCAACCAGTAATGATCAATATTGAGCAAAGAAATATCTTCACAGACAAGTCTTCAATGAATCATTCAATATAAATGCGAAAATGCAAAGACAAACACCACTGTGATTTATATGCTTCACATACATGGCTTAAAGCATAACTAAAAATGCATGATTTATACATGACAACTGAACTAGACATGGACTACCATAACCATACAATAAAACATAGAACAGTCATTGATTCATACTGTTATATATCAATGATACTGATATATCAATCACACATTTGAAGACCTTATTTTTTAAATAGACTATTAACTTCTGTTTTTCTGTATGTTTATGTTTGTATGCCCTACATATTAAATGTTCAAAATTGTATTTTCACGATTTATAACAAGATACAATTTAAGTAACAGACAGTAACTGATCCATATTTTTAACTTCACAGTATTTACATTATAATGCTGACATTTGGAACGCACAATCCACTATAGCACTGTTTAACATAATAACAAGCGGCCAACTACAAAGCAATGTTACGATGCTTTGGCACTATTTTTAGACTGTACTCATTCTTCTGGATTTTCCTGTCATAATATCTATATTTGTAAACTTGTGTGTATCGAATAACGATTGCCGGAAGAAATTGATTTAATATATCAATATTGACGGTATAAATGACAGCACTAATACTAGTTATACTAATAGTACACATAATAACAAAAAATACATGAAATAAACGAATGATTAATGAACTGATTATAACATATACAAATGAATGCATACAAAGCTGTGAGAGCTCATTTTAGGCAATTATATAGCATAAGCCAAAAGGTCTAAAAAACTTAAAGATTGTTTTTTTATATGTTTATTATATATAATTATATTCTCCGATATAAAAAACACATTGGTTGTGAAGTTCTTTTGCATGTTATATAGATATGCAATATTTTAATGCAAACGCTACAATATTTATGCTTCTACTACAAACATGAAACAACTAAATAAAATATATCAAATTTTCAAAATTGACTAAAAAAGAAGTAAATTTACATCTTGTGAGGAAAATTTGAGCAAAACGTCAGATCAAAATTCTAAGTTTAACCTACTAGATTTTTGTAAAGGTTGATATTTGGTCTGAGTAACTGAGCATATGTAATGCTTGTTCCACCTATTTTGGACCAAGGTTAACCGTTAACAGTTTCCGAACTTGACAAAATTTACAATGTAGTTATCAGAAGCAGATCAAGAGAAACAAAGAGTTACCTAACCTGAAAAGCCAATGTGCTATGCTAACAATTTATAGAAAATGCGTTTTTTTAAATAAACTGTCCATCAGACATGGTTTTTAGCTTCCGTTGACTTTCTCAAACAATATACCATTGGAACATTTACCATCTTAATTTATCAAAAATATATATAATGTGATATACTTGTTTGATATAACCACAAACATGGAATCAATTATTAAACCGGGTATCGGGACAACTAGACCCTTGCTATTAACGCTGACCAACTTGACCCCTATTTTCCGAATTAATTAATGAAGATGCTGTGAAAATACTTGAATTGTATGTATAGTTTTTGTATATAAAAAATCATGAATTATAAACACCGAATATGACGTAATGTTGTAATAAATATTTGAAGAGGGGTCGATTGGTAAGGGGTCGAGTTGTCCCGCAGCCATCAAACCTGACCATATATCGTGAATCTTCCAATACAATATGAAGAAATGAGTCAGTTATATTTACTCGCTAAAAATCGATAGGAGCAATGTAAGGACTTCTTTAACCGTCATTTCGTATATTAGCACCAAGGAAAAGAATTATTCAGCAGTAAGACTTAGAAGACTGAAGAACACACTATTTCAAATTATAAGATAATAAGTGACTTGAAGACAATAAAAAATAACTATGTATAGAGTCATTGTAGAAGGTTGAAAACAATAACTATATCTGATTACACCATGAATACTGAACAACATAAGCATGCGTATAGATACATATTGAATAAAACGTGGTCACACCTGTGCTCTATCGGAAGTGTTTCCGACATTTTTCGATTTGAGAGCAGCTCTGAGATCTTCCATATCGATACTTCCATCTTTATCGCGGTCTAAAGAAATAAAGAACTTAGTAAGACGCTCTTCGTCTTCTTTAGTCTTTGGTGTACGTGGCTGATTCGACATTGCGACAGGTTAAAATTATGCACCAATGTTTCAACTATAATGTCATTTTCGTGACCCACTCCTTTGCGGATCCTGTCCAGCGTTGAAAGTAACGAAGATTTTGATTGGTCAAAAAAGCGGTGTCTTTATAAAACTTGTTCCGAGTAAATAACACAACGTAAAAATATAACGCACCGCAGCACATGTGCAATACTTTCTTCTGAAATACTGTCAGTGCATAGCCATATTTTGACCTAGAACATACTGTACTAGGTATTGAAAGGTATGTCATTTTAATTCCTTGACGAATCACATTATAACAATTTTAAGGTAAGCGTCGACGCGTGATAACTCTTGAAATTGCTGGGTGTCACAATTTCGGATAGGTGTAATTTCGGATAGTTCAATTTATAATGAATGTTCAGATGGTGTAATGCTTGATATACTCACTTTCATATTGAACTCACATATCTTTCTTTCAGCGCCTAAAATTTTCGTTCAAATGTTTGATTGAATTATGTTCATACTGGAGGAAAGTTGTTCAATATTGCTATTTTCAGTAGATATGATTTTGTTGTGTGCAACTACTGAACTAGTATGAAATTTATTGTTGTCATCTCTCTATGTTCTTCTCACTCTGTGTTTATATAAGGGAAATCAGAACTTCTTACCTTACTTGTTCAGCATATCAGGATGGCTATTTTGATAATCTGATGTTTTACAGTGGTCCTTCCTGTAAGCCACATACCTTATTTCTCCTAATTAACGCTCCCGCCCTAATTGTCGCGACCCAACCAGCTGGGAGAGGGGAGCGTCTATTTATATTACAGCGACAATCGAGCAGCAGTGGAATAGATAAGAATGTGAATGATAAAATCAACGCTTGCCTGAACCATGTCAACATTTACATCTCGTAATCCTCATTTTTTTACAGTTTAAGTAACTTGCGTAAAAAGCTGAAGTAATTTTTCACCTATATCTGTGTACAACTCGCGTATACATGGGCCCAAATTGATATCCTGCCTATGACACATTTGTGTATAATGTCATGATTTATACACATGCTTGCCAAAAACAATTGGAGGCGGTGCTTGTCGCTCATCAACTAAACCACTTTCAGCCAATCTGATCACATCCTGCGTAGCCGACTCATGTGATAGACCTGTGAAGTGCGTAATAATAACACGCCTGAGAACTAAAATAGTCGATTAAGAATAACATTTGTGACAAACTAAGAAGGGTGATGAAACAATAAATTGTAAAGTTGAATAATTGCATGTGTTGTTCGCACAAGTCGTCAGTCGTTTATTTCTCAATCTCTCACAAAAAGTAGTTGTGTGTCGGCATGTTTACCTTTTAAGTCAATGCAAAAGCGGACAAGTCGGCACAAAATGTGATGCGAGTCAAATTTGTTCTTGCAGACTTCAAAGGCGCCGCGACGCCATGTCGAAAAATGTTCTACTTGCAGATTGCAAAGCCTCCGCGTCGTCGGTGCTCCTTGTGTTTTACCCACCCTGGGTAATTGCTTGCCAACCTTGGCATAAGCACAGATCTGTCACATAATGGAATTGAAAGTAACTCAGAGCATGTAATAGTAATATGAGTGTTAACATGTTATTCACATAATTGGAGACTAGTCAAATGTTCTAAGTTAAAGTAGCATCCCCAGTATTCCTTGATATTGATTAAAGAATTGTCCATTTATCACAGGGAAGTTCAGAATAATTCATTATTACTTTATCCATGTTCATTATATCTAAATAAGACATCATTGACGTGTGACGAAAATGATTTCCTCATGCACTAATCTTGGGGGTAGATATGTTCCGATCGTTTCTAACACAATTAAGAGAAAGACATAAAGATATATGACAGAATATGATGTGTGTGACACTGGAAGAGTGCACACATGCGGTCTGAATGCTTCCATTAGGCATGTCATATAAGACAATGATGGTTTTATTTATTAGTTTTCTTTTTGCTATGAAACTTACTTTGAAGTAACTATTAAAACAACTAGGTTTTTATTTGCCAAAAACTGAATGTTTTAAGGATAATAATATTAAATTTGGCTTTATGATAATATTTAATAGTAATGTTTTTGATTGAAACAGTTACAAAAATAATTCCCAAAACTGTCATTGGTGTACATCTAGCAGTGAAATACTTAACTGAAAACAACCAAAAAACAACTTAGAAATCTAGAATCAACATATTCAGTGGCTTTAATAGATAGTTGATTAGTTATTAAGTCATTATATTAAATGCATATTATATGTTTAATCATTTTTGCAAAGAAATCATGAAAAAGACTTGTTTTGTTGATTTTATAACAATTTCAAAGCGATTAAATTTCATTTGATATATATTCATTCCGTTTTTTATGTATTATTTAGACTATTTTAAACCAATTGTGTTTGTTGACTTATAGAAGAAAATGATAATAGTGTAACTTTTGTTATTAAATCAGAATTGAAAATCAAATCTGTGAAAGTCAACTTTAAACTTTTTATATATATATTTATCAAGAACAAACTATTTTCATTGACATATTGTGGATACAGTCGGACCATGTTTATTCAACCGCATTTTATCTGAAAACTTGGTATAAGCAGAAATAAATATCAGGTAGTCCAGATGTATCTTCTTAGGCATGTCAAATTTAAATGTGCTATTTATAATGATGTATTATTCGAAATAAAAAAATTCGGATCCGATGAATTCAAATGAATGAACAAGGTCTGATTGTGTAATTGTTATATTTTTAATCTGATATGATATCTTTTCTGAACATGTTCCCAACCTGTTTATAAATTTTGATTTCAGGGGAGATAAATCATACTGCATATTGTACTACCGAATCATGGTTGACAGTGAAGACATAGCTAGTTTAGCTGGTGATATTGTTAGTGCAGCTGAAGACAGTGATTTTTTCAAAAGAGTCGTTGGTTATATCTCATTTACAAACGATGATGTAACAAAGGATATTAAAGAAGTAAAAGAATCCGATGAAAGTAAAAAAGGTTAGACAGAATTAGAATAATGCAATATCTAGTTTTCATAGTTTTGTATAGAGCATTCAGAGTTTTTATACAGTTTTGGGGGGAAAAGACGCCTGGTCAAATTCAAAAATTTTCTTCATAAATTATTCAACATCAGGAAAAATGTATCAACACATATTTTTAAACAATTAATTATAATTAATTTAGGAGAAATTCCATATTTCAAAATTTACTGACACGAAAAATATTGCAGATAATTCATGAAAGTTTTTTGCTCTTTCTGTTATTGGCTGTTTAATCAATTTTTCCACCTCAACAATCAAAATTTAAATTGGGAAGTTAGTCTAGAGCATGGGAAAGCATTGGAAATGGGGCTGAAGTTTGGTCCTATGGTACCCCATAATGGGGACAGGTAGAAAAAAACCTGACCTTTTATGTAGGCCTCCTGTTCATACAGGAAATGAAAAAAACTGAAAAACTGGTCAATAATGCCAAGATTTGGCATGTGAAAATTTTCAGCTATAAAAACAATTATTGTTGTTTTCTTCAAAGGGGATATAGAAGAGATTTCTTTACAACTGTTTAATTTGTAACGTTAACTATACGATGACTAGATGCGTTATGAAGACATGAATATTCCCTAATAAACAACCCCCCTTCTAAAAATGTAATGCGCCCCCCTCCCCCTGTGCGTTTATTAGGGACTATTCAGTATGTTCTATCTCCTTTCTATGAGCCACGAAAACACAAAGAAAAAAACACATTAATTTGAATAGAAGTGATTATTCTCATTTATTTTGGCTATTTTTTGAAGATGACCCATACCATTCAAATAAGGAATTTTTTAGCGTCAAACTATGAAACTGGGAAAAAGTCTAGAAATTACACCAGACTATTATTAATAAAAGTAAAAAATGTAGTGATTAATTAATCAACAATTGCTATTTATAAGTAAGTAAGTAAATAGTTTATTTTCGCGACATATGCAATGTAAGCATTATAGCATATTAAACAATACAAGAAAGATGCACCCGGCCCTGTGGACCTACAAGTCACCGAATGTTAAGGTAACAAAATATGAACAAGAAAAATCACTTTTTAACAACATATAAATAATATCACGCTATTCAATACATAGGGACTACTTATACTTGTGCTATATATGGCAAGACATTATAACATGTATATATTTAAGTAATCAAAGGTCATTTTTAAAATAATGAATAGTACTGGTAATCACGATGGAATGTATGCAAAATTGGAAAATTAGAAAAACGTAGGCGTAAGAAGCATTGATTAAGAGTAAGAGTAAGAAGGGCTTATCGATTGCTATATAAGCAGTCTCTGCATTTAAGGTAGGGTAGGCATTTACCAGGTATTTTCCAAAGTTTTCTTGGGTAATTTTCAACAAGATAAACAAGTTTCTCAGTTACTGATAGGTTTACACAAATTTCACTGTTCAGTATTTCATGAAATAATTTTTCTCTTATATTATTTATATATACTGCCTGTGAGAAAAATCAATATGTTATTATTTGTGTATGTCACAATCATTCTGATGTACCTTATTAATCACAAATTATAAATTATTTAGTGCTGAGTACTAACTTGTGAAATGATTTGATATATTTATACTTTGCTATGCAGCGAAAAAAAAGGCTTTAAAAAGAAAACAGAAACAAGAAAGGAGAAATGACAAGCGTTTTAAAAAGTCAGAAAGCCCAAGTGTGGACCAGTCACCTGTAAGCCAGAGTGTGGACCAGTCACCTGTAAGCCAGAGTGTGGACCAGTCACCTGTGAACGGGGATACAGACATCAGCATAAATGACGATAATGATTGTAAGTTGTTTTATATATCCTGGGTTTTCCCTCAAACTTTTCAAATAGCAGTCCCAGAACCCCCAACTCAGCCATTTTGAGGGTCCGACAATTACCAGTCGCTGGACGCATTAAACGTTACCATATATATATCCATAATGCAAGCATTGGAATGATATTGGTAAGTAGAACAGGAACAAGCACAAAGAATATATATCAAAAGTGCAGATCCCGTAATCATTTTTGCAAGTCCTCAGGATGCACAGTAAGTCCTATGTCAAAAATTATGTCAGTGACGCAGCAAACCTGCATCTGGGAAAACTGTACATCCAAATGAAACTTTTTTTGACAAATCCAAATTTCAAAAGCAAAATAACTTATTTTATCAGAGCATCAATATATTTTCTAATACAAATTATTATTTCTCTTGTATAATAAGGGCTTTAGTTTGTGACATGGATTTTTTTGGCGAAATTCACCATTTCAAGAAAGTTGGCAAAATATCAGCCTATGTAAATTTCCTCACACAAGTGTTTACATAAGTTTATTAAATTCTTTAATTATTTATCAAATTTGGTTACCAACTTTCGAAAACTAGCACCATTCTTGTTGCATTACCATCTCTTGAAAACTGTTGGTGTCAAATATAGAACTTACTTACTGAATGCCTTTAATATACATGTATATGTTTTTGTTTTTCAGTCACACAAATGAAACAGAAGAAAGCAGAGGTAGATATCAATATAGCCCAGGAGGATCCTTTACTTGCTGCCAGTTTATCAAGCATTGAAGATAAGAGGGCTAAATTGAGGACCAAAATTGCTGAATTACAAGGTAACGTTATTTACTGTCCTCAATAAATTCATTGTCTGCCTCCTCAGTGATTTTTTTGGTTCAATTTTACTGCTGAATTTCGACTATTTCCCCTTTACTGACTTTTACCATCCTGAAAAGATCACTTTGAGATGAAGAGGGAAAAGCAATAATACATTCAGAAAAAGTAGGAAATTAAAACATTTATAAGTAAAATAACCATGCTCTTATTTTCCCAAATTTGAGACTTATCGCGCATATTTTCCTAATTAAAAAGGCACAGAGTGTAAACTTAATTTCAAGAAAAATCATTGTTCCTGAAAGTTAAATTGTGATGTAGTGGTTCTCATTTTATTTAAGTAGGACATTTTTAGCATCATCATTTCTTCAGTTATTTTCAACATGATTATCATAAAATTTGCACCGAGAGGAGAAAAATTAAATGTTATCATGACTTCTCAACGTTGAATTGTGAACAACTTATTTTGTAATGTATTGATTGCAAAGAACTGGACAACAGAATTGTGAACTGAGGAATTTAAATTGAGGCTCTCAGCATCAGACAACCATTTCCTATAGTTTTATTTCCAACAAATAGACATTTGAAATAAATCATCCTGTACCTACTATTTTTCAAAAAGATAATTACATGTGTATACTTCTGGAACTACATTTATATTTGTTTATCTGAGTTACTTGTTTGGTCAGTTGAAGGCTATTACTCAAAGTGTCTGTGTATATATATATCATTGTTTTTTTCACTTTTTGTGGACGGGGGTCGGTACCCCTTGGATGGGGAAAAATGTGACGTAAATTGGCTGATGGGGAATTTTGAAATTCAAAGCTGTAAAGGTTTACATAAGAAGAAATTAAAAAAAAGATAATCCAGTGCACTTGGCCATAAGAAAAGATCAATATTTGGCAGTTCTGCGATATGGGTTTTCTAATCTTTTTTTTCTATATGACTTACTTTTGTGGGACATAATTGTTGGATTTAAGCAGTCATTATTGATAAACAAGTGATTACGGACATCGATTTTAAAAGGTGAAGCTTCTCATCACGGGTAATTGAAGTTTAAAACATGAATCTGTTTAGTAGTTTGTGTAATCCAAATGAAGATAGCACTGGACTGAAAATGAGGTGGGTAGGGGTGAATTTTCGACTTTGAAAGAGGAAAAAGTACTATGTTTAAGGGCTATATGTCGCTGATTATTTGCACACAAAAAACACTGTATATTCTGATTAATTTCAGCCAAGAGAAACCCAACAAACAGAGAATTGCTGGACAAGAAGAAACTGAAGAGACAGGAGAGCAAGATGAAATTGAAACAGAAGAAAAAGTTAGAAAAGAAACAAAACAAACAGAAAGAAGGTACTGTAACACCTAAAAAAGGAAATATGGGTAAAGGTGTTACACCAACTAAACCTGTATATAACAAAGAAGGACAGCTTGTATTTAGTAAATTCGACTTTACTGACTCGGGGAAAAAGGTAAAGAAAAATACTGACTTACATGGGAAAGACTTTAAAAGATTGTTAGAAAAGATCGAGAGGAGAAACGAAAAAATAAATCAGGTGAAAAGTAAGGACGAGACTAAAGGCAAAGCATTGGAAGAGAAGTTTAAGTGGGATGCTGTGTTACATAAAGCTGAAGGTGAAAAAGTTAAAGACAATCCAGAACTGTTGAAGAAAGCATTGAAACGGAAAGAGAAGATAAAATCCCAGAAGAAAAAGAAATGGGAGAATCGGGTACAGCAAGTGGATAAAACAAAGGAAGAACGAGTGCAGAAAAGAAATGAAAATATTCAAAAACGTAAACAGACCGTGAAAGACAAGAAGATGAAGAAATTAAAAAAGAAAGGGCGATTGATTCCGGGATTTTAAACGTGGAATTTTCCTTTATGCCTTGGGACCCAGATATTGCTATGGGTCAAAATTTCAAATATGGAAATTTAATGTATGAATAAGTGAACTCTGGAATACGGATGTGTAGACTAAATGCTGTAATGAAAAATCATTGCTTTCAATTCACCCTAAGCCAAATTTGAAGTTAATATTATTAATGTAAAACTTTTGTCTGTTTTAAACATAGGTGGGAAGATAGGGAAAGGGTTCATTGTTTTCTCAGACATGTACTTTGTGTTAACAGGGCATTTTCTGCTATTACTACAGATTGATGTACAATTGTGTAAAAAATGTTTCAGTCAGGCTTTTAAAAATAGGGTGAAATATGTTGCGCTTTTTTCGTAGTACCCTAATATGTTTCTCTTCCTGTACCCCCAACCAGGTTTCTGTCCACCTGGATTACCATGTCCCCTAGACCTTTACCAACAAGTGCTGTTGTCATGCCAGCACCCAGCCCTTTGTAGTTCCTGGCTAAGTCACTGTTACATGTGTGACTGTGGTTGTAGAACACCATTGACATAGAGTAGTTTTTCGACATAGTTAATCCACTATGGCGTACTAATACCAATTACTTCGAATAAAAAGTATTTTTATATGCCTCCAGATGTTAACAGCTCCTTCACATATGTAACCATAGTATATCTATTGGTTTTTAGGACAAAATAATTTATTATAAAATTAATGTAAATGTCCATTTAATGTGTAACAAGGAGTTAAAAGTCTGCATTATTTCTCCAAAATCTTCATTCTAGATTTCTGCTTTTGTGAGAGGTGCATTTGTAGCTCAAACCTAAGAAACTTGACAACCTGTCTGAATAAAACTTACCACTTCTTTGAAGTGAGCAAGCAGTAAATGACCAGGTGTCAAAGGTCAACAGAATGCTTCCGGAACTTTTAACATGGAGACGTAAGAACGCACTTGCTATATATATATTACTTGTGATGGGGATGTAACATATGATTTTTATTTGTGAATATATACTTGAAATAGAAATAAATTGTCAACTACATTTTATGTGGTTTTACTTGTAGCGTTGGTGCTTTATCTCAAATATGTTGTGATCCGATTTAGATGATTCCAAGCTTGGAGCAAAAGTTACTGATACACTCCATTTTCAAATATTTTGATTACCACTTATGGTTTTCAACAGCTGTCTGATGTTAATACTTGAGAGATGGTAGTAATATCTGAAACTTGACGTACAGTTTGCCTCGAGTTCGGAATAATCTAAAATTTCATGTATTCAAAGCAAAATGTTAGCTTAAGGAATTGATTAAAATATTTTATAGTGGTTTGGTTAGTTCTGTTCTTATAGCCAACCAACAATGCTCCCTACTAGTTTTCATTTTTAAAGTGGTATTTATTATCATGACATTATCTATACTATACCACACATCTAATAATACATCATTTTGAGAAATCGTATTTATGTATCATTTAATTTAATCGAACCAAAAAATGCATATTTTCCGACAGTTGAAACAGCTTGTGTTCAGTCAACCTTGAAGATGATGTCTGCCCTGCGTTTAGTGCAGGCTAACAGTCGCTTACTTTACGAAACTGCACACGTTTTGCTAATGAACGCACTGTTTGCCAAAAAGTGTGCACTGTTCGCCCACTCGCTAACGCAATTTGTGAGCCGAGAACAAGGCGTTCAATACACTTGTGAGCAACGCGAACTGTGAGCGGCTTCCCTTAGCTGTAACTGAACGCAGGGATGTGCTCTCTAGTAACCACAGAAGATTGTCACAAGTATGCACATACTGTAGAAGCCATATAGAAGGGGGAGAGAACTCTTGACAATCACCAATGATTGTAAATAAATTTAGATTTGTGTAAATACAATATACAGATGAAAAAATATTTCTGTACACCTAAGTTATTTTAAAAATGCACAATGCATTGGGAGCAAGTTTAGTACTGCTTACCCAGTATATAGATTTTATTTTCATATTCCCTGAAAGTCAAGTATAATGGAGACACTGTCATAAATGCATGATAGTTTATTTGTTTAACAGGAATATTTATCAATCATAACAAAGATGTTAGTATAAAAGATGGGATAATTCACACAACAAAATCTCCGATCAACACATAAAATGACATGGTAATACAATACAGAACATGTTTATCATGCTATTCCATTGAATAAATTGCAGTGATCTTGAATTACACCAGTAAACACTGTCTCGTAAAACTGTAGAGTTTCACACCACTTTCCAACGGTATTTCAGTTCCATATGGTGATCAGTGGACCTAACCAGTATCCTTCGTTACCAACCAGTACTAACATGGTTACAAACAAACAACTTCCCCACATGAATCAGAGATGGAGGGCAAATGACTTTGAATGTGTGATCTTCAGTTAAATATATAAAAAATATAACAACATAAACCAAATCATAATTTTTCAGACAAATATGTAGCAGACAAGGACAATCATAGATTACAAAGAGAACCAGTAACACAACATGATATATATATATATATGCATATTGCTTGATTTGAACATCAGATAATATTACCATACAGTTGACAATAACGTAAGACTTACACTGATTAATCCAATGACAGCAATTTAAAACAGCAGTGACTGAAGCCTGAACAATTTGAGGGGTGAGCCTTGACTTTGCATATAATATAAAATGTATATAAATATGATAAACTTGTGTCTCTTGCAACCCTCAATATAGACTCGTAATGAGTTCTTTCCCCTTCTATTTCTCCTCTCGTTATACATGTAGTACTATATATGCATATACTATAGAAGAGATCAAGGGAAAGAACTCGTCAAAATCTCCGATCAAAGTAATTATTCTAAAATGCATGGTTATATACACAGAAGATTGTCATTTCTATATCCCCTCTATAGTATATATGTATATATAAGAAGGGAGAGAACTCGTGACAATCTCCTGTGGATATGTGCTGACAATGACACAGGGCTTTTTGTGGTCAAATACAACTTGGATACTTGTCAAAACAAAAATGCAACTACACGTAATGAACTTTTGACCAAATCATTTACAAATCTTCCAAGAACTGTGTGGCGGTGTTTGAAATGTATAATAGTAATTATCAGACTACAGCAAATGCCAAAAAATATAGTAATACATTATATCAGATACACATACCTACAGTTACACAAGAAAGTAAAAAAGTACTCTTACACATTCACTGATACTGACTCTAACAAATAAATTAAACAGGAGTCACAACACAGCTAGAGAATACGGCAGCAACACCAATCAATCAAACACTATGTACCAATATAAAACACTTATACAAAATATTGCACACAAACTTCAGCCGATTATCATCACACTAATGATGTATTGAAGTAAGATACAGAGACAGAGAGCATGATATAAACCCCTGTCATTACTATACATGTGTAGTAATCAAACTTCTAAAGCCAAGGCTATTATTTTAAATTAATATGTTCAGTATGATTTCCCATATTTTGAAGAACTTAATGTCTATTGATATAGTCAGTATTAAACATTACTGTGTTCCGACAAGAAAATGCAGTCAGTTATCTGAAATATCCATTTTGTTCAAAATATTAATTAAATGGACCATTGAGTTATATTAATTAAATGGACCATTAAATGGACCATCTTGATTCTTATACATTCTGTGCAGGATTCCGACTTATATATCTCAATAACCAAATTAAATACCTCGAGGTCCATGACATACTTAAATGCACAACCATATTTTTATCAGGAAATTATCAAATAACATCTCCCAAAATTTACCCGTGACACTGAACAAAATTAGTCCAACTACAATCAATGCAATC
Organism: Mactromeris polynyma; assembly: GCA_032209605.1. NCBI lineage: Eukaryota > Metazoa > Mollusca > Bivalvia > Venerida > Mactridae > Mactromeris > Mactromeris polynyma. The sequence continues at coordinate 1,047,145 of JASFXZ010000019.1, read as the reverse complement.
AGTCTGCCAATCAAACATACATGTACAAAAAGTTTCGGTAATATACAATAGGTATCAATTACTTTATTATGACAAAGTTTTACAAACACATATTGAAAGCGGAGAATGTTCACGGTTACATGGATTGTAAACATGTTTCTGGGTCACAAGTCTTAAACAAACACAAATGCTCTTAACAATAACTTCAAACATAAAACAGAACAAAAATCTCATTAAATCATAAATATTTACTGTACAACTCTTAAAATTACTTATACACAGAAACAGCATATATATACAATAAGCAACAACTCCTTTTGTACAGAAAAATATGTACACGTAAACTAGACTTTGGATATTAGTTTAAAGTTAAGACAATTTTGTAACGCATTAAGTTATCTAGTACAAAACTGTTGTACTTATAATACTTCGCAAATATTTCTATCATTATTATAGCCACGTTTGACACTATAATTATATGTATACAACTCAATCAGAAAATGTAATGTAAATGGATTATAAACTAATTTATGTGACACAAATCTAGATAATGTGTGAGTAGGCCTTCATGCTACCTAAAAACTTCAAAGTTTAGGTCCAACTTTATGATGATAAGTAAGATGGATGGGTGTGATGATTTCTTCAAATGAATAAAGTCAATCAAGCAGAAGCTGGGTTCCATTCCATCATTTTTTTATTTTTCAGTAAGGAAAAATACTGACTACCGGTAAGTATTTATATTGGAGTGGCATTTACACGTAAGATTGACAATTAAAACTCAAAGTCATCAACAACATTATTTGAGATTGGATTTTCAATTTTAAATTATTCAAACAATATTTCACCATTAAGATTAAGACTACAATCAGATATAAAAAATACCACCGACAATGCTTAATTATATAATTGACAATAACAATTGAACATATCATCTTTGCATAACAATAATCTGACGAACAGAACACAGTTTATTTAAGTATTATAAATACCAGATTACACAGTTCATTCTGCAAGCGTTATGTCCCAAAACATGGGAGATACTCAACTAAAACAGGAAGAGTTATGGAACTTATCGTTTGAACATGTAGCTATATACCTGATTTAGTTAAAATTGACAACTTGATCCATTTAATATGAAATCTTGACAGCATTCATCAAGGTTTTATTTGAAATGATGGACAAATGTAGATCAGTTTATTACTGTGAAACCGTTTTCTAACACTAATGTGAAATAATGTTGATATAACTACTATATGAATAGTATGTACAATGTTATTGAAAGGTTTAAGTACTTTTTTGTAATCACAAGAATAAATATGTCATAGTGTGTAAACGATTATTACATACATAACTATGAGGTGGTTTGCATAAATATGCACGAAATATAAACCTTTTGTGTAAATAATTTCTGCTTATTTTAAAAATCTGTGTCTTAATAAATGCTGGTCAAAATAAAGACTCAAAATCTGACACAACTAAAAAGCATGGTAATAATATCATGGTAATAATAATAATACATTGAATCATCTTTAACAAAATCAATAAGGTGTGTCCAAAATCTAGTTTGATTTACAAATGAACTGTAATATATTACTGATAGCTTACAAAGCCAAGATGAATACATACTGTAAAACCATTTATTCTTGTTGAAATGTTATTCAAATATTTCCAGATAGGCTGTTTAAATACAGTAAAATTTTGCTTAAAGACCACCTCAATAATAAGACCACCTCATGATTAAGAAATCAATTTTCAAGTCCATTTTTTGCTGTTTTGCTCTTTAGTCAACCTCAATATTAAGACAACCTCAATATAAGGACCAGTTTCCAAGGGTCCCAATGGTGGTGTTATTATCGAGGTTTTACTGCAGATTGTTTGTGATGACCACAATTTTTTTGAAAAGAACAAATTCATCCATTTGTGTTGGACTTCCTAGGCTTTCAGATATGTAAATATATTAAAAAGCAAACAAATTTGAGTTCAAAAAGGCAAACAAACAATTTTTGAAACTGATCATGCTTATAATTTTCTAAAGAGTTGAAATCTGACTATATAACTCAGTTAAACTAAGTAAATAGTAGGAAAACTCAACTAAGCAAAAGTAAATGATTTTACAATATATATATGTACATTACATTACTAGTAATAGCTAAAGTAAGTAGCAAGTCAATCAGTATAGAATCAGCGTGTACTACACATGGACAATGGCCAGTTTCACACGTCGAACAATATCTGCACGGCAAAGTGGACATAACTGTACAGACTCACAACACTGGAGACAAGTGCACACATGACCACAGTTCATAAATAACACTTCCGACTGAAAGTAGAAAGAGAAAAAAATATTTACAAGTTGAAAAACTTTGCTTCAATGACATTATAATGATCTTAAATAAAACAAGTTTCATATTCCTGAACTGGACCACAATGGATGAAACTATTACAGTAAAACTTCGAAAAGTTTTGGCTTGAACACAGTAGATACCTCGAACAGGTTCTTAAGTCCTGGCAAAATCCCTACTTATTTCATATTATCTAACAGTAGATCACTCAAACAGAGATACGTCGAACACACAGGATTGTGGTCCCTAGCTATCATTCCATTCATTGTTCACCATAGATAGGTCGAACAATACAATAATTCACACCTTTCATTGACCGCTTAATATTCTATTGTTTGTTGACGGGTAAGATTAGCGACACATGTTATTCGCACGACTTGATACTAACTTGATGGTTGTACAATGTATAATGTACTATGTGACAAACAATTCATGTGTATAAGAATAAACGAATCATTTATTAAAATCTGTTGTTTTTTTCGTTTAATTTTTTTTTAATTATTATTATTATTACGAATAATGCTGCGACTATTTATCGACGTGCATTCAGTATGAAAACACATATGACATGCGTTCAACAAGCTTAGTACACTTGTACCGGGCACAGTCAGTTTGTACATATACATGTATACCGTAGATGCCTTGAACAGTAGATGGGTTGAACTTATTCCTAGGTGCGATGGCAGTTCGAGGTTTCGAAGTTTTACTGTACATTTAATAGAACTTATTCATATTACAACCATTGAGAAACAAGACTGGTTCCTGGATTACCGACAAGTACTCATGACAAGATTTCGAAGTTTGAGATTCAACCTCAACCATCGAACTTACAAGTAAATCATCGTTAAGGCTTTTGGCAGTCAACAACCTCTCACTTCATTTACTCAGGCAAACAGCCATCACTTTCCAGTATAACAGTATACATATTTAACAATATGAAATTATGTCAGTTTAGACCATACTGCAAAAAGCAGACATGACTTTAAATTGAAAAACAAATATTGTCAAATAATAAAACAAAGTTCTTCTTACAGTATTATCAAGGCATATAGAACATTCAGAGTTAAGTCCCCTGGCAGTAACTGAGATTTGTCTAGCACTAATAGTCGGAATGTCTGCAGCTGGTGGAGCTGATGGGGCTCTGAACTCATCTACATCACACTGAAATAATAATAAATTCAAATCTATCATCATTTGTATCAAGTTTCATTGGAATCGTTTAACAAATGTAATACTATACTCAAACGCAAAAGAAAGTGTGCACTTTTTATTTTTTGATTATTTTAATTCTACAAGGTATAAAAATGTCAAATTTGGAATATAATACTATCGGCCGTTACAGTTTAAAGCCACAATGAAAAGCCAGTCAAACTATGGTGAGTTATTCGTAATAGCCCGAATTGAGATTTTGCAGGATTTTCCACTTGGAACATGTATACATAAGTACAAGTGGCCAAACCTGTTTTCTCTACATTCTTTCACACATGTATAGTGCGAATATCACTGTAACTTTTGAAAATTTATAACAGCAAATATGCCACGACTATCAGAACGTCAGCGTATTGACGCCTTAATGATGCTGGTCACAGGTGACTCCGGCGCTGCAGTTTCATGGGCACTTAAATAAATGTCTTAATTGCTATGGAAACACTGTAATTAAGTTACGTCCCGTAATACTGAAGCATGACAATGCAAGGCTACACACGGCAAGGCTTACTCAACAATTTCTAAATGGGAATGGAGTTAACGTCTTGCCTTGGCCTGCCCTGTCACCAGATTTCAATCCCATTGAGCATATTTGGGATGCTCTTGGCCGTAGGGTAAGGTCAAGGCATGATGTTAACAATTTTGATGAGCTACGCAGTGCCTTGCAGGTGGAATGGAATACTATTCCTGCAGACGTCATAGAACGTTACATGAATTCCATGTGGCGACGTATTTTAGAAGTTTGGAATATAATCTATCTGCTGACAAATGAAATACTTTAAATCAAATTACTGAGACTTATATTCCAGTTAAGAACAAAAATAATTCCATCACATTATAAGCCAGTAATTAAAATACATGATAAAACAAAGCATATAATGATTTTCAATGATAATCTTACAGAAAAGAGACAATATGATAACCACCTATATATGATATACATTAAAATGTTCTAAATAAATGCACATGTCTCACACCACTTACAGTTTTCTCAGTGACTACAGGTTGTTCAGCAACATAGGCTTCCACATATCTCAGGATACTCTTCCTCACACCAAGTTCATGTATGCCCATCTAATATAAAAATAACAAGATATAAAAAATAACATATCACCAGTGGTCGTGCTATTTCTAATCTAGATCAAGATAAATATCTTCATATCTGTGCATAATGACTAATTTAACTATTCAAAATATGACAAAATTGTCAGCAAAGGCAGGCAGGATAATATTACATAGCATATGTACAAACATCATCACTATTGAGTATAATGCTACAATAAATAAGAATCACTTATTCAAAAAATTTGTAATAAAAGATTAAAAGACAAAAAAAGGTTGGAGAATTTGATCGCTCGCAGGGGGGGGGGTCGGTTGCGCCCCAACCCCCGGATCCGCTAGTGTGTACCCAGGTTTTTCTGTGGTGGGTAGACATGATACATCTGTATAAATCTTACTTGTTTGAGATCCTCCTCAGTCATCTGTACTAACGTTTCTATGGTGATTCTATGTCGAGCAAACCGAGGAATGTAATCTTCTGCCTGGGCTTTGTTCAAAATCTTCACAACACTAATCTCCAGGTTCTGTTCCTATAGAATATAGTTTGAAACATTTCATTCAAAGATAAGAATCAGAAATATAATCAGCAGACTATCAAGCTACATACTAATAAGCAATATTTCTCATACAGACTCCTAATTTTTAGACTGTCATGAATTTTGTACCAAATCAATTATTGTTGACTAAAATGGTCAACTGGATGACTGTTAAATAAGTGTAGACTTAACGAAGAAAAAATCGATATAGGCTCAAATTATCCATTCTTATCAAGAATGGAATTTATTAAGTAAACATTGAATGAGTAACAACTCTTAACACAATCACACTGACTTCAATTCCTCTATCTACTATTACAAATATAGTGTACAGTAAAACCTCAATAATAAGACCACCCTTGGGACCCATGAAAACTGGTCTTAATTTAGAGGTTGACTATAGAGCAAAACAGTGAAAATGGACTTGAAAATTTTGATCTTAAGGTGGTTTCATTATTGAGGGGTCTTTAAGTCAGGTTTTACTGTAAAGTGCAGCATGCTTATAGCTTTAAAATTAGCAATCCAAATTTAAGGCGTGGCACTGACTAAATACTGAAACTGAAGTTACAATGGCATCTCATGGAACTGTTGAAATATTAAGATGTATGCATTGGCTTTCTTCAACACTACCCAGTATAAAACTTACTCTATCAATGAGTGATTGAGGTTTTTGGTCCATAAGTCTCTGATACTGAACGAGCCAGTAATCTGCCTGACCATCTTCACGCTGTTGTTCCATCTCTCCCTATGATATAAAATAATATAACAGTTACATGAGGTCCAACTGTACTTTTAATAACAACTGATTTACAACAGAGTTTAAAGTTTCTAAGTAATACAGAAGAAAGAACAACTGAATATGAAAAAGTATAGAGAAGGCCACATCCATAAACCATGGCCCTCCCACACAGATCTCTAGAATAAGTAACTAAATATAAATGTGCATTTTTTAGACTTCATGACAAAAGTTCAAACTTACCAGTCTACGTCTCAGTTCTAATTGACGCTTATCCTGTTCTTCCATAAGTTGAGAAAGTAGCTCTATCAAAGCTATGCGTTTCTCTGCGAGGCGATTCTAAAATAATTAATAATCATAAGAAATTGAACACTCGTCAGCGCATTATATCAAAATACCAAAAATATCCATAAGAATACATAAAACACTTCTCCCCATTAGCAACAGGGTAAAAATTCTCATTTAAATAAAACAGACATTTATTTGTTCTCCTTTGTCAGCAATAGAAACATATTTCTGATGAAAGAATTAAAAACAGTAGGAAGTGAAATAGAAACAGAGACCTATCATAGATGGTTTAAAGAAATTCTCATTATAACATTATGTCCAAGATAATACCATATATTGAATAACCACTGCTATTATGGGTGAAAAATTAAATTTCACCAATACAACGAGTATTTAAAATTCTTGATATTAATATCGTATTACATTCATGTTAATAAATTGTGGAATAATTCATTACAATTGCTTTCAAACAGGGATAAAAACGTGACAAAATGGTTTTTTTCGATCATTTTCATAAAAAATCTGATTTAATAAATTTTGTAATTTGAGACCACTTATGCAATATTCTCTACTTATTTGTGTCAACGTTAAAGCTCAATGAATAGACAAAACAGATAAACACAAACCATTTCTTCTTCCATTCTGTATTCTCTTCTTTCAATTTCCACCACTGTAATACTAGCCAACTCGTCCTCAATTAAAGCAATTTGTGATGTAATTCTTCGGTGTTTTATATCTTTCTGCAGTAACAACGCTTCAAAAGCATCACGCTGAAGTTGCTCCTGTAAGAGAGTTTTCAATTTAAAGTCGAGCATAAGAAAGTATACAATATGATTCAACATAATGACAATTAAGATAATATAATCCAATCATACAAATATACAGATATTGTTGACAGGACACTGTGCTTACATACCAGACAATTAAAAACTTTCATCTTACATGACAAATGATTATTGACAAATATTGCATCTTAAAAAGCATTTCAGTCCAACTTTTTACGAACTAAATTGAATTTTCTTCAATAAATTTGTCTTACGTTGATTATTATCGTTCCTCATCTCAAGCTCTTCATGCACCTGTTTGCTACAATTTTGTCAAACATTTGAGCCAAATTGCATTTTTCCTCCAATATCGATATCATGACCATGTAGTTGATTTACACCAAGAGTGTCAAACTATCACAAGATAAGACCGGTCATGGTCCATAATCCGCGAATCATAGATAAGTTCCATAGTGAGAAATTAGACTTATACATATGGCAGCAAAGCTTGAGGAATACTGGACACAGGCATTACAAGATACAGAGTGGACAAAGCTAATGCAGCAACATTTCTACAATCAAAGGGCTGTAACTCTAGAGTACCTAGTACAATCAGACGGATGATCGAAATTAACCAAGGTATAACTCCCATAAATATTGTGACGGAGCATAAAAATGAAACACATATCATAACGGAGGTGGTTATTTACTTGTTTAGCTAGAGTATCAAACAGTATCTGTTGCTGTCTGTCATTATCTGACAGTACACTTTCTATCTGTGCACTGGACATCATTTCATCACTAAAATAATAAAATAACAGGGTATAGTTATATCAAAATTGGGCTCGGTGTTTTTGAAAAGAAGATATTTGAAGTTTCCACTCTATACATAAAGGAAAAATTGTCGTAAACATCCAACTATTTGTAAAGAATGATTGAATAAATCCAAGCTGCATTTTATACAAGAAGTATCCATAATTAAACTAATTATCAGTCTCTCATGATAAATATCCTGTTTACTCATTATCTGGACATGCCACATTCCAATTGCATGACAGTGGCAAAAATTCCTTCTTAGAAACAGGCCAATAGATACAAACCAAAATGTTACCTCCAGTATTAGTCCAAAGAAATAATATCTGTCACCTACAAATATCAGCATTTATCACATATTCTTTTGTACATGGAGGTTATAACATATAAACCAATTCTAACAAGCATCAACATAATTACTTACTCCACTAAGGCTTGTTGTAGGGAGTCTTCTTTGTTTGATGTGAATTTTTGTCTCGCTGATTCAAAGATATCCGATTCTTCTAAAATCTTTTCCATATTATCTGTGAATGTACAAACACATGTACATGTATATAAAATCCAGATAATTTTTATGCATATGCACAAACTAGTCCCAAAAATCCAATTTATTTAATACAGTGCCGGCAGAAAAAGAAATGAGATCATATTTGACAACCACTTGCCCATGCTTTTTTGTTTTTTTTAAATACATTTTCATAAAAATCAAAATTGAAACACTAAAATACTTAGTATTGATAAATCAAAGTGTGATATCAGTGATAAAAAACAATGACCTGACAACGGGTATGTTTAGGATTATTACAAGTACATATTTATAGTAACATGAACAATTACACTGGTTAATTGACTAAACTAGTGAATTCAAGTTGTATTCATTTCATAGTAAATATTATGTAATTACATATATGTATATTAAATCAGATTACACAACACAACATTATAATTCCATGATAACAATGAAATCAATAAATCTATCAATAAAATACCAATTTAAAAAAACAAAAATTAAGATGTAATATTTGATTTATTTCACTAATTTTTCTTGATATCTCAGAACGAGTATAATACTTACTGAGCACCTCTTTTTTCCTGAGATTTTGAACTTCTTCCCATCTTACCTCAAACAATTTGTTTTCTTTAATTCTGTAACAAATGTGAATATGTCAATTCAAATTTAACAATAACAGAATAAATTAAGTCACTGAAGTCCTACATTAGTCACAGTTGTTTCACCATTGAACATTTTCACACATACTCAACGAGGACGATAGACAATTTAGATGTGAATTATTCAGCAGTTAAACATGATTGCTTTCCTATTATACAAATGATCATTTCTTGTCAAGATGTATACTCTTTTATTTAGGACAATAACAAAAGACTGGAAAGAGGACAGTACATGTATTATGTTTATTCAAAGTGTTATAATATAATACCTCTCCTCTTCAATAGCATCCAACAATTCTTCCGTCTTCTTAACTTTGGCATTCATGTCAAGTAGTTGAGCTATCAAGTTATCTGCCCCTTCTTCCACTAGAAATACAAGAATCTTTAATAAATTTTCAATTAAAATATTGACCCTAAAGCTCCGTTTCTGAAACCCTACATTAAATGCAGCATAGTTGGATGGAAATTAAATTTACAAAGTCACCAATTGCCATTGGAATATTGACATTGCCCACAGGCAGGCCTGTCAACAGGGCAAAACTTACCAGTTTTGAATTTATCTAATCTGCCATAGATAATACATCAGAACACAGATATCGTACTACAACTTAAAACATTCCCATCATTTAACAACATCAGCAAAACGACACACAAACAATACAATAAATCAAATGTCTACAATAAATGCGAAGCACAGTAACATATATTGGCTAAATTACACAAATAGGGTCTTAAATTATTTATGCATCAAATCATGTACCTTTACGTAGATCTTTTACAAGCTGCTTATGACTGACTTCCTTTTGCCGTGATAATTTATCAAGCTCTTCTCCAAACTTATTCTCCTCATCGGCAATAATTGCCAACATTTGATCACGATTTTTTTGAGCCATCAATGCAAGTTGAGCTTGTTCTTCTTGATGTTCTGTAAACCTTCTCTCAACTTCTATCATCTCTAATCTCTTCTTATCCTATAGTGGAACAAAGGGAGGTAAATTTGAGAGATCCTACAGTGGAATAAAGGGAGGTAAATTTGAGAGATCCTACAGTGGAATAAAGGGAGGTAAGTCTGAGATATCATAGAGTGGAACAAAGGGAGGTAAATTTGATAGATCATTTAGTGGAACAAAGGGAGGTAAGTTTGAGAAAAGACCTTCTGGAACAAAGGGAGGTAAATTTGAGAGATCATATAGTGGAACAAAGGGAGGTAAGTTTGAGAAAAGAATCTTGTATAAAGGAAGGCAAGTTTAAAACCTCCAACTCAAGGAAACAATTATGTTAATCTAGATACTAATGTTTCCATTTTCTGTATCTTGGTGACAATAGATGTGTCAATAATATCTTTTTTATACAGCTTGTCTCCTAAAAACCACTCAGAGGCATGAATTTACATTAATAACACAATTGTACATTTCATATGTTCATAGTTAGAGTACATTGACATGTTGGAAAACAAATAAAAAAAATGAGAAAAAAATATACAAACCATCACAGAGCTATAATCAGCAATCTGTTTCTGCAAAAGAAAAAAACAACATATGCAGAATAATATATACAAAGCAATATTGAACCTGTTTAATTATTGGTCGCGTGAAAACTTTGTTTAAACTGAAGTTTGATTATATTCATCAAACATCCAGATGTTCATCCTACCCCAACATTTTTTTGTCTAAACAAATGATAAAGAACCTTGCAAGCCCACAGTCAAAGAAATCGCTACTCAAGAAAAAGGAAAATTAAAAAAACGAGCTCAAGAAAAAAGATGATACATTAGCAATTAATCCATAATCCACTATAAGATGAAAACGTGCACAGAGACAGATAATACATCAATGTATATATATAAGTAATCAGTACCAAGTATATTTGTTGTACATACATACGGTATATTTATGATAAAATTTGCAGTAAGTGTCTGCAAACAACCTATAAATCATTTTATCAAGGAATGGAAGCCAATGTCTCCAAGCAAATGGGTCTAAGACTTTCAATGTATACAACAGTATATACTTAATGATAGATAAGGATGTAAACTCCATGACATTATCCTAGTTCAGTGTTTCTTTTCACTTCTAGGGGAATGGTGGCAGGGCCCTTAAATAGGGGAAAATAGCGTTGAGAGGGGAAAATAGGGTGAAAATAATGTGCATTTAAAGTATACATTTCTATGTCTATATTCACTACACTTCTTTGTTGCAGTGATGTAAACATGTAAATATGCTAACAGATTGGTTAGTTTCATTACAGGTCAATGTTTCTATCTTTCTGACTAAAAATATCAACAATACTGGCAACATATCTCCAATTTAAAAAAAACTGTAGGAGGGGAATTTTAACTGAGAAAAGGGGAAAAAAACATACTTTTGAGTGAGGGTAATGGGTCCGAATTTCGGCCCCAAAAAAAACACTGTAGTTTGATGCTTTTCAATCACTGTACATGGTGTACATATATATTTAAAGCACCTAAGATTAAATAAAAAATGAAAAGAAATCTAAGCAAAAAATCTATTGAATCTGTAAGCTTGATCCATTGAAAATATTAACAGTATAATTAAAATACCATATAATTCAATATTTTCAACATGGTTCCTATGATAAGTTTTGTGTTATCTTTTATTTAATCTAAAACATATTAAAATATTAATAGTACAAGCTAATTTACTGACAAAACTGTGGCCAAAAGAAAGCTTAGCAAGCAACAAACTAATTCTGACTAAAACTTGTACACATTTTAAAATCTATCTGAGAAAATGTCTTACACATCTGCAATCAACTTGATTATTATTCTTACATTAAGGTTGTGTTCCTCATCAAATGTGTTGCTGCTACCAGGAGAAAGTAAGGCAGGATTTGGTGGATCAAGCACTTCCAATAGGAAATTAGACGGCGGCAAATACTCCATACTACATTCTGAAATATAGAGAGATAGATTTATTTCTGTATAAAAACATTGTAGTACAAAGTGACATACATAATATAACATAACGCAAGCATGATATACTGTACCATGTCAACTACATTATTCACGGATAACACATTTATAGAAGAGATTGGAAATTTCATATTTCCATTGTGGTCATACGCAGGGAAATATGAAGCTGTATGTTTTGCAAATAACACTGGGAATATTTGAGAGAGCTGTGTTATATGAAACTTATAGAAACATATCTCCATCAATATTGCAAAACTAGTATGAGACAACATGTTCCATTGCTGAACACACAAGCAGGCCTTAATCTAGTGTATATTCAAGATGTTCTTGTTTAAGATTGCAATCCATACCTGAGGTATCAAGAACTGTATATATAAGTAAGTAAGGCTGTCCACAATAAATTGTTTGTGGCGCCCCAACCCCCACAATATCGGGGTTGGGCCCACAGGATGACTATTTTTAACATTTTTTTCAACATATACATATTAGCAACAGAAAGTGGCAAATAATCTTGCATGAAATTTTCAGTGGGTCCATTTGGGTAACACAAACAAAGAATGATTACAGATGGTCTAAATTAGTATGACTGTAGTTGAGAAAATTTATAAATTAAAGTGTAATTAACACAGTAATTAAGTTGTCTGTATGACAGTACATGATTGATCATAATTTGACACTTGCAATGTTATCATTTCAGGTCTTCAAAGCTTCACAATAAGGCCAAATAGACCGAAGTTGATATAAACTGAAATAGAAGGCTGAGTATTTTTGTTATTACCTGAGCACAAAAATTTCATCATAGCTTCCGTACCAGAACAGCAGATATCTGCAATAAATCGATATTAATTAAAATAAAATAACCTGATTGAACTAAAATCAGTTTACTTTACAACCAAGTACATGTATAATGTATAATACATTGTAAAATCCGTTGAAGCTTCAAAATTGGTATAAATTCAACCGGAAAATTATCTTCCGTCATTTTCATAATGCATATGGTATGTTCAAGTTTAGTCATGACTTGATGTATAATACATAATGTATGTTCATGTTTAATCATGTACACTACGTCCCTAAATAAAATGGCCATTTTACACAAATCTGACAATTTTCTTTCCACCATTTTTTTGTCAAAAAGAGGAAATCGACTGAAAAGAGGAAGATTTTTCACTGTCGATACACATAAACTAAAAACCTACTGTAGGCAGGATATTTCATGCTGATTGCATCAACACAGAGTGTCTCCAGGGTTTGTACTCGACACAGCTCCTTCGGTAAGGCAGTGATTCGGTTATCTCCGATATCCAACAGTCGTAAGGATTTCATACTACATATGCTGCTAGGTAACGCCCTTAATTGGTTACCTGAAACATGAAATAACGAGATAGAAATATAGCAAAAGTGAAGACCATTTTATTAAACAGACCATATTTTCACGGACCAGATTCCCCCCATGTTTTAATTCTATATTCAGACCATCTCACAACTAAGACCGACTTTCTTAAGAAAAAACAGTGGTCAAAGTAGTTGACTGACAAAAATATTAGGACCTAGCCTTGTGTTGTGTACCTGCATAAATATATGACAGAAAGACGCATGAACTATTTTATCATATTGTAGAAACAGATGAAAGTTTGTTTGCGGGGAACGGGGCTATGACATATTTGAGTCACATTAAAAGCCAGGGTCATGAGATAAAAGTAAATGCATCTGAACAGTGTTATAAACTCAAAACAATAACTACATCCCTGAAATTTGAATAATACATAGAAGTTCTATATACTAAAAAGTTCTACCTACCTTTCAGAGTGAGCGTTTGAACATATTTCAGGTTTCCTATACTGTCAGGTATACTAGTGATTCTGTTGTTCTCTAGATTCAAAACCTATCAGAAATATACATAAAATCAGACAAACTCATCAAAGCAGTGACAATGTCACTACTGAGATCAGAAATAAAATATCCATTTGTTTTACATTGATTGTGAAACACATATTTTCAACCAATATTAAACACTCTTCCTGGGTTACTAACAAGCTCTCGTGCCAAAGTCAAGGTCAGTAAGGTTTCAGGTTCAATCTTGCTCATGACTGGATTCGAACCCACAACCTTTGGCTCAGGAGTCCTGCGGTCTTCATCCTCCACTACTATGCCTCCCACATGCTCACACATTGATAGCAGGGTGTAAAGCGTAGAAGGCAGATAAAGCAAAAACTTTCCAGACATAACATTTATTGAAAGGCATTGCCACTTTCAGTGAATATATCGTAGCATCCACAATTACAGACATATATCTAGCACTGTTATTTAGTAAATAATTGATACAAGTCTGCAGTCTGTTTGCAATATAGAACAAAATAAATCAACCAGTATGTCTAGCAAATCATGCGGCTAGCCAGTGTTCTATGAACAGACAATATGCCATAGAATCAGGGCGTCAGTAAGAGCCACTAAAATTACCCAGGAGCTTAAGCATCATCACCCAGCTACTTTTCTTGTATGAATGATCATAATTAAGAAGAGCAACCCACCCCCAGACCCCTGTCTACTTTTTGCAATTTCCCTGCTTCTTCAAGAACTAGTGACACCACTAAGAATGAAAATTGATAAGGGCAATGTTTTAACAAAAATAAAAAATGTCAATGCAAAAAATGTGAAAATTTGTTCAACAAAAATTGCGCACTGACCTGTAAACTATGTAATTGACCAATCTCATCAGGTACGGATCTGATTTCATTGTTATGTACATCCAATACCTGAAAAAATGCACAGTACATACTGTCATAATATACACATGAGACAACAAGTCAAAGAAAACACATCTTACAGTTAACTTAACTGTAGACATGTCGTATCACTGAGGTAATTCCTCTGTAATAAGATCTCCTAAATATGGACAAACTAGCTATGTTTTTTTTCTGTAATATATATTCAGGACATTTGAAAATGCATATTATTTAAATATCATTTTAGTGTGTTTTAAAACTCATTTTGATAAGAAAATACCCGTTTATTGAAAGAAAATTTGGCGTTCATCATTGTGTTAAATGAAATAATATCATGGTATGTTCTTAGTTCACATCCCTGTGTAGGTTCATGAAATTGGAGAAATCTTACAAATTCTGTATCTTGAAATGTACTGAGTATATTATAGTTAAGGTGTTTGTTCACATTACATTAAGAAAGTTGGTAAACCATTATGAAGCAATATCTTCACACTTGACATTCATGCAAGGACAAATGGAACTTAATTCAATATAACAAGAAAGTTTTCAAATCTGAAATGTAATCATGCTCGTTCACAATGTGACATTATCAGTCAAACTATACCAATAAAAACATGGTCAACGGCATAATGAACTAAACCTCTATATAAATGTAATATGTATCTTACACCATTTAAACCTCACTACAAAGAGAAATGAACCAGCTATTCTGTTTTACACATACAGTACGTGTAATTTTTATGTTGTATTTTTCAATCATAAACTAAATAAGAGTTTATTCCCCACAGTTGTAATATTTAATGACTTTGTTGCATTTTAGCTTGGACATTTGCCAGTCTGTCTGTTTGTGAAAGAGACCTAAAGGACATGCACAGCGTTTAAAAAACTATTTTTAAATGGTAATAATTTTTTTAATGTGTGCTTGAAATTGTGCATAAGTAACCTTAAATATATAATATAGAATTATTACGTGAACACTGTAATTCTCTAAAAAAATCTGTCATATAGTTCACCACCCCCCTCCACTTGTGGAATTGCTATATAACCATAACATGAACAACTACATGTAATATTATATATGCAAATTCTCAAATGAAGGCATAATAATTGACAAATAAGATAAGCATCAACATTATTCCACTGAAAACAAATTAACATACCAGTCAGTCTTAGTATTAGGAATCCATAAGAAACAGAAATTGGTTACAAACTTTAACAGTTGTACAAATACAAAGATGAGTGATTCCTAAAATGTCTCAACAAAGTCCGAGGTTATCAATATTAGTTTAAAAACTAGTCTCAAAACTCCAGTGTCTGATTGGCTGGTTCTGAGTTCAGTCTTAAATTTGACCAATCACTGGGCAGCATTCCAATATTAGTCTCTATACTCAGTGTTACAACATTCGGTCCAGATCAGTAGAAACAGAATGAGAGCAAGTTTACAAATCTACCTCAAACATTAAATAGATTCATTACTCAATCGGACACCACTTTAATATTTCAATTGTATGAGATCAATATGTTATGAAGCTGTAAATAAACTTTGAAACTTGAAGCTGTATATTACCCTGATAGCTGATAGATCAGTTAAAATGTTGGTTGTCGTATGAATGGAGCTCAACCAGTTATCATGAAGCAGCAAGACCTGAAAGTAAACAAAATATTATAAAGTAAGAGAAACACTAAAGTATACAAAAGACACAAACACATTAAAATGACAACACAGTTTTGGTTATTCAATAACAAAAACTGTGTTGTCATTTTAATGTTTTTGTATCTTTTTGCGACTGAATATAAAGTTTGATATTTTAACATAAATCAATTTATAATAACTGCAGGTAACATGCATTCAACTATTTAAATTTCAAGCCAGAGATTCAGATAAAAAATGAATGCACAAATTAATTACGCTTGAAAAGAAATTGAATGGTAAGAACAATTCAAATAACTTATTCAACATAAATATGAAATAAAGAACAAAAAACATGTAATACCTCTTTTTGCATCACTTTGCACAAAGCAAAAGTTCCTGAAGGAATCTGAAAAAGATTGATAGAAATTATCAATATGTACAATGTATTTAAATACAATTATATTTTGTTTAATTCTACAGTATGCCTGTCCTTTCAGTTTTACCATTTATTCCGAAAGGGAATATAAGGTCAATACATCATTCTGAGTAATGAATTCATTGAGATTACTGACTCAGAATAACTTATACATGTATGGTATGGTTACTGTTTCTTCCCAGGTATATCTTAATTAAATTGGCACAAAATGGCAATCAGAATGGACAATGATTGATTCCCTTGATGACATCATGAAACACCTTTCTTAATATTTCGTTGTCACACTTTCAGGGCAAAAGCTTCAACATTATAAAAAGGCCATTGAAAATTGATAGCTAGATTTTAGTCCGTTTTTTGTTCAAAAACGAGGACAAAGGGTAAAATGATTTCAGAAATAGTCAGACCATTTTTATCAGGTAGCAAATTATTGATGAGACATTATGAAAAACTGAACACAACATTTTGGGATGCGGATCATACAAATACATGTAATGAATAATTTCTTTATGGCTTTAACAACAGATCTTATAATGTTCTTTTCTTTAAAGAAGAAGTCTTTCCCTTGCTCAAAGCTATCTACATTGTAGTTTACAAATAAACATTACCTCATCTAATTCACAGTTAGATAGATCAGTAACTGGCTCAGGGTTTTCCTTGGCCTGAAATATACATTGGTATATAAAAGTAAGTGTTTATCTATTATTGTGTCACCCCTACTTAAAGGGCTGATGCTACATGTGCAATACAACTTCTTCCTCTTGAGTGATCAACTCGTTTGTAATTTTAACTACCAGCAACACCATCTTTCCAACAAATAAAAAGTCTATTTCGTTCTCAGAATTACCATATTTGTCCTATAAACACTCCCGCCCGATTAAACATGGTTACCCAATTTTTTAGAACGTTCCTGGGTTAAAACATAAAGATATTGGATAGTTTTGTCCACCAAAAGCCTTGTTTTCTCTAAACTAAGCAAACACAGCTTTGATAATGACAGAGCAGCAAAGCAAAATTCCTACACTCTGACAATGGCCGACACCGCACTTCTATACATGGGAGCATGAAAAAAGGGCATACTGTCCTTGTAGGTCTGGTGTCAACAACATGTACTGTATTCATCATAATTACCACTTCTGAATCATGCAAAATTGATTGGCAAAGTTACGGCTTGATATTTTTCAATTTTTGGATAACGGAAAAAAATATCAAAATTTGTGTTTTTCTTCTTACCCTAATATATGTGTTTTGGTTGGCATTGTGCATTGTTCAAGACATGTTAATTATGACAAATATGGTATTTACTATATAAACACTCACCAGATACTGTTGATGATCTTGTCTCTTTTTTGCATTTGTGCTCTGTTTTCTGAATAAAGGCATCTTTTGCTTCTTTCCTTTCTTTTGTTTCCTCTTCACAGAACTGGACTCTCTTACCTCCCCGTCCAACACATCGTCTGGATCAGAGTCATCATTCGTGTGCGTACCAGATGAAAGTTGTGATGGTGATTTAGGTATAGACTTCGCTGATTTCACTGATTTACTTGCAGAATGGCCCATAGAGCCATATAAAACACTGCCTCATTCTGAAATATGTTTACATCAGTTAAATAGGAATAAAGCTAAGAGTTTCTCCTATAAATACACATTTGATCATAACTAAATCAAAGCTACATTTCTTTAGATATACATGTATAGACAATTTTTAAACAACAATCAGTCTTAAATATATCAATTAAGCCTCAAATGGCTAGTCTGTACACATCTTTTTAAATTTTCAACAATATATTGTAATACTTCTAACTCTTTGCTCTTTTTATACCAACTAGGTCTGAATGTACTAGCCATTTGACCAGTACTAAATGCACTGACCAGTACTGAATGTACTGCATGTCCAGTACTGAATGTACTGCATGTCCAGTACTGAATGTACTGCATGTCCAGTACTGAATGCACTGACCAGTACTGAATGCACTGACCAGTACTGACTGCACTGACCAGTACTAAATGCACTGACCAGTACTGAATACACTGTCCAGTACTGAATGCACTGACCAGTACTGAATGCACTGACCAGTACCGAATGCACTGACCAGTACTGAATGTACTGTCCAGTAATGAATGCACTGACCAGTACTGAATGCACTGACCAGTACTGAATGACTGACCTCGAGTAAAAGCACATCAGCAAAGCTCAAGAATGTAAAAATATTAACTTAGTATTAATATTTTAATATAAAGTATGAACTTACACAATTTTGGTACCAATTCTCAATTTACCTGAATTGTTTTCATCTTGACACATTTTAAACATTCATAATAATCATTGAAATTTCTGATCAATCCATTTGCAATGTCACAGAAAAGGAATGAATTTTACATAATCACACAGATTTTCATTTCAGCTGTAATTGTTATAATCCAACTTCTAACCAAAGTTCCATAATATCTCATGTATACCACACAATTGTATCAAAAGTTCCACAAGATTTTATATCTTCCAAGTATCGCACATTGATCTTTAGTTGAACAAAGTATACAGGGACTTTGGCTTAGAGACTCGTTTATGGGTTACCAGCCCTGCGGTCAGTTACAGCTAACAGTTGCTCATGTAAGGAAACTGTTATGTTTTGTATCCCTAGCTCACCATATCGCATTCACTGCACATGGGGAACCAAACTGCAAATGTAACAAAACGTTAGCCACAGACATTTACTGAACGCAGGGCAGGTAAATCATTTACAAAATACACTCTTGTGGGCAATAGAAGTCAATTTCTAGTTCACTGGTGTTATTTGTACATTTCAAACCAACACAAACCATTCCATAGGTAATCTCCCCATACAACAGTGCACACTGTTCATATTTTGTTATGAAAACATCATGATTTAATTAATCCATAATTAAGTCCCTAACTTGAATTCCTAAGGGTCAAAACCAAGCTATGATAATTTACCATGTAAACTCCATGTATCTAAGAATTTTAAGTACAATTACATCCCAAGCAGGGTCATATCTAGCGATATGTACATATGCATGTGCATAACATCAGTCAGAAAAATGAAAAAAAAAATTAATGGCCAACTATGGTATAAAAGCAGAGGATTATGGGGTGAGCTTTGAAGTTTTCAGCTTGAAAAAAAACCAGCCAAACTTTGTACTTTATTTTTCGATAAAAGATGTTTTAAAATGCTTCAGAATGAAGATGCAACAATATTATTTCAACATTTCTTAGGGACATGCCCCCACCCCCTACTAGAAAGATGTGATTTTATTAAAAAAGGGCCCAGCTATGCCCCTGCCTAGCAAAGAAAGTGAATTAATATTATCACATGCTGACATGAAAAAAGTCACGATAAATATCCCAGTAATTCTGTGCAGTATAAGAATTATCAACTAGCCATTATAACACAATAAATATAACACCAACATTAACACTGTGAGTTAGAATGTACAGAAATATCAATCAACAATAGTTGGATAATCAACAGAGAGTGAATCTGAAAATATTCCACATTGCAGCGAACAAAACTGCTAGCCAATCAATAAACATGATAGAAGACTGCTCTAGCGTAATACACAGTTGTACCGTAACAGGCTTACATCATAATGATCCAATACCATTACTGTGTACAGCACAGGCTCATTCATTCCTGTTATATAGTCCTAAATTTATTAAAAGATCAATTGATAAAAATGAACATCATCTATCTGTATATAAACAGTATATAAATAAACAGATCTATTTACACTTGTTTGGCTATTACCTTTTGTGAATGAGCGAAAAGAAAGCTTTTATCTTTTACAGAGATCCAAAAGTGACCGAGAGCATTGCCTGGGTTTATATTGGCTATTTTAGGATGATGGCTCATACCCTTGGGAATTTGTGTGCCATATAATCTTAGAAATTGGGAAAAAAATCAAGAAATTACAGCACAATTTTTGGAATGAAATTAAAGAATGTCGAGATTAATTAATCAACAGTTGCTATATATATAAACTACCTGCGAGAGAAAAGCCTCTAACTTAGTCAATGTTTGGCTTAATTGAACCGAAAGCCCAGGATGCCAATTAAAATTGTAGTTTATTTCAGACTGACGAAGATCAACAGAGGATATTCGGTATTTTCTCTTCTGTTGATTTAACTGTGTAGTAAAATGACAATACTTAAATAATTGGTTCGAAATAAATAAAATTGTTTTTAAATTGTGTACTCTCACAAACGTTACAGTCAATAAAGACAGCATGACAAAAATCAATAAGTTGGTCGATAAGTCACCAAGCATTATTTGGACATTAAAATTGTTTCACAGAATAAACAGAAGCCGCGGCCGTGGTCCAGTGGTTAGTGCGCTGGACTTTTAACCCGGCGATCTGGGTTCGATTCCCGGTCGCGGCAGGTCATACCCTTCCATGAAAATTTGACAAAAATGTCGATTTTCCTCCACATGTGGAGAAGTTGCTGGCTCCTTGTGGAAGGGTAAGTTAGTACTGGTAAGAATTCAGTCCAGGAAAAACTGGTTAGGTGAACCGGCCGCCATATATAACTGAAATATCATTGAGAAACGGCGTTAAACCCGATGAAACAAACAAACAAACAGAATAAACATAAACTAATGTCTTCCTAAACATTGGAGAGAATTTTATCTCCTAAAGCAGAAGGCCGACTGGGATGGAATGGGATAATTTGTCTTTTTGAGGGTCTAATTTCCTATCTTAGAGCCAATCATTTGATGTAAATTACCACAGAGCTAATTCCCCACTTCTGGGACATTTTAAAATCTGTACGAAGTCTATTTCTCAGGTGAGGACCATTCAGCTGAATCATTAGCCGGCTGTAAAATTGTACTCTACAGTTTATGATCAATCTATTATGCCAAGAATAAGATATGCCTGTTTCCTATAACATGCTAAAAATAAATTGGATCTGTAGGTCTGTTAAAGTTTTTTCAAATATAGTTTGTTTCATACATTTTTATATAGACAGAGATCAATAAAAAAGTAAAAAATCCTATGGCATTATAAGGATTAAAAGCAGTAGAAGTGATAGCCTATATATCAAAAAAGCCTGCAGCTACATGTGCATTATCCAGTATCTGACCAGTGTTAACCATTGTGTTAATTTGTATAGGGCCTAAATTAAAATTAGGTTTGTTTGCCCTTTACCGAACGACCCGAGATTTGGGCGCCGACTTTTTTTTTTGGTTATAAACCCGACTATACACCATTATGTCACACTACGATGTGTGCAGTTTGTTCTTCTTAGTTACAAAACAATGACTATTTTTGTTTCATTATGTTTGCCTTATGATAACTTCCTCTCGCTAGAAAAACTTTGGAACCCAAAGTTAGAAAAAAGTATGACACAAAAATGGTCATAGTTGCCCTTATAATATTTTCATCAACAATTATTGAAGCCTCGTGCTCATACTCACTAAAACAGACCAGCTATATAAAGTATTAAAAATAAGTACACATAAAAGTGTCAATTTTGCTTTCATTTTACCAACATTAATTTTTTCTGAATTGATCCGAGCTTATGTTAACCATGTTTTGAAAACCACATGTCATTTAATCGTATCTTTTTTAATATTTACAATTATTTTACTGTACCCGCTCACCCAATGTACCACGTGCCGAATTTACCACGCACGAACAATACATTTCGACTAAAACATATTAAAATTTCCACAATAAAATAAAATATTTTTCCTACCTACCTACCCACCTCCAAAATCTAGGGTCGGTAAAGGGCAAACAAAGACTTTTTTAATTATGGCCTAGGTGCTAATTATTCAAGTTTAATATTTGTCAAGTATAGCTGTGAAATGATTGTATAATTATTATCTAGTTACTGATACAAATTGCATTACAAATGGTCCAACATTAATTGTATATAGCCATTCACCCTGTATTACCCAGTTTCACTCATTTAAACCCCGAGTAAAACCCGGGTTAGGACCGAACCAAGTAAATTTAGGCGAGTAAAGGCACTTGTGCATAGAACAATTAGCAACTGTTTTGTTTACTTTCTATATCAGAACACAAGTTGCACTGACATTTATTTAATCTTATTTTTCTTATACAAGATGTGACAGCCTTATATTTACGAAGCATCTAACTATGTATGTCTGGGGTTCCATATGACCGTGGAGTTGACCATTTGACACCTGGAATTTCCCAAAATCCACATATTGACCCTCAGGATTCTGGCTGAAGGGTGGGATTTTCTTAAACTTCTAGGTCATTTTGGCTATAAAATGGTAAATATCCAGTCAAAAATAACCCTTGATATTTAGCACCAAGTGGAACCCCTAGTGCTGTGCAGTATGCTTCCGTGCATCCATAGAATGACCTAAAAGTTAACCATATCCCCTGGTTAGTATTATTTCTATCTCCAAACAATTTAATCAAATCATTTCTGTCCTATGAGGATAGTTATTGTAGCATCACTTGCCTTAGGAATTCCAATACACTATGTTCAATTATAGAGAGGTTTACTACAAGGATTACTGGCCCTTGAAAACTACCAGACAGTCACATCAGATGATCAATAATAACACATTGTCAGGGAAAATAAGATGTTCTGCACCATACAACATGCTTCTCTGTGTTAATATGTCACACGACACAAAACATCCTTCAGCACTTTCGAGTTACGTGAATATATGCAGACAGAATGGTTTCGCTTTCACCGTTTAATATATTGTAATATTGACTTCCCTAGACTTGTCTCAAGCTGTGGTCCCCTAGCGCCTGAATGTTATGACGAACGTTTCCACAGCGATTGAATATTCTATAATTGCAAGGGTTCCATTAGGTGCTGAATCTCAAGGGTCATTTTGATAATTTATGACCTAATTTTACCATTTTATCGCCAAATTACCTATAATTTAGAGAAAAATTGACCATTCAGCCAGAGTCCTAAGGGTCAAAATGTGACCTTTTGGAAAATCAAGGGGTCAAAGTGCCAACTTAAGGGTCAAATTAAACCTCCGAGTGCTCATAATTTTAACCATGATGTTTGCAAAATTACCCTGTGTTCCTTTCAATGCATAATGGATTATTTACACATTAATTTATGATATATGTAGTAATCTTCGGGTATTCCGGTGAATCGTGTGTAGTAATCTTCAAACACCAATAATGTTGATTCATTCAAAATTTTCAAACCAAAAGCTATTAAACTGAACAAACTTCAAGTAAAGAGAGATGGAAGATGTAAGTGGAAATGATGACACAATAGGATCCAAGATTTAAAAGTTCCATCAAAACAGTTTAATGCATAACAATATAAGGAGAGCTCTAGCAGAGGCAATCTGTCAAAGTTCCAGCTAAGACTTAAAACTGCCAAAACAGACGATGAGTAAGAACTAAGATCAATCATGTGTTTCAATTATATAAATATGAAAAAGATTGTTTACAAAAAAATGAGACTAGATAAATGATTAAATTTTCAATTTAATGACTGGCACTTTAACTCATAAATAATAAGCTTCTTACAACTCCTGCAGATAGTGACAGAGTGGAAAAGATCTAAGTAATGAAGAAATTCAATGATGGGTTTACATTAACACAAAAAAAATAATATTATTAAACAATAATTCAAGAAATAAGCTGATACAGTAACATGCGTAAATAAGAAATGTATACAATCATGTATAAGGCCAAATAAAAAAATGTTGTGTTTCCTGTAACATGGTCAAAACAATCAGGGTCGGTAGGTAGGCATTTTTTTTCTTCTTTTTTTTTGAGTAGGGATAATTGTGCTGGGACATATCCCTGTGTGTGCATTTTCTATTTTACATGGATAGTAATAGTAATAATTAGATAAGTGTGCATTAAGACCTATGTTCTGCAAACAGAAGTGACTAGATCAGCTTAGACTAGAAGAGAATCATCGCCGTTTTGGCACAATTCGGACGTTTTTGGGTGGCACTTTTGATTTTGGTTCCAAATAAAATTTGGGTCGGGGGTAAAATTTAGGGTCGGTCGGGTTACAGGAAACACAACTTTTTTTTTTGGCCTAATTCAAAAGATTTGAAATAAATTGCTTTTGTCTCCAAACAGTCTCTGTTTTGAAACAAACATAATTTTTGTCACATTGTGGACATTGTTACAAGGTATACAGGACAAATCCCCCATCACAACATTTGTCTTCTTCCTTTAAAGTAAAGGTACCATCAACAGTTAATGTGAGCTGGAAAAACTAAAAAGTACTCAATAACATAACATCATATCCACCTTACCCAGAATTCTGCATTCAATGTGTAAGACTGGGAACTTTGTAACATATATAAGCCTGTTAGAAAATTGAACTCTATACCCTATTTTATTTCTTCCCTAATAGTATGCCTAAATATTTGATGACTACACCTGAGCATAATTATGACATCACAGGTTCATCCAGTTTACATACTAGTAAGATTAAGCTGACAAACCTTATCCAAGTTAAGGAAAATGTCCTATACTATAGGAGATAAATACACATTTATTATATTTACATGAAAATATCAAAGAGGCCAATATGTTTCCTATGTTCACAAGCTAACTGTAAGAAAATGTTTTCTGTATGTAATGAGTTTAATACCAGCATTTCATAAGCATCGGGATCAGGCAAGGATGTAAGCATTATAAAATTATATACAGCCAGGTGTCACTCTGATGTCAGAATGAATGAATGTTGCTAATTGATTGGTCAGTGACTCAATTAGTCAGTATCATTGTCAATATGATAATCATGTAGATCAAAACTAACAAAGTTTTGTCTACACTCCCACACAGCGCTTTGATTCCACTACCGTTACATTCACATGCTGTTGTACTATTACCCAGTATATTTTGATATTTGACCTCGAAATCACTGTTCTTTCCTGATACTAAATTTCCTTGTTCGGCACGATCACGTGATTATTGAGTGTATAATAGATGAGTATTTTCCAGCGTTATAGCCAACCAAATGTACACAATGCATAGCCTTTCGCCTTGAGGGAAATTTTGACTATCTAGCTATACGGTTTTCCATTTACAGCAGGCAGTGTTTTGTTCTTTCATAGAGGATCGTACTGAAACGTATTACTAATATTGTGACGAATTTGAGTAACGAGATGCTGAGCATGAACGAGATGACGCATTTTAAAATATACGCAGATTCCGCATTGACAGCTGTTAAAATGACCTTAAATCACTACACATTTACAGGCATCGGAATAATTTTGGCATGCTGAGAAAAACGATAGACACTTACGTTAGATTTATTTAGTTTTTCTAACAATTTTCATTGTCACAGCACCATTTCTATGACAGGGAAAGCTGTCTATTCAATGCACACTCGCATTTCTTAAATAAGCTATATTTACACATGTTTACTGTCCTACTTTTGGGACATTAGCGAGTCTTTACAAGCGGCTCGCTGAATGGCTATGGACACATGTCGATTCGCCTGTCTAAAAATAGAAAATATCAGTCATGCGGGAGTTAAAAAGCAGAGGGTGAATATGAAGGTATCGGAATAAGTGCCCGATGCTAAAGGAGAGTAAGTTTTGTCATGCAGACAAGAGAAATAATCGGTACAATGGTGACTTCGTTCAATCATTACAATACAAGACCATTTTGGTTTCAAGTCAGTACATAAGTATGAGGAACTAGATCAATAATATACCGCTACCGACGGACATAGTGAGGATAGCCTCTGTATGTCATATCTTTTATCAACCACAAGCTAGTGGCCAAAAAATACATCGTAATTACCCTTTGAGTCCTCCCTACACTTCAGATTTATGGCGACAGAAGTCACTATTTACACCAAGCTGGAATGAGGAAGTCGTCTGATAATGGGGGGGGGGGGGGTCAAACGCTTGATAAAATATACCAAACACTTATGAATATGACCCTCATAGGCCTCATACATGTTGATGAAGTTAATTTAAATCTACATCTACATGTTTTCATCAACACAGTCACTCTTGACTATTACAGTATTAGAAATATGCGACGTTAAAAATAATACTTAATTGTGAATTATAATTTCTAATGAATATTTTCTTCTGCATCTAATGATCTATACTGTTTATATGGTAAAGTAAATATCAGATTCATGGGAAAGACTATGTCATAGTGAATGTTTTGATTGATAAGTATACAATTATATCCCGGCACTACCAGATTTTGACCGCCTACAGTGATTTTCCCATCGCACATTCCATAACTCGTCCGACAGCAATTTTAATTTATACTGATGATTTAAACAAACCTAAATTATCCCACATTGATGCAACAAAAATAAGGAACTAACTGTCATAGTTTGTTTATCCTACGTGTCAAATTACGCTGACCTCATGTTCCGTTAGCCAGGATGTTCACAACCTGTTTTCGTCCACTTTGGAGTAACTTCCCTTGACTACAGTACACAGCAAAAGTTTATGCCCTACATGTAAAATGTGTAATTGTACAAACTCATTAATGTAACTTACAGTCAATCTGGACTGTTTAACTAAGTTAATTACCAAGAAAGTACCATATGTAGAGGGTGCAGTTTTTTTCTTGAATTCAAATGAATAAAACTTGTTTTGGGGATATCATAATTTCAATGATGCTTTTCTGATTGATAACTCAACATATATTACAGCATTATGAGCTCTGATTAAATCATAAATATGATGAGTCAGTCTCAGTAAGCATCCCTAGATGACACATTGGCCTGTAAATAGATGATACACAGTCACTTAATACACAACCAATTAAATCCAAACTAACACGTATTGAGAATTTATGTATTAAGACACGAACCATCGGTGTTACATTATTTTTGTAGTGTACTGTACTTCAAGCATCATGTGATATGGGATGTTGGGCCCTGGAATAGGCATAGTTGCAGACGAAATAAAAACAATAGGATTGTGCAGCCATTTTTATGTAAAATAAATGACTTTATTGACGGATATAATTGGAAGTAGTTAAATACACAATATGTTTACGGAAAGGTTCTGTTTTACATTTCCATGCACGGACCAATATAGGTCTGTGACATTTCTAATCTCCATTTTTCAATAGCTTACACCATTTGACAATTCTGCATCCAATGTAAACAAATGTGCGTCATACCCAGGAACTTGGTAAAAAGTCTAATGCCGTAGCAGATATTTTGGTCTGCCGACATAGCTTTTGATATTTTCCGGTACCGGTCGAAAATAGGTTGTGGTCGAAATCTGGTTATTTGAGGATATATTCATAGTTGATGAAACTGTCATTTAATGTACTATATGACCTAGTTCATGATATACCATACTTCTACTGCTCTATCATCTTTGTCAAACATCGACAATGTTAATTTCAGATGTTATATAATGAAATTTATTTAATGTCAAATATACAATAAGAGGAAATACAACTTACCACTGAAAAAAACTAAAACTGGGCGAATATTCCCAATAATTTCGCAATTCTAGAATGTCAATAAATCTGTCGACTGTGTAACGATATTTTAATGAAAATCCTGCAAAGTAGGTTAAATATTTTTGCAACCCGTCAAGAACGGTGTCAATGTAAATATATCATTTGGGACTGGATAAAAACTCACTAAACGTTTCATATAATCGAATGCCTGGTGATCATTTGAAGTGTTATAATTCTAAGATAAAACGCTTCAAACTTTGTGCAACGTTTCCATTGTTAGTGTTGAAGAGAGCTTCAGCTTTGTATTTTCGCCTGCAGTACCAGTTCTTTGGAAATTTGTTTGGTACGGCATTGATCGAGTTTTAGCATAATCTCCATTGCGGTGATCAGGTAAATAATGACCTTGGGATAATCTGTCAGTACACGGACAATTTTATGTAACCTTCAACTCTCTTATTATCCACCGCCGCGAAAACGGAAGGGTTGCAGAAGGTATGTTTATCACATATATTTGTCCGAACGATATCTTCCAATTGCAGAAGGGTGACGTAATGAAAGCGCACAATAAATAGTGATAATTGGCAATTAAGAGTGCAGAGCCAAAGAACCATAACTCTGTCATAAATCTTTTTGAATGATCTCAATATTACATATAATTGTTTATCAGGACATCAAATTTACAACAGTTGAAGGGAATTAACAAACATCTACCATCTTGATAAATAATGGCCAATGGGAGGAAGGACAGAGTGCAAGAACCCATAAACTGTTTAGAATAGCTTTTGAATTAACTCCCTTTTTGTACTCAATATATCAATAAATTTGACAATAATACTGCAACTTCAGCAAAAAGTTCAATGATATTATTTTAACATGCAAACTTTTGTCTGGTTGGTGTTCCCTTGGACTTTGAATGGATGGTACTAGTCCTATAAATATGACCCTACATAACTTATTTCACATTTTGACATTTTCTGGTGTATACCATGTAAAGTGAGGATTTACGGAGGTTTCGGTAAATGACAAGTTCGGTAAATTGATTTTAACGTTCATTTCGTTTGGAGGTTTCGGTAAATTGATTTTAACGTTAGTTATTTTTGGAGGTTTCGGTAAAAAGATTTTTTGTTAACATTGAACAATGACATGGGCTTAATAATAGGAATAAAACAAATGTAATTAAGTCAGTTACCTACCCAAGTCAACTCGTACCCTTTTTTTGGTCAACTCGTACCATTTTTTTGGTCAACTCGTACCTATCCAAGTCAACTCGTACCCTTTTTTGGTCAACTCGTACCATTTTTTTGGTCAACTCGTACCTATCCAAGTCAACTCGTACCCTTTTTTGGTCAACTCGTACCTATCCAAGTCAACTCGTACCTATCCAAGTCAACTCGTACCCTTTTTTGGTCAACTCGTACCATTTTTTTGGTCAACTCGTACCCTTTTTTGGTCAACTCGTACCTATCCAAGTCAACTCGTACCCTTTTTTGGTCAACTCGTACCTATCCAAGTCAACTCGTACCCTTTTTTGGTCAACTCGTACCTATCCAAGTCAACTCGTACCTATCATTACTTTAATCTGTATACTAATGCATATGTTATAGATCGACATGGAAATGCCTTGGAACTGATATTCATCAATACTGGTGCAATAATAGGTGCATTTGGTTGTATAATTGGTATTGATTAATGACTTTAAGTAACTTTTAGTTACATTTGACTTTGCACCTGATAATCCTATCTGTGTTCAGCTTTAATTATACAAATACATGTTTGGTTGTTTGTTTTGTTTTAATTCGAGCATTTACTTTTAATTGCAAATGTGTTAAAAACACTATTATATTAATTTACCGAAACATTCAAACATTTAACAAAAAATCTTTTTACCGAAACCTCCGAAAATAACTAACGTTAAAATCAATTTACCGAAACCTCCAAACGAAATGAACGTTAAAATCAATTTACCGAACTTGCTATTTACCGAACTTACTAGTATCCAAAGTGAGAGTAAACTGTAAAATAATGAATTTTGATGGTTAAATGGGCATTTTTACATCTAATCTTTTGGACTAGAAGCAAAAAGATAGACCTGATAAGCCAAATGAATGTGGCTTATATATGCTGTATAGATCTCTGTCCACTCGAAAACACAGCAGCTTTATTTGTGGGAAAAACTTCCTGAACGAGAAAATAGCGGATTCCCCTTTAGTGCTTCCTGATCAGGTAAGTATGTAAAAAAAGAGATTTTGAATTCCTGTCTTGGATGCAAAACTTCACCATTTTGATGGTTGTAGAACTTCCTAGGAGGAAAACTTTCTTGTCCAGTTATAATACAATAGACTTTGGTTCCTACATGAACACCATTTTAATGTTAATTTAGTGGTAAAGTTGAAGCAAACTTTTAAAAATGAAAAAAAAAAATCCAGCATTAGAAACCATATTGTCGCACCACCCCAGCATATCCTATTGTATCTACTGTCTGTACAAAAAGGAAATAATTTGTTCATACTTCTTAACAGATTGTAGTGATTGTGTTTCAGATGTTGGTATTCAGTGATTTTTAATTGATGCTGATGAATTTCTTGTGATGTTATTCGTATATTAAGTTTTAATTGAGTGTTTTCAAATTTTTCTTTATCTTTTACAAAGCTAACTCTCCAACTTAACCCCTTTGACCTGCCAGACGGTATTACGTTACAGATAGCAGTATAGCGCGTCTTATATGTGCCTACGTGACCTTTGTCATTTACCTCAGTTCACCGAGTTTTGAAGTTTTAAATACCATAGTTGACTGTTTTACATAAATTTCAAATGTTTAAAACTTAACATTCTATAGTAACAGTAAATGTTTTTATTGCGTAAACATTCCTTTTTATAGGGTCATTTGATTCTTTGATACATTGGATATAAAGTGACAGATTAAAGTCAGAATTATTCTGTATTTTTATTCACAAGAGGAGGGGGCGTTAATTAGGGGAGTGAAAATTATTAGGGAATATTTGGTATTTAACTATTTTAAGAACTTTAGTTTTAGTTTAATTTTAGTGACCAGATTGGAGTTGGCTATCTACTAGCACTACTGTCTAGATTATGAGAATTAAAGCACTTTAGATTATTGCAATTGTGAAATTTGATTATCGACTGTGTTTAGTGTCTGATTTTACAACACTATTATTTAGACTACCTTCAAGGGCTAGTCTAGCTTTCATTAAAGTGGAGTATTTAAAGATAGATTTATAGTAAAACCTCACATAAAGACCACCTCAATTATAAGACCACCTCAAAATTAAAGACAACAGTCCGTTCTCACTGTTTTGCTCTTTATTCACCCTCAATATTATATCACCTCAATAAGAATACCAGATTCAAGGGTCCAAAAGGTGGTCTTATTATTGAGGATTTACTGAATACATTATTTACATTTCTTATTATGTGTTAGTTACAATTTGATCTTGTGGAGACTCCTGTTAAGACAATCTTGATCATACACCTTTACAAACGTGCATAATTTATATCTAGACATCGAATGATAAGTAGAGATAAGCAAACATTATGATGACATTGACTTACTTTCAGGACATACAAGGTTAGGTATTTATATCAGGTCTGTATGTACATACTCTGTTACAACCATGGAGTAACAGATCTCTGAGTGTGCATTTATTACATGGTGGTTGTCTACGCTTACTGTTAAATCCGTGATAATTTCATGTTATGCTCTATTTTAAACATTGGCTTAAATTGATGATAAGTTGAACATTAAGACACTGCGTTCAGATTGTACTATTGATCCTGAAAGTAAGTTGCATGTTAAGTCTTTGTAATTTGCAGTTTGTCTTGTTTTATTGTGAGTAATAATGGTTGGTTATGACTGTAAACAATTATCACTGCATTAATGTTTATTTTCATATGTGAAAAGATCTTCAGAACGATTTTGATTTTATGAAATACATTTAGCTAATTTGATATCCTGCGTTGCTTCTTATAGAAAATCTTCCAAGAAAATTCAACATTGTCTCATTTTTTTCTGTTATCAACTGAGTACTTAATTAAGCTTTTTGTGTATTTAATGATGAATTGTACTAACAGATCCAGAGGGGGAGGGGGGTAGACCCCTTAAATAATTCCCCAGTCTTACATGTATGAATATCAACATAACGATCTTTATTTATAAGACTTTCAAGTAATCAATTTTGATTTATTGTACATGTAGCATTTTATGATGTTTGATGTTTATTCAAACGCTATGTAACATTATCTCACCATAGTGTTATTTCTAGAATTTGAAAAGGGCAGGGTGCTGGCAAAAAAAGGGCACTTCGGTCGTTGCAAATTCATTCCAA
This sequence comes from Mactromeris polynyma, assembly GCA_032209605.1. Lineage (NCBI taxonomy): Eukaryota > Metazoa > Mollusca > Bivalvia > Venerida > Mactridae > Mactromeris > Mactromeris polynyma. The sequence continues at coordinate 1,014,791 of JASFXZ010000019.1, read as the reverse complement.
AGGGACAAAATCATAGTCAACTTGAAATGTGAATGTTCCACATATTTGAGTAAATGTTATTGGACTATATTGTGTGTATACGATGTGTGTCGATGACTCCCTATATTCACAAACTATGAGCAGAATAATAGCATTTGCTATTGTGACAAAGGCTGGAAGTGGGGGCGTCTCTGGTTTATGAAAACATTTCTTGTTTAATTCTAAATTAATTGCATGGACATTAGCAGCACCATACATGTACATAAAAGTTAAAAAATCTTAAATTCTCCATTCATAAATAATATATAAATTATATTCCCTAGACCAGCACTATACACTAAATATTGATGTCACAAATTAATTCAGTAAACTTTCATAGTACCAAACGGTACGAACGTTCTGGGGACGAACACAAAGTGACAAATATTACATGGCTTTTTTTCAAACTTGATAATAGAAGAAACATATGACTTTGTTAAGTTAAGGCATATTTACACAATTGATATTGATAGTCAGAAGCTGTAAGCGACTGTCGTGTGGATTTACCATCGAAATTCTCACGAAAACGAAACAGCACATGACGGAGCGGCCGCCATCTTGAATTTTTGTTTACATGTGAGAGGAAATGAAAGTGGTCTAATATTGTATATATTCCGGGTAATTTCGTACAAAAATGGACCAGAATGTTTTAGAATACTGATATGCTTATAAATACAGAATCCAGCGAACTCGCCTCAGAAAAGTAAAAAAGCTGTCAACTAAAATTTTCAATTTCTCATCGAAATCCCTCGTCTTCTGCAGTTATTTTTTTTCTAAATTAGCAAATAGTTATTGTTTAATTCGTTCCGCATTACCATTGTCGATTAAATCAAACAAGGCCATCGCTTAAAAAGTGCAATGTTTTCGCACTATCAACAAACTCGCTAATCATTAACGCGTGTTTACATGTACAACGGTTTAACCCGGCCTCTATCAGTTAATCGTACGGACCGCACGCGTAACGTGAACCAGCCAGTTATATGCAGTGTAGACGATTGTCGGTGTATTGTAAACAAAGGCACATGCTGTGACGCTTGGGGGCATTTTACAGGATGTAGATTACACAGTTGACAGATTTATTGCAAATAGGGCATTAGGGACGCTAATTAGGGCAGTGGGGCGGGGCCAAAAAGGGGCAGGGCGCGGCGCCCCGCTATCACGCTATAGAAATAACACTACACCATTTTATAAGGCTTGAGCAAAACCAAACCCCCACTACTGTAAGTCCAAATACTGGATCCACCCCTGAGTTTGATTTATATAAGCAAATATATGTTCATGCACATCATGACTTACAGTGCATGATACTACAGTGTAGTTGGTACATTCAGTGATTCACTTTTGAGGTTTTCAATAGAATACTTTGTTGACAACAATACACCCAGTATTTTACACCTGCATTGAGGTGGCATGCATTTTGTTGAGGAAAAAGTAAATCTTGGTCACAGCTTACTTATCTCAAAGTCATGGTTTGGGAAATCATTTGCAAGCTTGCAAAACTTATGTTTACCCCTATTTGCTGGCATGAAGTAATTGATAGGTTGACGTCCTCTTTTTGTCTTACGTAAATACGGATGTGATTCTGTTTCTTATTTTGAACTAGATATCATAACCCAGATATTGTATAACATATATGTTTATTTTTTATTGTCTGCTGCAGAAGAGAGGGGATGGTATCATGTGTGTCAAATCTCATGATATCAAGTTTTTCAATCTATACTGAAATGTCAAATGCAAACAAATGTAAAGGCATGGTAGTCAGACCCTCATTTATATTCTGTGAGATAAAAAAATAAACCAAATGTTCAGCTAAAATGTGTACTGCTGTCTTACATAATGTCATATTAGCAATTCTTATCAAAGACAGTCAGACATTTGTTTCTGATCTATATGTATTAATGTAGGACCAGTCCTTATCTCAGTTGCCATGTTTGGACTGACAAATATTTGGTCCTGTTAAGATCTGGTACTGTGTGTTTGTTATGACTGAGGTTATTCTGAATGTAATCTAATCCAACTTCATCGAATACTCTCTCAACAGATGAGCAAGTTTATTTAATTGTTGTCAGTGTAGTACTGTGTATTATGCCAGAGATAACTGCTATTGTCTTATGTATGCCATGTTTATAAGAGTTATCTGAGTAACTTTGGGTTAGAGGTTAGTTCTGGAGTAACAGAACATGGAACCTTCAAAGTTCAATGGTGTTTGTTTTGATGTCCTTTTTATCTAACTTTATCAGTTACGACACTTTCATAGCTTCCAGGGGACACTAAACAAGGAGTCATTACATACCCATGGGAGCAATGTGAGATACAAATGCTCTCTGTCTGTCCGTCTGCTTATCTGTTTGACTGTCAGCCACATGAATTGTCTGGAAAATCACTTGAATGACTGAAGGAAATTTAATGAAACTTGATATTGAGATAATTTGCTATAATATATATGTATGAGGAAGTGAAATGCGTTAGCAAGATAATAAAGCATCTGTTTGTCTATCTTGAATTATATTTCATTGATCACCATTTTGTACTTAAAGGTACATAGTCTTATATTTTGTCCAAATATGCTTAGTCGTAAATATGAGAAAATTAATGGTAAATGCCTTCATACATCATGTTACTCTAGAACATTGCATTCTCACTTTGTTCACATGTTTCCCAAAACTATGATTATAAGAGTCTGATTCAGGCATTTTTCTATCCTGACCTAAGCGCCGAGTTACTGCTAGCATAGGAAATACCTGTTTTGGACTTTTGTTTTGCACTTCCAGGAAACCTTTAAGAAAATTTATAGCGCAGCGTTACGTCTGTACATGTATCTTCACAAAATTATCACTTGACCTATTTTGATAGAAAGTACGACTTTAATCTACTTTTAATTTTTGTCTGTTTGTTACCTTCATAAAACTGCAAAATTTTTGTCTCGACATAATCAAGGGAATGTGATGAAACTTTATGTTCCGTTTATGATAAGTGGCATTGAGAGGAAGTGAATTATTAAATTATCTCCCTTTTTGTTTGTAATTTTTTCAAATTTTGAGAATAACTTTGCTCCTACAGAAGGAAATATGAAAGAACTGTTAATAATTAATAATTCAATATGTTTTTGGACCAACACCAATACTTGGAAGTTATTGATGCGAAAATAAATCTGAATGGATGACAAATGGCACAGGAGGGTGGAAATAATGAATTAATTGATGTACTGTGATAGATTGATATGAGTTTGATGTGCAGAACCATAACTAATATAATAATATTACTTACTGATTAAATCACTCAGAAATAGCGAAGGTTTGGCTGTCTTTCAGATTGACCTGTGAAACTGTAAAGCATCTTGACAATAGGGGCATATGCTTGCAAATAGAGACATCACATGTTGTTTTCTTGAAGAGGTTGTAAATCCCATAGCATCGCTCAATTATATTTGGGTGTTGTTTGCTTCAGATCTGCAATAACATGGACAAACTTGTAGAGACAGAGGTCGTGGCGTCAGATTATGGGAAGAATTGGGTGAAGATTCTGGTTGCTAAGAAAGATTCTGAAAGACATGAGATCAAGGTCTGTAACTCTTGTGAATTATTTATAGATACATTTGTCTGTGAATGTGTCATAATTATGTCTGGATTATCCAAATTGTTTGCCAAAATACCCTACCCAGTGCACTTTACTTGGTGCTAGTGCTTCAGGAAATCGTTGAAAACCTGAATACATGTAGTAGCACTTACATTGGTGGCATTTTGGTTTCCAAGGATACAGATTTAAAATATCTGCATTTGAAATCTTTCACATAATGAAAAATAATGAAAAATATAATTTTATTAGCCAAATGATCTCATTCTAGTCAGCACAGTTATAAATCATCTTTTTAATTTTTTGACAAGATTAGGAATTTAATACATGTTACAGTATACAATAAATTTATAATATTAACAAGGCAATATATAGATAATCTTATAATATTATCAACAAAAAATCAAACTCCAATCTCAGGGCCTGACATCCTCAGTACCCAGGCTATTCATAACATACATGATACCCTGGGCAAACTGACTGTAAAAATATCGTACTCATTGATAATTGATAAGGTGAAATCCAGCGTCTTGATTGGCCGCATGACACACACCTCATGACATATGGAAATTGCCGAGGAGTTACGGATGAAATTGTGGTTCTGAGCGATAGCTCTTCACAAAGGAGATTCCTTCTTTTTTGTTATCGTCCATTTCATTGGTCGAGAAATTCTAATGAATATTCATGCATTACGAAGTTTCGCTAGCCAATTTGTCCAAGGTATCATATATGTTATGAATAGCCTGGGTACCCAGGATGAGGGCTGGAGTCCCATGTCTGATTCAATGTTCAAATACCAGAATTCATAATGGCACATTTTCTCAAATATGTTTTGCAGGAACTGGAAGTATGTACAGCCTTGACATTAAATAATTACCGAGACTACATGTATGGAGATAATAACGATATCATTGCTACAGATTCACAGAAAAACACAGTTCACATATTAGCAAAGCAATATGGGGTATGTATGCGCTTTGTATTGTAGAAATCAATCATGGACTGCAAAAAATAAAATATTCGCCTAAATCTTTTAGAATTATCATTATTAAAGATTTTTTGATTATATTCCAGTACATTCACATAATCAAATCAAATTTATTAACATTCAAGGGAAAACAACTTGGATTTCTTGTAAAATGCTTAAGTTGTTCAGAGTAGCCTCCCCTGACTGTCTTTATTATTATGTCATCTTTCTTTTCAAGGTAAAAAATATTGAGACCTTTGCGTTACTATTGAGCAGTCATTTCTTGAGGAAGTACCAACAGGTTGTGGCAACAAAAATCAATGTTATTGAGTATCCATGGAAACGAATGGAAATTGTAAGCTTTTTGTTGAAAAACTTAAAATGAAGTTATATTTAATCAGCATTTACATTTTTTGTATTTATTGTGTAATATTATAATGACCAAAAAATCTCTTGAATACAAATATTAAAGGGTTGTTCTGTGTGATATTTTATATCTTGTTCATGCTAAATATGTTCTTGTTTAAAATTAGAAGTATGCTATTTACTTGCTCATAAAGACTTATTTTTCTCTAAAATATAGTCAGTATCACAAGTTACATGTATACTGTTTGCTACTATTTTAGCATAACTTACTCTTTCGACAACCACAACTACATTGAAACAATATGGCATAATAAGAAAAATACAGAAAAGAAATGATATTGTCAGCATTAATTAACTGTAAAAGATTTGACAGGAGAAACTGACAACAAATGATAATTGAAATTAGCTTTTATTACGTTACGTTATTTTGTTAGAACTGCAAAAATAAAAGCAAACAGTGTTATACATGGGGTGAAGATATTGACCAAATTTGTCCTCAAGTTTTCAATCTAAGAAAGAACTATAACCACAATACTAACACTTGAATATATTACAGGGTGGAGAGAAGCATGCTCATGCATTCCAGTTTGTACAGGACTGTACACGTGTCTGTGAAGTGACTCAAAAACGTAATGGTAAGTCAGCTTTGATAATGCTTTAAAACAAACCTGAAAGATTCCATTATTATTGACAGAGTTATGGCTTTTTTTTTAAATGGCAAATAAATCTTCGTATTGTTTTCTCTAAAATAGACGTCCAGAATTTAAAATAATTTTTCGGTGGTTGATTCTCCATCAGATTCAGTCAGGACCACTTATAGACTTCTGTGTAATGGTTGTATTGATGTAAAGGACTCAGGGTCTCAAGCACAGGAGATTGTCAAGAGTTCTCTCCCTTTATCCTTTCTAGAGTTCTTTCCTTTTATCCTTTCTAGAGTTCTTTCCCTTTATCCCTTCTACCGTGACAATCTCATGTGTTCTCATGGCCTTCTTTGCTTTTCATTTTATAGAGACTCCTCTTGTTTGTGCTGGTATAAGAGATCTGAGAGTGTTGAAGACTACGCAGTCTGCTTTCAAAGATTTTGTTGAGGATGAATATCGCACTTTACCCTCCGTGGATGATCGAATCTTTTCAACAATTGTCTCAGCAGATTGGTGGTATAATACTAATTCTGGTTTCTGCTACGACAAAGTATGGTATGTAATAGTTTTTTAATTACATTTCTATCTTCTCAAAAATATAAGAATAAAACGGTTCCTTGGATGTTATAAAATATATGAAAAATACGAGAAAACATTTAGAAATTTGATGTAAATGTTTAATGCATATTGTTAATTGTTTCATAGAAATAGCTTTCAGATTTTTTTATCCCCACCAAGTAAGGGTGGGGCGTTGATTTACCCATGTCCATCTGTCAGTCTATCAGTCCATCTTTTAAGTTAGTGGCACACATATCTTAAAAAGAACCTGACTTAGAGTAACCTCACTTCATAGGAATATTAGTCATGATGTGAAGTTGTGTGCCAGGTATGTTTTCAATTGGATTTATTATGTAGATGCAGAGTTATGCCCCTTGATTGAGTAATGTGCGGTACCTGTGTCCTAATGACACATTTTTAGTTAAGTTACTGTTGATATATTCTCTACAAAAAAAAAATCTCCAAACGTTTGTGTCCAATCTCTGCCATTCAAACAGAATTCAATTATCCTGTTAACACACATTGTCTGTTGTTCACATTTGACAATATATTCCAGGGAAGATATGAAGACAATTGTACTGGAGACATTTGCAGGACCTGCAGACAAAGGCGCTTTCTCTGCTTCAGTTCAGAACACATTATATTTGACAGTGAAGACAGCTTTAGCTAAAATACCACAGGTTTGACATTTTGTTCATGCTCTTATACCACCACAATACCTTCATTAGTAGAGTGTCTGTTCTGGCCCGAGTGCTGGAGGTCTTGGGTTCAATCTGAGCCATGAATCTCACTAAAGCAAGGCAAATGTAAAGACAGTGATAAATAAGTAATATGTGTGATACCATTACAGTTGGTATATTATGTCTGTTTGTTAATTACGTGTTTCTTTACAGGTTGAGAAATGTGACATCACTTTACCAAACAGGCATTACTTTGATGTTGACTTTTCAAGATTCCCAAAGTTAGAATTTGGAGGTTGCCGTAACAATGTACGTATGTTTCAGGCGATTGTCACAATTTCTCTCCCTTTATCCATTCTTACTATAAATACTATACTATAGTATAAAGGGAGATAACTTGCGACAATCTCCTGTGGATATTTGTAATTTTAAATTTGCATTTTATGGGTTTTTTTCGTAATGAGACTTTAAGTGACACACAGTCAGGGCCATGAAGTGACCATTCCATTTATTAGAGTGGTGGAAGACCTCGGACTGACACCAGGGTAGAGCCATTGACCTTAGCAAGCCAGCTGGGTCGCTTTCTCCCTGACAAAATTGTATATCCCTGATGGGATTTGAACCCGCAGCAGTGAGTGGCAAGTGAAACCATGAAGGTCCTCCATTCTATGTCTATCACTGTAACTGTTGATTAATGATATTATTAGTAAATTAATAATGCACTTACCAATGTTTTGCCCAATGGGAGGGGGTAGCGGGGATACACAGACAGAAGACGTTTTCTCACACGTGGGAATTTGACACTCCGAATGATTCCGGGTCCCGGAAAATAAACTTTGGTCATATTTTTTATATACATGTATTCCCACTGTTGGGATTTAGACAAAATACTTGACTCTAGGGCGGGGAATTAGAATCCAAAAACCACAAATTGTCTAATTTCCCATGGTCAGCCAGCTGCACCCTCCCCTGGGGCAAAATATTGATATGTGCATAATTGCAATGTTCCTTACATCTACTGCATTTTCTTGCCAAAAATTATTTTTAAACCTTGTAATGATAATACTGTTAATGGTTCCCATGTTGAACATTTGTCTCGTTTCCTGATTCAGTTGTGTGTACTCATTATCTGGTTAGTAATTCACTTTCCTCTGTAAAGTGATCACATGCACCAGCATTTCTCAAATTTGAAATGTTAATTTGGATCGTGAGGCCAATAGCTTTAATACTTTCTCTTATTTCTACATGACAGGTTTATATGGCAGTGGACAAACCATCAGGAAACATACACTGTGTAATTCAAAGAAAGAAACTATCAAAGCTATAAATCATGGGATTTATTATATGAATGTGTTAGATAATTGATAATATCAACTGAAAACCCAATACAATTACTGCCAATGTTATGTTGTCAAATTTTTAATTCTTTGTTATAGAGTTTTACACTTTGCATGATTTATATGGCAAGCTGGTGTCTGTTAGTTTAGTGGAAGAAACCTGAATAGTCCAAAGAAGCTTTGTGGAAACAAAAATATAAATTTTCATGGTAACAAATATTTGATAGTGGACATTTTATATGGAAAGTCTTGGGTAATTCAAAGAACAAACATATCAAAAAATGTTTTACAAATTATATACATTATTTTCTTAAAGCAGTTGCTATTTTTTCTTGAATTCGGTTGAAATTATTGATTTTACTATCCATTCAATGCAAGGTCATGTATTAATATTGCTTGCAGGGATTATGAATATTTACTGTTTACGTTTATATTTTTGCTAGTCAGCAAATTAGCTAATTGGCAATTTTAGACATTTTCTTAGATATTTTGAATTATTGTGGAATGTCAGAATGAGGATTGGTACATTTAAGAGTCAAGTATGTTGCAATGTACTTATATTGTATGAAAATTTACACTGGCAGAGTTTTACAGGACCCTCTTAAATTCACAAAATTGTGTTACCTCGAACCTTCCAAATGCTTTATTATGACAAAGTATCGTATCATGACTTTTTGGTTACCTCCAATTGGCTTATTTTAAAACTAGTGCCATGTACTTTTTGCAGCAGGTACAATTGTTGATGTTTTCTATCATGTTTCCTTAATTCAATTTAAACGTGTGTATTGACCACATGAATAACATTTGATACAATTTGGAAAGTATACATACATAAATTGGTTTCTTTACACTTATATAAACAGAGAAATGTTTTGGATGAGCTTGGCGCAAAAGATAAAAACCCTGAAATACCAAAATTCTGTACACATGTTTGTGGTGACAGAAGCCACTATTCCTTATACATGTATTTTGTGTATTAGGACATTAGTAAGTTAAGTCAAATAAAGAGTCAGCATCATGTTGTGAATACTCCAGTGAGGATGAATGAAGTTGGCTGGTGTTCCTCTCTTCATTATGACATTGTAGTGTTTACCTCAGATTTTATATACATTTATATAATGTTACCATATTTTTCTTTAATGTTTTTGATGTTTAAGCATCAGTTTGAGACTTAAGCAATTATTAATGATTTCCACCTGATATAATATGTTAAACTGTCTTTGTATGTCTGTAACAATATTACTTGTAATTTTGTGTCAATTTCGCAATATTCCAGATAGATAGTACATGTGTACTTGTTTAATGTATTGATGTTTTATGTTTAATAATTAGATAAACTGCAATATTTTGTGCCTCTGTTGCTTGACCTGTGTACAAATAACTTCATTTCTGAATGTTCTCTATGTACATTATCAACTGCTTCCACAAAGGTTTATTAGAAACTTTGTTTTAAAGGGATGTTCTAATTGATGGACTGTATGTCCTTCCTTGCTCTATAAGATAGAATTGTTGTCAGACTGAAGTGCAACACGACAGGTTGATGTTTATTTCGTATTTGGGAAAATACCACTATAGCAGCATATATTGGTGAAACAATTTGTTTGTTTTAATTCTGTACATTTTGATGTGTCATCATTATGTACTGTAGCTTACTTTTGTATCTTGTTCTTAATATTGGAATTGCTATAGAAAGAAAAGAATAAGTCCAATTTTAACATTTTTGGTATTAAATGAAAGTTGAAAAAGATGTCAGTTAGTAAATGTAGAAACCTGAAATGTTACTTTTTGGGTCATTGATACAGGTGTAGTCGTGACACAGCTCTTTTATTATGTATATATGTATTCTCCTGCCGTCTTTTATAGTTTACCGTGTAACATATTCCAGGTGCTAAGATTAAAGCTTCAAGCATTATTTGAATTTTTGCTGTGCATGTTTCTCAAGAGTGCTTAATTATTCTGAAGTCCTTTACTTGTTGACTAGTGATACTGGGAATGAAAAAACTGTGACACATTGGTTCAGTAAGCTACAGTAAGCTACAGTAAGCTACAGTAAGCTAGAGTCAACCACAGGGTCCCGACAATAGACACAGGTTGTTGCTCTGGAGAGGTTGTACTGTACATGTGTTGTATTGTTCTTAAGTTGAATATATTGTAATTGTGCATAAAAAACAACACCACCAGTCCTGTGCTATGGAAATTCCCCACCAAGGTCATGTTGCTATTTCAAGGTCATGTTGAAGATATGTTATTTTAATTGTTAATATCTACCGCAAAATCAATTTGTGTTGATTATTGTGGCTAATTGTTGCTAATTGTATCTTTTTGAGAATTTATGTCTTTGTTTGTTTTACATTATGTATTCTAGCAATAAATGTGTAATTATTCAGTGATGGGGTTATGTTTTATGTAAAAAATATCCATATTCACATACTAGAAGATATATCATACTTTGGTAGGTTCCGTGTGTCTGTACATTAGAATAAGCTAACTTTCTCACCAATTATGGGTAGTATTCATCTAAGCATCTTAGATTAAACTTTTTCCCACATATGAAATTTCACAAATATGACAGTATTTGTTTTAAGATTAAAATATATCTTAAGAGCTATTCGCGAAGCATTAAGAAGTATTTTTGTGTTAAATTCCTATTTTTGTCCGTCACAAGACGGACACATGGATGGATGGTCATAGACCACAATAGTTGAACAAAACAATACAGTATAAACACAACGTATGTACAAATTATCGAGTTTATTTACAAGAAAAATGAAAAGGTAAATAAGAAAAGAAAACAAGTAAAAATAAATAAATGTGCACTTAAAATACAGTTACAGATGTTACACTTTGTCTGTTGTGACGTACAAGGACTGCGTTCAAACTTTCGAGAATACAGTTACAGATGTTACACTCTGTCTGTTGTGACGTACAAGGACTGCGTTCAAACTTTCGAGAATACAGTTACAGATGTTACACTCTGTCTGTTGTGACGTACAAGGACTGCGTTCAAACTTTCGAGAATACAGTTACAGATGTTACACTCTGTCTGTTGTGACGTACAAGGACTGCGTTCAAACTTTCGAGAATACAGTTACAGATGTTACACTCTGTCTGTTGTGACGTACAAGGACTTTGTTCAAACTTTGAGAATACAGTTACAGATGTTACACTCTGTCTGTTGTGACGTACAAGGACTTTGTTCAAACTTTCGAGAATACAGTTACAGATGTTACACTTTGTCTGTTGTGACGTACAAGGACTGTGTTCAAACTTTAAGAATATTAATGTTGTATAGCACTATAACAATTCCAGTCCTACAAGGTACGAATCTATACCGCCTTAATCCCAATTTGGACCTGTTGGTGTCAATATGACTTCCAATGGTGTTGACGTCGATGGTCTTATTTCGGTCTTGTGACAGTGTGTTATTGCATCCAGATATTAGAAAACGTCTTTTTAGGATTTATATAAATCATACTTTGAAGTTTTACTGTGTACTTTGACTACATGAAGCTTTACTAAATGTCATCAACAGTGTGTTTGTCACAAGTATTTATGATGTAGTTCATGCTACTTATTTTTGAAGCTCTCTGGGGGGGTTTGAAAACATTTTATTTATGATAGGAATTGTTTTATGATGCACTTGTAGTTTGTGCTAATTATTTTTTTCCGTACATATTAGCGTCTGTTTGTTGACTTGAGTAACTAGGATATTCTTGCACGATGGCTGTCTTAATAATTAGCGATTATTCTAAGCAGCTGGCAGCATAGGGATAATTTGAAGCTCTCTGGGGGGTTAGAAAACATTTTATTTATGATAGGTATTGTTTTATGATTCACTTGTAGTTAGTTTATATACCGGTATTTGTACATGTACTATAATGTTGTCTAATATTTTACTGCCTATATTTGTCATGTAGATCTTTATTCTTGAACGCCCTTGATGTTTGATATGGTATGAGATGTAGACATTAACATGGTACAGTTGTAACAGGGTAAACATATACAGGACTTGTTCAAAATCAGAATGTTGACAAAAATTTGATTCACAATCGGACATCAAGTTACAATGATCTTGAGAGATTAAGTTGTTACAGGAATGCCACATACACAAGACATTGCCTCCCAGCACAGACACAGGAATGCCACATACACAAGACATTGCCTCTCAGCACAGACACAGGAATGCCACATACACAAGACATTGCCTCTCATCACAGACACAGGAATGCCACATACACAAGACATTGCCTCCCAGCACAGACACAGGAATGCCACATACACAAGACATTGCCTCCCAGCACACACACAGGAATGCCACATACACAAGACATTGCCTCCCAGCACAGACACAGGAATGCCACATACACAAGACATTGCCTCCCAGCACAGACACAGGAATGCCACATACACAAGACATTGCCTCCCAGCACAGACACAGGAATGCCACATACACAAGACATTGCCTCCCAGCACAGACACAGGAATGCCACATACACAAGACATTGCCTCCCAGCACAGACACAGGAATGCCACATACACAAGACATTGCCTCCCAGCACAGACACAGGAATGCCACATACACAAGACATTGCCTCCCAGCACAGACACAGGAATGCCACATACACAAGACATTGCCTCCCAGCACAGACACAGGAATGCCACATACACAAGACATTGCCTCTCAGCACAGACACAGGAATGCCACATACACAAGACATTGCCTCTCAGCACAGACACAGGAATGCCACATACACAAGACATTGCCTCCCAGCACAGACACAGGAATGCCACATACACAAGACATTGCCTCCCAGCACACACACAGGAATGCCACATACACAAGACATTGCCTCCCAGCACAGACACAGGAATGCCACATACACAAGACATTGCCTCCCAGCACACACACAGGAATGCCACATACACAAGACATTGCCTCCCAGCACAGACACAGGAATGCCACATACACAAGACATTGCCTCCCAGCACAGACACAGGAATGCCACATACACAAGACATTGCCTCCCAGCACAGACACAGGAATGCCACATACACAAGACATTGCCTCCCAGCACAGACACAGGAATGCCACATACACAAGACATTGCCTCCCAGCACAGACACAGGAATGCCACATACACAAGACATTGCCTCCCAGCACAGACACAGGAATGCCACATACACAAGACATTGCCTCCCAGCACAGACACAGGAATGCCACATACACAAGACATTGCCTCCCAGCACAGACACAGGAATGCCACATACACAAGACATTGCCTCCCAGCACAGACACAGGAATGCCACATACACAAGACATTGCCTCCCAGCACAGACACAGGAATGCCACATACACAAGACATTGCCTCCCAGCACAGACACAGGAATGCCACATACACAAGACATTGCCTCCCAGCACAGACACAGGAATGCCACATACACAAGACATTGCCTCCCAGCACAGACACATGGGAAAGCAACAGCCTAAAAACATTAGGCTCTGAGTAGGTACAAGGGTAAACATGAATGGGAATAGGGGTGCAAGGATTGGTCTGGCTCTGAGGAGGTACAAGGGTAAACATGAATGGGAATAGGGGTGCAAGGATTGGTCTGGCTGACCATAAAAACAAGTTCTAAGGACAATTTAGGAGGGCAACAAGGTGGGGCAGGGGAAGTTTAAAGGATGGAATACATCATGGTACATTTATTTATTACAGATTCAGATGAACATTTGACTTTGATTAAAATTTGATGTAGGAACTAACCTTGTGTTTCACAAAGTATTGATCCAATTCATTGACAAATGATGATTAACAGACATTATTTGGAAACAAAGCTGTGCATTTTAACAATGCTTGGGTCGTTAGACTAAGTTGTATACATTGAATGACTTCCCAATGTACACCCTTATAAAAGTAAATTTCATTATGTTATATTACAGCACACAGCTAATTTACAATGTACAATACAATACAATTCACAGTAACACAAAACCAAACAGTTGCAAAGTGCATTCTTAAAATGGATCATTATGTCTTAATGTTTTTGTGTAAGACACCCCAGAATCATATAGATTATAGGCTTGTTTAGAAATTTTTGAGACACAATTTTCGCAACAGTTTTCTTTAAAATCTGTGACAAGCATGCAGTAACCTCTCATAAGTAAAAAGGGCAAAGAAACTGTGAGGTTTGTGACATAGATGTATATATATATTTGTTGAAATTGTCGTGGGTAGAGTCATCCCAGAATTATATAGACATACAAGGCTTGTTCAGAAATATTTGAGACACTCACTTTTTCACAATTTTCGCAACAGTTTTCATTCAAATCTGTGACAAGCGTGCAGAAACCTCTCATAAGTAAAAAGGACAAAGAAACTATGAGGATTGTGATGTAGATGTACGAGGGTTGGGCGGGTAGTTCGCGGAATTGTATCAATAAAAAACCAAATGTCGTTCAAACTGGATGTAAATTGGTACTAATAAAGTCGTATATATATTTGTTGGAATTGTCGTGGGTCAAGGAACCTGAAGCAAACTGTAAAAAGCAATAGCTCAAAATAAATGTATAGCTGTCATGCAGTACTAGAAATAGCTGGAAAACACCTTGTTTATTTAATGTCATCAACATGTTATTCTGTGAAAGTACAGTCATGTATTGTGTAGTTCAATATAAAAACGAACGTGTACCTTGTGGTAATGGAAGCCGGTGAAAAATAAATTGTGCCATAGATGAAGGGGGGTAGCGGACATTTATTAAATGAACGCTGCTATGGGATAAACAATATCTTCTGTAATTGAAGTCATTTCAAGAAAACACAACATGTGATGTCACTATTTGCAAGTAGGAAACAATATTTACTCCATATATGGTCACTTTGTTTGCATTGCCATATGCGGCAAATAGTGCTTACTGTCCGTGCATGGTGACGTTTTCTGGAAATGACGTCACTTTATGAAGAGGTTGGAAATCGTGCAGCACGCTCAAATTTTGTTTCGAGTTGTGACGGAACTTCAGAAAATGTTAAAGGAAACATTGGGTGTTAGTGGCATGTCTAGGACCCTGGTATATCTCTGACACACATGGTGTTTTCAAGATCTGTCAACTCAAGACAACTCTAAAGTGTAAAAACCAACAACTTGTCACTGAAAGTTTGACATGGGATTCGTTTAATTCAATAAGATAAGATGCACTTCAGACTGTCCAGGACCTTGTGCTACAAAAATAGCAGCTTGGTCATACCACGATATAAAATCTTGAATGGAAACATATATTGTGAGTTAAGTTTCATATGAAGTTCATTTGGCTGTATGATGTTTTGAGTAAATACATACGTCTAATGTTCATTGACATTTGCATAACATCACGATCATGGTGACGGCATGCTTCGGGTCTAACGGACTGACCCACATCCAACACACACTGACAGCCATCTAGTCATTACACCACATTGATATTTTGTATTTAGGGAGCAGTCAAGTTTAAATATTCCAGGCTGTAATACGAAGTTAGCATCACTTTCATTGCCCATTTAGTTTGTTGTTTGTGTGGGGAGGCACTGTCTTATGTATGTGCCGTTCCCTGTATCAACTTATTTTCTCTCTCTTCCACTAATTTCCGAACAAGCCTCGCATGTCTATTTAATTCCATGAAGACACTGACACTGTTATTACGTGTTCATATTTAATAGTACATTATTGTATTATTGTATGGGTAATGGTACTTTCAAATATGTATCTGCAATAATTGCTTACTTTCAGATAAAATCGCTTCCAACAGTTCTTCATTCATATACAGTAAAATGCAATAATAAGACCACCCTTGGGACCCTTGAAAACTGGTCTTCTTTTTGAGATGGTCTTAATATTGAAGTCGAATGGAGAGCGAATTAGTGAAAATGGACTTGAAAACTGTATTCTTAATTTTGATGTAGTCTTATTATTGGGGTGGTCTTAAGGTGAAATTTTACTGTAATTCATGGACAATATATTATTTATGAGCAAAACAGTGAAAATGGACTTGAAAATTGTGTTCTTAATTTTGAGGTTGTCTTATTATTGAGGTGGTCTTATTATTGGGGTTGTCTTATTATTGAGGTGGTCTTATTATTGAGGTGGTCTTATTATTGGGGTTGTCTTATTATTGAGGTGGTTTTATTATTGAGGTGGTCTTATTATTGGGGTTGTCTTATTATTGAGGTGGTCTTATTATTGAGGTGGTCTTATTATTGGGGTTGTCTTATTATTGAGGTGGTCTTATTATTGAGGTGGTCTTATTATTGGGGTTGTCTTATTATTGAGGTGGTTTTATTATTGAGGTGGTCTTATTATTGGGGTTGTCTTAAGGTGAGGTTTTACTATACAGGAATCATCTGACTTAACCAGCGTAACCTAGGATTTCAACCAGTTGTGGCAAATTACTCAACAAGCATCTGATAACTTTCCTGCATGCACTCGAGTAGGGAATGAACATACATTGAATGTACACTAACACGAGCTCAGTCACCAATATATTTCACAACAGTACAATTTGTATTCCTGATGCCGGTTTTTATATTTATGAATACCTGGGATATCGACACTGACTTTTGATGATGTTTGCAGTGATAAAACAATTATTATGCTGGAACCAAGGCTAGATTGATACATGTAACATGTTTTAGTCTATCATCCTTCAAGTCTAATAGAATGTCGTTAAAACATCATGTAATACTGCCACATGCCTTTGCTTCAACGAAGACAAAATAAATAACAACAATTTAAAACAAACACAATTCATGTAGTAGACTTTATTTAGTGGTATCTTTGTACAAGTCACATTTCTCCACAATCATACATACAGTACATAGCTTTATGTACATAATGAATCCATAATAGTACATCAACATTCAGTATATGTAGAAATATACTTCAGTGTTAAAATCATCCAAACAGCATCAGCTTTTTTGCATTATTTAAACAGAAAAACAAAATGCTTTGCCGCCAAGTGAATTTAGAAAATGATTGCACACCAGAGGCCTGATCTCCTAGAACCAGTTATGTTCAGGTACTCGGAAGGAAATCTGACAATAATTTGAAGACATCTGATCTCTGACAAAAGTTTGATAACATTTGACCTCTTACAAAATTTGATGACATCTGACAAAAATTTGATGACATCTGACCTCTGATTATAATTTGATGACATCTGACCTCTAATTATAATTTGATGACATCTGACAAAATTTTAATGTCTGACCGTTAATAGTAATTGTATGAAGTCGGTGACAAAGTATACATGTATACAGATGATATATAACATACTTCATTTAGTGATTTTATTTCATCAGATTTAAATACAAATTTTGCTCAACAAGTAAGAACATAATTCTCCATTTTGAGAATCATTAAATCAGTTTTAATGTTTTTATATTGTTTTAATGAAGGCAGCAACCAGGGGTAGAGTACCTTAACCCCGGAATCTGAGTCTAAGGCACAAATCCATGGCCACTTTCTTCAAAAATATAATTAGTAAACCCTATTGATTCATCACACTATTGATGATCAGATTCACTGACAACAAAGCATTTAATTTTCAATTTTTAGCACATTCATAACAATTTAGAAAGCACGGGGAGATATAAAACAATAAAATAAAATTCTATCACATTAAAATTACGCAATTTATATATGTACACATTTAATACATAATAATCACCAACATGAGCAGTGATACCATTACGTTTAGCACTCCTGTCGCTATGACAACTTCTCACATTTCAACCACATTTGAGTACATTTGAATGTTGATATTGAAATTACTTCATTTGGAAATCATTAAAAATCAAAGCAACGCAGATGGTAAATGAGTATAAATATCTGGCTATGCAACAAATGCATATTCACAAATCTTATTATATATCATAATATTAGGTAATTATTTTTCATCAAAATGAACTGCACTTAACACAATTTACAGTACAATACAAGTTTTCATATTTTCAGTCTAGCAACTATCTTGATTGTTTTGACGTCATCTATTGCTATATTTAAAATTTTAGGTCATTTTTTCTCGATTTCATTATCTACCTTCACCTAGACCTGATTTCACAAAACGTCTCAATTAACATGCGTCTCCAACTGAAATAGTTGACCTTATAGTTTGTGTTACCAATGGCGACACAAAGGAACTAGACACACAATACTTTCCATGGTAACAGCCTTTATTGCATGACAGTCACTATACAATATATTAAATGAATTCCATTCCCAACACAAGGTCAATAAAACAGAAATCTGAACGTAATCTGAACATTGTCAATATCAACAATGATGCAAAATGAAAAACAAGAACAAAATACAATTCCTCTAACAATTCAAGAAGTATACAAAGACAGTATTATCATTAAAAACAAATAGATATTATAACAGAAAGTTAGCATTTAATAACACGTTAACTGTTAAATAATAGTCATGATTAAAATAGAGCACATGCATAGTAATGGTCAATAAATGTACCATCATAGATCAAAGATAAAACTGCTACATAATTGGCACCAGAAACAATTAAAAGTTAATTTAATACTAGCAATAATATACGTATGTACCTTTACACACACATGCTGTCAAAAAAATAATTCTAGTCATTTATCACAAATATTCATATCTCATAGCACTTAAAACAGATATTCGAACATGAAATAATACCTATATATTAATGCAACTACAAGTAACAATAACTTTTCTGTGTGTTATAAAGTAAAAGGATTAACCCTCAGTAAGTCATACAGTCCCTAAAATACCACAAATACTAGGGGACAGAATGAAAATTGAAGTATTCATTGTCTGTGAAATACGATAAAAAATTACAAAAAAATCAAACAAAATACCAAAAGCAATGTGCAAACTTCT
Source organism: Mactromeris polynyma (assembly GCA_032209605.1). NCBI lineage: Eukaryota > Metazoa > Mollusca > Bivalvia > Venerida > Mactridae > Mactromeris > Mactromeris polynyma. The sequence goes on along the minus strand of JASFXZ010000019.1, from coordinate 995,761 downwards.
GTAAGATATTTCTCACAAAAAAATGAAAATTTTAGACAAGATAAAATCATTAATAAAATTATGTTGTGGCTACATATACACATAAAAATTCAATCACAATTATCTAGGAATGAAAAAGAGAGTCTGGATATAAATATAAGCATTTAAAAAACGTAAAAAATTAATTCATCATTCAAGGACTATGCTATATTTTCAAGGGAAAAAAATGAATAAAAGAGGTTGGGACACTCTTACCGACAGTAAGATCATCACTTCAAATAAAATCATCAGATATCCATTTCTCAAACGAGACGAAAAACCACAATTATTAATACATAAATGACACATATTATGGCACTGAAGAACTTTATATGTGTATACGATGATATGTTTCAGGTTACTGTAGATTCAACAGCAGCTAAAACAATTTTATTCATAATTTTTCTTTCCGACGTATTAACAAGGACATCAAGATGCACAACATAGCGTTAGTAAGGAACTGCATTTAACACACTTAAAGAGATCATTAAACAACATTGCACATCATATGCTGATGAAATGTCTACACATCATTATTCTAATTCCCCATGGAAGACCTGTTTTCCTGACAAGAAAACCGAGTAAACCAGAAAATCGCTACAGCAATGTTAACCGACAACCATTCTAGGTTATATATTAATCACTAAGCATAACACGTACCTTAAGTTTCAACACTAGAGAACAAAAAGGGGCACACAATTTTGATTGCAAGTGAGAGAGTATATTAACTATGATGACTTGTATGACTTGCTGATTCATGAAGACTATAGCAATTTACAAAATATTCTTCTTCAATTAACTATATTTAGTATGTTAAAGATGTATCTGAACATAAAATATTTGAATCCGGAATTGTTGTTACAGTGGTTAAAACATTTCTTATAAGAACCATTGCAATGTATAAAAGATAGAAAGTATATTTTTTAACATATTACTAACAGACAAAACTTGTAAAGTAGCCTGATTTTTTTTAAAGTTATGATGTACAAACAACTTTTTTTAACAAAATTTACTACGGATCAATACATTATGAGTTCATTCTTTGTTGATGCATGTTTATTGATGTTTTAACTATAGGAAATATATTTTTCATTTTTGTTTAGGTAAACAAATGAACAAAAAATGAGCATAATATTACTTTAACCACGCAAACATGTAGTTCTGCTAAGTATATTTCCATGATTTTGATCAAGGGCTTAGCCCGAAACGTTAATTGAAGAGCCGAATATTTTGTATAGTTTATTATCCCTATTTGGATATATGTTATTATAATGACTATGACAATATCAAGGGTTTCCACTAATTGCTGAATCTCAAGGGTCATTTTCATATTTTTTTCGACAGGATTTAACTTTTATATGCAAATTATCCACAATTTAGAGAAAAGATTATCCTTAAGCAAGAATACTTGGGGTCAAAATGAGGCTTATTGGAAATTCCAGGGGTCAAAGGGTCAAGTGTTACCCCTGAGTATGAGACTCGTAATATTAATGCTGAACAATTTAAGCAGTAATGGTAATCTTCTTAAAAGAGTATACCTTGTACAAAAACAGGGAACACACATAAATATATTATAAATTTAGTCATATGCAAAATACACACAACTTAATGAACAGTTGTATGACTACATAACTGATCAACAAACAGCTACAAATACAGGTACGTAACCTGAACAATTAGATTCGTCAATTGGAATCATGCACTTTGATTCCCCTTCCAGTGTAATAGAAATCTTATGGTAATTGAATAGAGAAAATTGATACATAAATTCAAGTTGTGTAGAGCAAATACACAGAGATCTTCATACAGTGCAGCACTTCAGAAATGAAATAACAATTGTTATAGCAACAAAGAAAAGCTCATAGAAAGCAACAAAATTTAGCACTTAAAATTTAAAAATATTTTTAATTTTATGTTTAGATCTATAATTGGTTTAAGCTACCATTCATTTATTTAATATATGACCTAACAGAACAATGGATGAAATTTGATTGTAAAGATACAAAACATGCTTGGGTAGATGCGAATGAGTCTGCCTTTAGTTACAAATATTTGCACAGTGCACGTAACACATACTGATTGTTTAATAATGAGCATCTTCATATACCAACAACTGGAGTTATATATTATACAATACATGTAACATTTGGCTTCAGATTCGTAATCAAAACACATTTAGGTGACATAATTGTATGGACAATTACTGCAAATGAGGTACTAAGAATGGAATCTAATCTATGTTACACGATAGTTTTATTCTCAGTCAAAAAGTAAAAACTGCCCGAGCATATAATTCAAGGGAGATAATTTGCACAGTATTGTTAATTACAACGAGGTATTCTTGTAGCTATGGAAAGTGTCAATTTCACATTAAATACTGTTGAATATTGTTCAGCTTATCTTAAAATGGAATTATAAGCAACTTCTCATAGAATTAAGACACTCATGGAAATAATTATTATTTACGCCAATAATTTATGTAATTAATCAAAAGCCAATAATATATAGTTTATTGTTCTTTTTTGTTTTGACAGCTTATTGTTCAAAAAAGTACAAAATAAACGATTTTTAAAAGAGTTAAATGGTAAGCTTTTATGATATTCAAATTGATGGTGTGTTAGCATCACAAGGGGTGTAGACAACACAAATCAGTATGTTCCTTTATTCATTTGCAGATAGACTAGTTTTGCTTTCACCCCTAGTTATGCACCAAACCCTAATGCAGAGTGTGTATAAAGAAGTACACCACATCTAGGATTTGCGCTAAACTATATTAACTTTGGTAATCACACAGTTAAAACGGTTTTGCCCATACTATTAATAATACATACATGTAGGTGATATCACTTTTTCATCTAGAGGAGTATGAGTCATATATAAATATGATATACATAACTAACAAAATACGTACACAAAGGAATTATAACCATACACAAACAATGAAGGATATGGCCGAAGTTGACGTTGCACAATCAACAATACATTCCAGCTAACATTACAGTTAAAGCAGGCTTTCTGTCATAGAAAGAAAGCGTGTTCACTGCAATTATACCATATCACTATCAAGAACTAAACAATAATCTATCAAGTGACTTGAGACAAATCAATGCTCATCAATATCTGACATTGTTTTAGAATCACTGCGGAAGTGGTAAAGTTTGCAACGTTGAAATGTTTGCGAATCTCGCAAATTCATGAATGTTGTGAAAATGTCGGCAACTCTTCTCGTTCATAGTAGTAATTTTTTATATATATAATTAATAAACAGTAACAATACTCATTTCAGGGACTCTTAAACAGTTCTGCCTGCAAATCTGAAATCATCGATTTGCGTCTGCTTGACTCGCAAAAAAACAGTACTCCAAATCTTATACCTTAGCAGTAATATGGTAATCAAAGGTTAATAATAACAGTTACTGGTAAACTCATACCAATTATAGCAATTTACAAATAACCATTTCATTCTATATGCATTTTATGAGGAGCCTACAGGGGTTCCACTGGGGCTGAATCTCAAGGGTAATTTTGATATTTTTTTTCTGCATTTTACCATTTTATAGCCAAAATACCTTCTAATTTAGAGAAAAATGACCCTTTAGCCAGAATCATGAGGGTCAAAATGGGACTTTTTGTAAATTCCAGAGGTAGAAGGTCAAGGGTCAAATGGAACGCCTGAGCCTTTAAAGCAATAAACAATCATTTGTGTGACCTAATTTTGCTGAATAAAGCAATTGCTTCTACACAATTTAAGATTTGCTGGTTTTAATCAGACTGATTCAATCGCAATATCGAAAAGGTTTGAGGTTCAATGGTAGTGAAAGATTCCAGAGCTCCTCTCAATATAAGCAAGATCTCAGACTGGCAACTAGGCAGCAATATTGACCTTCCACAAGTCCACTGGATGGCTTCATCTTGCTGATAAATTAAAATGATTATATGACAAAAATAACATTATGTATGAAGATTGTATACATTAACAAGTGCCCTATTAATATGCAAAGTATATTGGATTTAAAGTTAACATATTATTCATATTCAATAAACATGTACAGTGTACTGAACAGAACAGTACAAATAATTTTATTTGTATTTTGATGAACTTTCACGATATGGTTGAGTGATTAATGCGAAAAGAAAGATGTGCAGAAAGTAACATTTTACCTGTAACTAGTCATAAAGTACACAGCACTTAGTTTTTAATGCTGGGTGATTAAAGCAGAGGAAATTTTTTGTCATAATCAGATGATACAATCTACATTCTTAAACAAATCTCAAACTTAAGAATTTCCACATAATTGTGTTCAAGAAGTGTACATCAGCTTTTGTATGTGCACTATTCCAATTGTTGTCCATTGTGTTTTGGAAGTGATACAATACATTGCCTAAATAGTTTTTTTTAAAGCATTGAAAGTGGAAAATTGCAGATGTTGTCAACAAAGTTCTGAAAATGAAACAGTTGATATGTTACCAACAGTGTCTTTATAGTGTCTTGAAACAGCATATTCCATTTATTGCCAATCAAGTACTAAATGTGGTAGAGTGCATATAGTGTGTTAGAAAATAGATAAAGATAATGATCATTGAACTGAAAGCAACTACATGTAAAATATTGTTGAAACAGATGGAATTATGACTTTTATGAACATTCCTGTATTGAAGCTTACAGCTATTGAAACATAACCTCGAAATCTCTTTTAATACACAGTATCATTACACGCTGAACAAAGAGGCAATATGTGTGACACATGTGTACATTAATGACAAAATGTACAACAAATGAAAACTATCATATAAATACAAAGATACTTCTTCCAGTGAAAACTATACCTCCTGAAACTGGAGGGATATAGGGATACACATTGATACTACATTAACAAGAGACGTTTGTAAAACATTATGCCCCCTGTGACCTTGAACTTTGATCCTGTGACCCCAAAATCAAAAGGGTTTCTCTGCTGCCCAAGATGAATGTGTGGACCAAGTTTAAGTATGATAGGTCAAGGGGTTCTCGAGTTATCGATCGTAAACAAAAAGGTTACGGACCTACTGACCGACGGATGGACCGACCATCTGACATGTGCAAACGAATATGCCCTCTCTTCTTTGAAGGGGGGCATAAAAATTTATGCAAAAATGTTGTTAAACACTATCTAAATCTAAACCCCATGACTTATCAATCTCATATTGTTAATTAACCTGTCAAGATCACCACAAAATGAAATACAGTTTAGTAGAAAAATCAAATCAATATCCTATTTTAACAATTATGTTAACCTACAGCTTATCCAATTAACAAAGGTAATACAATAATAAATATACAAACATTCACAAACAATGTAAGATGTAAGTCTTAGTAAAAGAAATAGATACTTCATTAGTCTAAGCAATAACTATTAATTAACCATATAGAATTGTTATCAAAAATGTCAGTTGGAGAAATATCTGTATTTAATGATAACTTCATAGCTGAAATTTTGTCACTAGGTACATAACTGAGTTTGGTTAAAAAATTCAAATGGTCAATAGTTAATACTTCGCTTATGTTCAGCAAAGAATGACCAATCAGTTCAACATTTGAGTATTGACTGCCATCTTGTTCCTAAAGAACAAATTAATATTTTCCGTCAACTTTCAAGACCAATATGAATAAAAGAATGAAGAAAAATATTTTTATAAACTGTTAACATAGATAAAATATTTCAAATATGTGAAAGTGAGATGAATAGTATTTTTTCATTCTAACCAATCCACTGTCAATGTCGGTTCTTTTTACTTGATGCAGTAAGCACTTATTTAATCATCTACTTCCAAATAATGACCAATCAGTAATATTAACATATCAACAACACTGTACAAGATGAGACATCATCATGCTGTAGGACATAGTTACTTAACAATGTATCCTAAATGAAAGACTGAAGAAATGTTGAAAAATTAGCAGAAATTTACAAAATGTAAGAAAAACAGACTTGCCAAACTATGTCCAAGTTTAAACATTATTTCTTTTACATTAATTGTGAAACCTGTAAATAAAACTTATATTAATCACTTTCAATGACTGCTTACTGGGTTAATAACCAGAGTATTCTGCTTCATTAAGGGCGTGTGAAGTTTGTGGTACAACCTTGCTCACGGCTGGATTCAAACCTGTGACCTTGGCTCCAGAGTCAGGTACTCTACCCCTTATCTACCTCAGTAAGTCTAAAATTGTGATATGTAAGCCAATTAGTCTGGTTTTCATCATAGTTGACAAATGTAAATCTTCTTTTTATGTTCAAAGACTCTAAAAATTCCTTAACCAAGTTCAGTTATGTATCAATCAACAGTTATTATCACAATGACATCAATTTTCATAGACTACAAAAATATTTTATTTTTTTAGAGAGTAAATCAACCACCAACATGACCAAATATGGTCATTCACATATAAATTCTTTAGCACTATATAATGTCATACCCAAAACACTGATTTCCTCCCAGAATGCAACATGACCAAACATGATTAAACACCTTGATTTTTTTTAAACTAGTGATGACGATACACCTTTAATTTTTCAACACTATACGATTATACGCCTTTAAATTAAACTATTTTTTCTTCGAGTGTAACATTTCCATAAGCAGTGTCTGTTCAGGAAGCTCTCCTGTTAAATGTTTACTGTAAAGGAATTCTTCAGCACAAATACTAGCCAGTCTGATATCTGGTAACCTTAGCAACACTTGGCTAAATTTGTCCTTGACATTGGGGTAAAAATTCACACAATATTCCATAAGAACTGCTTGCACCTTCTCTTGACAGCTCTCCACAAAATCCTGACTTTCCAAATTGGAAACATCTGAAATGCAACAGTAAATACAACATTCAAAGTAACTCTGTATCAGGAAACGAAATACATAATAAAAATAACGACCCTTCCATAATACTTGGTGTAGAATAACAACGATTGAAAATAATATCCTTTTGCACATAACCAATCAGTTCACAGATATTTCTCTAAATTCTGATTGGTAGTCTTCATTTCAACAGAACAATACCATCAACTATGACAATATGCCTAAAATAAACACTTATGGCTGTGCAAGCATATAATCTCTATATATGAATATTTTCAGTAAAAAGTCACACTAGATCTTAAACAGGTTATAGTATATGGAAATTATGGATTTGATATCAATAACATCATGCATAATGCAATCAGAAATGTTCTCAAACAATGTTTGGTGGCCATAATTGGGTCACGAAATTACATCAAGATGGCCAGTTTTACAATGGAAATATACCAAATGAAGAAATCGATAACTAAAAGCTTGTATATTTTCTAGGACTACAACAGCTCAGCAAATCCATGTCCATTTTGCATTAGAAAAGTTTGCCTTTAACATTTTTGTATCAATTAATTTCTTCATTAAATTTCATCACAAACAAAGAATTACAATACATCTCTTCTGGATAGCAATACATATGTTATTTTCTCTCTAATCCTGCAGTACAAACAACAACATTAACGTTGTGCTTGAATCACAACCAAAACAAAGACAGAATTTAATGTCTGACAGAACTTCAATCTAGATCTAAAAACCCATTTCATCTATAAACATATAGGACTTAAATAAAAGCCAAATACCTACCTGGATTTAACAGTATAAGAAACTTGAGGCACGTGTATTCGTTGTCATCTATCTTCAATTCTTTCATTTTGCGTACAATATCCAGTATTCGATCCTTCATATCCCCAATACCAAGTTCATCTAAGCAATCAAGGTTCAGTTTATGACCATTTGCCTGTAAATAAATGTACCATACATACAGTGAATACACTCTAAAGGGAGGCATTGTTAAACTAGGACGAAGGAAACTCTCTGTTTTACCAATTTGTTTGTCTTTATCCAACCTTCTTCAAGGAAGAAGCAGCAGTTTTAATGCAATAATATCATGGATGTGAAGACTGTAAAAACTTTGAATACTTTTGTTTTAAATGCTTTGTGTCAGTTTCACAGAAAAAGGTCGAGTATAATTATATACTATGACAATAAATCCATAGAGATCGAGGAATTTCCCTCATTCTTCAAAACTAAATCATCAATACTCTACGACAGACATGGGGTCGATTACTTGAAAAAGTAATCGATTAAATTATGATTATTTTGGGTTTCTTCAGTAATCGATTACTTCATGATTACTGCATAATTTGGAAGTAATCGATTAATTATGATTACTTTCAATGAAAGTTATCATGATTAATGATTACTTTCTTTTGTAAATGACAGGTTGAAACACAGGTCTGTGAAACTTATTTATTATTTCAACAGTACAATGAATGTACTAGTAACATTATTTTTAATGTCACAGTGTCAGTACTATACACAGTTTATGTGTTGCACTTAATGATGCATATTTTAGTTTACTTATTGCATTTAATGATCATTAGCATTTCAAAGGTCTTATCGCTGAGTCGACACCTCTCAGGCGAAAGAACTTTCCAGCGATACTAAATAACCGCTCAACAGGAGCAGAGGTGGCTGGAATACACAAGTATTTCTTGGCAAGGTTTGCGAGGTTTGGATATTTGTCATTGTGTTGTTTCCATTATTGCAGAGGATCAACCTGGTCGCATGGTTCACTTAGGTAGTTGCTAACTTACATTAAAATACACATGACAAATTAAACAGGTGTATATTCAAGAATTCTGAACTAGATTTCAAAGGATTGAGCAATGTTAACATTCTTGATCTGAAATGCAGTTAACTCTATTAAATCAGTGTATCATTATAGTTTTACATATTAACAGATTTCCAAAAACTTGCTGTGTTGTGTCATAGACCATAGTTAAACCCTAGGGCTATATCATGACAGTTTTAACCATGAATAGGTGAGAAATAAGTGTCAACCAATGCTTTTTATAACTATACAAACTATTTAATCATGTATCCAATTATTTAAATGTCTACTTGGTAGAAAACAGAATGAAAACACAAAAGTAATCTTAAAATAATCATAAAATAATCATGATTACAGCCCATTTTTGGCTGTAATCGATTAAATTATGATTAAAGTAATCAGAAAAATGCATGATTAATAATTAAACCCGATTACTGGGAAATATTAATTGATTATTAATCATTATGATTACTTTTGATGATTACCCCATGTCTGCTCTACGTTAAGAGTTTCGTCCATATACCTAGGAGGAAGATTTTCAACTTGGGGGGCTTTGTATCGAAATAATATACAGAACTTGCACTGATGACCTTTAAATCACAATGAACACTTTTAATATAACTACCTTACTTGTGATTCATCAGTGGTGGTCCTTTCACAACTTATTTACCACCCGCAGTCAAGTACAATACAGAATAAAGGTGTTAATGAATGCATATAGCACAAAAAAAATGTTTTCAGCCAGAGAGTGAGTGAGTAAATTGTCCAATTCAACAATATACTGAAAACTTGACTTACTAAGATTAGCTCGCCTGACCAAATTTGTCTAAGAAGACGTTGAGCTAGGTCAAGGATTAGAATTTCACTCCAGCAACTCTGTAGTAATTTCATCTGATCTTCAACCTGTAAAAACAATAGATAAATATGGAATATTACACTCATATGAACATAAATATTAAATTTAGAGAATTCACAAAAAAAACGGCCTGCCTTTAACAGACCTAACAATAATTCCTTTAAATTGTTGGCGACTACGAATACAAAGTTCGTGGGTTTGATCCCTAATCCAGCTGAGTAAAAAACAGAAATGCTTTTCAGAGTTTCCAACGTACTGGTAAGTACTGGTTTGACTCCAGAAAAGTACTGGTTAGATTGGAAAATTGTACCTGTACAGTGATTGTTGTTGGGTACAAAATTGTCTATTTGTGCTATAGAGCTCTACTGGCATGTAAATTTCCCCCTTCAGCTTCAAAATGTCCCTTTATGGTGTGCGGGGGGCCATACTGGGTCGACCAGTAACTGAATTCTGTTCAGTTGAACCATACAATAATTCCAAATATCATGGAAATACAGGATATTACATTCATGTTCATAAATTACTTAATTTATTATATCTGAATTTTCCGGGGAAAAAACTTCCCTCATTTCTATTGTTTTTCAACAACTAATTTAAATAATTTATGATCATGAGTGGAAAATGTCATTTACATCCTATTCATAATTGTTAAAGCACAATTTATCAGCAAAAAAGATTTTCTGTGGCGACCATCACTGAAATTCAAATGCAATGTCATATTTGTTATTTCACAAGTGAATGATCGAAACAAATAATATGAAGGTACTATCAAACATCTGTGTCATCATTCATGATATAAACTTAAATAAATTTCAAACCCCATTTTCTAAGTTTCTGTCAAGGCTAATGGAATAAAGCTACCAGCATGCTTAAGCTGGTTAATTCGGACCAGAAATCACAGTCATTCATGTAAAATAGTATTAAGCCGACAAGTATAGTAGACAAAATATTTCAAATGACATTTGCATATAGACAAAGCATACTTAGACGAGTGAACTATCTATATAAAAAGTTCTACTATTTTGATTGTCTTGCATATTTTTTCTTTCTATCAAAAATTCATTGGATGTCTTCCTTCCTAAATATCTCAACATAATAAAGGGTTCCATTCGACCCTAGAGTAGACCCTTTAAACTCTGGATTTCGAAAACAACAACATTTTGACTGTCATTATTCTGGATAAAGGGTAATTTTCTCTAAATGTTTTTTTGCCATAAAATGGTAAAATCTGGATAATTTTTTTCATAATGACCCTTGAGATTCAGTCCCGAGTCGAACCCATGATGATAGGAACATATCGTTTATACAATTAACATAAAACTCACCTTTAGTTCTCGAAAGAAGACAGAAGTTCGAGCCCATTCCACCATTAAGAACAAAAGCTGATCTGATAACCTACATAACAAACGAAGTAAACGCGATTGATAATTAACAACATTGCTATCACTTGCACTGAATTCCGAGTCCACAAATGACAGAAGTTTATTCTTCATTTCCCTCTCATCCAATGCACTAGCTTTTAAATCCACAACAAGCTGTGGCAACAAAGGCATACTAGATGGATGCGGGACAGCTTGATAATATTGTTGATATCCGTCGGGCGACGTGTTTCCCGACGACGGGAAAAAATTACCACTATTAGAGTACATTCCCTGAGAGTTTATTGAACTATGTCCTTGCGAATGTTGCAATGTTGACGTCGATGCTGATAGTCGTAAATCATGCGGTGAATTGTCAGAAACCGTCGGTGACGGTATGCCGGAGTCAGTAGGGGATGTTGCCGGCGTGTGGGGCTGACTGGTATTATTCATTCCATAGCCCAGACTATTAGCAACAGACATAAGGAAGGCAGGGTCAGGTTTGATATCAGGTGGCTCGTTACCACTTGTAACTGAGAAAGGGTCCATGCCATTCGCGAGTCGCATCTGGCAAGTTGCCAACATTTGTTGTTGTTGTCGTATAGCTTGTTGTTTGAGAGCTCTGTCTCTTTTGTACATGGGGCCAAATTTATTACGTCCACCTCTCATTCTGTCCTGTCTTACCGCTGAAATTAGAACACAAACAGAAGTGAATTATAAGCATACTATTTTATATACTTAAAATATATCTCTACCAATCAATTACCAAAATAGTTGTTGACATTAATAATAATTACGACATGCAAAATCACGAAAATCATAGTACCAATCACAGAAAAATTCTCAGCAATTTTTATTCCTCGTCTTTGTGTCCAGAATGAATCATTAGAAAAGTAATTACATATAAATCTGCACTTTTGCTTGAAGTTGAACAATCTGGTCCTAATCTCATATATATATATAATAGAGAATATTCAAAGACATAGATAACACTGATAGAAAAAGATACTAAATGAACAATATTTTTTTTCAGATACTGTTTTGATGAATTTCATACACCTTTAAGCCTGGAACCTGCTTGCTGATCCAAAACAGTACATATTTTACAAAATAAAAGGTCCAGTTTCAAGACATCTGTACATAATTTACAACCAAACATTTCCTTTAAATATTATCAATGACATAATCAACACACATTAGTTCTTGTGTAATTACTGTGAGTTTATATCAAAGTAACAGCAAAACAAGTCAATATGCAACTTTTTTTATAAGCAGACAGACTAGTTTACTTTCACCCCTTGATGTGATCTGCTGGCATAATATTTACAGTTACTGTCATAGAGAATACACTAAACCTACCTTCCAATTTCATGCCAACATTGAGACATTTCTGAAAGCGACAATATGGACATCGTTTTCTTTGACTTTTGTCAATATGACAACTACGATTGTCTACACAGGAGTATACTTTCTTGTTTTGTACAGTTCGCTTAAAAAATCCTGAAAAAACATAAGCATGATTGTCAAGCAAGTGTCCAAAATAAACAAGACTTCATGTACAAGAGTGCAAGTCTAAGAGATAGCAATATCACTAACAACATTCGAATTTATTTCGTGTAAAAAATTAGTAAAATGAAGAACAACAAGAAATGTGTCCATAGGACACAAGTGCCCAAACTTTACTCAAGCAAGGGGCGTAACTCTGCTCTTTTAACTAGTAAATGCAAAAAAAACCAGGAGCACTATTTTGGATGGATGGACAAGGGTAAATCATTGTGCCCGCCACATAGTTTTGGGGTGACAAAAAGGGAGGTAACTAGATCGCTATTTAGGATAAGCCATGGTTCATGCATAGTGTAGTTCCTCTGTCAATTATCATTTTATCAAGATCCATCAAATTTCTTCAGTGAGTTTTGAAGTTAGCAACTCTAGCAGTACTCAGTCACAATAAAGAGCGAAACTAGACACTATAGAGTATATAAATAACTTTTAAACATCAGCTGTAGACAGAAAGATAACAACATTTACATGTCTGTATAATATCAGACATCATGACTGTTGAGAGCAATACTAGGGCAACTGAACATGAAAATGTAAGCATCTATTGTCATATTATGATAAACCATTGACATGACAATCAAATGTCTGCCGTACCTTTACAACTTTCACATGTAAGTAGTCCGTAGTGATATCCCGAGACTTTGTCCCCACACACAGGACACAATTCATCAAATCCATACTTCAAATCCTGGCCTTGTGCATCACCAGCTGAGGAAGAGGCTGAAAATATAACAATACACATTATTGCTACATGTATAACTATCTAATTATGACTGAGCTTGATCCAGTACACTCAGTTTCTGGCCCTGTGTTTACGAAGGATTAATATCAAAATCAAGGCCAATTTGATTCCAATTTTTGGCTCAAATTTGAACTTGATCCTTTGTGAACACCAACAGTGATCCTTATCTCAAAAATGAAAGTTTCTTTGTGAACACAGGGCCTGGTTGCAGGGCTCAACATTATCTTTTTGTACTACTGGACAAGTCGGACAAGTAGATTTTATCACTTGTCCTGACCAAATGTGCAGGAGTTGTTACAAATGAAGAAATACAGCATCAATATGCAGGCTTTAATACATGAACAATCCAATTAAAACATTAACTGGCTAATTCACATGTAATTCCAATTATAAGTCTCACATTGATTTTTCTTGAGCCAATTTTTGTTAACTGTGGATTGATCGTTCGGTCTAGTTGAATTGATTTAAGCCCATCACGTAACTTGGACACAATTTCTTCCATTGAAAGTTACTGGTCACATCGGGCAAGTAGTTTTGGAAATTGGTTGCCCGGACCTTCAAATTACTGGTCAAAATCCATCGCACAACCGTTAGTGTTGAGCCCTGGGTTGCTACGAAGTTCTCATTTTGAATTTTTCTCAAATCAAAAATATCATTTGTGTGACATGAAAAACATGCAATGAATGCACACAATTGATGATTGTATGTCTAAAACTTGTCTATGCATTACATGCTTTTCTTTTGACCGTGTTTCTTAACTTAAAATAAACATCATAAAAAGATTCCCTTCTTCATATTATGTTGGATAATGTCTTAGGCTTTATTTACCGGGATTTATTTAAAGTAAAGTTTTTTACAAGACAAAAAACTTTTCCCCAGATGTGTCAGATAAATACAGAATGCCTGTGGTACATGATATCTATATACTATCTCATATCAGTTCTGCCATGTAGACATGGTGAGAGTGGATTCAATGATGAGTATTTTCTATTAATTTTTTATAGCAAAAACAAGAGAAATATTGTGCAACATTGCAAATAACCTTGATCTGGTAAAATGGAGTTATACAGTTAAACTTAATGCTGAAGTGATTGTGTTTAAAGGCTCACAGGGAAGACTGGGCTTACCCAACTGTAAATAAAGTTGTTATTATTATTATAAAGTAATTCAAATACAATCATCAATTCTATCTTTAAATTTATAGTGTAATAAAACAGTCAGGGATGCTCATACTTGACTAAGACTATCTCTGGTAGACATTTATGTGGCCGGGCTCGCAAAAATAAAAAAATACTACAATGTTTAAAAACAAATATAGAAAATATCTTCAGAAATTGCATTTTAGACCAACAGAAACTCACAGGTGAATTTCTGTTGACTGACAAAGAAAATTACAACAAAAAGACTAACCTTTCAAACAATTGTTTAAATACAGTTGAAACTTCATCATCTATTTAATTTTGAGAAAAATCGATACAAATCTATGACAGTCACTGATCCAACATTACTTAGAGGTGCATCTAAATTGATGAAACTCTAGCAAACAATGAAACCGTTTTCTCACACATTTTCAACCAATATCCACAGATAAAATCAATCACAAAACATGTTCATTTATCCCACACATCATGAAGTCAATGTTGTTACTCGCAACGTATTATAATCCTTTATTTCCATGCAACAAGTTCAACAATCAACATAGTCGTTATTTCCTACAGTACAAAAGACTTAAGGGTAAAAATATTTTTTTCCAGATATTTATATATTCCCAGCAACTATTTTACACATATGAATCACTTTATCCAAAACATGTATCCAATATTACCATTACAGAAAAACCTCACTTAAAAACCACTTTGAAATTAAGATCACCTAAAATATAAGACCGTATTTTTAAGGACCAGGTTTAATTTTTCTTCCATCTTTAAACAAGATAATCATTCCACACAAGTAACACCAACCTTTCATAAAACCAATGATTGGTGGTCTCAGTATTGAGGTATCACTGAACTTAAATCACAGGTGACATCTGTTAGTTACACACGGAAGTACAAGGCTGAATTAATATAAATAATAAACATATCCATCACTCATAACACTCTTTATTTATAGGAATATACTACCACCAATGAACTCACATTCAGCTCAGGCCATAATTAAAAAAAAGTTGGTTTGCATTTATAACCCTACCTACTCATGAAAATGTCCCCCACTCAAAATGGTTTATAAATGAGAGAGGTCTAAGTAAAAAATTGTTTTAGCAGTGTATTAATAGTTAACACTAGTAATGATCATAATTGTTTTTTATTTCCTACAGTACCAACCTACCCATCTAAATATTACTGGGTATAGTTATGCAAAACAAACATTATTTTAAGGACGGCCTCATAAAAAACCCTCAAAGAATACCCTTTAAAGGATGACAGCTAACGTTTCAGAAATCTGAAGAAAACAGCGACCAGTACTTTATTCTACACAAGCATCAAACATTAGATTTACGCTAAAACAAAGAGTCCACAGACCCTATACTGAACCCATTGCTCAAACTCTAAACATTCAAATAACAGTCTAAATATAAGTAAGATTGATTTACAGCAGTACTGCATCGACAAGAATATAATCTGAAGAATATGTTTGAAAATGTTGTACACTGTACACAGAAACTCTCAATAATTAACTAAGCCAGGCAGGGTGTCATTTCAAAGTCTGAGAGTACATTTCCCACATGTAATCAAACATATATTTATACTGGTAGTCATTTCACTGACACACATTGTCAAATGTTATCTATGTAATATAAAATAATGATGGGGAATGCTTCAACATTAACCAGTCAAATTGTAAGGTCACTAACCACTTAGATCTATCACCTCGCATCAAAGGTCACCAACCTTAAATACAAATAAATTACTGAACATTATCAGTATAAAGAAAGGTAACAGCTAGTAAACCCTTAGTTCATCCGACATGATTTTGGATGGAAGTTAAATAAAAAAAAATTGCATCAGGCAATACAGATACGTCAACTAGTAGTAGTAGCATAAGACTATTCATTATATATAAATGGCTTTTTCATTAAACTGTTGTTGTTTTGTTTTTCTTAATTGAAGCCTTACTGAAATTAAGTTTGCTTACACATAAGTTTTATATAATGTATACTTTGTAAGTTACCTTCAATAAATAAAGATTATTATTATTTCTAGCAAGTTGGAAACCTGATCAATACTCATAAAATAGGGATTTTTACATCAGTCAAAATTATGGAAAACAGCGGACACTTGAAGCAAACATACAAATTAACAAGAGATGTTTGTAAAACATTATGCCCCCTGTGACCTTGACAGTACACCCAGATGACCCCAAACTCAATAGGGTTCCTCTGCTACCCAAGATGAATGTGTGGTTCAAGTTTGAGGATGATAGGTCTCGGGGTTCTTGAGTTATTGATCGGAAATGAAAAGGTTACGGACCAACGGACAGGTTTTGACTTTTGGCTCAAATGGAACAAAAGCTTCTACTTTAGTTATTTCAGGAATTTTGTCAGAACAAGATTTTTTCAGACTGACCTTTTAGGGAAATTATATTTTTCAGGGGAAAAAAGGACACTTTTTGCCATTGGGAAAGTCACAATGTGACTGAATAATGGATGTGAAAACAGCTGAATAAAGATCAGTGAAGTTACAAAGACAAGCACATATGTGAATTCTGAGCATACCCCTACACAGTGAGAACAGATTAGCTGTGTTTGTACTAAATACTTATCTCATCATTAAAACCAGGCAACTCTCATTACTCTACTACATGCCCAGTTAGAGGAAATTAGCTGATACATCAATAGTGCTCAACCTTGCAGTAGTTTTTAACACAAAATCTCCAAGAGTAGAAAACAAAGGTTTATTAGAGTACAAAGTACTCACTCTCACAGCATTTTGTCTTGGCGAGTACATAATATGCCTCACAAACAAAATCATCTGTAGTAAGGAATGGCCATGGATGATAATTATATACAAATTTACACTGGCACACGAGTACATAATATGACTGACGCACAAACACAATCATCTGTAGTAAGGAATGGCCATGGATGATAATTATATACAAATTTACACTGGCACACGAGTACATAATATGACTGACGCACAAACACAATCATCTGTAGTAAGGAATGGCCATGGATGATAATTGTATACAAATTTACACTGTCACACGTCTGTCTGTCATACTTTGACATTTTCATCCCAGCAAATACACTAAGAAATGCGTTCACACTTAGTTATTCACATAGGTAAGGTACATGAACAGGGTGTTAACACAAGTTCATTCACAATTTTCGAATTTAAAAAAAATTCTATATACTCTTTCCATCTATATGGACCAATAGTTTATTTCTGTGTGAGAGTTCTAAATAAAACAGATATTCTTGAAAAAAAATAGTACACTGTTGTATTTTTAATCATGGAAATGAAGCCAGTGTTCAAGTAGCATTCTTCTCATTTTATCTGAATTCAAAGTTTGTGAACACATTTTTTAACACCCTGTATTTCCATTTTCAAAGCGTAATTGAATTGTTCATATACATAGAATGAATCAATCTAAGAATTTACTTATACAAAATATTTTTGAGCAAGTACATCTAACTTACAGGCAGACCTCAACTAATAAGTATGTAGTCTATATGTGTTACGGTTCTCAGATTTCACTCAAAATATTTCTGTGAAGTTTGACCAAAAAGAGTCTGTGTGTCAATGAACATGTTGTGTCTAGAAATTTGAAAGCAACGGTAAAAATGTACTACTTATACCAACATAATAAAAATTAATAAATGTGGTTTTGGGTAATAAATGTATAATAAAAATTTTGTTTTACATATTTGATAATAATAAAATATCATTGCCGACAAAAGTATTTTTATTTTACTGAATTTGACATATTTGGAAAGAAACAAGACATTAATAAACTCCCAACTTTCTTCTGCAAGATCTATAGCTAGAAATAAGTTATTGAATGTGACGCTTCCTGAAATGAAACATGCACAAATTTATTATCTAATGTCATTCTATGCTTCTAATCAAAACGATGGATTAGAAAATTTGTCAGAAAGACTAATTGAGTCCATGGAAAAAATCCCTTCATTGTTTAGATGTCTAAATCCAGTAGGGCCACAATAATAGAAGCATTTTCAGTTCTTTTATCTCACAGTTCAGTATTGCCTTACCAATATTCAGGTCAGTACGTCAGACAACATTTTTAATCCTGACTACCAAACAGTACTCGCGCCTAATTTAGGGATTGTGATCAAACCCGCTCATCACCGGGCTTGAACTCAAAACCTTCGGATCAGGAGTCAGGCACTCTACCTCTCGACCACTGCGCCTACTTTTCTCATTTGTTGCACACTCAATATTAGAATAACTCTAAATGCATCGGATTCAGCATGATCTTTTTATCTATCATACAAGTAATGGTAAGCAAAATTATTACAGCAACTGCTAAGATATGAAACCTCTTACCAGTTCGAAACCTACATGATGTTTTAATAGATACATGAAACTATAGGGCAAATCAAAATATTAACTCTATATCAGTTTGATAGTTGAAATTTGAGGGTGGAAAATGCATGAAAATGTCAAATGAGCACCGAATATTCATGTCGGTCCATTTTTCTTTCAGATATTGTAGAGATTATGAGATATGGGAGTAATTATTGAGTTTAGTGCCATATTCAGACTTAACAATTACTCCCACAGCCCATTTTTCCACCAAAGTCTCTAAACAAATGCGTCCCCCAGAATATTCAGCACTCATTAAACATCATCATACATTTCTCACACTCAATGTGACGCACTGTCAGATTCATAAAAGTAAATATATTATGATTTGAGTGCTGAGTGCAAGTTTCCATTATTATTTAATAGGGCTGTAACAAGTATCCGAGTACCCGCGAGTCAAAGCAAAATATCCGACACAAATACTCGCCAATGCCGAG
The DNA here is from genome assembly GCA_032209605.1 of Mactromeris polynyma. Classification (NCBI taxonomy): domain Eukaryota; kingdom Metazoa; phylum Mollusca; class Bivalvia; order Venerida; family Mactridae; genus Mactromeris; species Mactromeris polynyma. The sequence continues at coordinate 976,582 of JASFXZ010000019.1, read as the reverse complement.
ATCGCTGGATCGCGATTCAAGTGCAAAATTTAATTAAAGAATGAAATAAAATTATTTAATTCAATGCAAGCAAGTATTGCGATGTTTTAAAATAAATAATAATGCATTGTTTATCCGAAATATCCGAAAAACGTTACACTGTTGCAACCGGAAGTCGATTCATGCAGAGCTAGCATTCAATTAGTTGTGCGGTGTTCGAATGAATAATGCTGTCTCTCAAGGTTTTGACGATTTATAATGTTTTAAAAAGTATACGCTTTGAGAAATTAGAAATAAAATGTCAGAGCACGTAAGAAATTATAAAAAGAAGAACTACGATATTAAATGAAAATGCGAAATTTCATGTAAAGATAGCTATCATAAATTATTGTCTGCAGAGTGCAGTAAATGTCAACATGGCATCTTCAAATCCACGGTACAGAAATGCACCAGCATCGTTTACTTCCAAAATTTATTCTGTATTCTGTAAATGAAGACTGTTTTTAAATGTTTTGTAGCATAAAACATTAAAAATGAGGTTTTAGTTATGTTTATTTTATTCATTTACTTTCATATGTGTATTGCTATATACCTAGTGAATCGTGAATCGATTCGTGGATCGCAAGTCAAAGATCGCGATTCGAATCGGATCGCCCTTTGTCTGGCGAAACACAGCCCTATTATTTAAATATGCTGAAGATCTTAGTTCAACCTTGCCCAAGTCAGGTTCAAACACACAACCTTTTAGTCAGGAGACTTGTACTCCAACATCAAAACAGAATGCAATTTGAGAATAACATTCAAGAACACAAAGAACAAACACTGAGTATTTAAAGAAAATTCAATATATGTATATATATAATATATGCCGACTACCCGCTGTGATTTCATTACCCATCATGTTTTAGTACATTTACAGCACCAAAAGCATATGCGCATTGCATTCACCTTCAATGGACAAAATCATAATGAAAACAATAACGACACAGACAGTGACAATGAATGTAAATTGATGCTTTTAAACTTCACAAAATACTTTCTAACTCCACATTTACCGGCCTTTGGCACATTTTCGTCTTGGAATAAATTGTTTGGTCTTCAATTGCTTAAGCCAATCAAAACTCTAGCAAATCATGATCAATCAAATGCCTACGACTGTACTTTCAAAAAGTTAAAGATTTTATAGAAGAAATGTTTTAAATAAAAGTAAAGTATGAAGAGGCTGTAAATGAAAGTCCACCCAAATATTTGTACTGACACAGTAAAACAATGTTAAAAATATGCCGATCAAAATTATGATGGAACGCATACCGTGTCTCCGCTTTTCAGTATTGTAATTTGTATGAGGATGAAATGTGATGTATATGAATTGTCTTTCAGTCTATGGGAAAGACACAGAAATATTACTGGACCGGAGGACTGGTAAACTTGGAAGTATTACTGGCCCGGACAGAATATTACTGGCCCTGTAATAAATAATGACTAAATTCGTCTAATATACTAAATAACTATTAAATTACTATTCTATTAAGCTTAAATTGGTTAAAGTATAATAAGGTCAATGTGTAAAATGGTAACACAAGATTTAATTTATGCATATTGACATAATGTATTTATAACTTTAATTATAATTATGAGATCTATTAAAAATCGCTGATCGGGAAGTAAATCTGATGCTTTGTCTAGTTTCAGTGGCTAAAAATATTTACCACCAATGAAAACTATGACAATGTATTTTTCTCAACATTACATTTGAATGGGTCATTTTAGTACAACAAATTATATAAATGTAGAATGGTATGTGTATCTCCTAGATAGCGACATGAATATTGTCAAAAGATTCAGTCATTTATAAATATGAAATCATTTATTTATGTATTAAGTTCAACTACTGGTTGTTTGACAGATTCCATAACTTGAACACATCTTCCATACAGGAGTTATTAAACACAGTCATAAAACACTACCTAAATTATAAGTAACAGTAACTAGAAAATTATAATTATGCAAACATAAAAAACAAGTATTAACAGATCAAAACTGTTTTACTAACAGACACTTGTAGACAGGGTGAGTGCAGTTCACAAATGGCTGTATATATTGACTTGACGTTTTGATCACATTTTCAGTTACAAGTCAGATATTTTTAAAAGCGTTTGAAATGATTTCAGTGCCGTTTTTGATGGCATCTTGCTGTTTTGAGGTGATTTAAAATGTAACTTCCTCTCTTGACAGAATCATGCTCGATATTGTTGTTAAAATGAAAGTGAAATTGTCGTGATATTTCGTACTGTAAGTATGATGTTTTTTAATTGCGCATACGGCTATTTTTGTACATATTTTGGGTTTTATTTACATAAATTCAAAATTTTACGTATGTATTTTGAATAAATATATGATATTCCAACGTAAATATCGCTAGAACTTATTAGTTACACGGACTACTTCGCAACAGAATAACTCGCATCATGTGCTGCATAGTATTACGTTATTGACAATTTGACATAGACACTCTCAGAGATTCAATAGGAATTGGTACAGGTTTGATTTGTAAACATTCGGTGCAATTTAGCTGACAAATGATTATACCTTTCAATTAGTTTCGGAATTGGTGCTTCGTACAGTCAGTTCTAATTTCTGAATGTGCCTGTTACTTTCGTTTTTGTCTTCCTCAATTACACATGTGCATTCGAACGTCGATGCGTTGTTTTTACATCTTAACGATACACATGTACATGTTTTTAAAAGACGTTTACTTCAAATATTTGTTATAAAACCAATGAAAATCGTTGAAGATAGTTCCAGTCAAGTTATGGCTATTTTTGTTCCCAAATACATCAGCCAGTAAATTTTATCGGACCTTTTCAAATTTTGTCGGTCAGGTCCGACGGTCTTTCGCATTGACTGGTCTTTGAACAGTCAATCATCAATGCATTTTTCTTATGAAAAAATCTCCTCAAATCGAACTTCTCTGAATCAACTTCAGCGTTTGTGCTTCTCTTATTCCGATAATTTGGATGTTTAAAGATAACATCAATGCTAGTAAACTGTAATTGATAATCTTTAACCAAGAAAATGCACAATCTGTTTGTTCATCAGGCAGCTAACAACTGCATTTAAATTTTAAGTCACTGGTATTTTGGCATGTTTCTGAGAGTTGGAATGTCTACTTAAAAGACTCTTTGAAATGAGAATCAGTACAACAGCTTATCTGTTCATAAAAGTTAACATCAAACACTACACATAGAATTGTAAACACAGTCTGATCAAGTGATTTTTTTCACAGAAAAAAAACAAGACTCACGTCATCCCTGATTTGTCTCCCTTGCAACAGTAGAAAATTCAGCACAATGCTTACTGCAGAAATGCGTCCCATCGGACACACCATGCGGAATCATATATAATTCTATCCTTACATGAACCAATTGACAGGATGCTCATTACGTTTGAAAGTGTAAAATACGTCCGTAAAGGGGTTGACAAACGAAAAATATGCGAGCACCATACCTTCAACAGCAGCGTCAGTGCTTTCCCCACTGGATGCGATTGACAGCTCAACTGGACGGTCCTCTTCGTTCATAGCAAGTAGAATCGGTGATTCTAATTCATTTGGATTCTGGATCATTTTATTATGTAGTCAAAAGTGTTCTAAACTATTTATTAACCCCTGTCTTCACATTTTTTCTAAGCGATTATTGGTGTTCCGAATCCTACGCCATGTTTATTTTGGGTTGCTTGGTACGCATGCGCGCGTTAAAAAATAAACATAAATCGAAAGGATTTGAAATACTAACGCCGATTAAAAATGCGAATCATAGTAAATATTGCTCTAATATATAAATACTTTATGCGATATTTGGCAAAAAATTGATTTGATGGGTTAAATCGCGGAACGTACATTACTTTATTATGTTCTTTAACATTGATTTGCGAAATCTGAACTATGCAGGCGTCAGACCACTAAAATAAAATGAAAAACCCATAGTAGTTAGGTATCGGGAAATACATGTACGTATGCTATGATCATTATCTTATGTGCAGGCTGCACGCCTGAGCGAGAAAATTAAAAGACGGTAAGTACAACATATTAACAGTAAACATATGTGTTTGTGAGATAATGCAGTCAAAGATGACGGGGTTAATTATATACAAAAGGGTGTGCGTATAATAACAATATTTTCCATTTTGCACTAAGGGCGATTCCGAGAATGGTCACACCCTGCCAAAACATACACAGGGTTGACACTTGCACGAATTCAGTCAGTAGTGAGTTTCATAGGAGGGAGTATGGTTGTTTGGAAATTAGAATATTTATACTCATTGTACAAGGAGCCATGATATTTGTCTGAAAGAAAGCGATGCATCTTTCTAGTGTGTAGCGGGAAGGGGAAACGACGTAGGGAGGCATTAGTAACAGAACTAGTTCGTATACTATTCTGTTAAACACGAGATGTCGGGAGTCTAACCATATATCTTCAAGGGAACACCATCCCAGACTACAAACCACTTGGGAGACACAGCTGTTAGGGTAGTCCTTATAGTCATTTAGTTTAACATATAGATCTAGCAGTCCTATATGTTTGCACTATTACAATATTTTGGATGTTATGTTAAATGTATGGGTTCCAGACAGAACTGGAATACTCAAGATTGGGTCGATAATTCGGTACGAATCGTGTCCGTTGTTCAGGGATATACACGCATTTTCAAATACACTGAGCAAAATTTCTAATCGGCATTTTTTTGTTATTTAAAAGATCATAGGCCTACCATATACAGAATCTTACTGTTTTATGATTTTTAACCTTCGAGTTGTTTTTGACACGTCATACATTTCACACGAGGGTCAAATTTTCAGAAAACACAACATAAAAAGACACTATTGTATGATAGTGTTTTAATTATTGAGTTTTCATTCAATGTATATTTAAAATATCGATAACACATTGATAAATAATCTTGTTGTATGATACACGAAGCTAAGTCATATTCTAATTACATTATGCAAGTATTGGGAAGAATAAAAGTGAAAACTTTAATCTAGTAGAAGTTAGAATAAAAAGAACTGCATGGGTAATATGATATATAGTGAAACGAAAAATAAATTATAAAAACTTTAAGTATGATATCGAATTACGCTCGTAACCTTTTCCCACTTATTTCAGCTTATTTTATTATTATCATTACGTGGTTCTTAAAACAATACAATAGAACACAAAAGAATGTGCATGCCAACAAGATTTATATTATTTACTGCGGTCTAGCCTTATTATTACATACAAATAATCCAGTCTGACACGCAATGTGCGTCCAAGTAATCAGTATGAGTCCAAATAATTACGTATTACTTAAAGTTTTATCATCTATTCCGCTTACAACAACAAAAAACATGGCCGAGTATCGACTGTACGTAGTAAATAGTTTATTTATTTCTAATTCTAATATATATATATATTATTTGAGTGTGTATCCAGTCCACAGTGGAGATTGAATTCTCGTTGAATTACGAAATTCTAGATTTTTAATGACGGCGATGTGATTGAAAATGTAATTATAATGAAGATGTCGTCCAAGTTAGGTATAAGTCGAGCAGGACATAGCACCTACAAAAAGCATTGCCAGATAAAAAAAAGACATGGAAATAAATACATGCATACAAACAAATACAAACGGACAAAAGGACGCAAACATAAATGCTTGGTAACTATCATGTATTTGGACCCTACTTCAGAACTACGCGATCTAAAATAATGCCTTATATGTATCTTTATTGAATTCGATTTGTTATGATGACGTCAAAGTCTGACACCGGTCCTTGAAACCAGCCCTGCGTTCAGTTACGGCTATCAGCCCTATAGTTTCGAAACGTTTTGCAATTTGATTCCCCGGGTGCAGTTTTGATTTGATACGGTGGGCCTGGATACAATACAAAACGTTCGCGACAGATAGCCGTAACTGAACGCAAGACTTACACAAAAAACGCGATGTAGGCTTTATCACCTTTCTAGTATACATACTCGGTCAAATGATGTTTAACTACCGACCGGCTTTAATAATAAAGCATAATGTTCTCCTAAGAAATTTTAATAAATCGGAATGGGCATGCTAGAAAGTAATTAACATGTTCTTTGTTTGAGTAATTAATCTGATAAGATCTCGTAAAACAGTCTGGTGTAATTGTACGCGCTAAACTGTTCTGTGATAACTAAACAAATAGTTCGCTCACAAATACATAACGGAATGCAAAGACAAACTGGTAGCAAATCAAAGCTATAGGGGAGCGCTTTGACTGAAGTAACCTGTCTTGCATTGTCATATACAACTTTCATTACGGTTGACAAGGGAGACAAATCGATCAAATAAAACATATAGTTATCCGCCCTGACCATAATGGCCAGACGTATCTGTTGCACAACCGAGATAAGACCATATGCTGGCTGATACCATAGGATATATCTACACCTGTGATTCAGTGTGGGTGATAAATCCGGATGCAGCGGTTATACAAGCTGTTAATTAACATCGAGTGCGCTCATAGAGAATTTGGGGAATATGACTTTATATAGAATGGCATTGGGATAAAAGGTCGGTGTGATTAATTTTAGGGTGACAATATATTGACTTTTTAATCTATAAAGGGGTGAAATTTAACACAGTAATTGAATTTGCTTAAGTTCGGATTATTTATATATATCGAAATGTACAAACGACAGGAGATTGTAACAATTTTCATAAGTACATACATGTATTACCATAAATGGCGAGATAACATACGTAAGAACATTGTTACAATCTCCTGTGGTACAAACCGTATAACATTTACAAATTGTTGTTTGATGTACCATAGTGACCAAGGTGCACGGAACCAGCAATGTTTGTCACAAACAATAGTGTACATATATTCCACAATCACGCGGGAAAAATTCAAAGCAAACGACCAGCATCTACCACATTTCGACGATCTACTTCTAAGAATCACAATTTTACGAAAAGAAGTACAACATAAATACAATTATGATTTTGGTGGTACGGTATGTACCATTAATTTGTTTAAATATAAAATGTAATTGGTAACCTATTAAAGATATCAATCATAGATGTATTTAAAAGTTTAGCATTTAAGCCAACACTGACTTAGGTTTTACAATCAATTGTATAATAACGGCGTTCCATACCTTTAAGAATGTAATCGACGACAACAGCGTCTTCTTCTCTACCTGCTATAGCATCCAGTGTTAATGATGTCATAGAAGAAATAGGCATACAATCAGGCATACCTGCAATATAAACATATGCATATATAACAAATCGTGTACTCATCTAAGTACGTATTTTTGTCTCATCTAGAATCATTCGTCCTCCATTTCTGACTTTCAGTAACTTGTGGTGCAATGGCTTGGTACAAGTTGACAACCCGGGAAACACAATTCAACATTTATCAAAATGTTTTTTTCTGTGACGTATTTCTCATATTTAAATACTACATACATGTACATTCACTTTAGCAGCCATTTGGAACTACTTTCCTCCCACTTCCGGTGTTTATTCTTGTTAAATAGCCGAGGTGATCCGATTGCAATATACGTATATAGCCAACAGAGGCTGACATGAACGAGATTCTCTGAACGATATACGACACGTCATCATTTTCAAAGTGATGATATTGCCGAGAATACAAAACAACATGACAGTGCCCACACACAGATCAGTACGTAGCATAATAATTCTCAACTCAATAACTCAAGTCTGCACAATTATTTAACACGAAATGAAACTTAACAAAACAGCGATTTAAGTTTTGACTCGGACATATGGTGTATTTGTCCATGAATTTACGCGAAGTTTGAAAGTTTGTAAAGTCAGCAAAGGCATTTGATAACTAGTGTGATATATTTCACAGGCGATACTGACTGACGGGTTCCGAACACAACGTCTTTTTGACGTCAGGCGTGGCTGGATACTTTAATGAATTGAACGAGTACTGAAATCAGACGATCGGAGCACTTCGACATTTTGTTCCAATATTTCTAATAGTTCCGTACAAGAAAAAGTAGTCCGTCATCTGACGCACATCTTCAGTCAGAGATGTTCAGTGTCGAGGAATATTCAAGGTGAAACGAGTTGAAGTAATTTGTCACAACACACGCTTTACAACCTAATCATCTATGCTCTGAGTCAGTGTTCTAATTGGTCGCCCTGAGTTTCTTAGTCGAATCTATATTACAACTTATTTATCTCGAAAACTATTGAAACTGATCAATTAGAAAGGTATTCGGGCGCTCGTACATGCAGAGCTCGACAATACATGCAGAGCTCGACAATACATGCAGAGATTCAGGTTTGCACTAATAGAATCGGGGGGAAGTCATGTTTCAAGCAGCTATTAACAAAGTTAATCCAATGTATAGATATGTTGCTCATAGAAATGCGGACAAATATAGATCTAGGTCTCCTAGAAGATAGTTAAGAATTATACAAAGCTATAATCGAGGAAGTATAATTTCGACTAATGAAGTTACAATTATTCATAGTTTAAATAATAGCCTTCCATATGCGCCGAAAGAGAAATGTCAATACATGGTCACCAGTGTCTTTGATTATTACAAACACAACAACACTAACCACAACGGGAAACAGTGAATTGACATTCACATTCAGTGACAAACAGTTCCTTTGCAATATGAAGCCAGCCAAGCCGTGAATCAGAAATAGATTTCAATTTATTTTTTTCATTACGAAGCAGGTGCGATTTGTCTTCCTAGCAAACGTTGTCTTATTCTTAGACAAATTACCAATCTGTTGACCTGGTATATTTATACTCAAATTGTAACGAACGAAGCATTACATACCAATAAACGGAGACTAGACCGTTGCAATATAAGTCAAACAAAACTGATAATAATAGTGACACTTAGCAGTGTAGTGCAACACATAGGAAATTGTTACGAGTTATATCCCTTTATCCCTTCTATAGCATATGAATATATAGAAAAGGAAGATAAATCGTGACGATCTCATTAAGTGCATCCTCCCCAGACCATCTGGGAAACACACAACTGCTTTCTCCAAGTTTTATCCACGTTTTCTAAAAGCCAGAAGCAAGAATCTTACGCTCCCACACAGCGCTTTGATTCCACTACGGTGATTATGAAGGTATCGGAATAAGCGCCCGACGCTAAATGAGAGTACACGAATATTAACACAGACAACAATGATGAAAGCGAAGATGACAACACCATTCATCAATAATTCTCCATTAACCAAGCACATTTAACCATTTATAATGAATATGTAGTTTAAACTTATTTACAGCGATTGGGACACAATCTCTACAATTTAAATTAGAAATTCTCGATGACTGCTTCCTGGGTCACTAACCTGTACACGCGCGTGTGAATTCAGCGATGTCGAAGTTCAAAGTTCAATCCCGCCTACGGCAGAACTCGATAATATGACATGTGGATCACGAGACAGACATCAACCCCCTATGCATCCCAATATATAATCAATTATTGCTTGTATTGTAAAACTTGACTTAAAGTCCACCTCAATAATAAGACCACATCAAGATTAAGAACACAATTTTCAAGTCCATTTTCACTGTTTTGCTTTTTTTTACCTCAATATTAAGACCACCTCAATATTAAAATCGGTTTTCGATGGACACAAGGGTGGCCTTATTATTGATTTTTTACTGTATATTAATAAATGCAATGTGTACTTTTTATTTACATTTTACGAAAAATCTGAACTTGTAAAATACTAGAAGTTCAAGTACACAATATTTAATTTTATTAACTTTATTTGTCTCAAAATACAGCCATATAAACCATGAACATGTCAACATGCCAGCCTCCCACACCCACGCCAAGTGAGATATTTCTCAAAATCAAATTTTCAGGAACTTATCTTCTGAGTAATAGAACGCATAGTCAATTCAATAAGTTGGTATGTGAATTTAATTTAGACTTACTAGCGCCAATATCAACGATCAGATATTGGGTTGCATAATTGGTCATAACGTGTTTTATTAGCTAAACTGAAATGGAAAAACAACTAAAATCTTCGCTGTATTCTAGATAGATGAAATATGTTTACGTTGATATAACAGTGAATAAAACTATTTACATTATCATATTCAAATATGAATGAGAAATAGCGTATATTACATGTAGTTACAAAATATATACATGTATGTCTATGTAATTCTGTATCACCCCTCATCTGCTCACAGCATGGTCTTCAACTGCAGTATGGTCCTACAGTGACTGAATATGCTATACAATAAGTTCGTGGCGCTATGCTTACCTTACAGTGCGATACGTATCGTGATACAACCGTCACGATATCACCGCGATACTTGTTCATGAAGATAAGACAGATTTGTTAACTTTAAATGCTCCACGTTACATGCTTTAATGGCAGAAATCAAAGTACATTTATAGGCACTAATTTGCAGTATGTATACATGTGAAAGTACGACAGTCCGGTGGTGATATTCACAAATCATTATTTTTCTCCTAGGAGATATTAAGTTCTTGACGTTGAACTTCTAGAATTCACGATTACAACTTCACGATTTCAATATTTCCTAGGAGAGAAATAATGAAGTGTATATGTCATCACCGGTCGTTGGTACTAAACTGTTTTGATATTAGTTCAAACTTCAACATTATACCACCAACTGTGAACTTGTAAAAAGTCGTAACACTCACTACCGTATAAGGGAGTAGATAAAACCACGAACCGGACCGTGTCTATTAGACCGTGATAAACGGACACACGGAATACCGTTACATCCTCACATTATATTTCATGAACATAATTATTCGTTAAGAGTGAATAATCTAGTAAACCGACCACATAACAGCAGTGTATGTGTCGTTCAGTGGGTATAGTGACCGTCCTGTTCCTTTATCTATATGAGAGTTTCTAGACTACAGTAACATCTCACTCAATGGCCACCTCGAATTTATAAGACCGTATTTCCATACACCAGCTTCATTTTCCTTCCACAATTTAACTAGTAAACCAGACCACCTCACACAACTAAGACCAACTTTGTTCTGAATCAATGGTGTTCTAATTCTCGAGGTTTCATCGTACTATTACAGTATACAGTAAAACCTCAATACGACCACATATGGCCCGGACCCTATAAAACTGGTTCCCATATTGAGGTGGTCTTATTATTGAGGTGGTCTTATTATTGAGGTGGTCTTATTATTGAGGTGGTCTTAAGGTGAGGTTTTACTGTTATTCAGGTACAATATATCACATATGAGCAAAACGGTGCAAACGGACTTGAAAATTGTGTTCTTAATTTTGAGGTGGTCTTATTATTGAGGTGGTCTTAAGATGAGGTTTAACTGTTATTCAGGTACAATATATCACATATAAGCAAAACAGTGCAAACAGACTTGAAAATTGTGTTCTTAATTTTGAGGTGGTCTTATTATTGAGGTGGTCTTAAGATGAGGTTTAACTGTTATTCAGGTACAATATATCAGATATGAGCAAAACAGTGCAAACGGACTTGAAAATTGTGTTCTTAAGTTTGAGGTGGTCTTATTATTGAGGTGGTCTTAAGGTGAGGTTGTAATTCATGTACAATATATCATAACAATGACAACAGTAGTAATTGCAAAAATGCACGTAGACGTCAACATGTAGATAGTTAAGTTAAGATTAAAATTATTATTTATCATACGATACAAAATGAAGTGAAACTGACTTCTGAGATGTTAAAATTATTATTTATCATACGATACAAAATGAAGTGAAACTGACTTCTGAGATGTTAAAATTATTATTTATCCAAGTCTATTTTCCCGACTTATCTTGAAACTTCTTATTTCATTGACAGCTGTATGAATAATATCATGATTCGATATAAAATATGTTACTTTTGGATAAATCTCGGACAGTCGATCAATCAAAGTACAGTAAAACCTCACTTAAAAAACCCTTCTCAAATAATAAGATCACCTCAATATTACGGTCAAAAATGTTCAAGTCCATTTTGACTGTTCCGCTCATTATTCGTCCTCAATATTAAGACCACCTCAATAGTAAGACCAGTGTTCAATGGTCCCAATGGTTATTTTATTATTGACGTTTTACGGTACAGTTAAACATCAAACTGTTTGGTCAAACATTTACCATCAAACCAAAGCTTCATGTTAAGATGTATTCATCCCATTTGTTTAAATAACAAAGTTAATATATATGTATTATGAAAACATTGTACGACTGAAAAAATACACGCCGCACATTGTCGGGATAAGGCCTTGATCTAAACAAATAAGGGGCCATTCAAGCCTTCGACGATGGACGACGAGATGAACACACGCTACAACAAGATTTTCAAAATTTTCCAGATTTCAAGATTTATTTACACAGAGCATCAATCCCACGGCAGAGGGAAACATTACATATAGCAACTTAAAGACGATGGAAATAATCATCCGTTTCATAAATACAGCAAAATTCCAGAAAATATATGAAACAAAATATTGTAATGTAAAATACCTCCAATCAGAACCATGCTGACGATGATCAGAGAGAATCACTATGTTGTCGTCAGCTTAATATCCAATGTATTTGTACACTGAGCAAAGTTTAATCGAAAATTTAGCTGTAAAATTATCAATACTTACTCGACTAGTTATCAGACGTTCACGATGTAATATGACTGTCTAATTATCCATTAACACACACTTATACTACAATATGCCTTCGTCGACGAGGAAAAAGTCTTAATACCGCTGTTTAATAGTCAAAGATTTTTGATTTTTTTTTCGAATCGTTAATTAAATTTCCATATACAGCATACGACAATATTGGCATAACTGCTTGATGGGTTATATAGTTGTGAAGCTAGCACAACGCTACTTGTTCCTTTGATATCTTCGTTCTTTTATGTTTTATCGTGCAAGTTAAAGAAATTTTCAATGATACTCGTGCTAAAAATTATGTAAATATCCCAGTATTTGTCTAGCGTTTGAAGTACATGAACAATTTGATTGAAATACTCGTAAAGGCGGTAGCTACTTGCTCGAGTATTACTCCCGTTACCTCTTTCGTTAATTATTGCTAACTTTTTTTTGCTGTGACCAATGGATATGTAGGAATGTTACAAGACGTATAATTAAGGTTGTCACTAAATAATTTTGACAATATCTTTCAGATGTATCGAATATATAAAACAGTCAGTTTATACGTTAGTTTGAGACGGTTTAAAAGTTATGATCAAGTAATTGAACATATTGTGAATGAGAAAATAACTTGATGTTGAAAGTGATACCTTTATTGATACGACGTATTGTTATAGTAATATGTTTCAATACATGACAAATAACAGGTTTATGTACTTTTCAGTCCACTTAAGGTAAAATGGAGATTGTCACGAGTTATCTTCTGTTTTAAATATAGTATTGAAGGGAAACAGGAGGGGAGATAACTCCTGATAATCTCCAGAGGTTGTCACGAGTTGTCTCCTCTTTTATAGATGGGCTATATGAGGCGAGATAATTCGTGATAATATCCAGAGATTGTCACGAGTTGTTTTCTCTTCTTTATATTTACTATCGAAGGGAAACATGAAGGGAGATAACTCCTAATAATATTCAGAGATTGTCACGAGTTGTCTCCTCTTTTATATATATTATGGAAGGGATATACAAGGGGAGATAATTCGTGATAATCTCATGTGCGTAAAAAATAGATTTACATTAGAGTTCATTATTTAACAATCCGCGTCAAGGCTACAAACGTTTTTCGGTTGAAGAGAAATTGCCTAGCAAAACCATGTTAGTACGGCTGCGCCGAAAAAATGTTATAACGGTAAAACTTCAACAAGATAAACCAATATCAAGTAACTGTCCCTCTGAAAACATTGTCAACATTGTCAGAGAAAAAGTTAACCTCCTTCCAACATTATTAAATAATTGTTTAATGATGTGTCTGTCCCATCTGTGCGTTAAATATTTTAACTGTCTTCATCCAGTGTTGTGGCTACATTGGTTAAGACATCTTTAATACGAACAATTGCTACGTATTACCGGTTCAAAACATCTGGGTCTATCATGTTACGAGCAGACAAAACTTGTACAAATCACCGCTTGTTAAATTTTTTAGGAAATTTAAAGATATTATTGACTCCTTTTATCGACAAATATAGAGGAATATAATTATTAGTGAATTCTGTGATCATGCATTTTTATTAATTTTTTTAATATATAAAATAGATTTTTCATTTTTGTTTAAGTAAAACTGAACAAAAATAACCTGATACAGTACAACCTCCATAATCAGACCACCCTTGGGACTCTTGAAAACTGGTCTTAATTATTGAGGTGGTCTTATTATTGAGGTGGTCTTTAAGTGAGGTTTGATTGTATTACTTCAAGCGGACCACTAAGACCCTTCAAGCGGACCTACATATTATATTATACATGTATCTTACTGTATACTTTGTTTCTGGCGATGAGTTGATACTTATGTGTTAATCGATTATCCAATACAATACAAATATAGTTTGTTTATTTTCTAACAATGATATTGAACGCTTATAACTTTAAGTACGACAGATCCAAAACTGTTTTTTCTTAATATTCAAACTTTTAAACAATATAAATACATGAGTATAAATGATACAATAAAGTTTATACTTACACAAGTGATTTGTATATAGCACTTGATTCGAACCCGTTGCTTAAAGGGTAAGATTTGATCTTTACAATCCCCGGATAAGGCGCGAGTACAGGTGAGAAACCTGGTGTTTACAAAGAGTTCAAGCTACTCATGTGTAGTTTTCGTGTTGTTGTTTTGTTGCTCAACATATTTATAGTCTCTAAGCATGCAAAACATGTTTGCCAATCCTTGTCTTGTCTATAGATACATATCCAAATGATTATTCATCTACAATGACTTGAGTGGTCGCCTATCCAACATGATATAAACTTGACGCCATTAAAAACGCAACTATTTGAACTAGGCGTCATTTTGTAGTACTAACTTTCAAAAGCGTGTAACAATTATCTATGCGTTAATTCCCGTTCAAAACTTTATTCAACTCTGGACCAATTATTTTTATTTCATTATTGATTAATTTTATGAAATTATGTTTGAGAATTAAAGAATATTTGTGCCTTTGTAATGTCACTGTATCTATATGCACAATTTTTGGTTGCGTTTTAATTGGCGTTAAGTATATATGGAACTTTGCAAATTTGGAAAGAATTTGTGTCTTAGTAATTTAGATCAGGATTTAAAGTGGGTAGTTTATTGTTAATAGGTTACTAGGTACGATTGTGGATTTTTGTGAACTTTTAGAAGCCATAATTTCTGTCTGTTGAAATCTAGGTCAGTAGGGGACCTGTTTAGTTTTGTGTTTTTCAAGACTATAATATAGGGCATTATTCTTCATTATTGACATGTGTTCCAACTGCTGCCCATCTCACCATATCACGCCATTGATTAATCAATATTTTGTAAATATACTCGCCGTCCGTTAGAACACAGGCTTGAGCCATGGCTTAACTACTACTGGTTTAAATCTGAGTTAAAGTTTCAGTTACATAGATAGATACATACATGGTAACGTGTTAGGATGAGGAAAACTCGTGTTGAGCACCTAAGTTGTATCATCGACCTTCTTGAGCCAACTAGATAGTTTTCTCAATTACAAAGTATACATCCTTAGTGGGATTCGAACCCACAGTAGGCAAGTGATTTTAAATCATGAAAAATAAACTACCGTGAAATGCTTGAATTCTATGTTCGATGAAAAAGAACAAGTGTTCCGTTGCTTTTTAAGTTAGAAAAAGTTGAAAATAGATTTATACAAAGGCATATGAGACAAAGACTATGCATCGAAATGGCAACGTAATATTTGGTGTGATGCAGGTAAGACAGAGGGATAATACAATTTAAATACGAATTAACTATTGACCATTGTGGTAGTGCACAGTATTTTGTTCAAATTTGTAAACATATGTATAATAAACTAGGATTTATTAAGAGATATACACCACAGAGGTTAATGTTAAGCTACAACAAATGAGATCACTGTCAAGATTATCACATTGCAAGTGGGCACCATAACTCGCGAACGCTGTAAGGTATTTCAAAGAGTCCACGCACTTGCTTTATGTTGTAGGATAATCATAATTTCACATGCTTCATTGTTAACAACCGCCCCTTCAATGTCCTATTCTACTTTAAATGATTTGCGTAATTATGCACGTGTAAAAACTTGAACCCGAATCATGTACTATCTAAACGGTGAAAATATACAAAAGGTCCAATCATGCGCGTGTTGTAGTTAACGTTTTAAACGTGTACCAACGTGAACACTGTCACCTGTGCTATATACACTGTGAACATACATGAACAAAGGTAGGATAATACCCCCAATTAACCGATGACTGTTGTATTGTGTTCTGTACTTAAACATAATTATGTAACATCATAAACAACTTGTTGGAAACACTTGTGCGATTACGTGAACTCAAATTTCTGTTAAATTCTTCGGAAGCATAATATATAATTAACATATAATTATCGAGAAAATACTGTAATAACTTTTTACTGAAATAATTTACAGCGAAGCGTTTTAATCGCACATTGCAAGAAAATACATGTTACAACAATCGTTATTCAGCATTAAGCAATGAAACATGCTTCTAGCCTACATAAATACAAACTAGTATACAGGTTAGGGCGATAGCATTGCCATGTGTTTTATCAATATTCACATTTTTCTGCAACAAAATATTTTTGCACGTGGTCATATCACTTACCCTTTTAGTCAGAACCACAATTTAAATCAAGCACCATGCTGGAGTATTGTGAGGGGTTTTATAAAATAATACATGTTTTATATATAAATGATACCTTATGTACTTACATCGACTCTGTGGGCAAGAAGTATTCATATTTTAATCAGCGTCATGGAAACGATAGAAAGTTACATTCGATGTTGCATTTTCAACTTGTCCATTAAAGCAGCACTCCAAGACCACCTCGATATCAATAACCCCTCATTTATAAGACCCTCTTTATATGAACCAGTTTGGAAAAAAACAACACCACCTCCATTTCTTAACTCGAAAATCTTACCACCTCACAAATAAGACAAATTCAGAAACTTGGGTGGTCTTGTTTTTGAGATTTTGCTGCATTGAAATATTTCGATGAGTTAAGTGAAACCGAGGCATAAACCTTGAACTACGACCTTCCGGTCAGATGGCAATTTATCATTCACTCCGGGCTCTCTGGTGGTACCAATCCCCGAGTAAAGCAGAACTCCCCGTTTCTGTGAATGCTAAATCGAAATAAATGACTTGATATTTTGAATGCTATAATGAACATAATTTTTCCTATATATAGAATTCAAAATAAATAGATAAGTGGCAATGTGCTGTATTGGTACGATATTGTATTCATATGTTCTGGTAAAATCTTAATTATATCTACAATTATCACTCAATTCAATAAAAGTTAATCAATTATTATTACATACAGACACGACAGGTGTCTTGTCAGGGCAATCACATCTAGTCATGTTGATTCAATTCTGATCGATTTTTTCGACTATTAAACTATCATAAACACTTCCGTCTACCGCCTAATAAGACTAAAATATGTTCGTACTTTCTCAACCCATTGATATTTGACTTCCGATATCCACTTTTACCACCAGAAAGCTTTGAAGAGGAAATTTACGGTATTAAATTTCTGAGCGATTTTCATGAACATGCTTGTTTGTCAGTGAGATAATATGATGAATGAAAAAGTTTGTATATACGAAAAGTTACAAGAATAACACACAACTAAGTTATAAGTTAAACAGTTCTTAACATTGGCGTGCACATATGTTAAGTTTTCTGACAGTATTTTCACTGAGAGACCCAATTCTGTAGATCGATGTATGGTTATCATTTCCATTTATGTTTTAATTGTATGTTAAGTTCCCCTTTTCCCATGTGCAGTTCTTTGACTCGATATCATATTCTTGTCCCTCCACCCTTTTCGGCCCATGGCCACTGGCTTTATTGGCTTGTCCTATGGTGTAGTCCATCTATCCATTATCCTCTTGTTGTCCGCTTAATTTCTCTATAGTTGTTTTTATAGTCAGCCAAACAATTCCTTGCTTCCCCATTCCCATACAAATACACGTCTGCCCTTACAGATCCTCAATCCCTGATGTCTCATAGGCTGTTGTTTCCCGGTGTTGTGAGGGGAGGAATCTGTTGTTTCCCGGGGTTGTGAGGGAAGGAATCTGTTGTTTCCCGGGGTTGTGAGGGGAGGAATCTGTTGTTTCCCGGGGTTGTGAGGGGAGGAATCTGTTGTTTCCCGGGGTTATGAGGGGAGGAATCTGTTGTTTCCCGGGGTTGTGAGGGGAGGAATCTGTTGTTTCCCGGGGTTGTGAGGGGAGGCATTGTCTCGTATATGTGGCGTTGCGCTCCATGTAACTACTTAATATTTTTTCAAATTTTATATGACAGTTAATGCGCAACATTATTATTATTATTTATTATTACAATAAATTTGCATTGAAACTGATTGACCATTACCTTGTACATCAAACTTAAAATGAACGACAAGATTCAATAACTTTTTGTACTTATTTATTTTACATTTCAGAATGTTAAACAACTCATATCATTCACTCCACGCGGACAAATCTCGCCAATCGAACCGACGTCCTACGGTTCAGGAGAACGGTGCTACATTCCTAGACCACTATGCCTCCAAGTCCAAGTGTTTCTATACTCACTAATGATGCGTTATACTTAACTTTGGTCCAAACTGATTATATTTACATCGACTTTGTGAAACAAGTTTACAACCATCATATTAGTCTCTCTCTATACCTGCTCCCAGAGTAACTAACCAGTTATCGCCCTAAATCCCGGGATTGTGAAATTCGCGGTACAACCTCTCCATTGATGGGATACGACCCAGCTACCCTCGGATCAGGTGTAAGTCGCTTTACTCGTCACTCACTATGTCTCCTTAACATTTAATACAATGCTATGTGTGAATATAACACGATGCTTCTTCATTTAATTAATTTATCATCTAAATTAGTTTTAATTAACACTCAGACGTTTACGTAAATAACATATTTAAAATGTCACGACAACAGCTACACTGAGTATTTGAAAACACATTAATGCTGTCTTCCGTGTCCGAGTGGCTAAGACATCGGCCTATAAAGCGGGAGGTTGAAGGTTCGAATCCCGGTAGGAGTCCGTTCTGATGTGGTCGGTTAGTAGACCACAAACTAGTTTAATAATGGTAACCGTATGTCTACATGACTGGTTCCTGGCAATAAAGGACAGGAATCGGGAAGTAAATGTGCTCAGAAAGTTGGTGTCTCATAAGTCAGAAATGCCTAGCCCTTTAAATAGGGGTGACACTATAATACATAAACCCTTTAATTTACAGCAGATACAGTAACACCATGCCAGAGAACGCACTATGGGAGACACACCATGCCAGAGAACGCACTATGGGAGACACACCATTCCAGAGAACGCACTATGGGAGACACACCATGCCAGAGAACGCACTATGGGAGACACACCTTTCCAGAGAACGCACTATGGGAGACACACCATGCCAGAGAACGCACTATGGGAGACACACCATGCCAGAGAACGCACTATGGGAGACACACCTTTCCAGAGAACGCACTATGGGAGACACACCATTCCAGCGAACGCACTATGGGAGACACACCTTTCCAGAGAACGCACTATGGGAGACACACCATGCCAGAGAACGCACTATGGGAGACACACCATGCCAGAGAACGCACTATGGGAGACACACCATTCCAGAGAACGCACTATGGGAGACACACCATGCCAGAGAACGCACTATGGGAGACACACCTTTCCAGAGAACGCACTATGGGAGACACACCATGCCAGAGAACGCACTATGGGAGACACACCATGCCAGAGAACGCACTATGGGAGACACACCTTTCCAGAGAACGCACTATGGGAGACACACCATTCCAGCGAACGCACTATGGGAGACACACCTTTCCAGAGAACGCACTATGGGAGACACACCATGCCAGAGAACGCACTATGGGAGACACACCATGCCACAGAACGCACTATGGGAGACACACCATGCCACAGAACGCACTATGGGAGACACACCTTTCCAGAGAATGCACTATGGGAGACACACCATGCCACAGAACGCACTATTGGAGACACACCATGCCACAGAACGCACTATGGGAGACACACCATGCCAGAGAACGCACTATGGGAGACACACCATGCCAGAGAACGCACTATGGGAGACACACCATGCCAGATAACGCACTATGGAAGACACACCTTTCCAGAGAACGCACTATGGGAGACACACCATGCCAGAGAACGCACTATGGGAGACACACCATGCCACAGAACGCACTATGGGAGACACACCATGCCACAGAACGCACTATGAGAGACACACCCTTCCAGAGAACGCACTATGGGAGACACACCCTTCCAGAGAACGCACTATTGGAGACACACCTTTCCAGAGAACGCACTATGGGAGACACACCTTTCCAGAGAACGCACTATGGGAGACACACCTTTCCAGAGAACGCACTATGGGAGACACACCTTTCCAGAGAACGCACTATGGGAGACACACCTTTCCAGAGAACGCACTATGTGAGACACACCCTTCCAGAGAACGCACTATGGGAGACACACCATGCCAGAGAACGCACTATGGGAGACACACCATGCCACAGAACGCACTATGGGAGACACACCCTTCCAGAGAACGCACTATGGGAGACACACCTTTCCAGAGAACGCACTATGGGAGACACACCTTTCCAGAGAACGCACTATGGGAGACACACCTTTCCAGAGAACGCACTATGTGAGACACACCTTTCCAGAGAACGCACTATGTGAGACACACCCTTCCAGAGAACGCACTATGTGAGACACACCTTTCCAGAGAACGCACTATGTGAGACACACCCTTCCAGAGAACGCACTATGGGAGACACACCATGCCAGAGAACGCACTATGGGAGACACACCATGCCACAGAACGCACTATGGGAGACACACCCTTCCAGAGAAGGCACTATGGGAGACACACCTTTCCAGAGAACGCACTATGGGAGACACACCTTTCCAGAGAACGCACTATGGGAGACACACCTTTCCAGAGAACGCACTATGGGAGACACACCTTTCCAGAGAACGCACTATGGGAGACACACCTTTCCAGAGAACGCACTATGGGAGACACACCTTTCCAGAGAACGCACTATGGGAGACACACCTTTTCAGAGAACGCACTATGGGAGACACACCATGCCACAGAACGCACTATGGGAGACACACCCTTCCAGAGAAGGCACTATGGGAGACAAACCCTTCCAGAGAAGGCACTATGTGAGACACACCTTTCCAGAGAAGGCACTATGGGAGACACACCCTTCCAGAGAAGGCACTATGTGAGACACACCTTTCCAGAGAAGGCACTATGGGAGACACACCTTTCCAGAGAACGCACTATGTGAGACACACCTTTCCAGAGAACGCACTATGTGAGACACACCTTTCCAGAGAACGCACTATGTGAGACACACCTTTCCAGAGAACGCACTATGGGAGACACACCATGCCAGAGAACGCACTATGGGAGACACACCATGCCAGAGAACGCACTATGGGAGACACACCCTTCCAGAGAACGCACTATGGGAGACACACCTTTCCAGAGAAGGCACTATGGGAGACACACCCTTCCAGAGAAGGCACTATGGGAGACACACCATGCCAGAGACCGCACTATGGGAGACACACCTTTTCAGAGAACGCACTATGGGAGACACACCATGCCACAGAACGCACTATGGGAGACACACCCTTCCAGAGAAGGCACTATGGAAGACACACCTTTCCAGAGAACGCACTATGGGAGACACACCCTTCCAGAGAAGGCACTATGTGAGACACACCCTTCCAGAGAAGGCACTATGTGAGACACACCCTTCCAGAGAAGGCACTATGGGAGACACACCTTTCCAGAGAAGGCACTATGTGAGACACACCCTTCCAGAGAAGGCACTATGTGAGACACACCCTTCCAGAGAAGGCACTATGGGAGACACACCTTTCCAGAGAACGCACTATGTGAGACACACCCTTCCAGAGAAGGCACTATGGGAGACACACCTTTCCAGAGAACGCACTATGTGAGACACACCCTTCCAGAGAACGCACTATGGGAGACACACCTTTCCAGAGAAGGCACTATGTGAGACACACCCTTCCAGAGAAGGCACTATGGGAGACACACCCTTCCAGAGAAGGCACTATGGGAGACACACCTTTCCAGAGAACGCACTATGGGAGACACACCCTTCCAGAGAAGGCACTATGGGAGACACACCCTTCCAGAGAAGGCACTATGTGAGACACACCTTTCCAGAGAACGCACTATGGGAGACACACCCTTCCAGAGAAGGCACTATGGGAGACACACTTTTCCAGAGAACGCACTATGTGAGACACACCCTTCCAGAGAAGGCACTATGTGAGACACACCCTTCCAGAGAAGGCACTATGTGAGACACACCCTTCCAGAGAAGGCACTATGGGAGACACACCATGCCAGAGAACGCACTATGTGAGACACACCCTTCCAGAGAAGGCACTATGTGAGACACACCCTTCCAGAGAAGGCGCTATGTGAGACACACCTTTCCAGAGAACGCACTATGTGAGACACACCCTTCCAGAGAAGGCACTATGTGAGACACACCCTTCCAGAGAAGGCACTATGGGAGACACACCCTTCCAGAGAAGGCACTATGTGAGACACACCATTCCAGAGAACGCACTATGGGAGACACACCTTTCAGCTGTTGTTGACACATTGTTGATATAGAGATTACTTCGGTGGTAAATATTTACGGCGGATTAATGATGCTTTTGTGGATAAGAGGTTGTTGTACAAGAGATACCCACTCTAGAGACGTTTCACTGTATGCTATTATAGATGTGAAAATATGGCACACAAACTGACATCGTCAGATAAGTGTTTTGTAAATAGCCGTTTTTTGCATAATTTATCAATTCAATGCATTTTCTTAATAAAGACGCATCATTCACGATACCGTAACAGACAAACCACTATTCAAATGAAAATTTGTTTAATGTATTAAGACGTTTAATGACGCATTAATCTCAGCTAACGACTTATTAGATTCGTTTTAACAGCCTATTTGATCGTTAGAAATGTTACTCAACATATAATCATTTTGTATCATTATTATTCAGAAATTAGGGCTTCCAGTGAGTTATCAGTTTTACATTTTCTTTGACAAACATCAAATAAAGACAATTTTCTATAGAATTTGATAAAACATTTTTTTAAATCATAAATCAAGATTAATCTACGGTCTAACATCTAAAAGCAGACGACTTCAAAAACGAGCGCAAACGATAATTACATCGAGTATTTTCAGTGTATTAAATAACATAACACAAAGTACAAATCACTACAAAACAGGTATAGGGTCAGAAGGGGTCACCTTCAAACATTGGTAAACCCTTTTATTAGTTGTTCAGTTTACTCTTCAGTCTCCGGAGACGATTTTACTGTTAATTGCACTAAAATTATCGAATGTTTATAAAGCGACAAAACGAGACCAATGTGCAGGTAGTGTACATAACGACACTCATCAATTTATCTGAGGGCATTATTAATACACAATTAAACACACATTATGACATGTGCTGTATACTTTTTATAACCTTAAATGGGTTTAAAATTTAAATGAGTATTTCAAACACGCCTTTACCTTTTATCTTTATATCGATCATTATTCGATGATTTACGGTGATTTTGAGTTAAATTGCTTTCAGTGTCTTAAATTCCGAGTATTTGTACTTTTAGATCAAACATGTTCGATATTTTGTACTAATGACGGCAACATGCACAACTGGCATGTTTTGATACAATTGAGAAGGAACGAACACACGTGTCAGACATGGTATTTTTGGACAAAAAATATAAGTCACGTGACAGAAGTATAGAGATATAAAAGCGACAACAGCATGGAGCAGGATTCATTGTACATGTTTCACCAAGTCAATATATCAATAGATTTCCATTCACACAACTTTTCTTAAAAGTGTTCAGTAACAATGCGACCGGTTAGCAACCATTTGATATCATTATTCAGCTTCGTGGTCAATTAAACTGCCTTTAAACGTCAAACAAACGTTTACATGGCAACGACGTTATCTCTAGCATTGACAGCAGTAAGGACGAAAGCTTGTTACCCGATATATTTGAACGATATCATGAGATATATGCATACATAACAACAATATATGCTTATGTTGTGTTAGTTTTAGCAATGTTACGTACTACATTTTCTAGGACAAACTTGCCAAGCGGAATAGTGCCAACATCACCTGAGAAACACCCTTTGGGCCACGTACATGTTGCTGTTGAAGAGTGGTTGTTGCTCTAGAGAGGTTAAATTGATGAATCGATTATAAATTAGTTAATTGAATGAAATCATTCACGGTTTTATATGTTAATACTGTTGTGTTTGCCTGTATAGTTGCTGTCCTAGAGCTTGTATTTCACGGTATATAGTTATTTGTGTTTTTTTACGTTTCAATAAGTTTAGTGTTTTTTTTTAAACAAACACTGTCCAATACCAGCCCTGCGTTCAGTAAATGTGTTTGCGTTTCGTAACGTTTGCAAATTGGTTCCCGTGTTCAGTGAATGTGATACGGTGGGTCAGGGATTCAAAACAAAGCAGTTTCGTTACTTTCGCAATTGTTAGCGGTAACTGAACGCAGGGCAGTTATTCAAGGCCAGGTGTTAGTGGTACATAAACATTAATCCGTGAAGCGTAATACACCCACCAGTTATCAATGACTTCCTTGGCAATAACTTCTACTAATGTCCGAGTTAAGGCCTTCCGATTATGCTGATATTCTTAATAGTCTGATATAACATCTTTCGAAATAAGAAATTGAATAGAAAACAGCTAGCCTTTTCCAGGTATCTACCACGTTACAATACTTTGGAAATAAATAATGAAATAACGAGCTTGGTGTACTCCGTCGTTACATACTTGAACGGGATGGAAGCAAGTTAGGGGCAATATTACGCCCAACGAGTAAACATCCAATTTATTGTTACAAATGTACTGTCAAATACTATAGGTTATTATCTAAAGTTGTTGTTTGTTGTGTTTGTAGTGCAGTAACATGTGATTAGGAAATAATTAATTTACTCACGAACAAAAGTGACTAATAATAAATCCTTCATACAGGAAAATGTTATGGTTGCTGAAAATAATTTGTTGCTCATGGGGGTCTGTTCTAGGTATTAAACATCATAACGCACAATGCAGGCGCCTATGGATGCGGAGGGTGTTCAAGAGTTGTGCAATGCAACACAATGACCTCTATGACCTCAAAGCCCTGGCAGAACACTGAACCTCCTATGGTGCTATATAACACTTACAACAAACGGAAACTATATTATATTTATTAAACCATTAAACGTTTATCTATAGCAATATCACCTGTAAAACGCAAAACATATTGTCAGAAATGGGTTTTCCTTGTTAAATTGACCATAGCAACAAAATATTACATCAGTTTCAAATGACATTAAATTGGCTACATTACAAATGCATTAGTAGTACAAATTTGCAACGAGGGTGTTAATTTACTTTAAATGTGTTTGAAATTTAGTAATGACTTCTTTTCAATACAAAATATTGAAAAAGAAGCAAAGCGCAAATCGTAATTAAGTATAGTGTACATAACTTTGTATTGTTATTCCATTTATTTGTGTCATAACATGCAGAGGAACGGAAACATTGCTTTACATAATCGCATTTTAATCAAAACATAGCTCACCAGATAAATTACATTTAATTGCTTAACACGAGCAATATGTCATAATTAAATAAATAATAGTATACCATAGAGTCGATGAAACATTGATTGTTACCCGTTTCCTGCCCATTGGCTTTTTATTGTCATTAAAAGACCGGTTGCTACTATAATTGCAGATTGACAATACTAGCGTCTCGTGTGAACAATTCAAACGTGACGCCAACAAAGGCGAGAACATTTCCACAAATTGGTAATTTGCACGCACCGTAACTGAATTATTAGACGTTGTTTATGCTATGCATTGTATATAGGTGAACATGTTGGTCTGGTGTGGGTGAAAAGATCATCAGATAATTACAAGCATAATGATACTGTTAAATATAATTATTCTTAGATGTAAATGACAAGAACGGTATTATTTATTGGCTGTCAATGGTAACTTATTTTTGCGGCGCCTTCTTAAGAAACGTTACATGTCTGAACTATTTGGAGATGGAGGGCATAAGATGGGTTTTATTTTAGAAATAAGATTGAGGAAATGAGAGGAAACGCCGGGGAAGTTCTGTTTCTTACTGCCTAACCAGCCTCTGTGGCTTTCACAGCTTCCTTGGCTTGATGTTATGCCATAGATAGTACCAAGGCTGTACGTCTATATTCCCGTATCATTTATGTCGTGTTGTATGGACCTACGTCACTGTAATATCGTATGTATAGATGTTCGGGTCTCGTCGTACTCTGGGGTTGCTGTGTGCATTTCCAGCTCTACTGCAATATTCATTTCTCTAACCAGTTGTAACCTGATCTTCCAAGGGAACTGACTGATTCCCCACATGCTGAACAATGTGGGGGTGGGAATTTAGAATTTTTTATTTTCAGTCATGCCATCATGATAGTAACACTACTAACAAGCTTAGCACATGTAATATATATCATTCATTAAGCAAACCCCGGGTCAACTTGGTCTGAAGGCTGCATGTTCGAGTATCATGAGAGCGCGACTGACTGGTACCCCGCTGTGTACAGTGTATTACATTGTAGTTTTATTTCAAGAAACAAAGTCCAGACTGGTCGAAAAGAATACAGCTGTCAAGTCACCAGGCATTCGATGTCTGCATGTATATAATTGTGTGTATTACACAAATGACAAATACAGTAAAACCTCAATAATAAGACCACCCTTGGGGCCCTTGAAAACTGGTCTTAATTATTGAGGCAGTCTTAATATTGAGGTTGAATAAAGAGCAAATCATTGGAAATGGACTTGAAAAGTGTGGTCTTAATATTGAGGTGGTGTTATTATTGAGGTGGTGTTATTATTGGGTGGTCTTATTATTGAGGTGGTCTTTAAGTGGGGTTTTACTGTACACTCAAACTAGTCGAAGGCTTCGTGCTGTTTAATTCAATGTACAATGTTGTGTAATATTTGCATTTTAATGACTAATACATTGACACGTGCATTATATTGATCGGACTATTTAAACAGATGTTTAAATTCGAAGCTTATTGTATTTAGCGTTAAAACAGTTCCCAAAAGATATCACTTGAGATTTGTCTCGAACTCAAATTTGATAAAACTGATTCTTTTGAGTATACGAATGCTTGGCACATACAATGGTCCGGTATGATAACTAGATTTACACACTAGCACCATGATCATTGGGGAAAATAATATATTGCATAATATTCTTCAGGCCTAGAAAAATATATTTGCTTCTTGTTGCACATATATCCCAAAAATAGGGTAGGTAGGTCGAAAAGATTTAAAGATTTTTTTTAATTTTCAAACGAAGCAAATTAAATATTGATTTAAATGAATATACGCGTATGTTAAAAGACAAATCCCATTCCCTAATATGGATAATGTTTTATTAAGGTGAATATAATGCTCTATAACTGGAATACTCGTAAAGCGTCTAATATAGCTAACTGGGCAAAACTATGAACCTGAAGAAAATTCACACAAAGAAATGTTACCAAAAGGAATTTTTTTTCCAAAAATAAAATCATGTTAATAACACGCGAAAAATGTTCAAGGGTCGGGGCAAAACAATAGGGTAGGTCGCGAAACCTGAAACCAAGCGCCTTATATGTCAGCTGACACAAATTTAAAATTTCTAACATCAAGACTTGGACAAATTTACGATCGTATTGTTTACACATAATCGCTATTGTTATTCCATCAAAGTCTTAGTTAAACAGCCAAAAACGTATTTTTTATTGAATTTGAAAGTATTTAATTTTGGTAGCATTGTTTTTACAAGCCTGGTTAGCGCTGTCGCTGGGGGTACATAACTAACAATCTGCTGATCTGAGGTTCGAAACCCGGATGAGGTGTATGTTCTCTAAGGCAATTTGACGGAATACTATTCATCTAAATTCATTTGTTCCTCCACTTCTGATTCATGCGTGAAAGTAGTTTGTTACTTGCGGTAAGTCTGAGTGTGGAGTGCGGTACTCAGACCCAGTAAGTCTAAGTGTGGAGTGCGGTACTCAGACCCAGTAAGTCTGCGTGTGGAGTGCGGTACTCAGACCCAGTAAGTCTGAGTGTGGAGTGCGGTACTCAGACCCAGTAAGTCTGAGTGTGGAGTGCGGTACTCAGACCCAGTAAGTCTGAGTGTGGAGTGCGGTACTCAGACCCAGTAAGTCTGCGTGTGGAGTGCGGTACTCAGACCCAGTAAGTCTGAGTGTGGAGTGCGGTACTCAGACCCAGTAAGTCTGAGTGTGGAGTGCGGTACTCAGACCCAGTAAGTCTGCGTGTGGAGTGCGGTACTCAGACCCAGTAAGTCTGAGTGTGGAGTGCGGTACTCAGACCCAGTAAGTCTGAGTGCGTGGTGCGGTACTCAGACCCAGTAAGTCTGAGTGTGGAGTGCGGTACTCAGACCCAGTAAGTCTGAGTGTGGAGTGCGGTACTCAGACCCAGTAAGTCTAAGTGCGGAGTGCGGTACTCAGACCCAATACTTTCACCCATAACGCATACAAATACTGAAATCTTGCAGACAATGATCCAAGAGGAATATTCAGCACTCAAGTGACATTTTCATGCATTTTCCACACTAAACTTTGTGACTTGAGATTTGAGTGCTGAGTGTAAGTATCTGTTATATTTCCGGGCCCAGGTCATTACTGGTTGGTTGCACATCAACACTGGATAGGTCAACTGTCCACCGTACGTATCTAATATACTGCTGTAAAAAGGCGTAAAATTCCAACAGAAGCTAGTGTTGTACTGTCAGTGTTAAGCCATGCTGTAGATCAATGAGTAAGGTCTGAAATGTATCTTCTTGTGATTTGCTTATACAATGTTTTTTTTTCTTTTTCATCATATGACACGTGTCACATTATACGGGTATACATGTTTCAAACAGTTATAATCCTTTGATGACATTTTCGACACAATAAACTACAATCATCTGATACGAGTGTAACAAAAGTGAGCACTCGACCGCCCTTACGTTTTTAATAGCTTTTCAGACGCTTATTTTCTATTGTGTTTTTTGATACAAAATTTTGAAGAAATGGTATCAATTTTGTGATCACAGTTTCTTTTTTAAGTTTTTCATCAAATAATTTTTTTCTTTTGTTTGTGCCTTTTCTGGTTGACAGGTACACAAGTGACAAATATGATTTTTGTAAAGCAAAACGAAGGGTATTATTTGATAATACGTCTAAAGTATTTTTAAACATCATATCGTATCAAGTTATAAAGAAAAAACAAATACGAGTGTTTTTGATACCGTTATTATCAATCGCTTACAAACTGGCATCTTCTCGTCTCCTTGTTTGAAGAATACCTGATAGTCATCGGTTTTCGCGATTTACATTTTTGTACTTTGTGGCGTTGTTGATTAAATAAATTATATCTAAACTGTACACACATATTTGGTGTTCTCAAAGTGCATTAAACATTCCAAACATAAACATTGTGATGTCACGTGAGTACTTTTATTTCGGTCGCTGAAAAATATTTATATATCGCGAAAACATATGATTTTACATTTTTCCTTAATTACAGGGAAGATTAGGGAGAAAAGGAGACAAAACTGAAACTGGTCTTTATGTTTATGATGTTATCTCATTGTCAGACACCCTATGACACGGATAATTATAAAGTGAAGCATTTTGATTAGAAATTAACGTTTTTTGAAATATAACCATATATGGATCAGTCGTTTTTAATTATGTCGTTTTTTGGCCCAAACCTCCACCGGTGCGTTATCTTAACCGGTGTCAACTTCTAAAGGTGTTAAAATCGTTTTCTTATCACTTAAAAAAAATAGCTGTGATTATTAACAAATATAAACCTGTTATTGATATTTAATTGCCACTTTATCGCATTTTTAAACGTTTCAATGAAGAAAAACACAGCGTTTAACGACATTTGAATAAAAGTGATACGGGAATGGTACAAACAGTTATTATCAAAAGAAGCGACCGTAACATATATGTTCATAACTATCTGCCTTCCGTATTCTGACTTTCTGTCGTACTATATGTCTTCCATAACTTACCATATACTTGTGTCTTAAACATGTCACTCAATGTTTATGTTTTGAGTTCATTGACGATTTTGTCCCCCACCTGCGTGAGCCTCTTGGTCCCTTTGGTCTTGTTTTTGTTTCCTCTCCTTGCGTGAGCCTCCGGGTCCGTTTGGTCTTGTTCCTCTCCTTGCGTGAGCCTCCGGGTCCGTTTGATCTTGTTTTTGTGTCCTCTCCTCGCGTGAGCCTCTGGGTCCGTTTGGTCTTGTTTTTGTGTCCTCTCCTTGTGTGAGCCTCCTGGTCCGTTTGGTCTTGTTTTAGTGTGCCCTCCAAGCGTGTGCGTCCATGTCCGTTTGGTCGTGTTTTGGCGTCTAA
The DNA here is from genome assembly GCA_032209605.1 of Mactromeris polynyma. Lineage (NCBI taxonomy): Eukaryota > Metazoa > Mollusca > Bivalvia > Venerida > Mactridae > Mactromeris > Mactromeris polynyma. Next base: position 945,822 of record JASFXZ010000019.1, on the reverse strand, counting down.
GTGTGTGCGTCCATGTCCGTTTGGTCGTGTTTTGGCGTCCAAGTGTGTGCGTCCATGTCCGTTTGGTCGTGTTTTGACGTCCAAGTGTGTGCGTCCATGTCCGTTTGGTCGTGTTTTGGCGTCCAAGCGTGTGCGTCTATGTCTGTTTGGTCGTGTTTTGGCTTCTAAGTGTGTGCGTCCATGTATGTTTGGTCGTGTTTTGGCGTCCAAGTGTGTGCGTCCATGTCCGTTTGGTCGTGTTTTGGCGTCCAAGTGTGTGCGTTCATGTCCGTTTGGTCGTGTTTTGGCGTCCAAGTGTGTGCGTCCATGTCCGTTTGTCATGTTTTGGCGTCCAAGTGTGTGCGTCCTTGGCCGTTATAGTCCCTCCCGGTGTGAGCCTCCTCCAGTTTCGTTTGCCCTGATCTTTGAAGTCGTAATCTGTGAATTTGACATTCCCTGCTCTCTTTTTAATATGTCTGTTATATGGCGACAAGTTGTCCCGTATTCCTTGCTTTCCTACCTGGTGTTCTACACAAAACTGAAAACGACCGTAACTGAATCTGAAGACCATTGAAGGAGGATGTGTTACGTTCAGTCAAACCAACATTAGGAACATAGGGTCTGGCAGCTGTGCGCTTCATCTACTGTGCATACTAATCATGCATACATTCAATGACTTATCTACAGTATTGCTACAGATATCTGCTAGAAGCAAACGGGTAATTATAAGAGTTACATAGAAATGATGCAAATTTGCTAATCGGTTTTAAGTTAAACAGAATATTTAGGAAAGACCAGTATAAGACGTTATTTTAATCAACCCTTGGATTCATATTGTCTTTCAAATTTTGCTCCTAAGAATTGAACCTAAACTGCATAGATTTAGTAATTTATATTCTTTTCTGTGGTTTATAAGAGCGAATGTCGCAAAAAATGCAAATCTGAGTATGATAAATTCTTAAAATAGACTGGTATTCATTTTGATATATTCGTAGAACATTATTTCTCGTGCAATCGAGTACATGTATATTACAGACCCACCCAGCTCAGTCAGAAGGAAGCTTTGTTTGTTTTCATCCAGATTTACGTCGTTTTTCAACAATGTTTCAGTCATTTACGGCGGCCAGGTGACCTAACCAGTTTTCCTGGAATTAATTAATTATCAACCAGTACTAACTTGCTTTTCCGCAAGCAAGTGACAACTTCTCCACATGTGGTGGACATGAAAGTAGCCAATGTCACAGACGAACATAACCTGCCAAACCCGGGAATCGAATCCGGATCTGCCGAGTGACAGTCTAGTGCTCTACCAACTGTGCTAGCCGGGGACTCAGTAGGGAACACGACTTTCAATACAGTTGTCCACAAGTGTTAGGCCAACGGACAGCCGCAAATATCTATTAACGGTTATATGTTGCTCAGCCTAACCAATGGATGCGCACACATAAGCTAAGTACCTCTCTTTTTTGTGATACCCTCTTTATTTGTCGTGCAACGGTATGACATACCTGCTTTAACGTTGTACAAAATGCTGTTAATTGATTTAGCTATCCGTATACAATGTATATAAAAGAAAACCGTTATCTATAGCTGATCAGTTTAAGTGCAAAACTGTTGTGGTATTATTTCAAAATGTTGATTTATTACATATGTAACGTATCCAGTCTGTTCATTGATTGTTAAAGTTAAGCAAATAAATATAATGACAGAACTCAACACAAAACGTCTACGACAAAGACTGTACCGCGTTACATCATATCATACGCTTTAATCGAATTTTAATTGGCGTGTCAGTGGCGCCTGTTGAAATCATGAACGCTTGGCCGTCGATCGTCCGTCCGTCTGTCTTAATGGAGAGGTAACTTGACATGCACATCTTGTTCAAATATAGGTTAAGGATCTTGCAATATCGAGAATATAGAGACATGATAGGATGCCCTCTCCAACTCCAGCCACTTGTCAGTCTTAAGTGAAAACCCTTGTCACAAGTGAATTAGAAGCTGTGCGGCTCAAGTGCGGGACATTTGTCTTCATGTTTGGTCCCCAGTCTGGAAATGCTGGATCCGTGCCTGGACAGGGAATTTTATATTTAGATTAATGAAGTATTGTACAGAATGTGAATGATATTCCTATCGCTATTTGACATAAATTTGTTACAAATTTGCAACAAAATATAAATCTATTACTCTCAGCATATCTCCATATTTTGCCATACGTGCTAACATGAAAATGGTAACCTAAGTACAAATGCACTAGTAAAGGAATAGAATGGTTAAAGAACATTGTGTCGGTACACATACAAGTGTTGTTTTATTGGTACACAATATGTCAATACCCAAACTTGAAATAATTAAATAATGATTAATTAACCGATAGGCTGCCCGGTTTTCTCAGTCGGAAGAGCGGTTATGAGTTTTACGTGAACATTTGACTGAAAAGGTCGCCTCCATAATCATTTGTCCTCTATCTCGGTATCATGCGGGTGAATACTCACCAGCTGGTGATAGAACAGGTCAATGTGGTTTGGTAAGCCAGGAAACATGATTGGATATGTCGACTGATCGCCGTACGTAACCGAAGTGCGATTGAAAAAAAAAACCCGGCGTGAAATTGAATTATTCATCTGCTGCCGAAGGCAACTTCAGTGGGTCACTAACATTGTCATGTCACTAAAACTGTAGTGTTCCCGGATATCTACACATGATAATTCGTTCTTTAAGTATTGTCCCTAATGAATGGCCAGGTATTATAAGGGACTTGGAAATGTTATATGTATATTTCATAACCTTCAGGGACTTGTTGCCAACTTCCTTGCCATTCTAATCATTAAAACAACCCAATGTTTTACGAAGAGAATGAATGATAGACTCTTGTACGTAGTAGTAGCTCTAGTTTATTGAAGCTTTGAAAAGTCTCATGTAGTGAAAATTAACCCATACTTTTCCCGCTCTATAAGTACCTTATCAAATCTTATTTCACGATAACAATCTTAATTCAATGCTCACTTTTCCGTTCACATTTGTATACCGTCACCAATACTTGCATGTGGCTAATTGTTCATGTTAGATTTTTTGACAATTTTAATTACGTGTCAATTTTACGGTACACCGGTGGGAGTTTTTTTCACAGTGAAATTAATAAAACGATAGCCATCTTTGGAGAAATATAATGGAACTTGACTGTTTAAATGACTTGGCATGCTAATTGTGACTGACAAATATTTGTGCGTATACTTATGGCATCGCATGATGTGAATGGAGAGCCCAGGTTGATGAAGTAATTGAATTGAATATTGTTGTTGCCAGAATTTGAATTGAAGGTGATTACAGGGCCATATAGACTTAATGACTTGAATATTTTGACTTTATTATTAAAGTAGCCACAAACATCTTGACATTCATGCCATTACATTTTCTACAGTGATCATTTATGGTATTCATATGCATAATGCCACTTTCAAATTTCGCTTGCTTCAGCGGCGATAAATTAAAATACCACAAGTAGAGGTATATATCAGAGTTATTGAAGCAAGATGTCGAGAATGCATGTACATGTCTGTCTATTTGAACAATACGTAAAAATAGAAATAATTCTATCTCATCCGAATTTGTACATATGAATCATTGGCTGTAACACATTACCATAGAAATTAACGACCGAACCTTACAAAAGTGTTAATTCATTATAGTGTCGCACATACTTCACGGGCCCGCCATTTCTAACGTATGAGATACCTACTCTCTGACCACATTTACTTCCCGGTCCATATCTTTTACTGCCAGGCACCAGGCATGTAGCCAAACGGTAACCATTATTTCACTACCTGGCGGCTCACCAACCGGCCATTTCGGAACGGACCCATCCCGGGATTCGAATCTTCGCTCCATATGTTTGCGTCAATGTTTAATAACCTATAGCCATGCTTGCCGCAGAGCTTGCTCATAGCAAACAAGTGAAAAATGAGGAAAATGTTGAATCTGCGACTAATAATAAACACGAATACTGTCGCTCTCATCGTTCTGATATGTAAAGTGTTCATTTATTATAGTGTCACGCCTATTTAAAGGGCCAGCCATTTCTAACTTATGAGACACCTACTTTCTGATCACATTTACTTACAGATTCCTATCCTTTTATGCCAGACACATGCAGGTAGGCGCACGGTTAACCATTATTTAACTAGCTAGGGGCTCACCAACAGGCTATATCAGAGCGGACCACATCCGGGATTCGAAACTTCGACCTTCCGCTCCCAATACGGATACCTTAACCACCTGGCCACAGGAGACGGTAATATGTGCACTGTTTCACGTTCCGAGCGTAAATAAAACAGTGTACGACGTATATAAGAGTTTGTTACAGACTGTATGACGGTGTATTCATTGTTATCCCAACCAACACAACATAACAGAATAGCCAACAATCGAACAGACAAGAAAAGTTGAACCGGAGAAATCTGAGCAGAGCGACAGACGGAGCATAACAAAGCAGAGCAGACGATAGCAGAGCGGCTGAAATCAGCAGTATCTAACAAAGCAGAGCAGACGATAGCAGAGCGGCTGAAATCAGCAGTATCTAACAAAGCAGAGCAGACGAGAGCAGAGCGGCTGAAATCAGCAGTATCTAACAAAGCAGAGCAGACGAGAGCAGGGCGGCTGAAATCAGCAGTATCTAACAAAGCAGAGCAGACGAGAGCAGAGCGGCTGAAATCAGCAGTATCTAACAAAGCAGAGCAGACGAGAGCAGAGCGGCTGAAATCAGCAGTATCTAACAAAGCAGAGCAGACGAGAGCAGAGCGGCTGAAATCAGCAGTATCTAACAAAGCAGAGCAGACGAGAGCAGAGCGGCTGAAATCAGCAGTATCTAACAAAGCAGAGCAGACGAGAGTAGAGCGGCTGAATTCAGCAGTATCTAACAAAACAGAGTAGACGAGAGCAGAGCGGCTGAAATCAGCAGTATCTAACAAAGCAGAGCAGACGAGAGCAGAGCGGCAGAAATCAGCAGTATCTAACAAAACAGAGCTTTTGTGTCGAGTTCTGCGTATTCGAGCCCTTTGTGTGGTATTATCCGAATGCTGTAGCTTCCAACCTATTTGAGACACGTGTTTTATGATTTAGTAACCTGATCAAGTCATCTAAAAATTGTGCGGTCATACAAAGAAATCTGGCTATTTTATCATAATTATGTCAAAACAAATTTAGTTGGTATTCTAAATACCTTTATTCTGACATTTTACTAATTGTGACAGAAACGAAACTGCACTATATTACTAGGGCCGTGGTGTATACAATACATTTCAAGTATTTTTTTGGTGGTAAAATTTGATTTAATCGAATAACCAATAATAAATCACGCAATCAAACCTAATCTTGCATAATTATGATTTATATCTACATATAAGTCTGATAAGAATAATAATTTTCTTTCAATTTTGCTATAATAAGAGTCATTTATAATAATTTGTGTTCATGAAAGGGTTACAGAAGTCACAAAGGGTCTTCACGGAGTGTTCCTTGAGGCACTATTCCGTGAAAATAACCGATAATAAATTGATCACTGCTTTGTATGCCTATCTTTTTTATTTTTCGTAAATGATATCAAATACTAACCTAATGACTTTTGCTAACAATAATTGCAGGAAAATAGTATAATTTATTGTCACATCACATTGTCGATTCAGTATGCAGAACTAATTTCAACTACATTAGACGATCGTAGAGATTCTTTTTAATAAATATGTCAAAATTTTGTCTCAAAATAACAACAATCTCAAAGTCATTTGTATTTCTTAACTGTAAATGTTATAATGACTTAATTACACTTCATAACAACCATTCCTTTCCCCCCCGTTCCGTTGATACATTGTCCCCGATAACAAAAGGGGCCATCACTTAAATCTCACTTAACAGGGCTACTACAATGCGTGGTATATTGTATACTCTTTTGTATGAAGTTTTAATAAAGCCACAATCAAAAAGTCTGATGACAGTTAACGCTCAGAGTCTCTTATTTCACCTCTTAACGAGCCTTAATTTTCTTGTTTCCTTATTATCGTGTTACGATCTAAGTACAACGGAACTGTTGTATGATTATGAGATATTGTTAAATATCAGACATCACTTTTAAGAGATAAATATTCATGTTTAGACACATTTTGCTAGATAATCACCTAGCTAAAGTACGACATGATTTCGGGTGTATGTTGAAACACGCAGGTGTTTATTCGGAGCCCATGAGGTAGTGCCATTCACGGAATGACTATTGTCATATTACAGTTTCAGAAATATGGTCGTTTAGTTAGCTTAGATTACATGTACATTTTTTTGTACTATGTATCGGACAAAAATATTCTAGCATGTTTTATAACAAATCCCCACACATGCTTTCACTGAAATATACAGTCGGACCTCGTTCATTCGAAATCATCGGGTCCGAATGTTTATTTCGAATAAAACATAATTTCGAATTGGCCAGTTAAATTTGATGTGCATAAGAAGATCAACAAAACATGATATTCATTTCGGATGATACCAAGTATTCGAATACACGAGATCAGACTGTAATTGTGTCTTATTATGCTGATGTGTCTAGGAAGCCCGTAAAAGAAAACATGAGTGTTTACCTACAGACTCGTCCACAATTTTTTTGAAATTCACTGATATGTGTTTAAGTACTTTAGTTTAAGTACATCAGTCTAAAATAACAGAGGTTTTGACATAGGTTCAAAGGTCAATCTTGTACACAAGCTAGCGTTTTTATTTTTAATCGTAAAGTTTGAAAATATTGGAACTTAAAAACTGAGTTTTAGAATGATCTTATATGTAATCTCTTATTAAATCAGACCTGGTTCCCGGTTGCACGAAACGTTACGCACTAGGCGTAGTACTTGTTACGGTATCGTTTGAATAATTGAACTTGAAAACTGAGTTTAAACCGGACCTGGTTCCCAGCTACACGAAACGTTACGCACTTAGCGTAGTACTTGTTACGGTATCGTTTGAATAATTGAACTTGAAAACTGAGTTTAAACCGGACCTGGTTCCCAGCTACACGAAACGTTACGCACTTAGCGTAGTACTTGTTACTGTATCGTTTGAATAATTGAACTTGAAAACTGAGTTTAAACCGGACCTGGTCACCAGCTGCACGAAACTTCACTGAAAACTCGGCGTGGTTTCAAGTTCAATGATCTACAGCTGATACATCACTAAGGGTGTCGCTAATTTGCCGCGGTCCTATGTATTCATACATACCTGGTAAATTGATTGGTAATGTAGGCTACAACTTAAGTACATGTAATAGGTATCGGAAATAAAATTATCTAAGTCGGAATATTTCGTGAAAATGAGACCTTACCTTGAACTTTTCAAGTTAAAAATGTCAAAGTTAAGATATTTTCTACAAGAGTGGATGCATTTGTTTTAGAGAAATGGTAAGAAAAATCTACTTACTTTGTGACAATTGACTCAATCAAAGAAACATTTCTTAGTGTTTCTGAAAAAAATGTTTTATCCAAGAAAGTTTTGAGAATACCACCCCTGATGTTTTCATTGACACTATGCGTACTACTGCTGTAACAGTAGCCGGTTTGTGGTCGAGTGGTAACGTGCCGGACACGGACAAGTAATCCAGGGATCACAGATTCGATCCCTCGCTCCACCACTAACTGACCTCACAGTATTTCGGATGAGACTTCGAAAAACAGAGGTCCGTATACGATGCTTTACATCGGGCACCTAAAAGAACCAGATGTGCTTCTGGAACTGGGACATCTTCTGTATCATACGCTGTCCTCCAAAAATAAAAAAATGACTAACGTTCTTTCGGAGGCGTCGTTCATGTAGGAAACAGGTGTCTACGATAAATAAACGCAAATACACACATAAAGTAATATTCCGCATGCTACTGCGATAATTGATGTAACATTTTAATTGTCTGTATCATAATACGTGAAGTAAATGATGAAATATTGATGGTTGTATTACTAGTTTTCTAAACTATACAGTAAAGCCTCACTTAAACACCACCACAATAATAAGACTACCTCAAAATTAAGAAGTTACGTTATTTTCAAGTCGTTTTCTACTGTTTTGATCTTTATTCAGCTTCAATATTAAGACCACCTCAATATTAAGACCAGAAAGATAGACATAGATAGATTGATATTAACTTTTTTATGTCTATTACGCATAAGGCGTAACGCCCAACAGTTTACACGTGGTATTCAACAATATATACAATAAAACAATATGTAATTTTGCTAATACATGTTCATGAAAACAGTATATGAATTTAAATGTGAATGGCAGTGAGTTTCAGGTCTTATGATAATTATCTGTGCATGTAATTCATACCTGCCTAGCAAAGATGTTCCATTATGACAATTCAATTATATATACTTAATCGGCAACGTAAGTGTTAACCGACGGGTAGAGGGAGACAAATCGTACAATACTTTGCAACACAGTTTACTCCCATTAACACAATTATCGTTGTAGTTCCTATCTGCGCGAACGATACAACATCTTGTTTTTTGAGTACCGTAACCCATATACTGAGTACAGAATCTGGTATGTTGACCTCTATATATAGAGGACAACAACTTGTATATTGCGTACCGTGACCCATATACTGACTACATCATCTGGTATGTTGACCTATATATAGAGTACAACATCTTGTATTTTGAGTACCGTAACCCACATACTGAGTACATAATCTGGTATGTTGACCTCTATATATAGAGTACAACAACTTGTATATTGAGTACCATGACCCATATACTGACTACATCATCTGGTATGTTGAACTATATATAGAGTATAACAACTTGTATATTGAGTACCGTGACCCATATACTGAGTACAGAATCTGGTATGTTGACCTGTATATAGAGTACAACAACTTGTATTTTGAGTACCGTGACCCATTTGTATTGAGAATAAGGATCAACATCTGGTTATTTGATTATTTGTAAACTTCTATAGCAAATAGGCATTTCACCCAATTCGATTCTTTAGAAATAAAGCTATGAATGTCTTAATACTTTATTACATTGTGGCCGTGTTTCGTGTCCATTTGATCCTTGACATGATCATGTTTGTCAATGCTATTCTATTAATGACGAGTTATTATATTTTATTACCAATAAAACTTACAAAGCATTAATGATAAACACTGGACATTAGAATGTTTAAAACAGTGTAAAGGACGTTAGAACCACGAACTCTTCGGTGATTGGTTAATACATAAACTACATAAACAACATTGTTATGACTTTTTAGCATCTATTTCAAACTTACTAAACTTCTCTTAAACGGATGTTTCTGTCAAGTATAAAAGTTGTCGAATGACATAGACATACATTCTTGTCTAATATTGCAGTTTCAACCCTTTTCGGACACCCTTCGAATATTTGAGACAAAGTCGCATCATCATGAACAACCCTCGTATATCTTAGACAAAGTCGCATCATCACGAACAACCTCGTATATTTAAGACAAAGTCGCATCATCATGAACAACCCTCGTATAGTTAAGACATAGTCGCAACAGCATGAACAACCCGGGTATACCTAAAACAAAGTCGCATCATTATGAACAATCCTCGTATACCTGAGACAAAGTCGCATCATCATGAACAACCCTCGTATATCTGACACAAAGTCCAGTATCATGAACAACCCTCGGACATCTGAGAAAAGTCGCATCGCCACGAACAACCCTCGTATATCTGACACAAAGTCCAGCATCATGAACAACCCTCGGACATCTGAGACAAAGTCGCATCGCCATGAACAAACCTCGTATATCTGACACAAAGTCCAGCATCATGAACAACCCTCGGACATCTGAGACAAAGTCGCATCGCCATGAACAATCCTCGTATATCTGAGACAAAGTCGCATCGCCATGAACAACCCTCGTATATTTGAGACAAAGTCCAGCATCATGAACAACCCTCGGACATCTGAGACAAAGTCGCATCGCCATGAACAAACCTCGTATATCTGACACAAAGTCCAGCATCATGAACAACCCTCGGACATCTGAGACAAAGTCGCATCGCCATGAACAAACCTCGTATATCTGACACAAAGTCCAGCATCATGAACAACCCTCGGACATCTGAGACAAAGTCGCATTATAGAAATAATTGAACTATGCTCTTATATTTTTGACAAAGCCGTCGTGTATTCGATACAAAGTTTTTCGCATACAGTTGGCGGATCTATTGTTACTAGTCAACGCTCTTCAAGAAATGTGTCAAGATGATGTGATCAAGTTCCACATCCATTGTATCCAGAACAATACAACGAATCAAAATAATTGAATTCTTTTTATGTTTTCAACACCTACACATTGGTGTAATATGTCATTAGATGTAATTCTGCAATTACCAATTTTTGTTGACAATATTCGTAATAATGTTCGTTCCTTATACAGCTAGCAAGTATTCATATTCCAACACTATACTAGTAAAGGAACACCGTTTTAGTCGGATAATGTTGTGTAACTGATTGAATCTAGTGTCTTGTTTGAACAGGGGATTACATAGTTTCTGCAAATATATAGTGGATAATAAGAGAAAACTGATTAGTAAGTATATTTCAATAGCGACATAGCACATAACATATTGTGTTGATTATGATAATGGTGTGCATGCATGCGCGTACGTACGTGCGTGCGTGCTTGTTTCTGTGAACGTTTTATCAAAATTTAACTTAAAAGTCACGCTGGTGCTAGAAATAATGCGTCAAATTGCCAAATAGAAATATAGAAATACAAAATATCGAGATGACAGCATAACAAATCTGACTGCTTCCTTATTTATATGCAGACAGTCGTGTTTCTCTTTCGCTACCGAGGTGCATCTTATTATATTGACACAAAGTACATGTAATATGTGAGCGCTGCTGTGGGATTTACAACCTCTTCTATAAGTGACGTCATTTCAAGAAAACGCAACATGTGATGTCACTATTTGCAAGCAGGAAACACTATTTACTCTATATGGTCACTTATTTTCAGATTGCCATATGGGGCAAAAAGCGCTTACTGTCAGTATATGGTGACGTCACATTTGACGTTTTCTGGAAACTACGTCACTTAAACAAGCCTTGATGTTGGAAATCGTACAGCGGCGCTCATGTGTATTTTATGATTTTACAGGACTTTAAGTATTAATGAACTTTTTTCAGATCATGTACTTCGACAATTCCTCAGACGATAATTTAACTCAGCAACCAGAAATGACGTCAGAGCATTGGACCAATTTATCCGTTATTCATTTAGCCGTTGTTTCGACACTACGAATTCTTACAGGCTGGCTAATCATGGCAAATATAATAATCATCGTCTGCTTCCTGTTAAACAGACACAAGCAGTGGCCTTTGTTTTCAGTGCAGATACTTTGTTCGTCAGTGAGTGATTTATTCACCGGGTTTTTCGCTATAACATTCTGTACAAACATGGTAAGGGAGCCTCAATCACGATTCGGATGTTTAATTATTATGTATTTGTTATTTACATCGCAATGTGGCTCTTTGCTAAACCTCTTCTGTGTGTGTGTACATCGATTTCTCAGGATTCAAAATATAAAGCAACAAGTAGAAACGAACTCGTTTCGAAGAGCACCTGCCTATATGGCAATGATGGCATGGATTGTCAGTTTGATAGTCTGTGCGGTTCCCGTCGTGCTTTGGAATAAACCGACGCAAGAACAGATACCATATTGCATCTTAGAGGAAATATTTACCGATGTAAATGCAGCAATGAGATACTTTGCATGCGTGTTGATTGTTCCCCAACTACTAACAAATGTGCTGTATGTCGTCTCCTATCTTAGGCTTAGATGGTTAAAGGGTCGAGTGTTTCCATCTCAGCCGCAAACAAGCTCAGCCAATCACACTTCTAGTTCGATACCAATTGGCAATGTCGTAAACGTCAATAATTTTAGGCGAGCAAGCATGACGATTCAGCAAAAGGTTCTTGGAACAATAGGGCTTGTAATGTTTTTGTTCAATATATGCACGATGCCTGTTATTGTCTTAATGTTTATTGGTATCCATCCGAGCTACATAAATGTGAGATATATTGTCTGTATTGTGTTCGTACTGCATTTAGCGTTAAATCCCGTCATATATGGGTTACGATCGTCCTGGCTGAAGATTGCATTAAAGAAGATGTTCGCAGACTTTAAAAGAAACATTTTATGCTCGTAAATGCAAAACACTGTTGGGCAAGTAAATAGAGACGACTGACGTCATACTTTTTCAGTAAGCTGAACTATGTCCACTTACAAGCTATCAGAGCAAGCTACAAGCATTGACATTCATCATGTTTACCGGTCAATTGGAACTACAAATATGTACTTGGTTCATATTGATACTAGTTAATCTATTTTTAAATAAAAGAAATCTTGCACAACGTAAGTTTTGTATTGATTCAACCAAATATATTTATAATTTTGTAAATATCACGTGATTGTTGGGGCAATATGTATACTCATTTATACTTGACATATACACCGACTATTGTTTTATATTCATTTTCACTATATACGAGTATATGTTTTCAATTGATATATTGCATGTACATGCTCCTGTTTCTGCGTATTATTATTGCTTCTAATTGGGTTATTGGGGCGCTTTTAGCGTCTCATTGCTAACGTCGTCAACCGGATGGCCTACTCGAAGTACCGCCATATCCATCATCTCAAGAAAATAGTACATGTAAAGTCCTCTGATTTTATTATAGATTTGATGAGTATAATGACTGATTTATCAGGGATATATCAATTGTGGAATGGCGGGAATAACGGCTTTCCTGGATTATATGTGTCATTTTTGCGAACGAGTTCACCCGAAAAGTCGCGTATTGATTTCAAATACTATAATATTAAAAACGTACAGTCTTGCCTTGGAAGGGCCTCCCAGAACCTTCAGTCGTTTGATTTTATATAATGTTGTGTGTAAGTGGGTAAATAACAACACATTTGATTGCTCCCTGGTACTCAATATTTTACATGGCACTGAATTTAGCTCTAATAACTAAATATACCAAACAACTGTTTATCATGGTACCTACTTAGAATGACGATATGTACAGTCCGCCCAGAATAAGTTTTTGTTTATAAACATTAGACAGACAAGTTCAATGTACCCAAATAGGGGTGTCATAAAATAGTGATAACATTTATTAAACTGTTACTCACTCATCTAGTATCGAAGCGGGTATAGTCGAGCGGTAATATATGGAGCTGTGCAGTGGAAAGATGAGTAGAACTTTTTCGTTCCGGGTTCGAATCCCCGCTGCGACTTAAATTTGTGGTGTTATGTAAGTACCCACGATTTTTTCAAGAAAATTGTACTCTTCTGGACTATCATGTGTCATGATATACATTTACATGTGTTTTATTTCAATAATATTAATCAAGATGGCAACTTTGTACAAAACAAATGTTCAGCCATAATCAGAAGATGCTCGAAAAATCATGAATATTGTTTTACATGTTTAATAACATAATGAAGCTACATGAAAACAAATTATGTGAATATGTGATTTGTTTCAATATAAAAATTCGTGCAATTTTCATTCAATTTTGTTAATTTTGTATGTTTTCGTGTTTTTCTTATATTGAAAGATGTGTCAGCAGCAGCTTGAAGTACCACTCTCAGCACCAGTCCGTAGAGTAGCAGCGTTGACCTGTGAATTATACGGATTTTAATCCAATTGATTTGATTTGGGCGAATGTGAAACGCAAAGTTTCGGATCGAAATTTCACGTTCAAGATGAAAGACATAATAAAACTGACGAAAGCAGCAATTGAAAGTGTCACGGCAGAGGACTGGAAAATGTGTTGTCAGCTCGTCAAGAAAATCGAAAAAGTACTGGACTGAGGGAATTCTCATCGACAGAGAAATGGAACGATTTGAGATTGAAGTCACATCAAGTGACTCAGCAACAGACACTGCCTCTGATACGGACGACTGGACCTCTGCAACCGACACAGAAGATGAGTGCAATGATTGCATCTAGTTATCCTTTGTTAATGTATTCTATATTTACATGAAAATATACTGTTATGATATACATTGTACTATGCCTGAAATCATTTGTGGGATTGTACAAATTTATACATTGTATAATAAAATGTAAAAAGCAAGCAAATTGAAAAAGGAAAACAGAAAAGAAACACAAAAACAACAACAGCAAAACAAAACAATGACAGCAAAATATTAATTACACATAAAATAAAAATGTTAAGTCCCACAAAAAATATACCTTCGCCCAGATTCGAACTCGTAATATTCATGATCAAAAAGAAATGTTGGTTCTACCTCTACGCCACGGCGCATTATGGAATTTTTATAGCTTTAGTATAACTCTTTAATTAGAATACTGATTTAAAATTTGCAATGATAATGCTTTATAATCTGAATACCCTATTATCGATCGAACCAAATTTTCCCGCGTTTCACCTTATCTCGGGCGGACTTGTATATATTAAATTGTATAAGGAATTTTGATTGGTTTAAATATGTAACATGTGATTTTTCAAGTGATTTGGTGTTCACCCTGTATATAAACAACATATATTTAATTGATTGGGATTAAGGATATTGAGAAAATGAGTGAAACTTATCTGAAAACATGATTTGAGTTGAAGACTACATTTTATGAAAACATGACAGAACATGCCAACATTACATTATTAATGCTATCAAATTCTATGATGGTTTTCATACGTAGCTTTTACATTATTTGCCGATACGCACATTTTACACGTTGGACAGACAAGTCCGGTTTGTATTAATTAATTCCTTGTTGCTGGTAGCTAGGAGCTAATAATAGTGCTAATGCTCTCATCAATTATTGTTTTAACTGACGGTGTGTTATTCAATAACACAATATATAATAAACCTGCACATTTGTGTAATGAAATGACCATGCATACACAAATATTGGTGAAAAACAAAACGCATGAGCAGAGTACAGTAACTGTGGTACAATGTTGCGGTAGTCGTGTAAAGTGATCAAATATGTCGCTAGTCCAAGGGAAACAATTGCAATTATACTTTGATAATTATTGACTTGATTTACGTTTCTTGATTATTCGTAAGAGATGACAAAGTTTAATTCCAGTCAAGTGTTATTTCCTGTCTGTGTTATCTGTATTGTTTTATTAACCGCAAACTAATAATAAAAATATTACCCGGTCCAAGCCATTTCAAAATAGATGTATGGAGATGGTCTTGCCTTTTCGCGCGTTTGACGGAGAAAAAGCGGCCATTGTGTTTTGAATAAAAAGTACACTAAACATCTGCTGTAGTCAGTTAACACACACGGGCGCATTTGTACCTCCGTATGTCCGTCCGTCTTTCCGTCCGTACGTGCAAAAATTTGTTTCCGAACAATAACTCTCGCAGGGATGTGTGGATTCAATTTATATTGGGTACACACCGATAGGATAATAAAATAC
This sequence comes from Mactromeris polynyma, assembly GCA_032209605.1. Taxonomy (NCBI): domain Eukaryota; kingdom Metazoa; phylum Mollusca; class Bivalvia; order Venerida; family Mactridae; genus Mactromeris; species Mactromeris polynyma. The sequence goes on along the minus strand of JASFXZ010000019.1, from coordinate 930,360 downwards.
AGGTCAAGTTCGATATCGGTTATAATCCACCAAAATTTGGAAGATTTGTTGCTCTTTTTGTACTTAAAATTGGTTTTCTAGTATTTGTCTTCTACTGAAAAGCAAATTATGGGGGCATCCGTGTCCTGTGAACACATCTAATCTTACCTAAATTGACATTGTATTGGTCCTGAATGTGTATACACTTGTACGTGGTCAATCTAGCAGCAACATACAACGGTACATTGCTGCTGTTGTTGGGGAGACCCATCATTATTTTGTAGCACTCCAGAGTTTTGTCTTGAAAATCGATCGTTCTTGTGTATTTACAGCTCGGTTGTGACTGCAGCTAGACCAGTTAAGAACAATTACTCTTATCAGCTAAGATCTAGCTCGAATTGAGATGCTTCGGGAGATTGGGGCATGAAAGCAGAATCATTATTGAACAATATATTTTTGCTTTTCATGATCTTTTATTTATATCTTATACATGTAGTGGCAAACGGCATGTTAATGTCTACACAAAAACTTACTCTAAAACATTGCATCGTAACTTTTCGTCAAGATTTTCATGGAACTGCAAGACGACTCCGATATATGTATTTTTTTTTCTTATGCTGGCGCTAACTCGGCGTGAGGTCAGGATAGAAATCCCGGTATCGGTCGTTTGAATTGGTGTTTTTTGGCAAACTTGTAAGAAATGTGACAATGCAGTGTTGTAAAGTACATCTGTATGAAGTAAATTACAACCGCTTTTTTCATATTTATCACTATTTTTTTGTAAAAAATAAGACTATGTTTTACTTTTAATGCCCGCACCAGTGTTTGTCTGGTTACTGAATTATTCTGTTGTAATAATGTGTATGTTATAAATTTCATCGGGTCAGTGCGTTTTAGATCAAACACGGGTTATATCTGACGAACGATTTAATTTAATGTAATCCTACTCATACCAAATCACCAGTCCTGCGTTCAGTACAGGTAATTGCGGCTAATGTTTCGTAACGTTTTACAATTTGAGTCCCCGTGTGCCGTCAATGTTATACGGTGGCCAAGGGATACAATACAAAGTTTGCGAATGTTAGCCGTAACTGAACGCAAGGCAGAGCTGCGTTTTTAGAAGTAGGGGAATAAGCAAGAAAGTTAGTTGAGTGTAGAAAATGTAGCTGTCTAAAATGCGCTTGAACGTTTCGCTAACTTCAAAATGGCACCGACCAGACCAGACGACATAGTTCCGCATGGACGCCATTTTGTTTAGCAAACCTATGCTACTTATCTAAAACTAGAGACTACTTTTCCTACGTATAAGAAACAGAACCGCTACTTTCCGTACGTAATGCGCTAGGTAGATGTCTGTTTTTCCTACCTCTAAAAAACGCGCCCGAGGGCGATACATAATGTATACATTGATACGCATGATCGCTTAGTTCAGTTCCGAATAACCGTGTGAAACCAAGCAGTACAACCTTCATAAATAATTTATCGTTGTAAATACGTAGTTGATTATATAGATACGTATGTACCTGTATAATGCATCCGATGAACTATCCAGTTTCCATTTTAGCGGAACAAACAGAAAGTACTTTCAGTTTCAGTTCAGTTTTGTGAAAGCATACGTGTACACTCTTGTTTGTTTGTTGAAATACTTTATGAACTAGTTAAGGACATGTTTATAAACTAGGATTTGACTAAGAAACATAAATGTGAATACAAATATGTAATTTCGACAACTTTAAACATTTCGAGGTTATACAGCTGAACAAAGGACTGGCATTATCCATCACTCAGTGACATGTTTAAACGCTACACAATTTAAATTTCAAACCGGAACAATCCGGGTAATGAATTTATTTAAAATTATTTATTGATATGTACAGTACAATCTCTCCAGTGCGACCATCTTTTCAACAATCTATCTTCAACAACATTATCAATATTCCCGTAGTAAAACATTACGGTCAATTTAACCTCTTCAGAGCAACACTCCCCTATTACTACATTGCATCGCCCTACCGATGTCGCAGGAATGAAAAATAAAATTGCAAAACTTTCGCATTATTTCCATTATTTGTTGTATAAGTTACTGATCAGTAACTGTAGCATCAGATCTGCTTTTTGCAGTGATAGACAGTTTTCCAAGTTCATTATGAACACACTATACGCTCTCTCCTGTGAAACCTCTCATTAGTGTATTATTTAATAGCTAAGATGATTTATGTTGATTTGTTATACAGGCTATTTTGTTACTCTAAAACTACAGTTTGGATTTAGAAAAGTTGTTAAGAATTGATTCGTATTTTCTGACGGTTGTATGCATATATGTTTGTAGGCCTTATACGACCAATAAAAATCGTGCGTTTATTTTACTGAAATTTTCCAAAATTGCTCCATTGTTTTAAATTTAGCTAATTTACGTCCCTCTCTGAATTTTTAACAATGCAATGATACCATGCATTGTGATGGTTTCCAACCATGCAGCGTTTACACGGTAGTGGTTGCAAACACTTTCAAACATGAAGTCTCGCGAGAATACACTATTTTTGTCACGTTAACTGACAGTCGCTGATAGATTGGCCTGACGCCCCCAACACCTAGGTTGTCAAGTTGGAAACTTATCGATACGTGATTATATAATTAGAGTTGTGTATTTTTCAATTTTAAATGTAGCCTTGCTAACCACCACTATTTAATTTCGCTCAACACTTATTTTGGTATACATTAAATGTTTAAGGTCAAATTCATGCCAAGCACATGATCACTGATGTACTTCTGTATGTACAAGCAACATTCCAACAGTCGCTTCTCTTTCTTTATAGCGATTGCAGCTGCCTGCCCAATGATAATGCTTCAAGTAAATAATACATTTTTTACATGTATATCGTTATTATTATTATATATATTAAATGACTGTGTAAAAGTATCCACAGAAGTTCGACTCAATAAACAGTCATTCGAAGAAAATCAAGCACTCGTTATATGGCGTAATGCATATATTAAAACTTATTCGTTGACCATACGTCGCCCGAGCGTTAAATGAGATTTAACATATATTTTAGTAAACATCGGAGTTTTTTTGCAAGTCTATTTAATTGATAAAGTGAAATTCACCGAGCAGACTACACCCGACTTTTTCCGAGTCGCCAGAGGCTTTGTCTACCCGGAAGTGGAAACAATCGTAGGGTAGGGTATAAAAGCCTAAACTGTACCGTTATCGTCACTATCGTCACTTCTGATCTTGTCAAGTCAACCAACAGTAAGTGGACGAACTTCTTATATTTAATCAGATAAATGAAATGCGAAATGTCTAAATTTCTAAATTTCGCGTTCTGAATACTCATTGTTGTACATTAATTTGCATAAACAAGTTACACTAAATTATTTGATAAATACGATCTTGCATCGTCTTGCGTGAAATGTAGCTATATATTTTTTCTTCAGTGATCTATTTGTCGCATTAAATTTTCTAGCACTCTGAAGCCAAATCGGAACTATTTTAAAGTTTGCGTGAAACAGGAATTATGTATACGTTTAAAACTGACATTGTTTTGATATCTGTAACAATGCATTATTATATCTATCTAAGTAAAATATTTATTTTTTCCAGAAAACAAATCAAAATGAAGGCCTCTATCGTCGCATTCCTGGCTTTTGCCTGCGTCATTGGTGTATCAATGGCTCAATTCAACCTTGGAGGAGTACAGAATTCCGGCAGCTCTTTCTCATCAAGTAAGTTAATATACTTCGTACATTATACTGTTCAGTGTTGAACTCTGTAATTACCCTGTTTCAGGCTAAATGTTCGTGTTACGCGGCTTTGCTTGTTTCATGATATCTACTCAACTAAAGTATTTGCGTGGCGATCGAAAGGGTCATTATGAAACTCAAAATGATCAATTTATGAGAAATATCAGTAAAAATGATCGCAAAATGTATTAGCAAATGAATCAAGGAAATTGTTCACGACACGTTTTTGAAATTTTCAAATTTGTAACATTTTGCACTTCATTAGATACATTCACTATGCCATCCGTGTAACGTCTTTTACGGTAAAACTTAATTGTACTAGTTTCTGCAAATACTGTAAGTAATTATAAACAGCATTATTGTAATCGTCTTAAAATGTTCATCAACTCGTATTTAGATCGGATACAAACATTCGGCCATTATAATGTAAATCAGTATAGACTCTAAATTCATGGTCGAAATATTTTCTGTTTCAGTTCTCCCATTGTTGTTGTTGTTGCTCATCTTCCCACTTTTCTCGGGCTCTTCACTTTTCTCAAGCTCTTCATCCAACAAGGGTGATACAACCATCATCTTCGGTAACCTTTCTGGACCGTAAGTATCCATTGGTTGATTATACCGGAAGTAAATCATAATGCGCTATTTCATCCAATGAAATGCATAGTTCTATAAATATTTCCTCCACGACAATTATTATCCATTGGGACCCAATTGATTCAATGTTGAAATAATGTTAATGAAAATATAATATGTGTTCTTAAACTTTCATAAAATGTATCCACGTATGACCGTATAAACCAGACATTTCGACAATAATATGTTGTAAATAACCAGACTACGATAGTCTTACTCTCTTCTAGAAATTCATTCAACTATCTCGCTATTCAAATCTGCGACAAATTCCTAGAGCTTCCTGATAAAAGGACGTGTACTTTTCATGGTTGACTTATTTGCTTTTATTTCATTCTAGCTTTTAATGGAGACATTGTACTTATGCAAACGTTGTCTTATTTTTCAGAACTGGCGGCAAGTAAAAAGTAACGACAACAAATCTCGAGGAATTATTCAAATCTACGTCACAATCGCGCCATTATTCCTTGAATTTCCATTGGACAAGTCTAGTCACGTGGTCTTCATTACCGCTGGCACCAAACGTTAACAACACACATCTTGTTATTTGTTGTTACCATTCTATTTATTGAGAATAAATTATTAAGTTTGACTTAAAACCTGTTTTGTTATATTTCTATGAGAATATTACGATGTTTTGATAGTGTTTTGTATCATGCGTACACGGGTTTCCAATGCAAATAGTACGTATGTTTGTTAGAAAATTACTCAGCTCATAGAGAGGTGAAAGCGATACTGTATGTCAATACAAAATCACATTGTTTCGCTTTTCGCCCCGTGATATAGTTACACCTTTTACAAACGCTGCTAGGCTCACACTTGTGTTTTACACAGAGTGCTTACATTCGGTAAGTACTAATTGATGGTAATATTTATTGTCAAACAAACCTGCATATTTATTTAGGACGTGAACATAACGGTATTTAATGCATATTGATCTAAATGTAACACAATAAAAATTCATTTAAATATTGAGACAATAGAAATTACACCTGAGTCTCATTTGTTGGCGCATGATATCCAAATCCCATCATCAACAATACAAGCTCGGTTTGAAAACTGCCTCGTGATGCATAATTATTTTGTGATTATAAATGTAACCCGATACCTTCTTTTTAGCAAAATATTCTACTGTAAAATTACAAAGCACAGTCTACCATGATTGTTTATTTAGGCAGAAATTCGCATACTAGTCTAAACATTCCAGAATGTTAAATATAGGTATTTCAATAAACAATTTTGTTGAAATCAATTGCTTTTGGATGGATTAACAGCTGCATAAAATACTATTTACGTTGTCTTTAACCATTAAGATTTTTCTTAAATGTCCTAATCAGTTAAAGAGGCATAATTATATTTTATGTAATTAATGCATGTAAACAAGTTTTACCGACGAAAATATTACATTCCGCAGAATTTGACAAATATGACAAGAATAAGACATTTAACTCGGAAACAGTTTCCCTACTTTCGTTTTGATGTTTAAAATCGACTTCTTTCTGTATACTAATATAAGGAGGCAAAGTAAAATCTACCAGAAATTCGTTTTGTTAAATGAACAGCGGATTACGTGGTTTGAAACTATCATATAGCAGCAACATATGTCGAGACGCTATCATATAGCAGCAACATATGTCGAGACGCTATCATATAGCAGCAACATATGTCGAGACGCTATCATATAGCAGCAACACATGTCGAGACGCTATCATATAGCAGCAACATATGTCGAGACGCTATCATATAGCAGCAACATATGTCGAGACGCTTTCATATAGCAGCAACATATGTCGAGACGCTATCATATAGCAGCAACATATGTCGAGACGCTATCATATAGCAGCAACATATGTCGAGACGCTATCATATAGCAGCAACATATGTCGAGACGCTATCATATAGCAGCAACATATGTCGAGACGCTTTCATATAGCAGCAACATATGTCGAGACGCTATCATATAGCAGCAACATATGTCGAGACGCTATCATATAGCAGCAACATATGTCGAGACGCTTTCATATAGCAGCAACATATGTCGAGACGCTATCATATAGCAGCAACATATGTCGAGACGCTATCATATAGCAGCAACATATGTCGAGACGCTATCATATAGCAGCAACATATGTCGAGACGCTATCATATAGCAGCAACATATGTCGAGACGCTATCATAGTACTATCATATAGCAGCAACATATGTCGAGACGCTTTCATAGTACTATCATATAGCAGCAACATATGTCGAGACGCTTTCATAGTACTATCATATAGCAGCAACATATGTCGAGACGCTTTCATAGTACTATCATATAGCAGCAACATATGTCGAGACGCTTTCATAGTACTATCATATAGCAGCAACATATGTCGAGACGCTATCATAGTACTATCATATAGCAGCAACATATGTCGAGACGCTATCATATAGCAGCAACATATGTCGAGACGCTTTCATAGTACTATCATATAGCAGCAACATGTGTCGAGACGCTTTCATAGTACTATCATATAGCAGCAACATATGTCGAGACGCTATCATAGTACTATCATATAGCAGCAACATATATCGAGACGCTTTCATAGTACTATCATATAGCAGCAACATATGTCGAGACGCTATCATAGTACTATCATATAGCAGCAACATATGTCGAGACGCTATCATATAGCAGCAACATATGTCGAGACGCTTTCATAGTACTATCATATAGCAGCAACATATGTCGAGACGCTTTCATATAGCAGCAACATGTGTCGAGACGCTTTCATAGTTTCGATAACATTCCTTAACTAGTAACAGTTTTTGAAGAATGTTCATTGTACACTAGTTGGCAATACTAGGATAAGGTGACTAATAGGAAAATGTTCCAACTTATAGCAGATGTTTATTGTTATCATTCGCATATACTGAATTTGAAGAGGTCAACGCGAATACGAAATGCACAGAGCATAGCAGACACGTCCCCATAGCGAGGCTCATCAATCATTCGGCACGTTCGGCGAGTTCATTATTCGGCAGTCTCAGAATTGTTATAATTCGGAGACATATAGCACATTCGAGTTATAAAATACAGCAAAATACAAATATACCATAGATAAATACAGAAGAGAACAATCAGGTTACTTGTTAAACTCAAACTGCTTATTATTTAAACACTATACAGCCAAGGGTTTTAATTAATATGACTCTATGTATCATTGGTACCATTGATTCGATGTACATATCGTTACGCGACAACATACTGATATTACACGGTCATAGCCCTAATTGTTTTCAGTTGCGGCAAACTGTCTTTCACAAACCACAAAAAAAAATTGTTTTAGAAAAAACGATTCTGAACTATTCCGTGAAACTGGCTTGTAAATATTCACCAATATGTTTAGCACATCACCATGTTCATGGATATGTTACACTTACAGCACTAGATGTCATGCTTTGGTACATGAAGGACATGTTGCAAATGCTATAATAATTCAAATTTTAAATGCCGTAAAGAAAAGATGGTCGTCGATGAAAATGTTAGTTTTGAATAATTCAGTCAGCGACTATTGTACTGCTATCAACGGCTTCCGTTTTCTCATATGTCTGCATTACTGTTTAAAGTATTTAACAGGTAATTATGAAATATTATTGATCGACAGAAGAAATGATGGTGTATTTGACGACTCATGCACGTATAAATGCACAATACTAGGCACATGAGAGCAATAACTTGTGAATGTCGCACGTTTCGTGTCTACGAACATAAGCGATAAGCATTCAAATGCATGATCAACTTTTCATGAACAAAACAACATAAAACATTGCACAAAATGTATACGATATATTATAATATTACCGTGTAGCCAAACTATTAACTTAAATATTTAATTAAGACCATTATCGTGTGACTTATAAGCAAACGTTCACATACCAATATAAGAATGCATATCTATCAGTTTTGTAAAGAGTTGTTTGTAATGTAATAAAGTGTAATAATGAATGATCTATACAAAATGTACGATAATTTACCAGGCTCACTGGTCCGTCACATAATTATACATTGTCACTGTAACCCGAACTCTGCTTCGATTCTGAAGGAGCATCGTATCTTGATTCTCAATTGTACTATATAGTATGGGGTCAGATATACGTCTTATTCTTATTTACATGTTTTCATAAGGAATGAATTATATTTATTTAGTTGTAAATATGTATGTGAGCATATGCATTGTCCGCGTTGGTGTTCACATCAGTTTCTGTTGATCCGTGTGTGATTGCGTATGCGTGTGTGTAGATTTGTGGATGCATGTGTGTATGCGTGTAGCTGTGTGTATAGGTCTATGTGTATGCCCAGGGAGGCACAGTGGTCGAGGGGCTGATCGCCTGATTTCTGATCCAAAGGTCATGCGTTCGAGCCGCGCTTTAAGCGGGGTTTGATCGCGAATCAAAATCTCTATATTAAGCGCGAGTACTGGTTGGTAGCTTTGAAGCAGTTATCGAGAGTGATTATCATAAGTTGTAAGAACTTGTTTCACCATCGATGTAAATTCATAAGTTAAAAAATACATATGTTTACTGAGACCCTTCAGTTTTACAGATCATTAAAAAAGCGACATGAACATTTCAATGAACACTTTTATTGTTAACCTTTAATTTATATATATGTCTTTGATTATTCTTGCATATGTATGTAAATGTCTATACTTGTCATTATATGTATATGTATATCTCCAGAGCATGGAGGCAATACATATATCTTTATCTATTTTTATTTATTTAAGTTTCATCACTGTATAATCACATGATATACTATTATACAATACATATTATGACAATAAAAGTACAATTCGACTCCATACTGGAGTAACAAGAGACTATACAGCAATCGATGTATACACATATGTACAAAATCAAACACATAAAAGCTGAAAATATATTTGCATTGTCGAAATTCAGAGTTTCGTCCCATGATCTTGCGATAGAAACCGGTCGATACGACAATATACCTCAAATAGAACAAAATGCATTTATTGCACAATGAATACCATCGAAACAGAATACCATTTCCTCTTAGTTTGTCCTTTTTACAGAGACTTAAGACAAACATATTTCAGCCGTTATTATTGCCATTGGCCAACTCTTACAAAATATTATAATATCATGTCTTCAAAATCAAAACGCCTCCAAATTCACTCGGTAAAATATATCTGCTTCGCTATGTCAAAAAGATATTCTATAAATCTGTGAAAACTACACTGTACTTATATTACTATTTATGTTAAATATTTGTCTGACTTTGTGTAACTACCATCATATTCATTTTAAATCTTCACTATGCTCTGATGACTATTTCTCCTCACCGACTATATATGTGGCAACAAACTTTGTAAAATGTTTAAATGCCGAAATAAAATGTATTGTATTGTATTGTATTGTATTTACTAGTCTTGACTTAAAAGTTGCTTTCAGACAGTAATATATACGAATCAACTTTTTATTGTATTGTGTAGCCTATATAAATACAAAAAAATATACAGGCAAACAAATGTAGTGAATATTAAAGACATGATAATTAATTGAGACAAAGGGTGATTTTAATGAGAAGCATAATAAAAAGGGAAATAATCATCATACTATGTATTGACATGTGTATTATTATAAATATTTGGATAATGTTTAATCTAATTCATTTCTGAGTTTGTTTGAGTGGTATATAAATTTCGCGAGATTTGTTATTACTTTTTTGTTTTTAGACATCATGTTTTTCCTAACTGATTGAATTTTTCAATACGTCATTTTATCTAGTTGTTATCGTGTATTTAGCGACCTCCATTGATATGCGCATATTTGACTCTTCAATTGTTTTCTGATAGATACTGATATGCAGCGTTCTTGAGTTAAAATGCCAGGTTATCGTTATAAGCCCGGTAAATTCGCAAAATTATGGCCCGTTCACACATAGGCCCTGCTTCTACTACGATCTAAAATTGGTCCCAAATCGTGACCAGTCGTGGAGCAGTCGTGGCCAATCGGGAGGGGATCTTCATAAACGTGGTTGGGTGGTTGTGAAATCACGTAGGTCGGGAAGTTTCACGGCCTCGCCTCGCTTATTTTGAACATGTTCAAAATAAGCGAAGCAGGATCGTGGCTGAAAAAAAGCGGTGTACGAACGTAATAAAAACGGCGTAGGCTAGTCGTAGAAACATCGAGGTATCATCGTGATGAGATCTGCATGGTCGTAATGGCATCTTAGTACAATCGGCATCATATTTGACGGTGTCTTCCATTCTGAGCTCCCTGAGCAGTCTATCGTAATGCCCAAACTGGAGCCTCCTATCTGCAGCAAGTCACGGTCGAACCCAGTATGTTCTTGCTCTCCTTCTTCTCCTCCGACGAATGAATTCTTCCATCTGGACTTCCACCATCATCTGTTCTTGTTGTAGAACTGCAAAATGAAGCATTTCGGGTCTGTTCATCTTTCAGTATATGAGTGAATTAAAACATTATTCGAAACTACTCAATTTATATACGCATCACATTAAATCGTACCTTGATCGTGTCAAGATCGTAGTATTGTCGGCATGAGCGAAGAGACATCGTGTTACAATCTTTCAGGTCGTAGTAAGGTATCACAGATATAGTATTATAGTATATAGTATTATCACAGTGGTTCGGCACGGTGGGGGGATGGTATCTGAATTTGTTAAAATGTCATTATACCATCCCCCCCACCGTGCCGAATATTAAATTTTAAATATTAAAATTTAATATTTAATATTTAAAATTTAAACTTTAACATTTGATTTATAAATTAATTTAACTTCTGTTCTGGGTATAAACGCATGTCTGAATTTTGAAAAGTCACCCCCGTCACCAACAGCCTTATAATACTCACAGGGGTTCGGCACGGTGGGTGGATGGTATAATGACGTTTAACAAATTCAGATACCATCCCCCCACCGTGCCGAACCACTGTGATAATACTATATACTATAATACTATATCTGTGGTGGCGTTCACTTGCCCTAACTTCCTAAGGCAGGCTATACCAGAACACAGGTGTAAAATAGAGATTACAATAAAAGATACAACCTTAAAATAATTTAAGAAAACTATATTAATATGATGTCTAGGAATATAGACCGCGGCTTGACGGGATGGGGGAAATGTTGACTAAGAGCTAGGAAGTACTATATCCCTCTAGTGTCTGCACTAGTAGTTAGATCTATATTATCTATATGTTATCCACTTAGGTAATTAACCGAACCAGACTATATCACTGCTGGGGGTCCGCCGTCATTTTGACCTGATCTTTGATTGGCTGCGAAATTGTGTCATTGGACCCAGGTCATAGGTTTAATCTGTCAACGGAAAGGTTTCCCGCGTAAGTTTTAAGTTTTAAATATTAAGAATTAAATTTTAAATATTAAGAATTAAATTTTAAATAATAAGTTTTAAATTTTAAATATTAATTTTAAATGTCCCTCCAGGGCTTCCATAGATATTATCTAATTTGTCATTTTATAATTGTGTCAGTCTCTGAGATTTTTGGCCTAAATGACATATCTGTGCGAAATTGAGTTATTTCTGAATGCAGGGATATTTGTAGGTTACTACAAAACAAAAACCTTTGTAAAACGACACTTTTTTTAGGGAATTACAGCACTTGATATATGGTCATCAGGACTACAAACATTTCTGAATTTCACAAATTTAGTACAGCAAATATGTTTTCAGATACAAGTAAATTTTGTATATGTTTATTATATTTTTCCTTAAGAAAAGGGACACTCTCAATGTTTACCGATAATTGTTTTACTTCTGCTCGCCGCTAAATCTTAAATATTTTACTGAAATGTTTTAATTAGCTGTTGCAATTAATGTGAAAACATGCATCATATTTTATTATATTCTTTATTTCAGTCTCATTTATGTACATGCATAAAACATTTACAAATATCAAAACCAATAAAATGTACATAACCATTCAACTTTGAATTATAAGAGACAATTGACACTTTCTAAAATCTTAAATACAATATCACATCAATACATATAAGCAATATTTACATACATAAAACTAAGAGACTGCTGTTAATACGTTGTTTTAAAAGGTTGTTAAGTAATAATTATTATAAGACACTGACATTTGTAAAGAAGGCACTACTGCGTTGATTAAAAAACATCTTAAAATACCAATTATCACCCCGGTCAGACCGTAGATGAACTGATTAACAACAGCCTCTTAGAAGGAAGTAAAACACACATATATGATAATAAATAATGCCCAGTATTATATACAGATAAAATTAATATATTATTTTAATTACATATAAAAAATCTTATCTACATAAATAAGAACTTCTACGATTTAAAATATTATAGCAGGTTTTGGCACTTATACGAATCAAATCTGGGTGAGTAAATAACACACCCAGTTTATCGTTATCTGACAAATTATGAAAAACATCACACACTTCTGTAGCTCGTTGTAACAAATTAAAACGTATGTCATCATATAAACTGCAGTTAAGTATTGTATGGCATTCATCTTCAACAAAGACATTACAAAAAGGACAAGTTCTTTCATGTATAGGTAGCCTTTCATATCTACCGGTTTCAAGCCTAATGGGCGCAACTCCACATCTGAATTTACAAAAAGCAGATCGATGATTAAAAGGTATGATCATTTTACAATAATTTTCAGCAGTAAAGTGATGTTTAAATGAAGCATAGGTGCGTAATTTATTTCCACCTCTACCGTTACGGCTAGAAACCTGTTGCACTGAATTAAGCCATTCTATTTTATAAATATCTAGCATACGTTCTTCTACATAGCGTTTAAAGCTATGTTTCGGTATAACACTATTAATATCACAATATTGATGTAGATCAAGTTCAAATAATTTTCTTTTAACATTGTAATACCAGTTTTTACAAGAATTATTTGCTAGAGAGTTTGCCCAGAGTGCTATGTGTTTAGTGAGACGAGAAGCATGTAATGAATTTAACCTCGTCCAACAGGTTGTAATACAGTTCCACTGCCGAACTATAGGTGGCTTCCATGCCATTTCACCAATAACGGCCGAATTCGGAGTATACTTGCCTACTCCTAAGAAGTAGCGCATAGCTTTATTTTGAATAGCTTCAATACACGAAAACGCTTTTTGTCCCCAAATAGCTGCACCATACGCTATAACAGGCCAAACAATTGAATCATACAATTTGGTAAAAACATTATAAGGGACTCCACCCAAAAACTTACATTTAGCAATAACCAAGCCTAGAGCCCGATGTGCACTCTGAGCAACAACTCTAGCAGTAATATCAAAGTTTAAATGTTCATTAAGAACTATACCAAGATACGTATATGTATTGCGTATTTCTATGAAACGGAAAATCTCAGCAGACTACAACCGACATGTTCCGAGTCGCCAGAGGCCGTGTCTACCCGGAAGTGGAAATATTCGTCGGGTAGGGTATATAAGCCTAAATGTACCGTTATCGTCACTACAGATCTTGTCAAGTCAACCAACAGCAAGTAAACAAACTTCTTATATTTATTCAGATAAATGAAACGCGAGATTTCTAAGATTTTAAAACAAAATTTCGCGTTCTGAATACTCATTGTTGTACATTAATTTGCATAAAAATAGTTACACTAAATTATATGATAAATACGATCTTGCATCGTCTTGCGTGAAATATCTTTTCTTCAGTAATCTGTTTGTCGCATTATATTAAGCATATTTTTGCATCTGTGATATTTTTGACGTAAGTTTTCTAGCACACATACTCTGAAGCCAAATCGGAACTATTTTAACTGATGACATTACGAAATTTAACCTTACATTAACAAATTCATATGTTTAATGATCACCATGGCTTAAGTTTGTGTAAAGCAGGAATTAAGTACAGTAAAACCTCAATAATACGACCACCCTTGGGACCCTTAAAACTGGTCTTATTATTGGGGTTGTCTAAATATTGAGATGGATATAAGTGAGGTTTTACTGTACACGTTTAAAACTGACATTGTATTGATATCTGTAACAATGCATTATTATATCTTTCTAAGTATAATATTTATTTTTTCCAGAAAACAAATCAAAATGAAGGCCTCTATCGTCGCATTCCTGGCTTTTGCCTGCGTCATCGGTGTATCAATGGCTCAATTCAACTTTGGAGGAGTACAGAATGGCGGCAGCTCTTTCTCATCATGTAAGTTAATATACTTCGTACATTCTATTGTTGTAGTGTTGAACTCTGTAATTACCATGTTTCAGGCTAAATGTTCGTGTTACGCGGCTTTGCTTGTTTCATGATATCTACTCAACTAAAGTATTTGCGTGGCGATCGTAAAGGGTCATTATGAAACTCAAAATGATCAATTTATGAGAAATATCAGTAAAAATGGTCTCTCTTCATTAGATACATTCACTATGCCGCCCGTGTAACGTCTTTTACGGTAAAACTCAATTGTACTAGATTCTGTTATTACAAGTAATTATAAACAGAATTATTGTAATCGTCTAAAAGTGTTCATCAACTCATATCAACGTATTCAGATCTGATACAAACATTCGGCCATTATAATTTAAATCAGTATAAACTCTAAATTCATGGTCGAAATATTTTCTGTTTCAGTTCTCCCATTGTTGTTGTTGTTGCTCATCTTCCCACTTTTCTCGGGCTCTTCACTTTTCTCAAGCTCTTCATCCAACAAGGGTGATACAACGATCATCTTCGGTAACCTTTCTGGACCGTAAGTATTCATTGGTTGATTATACCGGAAGTAATTCATAATGCGCTATTTCATCAAATGAAATACATTGTTCTATAAATATTCCCTCCACGACGATTATTATCCAGATGGACCCAATTGATTGATTGATTGATTGATGTTGAAATAATGTCAATGCAAATTTCTTAAACTTATATAAGGTGTATCCACGGATTTCCCCATAAGGCAGACATTTCGACAAAATATGTTGTAAATAACCAGATGACGCTAGTCTTACTCTCTTCCAGAAATTTATTCAACTATGTCGCTATTCAATTCTGCGAAAAATTCGTAAAGCTCCCTTAAAAGGACATGTACTAATTATGGTTGACTTATTTGCTTTTATTTCATTCAAACTTTTAATGGAGACGTTGTACTTATGCAAACGTTGTCTTATTTTTCAGAACTGGTGGCAAGTAAAAAGTAACGTCAACAAATCTCGAGGAATTATTCAAATCTACGTCACAATCGCGCCATTATTCCTTGAAATTCCATTGGACAAGTCTAGTCACGTGGTCTTCATGACCGCTGGCACCAAACGTCAACAACACACGTCTTGTTATTTGTTGTTACCATTCTATTTATTGAGAATAAATTATTAAGTTTGACTTAAAACCTGTTTTGTTATATTTAATTTTATTGCGATGTTTCGATAGTGTTTTGTATTTGACTATCATGCGTACACGGGCGTACAATGCAAATAGCAGTGATGTTTGTTAGAATTACTTAGCTCACAGATATATATAGTTACACCTATAACAAACGGTGCTAGGCACAGACTTGTGTTTTACACAGAGATCGTCTAACATACAAGATACTAATTGATGGTTATGTTTAATGTCAAACAAATCCGCATATTTATTTAGGACGTGGACATAACAACATTTAATGCATATTGATCTAAATGTAACACAATAAAAATACATTCAAATACAGAGACAATATAATGTACACCCGATTCAAATTTGTTGGCGCACGTTATCCAAATCCCATCAACATTACACCCTCTGTTTGACTCATTGAACAAAACTGCCTCGTGATGAATATTTTGTTGTGTGATTATAAACATAATCCGACACATTCTTTTTAGCAAATGTGCTACTGTAAAACACTTGCACTGTCAATTATTTTTGTACGGATTAAAAGCTTCAGAAAATATTATCTACAGTTAAAACTAAATAATAAGACCACCCTTGGGACACTTTAAATGTGGTCTTGATATTGAGGTGGTCTTATTATTGAGGCTGAATTAAGAGAAAAACATTGATAATGGACTTGAAAAATGTGTTCTTAATTATAAGGTGGTCTTATCATTGAGGTGGTCTTATCATTGAGGTGGTCTTATCATTGAGGTGGTCTTATCATTGAGGTTGTATTATTATTGAGGCGTTCTTATCATTGAGGTGGTCTTATCATTGCGGTGGTCTTATCATTGAAGTGGTCTTATCATTGAGGTGGTCTTATCATTGAGGTTGTATTATTATTGAGGCGGTCTTATCATTGAGGTGGTCTTATCATTGAGGTGGTCTTATCATTGAAGTGGTCTTATCATTGAGGTGGTCTTATCATTGAGGTGGTCTTATCATTGAGGTGGTCTTATCATTGAGGTGGTCTTATCATTGAGGTGGTCTTATCATTGAGGTGGTCTTATCATTGGGGTGGTCTTATCATTGAGGTGGTCTTATCATTGAGGTTGTCTTATCATTGAGGTGGTCTTATCATTGAGGTGGTCTTATCATTGAGGTGGTCTTATCATTGAGGTGGTCTTATCATTGAGGTGGTCTTATCATTGAGGTGGTCTTATCATTGAGGTGGTCTTATCATTGAGGTGGTCTTATCATTGAGGTGGTCTTATCATTGAGGTGGTCTTATCATTGAGGTGGTCTTATCATTGAGGTGGTCTTATCATTGAGGTGGTCTTATCATTGAGGTGGTCTTATCATTGAGGTGGTCTTATCATTGAGGTTTTACTGTATGCTGTCAATTCATTTATTTGCTAACCATTTAAAGAGGCATATGTTTAATATATTTAATGTATGTAAATAAATCCTTACAAATAATAAACTCTATGTTTACCATAATCATGGACCTGTCTTATCAGGGTCATTTTATGTACGCTGTTTTCTCGTAGATTCGTGCCCCTAAGCAGAAAAGTCATTGCAAGTTCATTAACTACACAGTTTACTTGCATATGTTTCATTAAATAAACATTAATGTTAACCATTACAAACTCTGAAGCAATATTTTGTTATGTTTTGCAATAAAATGTACTTAAAAACAGATGATCATTGATCTGGATTGTCTGGAAGCTTTCTCATTAGATTCGTGCACCTGGGAAATCTGCCTCGTTCTGTTTTGTAAACAATTTGCTGACGTAAAAAGAATATACAATATCCAACTGATAAAGTTGGCACAATTAACGACACCCCAGTTTGGTGCCGCCTCTTGGGTGAAAGAAAATCCCGTTAGCTGCCTCTTGGGTGAAAATATGATTGGTCAGATTTCTAAAGCTCGCTTCCAGGACCACATTTGGTTGGACAAAAATGTAGGTCAAAATCCATGTTATACAGCTACACCTAACAATACATAATATGTGTACTGAGCCCCTCCAGTTTAACAGATCATCAAAAATAGTAGATAATTTCAAGTATTTATTAGTTTTTTCAGATATTGTAATTAGATTAACAGAAATTATTGTGTTACGGAAATTGCATGGTGTACGGTAGGTATTATAGGGGCGGGACATAAACCGACTTTCTCGTGCACTAAGCGCACTGGCTTGTATAATTACACGCAAAATCCGATTTATTTACCTATCGAAGCAAATATATGTCGAAAGAAGACGTGTACACATCAGCGATTCTTATACAATGAGCTATGCCGCAGCGTGTTAGAAAATCAAATGGTCGACAACTTGAAGAGTATTTTCGAGAGCAAGATTAAAGAACGTAAGACGTACATGCAGAAATGGAATGGTTTGCAGAAACAACAGGAAAAAGGTAAACTTGATAATTGCATAACGCTTAAAAATGTTTCACTTTAACGATGAATTTGGTGATATTTTAGACAATATTGGGAAGGCTGTATATTTGAGAGAGGTATACCATCATAGGGACTAACAACCTATTCATTATACTTACCCATGTTATTTAGTCCTATAAATAAGACCCTATATAATTATTTAACACTTTGACATTTTACGGTTATGTAGGTTCTTATTGTGCCAAGTAATTTAAAAATCCTTTGTTTCAATGTAATGGTTCGGACAAAATAATTCCGGACGGACGGACGCACATACACCGGACAGCATGTCTAGCACACCGCAAGCAGGCTCGACAAAAATAATAATTTGGAAAATAGTACATGTATAGTCATATGAGTTAAATTAGTTATAATAACTACCACTAATTTTAAGTGAATTTGAATAAAACGAAACAAATACTGGTACTATGTTAATTATTTGCAAGGTTCACACAACACTTTAAATTTTTAAAATATCTGTAGTATAATTTAGAAATCGGAAATTATTAATGAAATTCAAGTAATTATGTAACAATAATCAATGCTTAATGAGTGACGGAACTCTTTTTTAAAACAGAATTATCTCATAACTTCTGCATTTTCAACAAATGATACAGGTACCTCTATTTTCCAATTTTAATTATTGTTTAATGCTGAATCTGAATATGTGTTTGTTTTCTTGTATCTCAGATGCCAAATGTGGTGTTTCTGTAATATTATTGAAAAGAATGACAATTGTATGTAATATTGTTGTATACAACGAAAAAGTGACGCCGTTAATTGTTTGGACGTAAGGACTCCTATAGTATATAAACGGTATAGATAGTATGTACTACTTTGTTTAATTGATGCACAGTGTCTGCGTGCTGCTGGTTTTAAATGATTCTCTAGCAAAACATATAGTAAAATATTAATACTTTCCATCATTAACTCAGACTGACATAAAATTTTGCTTCAACTTGATATCAAAAAGCAATATTAAGACATAATAATTCAATTTTATTTCTTTCCATTCCATTGTAGTTTTTCGGCGCAGCCGTACTAACATGACTTTGCTATTTGCATATCAGGGTTGTGTAAACCAATCAAATCTTACGTTAACCACCAAGGCAATTTCTCTTCAATCGAACAACGTTTGTAACATTGACGCGGATTGGTTAAACGTTCATTAATGGGTAAGTTATCTTACCGAAATCCACTGAATTTCAGTAAATTTACCGAAATCTATTTTTGATCTGGAGTGACAAGCAAACGTAACATCTCAGCATTTTTGTATGTTGCACAACAAATCTTAACCTTCAAAATTGCGCCTACCATCTTTTTTCAAGATATTTCTTGTTTGCACTATTAACAAATGTATAGAGACAGCAATGACTAACATATACATAACAAGTACAATTACAGAATTATTTCTTCTCAAAATTCTCATTCACCAATTCAAAAGTTTATGTTTTTATAATCAGATATACTAAGAGTTACTCCGCTTGAAATTTGGTGGGCGTGGCTACACTCTCTGGAGTATCTGAATTAAAACTTCTCGAATCAAGTCACATTTTATCAAAGATTCTTTCTGTATTTATTTGACGTCTTTTCCGCAAGGCCACATGTTGTATGTTCTAGTCTGTCGAAAAGGCGACTTTTACGACTGTCATAAATATCTGAAGCAGACATAGTAAACCGGGAATACCAGGCATCTTGGTATGCGACATCAGCATAGGTGTCTGTTTTTTTTTCACTAGGAATTAGTTGGATTTGCGTCCCAGGGAAGAAATATGAGTCCAAAAATCCTAATAAGGAGTCTGGTATAATTCCATTTTGGGAAGAAGTGGTTCACTTGATTGTGGATGAAATTCATCGATTATCTCTCTATCTTCTTCACTGGATTTAAACAGCTGATATCTAAAAATGAACACATTGAAAATTGTGACATTCCGAAAGTGTTGCTATCGAACAAATCTGATCTATCAGTCTTACTCGTCTAAAAAGGCAATTTTAAAAATTATAATTAATAATGATATTCACTTAAATGATCACGTAAAGTTGCTAAAGTAGTATTAGGGCACTTAATCTGATATATAGTTCATTTGCAAACAAAATTGGTGAAGCTAGATTCAGTTAAATAACATAGAATTCTGATACATTTTCGCTGCATCTTAACCTCATTGTTACAGGTAGAAATTATTTCTTGCAAACGATTAATGAAATTTGGAACTACAAAAACACATACCATAATTATCTTGTGTAAAATCATAATTTTACAATTTGTAAATGATCATCTTGCCAAAAGTGAATCTCATGATTCCACAATATTAACGCATGCGGAAAACGTACACAAGTAATGGAATAAAGCTAAAGCGCATCAACTTGACAATACATATTGTATTATGTACTGAAGGATAAAGAAGAAGTATGTTTGTAAAGATGCACCATTATCGACTATTAGACAAAAAATAATAATGTTTGGCAAATTATCTAAATGAAGAATAACCAATATACGCGCTCGTAGTTAACCTCTCTCAAAACCATTTATTAACGATCTTAGGGTGCTAAATAAGGATTTTGCAAAACGTTTTGATATATTAGAGACATTGTTTCTAAAATATATTGTGCCTGGCTTCAAGCTGCTAGTATTGTTTTAAGTTCCAATTATTTAGTTACTTATGAAGAGGCCCTTATTGGCTCAAAGCCCCAGAGGTTTAGAACATTGACATAATTACATTCAAACCCCGAAAGTCCTGTATTTACAAAGTGTAACATGAAGTGACTATAAACATTACAACACATTAAAACTTCTAGTGACATGTGCTCCAAATAGTTTTATTGTATTTGTCTCTCAAATGCTTACTTAGGAAGAGTAAGTGATAAAGCATTGACACTTGACTGTGGTTATATGGAATCTGTCCCTCAAAATTACAGGACAATGGATGGCAAAGGTTTTAATATTAGCAATGAATGTGCCGACAGAAATATTTCTTTGTCTGTGCCACTCGGCCGCAGAGGCCAATCACAAATGTCATCAGCAATGGCGACCCATAGAATTTTGATAGAGCAAGTTTTTCGGCGATTGCAACTCTTGAGAATTCTTGCAAATGAATTGCCACTGCCCATGGTTGACCATATTGACGACATTGTGTAATTTAAGAACTCCAATATATTAGTATTGAGTTTGTGTAAATACTGTATCATATCTTGATAATCATATAATGATTAATCATTATACCATAATGTGATAACAAAACTTGATGTGTCAAATGTATTTATAAGTATTGAGTGTGTTTAAACCGTAATTTTTATAATCTGAAATTTTTCTGAACCATATGGGGCTCGAACCTGCACTGAGCGTTGCCTTCTCCTAGTAATGTATAATGAATAATGAATGACTGGTTAACTTTACAACAAAAAGGAAGCACACATATACATCATAAAAGTGGTCACTTTGGCTCCGAACTAGTTGTGTTTGTTAAGTTAATCCTTGCAAAGAACCTATTCATTTCAGTAAATGACTTCATAGACAATTGTATGTGTGAATAATAGAAATGTGAACCGAGTGAAAACATGATATTTTTCAGCCTTTCAGCTGGTTTCCAAACTTTGTTAAATTTTAAACATACTGTTATTTTGGTGTGCCCAGCATTGAGGGGTGTGAGGTACCATTAAGCTGATTGCGTTAGCAAAGCCTGTAGTACTAGGCTAGAAATTCGTCTACAACAATGATGTATAATCCAAATATAAAAGTGTTTTTTTCATGATTTTACTTCACTCTCCTGTTGTTAACGATTTTAAACATATCACTGTTGTCATTTGACAAGTAACACGTGTGTTGTATGCACTAATTGAAAGCACTATAAAAGTAGCACCACAAGCTTTATTTGTTATTATTGGCATCTTTTAAATTTCATCAGATAAACAACAGGTCTTAGTAAATGGCATCCCTCATGCCTTGAACAAATAATGGAGGACCATGTTTTTTGTTAAGTTCTGTTTAAAGTTGCTGGAAGTTGTTTTTCCCTTTCTTTGTTCATGCCATGTTGCTGGTTGTTTCTGTTTTTAAATTACTATTTTTGTTTCACTCAACTTAATTTTTTTCTTCCAATGACGAAGATTGTTTGACAGACTAGACTATAGTGGAAGGCATTTCAAAACTCTCTTTTTTCAACCAGTGCCCTTCAAACAATAAACAGTCTTTTACTTCTTTAGTTGCTATACCGAACAGTGTTTGGCGCATGCTTTCTCTGTTGTCAATTTCTTCTTTAAAGGGAGTGAAGTTCTTCTTTAGCCTTTTCTTCTGGTCTTTTTTTCTTGCCCTTGCGTGTCTTCGTATAAATCACTTTCTCCCAAATAACATCTGCTGTTTAGAGGGCTTGAATACGGGTTTACCTTCCAGTTAATTCCAGGAGGAGGGTTTACTTGTACATATGGCGCTGGTCTCACGTGTCTTAAAAGCATGTTCACACCGGAACAACGCCCCTGCTTTGAGGTTACAGGTACCATACATGCCGGTTGTATACGCTGACTATCTCATCCCTATGCTTTTCAGGCAGATCCTTCCGAACACATACCCACACATTGTAACACGCATTGTTGGTTCCTTGGGGGTAGTTACTGTCGGTTTAAGCAGGCACTTGTCACTGTTAGTTCTGATTTCATGGTTAAAGACTTCCCGGACCAATCCACTATCAAAGTAGCGATACACTTTCCAAAGTTTGTACTCACTCATTAATGTCTTAACAATGTCACTATGGCCCACATCCCTCAATGTAAGTAGCTATGTCTGTGATATACACGGATGGCCACCGATCAATCCCGTTCTTTTCACGTGTCCAGCCTGAGGATAACGATAATGGATCAGGAAGAATGATGTCTCCATCCACTTGTAGCTTGGCCTTGTACTCCTTGATGAGACGTATGTTAACCTCTTCCCACAATGATCTAATGGAACACCCTGCTCCCATGCACAAAAGGCCCTGAAAAACGTACACTAAACGAGAAATTTTAAAATTAGCAAATATAAATTATTTTATTTTCCTCTTTCCGGGTATGTACACAAAACACTGGTGGATCGTCATGCAATGATTTGTCAACTTAAATATTAAAACAGATTATTTTAGCTGAAATAATCATGAACTTGCACGAGTGTAAAACAGACACACATGCAGTGTTCTATATTCTTAATATGTTTGCACATCATAGACAGGTCCAAGAGGCGGGACCCGTATGGGGTGAATCAATCGACCTGAGTGATTGATTGCTTAGAAACCTAGTCCCCAATCAGGTTAGTCATTTGTTAGCAAAACACTGTAAACTTTAGGCAACTTGTAACTAACATGAGTGTTATTTGCAGTAACACTTCGTTCATTGTCCATGCAATATTTTATCCATTCAATTACATATGTTTATACATTATGCACAGTATCAACCTTTAACATCAAACACTTGTACAGACTTAACGTCTCTCGTACGTTTGAATCACGACATCCATACCCCCACCCACCATCAAGGCACAGAGTAAACACTGATTACAAAGACGCCAGAACATAGACTGTTAATATACGTTGCTTATCCATCATACAATCCTTCAAACTGATCAATCATAAGTTGCTGCACAGCTAAACACTACACAAAAACAACGGAAACAGTCAAATGCTCACCTTGCCACAAGCTCTTACAATGTGCCAGTCAACGATTGGTTTCTCTTAGATAAGAATACCTTTAAAGCTTGAATTGACCAAAGTTTAAATTTATCAATTATTATATTATTTAGATCTTCCATAGTTTAACGTGCTGCCGCACAAAATCATACATGAAATAATGAATAAATATCATGAGTCGGTTAACGCAAATGTAAACAATCAATATGGCAGCCTTGACTTTCGCGTTTTTTACTCGGAAACCCGGCTACTTGTCAAAAATGAAAACGAGGCTCCAGACACTGTTTATCGGTGATTTGGGAATTGTTCATATTGTATTAAGTGCCGTTTCCGCGGCGGTACCGTACCGAAAACGTCGTGAAAACACACGAGGACTCCCAGGTCGCGGTCAGTCAGCAACCATCCCCGTCACTCTGCAACTTGTAACAAGTACAATTCATAAATATATGGAAATTGCAAGAGTTTAACCACTTTTTAAGAAAACAAATTAGTAGGAATTCTTATTCCAAGGATACATGTCTTATACATCTATTAGATTATATAAGAAACCAAAATGCTAAGGGTTTATATACTGGTATACATGTAGTTATCTTTAACTTGTAATGGATGAGATGTTGTCTACTTGGCGTTTAGTTTTTATATGGGACCAATAATACCAGAGTTATGGCCCTTGACTTATGACAAAAGTGGAAAGTGGAGGCATTCGTGTCCCATGTACACAATTCTAGATGTACCGAAACTAGCTAGAAGAAAAGCGATAAGGCATACTGATAGCAAGTATTTTGTTTACATGATAGAAAGAGGAAGCATGGATGATACATGTATTTCACATGGTATGACTATATTCGCTATATAAATATACATGTACATGTAAATCAAAATGGTATAAAACTTCATTTTAGCAGTTATTAAATTATAGTAGGCATTTTATCACTAAACAAATATTGTATGTAAAATAATACAAAACGTGGTAAAATCCTTGTTTACGTTTAAGAAATCACCCGAGTCGTATACTACAGTGAAGTTCCTGGCTTTTAGTGCTATTTAATTACCTATTTAATAATCTGAAAAGTTGAGTTATCACTTATCTATTTAAGGCATTATAGTGGTCAGTCTATATAAAGGGGCTGTGGTGATCTATTCATGGTAGCAGTGTGTTCATTTATATTTAGCCACTGAAAGAGGAGGTTTCAGGAATTCTCAATTCATTAGCACTCCATGGGGTGTGAATTGATAACAAATTGATAATTAACAAGGATTTATATAACCATATACAGTCATCTGCTCAGTTTTACTCAGATTTGGAGACAATATCTTCTCTTTTATTTTGTGATCTGTAGTATTGGTAAATATGTTGAAGCTTTATCGGTCTCTTTAACCATTGTGGTAATTGATTAAATAGACGAATTCTTTAATTTTAACCGAACCGAGTCATATTTGGTCTCTATTTTATCAGAATTTTAGTTTTGGTTTATAATCTCAGTTTTCTTGACATTCCACTTTTATTATTATTTTCAAATGATTAGTGAATTGTTTCAGCAGTTGACAGAACGGAATAGACAGTTTATTAAGTATTGTACAACGTACATCGACTACGACATACAGTCTGTCAACGTGTAAGCATGTGGTATTGCATAACAATAAATAATACATAGGACTCAGTCATATATTCAAATTAGTTCGAAATAGATTGTCGGAGGTTGCACTAAGCATTTATCTTTCAACAGTTAATAAATTATCTCTTACAACTATAGCTTCTTTAACACATCATACAAGTTTAATCATTTCAATTCTATCATCATATGTCCATAGTTGCAGAAAATTCACAGCAGAAGGATGCATGTAATATTGTTCAACGGTTTAAATATTTTTGACCAGAGGCTTGTCAGCCAATTAAATCTAGGAACTTATTTTTGTCTACTGACCAATCAGACATAATGTAACAGTAGTATAAAAGAGGCAGCTCCAGTTGTTTTGACAACTGTAATACCCAGGTACAAGGATAATGTTTAGATAGTGGTGAATATTTATTATTAACTAATTATTTAATTATTTTGATAACCTTTAGACACTTAAGATATTTCTACAGAATTGATTTAGACTCTCAGTTTTTAACAAAATTGGTTTAGGCACTAATAATATGTTTGGGGAATGCTTTGCAGAATTATTTCTGACAGATTACTTTTTAGAAAAATATTTTCAACATCAATTTAAAACTTAGTTAATTCTGGAAAAGTTCGTACTTAAATTATCAGGTGCATTCAGTGTCGGCGTCCTGGCTCGCACAAGTGGTCCGAAAGAACACCCGGTAGAGTTGCGGGCTCGAACGCAGGTTTACCAAACCGTTTCATTTAGTGGATACTAGACTCGGAAGTTGAACATATTGTGTGGTTTCTGGATTTTCCATAACACAAAACATACTTTATGTAATACTTGCGATTTTATTATAACTATAACGTAAAACCAGCAGACTATTCGCAAATTAAATATGTACCAGCGCTATCGTTTAAAGTTTGCTCGTATCGGACGAGCTTTTTCTATAAATTGACCCGTTATAAACACAACCAACCAACAACTCACTATGAGCGTTTGTGTGCTTTGTAATAGTTTGCCAAAAATTACGTATTATGCTATTTTTGTAAACTACTATGTGACGTATTTAGTGACACAAAATTAAGAACACACTTTTCAAGTCCGTTTTCACTGTTTTCCTCTTTATTCAACCTCAATATTAAGACCGACTCAATAATAAGACCAGTTTTCAAAGGTCACTAAGGTGGTCTTAATGTTGAGGTTTTACTGTATATCATTATTATATATTATAATAAGTAATACCATTGACACTCCTATTTGACGTTACATCAGGTATTACAGTTTCGCTTACGATCCTTATTATTTCAAAGGCATTTTACCCAACTCCACCTCTTAAGCCAATACAACTTTGATTGCCTTAGATACCCGGTATTGTATTGCTGTTAATTCTATCAATCCAGTAGTCAACGTGCGCATATTCCGAAATTTATCGTTTCATAAATTAAATATAAATGTAAGATGGTCAGAATTATCCGATAACGGCGTCATTCTCATAACATTCTTGACCAGCGTTGGTATGTCGTGTTTATTAAATTATTCATTACAATAATTATGAAGTTGAAATTTGTAGAGAATGTCCATGTTACAAGGTCGGTCCAATGGCCTGACATATTAAATATTTAATGTCAAACAATTCAAGGACACATTAACCAGATATTTGAGCAAACTTCAAGCGCCCCTCCTATATCAAAGTGAGTTACTATTGAGATACGAAAACAAAGTTGCTTGACATTTAGCGATGTTGTCATAACATGCAAGATGAAGGTTAACTATTCGTCTATCTAAATTTTATTACAATCCACGCGTGAATAAATATTTTGACAATAGCATAGGTAATTATTGGACAACTCGCTTATGATTTGTGGCAATGTTCAGCAAGTATGTTAGGTATTGTAAAACATTTAAATGTTGTTATACTTAGTTGCCTCATAATAATATGCTGCTTTCATTTTATTGTCAGATTTCACGTGAATGACTGTTTTAACAACAATGGAATCCAATCTACATCCTGACTACGGCTGTAATCCACCCAAACCACATTGATGTCTCCCTCACATGACCTCTCCTGTGTTGGAGGTACACTCCTAGTCATATGCTAGTGTGGGTTGGTGCTATACATCAGGTAACTGGAATGTTTATGATTATACAGTTTCAGACACAAGTCATATCAAATTATTTTTCTCCAGTTTCCAAATTGTAAATACCCTGGACAAACTGACTTTAAAATTTCGTACTCATGAATAATTAATGAGAAGAAATCTAGCCGCTTGATTGGCCGCATGAAACACACCGCATGCGATAAGGATATTGTCGAGGCGTTACGGATGAACTTGCGGTTCTGAGCGATCCAGTGAGATCGCGACTTTCAAATCCTGTTAGGCAGGACATCAATAGCTATTCACAAAAGAGATTCCTTATT
Organism: Mactromeris polynyma; assembly: GCA_032209605.1. Classification (NCBI taxonomy): domain Eukaryota; kingdom Metazoa; phylum Mollusca; class Bivalvia; order Venerida; family Mactridae; genus Mactromeris; species Mactromeris polynyma. The sequence goes on along the minus strand of JASFXZ010000019.1, from coordinate 902,555 downwards.
TTTCATTGGTCGATAAATGCTAATGAATTTTCATGCATTGCGACGTTTCGCCAGCCAAGTTGTCCATTATCATTTATGTTACGAATAGCCTGTATACATAGGTTGCACTGTCAGATGCATGAGCGATATGTTTATGGTTATTTTTCATGATAAATGGCCTCCGGCCCAATCAGTTGTACATCAAAGCATACATCATTACAACATGTATAACAGGTCAGACAATTTCAAAATCATGTATGACAAAATACATACACTAATATACATCAGTTTTATAATGTCACCTTGATATGCATTCACTAGTACATATATTATATATTTTATCTTTAACTTATACAATATTACTCAGAGATATAATCATTTCGCAAGTTAAAAACATGGTATACAAATGAAGCTGTATTGATAATAAATTCATTTTGACATGCCATCATATTGTAAGAGAATTATTAGTTGAGATTTGAGTGTTGAATTTATTTGATTTTGCATTATGAAAATCTATTCTGCTCACAAATGAGATTGTCATAAAAAGAAAACTTCGAAAATGGTATTGTTTTGCTTCAGAATTAGAATAACTGCACATGTTTAGTTTTAACAATGTAACTTTGCTGATTTAAGGATAGAAAACTTACTTCAGTTCCTTGGAATTGCTACAATGCGTATTTTTTATTAATTGCAGATCGATAATCCACCAGTCCCAAATGTTGATGCAAACTTTGCAGGAACCATCTTAGTTTGACTGCTGCTTGAAATCGTGACATTGTGATACATGCGATACTCTGCAAAGTATTGATACTCCATTAGACCAAGTTCTAGGTGTGATTGTTCACTCCTGTGATACTGCGAGTACAACAGGTTCTTCTGTTGCAGTGTATTCTAGGATTGGGCGTGTTCTGGGTGAGAGGTTTTCTCTAAAGCATCAGGCATAGAGATACTTGATTTCAACATGTTGTGTTCTAGTGATAAGTGCAAAGACAAGACTTGTTTGTATTAGTTACACTCAAATATGTAATATTCCATCATGCACTATGAATGCCTACTAGCATAACTGTGCAAAATGTTTATGTCAGTCGACAGTAGGTATGACAGGGTCCTGTTTTACCTCGCTGTTTCAATTTAGATTCAAATAGGCACACTTTTCTGATATGCTATTGACACTACATATTCTGTTACCATGCTGTATATCATGTATCATTATAGCTCATTTTGTTGGAGAGCTAATGGGTACATATGGCATCTGTCTGTTAGTTGGTCCGTCATCGACTTCTCCTAAACTATTCTGTGGAATTCACCAAAATTATCACGACCCATCTACAATTAGTGATAAATCAATAATCTGCAACTGTTGACAGGATAGCAACACCTTGGCAACGTATATATTAAGCTGGAAAATAATGTGATCGCGATTTTAAAGGTAATTTAAAACAAGATAATTAAGTATTTTATTTTCTTCATTAATCATGATAATTATTATAGTCTTTAAATATTAAATTTTTGTATTAATTATGATACGATTATGAAATTTATCGTAAGAAGTATTCTTTTTTTGGTGACTTTATTAATCTGAATACATAAAACAAAACGATTTTTCAGTCTGAAATACGTTGAGATTGAGATTTGAGCTTGGAGACTATTCTAAAATCCTTCATATTTTCATCATCACAACAATAACGTATATTTATGAAGTCAATTTACACTTACAATTTACACATCGTTAGTAAGTGTTTAAAATTGATGGATTTTATGATAATTAGAAATTACCACAGAAAGAAAATATTCATTATGACTGCTCGAGTACAAGCTTAATAAGATATCTTGCCCTGTTGCTATCGTCATTGGTGAGTGGCTTATCTCACAGACACAGACATAGAATATAGTATTTTGATTCAAACAACTTTTCCATAGTTATACTTCCAGGAGCATACTCTGTGGTGGTTGGGATTCAAAATGGTATACATAAAATTGTCACAGATTGATCCAAACCGTAGAGGATGCTTGCAGAATTTCATCACAGTTCTTGAAAGGCAGATGTCAGAAAACAATTTTGTATTGCTCTCAATCAATGCGTACAGTTATGAGCTAGTAGAATCAAACTTGGTAGAATTCCATTAAGTAGTTCGGAGTGACACATTTAGCAAACATGTTCTCATCTGTGATATTAGACTGACAGGTTGTTGCAAAAATGTTCTACATGATTTTTATTGTATCATGATACCAGATGCTAGCCTGCAACAGGTAGCGCTTCAGTACAAAGTATTTATACTTATAGAATTTTGGGCTTATTTTTCTGCCTGCCCTTTTTTTCGTTTTTTTTTTATTCTCTCCACTGATCCTTTTATTGCGTTCAATTCTTGCTGTATGTTTGTGTGATGATTTATTAATGTTGCCTCTTATCTTGGATTTGTTTATAAATGTAGTTGCTTATCCCTTTACATTATCAATGTATGGTGATAAAATGACAATCATGATTGTTTTTACATTTGTTTATTCAAAATATACAATTACTGAATACATTGTGTTCTGGTAGTTTGCCTTTCTTCATAGTACTACATTTGTAAGTCTGAAAAAAGAATATTGAAAACCATACAATAAATTTATACGTGGAAAATGATTTTCGCTTGTACATTTTGTCAAACTGTACCTTTGAAGAAAATGCTAATATTACAGGATATTGTCACGAGTTGTCTGACATTTCCGCGGCAGAAATCACATTTCAAATATCAAAACATAGATGAGCACAAATAATGTTTCACACGACACGTTCTCTTCAGAAATGCATAATAATCTCCTGTGCTTAATATTGTCAGGGTCATTATTTGTAAATCCATAATATATATATAGAATGTCTGAAGTCGAATTGGGTTCTAGGAAAGCAGACTATTTCCACATTTGCAAAATTGTGATACCTACTAACTGGGGAAGCTTACTTACTAAATTTTGCGGCATTAAATCAAGCAATTATGTTTAAGAAGTTAAACAAATGATTTACCTCACCTTACAGCCTTTTCTGAACCATTATGTGTGCAACTTTGAATCCCTCCCATCTTGGGACAACACAATTTGTATGAATTCCTTTTCAAATTGATAAGATTTTCGGAAAACTCATTTTCACCTTTGGGGCCCCAACCCCCTATATGCGTTGTGTCAATATTGTCTCATGAAACATGCCTACCGCCTTAGGATGTTGCCAGCAAATTTGGTTTCATTCCACCCAGTCGTTAAGGAGATTAAAGGTAGCAGTGACAAACTTAAATGGATGGACGAACATCACATGATCTCATGTGGTTGAAGATAGTATTGACAGACGGACAGATATACTGACGGATGCCACATAATTCTAGGTGTTTGAAGGCAGTATTAACTGACAGACATTGCTCACAGGTGTTGAAGGCAGTATTGGCTGACAGACAATGATCCCAGGTGTTGAAGGCAGTTTGGAAAAAAAGGTGGAGGGACAGATGCCACATGAATAACAATACTAAGGACACCATACCATTGCGTCATTAACGCCAATGTTCATAAGACCAACTTGTCATTAGCTTCCCAGTTACAGTCATCAACTTTACCATACTTTTCTTTTCTTTGAAAAGAAACATATGCTTTAATTATTTTTTAAGTACTCACCTTTAAGTTATGGTTGCAATATCCCCTCAAAAATGTCTGTGCTACGGTCTGTGCCAGTATATCTGAAAGATGTAATGTTTCATTAATCAAATTTCAAGTATACATTTATAATGTGTTAACACAGTATCAACCTGTAATAAAATCTTTCAAAAGTCAGAAAACTATTATTTCTGACGAATTTTTTAAAATTTATAATGGCTGTCTTCTTTAGCTCTGCAAATTGTTTAGGCATTTTACTCTGTTGAAATATGCCAACATGATATGATCTAAGAATAAATGAATTGTGTGGACTAAACGACTGAAACGGAAATAGAGAGGCCTTAAAATATGTTCCGTTGACTTGATTTTAGTATATTGAAAATGACAATAAGTACAGAAAGTTTGAAATCAGGTTTGTGTGGCGACCATGTCAAAGTATTTGTGGTAATAGTCCAACAACTTTCTACCACTTTGTCTCTCTGACCAGCAAGAAAGTAACTGTTCATGCTCAGCAGGAGTTTATTATTTTTCCCTTACTTTGACCCCAGCTCCCTTCCCTTTTATCATATTAACATTTCATCAACATGTGTTATCTGATATTTGAGGCGTAATGTAATGGTTTAATGCAGGCAAGTTTTTATGAACAACCTAGCTCATTTGTTTTGAAAATATACACTTGATACATATGGTAAGATATAGATGAATAATAACGAAATGTTTGATTAGGCAATTGCCAAAATGCTTAAGAAACAAATTCATGACATCCTACTTATGTGGAAACATACTAAAATTAATAATGTACGAACGAATGATTATACATTTAAGGACAACACACATTAACATAAATTGAATCCCTTGTTGCTTTCTTGCTCCATATTATAACTAAAATTCATTTTGCATAGTTACACATACGTTATATCATCCAGAACAGCTGGTAAAAGTAACCCCTTTAACATTACCATTCAATCAAATCATGTGATCAATATTTAAATGTTGTGAACCATATGGGAGTGAATACTCCAATGTCTAGTTCCTTTTTGCAAAGGGATATTATATTGCCCAATCAAGAACTACACACCATCGTACAAATGAACACCTCATATCACCAAAACGTATGTTATCATTGACTGTGTTGGCAATTTCTAAAACAAGGTGTTGAACTATATTTTTAGAGGGAAAAGTTCAATGAAATAATGCATAAACATTAAATATATACAGGTTATAAAATAAAAATTCTTATACTCGTATATGTTTAAAAGTGATTTAGTGAATTAAAATGTCTGTTGTGACATCAGACTGAAATGTCAGCAATTTACGAAACACACATATGGATTTAAAAAAATGCAATCTCGAACCTCATGTTGCTATATCTGATAGCAAATATTAACTAACACTGTATCATATTCTTATGGAACAGGTTTTAGTTTAGGCAACGTGTCAACAATTCAATCTGACATGTTTGTTGACACAGGCCCCATAAGTTCTTAGTTTATTGCCCTCCACTGACCACTAACCACTTAGCAAATGTCTGATAAGGGATCAGTTACATAAACTATAACGGTACACCTCAGCTCAGAAATGAGCTGTTTCTGGAAGTAAGTCGTATGACAGGTAAGTCCAAACAATGGTTGTATGTGGTTCCTAATCATTATATGAATTAATAAATACGCCTTATTTCAAAACATTTATCCCTGTCCTACAATGCTCTGACAGAGAAAAAAGGCACAACAGTAGTAATGAAGGTATTCTCTAAGAGTCAGTTATTGAACTTAACAGGGAACGACCCATATACAAGACAATGCCTCCCCACACAGAAACCAGGGAACACACCACTCTACACAAAGTAGGCATTGATGAGATACAAGGGTAATGCTATATGGGTATAGCGGTGCAAGGAACGGTCTGACCGTCCACAAAAACAACCACGGAGAATTTAGAGGGACAACAAGGGGAAAGGTGTAATGAATGGAATACATCAATGAACACGTCAAGGGAGTCAGGGATAATAGCAAACCGTTAGAGCAAAAACCTCAAAGAACCTTTGAAATTTTTAACACCAAAGGGAGGTTGTACTGTATAACATTGTGATGTAATGAAAACTATCTGGTATAACGAAGTATTCTTACTAAGATGGTACAACAATTTAACCGCAAGGAACTTCACAAACAAATCCAAGTTGGACGTTGACTTTACATGCACATGTGTTCTCGCTAGACCAGTCAATTTGTCGAACACATTACTAGTCGGACATCTTAACTGTGAAAAGTGTCGTCCACACTGGATATCAACAACTGAATTCAAAGAAAAACAAACATGTCAACGTTAAAAGTACCGACGAAGTTTACAGGATGAGATGGAAAATGAAATAAATATGACCATGTAAACGACACATTTTGCCGAACAACATAGCATTACAATTTGGTGTACACTCAACAAAATTCCTAATCGGTCAGTTTATATTGTATTATTATTTTTCTAATAATGCATGTATTCACACAAAATTTCACATACCGATATTTGAACAGGTAATGCAGCGAATTATTGATTTTTTTAGCCGGCTCGCTATGAAATGTATCGTATTAGGCGTATTGACGTTTATTGCACGTTTTGCACGTGCGGGGCATGGACACATATTTGCACGTGTTCGTGTACACTGTTGTCATTGCTGATGAAAATCCTTTTTGAAAAACACAAAACATGGTGAGAATGTCTGAAGAAGAACGCGCCCGAGCCGTCGGAATGATACAGGCCGGAACTAATTTACGACAGGTGGGTTTTATTTTTTGGAATTTCATAAGAATTTTGACATTATTTGTTTGTAGCCGTTATATTGGTGGTTATTTCCGTTTTCAACTTATTTCAGGTGGCAAGAACCTTCAATCGGCGGCTACAAACAAATCTGGCATTGGCAATCTGAAAGTAGAATGGTTACATACTAATCATTGTAAATGTTAACTTAAATGAGGTTCAGAATCCATCATACATTTCAACCGTAACTCCCTCTACTGAATATTTACACCCAAATATACAAAGAATCCAGTATTAGTCATTGTATAAGCATGTATCTATTGCGAATATTTATTACATAACAACAGTCAGCCATCATTAAAGTTATGGGCAAGTAGTCTGTTTCTGAGGTAAATAGAAAGACTGTGCAGAATCGTGATTGGTCATTATGAAAACTGCCTTCAGAAACAACTAATCAGATTCTTGAGACTGGTATCCAATTTCGGACCTATAACCTTAGACACTGTTCAAATAGCTTGGTAAAGCCAACATTCTATCAGCATATAAGTCAAGGGTTCATCTTCAAGTGTTGATGCTTATTATAATCGAGCGCTACCAACCTCTGTCACTATATATGCATTTTTTATCCCTTTAATTAGAATGCTAAACTTGGCCAGCATATGTTAAGCCAAAAGTGAATTTGAATTTAACATCGGTGACATATATACTTTTATTACCTCCACTGATGGAGAGCACATTATCATACTAAAAACATTGGTCAACAGTTATACAAGATATTTATACAAACATGAGAAAACATGTAATTAAAGTTGGGAAAATTGCGCTTTACACTAATTACAAAGTATATCGTACCTGAGCCGAACCCCCCAACCAAGGATAACTTTAGCAGAAATGCTCATTACCTCATGGTTAATGTTCCCAAGAGATTAGTACAGTCTTGTGAAACAAACTTAGGGTCTTAGCTGGTCATAAACATTGTTCATAACCTTAAATGCATTAATCTAAAGTTATATGAAAAACGGTATACGTCTTGTGTTATACCATTTCTTTACTACAATGCCTATCCATTTAAAGTACATGTATATTTATTGGTCGATCATTATTCTAATATCTTGTCATTCAACGTTCGACTTACTTTTGAAATGCAGAATTCCAGTTTACTAAGTAGATCGGAAGAAATCTACATCAACAGCTCTACCAGTAATAAGACTTCTAACGTAGATACACACTCAGTGTGCAGCTTGCTTTCTCACAATACTGTGGTCCATGGCATACTCAAGTCTGAAAACAAGAGTGTCAAACTGTCATAAAATACGCCTGTCCAAAGGCAGAGCTCAGTGCTACCAATTGAATGCCTTCTTTAACAAAGTATGTGGATAGTGAACGTATCCATCAAGATAGAGTCCTATAAATAAGACCCTACATAAATTATTTCACATTTTGACATTTTCCGGTTATGTAGGTTACATGCTAATCACAACATAATGAATGTTTATGGTTAAATGGGCATGTACACGTCTAATAATTTGGACTAGCTGGAGTTTTGAGACTGGTTTCCATGCTCAGTTCTTTAAGACAGTTCTTACAGACTACGCTGCATGAATCCGACAAATTAAAATAGTACAAAATTACATTTTTATTGGTTGTTAAATACACTATTTTTTTTTAATTAAATGAGTTTCCCTCAATGCAATATTACAGTTTCTACTATTACAAGAAGAATTAATATAAAGTTAATCAGAACAATAATAATTGCAGTTATTTTAAAAATAATAGTATTTGTTCATTTTTACCTCACAGACATAAAAATGCATTTCATATTGTTGAAACATCACCATTGATAGAAAAAACAAACCACTTACTTTATCATTCGCGCTTGTTTGCAGTTGTTAACCTACTCCATTTTCCGCTTTGCACCATTGTCTTCGACCGTTCAATTTTATTCTCTCATGTTCACAAATAATATATAAAACTTCTAAAAACATACGTTTATGTTAATGTTTTCGTATTTACGTGTCAGTCACTAATTTCAATTGAACGCACGGGCTATTTGGCGGGCTTTAGTCGTCCTGTATACACACAAGATCTCGTTCTATCTGCTATATGAGTTGATATTATTTTAACTGGTTTTAGTGTGTATTAAGTGACCACGAACACAACTCTAAGTATTGCATCAGTGGCGTATCAGCCCTGCGTTCAGTTACGGCTATCAGCCCTATCGTTTCGTAACGTTTTGCAATTTGGTTCCCGTGTGCAGCCAATGTGCTATGGTGGGCAAGGGATACAATACAAAACGTTCGCCACTGATAGCCGTAACTGAACGCAGGGCTGTCTGGAAGATACCGGACTCAGCGAAAAAGGTAAGTCAGATGGTCGCAAGGTGAAATAACTCGATATTACACCGTAACATACAACTAGTCTATTTATTTCATGCTTTATTTTGGTCTTTTTTAATTTTTTACTCATTAATTGTTGATGGTTGATGGAAGGAAAAATGAAGTAAGTTAAAAACGAAAGAAAAACAACTTAAGTGGAAATTGGCCATTGCCAAGTATCATTACGTCAAATGGGGTCCAGGGGACATTTTGCTTATACATGTTGGTAAGGCTTTCTGTCGTACTACTGCTTGTTAAATGCATGCGTTGGATTTTTCATATCAAGCTATCGGTTATTATCAAGTATTATCCCCCGCTTCGCAAAGTGAAGTGCGAGCAATGTAGGAATCACGCGCGGCGTCACGTCCATCCGTCCGTCCGTCCGTCCGTCTCGATTTCTAAAAACAAGAAATGACAGGATGAATGTAGATAAAATATTGTTTATAAATACATTAAGTTATGGTTTATCATGAAATACGTACAAAGTAGTGCACAATTATTGACCATTTTTATTATTTAGCATCTGAAGTATACATGTATATATACATTGTACATTTATACATGTGCTTCTCTAAGAATTATAACCCAAACATTATTACAGAACCTGTATAGGACTAATAGCTTTTGCATACTACATTGTACCTATGCCACGATTATATTGTTTATTTTTCAAAATTGATTTGTATGAAGTTCTTGTGAATTTCATCCACAAGGTTCAAAATTCTTTCCAATATGTTTGAAATATGCATTGTAAATTTAGACACATGAGTTTTATTTTTCGGTTGGAATATTCCAATCTTGGAAACAGATTTGGTTTGTGTTTCTGTCATCTATTATATAAACAATTATCGCTTATTAAGGATTAATAAGTTACGGGTACTGTGGTGTAATGGTTAGGACACAGAACTACCACGCCGTCTGTTTGTGGTTCAACTACCCCTATATAAGTACAGTAGAACCTCGATAATAAGACCTCCATAGGGATCCTTGAAAACTGGTCTTCTTGTTGAGGTGGTCTAAATATTGAGGTTGGATAAAGAGCAAAACAGTTATAATGGACTTGCAATTGTGTTCTTGATATTGATGTGGTATTACGATTGAGGTGGTCTTTAATTGAGGTTTTACTGTAGATAGAACATACCATTCTTATTGATAGGTCAAATGTTCAGAAATCAATACCCCCAATTAAAAAGTGTGCGTCGGCCGGGAATCGAACCCGGATCGACTGCTTGGAAGGCAACCATGCTAACCTTTACACCACCGACGCTATGAATACTATATAAATATGAACTGTATTTATTTGTGCGTATGTAGCCTTAAGAGTTTTTTAGACAAGCATGTATGTACATTGCACGCGTTTCGGATGGTTCAGCGTGAAATACTTGTCTAAAGGCAGAACGTATAGCATAGAGTGATAAAGAGTATGGTCAGTTGGTGGCTTGCACAGGTTGTTTGATAAAACGTATAAATACGACACAGCACTGGTTACGTCTTTCTGTTTTAAGTGATTTATGTACGTTAAAAATGATAAAACACTATGTAGACATATAACAAAGAGTAATTCATTAGTAAGTCATAATGAATTTGGAATACTTAGTTTATTTATTTTTCATTAACAGCGCTACTAAATCGAATGTATGATACTTATACATGCATTTGTACTTTGATGTCCGGGAGAGATACAGTTCACTATACTGTGTGTAGCATATATTCCTTATACCCCCCTCCTTTCCAAATATGGCGGAATCAATATTTTGGATGAATAAGGGTTATATGAGAAGAGAATCGTGACTGCCGGCACGCAGTTGTCCGGACATTCAGAAAATAAATATTCTGCAGTGGTGTTTGTGATATAAGCATTTTGCTTGTATTAAGACCGCTCTGGATTCAGTTTCTCTGAAGTATCCATTGATCACTGAGGAGGTGTGTTAGTGGCCTTTGTCAGGCTAAACCCACAACATCCCGGTTGAGCGACCGACACATAATCTGCCGGTCAGTGTACTCAATATATGGTCAACTTTTGTCACTATAAAACTCTTGCACAAGGTAATTTTTTGAAATAAAACTCTCCAAGTCTCGAAACCGGTTGTTTGGTAAAATACCCGAAAAACGTTGGACTTCATATACATGGCGTATTTGGTGTACTGGCATAGCGCAGGAGTTCTCTCCCTTTCAATACCCCTTTTATAGTCTAATTGTGTACATGTTGACGTCAACGTTTTCCCGTACTTCTGAATTCATTGAATTTTTATAAATCTTGCGATTTTAATAGCATATAATTTTAGAATATATGTTGAAACTAACCCCATCCAACTGTCCTGTCCCAAGTTTTAGAGTATTGGCCTCTCCACATATTTACAAACTCAATATACGAAGCTTTCGATCATATTCTATTACTTTAATTTGAGAAGTATTGTCTGCTGTATGATATGTATAACATTGTATTGATATACTTTGCTGTTTTCACATTTTGCTACTATGTTGTGTATAGAAAATGAAACGTACAACATATGTTAGCTTTTCCCAATGTTTTAAGGAATCAAAGTAGTATCACATTCTATGGATCACACTGTATATACAAATGTACACTACAGGGAATTTACGCTTTTCAAACCTGACCTCTTCCCGATTTTGGTGCATATCATAAACATAAATTGATGTTTAAAAGTGCGATTTGGCCGCGAAAAGAGGACATACCAGAAAGTGTTAGACTCGTTGTTCTATATCTCACATGTGCGGAGATACAAAACCTACACATAATCTTGTGAATAGTTTTTTGCCAATTTATGTAGGAATCAAAATAATGTATGAAAATGGTGCATCATTCGTGATGCTCTTTGACAATACACGTATCTCTTCTATATCTCTTCTACGTTTTAATGTACATGTATAGTACTATTGATATTTGTGTGTTTTATTCAATAAAGGATATTGTATTGTATATATACATATACATGTACTATAGAAAGAATATATACATAGTGGCAAGTTGTGATAATCTCATTTGCTGACTTAGCTACTCTCGTCCAAACTCTAATTAGTATTTAAATGACTTTCCCTGTCATAGACGGCACATTATATCATTATACATGAATTAAAGTATACGGATTCACGTTCAATATACTTTTCAGGAAATGAAAAAGAATGTCCGGAAAACTGAAGAACATAACAGATAAATACGGAATCCAAACACCGTACATGAATTATGATTTCAAGGTGGGGAAATGAAGATTTATTGAAATAAAACTGCAAATTGAAAAACAAATGTTTTGTTCACATGAACACAATTACCAAGTGATAGATGAACCCGGCGTTACATTCTTCTCTTTTCTCTCTTCCCTATACGGTAATTTCAAACCATCTAAATATCGTGTCAGAAAAAACATCTAGTTTGATGTTGACATGTTTCTTAACCGAAAGTAGCTGAATTAAGACATCAAACCGAAAGAAGGGGTTTTAACAGATCGGAGAGAAATTTCTAATTTATCGTTTTGATAATGAACATGGATTGCATTATGTTTCGTTTTTAAATCTAAAACGTTTTTCGTACATGTATTAATGTCAGAAATTGTCGCATTCGATAAAATACGCCTTAAACATCTTCAGTGACTGCGAAAGTTCATAGAAGAAATTCAGGAGTTTAATGTTATATTTTATTTTATTATTCGCAAATTATGTCAAATTTAGTTAGTTAAATATTTTCTCCGGCAAAAATAACCTTCATTACCAAATATGTAAAAAAAAAATTTGACATATATTAATTTCATAAAAAATGTCAGGTTGCTTTAAATGTGTCTGCTCGATGTTAAAAATCGGACATATTCAAATACATCGAACCATCCCTTGTAATTGTATATGAAAATCATTATGCAGTCAACAGACGACATTTTCCGAGTCGCCAGGGGCTTTGTCTACCCGGAAGTAAAATATGAGCTGGGCGGGTATATAATGGCTGACCGAATCTTTATCGTCACTTCTGATATCTTGTCAAGTCATCAAACAGTAAGTGAACATAAATGTGCTATTCGCTTCAATTTAATTTACATGAACATTTCGAAGGTTTGCGTAAAAATTGTGAGAGGACTACTTTACTATAATATAAAATAATAGTTAATATAGAATAACTAGATTTCGTGGCATTTGAAATTTATTTAAATACTGTGACATCTGTTTAGTATTGCTTTGTAAGTTGTAGACCAGTCAATGAAGGATAAAACTGAATCAATTTGATACAAACTTTTACCTTGAATATACCAATAATTTACAATTTCTTTATTTAACATTACCTAGTATTTTGAAAAGAATTATAGTTAATAATAATAAAAACAATTGATTAAAGATTGAACTTACAGATTTACACCATTTGAAGCATTTAAATATTTTTGTCATAAAAAAGATGGGTAAATATTAGAAATTAAGAATACTTATCATTTTCCTGATATTGTGCATTACTTTATTTATTATTTTTTCAGCAAACAAATCAAAATGAAGGCCTCTATCGTCGCATTCCTGGCTTTTGCCTGCGTCATTGGTGTATCAATGGCTCAATTCAACTTTGGAGGAGTACAGAATGGCGGCAGCTCTTTCTCATCATGTAAGTGTTTTTATATTACACGTGTATTTTAACATGCACTGATGCGAATATTCATCTGTTCGGTTGATTATTGAATTACATGCGTACATACTGCGCAATGGTTGATTAGTGAAATGTTGTCTATAAATGTTTAATATGCAAACCAGTAATTAATTTGCCGTACCTACGCTTAGTATTCAATTATTATTAAATACAAATAAATATTCATATCCCGTAGTTTCCAGACAGCAACATGATTAATGATCAATATTAACTAACTGACTTATTTTGAATCGAGCTCGGCGCCAATATAACTCATTAATGTACTGTATAGTGGTTTATTTTTGCGGGGGTTTATTTTGGCGCTATTGGCGGTCAATGTCTAATCCGCCAAAATAAAACTCCGCCAAAAAGTGTAACTAAATTAATGTAACATTTCGTGACCCATTAGAGCTAGTTAATTTCGTAAAAGTTAAACACCGCCAATAAAGAGAACTCTAAAAACCGCCAAATTTGGCACCGCAGAAATAAAGCGCTGTACAGTATGGGAACATCATCAACAGCGTAAATCCTAGGACAACTCCTACAGCTAGGTTTGAAGTTGAAAGTACATCTGAATAAATAAAATGACGATTTCCGTAATTCTGATTATCGAAATATTTTCTGTTTCAGTTCTCCCATTGTTGTTGTTGTTGCTCATCTTCCCACTTTTCTCGGGCTCTTCACTTTTCTCAAGCTCTTCATCCAAGGGTGATACAACGATCATCTTCGGTAACCTTTCTGGACCGTAAGTATTCATTTGTTGATTTTACCGGAAGTAGAATTCATAGTGCGCGATTTCATTCAATGCAATACATTATTCTAAAACATTTTGCTTCGCTATATTATCCAATATCAAACATAGTTTAAAATGCATTCACTTTGACAACATTGAACAATTATATAAAATATTTACACATATTCTCTTGCTGTGAAAGTTTCATCTCAACGATCAATGATATTAAGAATTATTCATGATTACAAACATACACTGCAAATGAATAAAATAGCAGTTTTATAACCGTTCGCTGTTTTGGTAAAGAAATATCTGTATTTTTTTTCAATTTCGTTACGATGTTGGCATTTAACATACATGTAATAGATCTATACATCTTTTTATTTTCAGAACTGGCGGCAAGTAAATAATGACGTCAACAAATCACGAGGAATTATTCAAATCTACGTCACAATCGCGCCATTATTCCTTTGGTTTTCATTGGACAAGTCGAGTCACGTGGTCATCATTACCGCTGGCACCAAACGTTAACAACACACATCTTGTTATTTGTTGTTACCATTCTATTTATTGAGAATAAATTATTAAGTTTGACTTAGAACCTGTTTTGTTATATTCATTATTCTTCTATATTGGTTCACTTAGGGTGACTGTACAATTATGTTATTAACAAAATTCAACATATCAGTGCGAAACTTAATTAGAGTAATATTTAGCTCTGTTTACAATTATTTGATTTACATCCATTGTGAACTTAGTTATCACAGCTTATGTTAATACTTTCGGTGACAGATACTAACCAGAGGTGCGTTTTGAGAGGTAGGGGAAGTAAGCGAGAAAAATTAGCCTATATAAAGGTAGCTGTCTAAAAAACGCTTGAACACTTCGGTAGCTACAAAATGGCGTCCGCTATACCGGGCCCCGATCTCCCGAAGCATCTCAATCTGAGCTACATCTCTGCTCAAATATTATCTCAAATTCATGAGATTGTTCTCATCTTAGACCAAACTCAAAATCATTATACAAAACAAAAAGTTTTTTCTCAGAAAATTTTCAAGAGATCCAAAATGAGATCGTCTCAAACTCAGGCTATGATTTGAGAAAAAATCTCATATTTAGCTGAGATTTCTATTTGAGATGTTTTGAGAGATCGGGCCCAGACGACATGGTTCCGCATGGACTTTGTTTAGCAAAGCTAACACTGTCAGATCACGCTACCTATCTAAAGTTGGGGACTTCTTTTCCTAAGTAGAGAAACGGCATCCCTACATCTAAAAACCGTGCCTCAGTACTCGCCACTAACAGATCTACACCGGGTAGCAATACATATATAAAATAAAGATTACAATATATAGGGTTTCCCCTCTAATCCTGCAGTCCAAACATCAATATACCGTTAACAATGTGCTCGAATTTCAATGAAATCAAAGACACATTTTAATGTCTGACTGAACTTCAATAGATCTGCAAACATCATTTTTAGCGAATTCCGGATTTCATCTATTCAAGAACTATGAAGTAAGCCGTTAAACATCGGCACATATTCATTGTTCTGTTTATATCATTCTTGCTTTTACTTTAATGAAATGTTGTGTTATAAGCAAGAATGAGACTTTAATAAAGATATAAATGCAAGATCATTCTATAAGATTGATATGAGATTATTACACAGTAATTATAGACATTCTATTTACAGTCTGAATAGAGTTACATTACAATACAAATAGATAAATTAAAAGTTGAGAGGCAGGCATTAATCTTGACTACCAAGTATTAATATCCTAAAAAAGAACTACAAGAAAAAGGGTATATACGATATATAAATCATAACTAACGCTAATGCGTATTATTCATGAAACCTTTTTTTTTACAATCGAATATTACATCAGATCAGATTTGTTTTAAAGTGGTTAATACCAGCTTCTCAGTTTAGCAATAATTATCTACACTTGATTAAAACATAATATTCTTAAAATAAATAAGGTATCATTTTATGTATATAAAAAACAGTTCAATGTTAAAAATGATGCACCTTCTGTTCTATGTCAGTACCATCTTCTGTAGTTTGTTTAAAAATGTAACTAACTCATCTGAACCTACAATTTTTAAATGGGCATCATCCAGTTTTACTGTAACATAGTCTTAAACATCATTAATAAGAACCATTGCCATGTTTAACCGTTTAAAACAATTTTGTTTAATCATTTAACTAAGAGACAAAACTAGACACAAACACCTGCATGTTAAAAGACAGAAAGTCGTTTTTTAAATGATAATACAAACGTCTTTTTCGACAAATACAAAGAAAAACATTATAAATGTTATCGATGTTTTAACTAAATGTCTGTTTAGGTAAACAAATTACAAAAAAATGAGCATAATATATCTTTAAAGTTATATAACGATTCAAAATTCAGTCGAAAATCAACTAAAACTACGCCAATGTTAACCTCTATATATGTTTATCTACAATCCCAAACGAAAACACATTCACGTATAACGAAATAAAAGCAGACATTTCGATCAGTCAGCATCGGGTATTTCCATAAAAACAACACATCAATAAATAATTTACCATTTTCATATTCATAACTGGTAGGCGTTACTGGTAGGGGATGCGCATATATTTCGGTATTGTGTCACTGAACGATGCTTTTATAATTCATTTAATGTAATACCATGGTCGGTTTTCTATAATTGATATTTATTTGATCACCAATATTATCTGTATAATGAACGTTTGCAATACGAAACTTTTATGGTTAATTATTTATTTTCGAGTTCGCGAAAAGCACGTGCTGTCGCAGTGCTGTTTTCAATACGTGTGTTCGTGACGTTGGTGCATTTGAAAACTCCGATTTGAGGAGTCGACATATTTACACTAACATATTCCTCTCCATTAATACTGATCGACTACGCAAATACGCAAGTTATATACGGATCATTTCGAAATAAAATTCGCAGAGAACTGAAGCTCAGTAAACAGGTACCGAAATCATACAACTAGAATTAAAAATATTTGTTTGAATATCGTTAGTACTTATCCACATATATTCATATCTATGACGCCAAATATATTAAACATTGCAAAATACCAAAACAATCAGAATTACGAAATCCTGTTAAGGAAATTGCGATCTCACCCCTCGCATTTAAATTGTGTGTTCCCTTTCCTTGCGTATTAACCCATGGCACCTCCTCAAGTCCTGATGTTTTATGGACTGTTGTGTTCCCGGAGGTATGTGTAGGGAGGCAATGTCTCATGTATATGGCGTTCCTTGTAGCAACTAACTCTCTTTTTTTACCCTCGCTCATCTTTTTGTAGTTTTTATACAACAAATCTGTGCTACGATTATGCCACTGCAAATGTGATAACAGAAGAGAGATTTGGCTTACCATATTGGCGTACATTCTGTAAGTTTTCTGAATAGACAGACATATACTGATCAATGGTTTAAAAAGCACAAGCGCTTATGCTAGAACCTTTTTTTCCATAATTTGATCATCCATGGCTAATTTTAAGGCAATATTTAACATTGGAGATATTAGTTATTCCGATATCAATTCCCAGTGTGTTTTAAATTCGCAGAACATCAGAGATGTAAAGGCTTTACTAATGAATGAATGGATAAAAGGAAGATCGACTGATAAATATATCAACATAATTATGTAACAGTTGTCCTTTTAGGAATTGATTTTCAGATTAAAATTGCATGTGTAACTGTATTCACTTTAAAATCCATAAACAAGTGAGAGGAAGAAACACTGGAAGGCAACATTAACAACTCAGGTCCTCTCTATTTATACATTTTCCTTGGAAGAATATTTAAAGAGAGATTAAGTTGTTACAGGGAACGCCACATACGAGTACACAAGACAATGTCCCCCCATACAGATCCCCGGGAAAACAACAGGTCTACAAGACATTAGGCACTGGGAAGGTGCAAGGGTAAACATGCATGTGAACAGGACTGGTTTGGTCGACCTTAACAATCACTAAGGACAATCAATTTAGAAGGACAACAAGGGGGGGGGGGTGGTAGTTTGAAGGATGGAATACATCAAAGAACAAGTCAAGAAAGTCAGTAATAATAGACCGAAAGAAAGTATCCCCCTTGTTTGTCCTCTTTGATTCTCCTAATTATTCCTTATGGCATGCCGTTCATTGCGCATATATTCCCTTGTGTGTGTGCTCTTGAACCTCATCGGGTGCCTTGTGTTCTGTGGATTGTTGATTTCCCGGAGGTCTGTGTGGGGAGGCATTGTCTTATGTATGTGGCGTTCTCTATAGCAACTTATCCTCTCTGTCTCTTCTAGAACTACGCATGGGGAAAGGGGATCTGAACACACATCTCTAACAATAAATAGAAATAATAGCAACATAAAATTAACAATTTATTGTTCTAATTATAGCAGTACTTCTTTACTTACGACCAATGAGCTATTTGTCACGTCTCCATATTAACTAACCATCATACTAGCTGTCCAGTTACAATTTTGCTGAAATACCGAGTCATAATATTTCCTTTATCGTATTAAAGTACGCGTGTTACTTTGCGAGACCATTGAACGTTTTATCCAAGTTTTATATCATACCCATTGTAATGAATGGTTTTTCTGGCATCTCTAATAAGATCCATTGTAATGTTTAACCGATTTAAAATATCTTTTTCACCATATTACCAACATACAAAACTTGTAAAATAGTCTGATTGTTAAAAAAGTTTTTTTAAGATTCTATGATGAACAAAGATCTTTCTTCAACAAATATGGATCACTACAATATAAATTCATTCTTTGTTAATGCATGTTTATTGATGTTTTAACTATAGGAAATATTTGTTCATGTTTGTCTAGGTAAACAAATGAACAAAACTTGAGCATAATATTACTTTAAGCGACAAACTTAAAGCTAGTGGAATGCTAGAACCAGTAACACTATCATAACGGGCATCTCATCGGAGAAGGCTAGGCATAAACTGCTGTATGTGAAAATGTATGACATAATAACAGGTATGTAAAACAAACTTTGATGCAATGGAGTCAGATGTCGTCCCATGTTCGTTACAAAACTAAACATTAGTCTGTCACAACCGCTGTCCTGTTTTGACGACTAAACGCAGAGCTAATGTCGGTTTAAAAACAAGTCAATTGGTCTAGTCTCGACTTATTTACGTGACTTTTTTGTCCAGAGCATTTCTTTGTATATTTGTGTATATGGATGCCTGAAGTTCAATTTTAGCGAGGGTGGATAGTTGACAACATGTCGTCAGTTTCCATGTAAACCAAGATGGCGGCCAAGATGGCCACTATTTAATGAACCCTTGACTAGTCTTACTGTAACGATTATTACTATAAAGTGCAAACATATATTGATTTTAATGTGTATGATAAGTTATGTACAGATACAGAGCTCTCTGATAAACTCCATGTCAAGGTCAGTAAAGGTCAATGTCATTTCAAGGTCAAAATAAAAATAATATGTTAAAAAACGCGTTTTTACCCTATATCATTTTAATTAATCTGCACAGTTTTGACCGTAGACATGTTAAATGTATTTTTGCACTACCTAGTATCAATATGATTTACAACAAACTTTATTTGATGATCATATGTTGATTATTCATATAATTAGAAGGAATTATGTGACACCACATCAATCAGCAATTTTCCGCAGAATACGCGCGTATAGCTTATAAATAAATACATATTTTGCATTTTGTTGCATGAAATGCGTAAGCACAGTTCATTTATGTAAATGTATTTGCTGCTCACTGACTAAATGAAAATCAAGGTCAACATTTCCATCGGATTGTTGACCAAGGTCACCAAAGGTCAAGGTCATTTATATGTTGAAAATTATTTTTTTTATCTTGTTAAAAGTTCAGTAGTATTTGTGTTTCATAGGTTATGCTTCCACTTTACTTGTGTTCAATGCAATTTATAACAAACTTTTTTATGGCCATAAGTTGTATAACGGTACAATTAAAAGGAATTACCAGACACCACCTCTATCTATATTTTTGCGTAGACTATACAAGTATAGTCAATGAATGCATATAAATCACGTTCTGCATATATTTCTATTATGTATACAGAACGTGTATATTACATATGAATATGTTTGCCGCTCATTGGCTGAAGTCAAATCAAGGTCACCCGCCAAGGGCAGAGGTCAATGTCATTTGAAGTCAAATCAATTAAAACACAAAATGGTGTTCATCTTTTTTTACAAACGATAATGAGATGAAAGTGCTTAGACTTTAATACTAAATATGAAACTTCTTAAAGTCCTTTTTTATTCATCTGACAAAAAACATTTATCAATTTATACATGACTAGTTTCTTTAGGTATTTTGCAGCGCAACCGTATTGTGGTCGCTTTTGCTACTTGAATCACAACGGTGTGTAAGCCAAACAATGTCGAAGCATATTCAAATCTGCACATGGTAAATGACGGACTGGGAATGAATGACTTCGTATTTCCTAAATATTGGTTTGAATGTAGACATATTAATTTATGATTGTGCTACGCATCCTTACTTGACTTTTGAATACTGACTAAATATTTTCACTTTTCACTTTTTTAATGTTAACTCTCTTTATTAAATCAAACTTTAAAAATACAAATTGCAATGTTGATCGATCTAAAGATTTCGAGTAACATCGACCAGCATAATAGAAGCATGATAGAAATAAATACGTTATATATAAAAGAAAACATGACATAGACGGACAGTATTTTAATCAAGTTTGTAACAGCCTGATGCTAATGATATTAGTCTATCAAATTGAACATTATTAAAAAGCCAAATTGAGATCAAAGGGATTTAAGAAATACGACCTCAGGGTGCTCAAGATCTTCACTGATTCTATAGACTTGCCATCTTGACATACACGTATAGAAATGAAAAGTATATAAGCATATATACATACACAACATGCACATCGACAACATTATGCATGGTGACTGAATAAAGTAATATTAAAGTGTCTACTGCTTCAGTATTCTGTACATTTATATATCAAACATGGTCCATATCACGTTTTCCACATCAAATATGCGATCGATTTATTTGCATTCACTTTAAAACTTATTTACATATTTTAATTATATTGAAAAGGAACTTCATGATTACAACGTGTATGCTTTTAATAAAACAAAACTATTACATTGTTGGTCTTCAATAGAGGCACATTTTAATATGAAGACCACAAACATTTCTAAATTATTAAATACTTTGATGGTTACAAATTAAGTAATAATCACAAATCACGAGAGTGAATTTTCCATTGAAATTAACTTAATAATTCGTCGACGGTTTTCAGACCATACAATGCATGTGAACAAGTATGTGCTAAATCAATAATAATTTGGAACAAAACAGAACATAAACAGAGGCAATCGATTGTTACGATGTCACGTGATTACGGTATTTATGCGAGTGCTGATAGCGCTTAAATCATACAATCATGCATACTTAAAGACACTAAATTTCCAAAACACTCAATCAATGAACAAATAGTCGTGATATGAGTTCATTGCTTACATGTTAATCATTTCTTTTTGTTCTTTTTTTTCACTTTTATTTAAGTCGATGTTAATCAGACAAATGCAACAGTAATAAATATGTTCACTGTATAAGTTGTTATAGCCATAGGGATTCAACACTAAATACAGTGAAAATAGCGTTAATGTTCGAAGAAATCTTGTTTTCCTTAAAAATGTTTTTTAAGTTTTTTGACCAAATCAAGAGGACTATGTGATAAATATTGTCTAAGCTTTAAATGTCTTCATCGATTTGAAAGTTTTAAAATCTTTGATATAGTATAAAGAAGACATGCCCAATTATTATTTATTATACCTTGTATCATTAAAATCATTAATTTTAACACGAGGTCATTGCATAAATATTGTATAATATTGTGTAATTTTAAGGAAATCTCTGAAAGGTCAATGGACAATACCACAAGGGTCATGTAATGGAGATTTGATGTACTTTTATTTACGCGTTTTATTATATTCTGTTGGGCATGTAACAAGCTATGTCTACTACACCTGCTATCATTTTTTACTATATATATATAAGTTAAAACATTGAATGAAAGCAGAATTTTGATATGTCGTTGTCTTTATTTATTCATTCTATTAACACGTGTTCATGCTATCAGTCAAAATCTTTACAAGTAAAATTACAATATCTTCCCTTATTTCAATTCGTGCCGATCATCCTTTTGAAGCTATTTCTTGTTAACTAATACAATACAAATCAGAATCAGTTGAACCTTCGTATAATGTCATATAATAACTTCTTCATTCAAATACCTGACATTTCAGGCACAGCTGAAGAACACCCTCGTAATATGTGATGTATCTTAAGTTCTTAACCGCTAAATGTATCGTTCAACCATCAAGAACTAGTTCCATAAAAAACCATTGTCCCATGAGTAATGCTGGTTCTGCATTTACTGTAAACACAAAAAAAGTACAACTAGATTCCTGATCTATAACTGTACTGTATCATAGTTTCGTAAGTTTGCTTTGAAGTTTGTAGTGCTACATAATGAAAGATGGAGTTAAATTCAATGCCACCTTAAGGTGTGGGACTTAATTATCAAAGGACCTAGTACATGTGTAAATAAATCTTGAAATCTTGAAATCTTGAAAAACAGTGAAAGTAAACATATAAAACTTTGATAACTCAAACAGGCGACAACTCGAGAACCCTTGCCGGTCGCCAGTATACAAACTATACACAATAGCTAACTGGTAACTCGAGGACACATTTTCACTCATTGTTCAAATGGGAGCTCCAAATAAACAAACAATGAAACGGTGTTAAAAGGTTCGCGAGTTGTACAACTTGCAAAATCCCGGTCGAAAGGTCAAGTAATGAGGTGTGAAAAACGATTATCGCATTTGCACAAAACATACAGTGATCAATAAAAAAGACGATAATGATGAGAACATTATTATGATAATTTAAGTATAAGATCGTTTACCTTTCAACTTAGGAGCGATTTTCACGACGCATAAATATAATGGACAAGCGTGAAGCAAAAGTAGCGGATCCGTGGTCAAGTGGTAACGCGCTGGACTTGTAATCCAGGGATCGCTGGTTCGATTCCACTCTCCATCACTGACCGTACTAACAGTCTTTCTGACGAGACTTTAAAAAACCGAGGTCCCGTGTATGATGCTTTACATCGAGCACGTAAAAGAACCAGGATGCTTCTGGAACTGGGGCATATCCTGTATCATGCACTATCCGCCAAAACTCTAATATGACTAACATTCTTCTGGATTAAGTCTCGAGCTATGCTTATATGATACAGTGAAATGTAACGAAGTGTGTTTCCGAATCCAGCCCTCACCCGTAACTCCTCTATGCCATATTTTGACAATGCGTTCTTCTTCTTCTTCTTCCCATTAAAGTACAGGGCCCACTCTGCAGCATCGACGCACTTGGTGATATGTACAAGGCGACTGTGAGGCACAATGCGGTGATAAAATTTAAAACTTAAAAACATGGATAAAAACGTGTTGTGCGTCGATTAATGCAGGGAGTTGAGGCCTTCCCTGAAGGCCTCGATGGTCTGCGCTGAGGCTACTTCTTCAGGGAGCTGGTTCCATGAGCGGATACCAGATGGGAAAAATGAGTATCTGTATACATCGGTGCGACAGAAAGGCAGGAAGTACCGGAGGGTATGACCTCTAGTTGACAGTGCTGTGGGCCTGAAATATGCAGGGGCTTGTATGTCAACGTGGCCGTGTATGATGCGGTGTACACGAACTAGTTTGGCATCTGCTCTTCGCTGTTGCAGTGTGGGCCAACATAGAGTGGATATCATCTGGCTTGTACTACTTGTCCTCCGGTAGTCACCTGTCACAAAGCGAGCTGCTCGTCTTTGTACTGCTTCTAGTTTATTGATGTATTGGGCAGTGTGCGGATCACAGGCTGGGGAGGCATATTCAAGGATGGGCCTCACTTGTGACTTGTAGCATTGGGATTTGATGTCTTGAGGACAGCTAGCGATGTTCCTTCGCAGAAATGCCAGGCTGTTGTTGGCTTTCTTCGTTGTCGAGTCTACATGCTCATTCCATTGTAGTTGTGCTTGTATTGTGGCGCCAAGATACATGCCACTAGGGACGATTGCCAGTTGATGGTCATGTAACGGGTAAGTTGTCTGAATTGGGGAGCGTTTTCTTGAGACCCTGATAACCTCACACTTTGATGGGTTAAACTCCAACTGCCTGTCTACCTCCCACTGCTCGAGTCTGCGTATGTCCTCCTATAAGATAGCAGAGTCTTCTGATGACTTGATCTTTCTGTAAAGGAAACTGTCATCAGCAAACACCTTGCAGGTGGAGTTAACTCTTCCTGGCATGTCATTGATATAGAGCAGGAAAAGTAGAAGGCCGAGTACTGATCCCTGTGGAACCCCTGATGTGACTGGTGCAGCTGGTGAAGTATGGCCTTCAACAAGGACTTGTTGGCTACGATCAGACAAAAAGCTTCCAATCCAGGATAATATGTTCCCATGGATACCATAGTGGTGCAGTTTCTGAAGGAGGCGCTGGTGCGGGACCTTATAAAAGGCCTTGCTGAAATCCAGTAGTATAGCGTCGACTTGCTCACCATCCTCAATGGCAGCTGCGAGGTCTTGCAGAACTAGTACGAGCTGGCTTTCACTGGAGCGCTTCTTAAGAAACCCATGCTGTTGGTCGGTAAGTATGTTGTGTAGTTCGAGGTGTTTCATAACCTGAATGATATGTTCTAGGAGTTTGCAGCATACTGAGGTGAGTGATATGGGTCTGTAGTTTGCTGGGACTGTTCGGTCATCATTCTTGATGACTGGTGTCACAAATGCGGTTTTCCAGTCATCGGGAGCCCTGCCCTGTCTTAATGAGGCCTCAAACACCAATGTTAAGGCTGAAGAGTCTGCTATTGACGGGCTCTGGGGATGTACACGTGACTGGTTAAGTACACTATATGAGTTCCGTGTGGCAATAGATGTGGCAAGGGAGTTAGCCATGGTAGTTTCAAACAGTGTGGTAGAAAAGTTTGGCAGCCCACATGTGCAGCATATCCAACTGGTGTTGGCGGATATCCGTTTATAAGCAGTAAGGAGCAGACTAATACACTTTATATGAAACCATGTGTGACAGCTATCACATGCAACACAATTTTGATTTGACTTACATGGTTTACCATAGTCTCCACATGGGAACTTGTAATTTGGCCCTGGGTTGGGGTGGCAATCTCCTGACAAGAGTATCCGAAATTGTGTAGTGTCCGGATGTACATACACAATCAGCGATGTAGGTTGTTTTACAGATAGTAGGGTTAAAATACACAAGGAAATACCTGGGAGATATGTCATGGTGAATAGGTGCGTTGAGGAACTTTAAAACATACCAAGATGACTTATTTGAGACGGCTGAGGCACTTATTGTTCCTGTCAGTAGATTTCGAAAATTTGTCGGATGGCGACCGGAAGTTCAGTTTGTTTACATTGTCAACAAAGGTATCGTTGAAAAAGATGTTTTCTTCTGTTAATACGGAGAGGGAAAGTTGAAACCATCAAATAACAGAAAGATGGGAATAAAATCACCTAGGTGGTGGTAGATAAGACGAATATATCGAAGTAGAAAACTGTTTTTGATGTTAGCCAAAAATACCACATCCGCGCCTCACAATAAACTTCGTTCCAGAAATAAAATCCTAGAACCATCACATCGATGTCACTGGAAAAGCAGTATGCTTTTCTTCTTGCCATGCACTGTGGCGTTAACTGGGTGAGGATTCCACTATGTATGATAATTCACATTTTGGACATCAGGTTCCAATTAGATTAAACTACAGTCTTTTCTGAGCGGATGGATCAGAACAAATACAAGGTACACATTGACCAATGTTGAACTTATGTTAAGCAGCACCATACACAGTAGAATGCAAACTGAATGTTTGGCAGTAAAAATGACACTGATAACTCTGGAGTTGCTGAAACTACGATCTGAAGAAGCTGACGTCCATGTATTGCCCACAGGACAAAGTCTTACTGGATGTGACAATTTAAGGACGTGACCATTCAAGCAACGTTGGAACTAAACTTTCTGCCTTCAGATGAATTATTAACTCTCCAACACGCCAACTTTTCCATTTTGTTGAATACTGATTTTATACCACAAGGTTCAAGTACACAAATGTTCATGTTTACCAGTTGATGTTAGTACTATTACATGAACATGCATACTGATTGTGTAAATAATAATCATATATACATGTTGTTTGTTCTTGTATCAGTACCTGTATTTGTGAAGATACATGTATATGTTATTATTATATGACATTATGATTCTGATTTGTGTTCCGTTTGTATTGCATAATAAACAAGAAATGTGTATATAGGACACAAACGCATGGGCCCTTATTCTGCCCATAATGATGAAGGTGTATCAGAATTACCAGGTACACAACTTCACATGATAAACATTCCAGAAAAGTTTGATGGCCGTATCTGCAATTCATTTTCAGTTATTTGTAATGCAAGTTCAAACAAGTTATACATACATATGATATTTTATTACTATGCTTTAATTTGAACTAACTATCTTAAGTAAACCCTTTTTGTCTATTTTAGTAACAATGACCTAAATATGGACATCAGGTGCAAATCTTCACATGTAGACTTATATTGTAGTGAAGTTTTAATACTGTAAATGAAGTACTTTTTGAGATAAGTGTTATACTAAATGCCTAATATCAAGGGTCGAAACTCTGCCGCAGGACACTTCAACACACAAACCTCAGATACACAACCTCACATACTGGTTAAAAATGCTCTTAAGTTTCATGACTCTAGCTCATATGCCAAACTAAATAGCTGTGATACAAGCGTCCATGCTTTGTATATGTAATTTTAAGTTAGTCAAGGGCTATCACTATATTCTTACTGGAACAGCCACAAGCTATACCCAAAGTACACAACTTCCTATAATGGTTAACATTCCTGTAAAGTAACATGACTCGGGCTCTCATATTTGATATTGGTCGACATCTTGGTTTCTATAGAAATTGACATGATATCAACTGTCCACCCTCGCTAAAATTGAACTTCAGGCATCCCTCTACACGAATAATTATGTCAAACAAGAAAGTCAATTATAGTGAATTGAAACTACAATAGATAGCAGATAATAGAGAGAGATGTAATGCACATGTTAGTAAAAGTCTAGTTAAATATACTAAAGTGGCTATGTACATGTCATTTCGCGCGTGCACTAAAATCTTGCGAGGCTACGCGATGTAAGAAAGTTAAGACGCAAATGCAGATGGTGCCTTCCACAATGTGCTTTGTTTGTAGCATTATTGTTGTCATTGACAGAGCGCATGACGATCAATTTCTTTAATCAGTTCTGATACTTTCAGATAGTTGTAAAACGTTATGATACAGCATTGTGGGCGCTCAACATTGAGGAGGATGGTGCAAATTGAATCGATCGAATGCATTGGAGAATACGTCGCCTCATTGAATTTACGTAACGGTGTATGACCGCGTTTGGAATAAGTTGCCATTCTAACACAAGTGCATTTCGGGGGTCATTTATGGTATCAATTTGATGCTCAGACCTGGCTCTCCGACCCAATTCATCCCATATGTGTTCTATTGGGTTCAAGTCTGGGGATACAGCGGGCCAAGGCAAGACATAAACATTATTTTGAGCAAGGAATTGTGTAGTTATACGCGCCTTGTGATGCGTTGCATTGGCATGCTGGAAAGTGCCAGGTCCGTTATTTTACATGGATGGTATCATTGTATTGTTTAAAACATTGATATAACCTTGAGCATTGAGATTTCCTTGGAAAATGACCAGATCAGTTTTCAGATTCCCCATTATCCCACCCCAGACCATAATACTGCCACCACCAAATCTGTCTCTCTCCTGAATACAACAATCTGCAAGTCTTTAATTTCTACGGCGATAGACGCATATTCTGCGTATTAAATAAACAACGGGAATACTGCTATGATTTATTCATGTGTAGTTCGCTATGCCAATCGAAGCACAAATCAAATTACGTTTCAATACAGGTATTTCATAAATTGAGTCGCACGAAGTCAAATACATTAGGTGTGTTGTTTTAAAGTTATTATATAGAAGTGTTAGTGCTCAACACATGTGAAGGATGGCGGTAAATAAATTATTTTACATTTACATTTTCCTCACATATATTCTTGTGACGGCAGCATTTACACCACCAAAGATGAATAAGAAAAGGTGTCTTGTTAAGGATAAAATGATAACCTCTATCATTAAAATATCACTTAAGCAATGCGTGCAGGAGTGCACGATGAGGATCGCCTGTTTGTCATTGAATTACAGACGCCTACATCTACTTTGTGAGCTTTTCTCAATTCATGATGGAACATTCGTTACCAACAGTGGGAAAACGGGACCATGTGTCCACATTCTACGCTCTGACATCTCGGAATCGGAGGTATGAGACGTTAATATTTGAATATATATTCAGATCCTTTGATATTGTTTTGTTTGTATTAAAAAGTCAATATGTTTATCAACACAGGATATTGTATCATATTATTATTACTATACTTAATTATCGAAGTTCAGTCCATTTTATATAATTGTGATTTGTTTTAATTTGTTGAAAAATTCCCGGCACACCAAATCTGGTGAACAGGAAAAGGCGATTACGACAAATGTAAAACTAAATATGCGAAAGTCGAATACTTTGCGACCGAAATTATCGAATTGTTGTTGTTTCTGAAACCGCAATCTTATCTTTCTTTCGTCAAACTAGTGAAATTGAGAAAGCAGGTATTTTTATATTGTCAGTGCTAGATCAGTATTCTACACTAGGTTTGTACATAATCTAGTATTAAATATGTAATCAATTCGACTAATAATGGACGAGCTAACTCGCTATTCGAATAACTACGTATGCGGGCCCCGTGCTACTGTCGATGTCAGTGCTAATTCTGAATTCACTACTTAGACTGTATTATATTAATTCGAATAACAATATAAGTGCCATCTTGATTCGAATATAAATTCGCGCGAGGACTCATCTGTATTGAAAGTATTCTGCATGCTGTATTCTTGTCTTTGTCATTTCGGTATTGTTTTAAGTCCTCTCCCTGTGTGGCTCACTAGTCCGTTTGTTGTTTTTGTCTCCCTCCCAGTACATTTATGATCTCCTTAACTGGATGCGTCTGGGGAAGTTCTGATTTGTGAATGTGGCCCTCCATAATCCACACTTTTTCACTTAATAGCAGTTATACATACTGATGACATGCAGATTTCGACAATAAAAAATGAACATAGCTTACGCAGTTTAACATATGTTAAGCCTTGTTGTAAGAGTTTTGTTCACTTATCCAACGACTTTGTAGATGCACACATTCTTGCGAATTAAATAAGCTGTATAATGTAGCACATCTATATTTAAATGAGGATAATGCACACTATCAAAATAATCTCTTTTCGCGTAGATTTTGAAGTGACACTTGACGTTTGTAATGGCCAGATATAAACCAAGAAAGGCTTGGGAAACATCTGGACCATTGGCTTTATTTATTTGAAATTCGCTTGGGTAGATGGTAGTTATCAAAAACGCAAAGAAATGGTGTATATTATATTAAGAATATCATCCAGATAGCATGATGTTTCCTCAAAGGCATTGATGACATCTGTTGTGCCTGGTGAACGACCCAACTTGGTATCTTTCTGATAGCAATACAAAAAACTAATCTGTGACAAGTATTTCATAGCTTGTAGCAGTCAAAATACCTATAACATGACGGTATATGCCATTTCCATGTCGGAAATATAAATTAGTATGTAAGTCCGTTAAGAATGCACGTTACAGATTTCATGCCAGATGAAATCCATTTTCTCCAACACAAGCCTTTTGTACATGATTGAGTATCAAAGCTTCATAATATTAATTTTGTATGTGTCCCACACTTTCTGACAAAGACGAAGAAGATTGACAAGAGAGCTGTGCAAGTCATAAATAGACAAAGCTAAACTTGATATCCGCTTAATATTACTATTTACGCATTTGCCCGGTGACCTAAGTTTACGTTTTTTAATTGACAGAAATGAAAAGATATTAGGGTCTTTCGGAATATTTTAGATTGATGAATGGTTTCACTCAAACCTAACTATTTTTGAGTCAGTAAATTTTTAATCCATTTTTATGCAGCGATAAAACAGGCTTATTTTTGGTAGCTGTATCATTGTCGTATACAATACATTTAACTGATCGGAATGTTTTTTCTTTAAACTGGAGACTGTCCGTTTAAATCAGTTGGTAGAGCGCTTGACTGTCACCTATATGTCCTGCATGACAGACCATGCCATTCTGTAGCTACGTCATTTGACTTTCGCAGAGTAGTGACTGAAATTAATATGTTTAATGTAGTATCATAATTATGTTCTGATCATCTGGTTTAAGTGCGAAAGTTGTCAGCTGCTTGCGGATGGGAACGTTAGTGCTGGTTTAAAATCGATTCCTGGAAAACTAGTTAGATCAACTGTTTATAATAGACAAATTGTTGAAAATGGCGTTTTAAGAGCGGCCAGTGTGACCAACGTAGTGAAAGAAATAACAAGTTGTTACAGGCAACACCACAGCGAGACACGTTGCATTTAAAACATACACGACTTTAGAATGAATCCTCAGAATACACCTAATTAAATCTGGTGTAAAATTATTCGAGAAGAAACATTATTACATTGATTTTCTATTTCACAAACTCGTACCTCAGATATTGTCTGCATTCATTGTGTCTGTTTTCAGTATTCGACCGACTGTTCATGTACCAACCAACAGACATGTCTCCCAGAAAGTGGCTCATGCGAGGCAAACGGTAAATATCTAATTCTGTTCATGTTTTGAAAGATTCATCGGAATTGTGTTACAATAAACACCGCGGAAATCACTGAGCTACATATTTGACAGGTATATGGTAATTGCACTGTCGCGACTACCGATATAGTCCAGTTGCACAGAAACTATCAACTAAGGCGACATTCATCATATGTCTTTTGCTTGTTTTGAGAAATGGCATATATAAATCGTAGTGCTTAAAGTTTATGAACTGGTAAGCGAGAAAGGAAATAAACGTTTTAGAATGATCAGGACAACAGGCCATTTTCTCAGTGACTCTCAAACCGGCTAAACGAGTTATATACATTTTATATATTATATAATTGTATACGGAAACACTATTGTATAAGTCATTATAGTACAGATTGAATCAATACAAGTTTAATTTGCCATTGAAGAAATGGGTGGAATACCTTAAATATAATTACAATAGACAATTCATAATAAGTATCATTATCAACCTTATTCATAGACACAAATCGCTGAGATAAGCTTTTAAGAAGCTGAAAAAGTATTAATTCAATAGTCTGATTTTTGTAAATTTTAAATACTTTCAAGACCTTTCACCATTAAAATGTCTTAGCGGAGCATGTGACATTATCTTATAAACATGCAGATATACATTGAAAGGTATTTTCGTGGTATTAATGCAAAATGTCCACATACATGTATTTATAATTAAAATATTTTGTTACATATTCTACACCAATGTATATCTTCATAGAAAAGAAATCGGTTTACAATTAGAGACATATTGACATTCTTTAAGACACAAATTGAACTCATTTGACCCTCTGGTTAGTTTAGTTTGTGATCACATTATTCTATTACATATTAGATGATAAAATGTTCATCATTTTGTCAAATCATGTATACAATTACTTTAAGGCGCTAATGGTTAAAACATCCGAAAACGAAAGAAAGCGTCGGATATATGTATATTGCCCATCTTGTCGTGCTCATAACGTCTTCAGTTTTGTCCATCTGACTTATTCAATCATTTTTCGGATATTTCATCGAGCAGATGACTAATTTGTCGGGTCTATTGTTTTATGGATTGATGTTCTGCATGCAATAAGCTGTGTTTACCGCCTCTTACAATCAGGAATTGTTCGGCGGGAAATGTCTTACTTACACTTTTCGCATTATCTGGGCGATGCTAGTATATGTGTGAGGTGGAGTGCATCCTTATTACATCGCATTTAAACTCCAGGGGCGTTCTTGTCACTCATGGTTGCGTGGCGATACTCCTATTTTCACCAATGATTTATGTTTGCGCAGTTTGTTCCTTTTCCCTTGTGTAATTGGATACATTATTATGTGCATATTTTGTAATGTCTCCTGTGCTTCTGATGTGGTTGAGTGCATAGTATGCTGCATTTTCTGCTGTACGTCTTTGTTCATTTTTGTAAATTGACATACTATGGATTTCCTTACTCATAACTTTATTTATTTTGCATTCATTTAACCTTTGGTTACGGTATTTGTCGTCTTGTAGTATCTAATTTTATTACCGGATTGTGCAATTGAAGTTTATACCAGTACAACCAAGCCTTGTTTATAAGATGGATTTTTGGAAATGTTACAATGTACAGATAACATCATGGTTTGCATATAACACATTCCCTTGTTGTTATCCACATTATGTCCTTTTCTTCTATGTCATCCTACTTCCGCTTTTTTATTTTGATGTCCTACCCCAGAGCTTTGTATTGGATGGCTCTTTTTGTACGTGACCTTTCTATATCGCTCATTCTTCTTGTTTTCCAACTTTTTATATATAACAGAATGTCCAAGCTTGGTAATTGCAAATGCGGTACTTCAAGGAAACATGAATACAATAGGAGCACGTGTACTGGTGAAATGTGCTAGTTATTGGTTCGTAGAAGAAAATGGTAGAACAAGTATCCAATGTCAACCAAATGGAAAGTGGGATTATGAACCAAAATGTGTCAGTTGTAAGTTTATTTTATACTCGAATTAAGTGGAAAGTTATTCATACTTACATATATTATCCTGTAGCCTCGGGGCTTATATGGATACCTCCATAACCACGCTCTGCGTTATAATTCAACAACTGTTGTTTTCTATTTTAAAACATAGCAAGCATATCCTAAAAGTATGACAGCAAGCACATGTAAATACAGATTATTCGACTATGCACTGAGTAGACAGCTCTCAATGACTTAGAGACAGTGTTGTATCAATGTTAATTGACAGAAAACAATACATCGAATATAAGTGACTACCGTTATATCAACATGCCGAACTTACGCCGATGCTTATAACAGCTGTATGTGCGGACTCTGAGTATAATATTTCAAAATGCTTCATCTCGTTACTTAGCACTCGGTGGTACTCGAAATTATCACTTTAGTGTTTTTAATGCCTCGATGTAAGAACGAAACTCTGATCGTCATAATGTTCATCGACACGAAAGGCCATATATTGTGTACACATTTGATTTGTTCTAATACGGAAAACAATACTCGTCTATTTCAAAACTAAGTAGTCACGTGATCAACTATCAAAATAGGCTGAGTAATAAAGCAGCTTGTGCATGTAGCTGCAGTGTAATCAAAGCATAACATACATATTGCTGTTCAATAGGTAAATAAATTGACAAAATAACACATTGAATACTGTACAGAGTTGTGTGTTATTGCCAGTTTCATGCCGATTTACACTCTTGTAGCTTACATGGGTTGTTACAAAGATGATGAATATCACAAATTGATGCTGCCTGATACTCGCACAGATTCCCCCCAAATGACCATAGAAAGATGTGTCAATCATTGTTCCGCATACAACTATGCTGCACCTCAGGTAATGTGAAACATATGGTGATAACATTAAGGTACTTTTTATTCAGCTAAACATTTAAGACGAATTGTATGGTTATCGTAGATTATAATGTCAATACTTTTTATGATTATGATGGTGTTGACAACGACGACAATATGTACGATTGCAATGAAGAAGAAGAAGAAGAATAGGACGATGCTAACAAGGCCGGAAGAAGTTATGTAGCTTTCCAGCATGCATCTATCTAACATATTTTATAAACAAGTCACGTTAGACGAATTGTCTCACTATACATTAAGCAGTCACGTACGGTAATGTTAACCCTGAGGCTGGCGACCTTTCCGTCACAGACATAGTTTAAGCCCACACATTACCATGCATGCTCCCTCACTCACAAGTATATAAATATCATACCGTCATTATTATGGTATGAAAGAAACATTTACTGTAAAAGTTCTGGAATGAAAAAACTCACTTAATTTCACAGATAATTTACTATACGACCTCAGAACAACATCGTACGTACGTCTTTTTGACCCATGCATAAATTATTTAAGTGTATGGGTCAGTGTTATGTAACATGTAAGTGAATGTATTGTCCTAACGTTTATTCATTGCAGCATTATCGCACTTGCTTCTGTGGAAATGAATTGGACGAGAGTCTAAAACGACCAGAAACAGACTGTAATACAGCGTGTGGAGGCAATCCATCTCAAACATGCGGAGGGGGTTGGCGTGGTTCTGTCTACAAACTAAACTAAAGAAAAAATATCTGAACCTTCTTGTTCTGAATTGACCGAGGTGATAAGAGAAAAGGGAATAAACTGCATACATGTACTTTGTTGTGGATGAGAACAGAGGACGATCTCCAAACGTAAATCGGCCAAAGCCGTTTGTATTAAAACAATAACACTAAATTCGGTATTTTATGGTAGCTTTGTACCATGTCGTACTGGCGGATTCGCGGAGTAACTCAAAACAAATGATGATTGATTTGTTATTTGTATGACGATAAAATTAATTTCTTAATGACATTGGCTGTGTGTTTTAATGTCATCTTGGGCATCTTTTGTTATATTTTACTATGTATGTAAAATCAGAAATAAATATTTCGAAGCTATTACTGGCTGGTATCATGCTTACTGTAATATGTATGTAAAATTAAACATATTACAATAACATCAATGGGTTGATATAAGTTGGACGTGTGTTTTACATGTAAACAATGGGATATCACTACTGTACCACGCATGTAAATAACACAAGAGAAAACATACTTTAATTTGTTCATCTTAAATTCATTTGATATTTGTAAATATTGGATACCCTCGTACCTTTGGGTACGCCTATTATTATGTGTGTTACAATACATATTAGAAAGTTGGTTCGAGAGGTTAAGTTGTTACAGGGGACACCACATACACACGACAATGTCTCCCCCACACATATCCTAGGGAGCAACGTTCTACGAAACATTAGGGACTTGGGAGGTACAAGGGTAAACATGCATGGGAACGGGGGAGCATTTTAATATTATGATGACACAACTTTCTCGCTACAATATTGTCTATGTGTTTTTCATGTAAGGAGTATCTCTGGTAAATTCGTATGTTTGAAAACGAAAACACAATTTTCTGTATGATGATTATATCAATTATCATTCATAATTGAGTTGTTTTGCCATGAACCATACTTCATCAGAAAACTTAGCACATACCATCGATGAATCAAATTTCATAAAAGAAGAGTTTAACGCTAATACCACAATAAAAGTAATATGAAATGGATTAAATTATTAAAAACAAGCAAAGCACGATACATTAAACGAACATCTTAAAAATCTCTACCCATTATGAAGCAAATATGTAAAAGTCTGAAAACTGGACTATATGTATAATTTATCCGATATGTACATCAATCTTCGTGCCAAGTTTGGAGATTATTTTTTCGTTGCTGTCCATCACTTGGTCACGGAGAAAGATAAAGTTATCACGTGACCAGAGACATTGTGAGAGCCGTAACTTACGCATACATTGTGTGTGGTGTGTGTTAAGTTTTTATATGAACTTTTTCACTTTTTCCAAAATATTCAATGGCAGAAAAGGTGTAAAGCTTGAATTAGTTCAAAGCTAGGATAATAAAATAATCAGAAATGGACGGTAAGTACTGTGTTGTGGGGTACATATCATGAGTTATAGTAAAACAATCACAAACCGTTAATTACCGTAAAATAATTACCGTTCAACATCAACATTTTTGTTTGTTATATTTTTCATTTTTTTGATTATTTCATCCTCTTATAATACCGTACACATTTACAATAAATAACAAGTTATAATTATATATAATACGGAGTTCTAAAGTCATATCCGGCTTAAAGAGAGAATAAGTTGCTACATGAAACACCACATACATAAGGCAATGTCACATACAGACCTCCGGGAAATCAACAGTCCATAAAACATTAGGCATTTGAGAAGGTGCAAGGGTAAATACGCAAGGGGGGAAGGGGGACAGGGGCGACCATAAAGGAACACTAAGGTGAATTAATGAGGACAAACAGACGGGGGATCGAATGGATGGAATACATCAAAGGACAAGTCAAGACAGCTGGCAGCAATAGGCCGAAAGGGGGAATAAAATGAACACTATATCAGGTGAAAGAATTACACATGTGGAATGGAAACTTAACATACATCTAAACAAGAATAGAAATAATAACCATACTGCGATTTACAGCCTTGGAACTGTCAGTAAAATACACAACGGCTTTGGCTATGTACATTGCAAAATACTGTTTTATAGACGCTTTCAATATACATGCATATACATGATAAGGAAATGAAAGCGCCTGATTGAGGTAGAGTGAAATGCATATAATCTACTAGACAGTCACAAAGCCATGGGACACAACAGGGCCAAATGCTTTTTCACTTGCTTCCGCTATACTGGTAGTAAAGAGGACATTGATAATAAATCGATGCATTACACTTGATCCTTATCCGTGGAAATAGTTTCTTTTTAGGACTAAAAAGGTCAGCCAACAGCCGATTGGGGCAGCCAGGGCCCACTTGAACCCCTGTGGAACCGAGCCTGTAAATGATAAATTGTCATTCCATATATATGAAAAAGTACCGAATTTTAATATATAACTAACGCAATAGATATCCTTAACATAAGGGTTTCAAACCATGGTATTTGAAGATTTTATCAGGAATTCATTAATAAGATGATATTATTTTTGCTGATCTTAGGTACTTTTTCATATATATAGAATGACCATTTAATATTTACAGGCCCGGTTCCCTTTCGTATGTATCTTGAGCCTCCTCCAGTGCCGTATGTTTTATGGATTGTTGTTTTACCCGGAGGTCTGTGTGGGGATTCACTGTCTTATGTATGTGGCGTTCCCTGTATCATTTTATTCTCTCTCTTTGGATATAAACTATTACATTCTATATTTACTATGTATAGCAAAAGAGTTAACGCAGTGTCATGACTGCTCGTGTCCACATAAAGGAAGCATATCGGTGAGTAACTCAATGTTTAAATAATAGATGAGTTTAAGACTTTAAAGTTGCTAGAAAGGGAACAGAGGCGCAATGAATGGCCCGGTCGACACTATCTAGGAGAATCAAAGAGGACAAACAGTGAGGGGATTAATGGATGAAGCTGGTTACAAACACTGGTAAAGTTTATAAGATAAACTCAAAACGTTTAGAAACGCATATTTGTAAACATATGGTATTTTGTTAAGCGATATGTTTTGCACTTTAAAACTCATTTTTCACATGAAAATATTTGTTGATCGTAATTTAGTCTAAATGTCGCTCAAACATGAACTAATATCGGATACAGTTCTTTACTTGTATTCCTGTGTAAGTCAACGATATTGATTTATAGCCATTATATGTCAATGCCATCCGTTGTAGTTAATATTAACCAAATGGGCGTCATTGGTGTCATATAGCTGTTCGTAATGTTTTATCCTTAACCTTTTCTAATCATCTTATAGAGTAACAACGTACATTTGTATAACTTGGACAAAGTAACCCGATCATGTCCTGATCATTATTAACATTATTTCATATCTAATTAAATATCTATACATGTATTAAGTTTGGGTTTTCATCAGATTATACAAAGAAAATGCGAATTCGAGGTAATTCAATTTGATAGTAGTTGTAATGACTATGTAATATATTCACGTATTAAGTTCAGGATCAGGTTAAGTTGTTCAAAATATGTATATTGTTTCATTATAGTAAATAATATATAAATGATACAATGAAATAATTGCTACATTGTCATATCGTCTTTTGAGTTATTTCACATTCATACTTCAAAGTGACTTTAATTCAAACAATTTCTCGGGTTCTTCGTGTACAAGTATGGAAAGTTGATTAGGCTTTTGTTAGCTAATCGTCCATTTTCATTGCAATACAACTTGTGGCATTCGCGAGTTATTACATTTATGTGTCAACAAATGTGTCCATCATTTTCCGCTGGGTTAGATACATACAATGGTAATCTTCTAAAAACGAAATAAAATCAGATCATGTTTATTTATACATTCGATATATAAGAATGATTCCCTTACAACTCGACCAACTCCGATAAGCAAGACAAAAAACAACAACATACATTTCAAATTGCTGTTTAATTTGTGATTTATGGGTAGCACTTGGGCAACCGACTACATTGTGAGTGAACGAGTAACGTAGTCATAATACAACATTGTTATCAACATAATTCATGAACATGTATGACTGTTTGAAAACCTCGTAATATATGATTGCATGAAATGACATTTTGTAGTTAACTTTAAAAAAAGCAGGTATTAATGTGTCTACCAAAGCTGAATGTCTTTAAAACCTAAACGCTTAAACGAAAATATCGTGCACAAACACCTGCTAGCGACACCTATCAGAAATATTCGACATTAAAAAGGGAACTAAATTATCTCCATATTCATTATATTCAAACGGAGAAACTTACATATCTATTCAAACAATTTTTTCGTACACAAAGAATAAACACCATTTAAAATGTATACTTTATTGCATGAACAAACTCGGTATACCAAATCAAACCTCGACCACAATAACAAATTGAATTACAATAAACATTGCAAATGAGTATTATGACCATACTATACAAATAATACATTGGCTGAAAATATTATGATTGCGATGATAAGTAGCAAATGGGCGCATCATTCATGAATGTTAATGCACACAAAATATTGAAAAAAAAGCATTTTAAATAAGCACCCGATGTTAAAAGAGAGTATAACTTCTGATGGAATAATTTATGTCGGCGGGTAAATTAGAAGAAAATATACCACCATCACGCATAACTTTAGATACAATATACGATGACTTTGATAGAGCGAGCTGATGGGCTTAACGATCCCATGCAAGTCATACTCAGTTAAACGGAGCAGCTTCAAAAACTCCAACACCTCTTTCCAGTACTTTGATTCGAAAACTAAACCGGAGATTACGTCGCTTGTACATACACATGCATCAAGATCATGTAACATTAGCAACCATCAAACACAATGCATGAGCAGTTTACAGAGTCACTCTGTTTAACACAACACTATTACCTCAAAATTAAGTAAAGTACGATTCGTACTAATATTGTTCGTATCAGAAAGCAACGTGTACGCCAATTAGCGACACTCGTCTTTACATGGAAATCAATTATTCAACCTCTCAATTTTGTTCAGACGTTCGTATATCGTAATTGAGCCGTGCGATTTATTTACCAATTTATGTATGATGAAGTTTGTCCAGTGCGCGTATTCTTATTCATGTTGATCTTCAAATAAGTGTGAGGTTTTGTGCACCCTTAGATAACGTTTAAGGTCAAAGTGGCGTGTTATTAATCATTGACTGATCCAAGGCGGCAATGCTATATTCGCCCATTATTTATGATCGTGTCTAGTATCTATTTGCTTTTGTAATTATTTACATGCATGTATATTTTATGTCTCTTTGAGCTATTGGAATGGCTTTACAATTTAGCAGTGGCATTTATTGCTCGACGTATGCATTCAGGTTTATACTACACATACGACCATCATAGTCATCCGCAGATGTATATGGTCTTGCAAAACGACAAGAGGTCAAATATAGCCACCTAAGAAGTGGCACGTGGCATATCTACATCTAACTGGGGATGATTTGTAATACAGGAATCAAAATCATATTTTTTATCATAGCTATCGGAAATAACTCTCCCACAGATGATGGCCATGTCAAAGTTAAAAAAAATTGAGGTAATGCATTCCTTGAAAGACTCGTGGCGATGCAGAAACAGATCAGTGACGAACAGTTTCTTCCCATAGGAATCCCGAATAAGTAAATAATAGGACTTTTACTTATAAAGTTAAACAATTCTTATTGAAACATTTCGATCTCGGTATTATCAGGGTATATACAGTTTAAAATGTTTTGAAAGAGGGCATAAAATGGTTGTAAAGACCGGAGGCAAACTCAGAAATATTGCCGCTAAGTTTACCTTAAAGATAAGGAGTGAATTACATGCCAAAGGAAACACTAAATGAAACAACATACTATGACAATGAACAGTTCCCAAAATGAATCGTTGAAATACGAAATAATTCAACCTAAAATGAATGAGGTGTGAAAACAACAGAAGTCAGCTTGAAATAACATACGATACGCTACATATTGAAAAGTGTTTGATTACGAATAGAAGTTACATGTTTTACCAAATACATTTAGATTTTATTAAGTCAGATCAAGACATTCTGTGCGTTATCTCCGTGTACAAACAGAGCGCTACAGCGGGAATCAAATCCCACTAAATGAAAGATATTGTTTACGCTGTTATTCAAATGATGTTCAGGGTGAATTTCATTTCACAGTTACGCATATGTGCTATTTTTTACGTAGGAATACCGTTATATTAACAGCTATTATTTTAAACGGGACACTATGTTTACATTTTAAGAGAGATTAAGTTATATCAGTGAACGCAACGTACATATGTATAAGACAAGGTCTTCCCACGCAGAACTAAGGAGAAAACAGCAGTATACACAACGTTAGGCACTGAGGAGTTACAATGGTAAACGTGTATGGGGAATAGGGGAACATGGAATGGTCTTTTGGACCATTAAACATGCAAGGAGTATCTAGGGGGGCGGGGGGGGCAACAAGGGGAACACATTTAATGGAAGGATTACTCACTGAACAAGTCCAGAAAGTCAGTAATAATAGGCCGAAGGGGTGGGGGGATTACTTTAAACAAACGATAAGAAAACAATATGTAATTGATTAATATTAATAATCCATGCGCTTATTCACAGACCCATCACACTTAATATTATAATTTATTTCCGAAACATTCTTATACCATAATCTAATTATAAATATTATGAATACATTCATTAATTTTTCCCAAAATATGTTAACGTATTTGTGTATGTATTTGTAATTGCTTATCTCAATAATAAACTTTCTGTCGTATAAATGTATTTTTTATGTTTCCTTTCACATTTAAGACAGTACAGCAAATCGATCTTAGCGCAAACAACGACAGACAACGTCAGCATTTCTATGCGCAAACGTATGCTTCCTTTCATGGATTTAAAATAATAGGCTAAAATACGCTATACAATGTGTCAAACGTGTTGATTTACAGACTTGATAATACTGCGCAACGTTACAATACCAAACATATTTCCAAATTCATATCGATTTAAAATATTCATTAATTGGTAATGTGAACTATGTTGATATAAACAGCGCAATATGATACACAGTTAAGTTCGAATTATTGATATCAATTGATTCGTTATTCATCATCATTGCAACATGTCCACATAACCCTTCCTTCAGATAGCTTTACATCTAAACACACTTTGAGTGAAATCGCTTACAGTAAAATCCGCTTTTAGTGCAATATGTTTATGTTCCGACCAGCTCTATATAGGGGTTCTGGAATAACTAGTATGAACACAGCGCATTAATTACAATGAAACTCGTTTCTATTAATAAGAAATACGATCCGTTGGCTCTATCTTATAGTACTTTCAATTATTGGAAGACGAAAATGGCCGAACGATCACCGAAATTGATCAACGATCGCCGGAATTAGCTCTCCGCAAACATTGGAGATGTTTTTTTTAGTTAGATAATTTGTATTCAGTGATTGTAAAGATTATAACGGCATTTATTGTCAGATCATTATTAAACCAAACTTATGTTATTATGATGTAATGTACGGTGTATAAGTGTTCGTCGCCTGGCAAAAAAACCAAACAATAATGGCATACTTTTTCAAAACATGAGTTGATTATAAAACACAATTGTTGTTCTTTGATCACGAAATATATTTTCCGCAACTATATATGATTCTTCATAAACAACACGAATTTCGAGTATTTTCGACGTAATATGAGCTTTTCTGTCTGATGCTTTGTGGACTGATGTTTTCCCGGAGGTCTGTTTCGGGAGGCATTGTCTTATGTAGCAACTAATTCTCTCTTTTTTTAATAAATATGTCATAATAATGTTCAAATTTGCCTTTACCAGTAAGTAAGCCGGTATGAAAGTGTATGCTCATCTGGTTTGGATACAATGATACCCGGTTAGTATGTCCCCTAGAAACTCAAAGTAAGCGAGCTTTGCTGTATTTTATACCATATACTTAATTAAACCAGTCGCATAAGTTTATCATAACCACTGTCCATGCGCTAGCCATGTGTTTAACATCATATGTTCCACTATTAGTTCGTTGCATGAGTACATTTACATGACAGTCATACAATGGTGGTGATTTGTTCAAACATATCACTAATTCAATTTATTTACAGAATAACAAGAAAAAACACAACAAAACAACAAGTGTGTTTGCGTCAATATTTCAGTTCATTTTACTTTAATTAAGTAATATAAAAAATCCCCATATATTCTCACCTTCACCGGTTATTTTTGCTCAAATTTGCTCTATTCTCTTATCTATCAAGTATTCTTTTAATTGTCCCAAAATGGAATACTTTGTGTACATATATATTTAAATATAACCTGTTTAAACATAAGTATGATATTATTTATCAAAGTTAAACGAATGTTTCCCGTCTGATCCGTAACATGTACATACGTAACACTTAAATAAACAACGCGGGTAGGATACGAATATCGCTATGATTTATTCATGGATTGCTCGCTATGCCAATCGAATCAAAAATCAAATTACGTTAAATTTCAATACAGGTATTACATAAGTACAGTTGCGACACATGAAGTCAAATGCATTATGTGCGTTGTTTTAATGTTATGATATAGAAGTGTTAGCGCTCAACACATGTGAAGGATGGCGGTAAATAAATTATTTTACATTTACATTTTCCTCACATATGTTCTTGTGACGGCAGCATTTACACTACCAAAGATGAATAAGAAACAGTGCCTTGTTAAGGATAACATGATAACCTCTATCATTAAAATATCACTTAAGCAATGCGTGCAGGAGTGCAAGATGAGGATTGCCTGTTTATCATTGAATTACAGACGCCTACATCTACTCTGTGAGCTTTTCTCAATTCATGATGGAACATTCGTTACCAACAGTGGGAAAACGGGACCCTGTGTCCACATTCTACGCTCTGACATGGCGGAATCGGAGGTATGAGACGTTAATATTTGAATTATATTCAGATCCTTTGATATTGTTTTATTTGTATTTAAAAAGTCAATATGTTTATCAACACAGGATATTGTATCGTATGATTATTACTATACCTTTTTGTCGAAGCTCAGTTCATACCAAATCTGGTGAACAGGAAAGGCGATTACGAAATAATGTAAAACTAACTATGCGAAAGTCGAATAATTTGCTAACGAAATTTTCAAATTGATGTTGTTTCTGAAACCACAATCTCATCTCACTTTCATAAAAATAGTGAAATTGAGAAAGCAGGTATTTTTATTCTGTCAGTGCTAGCTAGATCCGTGTTCTACACTAGGTTTGTACTCAATCTAGTATTATGTATTTAATCACTTCGACTAACAATGTACGAGCTAACTCGCTATTACCGATATGTATTCGCCACAAACCACGAAAATGGATGCCAGAGCTGGTGTTGGGTAATTAGTATGTTTGTATTCAAAGATTTAGAAAATTCGAATAAATACGAATGCGGGCCCGTGTCAATGTCGATGTCAGTGGTAATTCTGGATTCACTACTAGGATTGTATTATATTATTAAGGGAATTCGAATAACAATATACGAGCCATCTTGATTCGAATATAAATTCGCGCGAGGACTCGTCTGTATTGAAAGCGTGATGGTCATTTAAAGGGGTCGACCACCAACAATGTAATGCGTTGAGTATAGTTGCATCAAAACATTCGGAAACGTTTTAATGCGTCTTGCAAACAACTACTAAAACTAGTATAATC
The DNA here is from genome assembly GCA_032209605.1 of Mactromeris polynyma. Classification (NCBI taxonomy): domain Eukaryota; kingdom Metazoa; phylum Mollusca; class Bivalvia; order Venerida; family Mactridae; genus Mactromeris; species Mactromeris polynyma. Next base: position 858,320 of record JASFXZ010000019.1, on the reverse strand, counting down.
TATGGATCTTACGTAAACGTCGGCCGTGAAATACCTTGTCGCAGATGTGTCCTTTGTTCACCACCGTAGTTATATCGACAGTTCCAATGCCTTAAATTCCCTAGACTATTTTGTTAGTATTCATGTATTCGTTCCATGTTCACGTTTTGGTTACTTTGGTGTTGCTGTATTCTTGTCTTTGTCATTTCGGTATTTTTTAAGTCCTCTCACTGTATGGCCCACTGTCTCCCTCCATTGTTGTGCCTCATCTCTTTGACTAGATATGTCTGGGGAAGTTCTGATTTGTTAATGTTGCCCTTCATAATCTGAGCTTTATCACTTAAATAGCAGTTATACTTACACATTTTGACAATTATAAAAAAAAAATATTTTACGCAGTTTAACATATTTGTAGCCATGTTTTAAGAGTTGTTTTCACTTATCCAACGACTCCGCAGATGTACAAAATCTTGCGAAACAACTGTATGCAGTGCAAATCTCGGTCTAAATGAGGATGATGCACAGTCTCAAAATCATCTCTTTTTCCTAGATTGTGGAAGTTACTCTTCACATTTATGATGGCCGGGTTTAAACCACAAAATGCTATGGAAACATCTAGGCCATTGGCTTTATTTATTTGATCTTTGCTTGGGTAGATGTTAGTATTCAAAGACACAAAGAAATGGTGTCTATATTAAGAATATCATACAGGTGATAACATGACGTTAACGATAACAGGAACTGGTGACATATATTCTACCCGGTAAAATACTTGGTATCTTTCTCATAACATTACAAAACAAGAAATATCTTTAAAAAAGATAGTCGGCGCAATTTGAAGGCTAATATTTGTTGTGCAACATAAAAATGCCGAGATGTTACGATTGCTGGCCATTCCAGATCCGAAATGGATTTCGGTAAATTCACCGGTAACGTACCCTTTATCGAAAGGTTAACCAATCCGCGCCAAGGTTACAAACGTTGTTCGGTTGAAGAGAAATTGCCTTGATGGTTAACATAAGATTGGTTTACACAACCCTGATATGCGAATAGCAAAACCATGTTTGTACGGCTGCGCCGAAAAACTGATCTGTGACAAGCATTTCACTGTTTGAAGCAGTCAAAATACCTCTAACATGATGGTTAACGACATTCTCATATCAGAAATATACATTGTCAAACGAAAAGTGATTCACTAATATCAGAACAAGTTCAGGTGGTATTATTGTCAACGTCGGCATCCGTAAAGAATACACGTTTGAGATTTCATGCCAGAAGAAGTTCATTTTCCCCAACACAAGTATTTTGTAAATAATTTGAAGAAGCTTCATGATATTTTCATATCCGGCGAAGACGAGCTCACGAGTTATTTAGTGGAGAAAACAACTTGGAAAATGACGTTATATGGAACAAACATTTAATTATATATGGAACATTTATCTACGGAAATACTAGTCTTCATATTTGGTAAATATCCTGAAACCAAGAAACTTTGTGAAATATATTGGGGTTTTCGGTGTTGTGTATTGAACAATAAACGTGGAGAGATTCTCGTGTAAACTTTATTAGCTATACTACACCTGTCATAGCCCGTGATTCGTCACGCTTGACTGGTGCGCTTGATGGTGATATTCTACTGTGGATACAAGAATGATGGTCATTTATGAACGATAAAGAATTGATCATAGTTTGGAAATATTGAACATTAAATGCCGCCTAGGAAATCTAAAAAGAGTAAGAGGCCTCTGTCTTCACCTGATAATGATAAAGTTCTGCCTGAAAAGCGACAGGCGAATTCTGTATCATCGTATGTTAATTCACAACAATCAAACTCTGTGAACTGAATGGCAAACCTGAGCAATGTATAATATATGAATATGGCGAATATGAATAACATACCAGAGGTGTGTTTTATACACCACCTCCTCAACAACATCAACAACAACAATTCCTGAATCCACAAAAGTCACCACAATATTCATCATCTCAGCAAGGTAGCGATAATTTTCAGCAACTGATATTAGAGAGACTTAATTTCATGGACAAACGGCTAAACACACTGGATTCCATTGAACAACAACTAACATCTTTGTCTAATAAACTGGCATCTATTGATACAAGGGTTACGACCATGGAGGTAAATACTCGTGAAACCAACTCTAGAGTTACAGATGTTGAAACAAGAAGGGCGTATGATTCACAAATGTGTGAAGATATTAAATCAAAACAAAGTGGATTTCAGTCTACACTGATACGTGAACGTGAATGCATTGCTCAGATGAGTACTGATCTAAAATTGCTCAAGTCTCTACCAGAAGAATTAAACGATTTGAAAGTTCGACCAATGAGAGACAACTTACTATTTTTTGGATTTCCGGAGAGCAATACGTATGATATGAGGAGGTCATAAAATTGTGCTGCATTTGTATTAGACTATTGTAAAGATAATCTGGAAGTAGATGATGCTCATCAGTCAATTAACACTTATCTCAAAATGTATTTGATTTACAGTATTAAACCTTCACACAAATATAATTCTACATGTGAAGTTTTGCACCAGCGGTCAAGATTAAGGCCACTATTATTTATAATAGAAAAAAAGGTTTTTACTTAAGATATTTAGTTCAAATTAAAGTATAGTGATAAAATATCATATGTAGGTATAACTTGTTTGAACTTGCATTACAAATAACTGAAAATGAATTGCAGTTACAACCATAAAACTTTCCTGGAATGTTTATCAGTATGTGAAGTTGTGCACCTGATAATTCTGATGCCCTTGTTTTTGTGACAAAGGCGGGAAGTGGGGGCATCTGTGTCCTATGGACACAGTTCTAGTTTATTAATGCAAAACAAATGGAACACAAATCAGAATCATAATATCATATAATAACATGAATATTCTTCATTAAAAAAACCTGACATTGTAGTGTATCTTCACAAATATAGGTATTGATACAAGTACAAATAACAGGTATATCATTATTATCTACACAATTATTATGCATGTACATGTAATAGTACTAACATCATCTGGTAGACATGAACATTTGTGTACTTGAATTCGTGGTATAAAATCAGTACTCAACAAAATGGAAAAGTTTGATTTCTTCAAAATTCGATATTGTTTCAACCACCAACAACTAAATCCATGAAAACCATTGTCCCATGAATAATACCGGTTCTGCAGTTTCTGTAAACACAAAAAGTACAGCCAGATTCATGTTCTATAATTGTGTTGTATATCCGGAAAGTATGACACTTTTACATACAATGCTCAGTAAATTGTTCCTACATTTATAATACATGCAGCATGAAATCCCATTTTACCTGCAAAGACACCTCTTTGTATGACACTATTTGCACTCTCATGGCATAGCAATGCTGTCTGGAACACTCATGCATGTCTGTATGGGCACTATAGGTGCAGTCTTTAGTTTAATCAAATTGAAACCAGATGTCCAAAATGTGCCTTATCATACATAGTGGAATCCTCTCCCAGTTAACGCCACAGTGCATGGCAAGAAATAAAATACTGCTTTTCCAGTAACATGGATGTGATGGTTCTAGGATTTTATTTCTGGAACACATTGTCAAACGATGGCCTAGAGGACACAATGATTATCATGGATCTGGTTCTTGATGGTTGAAACTATACAGGTAGCTGTTAAGATACATCACATATTACGATGATGTTCTTCAGCTTTGTCTGAAAGGTCAGATATTTGAATAAAGAATGTTCATGTTATTATATGACATTATAGGAAGGTTCAACTGATTCTGATTTGTATTGCATTAGTAAACAAGAAATAGCTTCAAAAGGATGATCTGCACAATTGAAATAAGCGAAGATATTGTAATTTTACTGGTTAAGATTTTGACATATAGCACAAACACATGTTAATAGAATGAATAAATAAAGACAACGACATATTAAAGTTCTGCTTTCAATTAATGTTTTAACTTATATATACAAATGTATGTAGTAAAAAATGATAGCGGGTGTTGTAGACATAGTTTGGTACATGTCCAACAGAATATAATAAAACGCGTAAATAAAATTACATCAAATCTCCATTACAGGACACTTGTGGTAATGTCCATTGACCTTTCAGAGATTTCCAGAAATTTACTGTTTACTTGCATATATACGAAACATATATCGGTACATTAATACAATATTAACGCATAAACCTCGTGTTTAAATTAATGTTTTTAATGATACAAGGTATAATAAATAATAATTGGGCCTGTCTACGTTAAACCATATCAGAGATTTTAAAACTTTCAAATCGATAAAGGCATTTAAAGCTTAGACAATATTTGTCGCATAGTCCTCTTGATTTGGTCAAGAGGACTTTAAATACATCTTTAAAGCAATCAAGATTTCTTCGAACATTTATTTTCGCTGTATTTTGTGTTGAATCACTATGTCTGTCACAACTATAGTGAACATATTAATACATGTTGACTTTGTCTGATTCACATCGACTAAGATAAAAGTGAAAACAAAGAAATGATCAACCTGTAAGCAAGAAACTCATGTCACGACTATTTTTTCATTGAAATGTTATTCCTCTTATAATCGCATGTGAATTTCTTATTTTTAATAATGCATGATTGTATGATTTAAGCGCTATCAGCACTCGCATAAATACCGTAATGATGTTACATCGTAACAATCGATTTGGCGCAGTTTCTGTTCTATTTTGTTCTGCATTATAATTTATTTAGCACATAATTGTTCACATGCATTGTATGTTTTTATTAAGTTAATTTCAATATCAAATTCACTTTCGTGATTTGTATTGTTATTACTTAATTTGTTACAATCAAAGTATTTAATAATTTAGAAATGATCGTAGTTTTCATATGAAACTTTGTCGCTCTATTGAAAACTAACAATGGACTAGTTTTGTTTTATAAAAAGCAAACACGCTGTTATCCTGACAATCCACTACAATATAATGAAAATACGTAAACAGATTTTAAAGTGAATGGAAATACATCGATCGCATATTTGATGTGGAAATGTGATATGGACCATGTATGATAAACAAATGTACAGAATACTTAAGCAGTAGACACTTTAAAATTACTGTATTTAGTCATCATGTATAATGTATATATACTTTTCATTTCTATATTATATATAGAATCAGTGAAGATCTTTAGCACCATGAGGTCGTATATCTTAAATCCCTTTGATCTCAATTTGGCTCAATAATGTTCAATTTGAGAGACTAATATTATCAGCATCAGGCTGTTACAAACTGCAAAATACTGTCCATCTATGTCATGTTTTCTTAACGTATATATTTCCATCATGCTGGACGATGTTATTTGAAATCTTTGGATCGATCAACATTGCAAATTTGTATTTTTAAAGTTGATTCAATAAAGGGATTTAACATTTAAACAAGAAATATCTTTAAAAAAGATGGTCGGCGCAACTTGAAGTTTGCAAATTTGTTGCAATCTGAAGGTTAAGATTTGTTGTACAACATAAAGAATGCTTAATGTTAAGACTGCCGGTCATTAAATTACGCTATACTACGGAAACCCCGAGATCACTGCGTAGTACGCTCCCACACAGCGCTTTGATTCCACTACCGTTACGTTCGCACGTTGCTGCCCTGCGTTCAGTTACGGCTATCAGCCCTATCGTTTCGTAACGTTTTGCTACTTGAGTCACAACGGTGTGTAAGCCAAACAATCTCGAAGCATATTCAAATCTGCACATTGTAAATGCCGGACTGGGAATGAAAGAATTCATACTTCCTAAATTGTGGTTTGAATGTAGACATATTAAAGACGTATTCGGGAGTTGCAATTGCGCAACTCTACTGCGCATGTTCTATTCGATTATTGTAGTGTTTGCATTGGGTTAAAGACGTATAAGGGAGTAATTTTTCTATTTTCTTTTACGATGCAAAGATTTGTTCTGAACTTTATAGTCACCAAGCACAATACAAATAATGATATCATTTTGTTTAATTGAAGGATTTCATTACTAACATGGTTTTGTTTTTTGCATATTCAGTGTTTTGTAAACCAATCAAATCTTACGTTAACCACCAATGCAATTTCGCGCAATTTCTCTTCAATTAAAAAAATGTGTAACCTTGAAGCAGATTGATTAACATTGTGTATAGTGTATTTCAAGAATTATCCAGTAATTAGTGTTGTTATTCCTCCCCACAGGGAATTGTCCGGTGTTGGAATTAAGAAGACTTTCTTGGTTTTATGTACCAGTCGCGAACAGTCAAGGGTTCATGAAATGGCCGCCATCTTGGCCGCCATCTTGGTTTCCATGGAAACTGACATGATGTCAACTGTCCACCCTCGCTAAAATTGAACTTCATGCATCCCTCTACAAAAATGTACAAAGAAATCACACAAATAAGCCCAGGGACTGTACTAGCTCGCACAGGAGACTTATTTGATATCATACAAAATATACACTTAAACAGATTCATCACTGCGTCAATATTACCAGAAAGGCAGAATCAAGATAAAGTCGCGAATAATTTTGGCATAGAATTGTTAAACTTTTGTAAAGAAAATTATCTATGTATTGTGAATGGCCGATTGGATGACGGTTGTTGTACTTATCATGGTACATTTCGAGGTCGACCTGTTTCGAGACTTGTTGATTATTTAGTAACAAATGTAAATTGTTATAATTATATTACTGATATACTTGTGTTAGTCTCTACAGAAATTTCGGACCATTGTCCTATCACTTTTTCATTTTGTAGTAACATTGATATGCCTGTTAATAACAATTTGTCTTATGACAAAATTATTTGGGATACTTCCGGGATGAGTTCTTAAATGTAGTGTACTCGAAAGCTAATGTATTTAATTCTATTAATGATAATCTCATGTCTAATGAGTATAATATTAATTAATGTGTTAATATGTTTTTTAATACTTTTTATGATATTTCATTTCAATGTTTTGGTCGTACATTTACAAGTAATAAAAAGCCGGTAGAAAGAAACAAAGAAAATCACCATGGTTTGATGATAACTGTAAAAAAGCGAAACATGATACAATTCTCAAATGTCGGATGAAAATAAAGCGCATTTCCTGAACTGTAAAAACGATTATGTTAAAACTTAACGTAAAGCAAAACAAAAATATCATAACATTGAAAAAAGAAAGGTTTCCGATATGAGCAAACAATCACCTCGTACGTTTTAGAATTACATCAATAAATTTCAAACAAAAGCTAATTCTAGTAATACTGTTACGTCTCTGGGGTGAAGGTGCAACTGTATGCTAGTATTGATACTGTGCTAAATATGTATGTGAATGTTCAATATTGATCACTAGGTATGTGCATTTACTCAGAACAAATAGACATCACAACTCTCGTGTATAGTTCATTCAGTTTAATACAGGTTCAAACTATATAGACTCTGTTGTACATATAATCTGTTCATTTAGACAAAATGCAATTATTGAAGATTTAAAGTAGAATCCACTTGGTTTACATTTTACAATAATGTTCTTGAAAAATACACAAATAAGTACCATAAACACACAAATAAATGGCTTTCCACAGGTATGGATATATATATCTAAAGATCTGTCAATCTAAATGAGAGTTTTACACTCTGATTCCACTAATGAATTTCACAAGATACGTTAAAATTACATGGTACACTTTGTTTGGAAAACAAACTAGATTAAAACTTCAATTGCTTACATCAAAATGTGATAAACTATTCATTTGTAGAAATTTACTGATTAAGCAGTATTAAATGGACTAGCTTCTCGTTTATGCAGTAAAGTGACCAAGTTGGTACCAAAATCGGACCTTTTATACTGCTCAGCGAAATGTGACCAAAAATTGGTCACAAATTGGTCACAAGCGTTAAAATTGGTCACATGTGACCAGAAAGTTGGCCACAAGCGTTAAAAATCGGTCACATATATGTGACCAAGAAATTGGTAACAAACGTTAATATTGGTAACAGTGACCAAAAAGCTCGTCACACGTCATTTCCTCAGATTTACATGTTTTAAACAATAGAACAATTAAATGGTGAATAATAGCAAATTAACGTATACAGGATATAATGTGACATTAAAATCACATGTGTACATCCTTAAAGACGACAACGATATTAAATATATGCCTAGCAACCGTAGCTAACCCTCCCACAATGCATTATAAATGGGAGTACCTGCAAGGATCGCAGATGATCTGCAGGAAATTTACATTCAATGCATCAATAGTTAGGCTAAATAAAGGTTGATACAACCGCTACACAGACATTTAAAGGTTTTGGATACTTGTGCAACATGAACTACTTGTGACAAGCTTAGAGAAATCATAGAATACTGGAAAATGCATGCAGTAGCGAAAACTGATGACAATAGGAAATGTTTACAAACAAATTCGGATAGAATAAAGCGAGCATGGAGCTGTATAATATGTGTTTCAGAGGAATATATCTAGTTAATATCATAGGAAAAATATTTGCAATATTGTTACGAAATCGTATCAATTATTGGTGTGAATCTTCAAATACATTTAATGATTCTCAATATGGATTTAGAGACGGTCGTTCTACGGCTGATGCCATTTTCCTATTACATTCAACGATTCAAAAGGTTTTAAACAAAAAATCGAAATAAACAGTGTTTTTATAGACTATCAAAGAGCATTTGATACGGTAAATAGAGATGCACTATGGATCAAACTGATCCAATTAGACATCAGCTGTAAAATGACAAATATCATAAAATGTATATATAATAAAATACAAGCTTGTGTAAAATTATCGGGTACTATGCAAATTGTCAAATAGACAATGTAAATTCTCTGAAAAATGGGGATTAAAAATTAATGTTTCTAAAACAAAAATTTGTATATTTGAAAAACGTAAACAATAAACGTTAGTGATTTTTTATTAATAGAGAAAAAATTGAAAGGATTGATGAGTTTACTTATCTAGGAATCAAATCAATTATAAATTTATAATGGACATTTAAATGCAGCTGTGAAAACTCTACATGATCAAGCTCTTATAGCATATAATAATCTTCTTTCTTTATTCGATAAAGTTAAATTAGATATTGGAAAATAATAATATATAACCAACTAAGGTACATTATTAATATTAATTGGTAATTGTATTATGAAAGTAAAATTGCAAATTCTTCCAGAGATGTATATGTTATTATCTTTTTGGGTTTTTCCTTCTTAAGTTGCTATTTTTGTGTTTTTCTTTCTTAAGTTGCTCTTTTTGTGTTTTTCTTTCTTAAGTTGCTCTTTTTGTGTTTTTCTTTCTTAAGTTGCCCTTTTTGTGTTTATTGCGTCTGTAATATGAAAGATATTCAGTTTGGCATTTTATATTTCAAAATACTTTCATGTGATAGACTGTTTTTCTTGTGTTTAATAGTTCCACATAAATTGTGAGTCTTTGCCATAAAATATTGTAAATAGCCAAAGGCTAAATACAGCCGATTTGCCAATAAACGAATGAATGAATGATATTTATTGTGTATGTTTACCACACTTTCTGACAAAGACGAAGAAGACTGACGAGAAAGCTGTGCAAATCATAAATAGACAAAACTAAATATTTGCATTTTCCCGGTGACCTAGATTTACGTTATATAATTGACAGAAAAGAAACGATATTAGGGTCTTTCGGAATACTTCAGATTTATGAATGGTTTCATTAAAACCTCAAGGATTTTTGAGTCAGTATGTTTTTATTCATGTTTATGCAGACACAAAAACAAACTGGTTGTTGTATCATTGTCGTATACAATATATTTAACTGATTGGACAGGCAACATCACAACGAAACACGTTTCATTTAAAATATTAACGACTTTAGAAGGAATCCTCAGAATACACCCAATTAAATCTGGTCTAAAATTATTCGAGAAGAAACATTATTACCTTGATTTTCTATTTCACAAACTCGTACCTCAGATAGTGTCTGCATTCGTTGTGTCTGTTTTCAGGATTTCACCAACTGTTCATGTACCAACCAACAGACATGTCTCCCAGAAAGTGGCTCATGCGAAGCACAAGGTAAATATCTGATTCTATTCATGTACATACTTGTAGTGTTTTTGAGAAATTCATCGGAATTGTATAACAACAAACACCGCGGAAATCACTGAGGTATATTGACAGGTATACGGTAAAATGCACTGTTACGACTATCAACAAAGGCCAATGTCATCATATGTCTTTTGCTTGTTTTGAGCATTGGCATGTACAAAACGTAGTGCTGGAAGTTTACGAACTGCTTAACGAGAAAGGAAATTAAAGTTTAGAATAATCAGGACAACAGGCCATTTTCTCATTACGCTTATTTTGCAAGTTGGTAAGTCCAGTGACTCTCGAACCGGCTAAACGAGTTATTTACATTTCGATATACCTAAGTGTATACGGTAAGTTTTTGTATAAGTCAATTATCATATTGTATCTAATTTCACACATAAAAAATCGTTCACAATTAATACATTAAAGACGTAATCGGGAGTTGCCATTGATTTTTTCTGAACTTTATAGTCACCAAGCACAATATAAATAATGATATCATTTTGTTTAATTGAAGGATTTCATTATAGGTTTGCAGTTTTCCTTCTACTTTCTTTTTCTATATACTTTATTATTAAAAACAGAAAAGTCATTGATATCTAAAATTCTACATTTGAAATTATAAAATGATCTACAAATAAATATTTAAAACTAACACATTTTATGAAAATGTAAAACGATAATAGGTTACCAAGTGTATTAAGGGTAAAACTTTTCAACTTTCACTTTCCATATATATTACATTTGAAACACAATAAAAAGTTTAAAGGAAGTCTCTGCGTTAGAAAAAAAATCTGCCTTATTAAAGGATACGCCTTTAAACGTTTCCAATATTGTTGTATTGATTTATAATTAGTCTTGTTGTAGAATCAAGTTGTAGATTTATTTAACGTTGTTTTCTTGTTTCTGGAGGCGATGTGAAGTTTAAGAAAACCACGCATTTATATGTTTAGTGCTGTTGACTTGCAGGTTTACCGAAATATTTTGAATTATTGTTTTACCAACTCTGAATATAACATTGATTTGATTCGGTTGATTAAAACATTCATTACATTTTCGCGTATATATGTAAAACCCAGGTCTATTGATTGCCGGTCCGTTATGCTAACCACTACACCACAGCGACCTAACGTCATGTTCGTGTAAATTTAACTTATAAATAAAGTTGATAAAGGTTAACACTTTGGACGAAGTACGGGGCGAATTTTTACACCCGCCACACAGTACTTGGCACGAGCTGTAGTAATATTGAAATAAAGTCACGAACCCATGTAAACCCAGCTTTACGTCATGTCATACTCTAGAAACGAAAACAGGGAAAGACGCAATATTCAAGTTTGTGGAATTCAAAGGCGTATTACAAAAATGATAGTAATAAAATAATCTCAGTTATGAATCATGGGCATAGTGACTTACTTTCAAAATAAAGAATCAAAGTTAAATGTTCGAATCCAGAAAATAGAAGTACCCATCTTGCTACACAAATATCCACACATGTATGGTGATATTTATACTGACGGTACCAGTTCGGTACTCAGATTTTAATCCAATATTTATTTCTCTGCGTTGTGTTCCTTTTGACTTTGTACTTATTTGTTTACTTCATTTCACCTGTGCATTTGGGAGGGCTATTAACACCTCTGAGGCATTTTCAGCTGTACTTCGTTGTTCGATGAACCCCTATTTATACCTAATTCAATAGCTGCTGACATCTCATTCCAGTACCTTTACTGACTGTCCCGACGCAATAAATCGCTATATTTTCCTTAATATTTTCAGGGAAATATTTCTTTCCCTATTTCCCTCTTTTGGCTTGTTACGTGATCATGTCCTACCGTTTGGTCCATGGCCAACTGGTCTTTCTTAATGTTTTCTCCCTTTTTGTCCCATTCATATTTCACTTTCATTAATTATTTTAATTCATCGTCGAAACAAGTCAATATCGCCCCGTGTCAATATATTATACCCATACACCTACTTCACTTCTAGAGCTTTGTGTGCTTGTGTTTCCATATGATCTTCACTGTCTTATGAATATGGTGTTCCATGCACCAACTTAAACATTTCTTTTTATTACAGAATGTACTAATTTGGAAATTCCAGATGGTGTATTTAATGGAAACATGAAGAACGTTGGAGCACGTGTACAGGTCCAGTGTGCTAGTGTATTGTACGTAGAGGAAACTGGTCGAACAAGTATTCAGTGTCAGTCAAATGGAACATGGGATTATGAACCAAAATGTGTCAGCAGTAAGTTTACTTTTATTCTCTAAACAACATATTGTTCATATATATGTATATGATTGTGCATACAACGTTGTATTGAATTATATATTAAACTCAGTTATGACCATACCTTCTCATAGTTAAAGGTCGTATGAGTTGTGATAGGGATAATAGCGACCATATTGTGATGAGTAAGTAAGTGACTTTGCTTTATCCGGGACTGTCTAGTAACATTAAGAACATATACCGACCATGGTTTCGGTTTCAATTTCAAACCGGCTTTACATTTGTATTAATCTGGCATACCTTTTAATTGTCATAGGTTATATGGGATGTTACTACACTCGCTACTCTATGTTGATGAGTGAGAATCGTATGTCGGACCAGCAGATGACTTTGGAAAAATGTATCAACCACTGTCATCTATACAACTATGCTGTAGCAACGGTAATATAAAACAGAAATAATTATGTAGGTAGTTTTAGATAAATACTTTCAATTGAAGTTCAAGTCCTTGTAAATTAGTATAATATATATATTTTATGATGATGGTGATGAACGGAAATTTATGTCCGGACAAAGCAGTCTCTGTATGTAAATATCTTATCACTTAACCACTTAATATTACTTAATTGTCACCTAGGAGGGTAGTAACAATCTATACGAAAAAACAACGAGTATTAAAGTAACTGTGAGTAAAGCATGGAATGATACATTCACAAAACTGGTCATTCTCATACGAAATAAACTACAAAACGAAGATGTAGCGTGAAATAAACACCTTGTTTATATGACTCATACAAGGCTTACTTAATCATTTCGGTCCCTGTTCAACTGAACGACTCGATTATAGTTCTTATTTTTATGTTTATACTTTAAAGTGGGGTCGGTACTGCTTCTGTGGGAATACATTGGATGAGAGTCGTACACGATCAGAAGAAAAGTGTCACTACAATTGTGGGGGGAATGATTCTCAGAAATGCGGAGGATATTTGGCATGGTTCTGTCTACAAGCTGAAATAAAACAAACAATGGCAACAGATGAAGTACAATACAATCTCTAGGGTGATGTCGTGAGAAACAACCTCTCGTCAACGACATAATGAATTCCCTTTCTAAAGATGTAGAATCTGTAAAACCACCTAAAGCGACGACGTCTCAACAGCGACCGATATGTGGGTGTTACACAAAAACAAATGAATACACTTCGTTTCAAATTTACATTTTATGCACAGATGTAATATTCTTTTTATTTTTCATACTTTATATTTCATGTACTATATGCATATACTTTTTTTATTTGAATCTTGTTGTATAGGTTACATGGTTTGTAATAAAGTCATGTTTGTGGAACACGAAAAATCGGTCAATGGCGCTACCGGGAATCGAACCCGGGTCTACGGATTGGCTCTACATGTTATCAACACACTCACAATACATAGATGTTCAAACATGTATATTGACTACATCATTTACAAAAGAACATTAGCAGATTATCATGTACTGGTATGCAATATAAATACAGATGTTACAAATAATGGTTAAATATGGCACTACGTCTATTTTAAAGGTTGCATGATAAATATGAAAGTTACAAATATGGTTGAATGTGTAATAAAATATATTTATTTTCCAATAAGACCATAGTTCGTACATCATTATATAACGCCCTTGTCAATATATGTTTATCAAACAAGCATCACTATTTATGCTATTCAATATAATTATCATTACATTTAATCTACTATGATTTTTCAACATAATTTTACCAATTAATATAAATCATTTAACAAGTGTATATGTTAATGTGACAATGCGATGTGGATTCTAGCCTTTCGGGCCATGAAAAAAGTAATTCCCATGTTTGTGAACGTGTTTTGTACTTAGTGCTTCTTATCATGAACGTCAATTATTGTCAAAGACAATGTCTATGTTAACAAGATATATTCTATGGTTAGTGGATAATGTCGTGTTTAAGCAGATAATGTCTATGGTTAGTGGATAAGGTCTATGTGAATCAGATAATGTCTATTTGTAGTGGATTATGTCTCTGTTTAGATGTTCACATGATAATGATAATGTAGTAAACAATGCCCAATGAAACACTCCCTTAAGGTCACATTAAGAATTGTACATCGCGTTGTTATATTTGCTACTGATGGTAGTTACAACTACCAAGCGATACACGGGTGTCGCTTTACATTTCGGGTGGACGATTTATGTGTTACATTATTCTCTGTGAGGGATACGCGCATCACGATTCCCTGAAACGTACAGTGAGAACAACATAATTAATTTAACTTAGTTGGATAAGCAGCATGAACTATCTCCAATGCATCAGTTCATTATTGTGGTGTCATTTGTGTTTGGTACTTTCCGCCTTGAGATTGTATTCGGTTGCATGTGTATATGTTAATATCTCTGTGTGGTTTTTGGGTAACTGTGCATTTTGTACCTTGCATCTTCTGTGCGACCTCTTTATTAATTTTAATGACGTTTCTTTGATGATTATAGCATTTTCAATGTGAGATTGAAGCAGTAATTCACTGTTTGTATGTTGCAAGCAAACTATTTTAATCTTTCTATTTATGTATTTATGTAGTCTCTACAAACTATGTATTCATTGTCATATGATGCTATTCTTGTACTTAATACGTGTATTATTTGACAGGTAGACATGGTGAAATTGGACATTTGTACATTGCATTTTGTACAATGCAAATGAAATATAAATCAACTGATCTCGACATAAATGCGGTTTTAATTTAAACAAGACGTTAATAACATATTATTGACAATCACTGGTCGGTAGGGGATGTTGTAGTACTTTTAGATCTGTCATAAACCATTTTATATGTAATACATACATAACAAGGGACATATGCATTTTATGTTTTAAATTAACATTTCAAAATCTGGTAAAAATGTAGATTGTATATATACTGAGCAAAACAAGTTACGATACATGAAATCAATTGGATACAATTTTATCGTGGGTCAGTAATATAAATATGTTTTAAGCATTTTGAATGAAAATATGGTCTTTGATACATAATTTAAATTGATTATTATGCTTCAATTTCATTTAAACGTTTTGAAAATCAATAAGAAAATGGACTGATGAAAATGTTAAGTTCTGGAATTTGTTAATACCGGGTGTGACCTCCCTGTGCATTCATTACAGCAGTGCATCGTCTACGCATAGAATTGAAAAGTGTTTGAATATCTCGCTGTGGAATGGCATTCCATTCTTGAATAAAAAAAAACTCGCTAATGTTTGGGGATTGTGACGTCTCATCCGACGGTCCAGGGCATCCCAAAGATGTTCTATTGGGGACAAATCTGGTGAACAAGCAGGCCAATCTAGAACATGAATGTTTTGTTGGGTAAGAAAATTGTGGCATACATGTGCTGTATGGCACCTAGCATTGTCTTGCTGGAACAACGTGACATTCACGTAAGCGTTAAGAAATGGTACGACAACTGGTGTTAAAATTTCGTCTCGATAACGTTGTCCCGTTAGATTCCCACGCACAATAACCAATGGAGTGCGATTCTGGTAGGATATTCCGCCCCAAACCATGATACTTCCACCACCGTAACGGTCCACCTCGTGCACACAGACTTCAGCATAACGTTCACCGACCCTACGGTATACTCTAGCACGTCCATCTCCTCGCCTCAAACAATAACGCGACTCATCAGTGAACATTACCGTATTCCATTGATTTCTTGTCCAATTCAAATGTCCAGTGGCCCACTGACGTCTCAAGACGCGATGACGTTGGGTAAATATAGGCCCATGATACGGACGTCTGGCTCTTATACCACGCTCGGCGAGTCTGTTTCGGACTGTTTGAGCACTGATTCTGTTGTTTGTACGACCATGTGTTACAGCAGCAGTAACAGTAGGTGGAAGAAACCGGTCACGTAAGTGTGACGTCCTTATTTGACGGTCCTGTACAGGAGTCGGGGCCTACCCGAACGGGGACGGTCATTAACAGAACTAAGGGCACGATAACGGCCTAAAAGTCGGGTTATAGTCAACCTAGACACTCCAAAGTGAGCAGCGACGTCAGCGTGACGTAAGTTTGCTTGTAGCATACCAATGGCTATAAGGCGTTGATTTGCATTCAGTCTCGGCATAATTACAGCAGAGAAATATTGAATTTTGCCTATGTTTTCACAATACAGGTACAATATCTGTGCAATGCGTATATTTTTATGTCGATACATGTTCATCATCATGGGTTTCCCGTGCAGTGCGTGCAAAAATAAAAAAATCCCTATTGCCAGTAACACGATATTCTACAATAATCGATAATGGTCTGTGAAAACAGTCATACGTTTAAGCAATCATGTAATCACAGTACATATAACACAAGTTTAAGATTTTACAAATGATCTAAGTATGTATCGTTACTTGTTTGGCTCAGTATATAACACCGTACGAAATGCATAATCTTTCAAGATTATTTTCCTTTCATATAATGCTTTTTCGCCATATCGTACTGTCATTATATAATAAAGTATATTGATATATGTTTATTTTCGCTTTGCTTGTAATTGTTGTGAGTTAAAACTTGCTAATAAATATTCATGTTATACGCACATGATTTGTTTTTTTGTCAATATTTCTTTAGGCATGTACCTAACCAGTGTTTCTGGACTTAATTATCAATCAGTTCTAACTCGCTCATCTATAAGCAACAGACAACTGACCCTTCCTCAGATATTTGATTGACAGGCAGATTGGCCAATCAGATAACGGGATTTCGACACACCCCTAGCAGCTCGCTTACCTTAAACAAACCTTAGACAAACCTTAGACAAACACGAAGAGATTATCGCGCGATAAAAAATAAGGTTTAATAGATTTCTGATGATGATAGCATTGTGATTATATTATATTATGTTAATATGTGACAATGGTGAAAAGATGCAGCTACGGATTGTGTTATTCGGACAGCAAATATCCGGAGAGAAAATTTGAAATATTTATTTATATCGGCGTTACTGGGAGAGGGCAGACATTAGACATTAATGAAAAGCATAACCCTAGAAGATAAAAAAACAAAATGTAACAACTTAAAATATGTTTTTTTACATACATATGCAAGCAACAACAGACTGTTAAATAATTTTACACTGATTTACACAGCTAAATTCTTGATTAATTATGTCATTCGAATCAATAATTAGAAAGCAGTGAAGATTTATTTCACCAAACTGTCCTTCTCATCTTCTGGTTTTAATAAGTTGCAATTTATATAATGTCTGATATGGTCAATATATCTGCGTGTTGAATGAACATTATTATTATTTTGATAAACTACAATATTTGACTTTACCAGCATTTAGGTAAGTATTGATTAGGCTGGACATTACTTTATAAATAAGTTATAAAGGCCTAGTTTGTAAAACTAAAAATGCCTATAATCAATTATAACATCAATAATTATTGATATTAGAAGATAGTATAGCCATAAACATATATGCAGATAAATTATTTTTATTTTTGTCATTACTAGTGAAAAATGAAAATACAGGTGATTTACTGGCATTGGTTACTCACTGTTGATTTTTTCTTTCAAACGTAATTTATAAGAGTTAGAAAAGTTCTGATTTCTTCATTATTTCATTAACACTGGTGTTTACAGATCATTATAGGGCAGAAATTAGTAATACATCGTGTTTAAACCCTACAAATCACACCTATGTTGAATGAAGTTCTAAAATAATATACACATTTTATAACATTCAACACAGACCTGATCAATGGTATTTTAGTAAAAGTCTATAGAAATATTTGACACTTCATAACTGTACTGTAATATGTGTCAGATGAGACAGGAAGCACTGATTGGATGTATATTGGATTCCAACTGGGACAGACAAAGAGAAATGCTGATTATGGGTCTGGACAAGATTGATATCTAGATAGTGCACACAGTGGATAATATTGTTTAGGCCTATTGCGTAATATTATATAATTTGTCCGAGTCAAAACTGGCCTTGTTTCTTTAAGACATAATTTCTGGAATGTTTAGAAATATGTATAGAATGATTTATTGATGATTTGAGAAATAATCCTAATATTGTAATGTCTGTCCACTCTTTAAATTATGTATTTAACAGACTAGATCTATTTTGTCAATTTCAAAACAAAATATTTACCACATGGACTTTTAACAAATATTTTTGATGTCAGATTATAATAGACATTACAAATTATCCTTATATTATCCAAAATATGTAAATTTTGTGCATTTATTTGTGGCTGTAGTATAAAATATGTCCATTCCAACAAGACGCTAAATAGCTATGATGTTGATTTTTCTTTGATAGTTTTTGGTCTGTCACAGACGGTTTTGAGTATTTATTTCTTATCAGTAAACCAGACAGGCGTAAAATGCAGAGTCAAAGTTTGATCACAAAGATAATTCAACGTAAAATCGCTGGGAAGACACTCCAAAATTACATTACGTTTATTATTGTCGGTCGCCATTTTGTAAAGCGCTTGTCTAACGTAGTTACAACGAGCACCTGTTGCTAAGGTGGGCGTGGCTACAGTGCGAATGAGGAAGGGTCAACTTCTCCACATGACCGTATAAGATGTCAAAGCAGAACATGAACTGCCAAACCCGGGAATCGAACCCGGATCTACCGAGTGACATTCTGGGGCTCCATCAACTGATCTAGCCGGGCGCTCTACCTGGCGAGCTACAACAGACATCTACGTAGAAATAAAACAAAGTAGTGTATAACAATTCTTGATACGGACTTATGAGACTATGAAATATATACAAATGCTTAATCATATACTGTATATAATACCGTGTTGAACAACAATACTTAAATGTATATCACTTCAATCCACTTCTGTTTTAAGATGCTTTAAGCAAAATTGACATAAACACGCTATATGCAAATCCGTAATGTTAATTATGACATAACGTTTTTACACTGTGACGTTGTGACATAACGTTTTTACTCTGTTATATACCATTTTACCCTCGCAAGGGCTAAAAATAGACTACTCGAAATTCGCATAGTCCGAGTCTATATTTGAAATAGGTAACAATCAAACGATTGTAATGTTTGCAAATGACATTATCTGTCAGCTTTGACAGATTCAGTTCTTTCACACAAATGGCTTCAAATATCTAAAGACTATGCAAGCACTTTATTGTTAATGTTTCACATCGACTTTATTGTTTTATATTTTAATATCAAAATATTTGTTCGGTTTAATAAAATAAATATCAGATTCCATGGAGGGTGATAGCATATAATGTTAACCCTCGAAATGTCAGTCTCGGCTTACGCCTCGGTTTAATTAATTTTCCCGGTTTAACGTTATATGCTATCACCCTCCATGGAATCTACTATTTATATAGTAATCCGATACATTGAGTCATACATCTTTGTCTGTAACTTCATTCACATGAAACGACAACTGAAGTTACAGCGAACCTGCACGCATACGGTTTGTTATTTTGATTCATTTACACGTACCTGGTATTATTGAACTGGGTACTGTTTTACTAACGTACTTACGCTTGCGTAAATCAAATATTTTCGTAAGTTTTTGCGTACGTACAAAATTTCTACGTAAATGCGTTTCACTAATATTTGCGTACGTAGGTATTTGCGTAAGTTAGAGCGTAAAGTTACGTTAGAAATTACCGACCGTAAATCTCTACGTTTTGCGTAAATATGGCCGACCGTATGAACGCTCGAAGAGCTCGACATTTCAGAGAAATACCTGACATGTTAGACGGATCGTGAACTTATAGAAAAGTACAGATTATCACGATATCTGATTGGCATAGTTTATGATTTGATAATAAATATCGTACAGATAGGAGCCACCCTATCTCAGCGATGACGAAGGTAAGTAACGCTAAATTGTATAGTTTACGTATTACTAGCATCACATGTCTTTTACACGATAAGCTCTGTAGTGCCACATATAGTCCGTGCCGCATATAGTTCGCGCACGAACTACATGCGGCGAAGAACGCCGCATTAAGTTCATGCGTGAACTATATGCGGCGCTCTTCGCCGAATTAAGTTCACGTTAGTTTTATGCAGCGGACATGTGCCTCGTCGCCGCATTTAGCTCACTTCTCTTAAAGGTGTTTTTGAAATGTGTATTTAAATAAGAAAACAATATAAAAAAAGTTAATTTTGAAAAGGAGATAAACTGACTCATGAGTGTATGAATGTTTTTCTAAACCACTGTCAGTCGAATTAGTTATGACCCATTTATGAACAAATGCATTATAGTGGGCATATACCATGCTTTGTCAGCGCTTCGCCTTCTGCATATATAACCAACTTGTGAATTTTAAAGAAACCTCACAGAAATATTAATTTTAAACACATTTGTAAACATTTCTATCAGTTGCGACAAAAGCAGGTAAATTGCTAACGCACATTGGTGTCATCTGTTAAGATAATAAAGATGATTTATCACGCATCCCAGTCTAGCGCAGCCGGTATCGCACTAAAATTCCAGTGCGAAGATCGCGAGTTTGATCCCGGGTCCGACCGTCTACGGCTGTGGCGATGCGATGAAATAATATGTTAATGATTGCTTACTTTTATCTGCTAGTAGAATTTTAATCAAGCAACATTAAACCAAACTGTTTATTTCGTTTAAGCATATTTTATTCTGTTATTTTATTAAACATACCCCAAACTGGTCCTAAGGATTTGTCCACTGTCTGATGTGGGGAATATATTTCAGGTGACACACAGTTATTTTCTTTTTTAATGTGTATATGGCAGGAACACGTATTCTTTAAATTAGAACAGCTGATGATGATGATGATGACTTTCATTAGGACAAGACATAAAACAGCTATATGCGGCTAAAAGGCATGGTCATGCCGCATATAGCTGTTTTATGCCTCGAATGCGAACTATATGCGGCACGGCCTATATGTGGCACTACAAAGCTCCATTGTATTATTACGTCACAACTCAATCCCACGATGCATTAAATACAACTCGATGAGTACTTCCTGAGAATATGAAAACAGACGATGAGTCTGAAAATATTCGTTACATTTATCAGGATTTCAGGCTAATTTATGTTTGTAACAACAGTGAATCAATCATTTGAAGGTAACATGTGAACTAATCATGGCAAGGTTTGAATTAGTGATAATAAAGTATACCATGATAAGTTGAGAGTGACGTCATGCAATGTTTACATGGTTTGACCACCTTTATTGATCAAAATAGGTAAATCAAATAACAAGCAACCCTATTTATTGTGATATTTATTTCATTAAAGTAACAGCCGTGATAGCTCAGATTGTAGCTGGCCCGCGCCTTACAATGCAATTTTTAGTTTTGGGTCTGAGTTCGAGACCATCGGGGGTAGTTGTTTTCTTTTCATTACAATATTATATATTTCGTTGGTCATCTACAGTTGTACTTACACGTCTTATACTAATTATTGTTCGCTCGAATATCATTAATTAAAAACATTGTGTAACATGTGTATTCACTAAGTTATTCACTAAGTAGATTTACATGTACATTTTTCGCTACACATTACATGTATATGGAACAAAGTTGATATGGCTACTTGAATGTAAGGGGTTCAATTGAACATTTTAGCGACGACGCTATAGCCATCATTAAACAAGTTTGATTTAACGACAAAACAATTAGACGATAACAAAAAAAACAAAAAAAATAGGCAGAAAAGACAAACTACAAGTAATTAACAAGCACTGAGTAAGGGATAAAAAATCATATTGTCCATAAAAATAGGGACTGAAATGTGTCTCGAACTCACACCCCTATCTATTGGTCGAAGTTACTAGACGAACGCGCTACCAATTGAGCTATTACTACTGATTACTTGAGCGATATTTCATCAAAATTTATACCTCTGATTGAAGAGTTACGAACACATTTCACGTAAGTGTAAAACACTTACGCAGTTTTAGTAAAACGGATTTAAGTTTTGCGTAAGGTTTGCGTAAATTGATAATTTACGCAAAAACTTACGCAAAACGTAAGAATGTTAGTAAAACAGTACCCTGGTGTTCAGTTACACATTAAAAAGTCAACAGTTTACATATAAAATACAAAAATAACAATAAATTGAACTTTTCCAAAGAAGAATCGATACTTCTATTTCTTAACGAAACAACAATCAAGAAAAAGTTTAGCAAACACATTAATGTGAAATATTTGAAGGGAATATGTAGAAAAAATAAAACAAACGTGAGTAATAACACAAACTTAATTTTGAAAATATTGAACATGCGACCTTTTTGTGTAAGAAATGCACATACACGTTATTGATGTAAATAACAACAAAGGGTCAACTCATCTTTTTCTTGGGATAATATATCATAAACAGCCTTTAATAAAAATACAATACACATAAGATGAAACTACATTCAACATTATAAAATGATTTGCTTCCTTTTATGCTAAAGCACCTGTGTCTCAGTATAACTGATGGTGTTAAAGTGGAAATATAACAGTCAGACTAACGTCTGTAGACATATACGTACGTCGGCCTATGCCTCTGTTTCGGAAAATGCAGAGTCAAAGTTTGATCACAAAGATAATTCAACGTAAAATCGCTGGGAAGACACTCCAAAATTACATTACGTTTATTATTGTCGGTCGCCATTTTGTAAAGCGCTTGTCTAACGTAGTTACAACGAGCACCTGTTGCTAAGGTGGGCGTGGCTACAGTGCGAATGAGGAAGGGTCAACTTCTCCACATGACCGTATAAGATGTCAAAGCAGAACATGAACTGCCAAACCCGGGAATCGAACCCGGATCTACCGAGTGACATTCTGGGGCTCCATCAACTGATCTAGCCGGGCGCTCTACCTGGCGAGCTACAACAGACATCTACGTAGAAATAAAACAAAGTAGTGTATAACAATTCTTGATACGGACTTATGAGACTATGAAATATATACAAATGCTTAATCATATACTGTATATAATACCGTGTTGAACAACAATACTTAAATGTATATCACTTCAATCCACTTCTGTTTTAAGATGCTTTAAGCAAAATTGACATAAACACGCTATATGCAAATCCGTAATGTTAATTATGACATAACGTTTTTACACAGTGACGTTGTGACATAACGTTTTTACTCTGTTATATACCATTTTACCCTCGCAAGGGCTAAAAATAGACTACTCGAAATTCGCATAGTCCGAGTCTATATTTGAAATAGGTAACAATCAAACGATTGTAATGTTTGCAAATGACATTATCTGTCAGCTTTGACAGATTCAGTTCTTTCACACAAATGGCTTCAAATATCTAAAGACTATGCAAGCACTTTATTGTTAATGTTTCACATCGACTTTATTGTTTTATATTTTAATATCAAAATATTTGTTCGGTTTAATAAAATAAATATCAGATTCCATGGAGGGTGATAGCATATAATGTTAACCCTCGAAATGTCAGTCTCGGCTTACGCCTCGGTTTAATTAATTTTCCCGGTTTAACGTTATATGCTATCACCCTCCATGGAATCTACTATTTATATAGTAATCCGATACATTGAGTCATACATCTTTGTCTGTAACTTCATTCACATGAAACGACAACTGAAGTTACAGCGAACCTGCACGCATACGGTTTGTTATTTTGATTCATTTACACGTACCTGGTATTATTGAACTGGGTACTGTTTTACTAACGTACTTACGCTTGCGTAAATCAAATATTTTCGTAAGTTTTTGCGTACGTACAAAATTTCTACGTAAATGCGTTTCACTAATATTTGCGTACGTAGGTATTTGCGTAAGTTAGAGCGTAAAGTTACGTTAGAAATTACCGACCGTAAATCTCTACGTTTTGCGTAAATATGGCCGACCGTATGAACGCTCGAAGAGCTCGACATTTCAGAGAAATACCTGACATGTTAGACGGATCGTGAACTTATAGAAAAGTACAGATTATCACGATATCTGATTGGCATAGTTTATGATTTGATAATAAATATCGTACAGATAGGAGCCACCCTATCTCAGCGATGACGAAGGTAAGTAACGCTAAATTGTATAGTTTACGTATTACTAGCATCACATGTCTTTTACACGATAAGCTCTGTAGTGCCACATATAGTCCGTGCCGCATATAGTTCGCGCACGAACTACATGCGGCGAAGAACGCCGCATTAAGTTCATGCGTGAACTATATGCGGCGCTCTTCGCCGAATTAAGTTCACGTTAGTTTTATGCAGCGGACATGTGCCTCGTCGCCGCATTTAGCTCACTTCTCTTAAAGGTGTTTTTGAAATGTGTATTTAAATAAGAAAACAATATAAAAAAAGTTAATTTTGAAAAGGAGATAAACTGACTCATGAGTGTATGAATGTTTTTCTAAACCACTGTCAGTCGAATTAGTTATGACCCATTTATGAACAAATGCATTATAGTGGGCATATACCATGCTTTGTCAGCGCTTCGCCTTCTGCATATATAACCAACTTGTGAATTTTAAAGAAACCTCACAGAAATATTAATTTTAAACACATTTGTAAACATTTCTATCAGTTGCGACAAAAGCAGGTAAATTGCTAACGCACATTGGTGTCATCTGTTAAGATAATAAAGATGATTTATCACGCATCCCAGTCTAGCGCAGCCGGTATCGCACTAAAATTCCAGTGCGAAGATCGCGAGTTTGATCCCGGGTCCGACCGTCTACGGCTGTGGCGATGCGATGAAATAATATGTTAATGATTGCTCACTTTTATCTGCTAGTAGAATTTTAATCAAGCAACATTAAACCAAACTGTTTATTTCGTTTAAGCATATTTTATTCTGTTATTTTATTAAACATACCCCAAACTGGTCCTAAGGATTTGTCCACTGTCTGATGTGGGGAATATATTTCAGGTGACACACAGTTATTTTCTTTTTTAATGTGTATATGGCAGGAACACGTATTCTTTAAATTAGAACAGCTGATGATGATGATGATGACTTTCATTAGGACAAGACATAAAACAGCTATATGCGGCTAAAAGGCATGGTCATGCCGCATATAGCTGTTTTATGCCTCGAATGCGAACTATATGCGGCACGGCCTATATGTGGCACTACAAAGCTCCATTGTATTATTACGTCACAACTCAATCCCACGATGCATTAAATACAACTCGATGAGTACTTCCTGAGAATATGAAAACAGACGATGAGTCTGAAAATATTCGTTACATTTATCAGGATTTCAGGCTAATTTATGTTTGTAACAACAGTGAATCAATCATTTGAAGGTAACATGTGAACTAATCATGGCAAGGTTTGAATTAGTGATAATAAAGTATACCATGATAAGTTGAGAGTGACGTCATGCAATGTTTACATGGTTTGACCACCTTTATTGATCAAAATAGGTAAATCAAATAACAAGCAACCCTATTTATTGTGATATTTATTTCATTAAAGTAACAGCCGTGATAGCTCAGATTGTAGCTGGCCCGCGCCTTACAATGCAATTTTTAGTTTTGGGTCTGAGTTCGAGACCATCGGGGGTAGTTGTTTTCTTTTCATTACAATATTATATATTTCGTTGGTCATCTACAGTTGTACTTACACGTCTTATACTAATTATTGTTCGCTCGAATATCATTAATTAAAAACATTGTGTAACATGTGTATTCACTAAGTTATTCACTAAGTAGATTTACATGTACATTTTTCGCTACACATTACATGTATATGGAACAAAGTTGATATGGCTACTTGAATGTAAGGGGTTCAATTGAACATTTTAGCGACGACGCTATAGCCATCATTAAACAAGTTTGATTTAACGACAAAACAATTAGACGATAACAAAAAAAACAAAAAAAATAGGCAGAAAAGACAAACTACAAGTAATTAACAAGCACTGAGTAAGGGATAAAAAATCATATTGTCCATAAAAATAGGGACTGAAATGTGTCTCGAACTCACACCCCTATCTATTGGTCGAAGTTACTAGACGAACGCGCTACCAATTGAGCTATTACTACTGATTACTTGAGCGATATTTCATCAAAATTTATACCTCTGATTGAAGAGTTACGAACACATTTCACGTAAGTGTAAAACACTTACGCAGTTTTAGTAAAACGGATTTAAGTTTTGCGTAAGGTTTGCGTAAATTGATAATTTACGCAAAAACTTACGCAAAACGTAAGAATGTTAGTAAAACAGTACCCTGGTGTTCAGTTACACATTAAAAAGTCAACAGTTTACATATAAAATACAAAAATAACAATAAATTGAACTTTTCCAAAGAAGAATCGATACTTCTATTTCTTAACGAAACAACAATCAAGAAAAAGTTTAGCAAACACATTAATGTGAAATATTTGAAGGGAATATGTAGAAAAAATAAAACAAACGTGAGTAATAACACAAACTTAATTTTGAAAATATTGAACATGCGACCTTTTTGTGTAAGAAATGCACATACACGTTATTGATGTAAATAACAACAAAGGGTCAACTCATCTTTTTCTTGGGATAATATATCATAAACAGCCTTTAATAAAAATACAATACACATAAGATGAAACTACATTCAACATTATAAAATGATTTGCTTCCTTTTATGCTAAAGCACCTGTGTCTCAGTATAACTGATGGTGTTAAAGTGGAAATATAACAGTCAGACTAACGTCTGTAGACATATACGTACGTCGGCCTATGCCTCTGTTTCGGACAATAATACACAAAGTAACATCAATTGTTCGATCCTATAGAAATGCTCCATTACATCATTGAGGTGCCCCGTCATAAGCATAAAATGTCTTTTAACAAACATATTACCAGCATGTATTGAAAATGTTAGTCAGGGTTTGCCCACATCGGCGATAAACCAATGCATAAACAGCTTCTTTCAAACTGACTCATATCTCAGACGATTTTAGCTGGTTGATTCCTACTCTTAATCTTAATCCCTCCCTCCAATATCGAAGCTATCGTCAGCACATTACGTTTGTCGTTGGCCTGACTTATACACAAGACAACAAATCAAACATTACGTAATTAAGTTAACATTTAATCTAATCTTTGTTTGAAGACTCTGGCTTTGTCTTAGATATCGCGTATTCGCAACAATTTCCTCCCGTGTTACAGAACGCCATATGTATCGAGACGAACGAACAATACCCTCTTAGATTAACTTTTTCAATGTTTAAACGAAATCAGGTATGATTGTCATTTTAAATAAGCCTGTTTCCATTTGACATCTCCATTCGTCGCGTTTTGATCGTGAGAATTGCATCCAATGCATGCTCGACAGACATATTTTCTTCTGGCGCGACCTTTGAACCATATGGAATCACGGACGAATGGTATCGTTTAATAAAACATACCATATTAATTAACAGTAACTACAAATATTTACCATGGGTGTGTAGAATATGCTACAGTATTCATGCGGTAATAAATGGTCAGAATCCATTCCGAAATATTGTTATGACTTGTCTGCCGAGTGCGTCCGGTTACAAGGCATTTCCTTATGTCTATAAATAGCGATTCCGTAATTTTATGAATGAAATCGTATCGACGATAGTAACCACTAGGTGAATTATTGTTGTTTCTGCAATATTAACGCATGCGCATAACGCACTGAATTTAATGGAAAGAATTATCAGAAAAGAGATAAACAATCGAAAGGATTTTTTTCAAATCCGAGGCCCATGAACAAAATGAAACGGGAATAAAAATAGAGGCCGGCAACTTATGACATCCACTCTTAGATTGAAACTTGAAACTTGATATATACTCGTGCTTGACCAGATAACAAGTTTAGTGAATAATCTATCATTACACGATACTGGCGGTCAGATTCGAAGTAATATAATAAATGAAATTTTGACGAATTATTTGGCTATTTGAAAAGTGTTAAACGTTTTGTCATCTATTTAAAAAGAAACAAACTTGACACTGAAGTTGCCTTTTCGAATCTTGCCGAACATTGTTTTGTAATTAGTGTAAATCATATATACAATATGCATGTACTGAGAATTAACGGAATCAATATATTGTATTAGGTCTATGATAATGCATATATTTTACTGAAATACTTGAAAATTGTTAAATGTGTTGTCATCTGTTCAAAAGGTACAAACTTGACACTGAAGTTGCCTTTTGGACTCTTGCCGACACAACATTGTTTTGTAATCTTCTGAAGTGTCAATCATATATACAATGTGCATGTACTTAGAAGATAACGGAATCAATCTCTTGTATTAGGTCTATGATAATGCATATATTTTACTGAAATACTTAGGTCTAATTGTTGATAATTTAAGAGTGATTTTGAACACTAATATTTCTTTGAAAATGATTTACACATTTTTATAGTTTAATCAATGTTTAACAACAACCATCGTATAGAAATGTAATATTGCTGAAAATTGACATAAAATATCGCTTTGAAGATGGCAGAAATAGTATAATCGCGAAATCTGCTAGCAGTATTTACATCTCTAATATAGAAGAAAACAGGCAAGCGACTCCTTTGCATAAAACCTCGCAGGTTGTTAATGTTAAGTATGTGGCAAATGATTGGTTCCTCGCATAAGCTGTAATACGGAGAGTGATACTGTTATGAAACACACGTAGCTTCTCAGGAGAGGACGGTTTGGATATCTTTAATGGGGATGCTGGAGTCAAGGTCATTCTTACGAAAAAAATAAAAGGTTACTGCTTAATGATTATATTAAGGAAAGGGATATTGCCATGAAAGGAATGTAAAGCTTACGTGAAATTGAAACATAAGTTTTTGTGGTTGTTGAGGTCATGGTCAAAGTCGCTGTAACTAAAATATAATAGGTTTCCACCCAATGATGTTTTCTTAATGAGAAACGGTGAGCTTGACTTGACCAGTGGTTCCAAACAGCTTGCGGGTATAAACAATACATAGCCCTTTATCTTGTTAGAACAAGCTCTGGGTGAAATATACAGCCCTTTATCTTGTTGGAACCAGCACAGAGTGAACGTAGAAAGGAAAATAAATCATCATGGGAAATGACAGAACAGTGATAACTGCAGGTAATTTAGAGCAAAACACAACTCCCGCAATCAAGTTCAGTACAACCTTTACACTGAATGATGAGAAAATGCTAGTATAAACGTACATTTGTACATTTAAGCTTAGGGAAACTATTGGCATCAGGTTAGAAACGTCCACATACCAAACTCTCTGATTCAATGGCGCAATTTTACATATCAATGTTACAATGAAACAAATAACACTTGTATGAAACATAATGATATTTATTATCAGAACCAAAAAAAAAGCAATTATACTTGACACTGAACTTCAATTTTGAAAGTTTCTTTTGACATTGAAAATTTGTCAAAATATCTATCGGTTGTGGTTTTACACACATTGGACTTGTCAGTATCTAATAGCTAGCTATCCAAATATCACAATACACTACAACATGAAATCTAATGAAAACAAAGTAAACAGTCGAGACTCACGCTGCTTATAAATAATACTGTTTCTCTACTCAGAATACAATAAGGAGAAAGCACAGCATCGGGAGTAACCCTTGTACGAAACAGGAAAAGTGCTTCATTGTACATTCTTGGTAAAGACGAATGGTGCTTTGCAGTAATTGCTAATTACAGTTTATTAATTTGTCGCTTTAAACTGAAGATATTTAACATGACACATATGCTGTAGTTACCCACACGCTCACAACAAATTAAACGCTCCAACAATATATATGTTGTTGGTTTTTAATGTAGTGAATGATGATAATATATTGTTCCAAAGAAGTTAGGGGTAACGCACCATACGTGGTTGATTTAATGACGTCTACTTGTTTGTGGCGTGAATGCAAACGTGACTTATTCGGGTGTGAAATGCCCGATCAGACAAAGTGCATGCGGTCGTTTAATTTATTACAGAACAATTGTTTTCACCTATCGGTTTAACAGGCGCTGGTTGTGTTATAGAAAAGTCTCTGAATAGATACTATTAATATATTTCAGTAAAACGCTTGAGTGGGAATTCAGCGGTCGATTAATAGAAAAATATAGATGGTTGCTCCACTGCATTTACCTTATTGTGTAACAAATAATTGTGTGTGTCGGACGTTTGTGAATGATGGCGGTAAATAAATTTAACATTTACATTTTCCTTACGTATATTCTTGTAGCGGCAGCATTTACACCACCAAAGATGAATATGAAACAGTGCCTTGTAAAGGATAACATGATAACCTCTATCATTAAAATATCACTTAAGCAATGCGTGCAGGAGTGCAAGATGAGGATCGCCTGTTTGTCATTGAATTACAGACGCCTACATCTACTCTGTGAGCTTTTCTTTATTCATGATGGAACATTCGTTACCAACAGTGGAAAAACGGGACCCTGTGTCCACATTCTACGCTTTGACATTGCGGAACCCAAGGTATGAGGAGTGCGAAAATAATATTTGTTTTGTCTTTTTTTTGTATCAGTTTTTTATGACAATCTACTTGTTTGAATGTTAACATTCAACTTAATATATATTAAGAATAATAATTATAATAATAATAATAATTGTAATAATATATTGACTCAGCAAATTCAAACTTCAAACAAATCTATTCGTCAGACATAAAAATACGTAAATAAAAACAAAGGCAAGTGATTGAGGACACAACACGAATATAAAAATATCGGGTTTATCACATTATCGTTAAACGAATATGTGAACTAAATTGTCGTAAATGTATATTTAAAATGACATTTTACTTAGTGATGAGAGCTAGATTCAGAAAATATTTATAACATATGTAGCATTGTTTAGCAACTTTTGAATTAGGGGTCTATTGTTTATGTATCTTACGCTGTACATGTCAGTATTAGCGTATGTTTGCCAATTTATATGTTTAGGAGTTTGTTCAGGGGGATTTTCTTATTGATGCTGATCGTTTTTTTGGTTGATGGTCGGATTACTGTATGCACTCCTTACACCAGTTTAACTCTTAAGTAACGTGTTTGTCATTGACTAATGCAAGGCGGTACTGCTACTTTCAGTCATCATTTATGAATGTGTCTAGTGTCGTGTTTGCTTTTGTAATTGTTTACATGAATGTATATGTTCATGTCTCTTTGTGATTTTTAAGGAAGCTTTATGCTACATTTCTTCTTTTCGTCGTCTTCATTCATTTTTATTGGCGCCGCCCATGAGGGCGTGGCCTTTAATGGAATCACGAATTTTTGAGACTATGGTAGGATCATCTATTTATAATTGAATCTATTGTTTTATTAAGGGTTAAACTGCAGTAAATATTACACGTTACGTTTTGTATGTTTATGATTTAGAAATAAAATATTTTTAATGCATTTGTATTGTCGAATACATGTCTTTTACAAAGTTAAAACGATATGTTTATAATAGATACTTGCTGATCCCCGAAAATAGGACGATTCTACATAAACAGAATGTGTGTTAGGTGTCGAAGTTAAAATAATAAAAAAATAATTATAAAAATCTTCATTTTCACTTTACTTAAATCAATATTAACACAGTGGTACTTATAACGTGGATATTCATATGCATATGCTATAATCACTCCCAAGCCGTATGTTATGATATAAGTACGTTTACATGACAGCCATGCAATGGTGGTGATCTGTTGAAACCTGTCATGTCAGTAATGTTTTTTTACAAAATTATTTAAAAAAATCATAGATAAGCTGTAGAAGAGATTAACACCACATCCATCAAGCCAAAATAAACACAATAACAAC
Source organism: Mactromeris polynyma (assembly GCA_032209605.1). Taxonomy (NCBI): domain Eukaryota; kingdom Metazoa; phylum Mollusca; class Bivalvia; order Venerida; family Mactridae; genus Mactromeris; species Mactromeris polynyma. Next base: position 826,263 of record JASFXZ010000019.1, on the reverse strand, counting down.
ACAAACAGTACGGATGGTGTCAATACTTCTGTACATTATAAACGTAATTGAGTATTATTAAACTATTCTCTTTTTATATTATGAAGACATATTATTATGTTATGTAGATATCTTCCCATTTTGTATTGTCATGTGCGAAGTCATTATTCCATTGTTCAGTGTGTTTTATAGAGCTAAATGAATTTTGAATTGTATCTGTAGAGTGTTCAAGTGGATTGTGTATAAATGATTCGATTTATAGTTTGTATCTATTAACTTGGTATGCTTTTTAGAAGTCTATAATCTGTTTTTAATGACAGAAGTTAGCTATATAAGGCGCAAATAATGGATGTCTACATTGTAAATTAAGAGTATTATCCAGATAGCGGGATGCACTGATGACATCTTTTCCTTCTGACGAAAGACTCCACTTGAAATATATATCATTTTGCACCCATAGAAGTACCTATATTTTACGGTATACGACATTCCCATATCACAAACATATACTCCTAACGAAAAAGCGAGTGATTCACAAATATCAGACGTTCAAATGGTAAAGTGGTCAACGTCGGCATCCGTAAAGAATGCATGTTTCAGTATTCATGCGAGATTTTTCTTCTCTCCAGCACAAGCATTTTGTACATGATTAGTACATAATATTAATTTACTAAACCTTCTTAATCGACCACTTTCAGGTGTTTCTCAAACAATTTGTTAATGGATTTGCGAAAATGTTATTTTAACGTAAAATGATTATTTTCGCAAAACACATTTGTTTTTCTCGAAAACTTTTATTCAGTAACTGTACGCTAACTTGATGTTACCATTTCATAATATATGGCCGTTAACTGAAATATTTCGACATTATATGACCAAATTTTATAAGTATCTGGCTAAGGTTATGCAGAAATATGCCACCATAGTTTATTAAATGTATCTGACTGTTTATTATATTTATAGCAAATGACAGGTAATACCAAATTTTGAAAGTGCTTACGCTGGAATGCAAACAATATGTGTTTTATCTCGAAACATGCTTGCAAGATCAAGAAAATCAGCTCTTTTATTCAAGACGCGAATTTTAAGAATTTCAAAGAATATTTTGCTGTCCGATTCAGCATCAATCTTAAAAAATGTTGTGTATACCGTAGGCACCGTTTACATCGCAACTACGCCTAAAATACGGTGTACTATACGTCCCATGCCGGCATTTCCTGTAAAAATTGTGAACACACGATAAAGTGTGGTAGGAAATCCCAAAATCTATTTTAAGTGCGATCAGTGTGACAAACGCAGTGAAAGACAACGCCACACACACAAGACAATGCCACAACCCGATATGTTCATATTAAAACATAGACGACTTTAGAAGGAATCCTCAGAATACACCCAATTAAATGCGGTCTAAAATTATTCGAGAAGAAACATTATTACATTGATTTTCTATTTCACAAACTCGTACCTCAGATATTGTCTGCATACATTGTGTCTGTTTTCAGGATTTTACCCACTGTTCATGTACCAACCAACAGACATGTCTCCCAGAACGTGGCTCATGCGAAGCAAAAGGTAAATATCTAATTCTGTTCATGTACATGTTTGTAGTGTTTTGAGAAATTCATCGGAATTGTGTTACAATAAACTGAGCTACATCTAATTAATTGTACAGTCGCGACTTACGAGATAGTCCAGTCGCCAAGAAACAAAGGCGAGTTTCATCATATGTCTTCGAGCATTGTCATATATAAATCGAAATGCTGGAAGTACAAAAACTGGTGAATGAGGTTAATATACGCTTTTATCAATATGTTAATTTTGTCTGTAGGGAAGTCCCGTGGCTCTCAGCAATTCAAAAAAATGTTCGATGTATATAAGGGTATACGGAAAGACTATTGTATCAGTCAATTATCATATTGTATCTCTTTTCACACATAAAACAAATATTTCACAAATACCACATTAAACATTTCCCATATTTTTTATTTGATTCATAATTAATCTTGTTGTAGAGTTGATTTGTAGATTTACTAAACGCTGTTGATTTGCTTCTTGAGTCGATGTGAAGTTTAAACAAATCACGCATTTATATTTGCAGTGTAGTTGACTCACACTTGGATGCATTTCAGGTTTACCGAAATATTTTGAACTATTTTTTTACCAACTCTGAATATTACATTGACTTGATTCCGGTTAGTTAAAATATTCATTTTATTATGTGTACGCGTATAGATGTAAACCCAGTTTAACGTCATTGTCATACTCTAAAAAAGAAAACCGCGAATGACGCAAGATTCACAATTGTGGAATTCAAAGGCGTATTACAAAAATGAAACTCATCCAATCTCAGTTATGACTCATGGGCATAGTGCCTCAATCTAAAAAAAAATCAAAGTTACCTTTAAAATGTTCGAATCCAGAAAACAGAAGTTCCCATCTTGGTCAGACAATACCCACATATTTATGGTGATAGTTTTGCTATCATACCAATGCGGTACTCCGTATTTTCAACCAATATTTATGTTTATGTCTTATGATCCTTATGACTTTGTACTTATTTGTTTACATTATGTCACATGTGCATTTTGGAGCGATATGGACTTCTCTCATGATTTTCCGACTCTATTCTTTATTTATTGTGATCAACCTCTAATTATACCTAATTCAACGGCTGCTGACATTTTATTCCACTACTTGTACTGACTATCCCGACGTTGGTAATCGCCATGTGGTAATTATTTTCCTTCATGGTTTCAAGTAAATATTTATTTCCCCGTACCCCTCATATGGCCTAGCATAATATACGTGCCAATTTCACACCTTTTGGTCCACGACCAACTCATTTTCTCTAACGGATTCCCGTTCTCCCCATTTGTCTCATTATTTTACTTTCCGTAATTGTTTCGATTCGTCTTCGAAACAAGTCAATATCGCCCCGTCTCAATATATATTACCCCACACCTCTTCACTCCTAGAGCTTTGTGTGCTGGTTTTTCCCTACGAGCTTCATTGTCTTATGAATATGGTGTTCCGTGCACAAACTTATTCATTTCATTTTATAACAGAATGTACTAATTTGGAAATTCCAAATGTGGTAATTTATGGAAACATGAAGAACGTTGGAGCACGTGTACAGATCCAGTGTGCTAGTGTATTGAACGTAGAGGAAACTGGTCGAACAAGTATTCAGTGTCAGTCAAATGGAACATGGGATTATGAACCAAAATGTGTCAGCAGTAAGTTTACTTTTATTCTCTTAGCAACAGATTGTTCATATATATCTATGTGATAGTGCATAAAACGAGTTTTTATATTAAACTCAGTTACGGTCATAACTTCTCCTTGGTAAATTTCACTCGAGATATGACAGGGACAAAGGCGACTAGATTCTGATGAGTAGTTAAGTGATTAGGCCGGGACGATCTAGTAACCTAAAGAACATATACCAATCATGGTTTCGGTTATGATTTCACACCTGTATTAACATTCTGATAATCCGGCATACCTTTTTATTGTCATAGGATATATGGGATGTTACGACATTTACCAGTATGATTTCTTCATGAATAACTATGTAACCCTGGACAGCCAGACTTTAGAAAAATGTATCAACCACTGTCATCTATACAACTATGCTGCACCAGAGGTAATATAAAACAGAAATAGTTATGTAGGTAGTTTTAGATACATACTTTCAATTATAGTTCAAGTCCTTTAAGTAAATTAGTATAATATATATATATATATAATTATTATGATGATGGTAATGAAAAGACAATTCTGTCCGGACAAAGCAGTCGCTGTATGTAAATATTTTATCACTTAACCACTTAATATTACTTAATTGTCACCTAGGAGGGTAGAAACAATCTATACAAAAAAACAACGAGTATTAAAGTAACAGTGAGTAATGCATGGAATGATACATTCACAAAACTGGTCATTCTCATACGAAATAAACTACAAAACGAAGATGTAGCGTGAAATAAAACTATAAAATTCGGACACCTTGTTTATATGACTCATACAAGACTTACTAAATCATTTAGGTCCCTGTTCAACTGAACGACTCGGTTATAGTTCTTATTTTTATGTTTATGCTTTTAAGAATAGTGTGTACTGCTTCTGTGGGAATACATTGGACGAGAGTCGTAAAAGATCAGAAGAAAATTGTCAGTCTATTTGTCCGGGGAATGATTCTCAGAAATGCGGAGGATATTGGCATGTTTCTATCTACAAGCTGAAATAAAACAAAACAATGACAACACATGAAGTACAATACAATCTCGAAGGCGGTGTCGTGAGAAACAACCTCTCTTCAACGACATAATGAATTCCCTTTCTAAAGATGTAGATTCTGTAGAACAACCTAAAGCGTTTCACATTGTTTCAAATTTACATTTTATAAGCACAAATGAAATATTATTTTTATTTTTCGTACTTTATACTTCATGTACTGTATGCATATATTTTTTTATTTGAATCTTGTTGTATTGTTGTATAGTTGGCATGTTTTGTAAGACACATTGGCTCTACATGTTATCAACACACTCACAACACATAGATGTTCAAATATGTATATTGACTACATCATTTACGAAAGAACATCAGCAGATTATCATGTATTGGTATGCAATATAAATATAGATATGCTATAAAGGTTGCATGATAAATATGGAAGCTACACATATGGTTGAATGTGTAACTATATATATTTTCCCCCAATAAGATCATAGTTCGTACATCACTATATATGCCCATGTCAATGCATGTTTATTATTAAGCTTCATTATTTATGCTATTCGATATATTAATCATTAAATTTAACTTGCTATGTTTTTTCAACATGATATTTACCAATTAATTGCATAAAAAGTCTATGTAGTGTTTCCGTCAATAATGAAACATAGCAATTTTAACAACAATGACATATTTCTGTAGAATATTCGTATGAACATTCTGAGTATGAGTATAACTGTCCATCTAGTTAATATTTTTTGAGAGAAATACATTGTTCCATGTCTTGGGAGAATTAAATTAATTACCAATTAATTGCATAAAAAGTCTATGTAGTGTTTCCGTCAATAATGAAACATAGCAATTTTAACAACAATGACATATTTCTGTAGAATATTCGTATGAACATTCTGAGTATGAGTATAACTGTCCATCTAGTTAATATTTTTTGAGAGAAATACATTGTTCCATGTCTTGGGAGAATTAAATTCATTACTGAATTACAATGCTACTGTGCCCGAGGAAACACTCCCTTAAGGTCACATTAAGAATTGTATATCGCGTTGTTATATTTGCTATATTTGATGGTAGGTGCAACTACCACAAGATACATGGGTGTCATTTTACATTTTAGAAAGTCATCATGTCACCGAGTGGACGATTTATTTGTTACATTATGTTTGTGATTGATAAGTGCATCATGATTCCATACGACGTACAGTAAGAAAAATATAATTAAGTTAAGTTTGTTGGATAAGCAGCATGAGCTATTTCCAATACATCAGATCATTATTGTTGTGTCATTTGTGTGTGGTCCTTTCCGCCTTGAGATTGTATTCACTTGCATGTTTATATGTTAATATATCTGTGTGGTTTTGGGGTAACTGTGCATTTTGTACCTTGCATCTTCTGTTCGACATCTTTATTCATTTTAACAACGTTTCTTTGATGATTATAACATATTCAATGTGTGATGCAAGCAGAAATTCACTGCTTGTATGTTCAAAGCTAAACATTTTGGTCTTTATTTGTACTACGAAAATATTACTAAATCTTTGGTTTGTATCGATTATTTCAAAGAACCCTTGCGCACCGAAAGTTTCGTATGGACACAATCTATTTATAATCATTTTTGTAACTAACACAATTATTGTTTTGGGAATATTACACCGTTTTAGAACTGATATCGAAATATATGCGGTTTTAATTGAACAGAACGTTAATAACATATTATTGACGACCATTGGTCGGTCGGGTATGTTGGAGTACTTTTAGATCTGACCTAAACCATTTTATATGTAATACATACATAACAAGGGACATATACATTTTATTTTTTAAATTAACATATCAACATCTGGTAAAAATCATATTGTATACATAACGACGTGCGAAATGTATAAGTCTCTATAGCTAATTTTCTTCTTAGGTACCTTAATAAAATGCTTTTCCGCCATATCGTACTTTCATTATGTAATAACGTTTATTGATATATGTTTATTTTCGCTTTGCTTGTAATTGTTGTGAGAGTTGAAATTTGCTAATAAATATTCGTGTAAGACGGACAGTGTTTGTTTGTTATTTTCAACATTGTTTAGTCATGTACCTAACCAGTTTTCCTCGACTAAATTATCAACCAGTACTAACTCGCTAATCTATAAGCAACTTCTCCACATGACCGTATAAGATGTTACAGCAGAACATGAACTGACAAACCCGGGAATCGAACCCGGATCTGCCGAGTGATATTCTAGGGCTCCATCAACTGATCTATCCGGGTGCTCTACCAGGCGAGCTACAACAGACATCTACGTAGAAATAAACAAAGTATTGTGCATAACAATTCTTGATACATAATTATGAGTATATGAAATCTATACAAATGCTAAGTTATATACAGTATATGTTTATAAAACAGTGTTGAACAACAATACTTATATGTATATCACTTCAATCCACTTCTGTTTTAAGATGCTTTAGGTTAACAAGCCATTCCTAAATATTACATGTTTGGAAACTATTCACATTAATATACAAGCAATTATCAAATTAAGCTACATCGATCGCTATTTGAAATTATAACCAAAAACAGGTAGCAGATATATTGAATTACAATAACATAACTTATGATAGTGTAAATTATTATACCTCAAATGATTTATCCATGCACAATTCACATAATATTATACACGCTATATGCAAACTCGTAATGTTACCCTGTGACATAACGTTTTTACACTGTCACGTTATGACATAACGTTTTTACCCTGAGACATAACATCTTTACCCTCGCAAGGGCTAAAAATAGACTACTGGAAATTCGCATAGTCCGAGTCTATATATGAAATAGGTAACAATTTAAAGATTATAAGGTTTGCAAACGACATTACCTGTCGGCTTTGACAGATTCAGTTCTTTCACACAAATGGCTTCAAAAAATATAAAGAGTCTGCAAGCACTTTATTGTTAATGTTTCACATTGACTTTATTGTTTTATATTTTAATATCAAATCTTTCTTCGGTATAATACAATAAATATCAGATTCCATGGAGGGTGATAGCACATAATGTTAACCCTCGAAATGTCAGTCTCGGCTTACGCCTCGGTTTAATTAATTAATTTTCGGTTTAACGTTATATGCTATCCCCCTCCATGGAATCTACTATTTATATAGTAATCCAATACATTGAGTCATACATCTTTGCCTGTAACTTCATTCACATGAAACGACAACTGAAGTTACAACGAACCTGCACGCATACGGTTTGTTATTTTGATTCATTTACACGTAACTGGTATTATTGAACTGGTGTTCAATTACACATTAAACAGTCAAAAGTTTACATATAAAATACAAAAATAACAATAAATTGAACTTTTCCAAAGAAAAATCGATACGTCTATTTCTTAACGAAACAACAATCAAGAAAATGTTTAGCAAACACATTATTGTGAAATATTTGAAGGGAATATGTAGAAAAACAAACCTGACGTAATAACACAATCTAAATTTTGAAAATATTGAACATGCGACCTTTTTGTGTAAGAAATGCATATACACGTTATTGATGTAAATAACAACAAAGGGTCTACTCTGGCCTGACTTATACACAAGACAACAAATCAAACATTACGTAATTAAGTTAGCATTTAATCTAATCTTTGTTTGAGGACTCTGGCTCGGTCGTAGATATCGCGTATTCGCGACATATTCCTTCCGTGTTACAGAACGCCATGTACATCGAGACGAGCGAACAATATCCTCATAGATTAACGTTTTCAATGTGTATACGAACGAGGTATGATTGTCATTTTAAGTCAGCCTGTTTCCATTTGACATCTCCATTCGTCGCGTTTTGATCGTGAGAATTGCATCCCATGCGTGCTCGACAGACATGTTTTCTTCTGGCGCGACCTTTGCACTATATGGAATTACGGACAGAATGAATTGTTTAATAAAACATACTATACTAATTAACAGTAACTACAAATATTTACCATGGGTGTGTAGAATATGCTACAGTATTCATGTGGTAAATAAATGGTCAGAATCCATTCCGAAATATTGCTACGACTTGTCTGCCGAGCGCATCCGGGTACAAGGCATTTCCTTATGTCTATAACTAGCGATTTTGTAATTTTATGAATGAAATCGTATCGACGATAGTAACCACTGGGTGAATTATTGCTGTTTCGCAATATTAACGCATGAACAAAACGCGCATATTTTAATGGAAAGGATTATCTGAAAAGAGATAAACAATCGAAAGGATTTTGTTCAAATCCGAGCCCCATGAACAAAATGAAACGGGAATTAAAAAAGAGGCCGGCAACTTATGACATCCACTCTTAGATATATACAAGTGCTTGACCAGATAACAAGTTTAGTCAATAATATGTCATTACACGATACTGGCGGTCAGATTCGAAGTAATATAATAAATGGAATTTTGACGAATTATTTGGCTATTTGAAAAGTGTTAAACGTTTTGTCATCTATTTAAAAAGAAACAAACTTGACACTGAAGTTGCCTTTTCGAATCTTGCCGACACAACATTGTTTTGTAATTAGTGTAAATCATATATACAATATGCATGTACTGAGAATTAACGGAATCAATATATTGTATTAGGTCTATGATAATGCATATATTTTACTGAAATACTTAGGTCTAATTGTTGATAATTTAAGCGTGATTTTGAATACTAATATTTCTTTGAAAATGATTTACACATTTTTATATTTTAACCAATGTTTAAACAACAACCATCGTATAGAAATGTAATATTGCTGCAAATTGACTTTGATGATGGTAGTATAAGTGGAAACAATAGTATACTCGCGAAATCTGCCAGCAGTATGTACATCTCAAAATAGAAGAAGACAAGCAAGCGTCTCCTTTACATAAACCTCGCAGGTTGTTAATGTTAAGTCTGTGGCAAATGATTGGTTCCGCGCATTAGCTGTTATACGGAGAGTGCTACTGTTATGAAACACACGTAGCTTCTCAGGAGAGGACGGTTCGGATTTTTTGGGGGGATGCTGGGGTCAAGGTCATTGTAACGAAAAGAAAAAAAGGTTTCTGCTTAATGATTATATTAAGGAAAGGAATATTGTTATGAAAGGAATGTAAAGCTTACGTGGAATTGAAACAGAAGTTTTTGTGGTTGTTGAGGTCATGGTCAAAGTCGCTGTACATAAAAGATAAAAGGTTTCCGCCCAATGATGTTTCTCAATGAGAAACAGTGAGCTTGACCTTGACCAGTGGTTCAAAAAAGCTTGCGGGTATAAACAATACATAGCCCTTTATCTTGTTAGAACCAGCTCTGGGTGAGGTATACAGCCCTTTATCTTGTTGGAACCAGCTCTGGGTGAGGTATACAGCCCTTTATCTTGTTGGAACCAGCTCTAGGTGAGGTATACAGCCCTTTATCTTGTTGGAACCAGCTCTGGGTGAGGTATACAGCCCTTTATCACACTACAACAAGAACTCTAATGACAATACAGTAAACAGTCGAGACCCACGCTGCTTATGAATATTAAGGTTTTTCCACTCTAAATACAATAAGGAGAAAGCGCATCATTGAGAAGGTCACTTGTACGAAACAGGAAAAGTGCTTCATTGTACATTCTTGGTAAAGACGAATGGTGCATTTGCAGTTATTGCTAAATAGAGTTTATTAATTTGTTGCTTTAAACTCAAGATATTTGACACGACACATATGCTGTAATTACCCACATGCTCACAACAAATTGAACCATCAACATTATATATGTTGTTGGTTTTTAATGTAGTGAATGATGATAATATACTGTTCTAAAGAAGTTAGGGGTAACGCACCATACGTAGTTGATTTTATGACGCCTACTTGTTTGTAGCGTGAATGCAAACGTGAATTACTCGGGTGTGAACTGCCCGATCAGATTAGATAGATATATACTTTATTTTCCTCCACGATTGAAGATTATAACTTATTTACAACAAACATGTATAGCAGAAAAAACAACATACACAACAAAGTTATGACAGTACATCACCTGAAACAAATGTATCAAAACAGGACATAATGTGAACACAATGATACTTCACTAATTGAATTATATTCAGTGAAAATTGAGCTGCGTGGAATGCAAAAATAATTGCCCTTTACATCTGTTGTGAGATTTAATCTTGTTGAAACGAAATACAAGATAAATAGAACAGGCTAGGCTTAATGAAATAAATATGAAAATAGATGTAATTTAACCGGCGATTAATTATCATTAATGAATAACCTATTGATTATTCATATATAGGATCTTACATGAGTGCTTATTTGATATTGTCTTCATGAAACGAGTCGACTGAATATGACGCGAGGCTTTGCCGAGCGTCATATTCGTTTCAGTCGACAAGTTCCATAAAAAAGTGTGTGCGTTCGATTAATTTATTACAGAACAGTAGTTTTCACCTGTCGGGACAGGTTTAACAGGCGCTGGTTGAATTATAGAAAAGTCTCTGTTTAGATACTATTCATATATTTCAGTAAAACGCTTGAGTGGGAATTCAGCGGTGCTCTACTGCATTTATCTTATTGCGTAACGAAAAATTGTGTGCGTCGAACGATTGTGAATGATGGCGGTAAATAAATTTTACATTTACATTTTCCTTATATTTATTCTTGTAACGGCAGCATTTACACTACCAAAGATGAATAAGAAACAGTGTCTTGTTAAGAATAACATGATAACCTCTATCATTAAAATATCACTTAAGCAATGCGTGCAGGAGTGCAATATGAGGATCGCCTGTTTGTCATTGAATTACAGACGCCTACAGCTACTCTGTGAGCTTTTCTCAATTCATGATGGAACATTCGTTACCAACAGTGGGAAAACGGGACCCTGTGTCCACATTCTACGCTCTGACATTGCGGAACCCAAGGTATGAGGAGTGCGAAAATAATATTTGTTTTGTCTTTTTTTGTATCAGTTTTTTATGACAATCTACTTGTTTGAATGTTAATATTCAACTTAATATATATTAAGAATAATAATTAAAATAATAATAATTGTAATAATATATGGCCTCAGCAAATGCAGACAAATCTATTCGTCAGACATTCAAAAACCCTAAAAAAAACCAAAGGCAATTGCAAGTGATTGAGGACACCACACGAATGTAAAAATATCCCGTTAATCACATTATCGTTAAACGAGTATGTGAACTAAATCGTCGTAAATGTATATTTAAAATGACATTTTACTTAGTGATGAGAGGTAGATTCAGAAAATATCTATAACATATGTAGCACTGTTTAGCAACTTTTGAATTAGGGGTTTATTGTTTATGTATCTTACGCTGTACATGTATTAGCGTATGTTTGCTATTTTATATGTTTAGGAGTTTGTTCAGGGGGGATTTTCTTATTAATGCTGATCATTTTTTTGGTTGATGGTCGGATTACTGTTTGCACCCTTACACCAGGTTTAAACTCAAAGTAGCGTGTTTGTCATTGACTAATCCAAGGCGGTACTGCTACTTTCAGTCATCATTTATGAATGTGTCTAGTGTAAATGTTCATGCCTCTTTGTGCTTTTTAAGGAAGCTTTACACTACATTTATTCTTTTCGACGTCTTCATTCATTATTATAGTACAATTACGATAATCATAGTCATCCGCAAGTGTGCATGGTCTTGCAATACGATTAAAGAGTTGAAATGTAAGCCCGCAAGTAATGCAATGCTAAGAAATAATGCATATGCTATAATCACTCCCAAGCCGTATGTTATGATATAAGTACGTTTACATGACAGCCATGCAATGGTGGTGATTTGTTGAAACCTGTCATGTCAGTAATGTATTTACACCACATCCATCAAGCCAAAAAAAACACAATAACAACACAAACAGTGCGGATGGCGTCAATACTTCTGTACATTGTAAACATAATTAAGTATTAATAAACTACTCTCTTTTTATTTTATGAAGAAATTTCATTATGTTATGAAGATATATACACAAGACAATGCCACAACCCGACATCTAGTTGTTAAGAGCGGTCAGTGTGACAAACGTAGTGAAAGAGAGCGCCGCATACACAAGACAATGCCACAACCCGACATCTAGTTGTTAAGAGCGGTCAGTGTGACAAACGTAGTGAAAGAGAACGCCACATACACAAGACAATGCCACAACCCGATATGCTTCATATTAAAACATACACGACTTTAGAATGAATCCTCAGAATATACCTAATTAAATCTGGTCTAAAAGTATTCGAGAAGAAACATTATTACATTGATTTTCTATTTCACAAACTCGTACCTCAGATATTGTCTGCATTCATTGTGTCTGTTTTCAGTATTCGACCGACTGTTCATGTACGAACCAACAGACATGTCTCCCAGAAAGTGACTCATGCGAGGCAAAAGGTAAATATATAAATTCTGTTCATGTACATACTTGTAGTGCTTTTAAAAAATTCTTCGGAATTGTGTTGCAACAAACACCGCGGAAGTCACTGAGCTCCATCTTTGACAGGTATAGGTAAAATGCACTGTCGCGACTATCAACAAAGGCAAGTTTCATCATATGTCTTCTGCTTAATTTGAGAATTGGCATGTAAAAATCGAAGTGCTGAAAGTTTACGAACTGGTAAACTAGAAAGGAAATAAAAGTTTAGAATAATCAACAGGCCCTTTGTAGCAGCAGTTTATTCGGTTAAAAGTTTGTAATATGCGGTCACATTTAAAATAGAGCAAAGTTCAAGATGGCAGCTCCCTACTGGCCTAGCTTGGAAAATCATACAAATACTGAAAAAATCATGCAGTAGCGAAAACAGATAATAGGAAATGAAACAAATTCGGATAGAATAAAAGCGAGCATGGAGCTGTATAATATGTATTTGGTCAATCTATAATTCGATCAACACATATGTGTACGATTCGATGCTTCGTTATAAAAATGGGAAAATGCATTAATCTATGATAGCATGGAAGAATAGCTACATAACTAGAATTTAGAACACACAATGGTAAGCCCCCTTCTTTAGTAATAACTTTGTACAGTAGCATTATTTTGTTCACAACAAGAAATCAAATGAAACTGTTTTTAGACAAATTTGAAGTTTGAAAGTCTGTTGAAGTTTAGCTATGACTAACATTGTGCTATTGAACATTATCATTTTAAACTTGAAATGCTATAAGACATGCTATACAGTTTTCACCTTGTTCAGAATCAACATGTCTGTCAGTGGTTGTGTCCAGATATAACATACATGTATTTAGTTTAAGGCAAGAAATACTTAATCAGTTTTCAAGGAAATGTAACTTGGCAAACATAAGCTATCAGAAGTGTAGATTATGTAAGCCATCGTTGGTGCATATCCACCAAGGCATTCAAGTCTAAGTGGGTGGCTCACTGATGTCTAGTTTTAAGTTTGCAGCCAGCATCATGTTTTCTTACCTTAAAAATTTTGGCACTTAAATATCATATCTAGTCAGTTTTTGTGGTTATCCTGTTGTATAGTTGCTATTACCCTTTTCAGCTTCATACTGATATCATAATATACATTTGATTTCGCTCGCTTAAATAAATGACGGTTTGAATAAAAAGATTTATGGGGAGAAAATCCGAAGAACAAAAAATTAATTTGGTGTGGCCTAAGTGTCTGTTCTATTTAGTTAATCTGTATTTTATATTATACACGAGGATGATTAAAGGGTTATAGCCTAAGTAGGAAAATGATCGCATTTTATTGATGTATCAATTTATCGTAAAGCGAATGCGTAAAATATCATAACATCGTCGAAAATCATAATCATAGTCCCGCCCATCCAGACGTAACTCCGCCTCGCCAATCCAAGCTTACATAGTGTGCATGCTTAAACGGTGTGTATTTGGAAGCTACCTCCTATGAAATTGCGTCGTCCGTCTGTTAACATATTAATTTACATACCTTATTCATCGGTTTGTATTATTTGGATGCAATTACATCAACATTGAGATGTATCTATATACAAGTAACATATTGGCTCCTTTCGAAAATCAGCAAGATATGTCCCTACATCACTAGAAAAACACATATTTTTTCAATATGGCTATAACCAAGTTTTTGAACACAGTTGGACCTACGATCCACAAAGTTGGCTAGTAAATAAATTCACATTACTTGAGAAAAAGTTCTGAATGCGTAACAGGTGTTGAAATTGACAGCTGTTCAACTTATATGGTTGCTTCTAAAAGTGGCCGCAAAATTACGATAATTACTAAGTTCAAGACAGGTAGGTAAGCCCGTCCAAACAGCTAGGACTCGTCCTTTTTTTTACCATCGAAATTCTGCTTTTGGGTACGTTACTTGTCCACAAAATGCCATGAAAATGCACTCTTGGGTTTATTCATCCCTCACAGTTCCCTTACAGTACACTATTTCCCACCTATTTATACACATATATTTTGTTTCAACGCGCTGGTTTTCAGGTCTCTCAGTCCTTTGATTTTTTTAATGTCTTTCAGTAGAGCTTTGTATTGGACGGCTCTGTTTGTACGTGACCTTTCTATATAACTCATTCTTATTGTTTTCCAACTTTTTATATAACAGAATGTCCAAATTTGGAAATTGCAAATATGGTACTTCAAGGAAACATAAAGGACATAGGAGCGCGTGTACTTGTGAAATGTGCTAGTGATTGGTACGTAGAGGAAACTGGTAGAACAAGTATCCAATGTCAACCAAATGGAATGTGGGATTATGAACCAAAATGTATCAGTTGTAAGTTTATTTTATACTCGAATTAAGTGGAAAGTTATTCATAGTATCTATATTCTCATGTAGCATCTGGGCTTATACAGATACCTCCGTAATCACACTCTGCTTTATAATTCAACAACTGATGTTGTCTATTTTTAGACAGGCGAATCGACATGGGTACAAAGCCAATCAGCGAGTCGCAAGCAACGACTCGCTCATGTCCTAAAAGTATGGCAGTAAGCATGGGTAAATACAGATCATGCGAATGTGCACTAAGTAGGCAGCTTTACTGGACTAAGAGACAGTTTTGCGTCGGTGTATATTGACGAAAAAACACGATAATTCGAACATAAGTGACTACATGTATATCGACATGCGACAATTACTCCGATACCAATAACAGCTGTATGTGCGGACTCTGCGTATATTTATTTCAAAATGTGTCATCTCGCAACTTAGCAATTGGTGGTACTCGAAATTATCGACGTAATGTTTTAATGTCTCGATGAAAGAACGATACTCTGATCGTCATACTTTCCCTCGACACGAAAGGCCATAAATTATGTACACATTCGACTGGTTCTAATACGGGAAAATACTCATCTATAAACTAAGTAGTCACGTGATCGTGCAGACCAATGAAAGAGAGTTGCACGAAAAACCGTGATTCCGTGTTCTCCGTCTGTATCATTGGTTAAATCAGACTTGTTAAAAGGTTAGATATAAAAATAGGCTTGGTTACCAAGCAGCGTGTGAATGTAACTGCAGTGAAATCAAAGCGTCGTATGGGAGCGTAACATACATATTGCTGTTGAATAGGTAAATATATTGAATTGCGTTTTATTGCCAGTTTCATGAGAATTTACCCTCTGATAGTTGTAGAATACATGGGATGCTACGAAGATGATGGCAATCGCAAATTGATGCCTATTAATCAAATAAATGACCCTGCAATGACCATAGAAAGATGTAACAATCATTGTTCCGCATACAACTATGGTGCGACACAGGTAATGTGAAACATATGGTGATAACTGTGTGGTACTTTTCATTCAGCTTAACATTTAAGACAAATTGTATGGTTATCGTAGATTATAATGTCAATACTGTTTATGACTATGATGATGTTTGCAACGACGACGATATGTACGATTGCAATGAAGAAGATGAAGATGAAGAATCGGGCGATGATAATGAGGAGGGAAGAAGGATAATGATAATCCTTGTAGAGTTATGTAGCTTTCCAGCATGCGTCTATCTAGATATTTCGTAACATATTTTATAAAAAAGTCACGTTGTCTCACTATACATTAGGCAGTCATGCACGATAATGTTGACCCTGAGACCTTTCCGTCACAGACATAGTTTAAGCGCATTTTCATACACATTACCATGCATGCTCCCTCGCACACATATAAATACCATACCGCCATTATCATGGCATGAAACATTTACTATACAAGTTCGGGAATGAAAAGCTCACATAATGTCACATACTTTTCAATACGACCTTAGAACAACATCGTCCGTGCAGAACTTTTTAAGTGTACGGGTCAGTGTTATGCAATATGTAAGTGAATGCATTGTCCTAACCTTTATTTATTGCAGTATTATACCTATTGCTTTTGTGGAAATACATTGGACGAGAGTCTAAAACGACCAGAAACAGACTGTAATACAGCGTGTGGAGGCAATCCATCTCAAACATGCGGAGGGGGTTGGCGTGGTTCTGTCTACAAACTAAACTAAAGAAAAACTATCTGAACATTCTTGTTCTGAATTGACCGATGTGATAAGATAAAAGGGAATAAACTGCAAACTTTGTTGTGGATGAGAACAAAGGACGATCTCCAAACGTAAATTGGTCAACGCCGTTTGTACTTAAACAATAACACTAGATTCGGTATTTTATAGTGACGTTGTGCCATGTCGTACTGGCGGATTAGCGGAGTAAACTCAAAACAAATGATGATGTTTGTATGTGATTTGTTATTTGTATGACGATAGTATTAATTTCTTATTGCCAGTGGCTGTGTGTTTTAATGTCATTTTGGGCATCTTTTGTTATAGTTTACTATGTAACAGAAATCAGACATAAATATTTCGAAGATATTACTGGCTGATATCATGTTTACTGTAATATGTATGTAAAAATAAACACATTACAATAACATCAATTGGTTGATATAAGTTGTACGTGTGTTTTATATGTAAACAATGGGATATCACTACTGTACCACGCATGTAAATAACACAAGAAAAAAGATACTTTAATTTGTTCATCTTAAATTCATTTGATATTTGTAAATATTGGATACCCTCGTACCTTTGGGTACGCCTATTATTATGTGTGTTACAATAAATATTAGAAATGTTGGTTCGAGAGATTAAGTTGTTACGGGGACACCACATACACACGACAATGTCCCCCCCCACACAGATCCTAGGGAGCAACGTTCTACGAAACATTGGGGACTTGGGAGGTACAAGGGTAAACATGCATGGGAACGGGGGAGCATTTTAATATTATGATGACACAATTTTCTCGCTACAATATTGTCTATTTGTTTTTCATGTAAATTGGAGTATCTCTTGTAAATTCGTATGTTTGTAGCTACTGAAAACACAATTTTCTGTATGATGATTATATCAATTACCAGTCATAATTGAGTTGTTTTGCCATGAACCATACTTCATCAGAAAACTAAGCACATACCATCGATGAATCAAATTTCATAAATGAAGAGTTTAACGCTAATACCACAATAAAAGAAATATGAAATGCAGTAAATTATTAAAAACAAGTAAAGCATGATATATTAAACGAACATATTAAAAATCTCTACCCATTATGAAGAATATATGTAAAATTTGTCAAATTCTTATACCTGAAAACTGGACTTTAGATATAATTTATCCGATATTTACATCAATCTTCGTGCCAAGTTTTGAGATTGTATTTCATTGCTGTCCATCACTTCGTTGATCCCGGAGAGTAGATACAATTATCACGTGACCAAAGACATTGTGAGAGTCGTAACTTACGTATAAATTGTGTGTGGTGTGTGTTGAGTTTTTATATGAACTATTTCACTTTTTCCAAAATATTCGAAGGCAGAAAAGATGTAAAGCTTAACTATTAAAATAATCAGAAATGAATGGTAAGTACTGTGTTGTGGGGTACATAGCATGAGTTATAGTAAAAAAATCACAAACCGTTAATTACCGTAACATAATTACCGTTCAACATCAACATTTGTGTTAGTTATATTTTTTGTTTGTTTGATTATTTCATACTCTTTAAATACCGTACACATTTACAATAAATACCAAGTTATAATTATATATAATACGGAGCTCTAAAGTCATATCCGGCATAAAAGAGAAAATAAGTTGCTACATGAAACACCACATACATAAGGCAATGTCACATACAGACAACAGTCCATAAAACATTAGCCGTTTGAGGAGGTGCAAGTGTTAAGGTGAATTAATGAGGACAAACAGAGAGGGGGGGGGGGATCGAATGTATGGAATACATCAAAGGAATTTTTTCAATTTGTGGCCAACTTATCCATTTATTTCAGTAGGCGGAGCTTAGTTTTCCATATTTGTAAACCACCATATTGATCACTTACCAGCTTTACTTAATGAAATCACTTAATAGATATTGTGCGAAATGCCATAATAAATGGAAAAGTTGGCCTAAAATGTGAAAAAATCTGGATGCTCATTGGATGTAAGACACAGGAAGAGGCGGAGTGAACTATAAGCTATATAAGTGAACGCAACTTACATATGATAAGACAACGCCTTCCCACGCAGAACTAAGGCAAAACAGCAGTATACACAACACATTGGACACTCAGGAAGTCCAAGGGTAAATATGTATGAGGAATAGGGGTGTATGGAATAGTCTGGACGATCATAAAACAAGTAAAGCGAATTTATGGGGACAACAAGAGAATGCTTGAGTACATCACGGAACAAAAGAGAGAGAATTAGTTGCAACAGGGAACGCCACACAAATAAGACAATGCCTCTCCACACAAACTCCGGGAAAACAGTCAATACAACACAAGGCATTTGAGGAGGCGCAAGGGTAAATACGTAAAGGAACAGGGGCGCAATGAATGGACTGGCCGACCATAAAGGATACATGTCATGACAGTCAGTTATAATAGGCCGAAAGGGGAAGAATTACTTCAATAAACGATATCAAAACAATATGTAATTGATTAAATTAGTAATACATGCGCTTATCCACAGACCCATCACACTTAATATTATAATTAATCGAGTTTATTTCCGAAACATTCTCATACCATAATATAATTATAGATACTATGAATACATTCATTAACTTTTCACAAAATGTGTTAAGGTATTTGTGTATGTATTTGTAATAAATTATTGCTTATCTCAATAATAAACTTTCTGTCGTATAAATGTATTATTTGTGTTTCCTTTCACATTTAAGACAGTACAGCAAATCGATATTAGCGCAAACAACGACAAACAACGTCAGCATTTCTATGCGCAACCGTATGCTTCCTTTCATGGATTTAAAATAATAGGCTAAAATACGCTATAAAATGTGTCAAACGTGTTGATTTACAGACTTCATAATACTGCGCAACGTTACAATACCAAACATATTTCCAAACTCATATCGATTTAACATATTCATTAATTGGTAATGTTGATATAAACAGCGCAATATGATACAAAGTTAAGTTCTAATTATTGATATCAATTGTTTCGTTATTTATCATTATTGCAACATGTCTACATAACCCTTCCTTCAGAT
This sequence comes from Mactromeris polynyma, assembly GCA_032209605.1. Lineage (NCBI taxonomy): Eukaryota > Metazoa > Mollusca > Bivalvia > Venerida > Mactridae > Mactromeris > Mactromeris polynyma. Next base: position 806,502 of record JASFXZ010000019.1, on the reverse strand, counting down.
AGCTTTACATCTAAACCCACTTTGAGTGAAATCGCTTACAGTAAAATCCGCTTTTAGTGAAATATGTTTAGGCTCCGACCAGCTCTATATAGGGGTTCTTGAATAACTAGTATGAATACAGTGCATAATTATGAAACCCGTTTATATTAATAAGAAATATTTTTTGTACTTTCAATTATTGGAAGACGAAAATGGCCGAACGATCACCGAAATTGATCAACGATCGCCGGAATTAGCTCTCCGCAAACATTGGAGATGTTTTATTAGTTAGATAATTTGTATTCAGTGATTGTAAATATTATAACGGCATTTATTGTCAGATTAATATTAAACCAAACATAAGTAAACATAATATTATGATGTAATGTACGGTGTATAAGTGTTCGTCACCAGGCAAAAATAAAACCAGACAAAAATGGCATACTTTTTCAAAACATGAGTTGATTACACAATTGTTGTTCTTTGATCATGATAGATATTTACTGCAACAATATTTGATTCTTTAAAGACAACACGAATTTCGAGTGTTTTATATTTAAGTCGTCGACGTAATGTGAGCTTTCCTGTCTGACATTTGTGGATTGATGTTTTCCTGGAGGTCTGTGTGAGGAGGCATTGTCTTATGTAGCAACGAATTCTCTTTTTTTTAATAAATATGTCATAATAATGATCAAATTTGCCTTTACCAGTAAGTAAGCCGGTATGAAAGTGTATGTTCATCTGGTTTGGATACAATGACACCCGGTTAGTATGTCCTCTAGAAACTCAAAGTAAGCTGGCTTTGATGTATTTAGTACCATATACTTAAGCCAGTCGCATAAGTTTATCATAATCACTGTCCATGCGTTACACGAGTACATTTACATGACAGTCATACAATGGTGGTGATTTGATCAAACATATCACTAATTAAATTTATTTACAAAATTACAAGAAAAAACACAACAACACAACAAGTGTGTTTGCGTCAATATTTCAGTTCATTTTACTTTAATTAAGTAATATAAAAAAATCCCCATATATTCTCACCTGCACCGGTTATTATTGCTCAAATTTGCTCTATTCTCTTATTTAAATATAACCTGTTTAAACATTAGTATAATATTATTTATCACCATGAATATATTACGTATTTTTCTATGTATAATACAAAAAGAAATATAATTACAATTGAAAATAGTAATAGATGATAAAAATCTTATAATGTGATCTTCAAAATATTTTCGGAAGTTTCGCAGAGATTTCCTTTAAACTTTTTATATTTGATCAGTGTAATGTATCTTACCAAAATATGGAATAAAAATGATAGGTCACCCTGCTCGATTTTATGATAATGAAGATTTAAAACGTGAATATTTCATATGAATATAGAGCAAAATCGATACAAGTTTACTATATTTTTTCTAGCGCGGAGATTTTCTTACAACTTGGTATACTATATAAGAGTCACTGTCTGAATGAAAATATGAAATAAAAATAATAGGTCCCCTTGCTTGATTTTAAGATAAAGATTGTTTTATTGTGTTTCAAGTGTAATATATATGGAAAGTGAAAGTTGAAAATATTTACCCTTAATACACTTGGTAACCCATTATCGTTTTACATTTTCATAAAATGTGTTAGTTTTAAATATTTATTGAAGATCATTTTATAATTTTAAATGTATAATTTTAAATATCAGTGACTTTTCCGTTTTTAATAATAAAGTAACTATATAGAAAACGAAAGTAGAAGGAAAACTGCCAAACTATAAGGAAATCCTTCAATTAAACATAATAATACAATTATTTGTATTGTGCTTGGTGACTATAAAGTTCAGTAACAAACTTTGCATCGTAAAAGAAAATAGTAAACTACTCCCATATACGTCTTTAACCCAATGCAAACACTACAATACTCGAAAAGAACATGCGCATTAAAGTTGCGCAATGGCAACTCCCGAATACGTCTTTAAACGAATGTATCCCGTCTGATCCGTAACATGTACAGACGTAACACTTAAATACACTACGCGGGTAGGATACGAATATCGCTATGACTTATTCATGGATTGCTCGCTGAGCCAATCGAATCAAAAATTAAATTACGTTAAATTCCAATACAGGCATTACATAAGTAGAGACACACGAAGTCAAATGCATTAGGTGTGTTGTTTTCATGTTATGATATAGAAGTGTTAGCGCTCAACACATGTGAAGGATGGCGGTAAATAAATTATTTTACATTTACATTTTCCTCACATATATTCTTGTGACGGCAGCATTTACACCACCAAAGATGAATAAGAAACAGTGTCTTGTTAAGGATAACATGATAACCTCTATCATTAAAATATCACTTAAGCAATGCGTGCAGGAGTGCAAGATGAGGATTGCCTGTTTGTCATTGAATTACAGACGCCTACATCTACTATGTGAGCTTTTCTCAATTCATGATGGAACATTCGTTACCAACAGTGGAAAAACGGGACCATGTGTCCACATTCTACGCTCTGACATCTCAGAATCGGAGGTATGAGACGTTAATATTTGAATTTATATTCAAATCCTTTGATATTGTTTTATTTGTATTTAAAAGTCAATATGTTTATCAACACAATATATTGTATCGTATTATTATTACTATACCTTTTTATCGAAGCTCAGTTCATACCAAATCTGGTGAACAGGAAAGGCGATTACGAAATTTGCGAACGAAATTTTCAAATTGATGTTTCTGAAACCACAATCTCATCTCACTTTCATTAGAATAGTGAAATTGAGAAAGCAGGTATTTTTATTCTGTCAGTGAGCTTTATCACTTAAATAGCAGATATACTTACACATTTTGACAATTATAAAAAAAAATAATTTACGCAGTTTAACATATTTGTAGCCTTGTTTTAAGAGTTTTTTTTACTTATCCAACGACTCCGCAGATGTACAAGCTCTTGCGAAACAAATAAACTGTATGCAGTGCAAATCTCGAAATGGTGTCTATATTAAGAATATCATAGAGGTGATAACATGACGTTAACGATAACAGGAACTGGTGACATATATTCTACCTGGTAAAATACTTGGTATTTTTCTCATAACAATACAAAACAAGAAATATCTTTAAAAAAGATAGTCGGCGCAATTTGAAGGCTAATATTTGTTGTGCAACATAAAAAATGCCGAGATGTTACGATTGCTGGCCATTCCAGATCCGAAATGGATTTCGGTAAATTCACCGGTAACGTACCCTTTATCGAAAGGTTAACCAATCCGCGACAAGGTTACAAACGTTGTTCGGTTGAAGAGAAATTGCTTTGATGGTTAACGTAAGATTTGATTGGTTTACACAACCCTGATATGCAAATAGCAAAACCATGTTTGTACGGCTGCGCCGAAAAACTGATCTGGAACAAGTATTTCACTGTTTGAAGCAGTCAAAATACCTCTAACATGACGGTTTACGACATTCTCATATCGGAAATATACATTGTCAAACGAAAAGTGATTCACTAATATCAGAACAAGTTCAAATGGTATTATTGTCAACGTCGGCATCCGTAAAGAATACACGTTTGAGATTTCATGCCAGAAGAAGTTCATTTTCCCCAACACAAGTCTTTTGCAAATAATTTGAAGAAGCTTCATGATATTTTCATATCCGGTTCCGGTGAAGACGAGCTCACGAATTATTTTGAGGAGAAAACAACTTGGAAAATGACGTTATATGGAACAAACATTTCATTATATATGGAACATTTATCTACGGAAATACTAGTCTTCATATTTGGTAAATATCCTGAAACCAAGAAACTTTGTGAAATATATTGGGGTTTTCGGTGTTGTGTATTGAACAATAAACGTGGAGAGATTCTCGTGTAAACTTTATTAGCTATACTACACCTGTCATAGCCCGTGATTCGTCACGCTTGACTGGTGCGCTTGGTGATGATATTCTACTGTGGATACAAGCATGATGGTCATTTATGAACGGTAACGAATTGATCATAGTTTGGAAATATTGAACATTAAATGCCGCCTAGGAAAACTAAAAAGAGTAAGAGGCCTCTGTCTTCACCTGATAATGATACAGTTCTACCTGAAAAGCGACAGGCGAATTCTGTATCATCGTAACTATGTTAATTCACAACAATCAAACTCTGTGAACGGAATGGCAAACCTGAGCAATGTATAATCTATGAATATGGCGAATATGAATAATATGATGAATTATCAAACACCACAAGGTGTGTTTTATACACCACCTTCTCAACAACATCAACAACAACAATTCCTGAATCCACAAAAGTCACCACAATATTCATCATCTCAGCAAGGTAGCGATAATTTTCAGCAACTGATATTAGAGAGACTTAATTACATGGACAAACGGCTAAACAAACTGAATTCCATTGAACAACAACTAACATCTTTGTCTAATAAACTGGCATCTATTGATACAAGGGTTACGACCATGGAGATAAATACTCGTGAAACAGATGTTGAAACAAGTAAGGCGTATGATTCACAAATGTGTGAAGATATTAAATCAAGACAAAGTGAATTTCAGTCTACACTGATACGTGAACGTGAATGCATTGCTCAGATGAGTACTGATCTAAAATTACTCAAGTCTCTACCAGAAGAATTGAACGATTTGAAAGTTCGACCAATGAGAGACAACTTACTATTATTTGGATTTCCGGAGAGCAATACGTATGATATGAGGCGGTCAGAAAATTGTGCTGCATTAGTATTAGACTATTGTAAAGATAATCTGGAAATAGATGATGCTCATCAGTCAAGTAACACTTATCTCAAAATGTATTTGATTTACAGTATTAAACCTTCACACAAATATAATTCTACATGATAGTATAGGAAATATTTGTTCATGTTGTCTAGGCAAACAAATGAACAAAACATGAGCATAATATTACTTTAAGCGATAAACTTAAAGCTAGTGGAATGCTAGAACCAGTAACAGAATCATAACGGGCATCTGAGGCAATTATATTTAACGGAATTAACAGCTATGGCTGGGTAAAATAGCTTTGAACTGATTAGCGTCCTAAAGGTACATAGCATATAACATTAAACGCAGAGATTGCTTATATAGCAACTGATATACGCTTCTTACTCTTAATCAATGCTTCTTACGCCTACGTTTTTCTAATTTTCCAATTTTGCATATACATTCCATCGTGATTACATGTACCAGTACTATTCCTTATTTTAAAAATGTCCTCTGATTACTTAAATATATACATGTTATAATGTCTTGCCATATATAGCACAAGTATAAGTAGTCCCTATGTAATATGCTATACTGTTTGCATTGAATATGTCACGAAAATAAACCATTTACTTACTCACTTACTTACTTATAACACTACATTTAGTTCATTGGTATAAAATATTTGCACAAATATAGCCAAACAAACAAATAAACAAAATGTACATAAGTGGTGAAATTGTTTCAAGAACAAGATTGCATAATTGACAACAAGTATTGACAGCATTATTTACATCTTTATAATTATTGAGGACATAAAAGATTCAAAGTTTTGGATAGTGGGTCAATTATGAAAATCTGGTTGGAAAAGTTTAACATTTTAACTCAATTTATTCCTCCCCGATATAATTAATGTCTCACCTATTAATATGTTGTGAGACTTAAACATGCATGTCAAAATATGCTTAGTCGAAAATTAAAGAAAATCGGTGGTATATACCATCATGCAAATGTACGCTACAAAACTGCATTGTCAGTTTTCTTACATGGTTCACAAAACAACCATAAACAAGTCGGAAACATATATTTTCTTTCCTGACCTACACGCCGAGTTAGAGCTAGCACAGAATGTACGTGTAACAGATACGTGTTTTGTATTTCCAGGTTACTTTTAAGAAAAGTTATAATGTTATAGTGTCTTAGTACGAAGCATGAAGATGCCATTTTCTCATAATAATTACTAAGCACATTCTGATAAAGCCTATCTACCTTTAAGCAAAACTCAACTTATGATGTAACGTAAATGGTATCGTTGATTATTAATATACTGTGCGATGTATATGCGCCATGATTGGAAAATGGACCAGAACTTTTACATCATATTGTATCACATAATATGCAATAAAGGCCATTAGTGTAATAACACGGAACAATAAATCAGATCTAATTGTGCAAATATCTTGCAAACTTTATTTGTCGCTATCAAATCAAGTTTGAAAATCTACATAATCATAGGACACGCTTCGTATACGCACGTAATTGCTCATCCAATAATCATTGGTAATTAGATTGTTCTGCGAATAAAAACGTTGTTTATGCATTCTTAATATCCTATTTCGCAACAAACACTTTGAAACACTTGTTTGTATTTGCGTTTATTTATCGTCGCCACCGGTTTCCATATGGGCGTCACCTCCGGAAGAATTTTTATTCATTTTAGATTTTTGGAGGATAGTTCCAGAAGCACCCCTGGTTTTTTTATGTGCTCGATGTAAAGCATCATACACGGTACCTCGGTTTTTAAAGTCTCGTCCGAAAAGACTGTTAGTACTGTCAGAATGGAGCGGGGAATCGAACCTGCGATCCCTTGATTACTAGTCAAGCGCGTTACCACTAGACTACAGATCCGCTACCGAAACACTTCATTGTGTGTGTTAGTTGTATAGTCGAGCGTTACCAATAGATACGATTTATCATAGGAAGTATGAATGATTTAGTAGCGTTACTTACTAATGTACCGCTTACGTACCAACCCACGGCTTGATATCGCAACCAACACCCGCTGTAAAGACATATCCGGGAGTAGTTTTATTTTTCTTTCTCGATGCACAGATTTTTACTGAACTTTATATCTTTCTTAAAATCAAGAAAGGTTACCTTTTATTTTTATTTCATATTTTCATTCAGACAGTGGCTCTCATATAGTATACCAAGTTGTATGACATCTCTCCGCTAGATAAAGTATAGTAAAATTGTATCGATTTTGCTATATATTCATATATAATATTCACGTCATTTTTATTTCATATTTTGGTTAGATACATTACACTGATACAATATTCAAAGTTCAAAGGAAATCTCTCCATTAGAAAAATCGCCTTATTGTTGGATACCCCTTTACTAAGAACGGTTATATATCGAAGTGTTGTGAATAGATAAAACGTATGCAGTGTACCGATTTGATTACTAACCAATATTTCTTAATTAACTATGAATTATTTAGCGTCGTTAATGGCTGATTGTACCATATCACTTTGGATTTGAAACATTTATATTAGTTCAACTAACGTATTGGTTCGTACATGTATTTTGTCTACAATTTATAACACGCAGATCATCATGAGCGATACAATCTGTAGAATATTAAGGATTACCATTTGATTTGTGTTAAAAACTAGAAATGATTACACGTTACGAATTTTAACGATATAAACATATTCAGCTAGTGCTTGTAAAAAGTAGAGTGTTTATTTTCTAAAGTGTCACCTGAAATTAAAGGGCCAGTCATTTCTGACTTACGAGACAACTACTTTTGAGCAGATTTGATTCCCGATTCATTTCCTTTAATATCAGGCAACAGACAGGTAGGCAGACAGTAACCATTATTTAACTAGCTAGTGGCTTATTATATTTCTGCCGACGATTTTTTTTTATTTCACTGAAATTGCAAACAGTCGGATCTCGTTATTTCGAATTCATCGGGTCAGTTATTTATTTCGAAATATACATGTTTTCGAATAACCCATTTCAGTTGGTGTATAAGAAAATACATCGGGACCTGATATTTATTTTGGATAATACCGTGTATCTGGGAGAACGTTGTCGAATAAACGAGGTTCGACTGTTATTTGCCATAAATAAGCCATACAACTCTTAATTTTCTTCTAAGAAATTTCGCTGTCAACGGAGAAGTCTAGGCATAAACTGCTGAATGTGAAAATGTAAGACATAAAAACAGGTATGGCAAACAAATTTTGGTGTAATGGAATCAGATGCCGTTCCATGTTTGTTATCAAGACTATAAATTAGTCAGTCACAACCCACCCCGGACTTCTTTGTGTGATTTTTTTGTCCAGAGTATTTCTTTGTATATTTGTGTAGAGGGATGGCTGAAGTTCAATTTTAGCGACGTTGGACAGTTGACATGGAACCCAAGATGGCGGCCAAGATGGCCATTATTTAATGAACCCTTGACTAGTCTTACTGTAACGATTATTACTTTAAAGTGCAAACATATATTGATTTTAATGTGTATGATAATTCATGTACAGATCGAAGCTCTCTAATAACAGGTATATAAAACAAAGTTTGATGTAATGGAGTCAGATGTCGTCCCATGTTCGTTACAAAAAAATACATTAGTCTGTCACAACCGCTGTCCTGTTTTGACGACTAAACGCAGAGCTAATGTCGGTTTAAAAACATGTCAATTAGTCAAGTCTAGACTTATTTACGTGAATTTTTTGTCCAGAGCATTTCTTTGAATATTTGTGTAAAGGGATGCCTGAAGTTCAATTTAAGCGAGGGTGGACAGTTGACACCATGTCATTTTCCATTGAAACCAAGATGGCGGCCAAGATGGCCACTGTCTAATGAACCCTTGACTAGGCACAATGCTGCGATAAAATTTAAAACTTAAAAACATGGATAAAAACGTTTTGTGCGTCGATTAATGCAGGGAGTTGAGGCCTTCCCTGAAGGCCTCGATGGTCTGCGCTGAGGCTACTTCTTCAGGGAGCTGGTTCCATGAGCGGATACCAGATGGAAAAAATGAGTATCTGTATACATCGGTGCGGCAGAAAGGCAGGAAGTACCGGAGGGTATGACCTCTAGTTGACAGTGCTGTGGGCCTGAAATATGCAGGGGCTTGTATGTCAACGTGGCCGTGCATGATGCGGTGTGAACAAGAACTAGTTTGGCATCTGCTCTTCGCTGTTGCAGTGTAGGCCAACATGGAGTGGCTATCATCTGGCTTTTACTACTTGTCCTCCGGTAGTCACCTGTCACAAAGCGGGCTCATCGTCTTTGCACTGTTTCTAGTTTATTGATGTTTTGGGCAGTGTGCGGATCCTAGGCTGGGGAGGCACACTTGTGACTTGTAGCACTTGGATTTGATGTCTCGAGGACAGCTAGCGATGTTCCTTCGCAGAAATGCCAGGCTGTTGTTGGCGTTCGTCGTTGTCGAATCTACATGCTCATTCCATCGTAGTGTTTCTTATATTGTGGCGCCAAGATACCCGCCACTAGGGACGATTGCCAGTTGATGGTCATGTAACAGGTAAGTTGTCTGAATTGGGGAGCTTTTTTTGAGACCCTGATAACCTCACACTTTGATGGGTTAAACTCCACCTGCCAGTCTGCCCCCCACTGCTCGAATCTGCGTATGTCCTCCTGTAATATAGCAGAGTCTTCTGATGACTTGATCTTCCTGTAAAGGAAACTGTCATCAGCAAACAGCTTGCAGGTGGAGTTAACTCTTCCTGGCATGTCATTGATATAGAGCAGGAAAAGTAGAGGGCCGAGTACTGATCCCTGTGGAACCCCTGATGTGACTGGTGCAGATGGTGAAGTATAGCCTTCAACAAGGACTTGTTGGCTACAATCAGACAAAAAGCTTCCAATCCAGGATAATATGTTCCCATGGATACCAAAGTGGTGCAGTTTCTGAAGGAGGCGCTGGTGCGGAACCTTGTCAAAGGCCTTGCTGAAATCCACAATCCTCAATGACAGCTGCGAGGTCTTGCAGAACTAGTACGGGCTGGCTTTCACAGGAGCGCTTCTTACGAAACCCATGTTGTTGGTCGGTAAGTATGTTGTGTAGTTCAAGGTGTTTCATAACCTGAATTATATGTTCTAGGAGTTTGCAGCATACTGAGGTGAGTGATATGGGTCTGTAGTTTGCTGGGACTGTTCGGTCACCTTTCTTGAAGACTGGTGTCACAAATGTGTCATCGGGAGCCCTGTCTTGTCTTAATGAGGCCTCAAAAACCAATGTTAAGGCTGGGGCAACTCGTTGGCAAAGTCTTTCAGAAGTCGGGTAGGGATGTTGTCAGGACCTTGAGCCTTGTGAGGGTCCAGGCCCAGTAGGAGCATTTTAACTCCATTTTCGTCAACCCTGAAGTTGTCCATGGTAGGAGAAGGAGGAGTGTCAAGCGATGGGCGATCTGTCATGTTTTCACTTGAGAACTCGCTGCTGAATTGGTCATTCAAGATCTTAGCCTTGGTTGAGGAATCGCTGAAACCCACGCCGTCTTTCTTCAAGAGGGGCATGCCACTGCTGTCACATCGCTTCCCGTTGATGAAGGTATATAATTTCTTGGGTTTTGTCTTCATGGACAATGTCGTTGACATATTTGTTATAGGACTGCTTGCATTCTCTCTGGGTGTCCTTTTGGAGTGCCTTGTATTTATCTAGGTCGGACTGTTCACCAGTGGCTCTAGCTCGGCTGAAGGCTTGCTTCTTCCGACGAAACAGGCGATTGATCTTTCGGTTGATCCATGGCTGGTTGAAGCGGGTGGAACTGAGTTTCGAAGGAACATTTTCTTCTTTTATATCAATGCAATCTGCTCTGAATGCATTCCATAGTGAATTGATGTCATGACCAGTATTGTGTGTTCTCGTAAATTTGGACACAAAGTCTATAATTTTAGTTTTGAGGGCATCTTGGTTTACTTCTTTCCACAAGAGTATCTTTCTTCTCTGTAGTTTTTTCATAGAGGCCTTGGTTGATGTTTCTACAAAGACAATATCTTGGTCGCTTACTCCAGGCATAGGTTTGCATTTAATGACCAGTGATGGTCTGTTGGTTAGGAATAAGTCAAGTGTGTTCTTGCCTCTAGTTGGAAATTTGATCAGTTCTGATTCCAATAAGATACATCATATTTAGGAATGAGTGACTGATGTCCTGATTATAGTTGGAGGAGATGACTGTGTTGGTTTGCCAGTCTATGTCAGGTAGATTCATGTCACCGGATGTCCAGATGGTGGCCTTTGGGTACTGCACATGGAGCTGGTGTATATTTGCACGAACCTGCATATATTCTAAGTTTGTGTTTGGTGGTCGATATACTGCTGCAATGACAAGTTAAATTTTACCAGGGCATTCGAGTTTTGCTGCTATGAGCTCTGTATTGGTGCAGATGTGGAGATCAGTCGTTGCAATGCAGTCCTTCACTATGATAATAACACCTCCGTGTGGGCTGCTTGCTTTATCCTTCCGAGCCACTGTGCGGTAGCCTACCGGGACAACTTCTCTCTCATGTATTCCTTTGTGTAGCCATGTTTCAGTGCCTATAATTATGTCAGGATCAGCTTCAGACACCAGAAGCCAGAATGGTTGGAGTTTGGCTCTGATGCTTTGGAAGTTAATTGTCATGATTTTCATGGTTGTTCTTCGACCACTTCTATTTTCAGGCGTATGTATCTTATTTGGTGAAGAGGTATGTTGGGGGGGACCCTATCGATGTGTTCAATGAAATCGAGCTGTTTGTGGAGGAGTCTGCATTTGGCGGGCTCTGGGGATGTACACTTGACTGGTCAAGTACACTATATGAGTTCTGCGTGGCAATAGATGTGGCAAGGGAGTGAGCCATGGTAGTTTCAAACAGTTTGGTAGAAAAATTTAGCAGCAGTTTTTAAAAAAAATTGCAGCATATCCAACTGGTGTTGGCGGATATCCGTTTATAAGCAGTAAGGGGCAGGCTACTACACTTTATATGAAACCATGTGTCACAGCTGTCACATGCAACACAATTTTGATTTGACTTAACTGGATTACCATAGTCTCCACATGGGAACTTGTAATTTGGCCCTGGGTGGGGATGGCAATCTCCTGACAAGAGTATCCGAAATTTTGTAGTGTCCGGATTTACATACACAATCAGCGATGTAGGTTGTTTTACAGATAGTATGGTTAAAATACACAAGGAAATACCAGGGAGATATGTCATGGTGAATAGTTGAGGAACTTTAAAACATCCCAAGATGAATTATTTGAGACACTCATTTTTCCTGTCAGTAGATTTCGAAAATTTACCGGATGGCGACCGGAAGTTACATTGTCAACAAAGGTATCGTTGAAACAGATGTTTTGTCCTGTTAATACAGAGAAGGAAAGTTGAAACCATCAAATAACAGAAAGATGGGAATAAAATGGATAGAAATCACCTAGGTGGTGGTAGATAAGACGAATATATCGAAGTAGAAAACTGTTTTTGATGTAAGCCAAAAATACCACATCCGCGCCTCACAATGAACTTCGTTCCAGAAATAAAATCCTAGAACCATCACATCCATGTCACTGGAAAAGCAGTATGCTTTTCTTCTTGCCATGCACTGTGGCGTTAACTGGGTGAGGATTCCACTATGTATGATAATTCACATTTTGGACATCAGGTTCCAATTAGATTAAACTACAGTCTTTTCTGAGCAGATGGATCAGAACAAATACAAGGTACACATGGACCAATGTTGAACTGATGTTAAGCAGCACCATACAAAGTGGAATTCAACCTGAATGTTTGGCATTAAAAATGACACTGATATCTCTGGAGTTGCTGACACTACGATCTGAAGAAGCTGACGTCCATGTATTGCCCACAGCACAAATTCTTACTGGATGTGACAATTTAAGGACGTGACCATTCAAGCAACGTTGGAACTAAACTTTGTGCCTTCAGATTAATTATTAACTGACTTTGGCCTGACACAAGCGCCAACTCTCCAACACGCCAATTTTTCCATTTGTTGAATACTGATTTTATACCACAAGTTTCAAGTACATGTCTACCAGTTGATGTTAGTACTATTACATGTACATGCATAATTATTGTGTAAATAATAATCATATGTACATGTTGTTTGTTCTTGTATCAATACCTGTATTTGTGAAGATACGGTAGACATTGCTCGAGCGACCATCAGTATTAAGCGACTTTTTTATCAAACGACCACTTAGATTCCCGCCCGGGCGTTTTTACTATATATATAGTATCTATTAAACGACTTTTCTAAAACGCGACCAGCGACCGCATTAAACCAGTCCCGACAGGTAAAATATATAGTTAAATAATCCATTAAACGACCGCATGCACTTAGTACCATTGAGCAATTTACACCTGATTTACAACTGCTAACAAATGAATAAACAATAAGGCGTGATATATGTTTGTTTATTTCTAAATACATTATACTTTACAGTCTATGAGTATACAAAATTAACAGTTGAACAATTAATTACAATATATGTGGCCAATGGCCACATTAACACTATCATAATATATGTATAGTTTTAGTACAAAATGTGATACTATCTAAATATGGTTAAATTTACATATAATAATAAGATCTAATGAACCTGTATAATTATAAACATTGTACCGAAAAAACACAATAGTATCTGTAAATTAATGTAAGTATAGTAAGGCATAGGATACGTGGAATACTAAGCTGCATGAGAGTATATTAATTCATATAAAATGTTTTGTTTCTCATTTAAAATGGCAAGATTTCTTATAATAGTTTTGTTATTTGAATTGATCAAGTCAATAAATTTAATGATATTTGCATTTTTCCAATAATATTTTTTAATATGAACTTGACGAATTTTTTGATACAACGGACATCCTAATAAAAAATGAAACTCATCTTCAAGGACATTACATAATCTACATTTTCTTTCGTTATATGGTATTTGTACAGGCTTATGCCATCTTCCGGCTTCTACTTCTAATCTATGAACAGATGTTCGTAGACGACAAAATACAAAGCGAAACTTTTCAATGTTAATAAAATCTAAATAAGGTTGAAAACTAAAAGCACTGTATAATTTATAAGTTCTAGGTCTAGATGAATTGTCTACATCGCTATTCCAAATTTGTAAATAATTATCATAAAGTCGTTGTCTGAATATTGATAAAAAGCGTCTACATCACCAATTCCTTGATTCAGTCAAACATCAGCAAAACCATTTGTTTCTAATATAGTGTGATATATGCGACCTGGTAATAACTCAGCGACATAGTTATATCAAAGGACTGAAGGTCCTTGGAGGCGCTTCCCAGGCATCCATAATTCAAAGCAAGTATTTTGATGTATCATATTTAAAAACGATGAAACCGATAAATTATGTTCATATCGGGTAAATACTTAATATTTTATGACTAAACTTAATTAAATCGACTGACTGTGCTTGAAATGAGGCTGTAGGGTAGTACAATTATATTAACATTTACCTTTGAACATTTCGGTACACTGTATTTTTTCTTTGTCATTATAGTATTCTTGTATGAATCTTGCTTTTATTATGTATAAAAATGTCAGTGGCGTCGCGACTGGGGCGGCAAGGGCCCAACAATTCGGGAAGCAACGGTCATGCGTCTATCATAACAAATCCGTGGAATGTCTAACAAATGCTAACATGGATAAACAAAATCAACTTCACGACTTCAATATCATAAACGTTTGTTTGGTAAAAAGGCAACAGAACAGCGTTTATCCCAGAATGTCTTTGTCCGAACCATTACTTTGGAACATTGGAGGATGTTCAAGTAGCTTGGCACAAATGTTCACCATGATGAGCCTGAGAGTGTCGCGCGTAAGACCCATATCCGTGGCCCGAAGGTCAATGTCACACTTGGAGGTCAAACATCAAAATGGGTCTAAAATAACTTGTCTTGACCATAACACTGATATTCATAGAGAGTTTTATATGAATAATTATTTCACTACGAAAGTCCAGACTCCTTTTACAGTTGTAAAGTAACAATATAGTGTTTTTTTTAATTTGAAGACCGAATCATTTCATTGAGATGATTACTGCACTATATTCCATCTGGAAAGGGTCAGGTAACTTAAGTTCACCATGTTAATACCTACGGAGTTATGTAACAACCAGACTGCTACACTACTTTGTTTCACTCCATACCCTTTTTAATATCGGTAGTGTACATTGTCAAATCTTTTAAAAGGTGTCAGTATGGGACTACTTTTCCTAGCGCATTTAATATCTCTGATGTTTTTCAGAAACTTACAGAATAATTCTCAAAAAATAATTAAATACCTAAAAACCCAGATGTCCATATTAAACTGATTCTCGAAAGAATGCGATTCGTTTGCTCTTATAAAGTCATTTGCAACACCGTAAAAATCCATGGCAGCATTAGCTCTGTGAACAAGCAATAAGTCAGCAAAAGAATAAGCCTTTATCATAACTCATCATAGTGAAGTAAGTAATTTAGAAATTCAAGACATTATGGAACAATAATTAATGCTTCATGAGCGGAGCACTTTTGCATTATTTTGAAGCTGAATTCTCTCATAACTTCTGCATTTTTCAACATATAATACCCATTTTCC
The DNA here is from genome assembly GCA_032209605.1 of Mactromeris polynyma. Lineage (NCBI taxonomy): Eukaryota > Metazoa > Mollusca > Bivalvia > Venerida > Mactridae > Mactromeris > Mactromeris polynyma. Next base: position 791,156 of record JASFXZ010000019.1, on the reverse strand, counting down.
AATTTTTCATACTGAATCTGAATATTGTTTGTGTGTTGTATTTCGAACACCAAATATGGTGTTGCTGTTACATTATTGAAAACAATGACAATTGCATGTATTCTTGTTGTATCCAACGCAAAGTTTAACGCCTTCATGCAGAGCATAAACTTGTTCAACCTGCATGACAGTATTTAATACTATATTTAATTGATGTACAGTGTCTGCATGGTGCTGGTTTTAAATGATTCCCTCCCATTCATGCAGAGCATAAACTTGTTCAACCGGTATGACAGTATTTAATACTATGTTTAATTGATGTACAGTGCTGGTGCTGGTTTGAAATGTAGAAAAACTACGCCGTTAATTGTTTCGGCATCATGACCCCCATTCATGCAGAGCATACACTTGTTCACGCGGTATATACAGTATTTAATACTATGTTTAATTGATGAACAGTGTCTGCATGCTGCTGGTTTTAAATGATTCTCTAGCAAAACATATAGTTAAATATCAATCTTTCCCACATTAACTCCGACTGACAAAACACTTTACTTGATATAAAAAAGCAATATTAAGATCGAATAATGTAATGTTATTTCTTTCCATTCCATTGTAGTTTTTTTGTACAATCAACAAAATTTAGAAACAGCAATAAATAACACATACATAACAGTAAAGTACAAATAAAGTATTATTTCTTCTCAAAAATACTCATATACGAATTCAAAAGAGTGTGTGTGTTCCGAAAATCCATCTCGACATCTCGAATCAAGTCACATTTTATCACATAATTTTTCTGTATTTATTTAACGTCTTTTCCGCAAGGCCACATGCATATTCTAGTCTTTCGAAAAGGCGACTTTAACAACTGTCAAAAATATCTGAAGCAGACATAGAAGACCGGGGATACCTGACATCTTGGTATGCGACATCAACATAGAAGTCCGGGGATACCTGGCCTCTTGGTATGCGACATCAACATAGAAGTCCGGGGATACCTGGCATCTTGGTATGCGACATCTACATAGAAGTCCGGGGATACCTGGCATCTTGGTATGCGACATGAACATAGAAGTCCGGGGATACCTGGCATCTTGGTATGCGACATCAACATAGAAGTCCGGGGATACCTGGCATCTTGGTTTGCGACATCTACATAGAAGTCCGGAGATACCTGGCATCTTGGTATGCGACATCTACATAGAAGTCCGGGGATACCTGGCATCTTGGTATGCGACATCAACATAGAAGTCAGGGGATACCTGGCATCTTGGTATGCGACATCTACATAGAAGTCCGGGGATACCTGGCATCTTGGTATGCGACATGAACATAGAAGTCAGGGGATACCTGGCATATTGGTATGCGACATCAACATAGAAGTCCGGGGATACCTGGCATCTTGGTATGCGACATCTACATAGAAGTCCGGGGATACCTGGCATCTTGGTATGCGACATCAACATAGAAGTCAGGGGATACCTGGCATATTGGTATGCGACATCAACATAGAAGTCAGGGGATACCTGGCATCTTGGTATGCGACATCAACATAGAAGTCCGGGGATACCTGGCATCTTGGTATGCGACATCAACATAGAAGTCAGGGCTTTCACTAGGAACTATTTGGATTTGCGTCCTATGGAAGGAATATGAGTCCAAAAATCATAATTAGGAGTCTAGTTTAATTTAATTTGGGGGAGTAAGTGGTTGACTTGATTGTGAATGAAATTCATCAATTATCTCTTAATTTTCATCACGGGATTTAAACCACTGTCATCTGAAAATAGACAAATTTTAAGCATTGTCATAAATTATCCGAGCTGCGGCCGTGGTCCAGTGGTTAGTGCGCTGGACTTGTAACCCGGTGATCCGGGTTCGATTCCCGGTCGCGGCAGGTCATACCCTTCCTTGAAAATTTGACAAAATGTCGATTTTCCACCAACTGTGGAGAAGTTGCCGGCTCCTTGTGGAAGGGTAAGTTAGTACTGGTTAGAATTCAGTCCAGGAAAAACTGGTTAGGTGAACCGGCCGCCGTATATAATTGAAATATCGGTGAGAAACGGCGTTAAACCCGATGAAACAAACAAACAAACATAAATTATCCGAAAATTGTGACTATCCGAAATTGGTAATACCGAACAAATCTGGTTCATGTCTTACTCGTTTAAAATGGCAATGTTAATAATACCTCTGATAAAAAATAATTTCATTCACTTTTAAATGATCCAAGAAAAGTTGCTTAAGTAGTATTAGGGCACTTAATCTGATATATATAAAATACTATGCGTCACTGGACATTAGCAAACAAAATTGGTGATGTGAGATTCACGTTTATAACATCGCTGCATCTTAATCTCATTGCTATAGGTATAATTTATTTCTTGCAAAAGATTAATGAATGTTGGAATATACAAAACACCTACCTTAATTATCTAGTGTTCACTCATAATTTTAAAATTTGTAAAATGGTCAACTTGCCAAAAGTGAATCTCATGATTCCGCAATAAAAATGCATGCGGGAAACGTACGAAAAGGATTTTCGCAAAAGAGATAAAACAATCGAACGGATTCAGTTTATTCAAATGTTATACAGCAGATTCTACATGTTGTGGTTATTACTGATTGTTTCATCATTAATGCAGTAATTTATGTTGAAATTAATTTGTTTCAATTGCTGTTACTTTGAATTGAGCTTGAAATTTGTCAGTACTTTGATGATATTAGAAATACATACGCGATTATTCATGAAAACTCATTCGCCAATAATGACTCAATAATGAAGTTCATGTAACGTCGTTGCTGAGCGACTAACGTTGCTTGACGTTACCGAGAAGAAATATGCGATATGTGTTTTTTTCTGCCGACTCGCCCGCTTTTATCTTGACTTGAAAGATCGTCGTGCCGACAAACTTTTTTATATTCACTGAGAAAATGTAAATGTTAGACGAAAACACATCGCATACTTTAACACTGGGTTCGAATGTGTAAATACTCACTGTGTTTCGTATGTTATCCTTTTAAATAGCCCCCGTAAAAATACAACGCCTGTTTTAATACGCACATGGAACATAGCTTTAGTATTATTCCAGTTAATAGCTGTCAATACTTCGTCATTACGGAATTCATGACGCCACGCCATGCGCAGATTCGTGTTACTGTGATGAGTACAGATATTTATTTGTAGACTGAAAACTATTATGTAACCGTGTAAATTTGTGTGTCTGTGTTTTGTTTTTACTTTCACGCGTGTGATAAGATAATTCTTGAATTTAAGCACGAGGAAACTACACCTATAAGTGCATGAGCATTGTCACATTGTATAGCTTACAGGGAATTTATGAATTAGGCACTTGTACATAATTAATGTTCTATTGCCTAGTGAGCTGATAGAATGGTTTAAATTTACGAGCTTTGTTTCATAACATAGATAAATTTGAATGGTAAGAGGATGGTATTAATACGTTTTGATTGTTCAGTTGGACATTCATGTGTACTTAACTTTTCGATATATATTAAGAGACCATTTTATTAAGCGATTATGATTCTGATTTGCGTTCCATTTGTATTGCATAATAAACAAGAAATGTGTCTATAGGACACAAAAGCAAGGGCCCTTATTCTGCCCATAAATGATGAAGGTGCATCAGTATTACCAGGTACAAAACTTCACATGCTAATAAACATTCCAGGAAAGTTTGATGGCCGTATCTGCAATTCATTTTCAGTTACTTGTAATGCAAGTTCAAACAAGTTATACATACATATGATATTTTATCACTATGCTTTAATTTGAACTAAATATCTTAAGTAAACCCTTTTTGTCTATTTTAGTAACAATGGCCTAAATCTGGACACCAGGTGCAAATCTTCACATGTAGACTTATATTGTAGTGAAGGTTTAATACTGTAAATCAAGTACTTCTTGAGATATGTGTTATACTATATGTCTAATGTCAAGGGGCAAAACTCTGTCGCAGGACAATTCAACACACAAACGTCAGATACACAACCTCACATTCTGGTTAAAAATGCTCTTTAAGTTTAGTGACTCTAGCTCATGTACAAAACTAATAGGGTCGGCAGATAATAGAGAGAGATGTAATGCACATGTTAGTAAAAGTCTAGTTAAATATACTAAAGTGGCTATGTACATGTCATTTCGCGCGTGCACTAAAATCTTGCGAGGCTACTCGATGAAAGGAAGTTAAGACGCAAATGCAGATTGTGCCTTCCACAATGTGCTTAGTTTGTAGCATTATTTTTGTCATTGACAGAGCGCATGGCATGCGTTATCTTTGTTATATTAATATCCACTCATTGATTACCAGACTGAATTGCGTATGCGCCAGTCATTTGAATCCATCCGGGCATTCCCATGGGAGTTTAAGTGACGATCAAGTTCTCTAATCAGTTCTGACACTTTCAGATAGTTGTAAAACGTTATGATACAGCATTGTGGGCGCTCTACATTGAGGAGGATGGTGCGAATTGATTTGATCGAATGCATTGGAGAATACGACGCCTCATTGAATTTAAGTAACGGTGTATGACCGCGTTTGGAATACTTTGCCATTCTAAAGCAAGTGCATTTCGGAGGTCATTTATGGTATCAATTTTATGCTAAGACCTGGCTCTCCGACCCAATTCATCCCATATGTGTTATATTGGGTTCAAGTCTGGGGATACAGCGGGCCAAGGCAAGACATAAACATTATTTTGAGCAAGGAATTGTGTAGCTATACGCGCCTTGTGATGCGTTGCATTGTCATGCTGGAAAGTGCCAGGTCCGTTATTTTGCATGAATGGTATCATTGTATTGTTTAAAACATTGATATACCCTTGAGCATTGAGATTTTCTTGGATAATGACCAGATCAGTTTTCAGATTCTCCATTATCCCACCCCAGACCATATTACTGCCACCACCAAATCTGTCTATCTCCTGAATCAAGTCTTTCATTTCTACGGCGATAGATGCGTATTCTGCCAACTGCATGACTGACAGTAAACCTTGACAGTAATGGTTGATGGTAAAAAACGATTACGTAGGTGAGTCAACGTGATAAACAATTGCATAATCGTTATCCGCAATGAAATCGTGATAAACATGTGCAACACTTCTAACAACATATATACTAACAAAACAAATATTCAAAAAAATAAAGTGTAATGTTTTCATTTTGGGTCAGTGTCCAGCCACGGACGTCACATCTCTATACTGTCGCTGTTACGAAGACGCGCGTAAAAGTCGGAGTACAGAGACACGTATGCGGGGCTAGTACAGACGTAACACTTAAATAAACAACGCGAATATCGCTATGATTTATTCATGTATTGTTCGCTATGCCAATCGAAGCACAAATCAATTTACGTTAAATTTCAATACAGATATTATAAAAGTTGCGACACATGAAGTCAAATGCATTAGGTGTGTTGTTTTAATGTTATGATATAGAAGTGTTAGCGCTCAACAGATGTGAAGGATGGCGGTAAATAAATTATTTTACATTTACATTTTCCTCACATATATTCTTGTGACGGCAGCATTTACACTACCGAAGATGAATAAGAAACAGTGTCTTGTTAATGATAAAATAATAACCTCTATCATTAAAATATCACTTAAGCAATGCGTGCAGGAGTGCAAGATGAGGATTGCCTGTTTGTCATTGAATTACAGACGCCTATATCTACTATGTGAGCTTTTCTCAATTCGTGATGGAACATTCGATACCAACAGTGGGAAAACGGGACCATGTGTCCACATTCTACGCTCTAACATCTCAGAATCGGAGGTATGAGACGTTAATATTTGAATTTTTATTCAGATCCTTTGATATTGTTTTATTTGTATTAAAAAGTCAATATGTTTATCAACACAGGATATTGTATCATATTATTATTACTATACTTATTTATCGAAGTTCAGTCCATTTTATATAATTGTGATTTGTTTTAATTTGAAAAATTCCCGGCACACCAAATCTGGTGAACAGGAAAAGGCGATTACGACTAATGTAAAACTAAATATGCGAAAGTCGAATACTTTGCGACCGAAATTTTCAAATTGTTGTTGTTTCTGAAACCACAATCTTATCTTACTTTCATCAAACTAGTGAAATTGAGAAAGCAGGTATTTTTATATTGTCAGTGCTAGATCCGTATTCTACACTAGATTTGTACATAATCTAGTATAAAATATGTAATCAATTCGACTAATAATGGACGAGCTAACTCGCTATTCGAATAACTACGTATGCGGGCCCGTGCCAATGTCGATGTCAGGGCTATTTCTGAATTCACTACCAGGACTGTATTATATTAATTCGAATAACAATATAAGTGCCATCTTGATTCGAATATGAATTCGCGCGAGGACTCATCTGTATTGAAAGTATTCTGCATGCTGTAGTCTTGTCTTTGTCATTTCGGTATTGTTTTAAGTCCTCTCCATGTGTGTCCCACTGGTCCGTTTGTTGTTTTTGTCTCCCTCCCAATATGTTTCTGATCTCCTTAACTGGATGCGTCTGGGGAAGTTCTGATTTGTGAATGAGGCCCTCCATAATCCACACTTTTTCACTTAAATAGCAGTTATACATACTGATGACATGCAGATTTCGACAATAAAAAATGAAAATAGCTTACGCAGATTAACATATGTGTAGCCTTGTTGTAAGAGTTTTGTTCACTTATCCAACGACTTTGTAGATGTACAAGCTCTTGCAAATTAAATAAGCTGTATAATTTAAATGAGGATAATGCACAATATCAAAATAATCTCTTTTCGCGTAGATTTTGAAGTGACTCTTGACGTTTGTAATGGCCAGATATAAACCAAGAAAGGCTTGGGAAACATCTGGACCATTGGCTTCATTTATTTGAAATTCGCTTGGGTAGATGGTAGTTATCAAAACGCAAAGAAATGGTGTATATATTAAGAATATCATCCAGATAGCATGATGTTTCCTCAAAGGCATTGATGACATCTGTTGTGTCTGGTGAACGACCCAACTTGGTATCTTTCTCATAGCTTGTAGCAGTCAAAATACCTATAACATGACGGTATACGCCTTTTCCATGTCGGAAATATAAGTTAGTATGTAAGTCCGTAAAGAATGCACGTTACAGATTTCATGCAAGATTAAATTCAATTTCTCCAACACAAGTCTTTTGTACATGATTTGAGTGTCAAAGCTTCATAATATTAATTTTGTATGTGTACCGCACTTTCTGACAAAGACGAAGAAGATTGACAAAAAGCTGTGCAAGTCATAAATAGACAAAGCTAAACTTGATATCCGCTTAATATTACTATTTACGCATTTGCCCGGTGACCTAAGTTTTCGTTTTTTAATTGACAGAAATGAAAAGATATTAGGGTCTTTCGGAATGTTTTAGATTGATGAATGGTTTCACTCAAACCTAACGATTTTTGAGTCAGTAAATTTTTAATCCATTTTTATGCAGCGATAAAACAGGCTTATTTTTTTAAAACTGGTAGCTGTATCATTGTCGGATACACTACATTTAACTGATCGGAATTTTTTATCTTTAAACTGGAGCCTGTCCGTTTAGCTCAGTTGGTAGAGCGCTTGACTGTCACCTATATGTCCTGCATGACAGATCATGCCATTCTGTGGCTACGTCATTTGACTTTCGCAGAGTAGTGACTTAACTTAATATGCTTAATGTAGTATCATAATTATGTTCTGATCATCTGGTTTAAGTGCGAAAGTTGTCAGCTGCTTGCGGATGGGAACGTTAGTGCTGGTTTAAAATCGATTCCAGGAAAACTAGTTTGATCAACTGTTTATAATAGACAAATTGTTGAAAATGGCGTTTTAAGAGCGGCCAGTGTGACCAACGTAGTGAAAGAGATATCAAGTTGTTACAGGCAACGCCACAACGAGACACGTTGCATTTAAAACATAGACGACTTTAGAAGGAATCCTCAGAGTACACCCAATTAAATCTGGTCTAAAATTATTCGAGAAGAAACATTATTACATTGATTTTCTATTTCACAAACTCGTACCTCAGATATTGTTTGCATACATTGCGTCTGTTTTCAGGATTCCACCGACTGTTCATGTACCAACCAACAGACATGTCTCCCAGAAAGTGGCTCATGCGAAGCAAAGGGTAAATATATAATTCCGTTCATATACATACTTGTAGTGTTTTAAGACATTCATCGGAATTGTATAACAACAAACACCGCGTAAATCACTGAGCTACATCTTTGACATGTATACAGTAAAATGAACTGTCACGACTATCAACATAGGCGAGTGTCATCATATGTCTTTGCCTGTTTTGAGCATCGGCATATAGAAATCGTAGTGCTGGAAGTTTACGAACTGGTAAACGAGAAAGGAAATACAAGTTTAGACTAATCGGGGCAACAGGCCATTTTCTCAGTACGCTTATTTGCCAATGGCTAAACGAGTTATATACATCACTAAGCGGTAATGATATTCCCTTATGTTTTCAGGGAAATATTACGTTCCCCATTTCCCTCTTTTGGTCTGACATAATATACGTACTCATTTGCCACCGTTTGGTCCGTGGCCAACTTATTTTCTTGGCGTGTTCTCTAACGGATTCCCGTTTTCCCCCTTTTGTCCAAAATTATTTACTTTCATTAATATTTTTTATATATCAGCTAGACACGTCCATATCGTCCATCTCAATAGATGTTTCCCCATACCTCCTGGAGCTTTGTGTGCTGGTGTTTCCCTACGATCTGCATTGCCTTATGAATATGGTGTTCCATGCACAAACTTATTAATTTCTTTTTATAACAGAATGTCCAAATTTGTACATTCCAAATGTGGTACTTAATGGAAACATGAAGAACGTTGGAGCCCGTGTACAGGTCCAGTGTGCTAGTGTATTGTACGTAGAGGAAACTGGTAGAACAAGCATTCAGTGTCAGTCAAATGGAACATGGGATTATGAACCAAAATGTATCAGCAGTAAGTTTACTTTTTCTCTAAGCAACATATTGTTCATATATGTCTATGTGATCGTGCTTGAAACGTTGCATTCAGTTTTATATTAAACTCAGTCGCGGTCATAACTTCTCCTTAATAAACGTCACATGAGATGTGATAGGGACAAAAGCGACCAAATTGGGATGAGTAATTAAATGATTTGGCTTTCGTCCAGACAGTCAAGAAACATTAAGAACAGATCTACCAACCATTGTTTCGGTTACAATTTCACACCTGCATTAACTGTCTATTAATCTGGCATACCGTTTTATTGCCATAGGCTATATGGGATGTTACAACTTTTATCCCTACTGGTTGACGTATGAATCCCGGAGCAACCAAATGACTTTAGAAAATTGTATCATCAACTGTCATCGATACAACTACGCTGGACTTTTGGTAATATGAAACACTCAGAAATAGTTGTGAGGTAGTATTTAAATAAAAACTTTTAATTTAAGTTCAAGTTATTGTAAATTAATATAATTTATATATTTTAAGTTGATGGATATGAAACGAACATTCTGTCCGGACAAAGCAGTCGCTGTATGTAAACATTTATCACTTAACCACTTAATATCAGTTAATTGTCACCTAGGAGGGTAGTACCAATCTGTACGAATAACAACGAGTATTAAGTAACAGTGAGTAATGCACGGAATGAAAAATTCACAAATAGGGCAATTTATACGAAATAAAGTACAATGTGAAGAGGTGGCGTGAAATAACCTATATAAAACCTTGTTTATTTGACTCGTGCAAGTCTTACTGAATCATATAGACCCCTGTTCAACTGAACGACCGTGTTGCAATTCTTATTCGTATGTTTATACTTTGAAGAATGGTGTTTTGTGCTACGGTGAGAATACATTGGACGAAGATCGTAAAATACCAGAAGAAAATTGTCAGACTGTTTGTGCTGGCAATGATGCTCAGAAATGCGGAGGGTATGCGTCTGTTTCTGTCTACAAGCTGAAATAAAACAAAACAATGGCAACAGTTGAAATACACTACAATCTCCAGGGCGCAGTCGTGAGAAACAACCTGTCTTAAACGACATAATAAAAAATTTCCCTTTCAAAGGATGTAGAACCTGTTGAACCACCTAGAGTAATTATTTTTATTTTTCACACTTTATATTTCATGTACTATATATATATATATTATATACTTTTTTCATTTGAATCCTGTTGTATAGTTGGCATGGTTTGTAAGACACATTGGCTCCAAAATGTATCGACGCACTCACAAAACATAGATGTCAAACATGTATATTGACTACATCATTTACAAAAGAACATCAGAAGATTATCATGTTCTGGTATGCAATATAAATATAGATGTTACAAATAATGGTAAAATATGACACTACGTCTATTTTAAAGGTTGCATGATACATATGAAAGTTACAAATATGGTTGAATGTGTAATTACATATATATATTTTCCTATAAGACCATAGTTCGTACATCATTATTTGATGTCCTTGTCAATACATGTTTATCAAACGAGCATCATTATTTATGCTATTCAATATATTAATCATTACATTATTCTACTATGTTTTTTCATCATAATTTTACCAATTAATATGAAAATCACTTAAAAAGTCTATATGTTAATGTGACATATTTAGTGGATAATGTCTATGATTAGAAGATACTGATAATGAATTAAACAATGCCCGAGGAAACACTCCCTTCACATTAAGAATTGTATATCGCGGATTTGCTACTGATGGTAGCAGGAACTACCATGAGACACATGGGTATCCCTTTACATTTTAGAAAATCATTATGTCACCGAGTGGACGATTTATTTGTTACATTATTCTTTGTGAGTGATACGCGCATCACGATTCCCTATAACGTACAGTGAGAACAACATAATTAATTTAACTTAGTCGGATAAGCAGCATGAGCTATCTGTAATGCATCAGTTCATTATTGTGGTGTCATTTGTGTGTGGTCCTTTCCGCCTTGTCATTGTATTCACTTGCATGTGTTAATGTTAATATCTCTGTGTGGTTTCGGGGTAACTGTGCATGTTGTACCTTTCATCTTCTGTGCGACATCTTTATTAATTTTAACAACGTTTCTTTGATGATTATAACATATTCAATGTGTGATGGAAGCAGGAATTCACTGTTTGTATGTTGCAAGCAAAACAGTTTGGTCTTTCTATTTATGTAGTCTCTACAAATTATGTTTTCTTTGTCATATGATGCTATTCTTTCAACGTACACACATTCTCTACTGAAACGCATGTGTAAGCAACGGACACTATTTTGACGTTCATGTTTTAGCAAACTTTCTGGCAGTTCTTACGTATATTTTTTAACAGGTAGACATGGTGAAATGAGATATTTGTACATTGCCTTTTGTACAATGCAAATGAAATATAAATAAGACGTTAATAACATATTATTGACGACCATTGGTCGCTCGGGGATGTTGTAGTACTTTTAGATCTGACATAAACAATTTTATACATAACAAGGGACATATGCATTTTTTTTTTAAATTAACATTTCAAAATCTGGTTAAAATGAAGATTGCATATATAACAACGTACGAAATGCATAAATCTTTCTAGATAATTTTCCTTTCATTAAACGCTTTTTCGCCCTATCGTACTGTCATTATGTAATAACGTATATTGTTATATGTTTATTTTCGCTTTGATTGTAATTGTTGTGAGAGTTGAAATTTGCTAATAATTATTCGTGTTATACAGACTTGGTTTGTTTGTTTTTTCAACATTTCTTTATTCATGTACCTAACCAGTTTTTCTGGACTTAATTATCAACCAGTACTAACTCGCTTATCATAAGCAACTGACAACTCCTCCACATGACCGTTTAAGATGTCAAAGCAGAACATGAACTGCCAAACCTAGGAATCGAACCCTGATCTGCCGAGTGCCATTCTAGGTCTCTATCAACTGATCTAGTCGGGCGCTCTACCAGGCGAGCTACAACATACATCTACGTAGAATAAACTAAAATAGTGTATATAACAATTCTTGATACAGAATTATGAGACTATGAAATCTATCCAAATGCTTAATTATATACAGTATATGTATATAATACAGTGTTGAACAAAAATACTTCAATCCATTTCTGTTTTAAGATGCTTTAAGCAAAATTCACATATACACGCTATATGCAAATCCGTAATGTTACCCTGTGACATAACGTTTTTACACTGTGACGTTGTGACATAACGTTTTTACCCTGTGATATACCATTTTTTCCCTCGCAAGGGCTAAAAATAGACTACTGGAAATTCGCATAGTCCAAGTTTATATATGAAATAGGTAACAATCAAACGATTGTAATGTTTGCAAAGACATTATCTTTGCAGATTCAATTCTTTCACACATATGGCTTGAAAAAATCTAAATACTTTATTGTTTCTGTTTCACATTGACTTTATTGTTTTATATTTTAAGATCAAAATATGTTTTCGTTATAATGAAATAAATATCAGATTCCATGGAGGGTGTTAGCATATAATGCTAACCCTCGAAATGTCAGTCTCGGCTTACGCCTCGGTTTAATAAATTTTCCCGGTTTAACGTTATATGCTATCACCCTCCATGGGATATACTATTTATATAGTAATCCAATACATTGAGTCATACATCTTTGCCTGTTACTACATTCACATGAAACGACAACTGAAGTTACAACGAACCTGTACGCATACGGTTTGTTATTTTGATTCATTTACACGTACGTGGTATTATTGAACTGGTGTTCAATTACACAACAGTTTACATTTAAAATACAAAAATAACAATAGATTCCAAAGAAGAATCGATACTTCTATTTCTTAACGAAACAACAATCAAGAAAATGTTTAGCAAACACATTATTGTGAAATATTTGAAGGGAATATGTAGAAAAAATAAAACAATCGTGAGTAATAACACAAACTTAATTTTGAAAATATTGAACATGCGACCTTTTTGTGTAAGAAATGCACATACACGTTATTGATGTAAATAACAACAAAGGGTCAACTCATCTTTTTCTTTGGATAATATATCATAAACAGCCTTTAATAAAAATACAATACACATAAGATGAAACTACATTCAACATTATAAAATTATTTGCTTCCTTTTATGCTAAAGCACCTGTGTCTCAGTATAACTGATGGTGTTAAAGTGGAAATATAACAGTCAGACTAACTTCTGTAGACATATACGTACGTCGGTCTATGCCTCTGTTTCGGACAATAATAGAGGTGCCCCGTCATAAGCATAAAAGGTCTTTAAAACAAACACATTACCAGCATGTATTGAACATGTTATTCTGGGATTGCCCACATCGGCGATAAACCAATGCATAAACAGCTTCGTTCAAACTGACTCACATGTCAGACGATTTTAGCTGGTTGATTCCTACTCCTAATCTTAATCCCTCCCTCCAATATCGAAGCTATTGCTAGCGTCAGCACATTACGTTTGTCGTTGGCCTAACTTATACACAAGACAACAAATCAAACATTACGTAATTAAGTAAGCATTTAACTTTATAGGTCAAGGTCATTGTTACGAAAAAAATAAAAGGTTACTGCTCAATGATTATATTAAGGAAAGGAATATTGCTATGAAAGGAATGTAAAGCTTACGTGGAATTGAAACATAAGTTCTTGTGGTTGTTGAGGTCATGGTCAAAGTCGCTGTAACTAAAATATAATAGGTTTCCACCCGATGATGTTTTCTTAATGAGAAACGGTGAGCTTGACCTTGACCAGTGGTTCCAAACAGCTTGCTGGTATAAACAATACATAGCCCTTTATCTTGTTAGAACAAGCTCTGGGTGAAATATACAGCCCTTTATCTTGTTGGAACCAGCACAGAGTGAACGTAGAAAGGAAAATAAATCATCATGGGAAATGACAGGACAGTGATAACTGCAGGTAATTTAGAGCAAAACACAACTATCCCGCAATCAAGTTCAGAACAACCTTTACACTGAATGATGAGAAAATGCTAATATAAACGTACATTTATACATTTAAGCTTAGGGGAAACTATTGACATCAGGTTAGAAACGTCCACATACCAAACTCTCTGATTCAATGGCGCAATTTTACATATCAATGTTACAATGAAACAAATAACACTTGTATGAAACATAATGATATTTATTATCAGAACCAAAAAAAAGCAATTATACTTGACACTGAACTTCAATTTTGAAAGTTTCTTTTGACATTGAAAATTTGTCAAAATATCTATCGGTTGTGGTTTTACACACATTGGACTTGTCAGTATCTAATAGCTAGCTATCCAAATATCACAATACACTACAACAAGAAATCTAATGAAAACACAGTAAACAGTCGAGACCCACGCTGCTTATAAATAATACTGTTTCTCTACTCAGAATACAATAAGGAGAAAGCACAGCATCGGGAGTAACCCTTGTACGAAACAGGAAAAGTGCTTCATTGTACATTCTTGGTAAAGACGAATGGTGCATTTGCAGTAATTGCTAATTACAGTTTATTAATTTGTCGCTTTAAACTGAAGATATTTAACATGACACATATGCTGTAGTTACCCACACGCTCATAACAAATTAAACGCTCCAACATTATATCTGTTGTTGGTTTTTAATGTAGTGAATGATGATAATATATTGTTCCAAAGAAGTTAGGGGTAACGCACCATACGTGGTTGATTTTATGACGCCTACTTGTTTGTGGCGTGAATGCAAACGTGACTTATTCGGGTGTGAAATGCCCGATCAGACAAAGTGTATGCGGTCGTTTAATTTATTACAGAACAATTGTTTTCACCTATCGGTTTAACAGGCGCTGGTTGTGTTATAGAAAAGTCTCTGTATAGATACTATTAATATATTTCAGTAAAACGCTTGAGTGGGAATTCAGCGGTCGATTAATAGAAAAATATAGATGGTTGCTCTACTGCATTTACCTTATTGTGTAACGAATAATTGTGTGTGTCGGACGATTGTGAATGATGGCGGTAAATAAATTTAACATTTACATTTTCCTTACGTATATTCTTGTAGCGGCAGCATTTACACCACCAAAGATGAATATGAAACAGTGCCTTGTAAAGGATAACATGATAACCTCTATCATTAAAATATCACTTAAGCAATGCGTGCAGGAGTGCAAGATGAGGATCGCCTGTTTGTCATTGAATTACAGACGCCTACATCTACTCTGAGAGCTTTTCTATATTCATGATGGAACATTCGTTACCAACAGTGGAAAAACGGGACCCTGTGTCCACATTCTACGCTTTGACATTGCGGAACCCAAGGTATGAGGAGTGCGAAAATAATATTTGTTTGGCCTTTTTTGTATCAGTTTTTTATGACAATCTACTTGTTTGAATGTTAACATTCAACTTAATATATATTAAGAATAATAATTATAATAATAATAATAATTGTAATAATATATTGAATCAGCAAATTCAAACTTCAAACAAATATATTCAAAACAAAGGCAAGTGATTGAGGACACAACACGAAATAAAAATATCGGGTTAATCACATTATCGTTAAACGAATATGTGAACTAAATTGTCGTAAATGTATATTTAAAATGACATTTTACTTAGTGATGAGAGGTAGATTCAGAAAATATTTATAACATATGTAGCATTGTTTAGCAACTTTTGAATTAGGGGTCTATTGTTTATGTATCTTACGTTGTACATGTATTAGCGTATGTTTGCCAATTTATATGTTTAGGAGTTTGTTCAGGGGGGATTTTCTAATTGATGCTGATCGTTTTTTTGGTTGATGGTCGGATTACTGTATGTACTCCTTACACCAGTTTAACTCTTAAGTAGCGTGTTTGTCATTGACTAATGCAAGGCGGTACTGCTACTTTCAGTCATCATTTATGAATGTGTCTAGTGTCGTGTTTGCTTTTGTAATTGTTTACATGAATGTATATTTTCATGTCTCTTTGTGATTTTTAAGGAAGCTTTATGCTACATTTCTTCTTTTCGTCGTCTGCATTCATTTTTATTGGCGCAGCCCATGAGGGCGTGGCCTTTAATGGAATCACGAATTTTTGAGACTATGGTAGGAGCATCTATTTATAATTGAATCTATTGTTTTATTAAGGGTTAAACTGCAGTAAATATTACACGTTACGTTTTGTATGTTTATGATTTAGAAATAGTTTTAATGCATTTGTATTGTCGAATACATGTCTTTTACAAAGTTAAAACGATATGTTTATGATAGATACTTGCTGATCCCCGAAAAATAGGACGATTCTACATAAACATCATGTGTGTTAGGTGTCGAAGATAAAATAATAAAAAATGAATTATAAAAATCTTCATTTTCACTTTACTTAAATCAATATTAACACAATGGTACTTATAACGTGGATATTCATATGCATATGCTATAATCACTCCCAAGCCGTATGTTATGATATAAGTACGTTTACATGACTGCCATGCAATGGTGGTGATCTGTTGAAACCTGTCATGTCAGTAATGTTTTTTTACAAAATTATTTAAAAAAATCATAGATAAGCTGTAGAAGAGATTAACACCACATCCATCAAGCCAAAATAAAAACAATAACAACACAAACAGTACGGATGGTATCAATATTTCTGTACATTATAAACGTAATTGAGTATTATTCATTCATTTATTGGCTAATTTGGCTTATCTAAGCCTTTGGCCATTTACAAATAACAATTATGGCAAAGACTTGCAATATAGAACACAAGATTATTAAACTATTCTCTTTTTATATTATGAAGACATTTTATTATGTTATGAAGATATCTTCCCATTTTGTATTGTCATGTGCGAAGTCATTATTCCATTGTTCAGTGTGTTTTAAAGAGCTAAATGAATTTTGAATTGTATCTGTAGAGTGTTCAAGTGGATTGTGTATAAATGATTCGATTTATAGTTTGTATCTGTTAACTTGGTATGCTTTTTAGAAGTCTATAATCGGTTTTTAATGACAGAAGTTAGCTATATAAGGCGCAAATAATGGATGTCTACATTGTAAATTAAGAATATCATCCAGATAGCGTGATGCACTGATGACATCTTTTCCTTCTGACGAAAGACTCCACTTGAAATATATATCATTTTGCACCCATAGAAGTACCTATATTTTACGGTATACGACATTCCCATATCACAAACATATACTTCTAACGAAAAAGCGAGTGATTCACAAATATCAGACGTTCAAATGGTAAAGTGGTCAACGTCGGCATCCGTAAAGAATGCATGTATCAGTATTCATGCGAGATTTTTCTTCTCTCCAGCACAAGTATTTTGTACATGATTGGTACATAATATTAATTTACTAAAGTTTACCTTCTTAATCGACCACTTTCAGGTGTTTCTCAAACAATTTGTTAATGGATTTGCGAAAATGTTATTTTAATGTAAAATGAATATTTTCGCAAAACACATTTGTTTTTCTTGAAAACTTTTATTCAGTAACTGTACGCTAACTTGATGTTACCATTTCATAGTATATGGCCGTTAACTGAAATATTTCGACATTATATGACCAAATTTTATAAGTATCTGGCTAAGGTTATGCCACCATAGT
This sequence comes from Mactromeris polynyma, assembly GCA_032209605.1. NCBI lineage: Eukaryota > Metazoa > Mollusca > Bivalvia > Venerida > Mactridae > Mactromeris > Mactromeris polynyma. The sequence continues at coordinate 773,574 of JASFXZ010000019.1, read as the reverse complement.
TTATTAAATGTATCTGACTGTTTATTATATTTATAGCAAATGATAGGTAATTCCAAATTTTGAAAGTGCTTACGCTGGAATGCAAACGATATGTGTTTTATCTCGAAACATGCTTGCAAGATCAAGAAAATCAGCTCTTTTATTCAAGACGCGAATTTTAAGAATTTCAAAGAATATTTTGCTGTCCGATTCAGCATCAATCTTAAAAAATGTTGTGTATACCGTAGGCACCGTTTACATCGCAACTACGCCTAAAATACGGTGTACTATACGCCCCATTTCCGGCATTTCCTGTAAAAATTGTGAACACACGATAAAATGTTGTAAGAAAACCCGACATCTAGTTGTTAAGAGCGGTCAGTGTGACAAACGTAGTGAAAGACAACGCCACACACACAAGACAATGCCACAACCCGATATGTTCATATTAAAACATAGACGACTTTAGAAGGAATCCTCAGAATACACCCAATTAAATGCGGTCTAAAATTATTCGAGAAGAAACATTATTACATTGATTTTCTATTTCACAAACTCGTACCTCAGATATTGTCTGCATACATTGTATCTGTTTTCAGGATTTTACCCACTGTTCGTGTACCAACCAACAGACATGTCTCCCAGAACGTGGCTCATGCGAAGCAAAAGGTAAATATCTAATTCGGTTCATGTAAATGTTTGTAGTGTTTTGAGAAATTCATCGGAATTGTGTTACAATAAACTGAGCTACATCTAATTAATTGTACAGTCGCGACTTACGAGATAGTCCAGTCGCCAAGAAACATAGGCGAGTGTCATCATATGTCTTCGGGCATTGTCATATATAAATCGAAATGCTGGAAGTACAAAAACTGGTGAATGAGGTTAATATACGCTTTTCTCAATATGTTAATTTTGTCTGTAGGGAAGTCCGGTGGCTCTCAGCAATTCAAAAACATGTTCGATATATATAAGGGTATACGGAAAGACTATTGTATCAGTCAATTATCATATTGTATCTCTTTTCACACATAAAACAAATATTTCACAAATACTAAATTAAACATTTCCCATATTTTTTATTTGATTCATAATTAATCTTGTTGTAGAGTTGATTTGTAGATTTACTAAACGCTGTTCTTTTGCTTCTTGAGTCGATGTGAAGTTTAAACAAATCACGCATTTATATTTGCAGTGTAGTTGACTCACACTTGGATGCATTTCAGGTTTACCGAAATATTTTGAACTATTTTTTTACCAACTCTGAATATTACATTGACTTGATTCCGGTTAGTTAAAACATTAATTTTATAATGTGTACGCGTATAGATGTAAACCCAGTTTAACGTCATTGTCATACTCTAAAAACGAAAACCGCGAATGACGCAAGATTCACAATTGTGGAATTCAAAGGCGTATTACAAAAATGAAAGTCATCTCAGTTATGACTCATGGGCATGGTGCCTCAATTTAAAAAAAAACAAAGTTACCTTTAAAATGTTCGAATCCAGAAAACAGAAGTTCCCATCTTGGTCAGACAATACCCACATATTTATGGTGATAGTTTTGCTATCATACCAATGCGGTACTCCGTATTTTCAACCAATATTTATTTTTATGTCTTATGATCCTTATGACTTTGTACTTATTTGTTTACATTATGTCACATGTGCATTTTGGAGCGATATGGACTTCTCTCATGATTTTCCGACTCTATTCTTTATTAATTGTGATCAACCCCTAATTATACCTAATTCAACGGCTGCTGACATTTTATTCCACTACTTGTACTGACTATCCCGACGTTGTTAATCGCCATGTGGTAATTATTTTCCTTCATGGTTTCAAGTAAATATTTATTTCCCCGTACCCCTCATATGGCCTAGCATAATATACGTGCCAATTTCACACCTTTTGGTCCATGACCAACTCATTTTCTCTAACGGATTCCCGTTCTCCCCCTTTGTCTCATTATTTTACTTTCCGTAATTGTTTCGATTCGTCTTCGAAACAAGTCAATATCGCCCCGTCTCAATGTATATTGCCCTACACCTCTTCACTCCTAGAGCTTTGTGTGTTGGTGTTTCCCTACGAGCTTCATTGTCTTATGAATATGGTGTTCCGTGCACAAACTTATTCATTTCATTTTATAACAGAATGTACTAATTTGGAAATTCCAAATGTGGTAATTTATGGAAACATGAAGAACGTTGGAGCACGTGTACAGATCCAGTGTGCTAGTGTATTGAACGTAGAGGAAACTGGTCGAACAAGTATTCAGTGCCAGTCAAATGGAACATGGGATTATGAACCAAAATGTGTCAGCAGTAAGTTTACTTTTATTCTCTAAGCAACATATTGTTCATATATATCTATGTGATAGTGCATAAAACGAGTTTTTATATTAAACTCAGTTACGGTCATAACTTCTCCTTGGTAAATTTCACTAGAAATATGATAGGGACAAAGGCGACTAGATTCTGATGAGTAGTTATAAGTGATTAGGCTTTCTCCGGGACGATCTAGTAACCTAAAGAACATGTACCGACCATGGTTTCGGTTATGATTTCACACCTGTATTAACATTTTGATAATCTGGCATACCTTTTTATTGTCATAGGATATATGGGATGTTACGACATTTACCAGTATGATTTCTTCATGAATAACTATGTAACCCTGGACAGCCAGACTTTAGAAAAATGTATCAACCACTGTCATCTATACAACTATGCTGCACCAGAGGTAATATAAAACATAAATAGTTATGCAGTTAGTTTTAGATAAATCATTTCACTTGAAATTCAAGTCCTTGTAAATTAGTATAATATATATTTAATTATTATGATGATGGTGATGAAAAGAAAATTCTGTCCGGACAAAACAGTCGCTGTATGTAAATATTGTATCACTTAACCACTTAATATTACTTAATTGTCACCTAGGAGGGTAGAAACAATCCATACAAACAAAAACAACGAGTATTAAAGTAACAGTGAGTAAAGCATGGAATGATACATTCACAAAACTGGTCATTCCCATACGAAATAAACTACAAAACGAAGATGTAGCGTGGAATAAACCTATAAAATTCGGACACCTTGTTTATATGACTCATACAAGACTTACTAAATCATTTAGGTCCCTGTCCAACTGAACGACTCGGTTATAGTTCTTATTTTTATATTTATGCTTTTAAGAATAGTGTGTACTGCTACTGTGGGAATACATTGGACGAGAGTCGTAAAATATCAGAAGAAAATTGTCAGTCTATTTGTCCGGGGAATGATTCTCAGAAATGCGGAGGATATTGGCATGTTTCTATCTACAAGCTGAAATAAAACAAAACAATGACAACACATGAAGTACAATACAATCTCGAAGGCGGTGTCGTGAGAAACAACCTCTCTTCAACGACATAATGAATTCCCTTTCTAAAGATGTAGATTCTGTAGAACAACCTAAAGCGTTTCACATTGTTTCAAATTTACATTTTATAAGCAAGCACAAATGAAATATTATTTTTATTTTTCGTACTTTATACTTCATGTACTGTATGCATATATTTTTTTATTTTAATCTTGTTGTATAGTTGGCATGTTTTGTAAGACACATTGGCTCCACATTTTATCAACACACTCACAACGCATAGATGTTCAAACATGTATATTGACTACATCATTTACGAAAGAACATCAGCAGATTATCATGTACTGGCATGCAATATAAATATAGATATGCTATAAAGGTTGCATGATAAATATGGAAGCTACAAATATAGTTGAATGTGTAACTATATATATTTTCCCCCAATAAGATCATAGTTCGTACATCACTATATATGCCCATGTCAATACATGTTTATTATTAAGCTTCGTTAGTTATGCTATTAAATATATTAATCATTAAATTTAACTTGCTATGTTTTTTCAACATGATATTTACCAATTAATTGCATAAAAAGACTATGTAGTGTTTCCGTCAATAATGAAACATAGCAATATTAACAACAATGACATATTTCTGTATAATATTCGTATCAACATTCTGAGTATGAGTATAACTGTCCATCTAGTTAATATTTTTTGAGAGAAATACATTGTTCCATGTCTTGGGAGAATTAAATTCATTACTTAATAACAATGTTAGTGTGCCCGAGGAAACACTCCCTTAAGGTCACATTAAGAATTGTATATCGCGTTGTTATATTTGCTATATTTGATGGTAGGTGTAACTACCACAAGATACATGGGTATCCCTTTACATTTTAGAAAATCATTATGTCACCGAGTGGACGATTTATTTGTTACATTATTCTTTGTGAGTGATACGCGCATCACGATTCCCTATAACGTACAGTGAGAACAACATAATTTAGTTAAGTTGGTTGGATAAGCAGCATGAGCTATTTCCAATACATCAGATCATTATTGTGGTGTCATTTGTGTGTGGTCCTTTCCGCCTTGAGATTGTATTCACTTGCATGTTTATATGTTAATATGTATGTGTGGTTTTGGGGTAACTGTGCATTTTGTACATTGCATCTTCTGTGCGACATCTTTATGCGTTTTAACAACGTTTTTTGATGATTATAGCAATTTCAATGTGTGATGGAAGCAGAAATTCACTGTTTGTATGTTGCAAAGCTAACCATTTTGGTCTTTCTATTTATGTATTTATTTGTACTATGAAAACATTACTAAATCGTTGGTTTGTATCGATTATTTCAAGGAACCCTTACCTACCGAAAGTTTTGTATGGACACAATATATTTATAATCATGTTTGTAACTAACTCAATATTGTATTGGGAATATTACACCGTTTTAGACATGAAATAAATGCGGTTTTAACTGAACAGAACGTTGATAACATATAATTGACGACCAGTGGTCGGTCGGGTATGTTGTAGTATTTTAGATCTGACATAAATCATTTTATATGTAATACATACATAACAAGGGGCATTTACATTTTATTTTTTAAATTAACATTTCAAAGTCTGGTAAAAAATCATATTGTATACATAACGACGTGCGAAATGTATAAGTCTCTATAGCTAAAGGTACCTTAATAAAATGCTTTTTCGCCATATCGTACTGTCATTATGTAAAAACGTTTATTGATGTATGTCTATTTTCGCTTTGCTTGTAATTGTTGTGAGAGTTGAAATTTGCTAATAAATATTCGTGTTAGACAGACATGGTTTGTTTTTTCAACATTTTTTTAGTCAAGTACCTAACCAGTAGTCCTCGACTTAATCATCTGTCAGTACTAACTCGCTCCACATGACCGTATCAGATGTTACAGCAGAACATAACCTGTCATACAATGGAATCGAAACCGGATCTGCCGAGTGACATTCTAGGTCTCTATCAAATGATTTAGCCGGGCGCTCTATCTGGCGAGCTACAACAGACATCTACGTAGAAATAAAACAAAGTAGTTTATAGAAATGCTAAATTATATATGTGTGTATATATACATTATTGAACAACGATACTAACATGTATATCAATGCAATTCTGTTTTAAGATTCTTTAGGTTAATATCCCATATATAAATAGTAGATATTTGAAAACAATTCACACCAATACACAAGCAATGGTCAAATTATGCTACATCGACCGGTATTGAAATTATAACCAAAACAGGTAGCAGATATATTGAATGAAAATTACATAATCTATGATAGTGTATAGTAACGCATTATCAGTACATTTAATCATACATGTTTGCCTATTACAACTGAAATTTCAATGGCATAAACTTGCAAGCATACGGTGCATACGGTATGTTATTTATATATATATATGTATTTGATACATTTACACGTACATGGTAGTATTGAACAGGTGTTCAATTACACAACAGTTTACATATAAAATACAAGAAGTAACAAGAAATTGAACTTTTCCAAATAAGAATCGATACTTCTATTTCTTAACGAAACAACAATCAATACTTCCAACAACAATTGCAAATATAACTTCATTGTAATAAACAGAATTGTAAATATGTCGTAGCATGATCATGATATAGCTGAGATAATTAACAAAGCAGGTATCGCATATACAAATGAGTTTAAACAACAATAAAACATCTATGAGTTTCACCATTCGTCCTTATTGCGACAAGATACATTTTATATATAAGCAGTTACACTTTCGTTGAACATATTTGTCAATTTTGTAGATTTTTCTGAAAAGTGTTCTTGTTTTATTTAAGAGAAAGTGTTCTAAGTGAAAATGGTGTTCGCATAACAATGAGCATCGATCATATAGTATTTAACGAATGCACACGTTTTTATTTGTTGTCATTTTCATAATACCATTAATCCATATTGATGTTAGTTGTACCCATGGTACTACTTTTTTAAAAACTCAGATCTTGTGATAGTTAGAATGGAAGATATAATATATAAGGGTTGAAACTCCCCTTTATAGAATAGTACTCATTAACTGATTTAGAAGTAGTTCATTAAATGAGCAATATAATAAGTATGCCAACATTCTACAAGAAACAATGACATCCCTTCTTAGATACTTGTGCTTGACCAGATAAAACATTTAACGAATAGTCTGTCATTACACGATATGAGTGGTCAGATTCGAAGTAGAATTGGAATGTGTGTTTTTGTGTGTCACCTATATAATCAACAACCTTGAGATAACACTTCAAGTAATGCACTGTCACGGAGCGTCGATACATACATTATGAAAATATTTAAGTTGTACACGTACATAGCAGATTTCGACCGACAATATTCAGGCTAAAACTTACTGTTATCTTGCATTAATTAATACAGCACTTTATCTTACAATGTGATTAAATAATTTAATTAATTCTGAACCAGCTTAACAAGAAAGTTGTGACTGCTTGTAAAATCGAGCAAAGAGCATCTAACGTAGTTTAACACACCCTCTGCACAGAATGCTGAGATAAGTCTAATAATATAAATCTGCACTTATACATTTAAGCTTTCATCATCAGACTAGAAAAACGTTCAAATACCAAACTCTCTGATTCAACGATCCGATCTTACATAGCAACGACACAATGTAAACATGGTGAAGGGGATAGTTTAACATGTGACACACTTAAATGTTTATGTTGAGAACCAAAGCATTAGATATTTATACTTGACATTGAGCTTCTTTTGTGAAAATATATAACTGTTGAGTTTGAAAATCCATTTTACATTATCTAACATCTAACAAGTAATCTTACGAAAATACAGTAAGCAATCGAGACTCATGTTTCTAATAAATAATAATGTTTCTCTACTCTAAATACAATAATCGTGGAGAAAATGTAGAAAGCACATCATCGAGAAGACCATTTACACGAAATAGGAAAAGTGCTACAGTGCACATTCTTGGTATAGACGAATAGTGCATTTGAAATAATTGCTAATTAGATTTTATCAATGTTGTCCCTTCAGACTGAAGATATTTAACAAATCTTTGTGCACCCAATAATAATTGTAATACTCATATTCAATTATTGCTGTACTGTTTTCTTGTTGTATTTTATACGGGGTCATTGTATTATAGTTATGAGTTGTGTGTGTACATTTCATTACACTAAATGTATATCAAGTCGGTTAGATACTGCGTGTAGTCAATGCCACTCATTTAATGTTAAAGGGATATACCTTTAAGGTGGGTTCACACTATGAACGTTTGTATCAGCGTTGGCCAGCGTTTGAAAAGTCTAAGAAATGAGCCCAAACGTCGGCGAAATTACGTTCGCGAGAAGGATTATTTTCATTCACACTACGATCGTTTTATATCCGGCGCAAATCAACTTTTACGAACGTTTCCTAGCGTTTGACAGCGTTTGACAGCGTGTGCTAGCGCTTGGCAGCATTTACCAGCGTTGTATTTATTTTCTATTAGCGTAGGCGAACTTTTGCCAACGCAGATGTAGCGTATGTGCAGCGGTCGCTGAGTTAGTCCAACTTAGACGAACGAATACTCAGCATAGGTAAGCTGAGGTCAGCGTCAGGCGACGTCTATATATAGCCGAACTTTTGTGGACACTTCCTGGTAGTCTTGTTTTGATCGAAGAAGTGGTCACATCTCTACGTGTCCCTTCTGTGTATTTGGTTGCTGTAAAGGTTCGCTTTATGTATCCGAATTGTGATCGGCATACGCTCGAAAACGTTTGGGTCGCGCTGGTAGTGCGTTGCTGACCGCTGACAAAAACTTGCAAACGTTCAGTTCGTTCGCAAAAGTTGTTGAACGTTGTTGGAAGTTGGCTTGCGTCAGGCTTTGTTAGGATCCGTAGTCCAAAGTTCACCTAAGGTACGGGTACGCTGTGGAAAGTTCGCTTACGCTAGCCCCTTGCGTTACCATCGCGTTCATTGCGTCGTGTACCCGTTGGCCTCCGTTGGACAAGCGTTCGGCTAAGTTCACCACCACCAGCGTCTCAGTCGACGTTTGCCAACGGAGTCCAACTTAGGCAAACTCTGTACAACTTAATCCAGCTTTCAGGAACGTTTACAAACGGAGCACAACTTACACCAACGTTTATTTCCAAACGTCGCCAAAGTTTTTGCATGTTAAAAAATTTCAACGAACACGACGTTCGTCAGCATTCGCCAGCGTACATCAACTCTTATAAACTTTTAACAACCTTTACTAGCGGAGCTGGACGTTTGCCCAAACGTCGGTAAACGTCGGTCAAAACGTCGTAGTGTGAACCCAGCTTTAGATGGGTTAATTAACAGTATGAAATTTAGATAAACCTGAAATTACTTACGTAATGAATTTACGTGAAACATGTTTATTTATTCAGATGTTTTATATAAGAACGTGTCATATAAATTTAATATGTCATGCCAAAACAAAATTGTTTATTTATTATAGTGTCACCCCTATTTAAAGGGTCAGCCATTTCTGACTAATGAGACACCTGCTTGCTGAGCACATTTACTTTACGATTCCTATCCGTTAATGCCAGAAACAAGACGGGCAGCCACACGGTAACAATTAAATAACTAGCTTACGGCTCACCAACCGACATATGTATGGTTAAAATGAATGAAATGGTAGCTATAGGGACCGCAAATCATGTTCGAGTGTAAGAACTATCTCAGTTCGAGTGCTCGCTGTTAGCATGTCCAACTTTCATTACGGTTGACAAGGGAGACAAATCGATCAATTAAATTTCTGGTTGTCTGCCCTGATCAAAATGACCAGTTTTATCTGTTTTACAACCGATTAATCTGATAAGAGATAAGACCCCATGCTGGGAGATACCATAAACTATATCTACCCAGTCTTGTAATTCAGTGTGGGTGATAAATCCGAATGCAGCGATTATTACCAGCTGTTAATTAACATCGAGTGCGCTTTTAGGGAATAATTTGGGGGATCTATGTCTTTTTATAGAAAAGTCTAGAGATAAGATATTGGTGTGGTTAATTTAAGGGTGACAATAAATCGGCTTTTAATCTGTAAAGGTGTGAAATTAAACAAAATTAATTAAAATGTTACAAAGTAAAGCTTGATAACAATTAATGAGTACATGTATATACTTTTTTGGATGCTATTGTTTAACCTTATACTGAGAAGTGAAAATAATTCTATAAATAATGCAATTGTTTAGACAAACAAGTTTTAATAACAGTAAAACTTGATTACATATAGGTCCGTGATAGTATATACATTTTTAAGTATAAGTGTTTATTCATGAGAATGCAAAATTTCAAATCAGCTGATTCGGCAAGGGGTCCAGGGGGGGCGCTGAAGCTCCTGGCTTTTAAGCATATAAGATGGTTTAAAATTGTCTCAAAACGGCCCTTGCGAGCGTCAAATCAATCCGCGGAAAATTCTCATGCCTGATTTATTACACGAGTACAGTAGAGCCACTCGTAATGCACCAGTCAATTGTAACCACGCCCCCCCGGTCCGGGAAATAGCGGGGACTTTGACTTTCGGTCCAGCCAATCCCAGGTAAAATCCCCGCCCTGCGGGGACAAACTGCTAGTAAAATCCCCGCCAAATGCTACCGCACCCCGGGGACATCCTAGGTAAGGCCCATTCCCCGCTATTTTCGGCGCGAAAACAAAACCACCGCATTCACTCGGCACTGCGGGGCCACCTGGAAGGTAAAAACACGGCCCATTTCCCCCGCTATCCCCGGTATACCCCCGGACCTGGGTGGGGGCGTGGTTACAATTGACTGGTGCGTAACAAGTCTCTTAAGTCATGTATGTCATATTTTATATTGTTGTTGTTTTATCTATAAACTAAAGGCAAGTGCTAATCAGTTCATCTACTGTCTGACAGAGATGATAATCGATTTTAACACACATTTTGTACTTATGCACGCTTGTGCGCGATACGTTCAGTTGCTTATCCTAAGTTTTACCTTAATTAGTTTTTAGACCAGGATTAGCATTTGTTTCTAATCATGTGTATAAAAGTATGTTTTGAATAATATATGTTATGTCTCTTATAACTCTTGTTTTCATTATGTGCATATAAGTGTACACATATATACATGTATAGTCCTACATATTGGTCGTAATTTTATACTTTAAGTGAAAATTATTAGATTAATACTATTAGTATTGTAGTGCCGATGTTGCAATAATTTAGACAAATAACATGCATATTGTTGTATTTGCATTTATTTATCGTCGCCACCGGTTTCCCACATGGGCGACGCCTCCGGAAGAATGTTAGTCATATTAGATGTTTGGAGGATAGTGCATGATACAGAAGATGCCCCAGTTCCAGAAGCACCTCTGGTTCTTTTACGTGCTCGATGTAAAGCATCATACACGGGACATCGGTTTTTAAAGTCTCGTCCGAAAGACTGTTAGTACGGTCAGTGATGGAGCGGGGAATCGAACCTGCGATCCCAGGATTACAAGTCCAAGCGTGTTACCACTGGACTACGGATCCGCTACTAACATGCATAACTTATTTATATTCATTTTATAAGTTTTAGATTGTTTATGTAAAATAATTTACTGTATATTAAAGACTGACACCTGCCAATTTGACATTCTGATACCTGGTGTCATATGTGTGAACAGCAACATTATCTCTAAGGTGGTGACCAATTAACGATTTCTAGCAGTTGGGGTACAATTGTCAGTTTGTAATGTACTTTCACTAAATATTATTCGGCGGTATCCTCATTCTTCTTTTCGTCTGAGCAGTACTTCGCTATTATATATTGAGAAGTTAATAATAAATAATTATGCTAATACCAATTAGCTTTGGAGAGTAGTTTATAAATTTACTACTTTATTTGTATAACGAATGATTCTTACTAATTTATGAATCCGACTGTATGATGATAATTAATGAATTATATAAGTTCATGATATGTGTGGAAGATCAAATGTACACAACACATATTTTAGAACGATTTGTTTGTACTATGATATATGTTATGTTCAACTGTATGGACCAATATCTATATATTTACTCTGAATTGAAACAAAATGTTTATCGCAATTGAAATAAAGTTGCTGCTAAAGAAAATGCGAAATGGTCTTCTAGACGAAATTTAGCGCTACAACTCTAACTATACACCATTAACCATGGTCCAGCGAACAATATAGCACGCCAGTTAGATTGAGATGCTATCTTAAGTGACCACATGTGGAGATACGGCGCTGTGATCGATATACACATGCAGTTACAATATGATATAGAAAGAAAAAAATGGAAATCATCAGGTCTAAAGTTAAAAAGGACCAAAATGAAATAATTTATTTTTCATCAAATTTACATATTTGTAAAGCTTAAGGAATGCAGATTGTAAAGCCGCTTGCACAAATTTAGATTTCCTTTTATTTACTGAGATATTGGATTTTAAACCCGACCAGTCCGTTTTTTCCCTTCTTTGTCTATATAGCATTGGTTCGTGTCTTGAAAAACGGAATATGTATTGCAGAAATGTTAAATTTTTCAAAACCGTTTGCACAATTTTGTTATCTCAATCCGTTGTTGACATATTAACGATTTCCCACAGTTCCCATGTATTGTCCCCATTACCCACGTTATCAACGGTGGCTAAGCGAGGCGCTATGAAAGTTGGGTATGGATAATATGAAATAAGAAGGAATTTCGCCGGGACTTTAAGAACATGTTCGAGCTATCTACAACGTTCGAGCCAAAACTGTTCGAGTTTTCGAAGTTCTACTTCATTAATTTTACCTCGATTGTAAATCAAGTTATCATAACTCATACGAATCATTCTGACCAGTACTCACATTTAATTCAGTTCAATCTCGACCACGGATTCGAACTCAAGACCTTCGGATCGATCAGTAGTCAAGCACTCTACCCCTCGTCCACAACGCCTCCAGCATTATCAATCACCGAATTCTAGACTTTCTAATGTACAGTGATTCACCTTACCATACTGTAAGTGTAGATTTTATATGGCTCATAGGAGCAGTAACTATCGGTTTTTGCTATGTTATATGTCGGTTACAGACCTCCAACAAAAACACTGACTGTGCACTAAACATCTATCGGAGTAAATTGTGTTATCTCGCGAGATAGTACGTTACTTAAACATTGCTAAGCTGTTTTACTTGAGAATTATTGCAGAGCAACAAATGTAATCCATGATAAAGTCGTGGTTGTTATTACTTATAATCAAATTGTAAGTGATGGTAAATGCCAGTTGATTAAATATCCGTATAGTGACGGTTAAACCCGCTTTAAAGCAGTTGTTTAGTTAGATTAACACCTTACTTTCCGCGTGCGCTGTATATCTGATAACATTTCCCCTTGTGGAATAAATTAAGGTATCTTAAGTCGTTGATAGGTTTGCAATTCGTGTGCTTATTGTTCGGTTTCATATATACAAAAATGGACAAAACGGGAACTAAACGAGTGATATTGGCTTACAGTGGTGGACTGGACACATCGTGTATCTTGGTGTGGTTACTGGAACAAGGATATGATGTCGTCGCTTTCTTAGTAGGTCATGTGTTTATGTATTTGTGTATTTATCCGTCATCTTCTCATTCCCTCCGTCTGTAGTTAATTGTCTCCATTTATTTACTTGGTTGTTTTCTGTATCGCAATTTCTGTAGATACATGAACATGATTTACCTGGCACCAATGGATATTCGTGTCAATCCATAATTTATCGTTGGTAAGAAACCGAAGAGCTGCTTGCAGTATGTATATAATCATCATGACGGGCGTGAACGCAAATTTTCACAGAGATTGATGAGGATCATTTTAATGTGGTCTGGTGGTGAGACTATGTTTTATGCGTCTGTTGAAGGACAAGTGTCGATAGAACAAGATTACAGATAACTGTCATGGCGAGTATGTTAAGACAGATTTTATTCAACTACAAGAAACAAACCACTAGCGTAGGTATGTCAACACGTCGCTGTATATATATATACCCTAAAACAACGGACGTGAACAACAACACTAATACAACAACATGAAGAAGAAGGATATAACAACAGTAGCAATAAGAACATCAACGAGAATAGCAAAGGAACAGCAACACCAGCAGTACAATCAACAACAAGAAACAACATCAAATCTAACAACAGCAGCAGTACAATCAACAACAAGAAACAACATTAAGTATAAAAACAGCAGCAGTACCATCAACAACAAGAAACAACATCAAATCTAACAACAGCAGCAGTACCATCAACAACAAGAAACAACATCAAGTATAACAACAGCAGCAGTACCATCAACAACAAGAAACAACATCAAATCTAACAACAGCAGCAGTACCATCAACAACAAGAAACAACATCAAGTATAACAACAGCAGCAGTACACTCAGCAACAAGAAACAACATCAAGTATAACAACAGCAGCAGTACCATCAACAACAAGAAACAACATCAAGTATAACAACAGCAGCAGTACAATCAACAACAAGAAACAACATCAAATCTAACAACAGCAGCAGTACACTCAGCAACAAGAAACAACATCAAATATAACAACAGCAGCAGTACAATCAACAACAAGAAACAACATCAAGTATAACAACAGCAGCAGTACCATCAACAACAAGAAACAACATCAAATATAACAACAGCAGCAGTACAATCAACAACAAGAAACAACATCAAATCTAACAACAGCAGCAGTACCATCAACAACAAGAAACAACATCAAATATAACAACAGCAGCAGTACAATCAACAACAAGAAACAACATCAAGTATAACAACAGCAGCAGTACCATCAACAACAAGAAACAACATCAAGTATAACAACAGCAGCAGTACAATCAACAACAAGAAACAACATCAAATCTAACAACAGCAGCAGTACAATCAACAACAAGAAACAACATCAAGTATAACAACAGCAGCAGTACAATCAACAACAAGAAACAACATCAAGTATAACAACAGCAGCAGTACAATCAACAACAAGAAACAACATCAAGTATAACAACAGCAGCAGTACAATCAACAACAAGAAACAACATCAAGTATAACAACAGTAGCAAAAAGAACATCAACGAGAATAGCAAAGGAACAGCAACAGCACCAGTACAATCAACAACAAGAAACAACATCAAATCTAACAACAGCAGCAGTACCATCAACAACAAGAAACAACATCAAGTATAACAACAGCAGCAGTACCATCAACAACAAGAAACAACATCAAGTATAACAACAGCAGCAGTACAATCAACAACAAGAAACAACATCAAGTATAACAACAGCAGCAGTACAATCAACAACAAGAAACAACATCAAGTATAACAACAGCAGCAGTACAATCAGCAACAAGAAACAACATCAAGTATAACAACAGCAGCAGTACAATCAGCAACAAGAAACAACATCAAGTATAACAACAGCAGCAGTACCATCAACAACAAGAAACAACATCAAATATAACAACAGCAGTAGTACAATCAACAACAAGAAACAACATCAAATATAACAACAGCAGCAATACACTCAACAACAAGAAACAACATCAAGTATAACAACAGCAGCAGTACAATCAACAACAAGAAACAACATCAAGTATAACAACAGCAGCAGTACAATCAACAACAAGAAACAACATCAAGTATAACAACAGCAGCAGTACAATCAACAACAAGAAACAACATCAAATCTAACAACAGCAGCAGTACAATCAACAACACGAAACAACATCAAGTATAACAACAGCAGCAGTACCATCAACAACAAGAAACAACATCAAATCTAACAACAGCAGCAGTACCATCAACAACAAGAAACAACATCAAGTATAACAACAGCAGCAGTACCATCAACAACAAGAAACAACATCAAATATAACAACAGCAGCAGTACAATCAACAACAAGAAACAACATCAAATCTAACAACAGCAGCAGTACAATCAACAACAAGAAACAACATCAAGTATAACAACAGCAGCAGTACCATCAACAACAAGAAACAACATCAAATATAACAACAGCAGCAGTACAATCAACAACAAGAAACAACATCAAATCTAACAACAGCAGCAGTACCATCAACAACAAGAAACAACATCAAGTATAACAACAGCAACTGAAGCTGGAACAATGAAAAAATGGCATAAACAATAACATAACAAAATCAATATCTCGACTAAACTTCCACTGTTGCATCATCTTCAACACGTGCAATCACTTAAGAATTGTTCAAAATATGTTGTTAATCTGCTATGATTTTTCGTGTTACAACAAACATACAGTATTCACTCAATCATAGAATATACATCAGTGTAGAATAACAGCGAAACAAGTGAGCAGTTAAACCACAAGTGTTGTAAGATAAACCGATGATTTATAACTTCTTTTAAACTTTGCGCGCATTTTATATGATACAAAACGACTGTTTACCTTTTTTTACTTCAAGACTTTAGCTTAATACTAAATCAATCATAGCGCATTATCCATACAAGTGGGTGGGGTATGGTTTATTCAATTTTCGGAATTTATTTTACAATATGTATAACTACACTATTTGATATGATTTTCAATCAATCAGAAAAATAAACTGGAGAAAACGAAATATAACACTAAAACTTCACTGGGACAATGTTTATATTGTTAACAGATTGCTACTGCAACTCTTGTGTTAGAACACAATGTTTATCATTTTCTGTGTATGTTACATCGAACCTTTGTCTGTTTCAATCAAATATTATATATCATTTTGAACAAATCTCTCCACGAGCCAATCAATTGTTAAAAACGCATCGATTCGTTTATTTAAAAGTTTTGAAAGACTGAGGAATTTTATATTATTTTAACTAACTTTTCTCCACTCATGTTCTGAACTGTAAATTAAACGTTGCACTACTATCAGTGATACAATCACACATATCTTCAATGATATAACATCATGTTATCTTAATAGGTCAAACAATGTTAAGACTTATAAGAAAACTACTACATAGTCAAAGCAGTCAAATAGAAATGTTTCACTCACTTACGGAGGACCAGTGACAACTACGAAAGACCGGTGGTAACATTCACACATTATTTCTCACCTGGGAAATTTTGAATTGATAAATTCGTGGAGTTGAAATCATGAAGTTGAAATCGTGAATTCGTGAAAACAGTCTTGACTGCCCGTTCAAGACCCGTACGGGACTCGTGTTTGGTTTTCACGTTCCGTAGAGAACCCATAAGGATCCTTCAAAGGGTCTAAACGTTTGAAAAGTCGGCGGTGCCTGTGAAAGTCCGTACGGGACCCATAAGACCCAACAATTATGCTGACAGGTAAGGGACCCGTATGGGATCCCTTAAGAACTATCTACGGGCCCTCAACCGTAGGAAGCCCGTGTTTGACAATTGTGCAAGCGACTTTCAGACCTATATAATGTTCATACATTAGGCCCCAGTAGAAAGTATTGGTCTAATAAGATCCGTCCGCACAAATTATACTTTGATTCTCTTTTTGTTGCAAATATGTGTAAACAGTCTCAATATCATCATCGTATTTTGTTTGGGTTGTTACCTGTCAACATCAACTACACGGTCACTGAACAAAATAGTTAAATGTCCGACCTAGTATCTTCTCCACTGCCAGCATACTTAATGCACATGTGGCGGTACAATATATTATAAAACGTGTGGAAATATTATCAACCTCATTTTCACAGTATCAAGTGAAAAAAACTCTCCTTGCTTCTAAAACAGTTCGATGCGTGTTGTTGCTTATATAACAGTTGGGTATGAGTTTATATAACGGTTGGTTTTATGTTTATATAACGGTTTGATATGTGTTTATATAATAGTTGGGTATATGTGGCTACATAACGGTTTGATATGAGTTTATATAAAAGTTGGGTATGAGTTTATATAACGGTTGGTGTTATGTTTATATAACGGTTTGATATGTGTTTATATAATAGTTGGGTATATGTGGCTACATAACGGTTTGATATGAGTTTATATAAAAGTTGGGTATGTGTTTATATAACGGTTTGATATGTGTTTATATAAAAGTTGGGTACGTGTTTATATAACGGTTGGATATGTGTTTATATAACGGTTGGATATGTGTTTATATAACAGTTGGATATGAGTTTATATTACGGTTGGTTTTATGTTTATATAATGGTTTGATATGTTTTTATATAATAGTTGGGTATATGTCTACATAACGGTTTTGTATATGTTTATGAAACGAGTGGGTATGTGCTTTTATGACGGCTGGATATGTTATATTTTCATGTACCCACAGGCTGATGTTGGACAAGATGAAAACTTTGAGGAAGCGAAAAGGAAAGCTGCCAAACTCGGAGCAACAAAGGTATGTGGTTATACGAAATAATACAACTGTTTCGTTCGACATTCGTAATTCCTCCTTATCATGTGATCGACTTACACAATTATGCAAAATTCATACGAAACCGAAGCATGTGCGTATAAATGAACACGTACACCCCAATGTTCACGATTAAAATTTTGTGTTTTATGGCCACAATATATGCCCAGCCACTACCATACTCCTGTTGTACAAATACTGCACAATATGTGCTTACAGTTGGAAACATGAGAACAATGGTTAGGCCGTGTGACCACTCGATATTATTGAAACACGGACGTGTACATTAAAAAAACAACTTCAGTTACCACACCAACAAGATTAACAATAAATAGCATTTACAACAACAACAACAACAACAACATCAGACAGACACAATCACATCATTAACAACAACTGACAATAACAACAACATACAATAACAACAACAGAAAGTAGCAACAACATACATTAACAACAAAATACAATAACAACAACAGAAAGTAACAGCAACATACAATAACAACAACATACAATAACAACAACAGAAAGTAACAACAACAGAAAGTAACAACAACATACAATAACAACAGCAGACAATAACAACAACAGAATGTAACAACAACATACAGTAACAACAACATACAGTAACAACAACATACAGTAACAACAACATACAGTAACAACAACAGACAGTAACAACAACATACAGTAACAACAACAGACAGTAACAACAACATACAGTAACAACAACAGACAGTAACAACAACAGACAGTAACAACAACAGACAGTAACAACAACAGACAGTAACAACAACAGACAGTAACAACAACAGACAGTAACAACAGCAGACAGTAACAACAACATACAGTAACAATAGCAGACAGTTACAACAACATACAGTTACAACAGCAGACAGTAACAACAACATACAGTAACAACAACAGACAGTAACAACAACAGACAGTAACAACAACAGACAGTAACAACAACAGACAGTAACAACAACAGACAGTAACAACAACAGACAGTAACAACAACAGACAGTAACAACAGCAGACAGTAACAACAACATACAGTAACAATAGCAGACAGTTACAACAACATACAGTTACAACAGCAGACAGTAACAACAACATACAGTAACAACAACAGCCAGTAAAAACAACAACATACAGTAACAACAACAGCCAGTAAAAACAACAACAGACAGTAACAACAACAGACAGTAACAACACCATACATTAACAACAACATACAGTAACAAGAACAGACAGTTACAAAAGCAGACAGTAACACCAACATACTGTAACAACAACATACAGTAACAAGAACAGACAGTTACAAAAGCAGACAGTAACACCAACACACAATACCAACAACAGACAGTAACAACAACATACAGTAACAACAACAGACAGTTACAACAACATACAGTAACACCAACATACAGTAACAACAACATACATTAACAACAACATACAGTTACAACAGCAGACAGTAACAACAACATACATTAACAACAAAATACAATAACAACAGCAGACAGTAACAACAACATACATTAACAACAAAATACAATAACAACAACAGAAAGTAACAACAACATACAATAACAACAGCAGACAATAACAACAACAGAATGTAACAACAACATACAGTAACAACAACATACAGTAACAACAACATACAGTAACAACAGCAGACAGTAACAACAACATACAGTAACAATAGCAGACAGTTACAACAACATACAGTTACAACAGCAGACATTAACAACAACATACAGTAACAACAACAGCCAGTAAAAACAACAACATACAGTAACAACAACAGCCAGTAAAAACAACAACAGACAGTAACAACAACATACAGTAACAACACCATACATTAACAACAACAGATATTACCAACAACAGGTAGTTACAACAGCAGACAGTAACAACAACAGACAGTTACAACAGCAGACAGTAACAACAACATACAATAACAACAGCAGACAATAACAACAACAGACAATAACCACAACAGACAGTAACAACAACTGACAATAACAACAACATACAATAACAACAACATAAAGTAACAACAACATACATTAACAACAACATACAGTTACAACAGCAGACAGTAACAACAATATACAGTAACAACAACATACAGTAACAACAACATACAATTACAACAGCAGACAGTAACAACAAAAACCAACAACCACAAAATAAAGACTCGACATCAACTATTCTATCATCTCTTTAAATGCGGTGTATAACATTCATATGAATATAACTTTCCTTCACTTCATGTATCAGATGGTTGTCCCTGATGTACGTCAGGAGTTTGTTGAGGAGTTTATCTGGCCGTCAATTCAAGCCAATGGTGTATATGAAGATCGATACCCGATGGGAACCGCTTTAGCACGGCCATGTATAGCAAGGTAGATTTTGTCACTTCATTGTGTTCATTTAATTCTATTTATCACAATTAAGCATCTAAAACATCGTCGGACAAAGTGCTTAGTTTGTGCCGTGAAATCTTTGATTGGGAAATACTCGACGTCTAAACCCACATCACTTATTCATGGTTTGTCATGGAAGCGATCAATTGATAACGTATATGAGCATGCAATTAATGTAATAATATTTCTAGCTTAGATAAAGATTGTTCCTTTTGACCAAAGATTAAAATATAACACCCAAATACAAATCTCCTTATAATAAAACATTACTTTGTATTATGGTACAACAGAAACGGACGGACGAACAGACAGATGGAAAAACTAAGGTACCACTCATATTTATACAGACGGACGAACAGACAGATGTACATATCATATTCATACAGACGGGAGGACAGACATACGTACATATCATATTCATACAGACGGACGAACAGACAGATGGACAGACTAATACAGACGGACGAACAGACAGAGGTACATATCATATTCATACAGACGGAAGGACAGACTTTTGATTAACGGACACCATTATTTCTGACCTGTTATTACAGAGCAATGATAAAGGTAGCGAAAGAGGAAGGTGCGAGGTATATATCTCATGGTGCGACTGGCAAAGGGAACGATCAGATCAGATTTGAACTCTCGGCATACGCGTTGCATTCTGGTATCGAGGTCAGTACGTGATAAAAGCGATGGATGCAAGAATATAAATCACTAATCGTTATTGTGTCACTCTATTTTAATTCACAAGGGTTAAGTATGTACACAGTGGTCATGTTAATAACCTTCTTATCTTAAGTCCATTGATCCGGTAATAAATCAACGAGGTACTAGACATTCACTTTCGATGACTAAAATAATACAACCATACTTGTTTGCAAATAGGGGTACACTTAAATAAGTTCGTACATACGCAGTAATATTGTCGCATTTATAGGAGTAATTCCTAAATACGTGATAATTGAGAAAATACCAAGATAATTTGCATGTGACAACCACATTTTCTTCAACATCCAGAGCCAACTGTCCACATGCGCATAATGGATAAGTTATTTGTTTATATCTGATTATATTATCATCATTTACATTATATTCCCTATAAACTTTTATTGATAATTACCTGTCAGTATGGCCGACTATTCAGAAAAGGGGAGATACATATTGTAAATGTGGGAACTATCTATTGATGTGTCAAAACCTCCAGTTCCGTCGTTCTAGCTACTCTGTCAGATCGCATTAAAGCATACACTCAGCAAAAGTTATAGATGGTCACTTGGATTTTATTGATATTATTTAACAGTGAATGAAAATTCAACAATGCACACACCCCCCACATAAATACTTTCTTCGTACAACTGTTCAGAATACATTAATCCATATTGATTCTCACATGAATTTTACGACGGATCAACACTTATAACCCTAAAATGAAAAGTCTTAAAACGGATATATATGGTATGATCTATTAAATAAATATGAAGTGACCAATTAGAAATTTTGCTGAGTGCATATGTATGTATATAATATAACTATACGATAAGTACACAACCGTATTTATTGTTATTATTTTAAGGTGATATCACCATGGCGACTTCCAGCGTTCTACAATCGATTTGCTGGCAGGAACGATTTATTTGAATACGCTAAGGTAACATGTTCTATAATGTCTCACCGTTTGATAACAATATGTGAGTGACTCGATCCTATGTATGACAAAACTTGTCGAGGAGTTTTCAAATTCGCGTCAAAATTGCCGGTGTTTTAGAACTGATGTTTGTATACAACGATGAACGCTCAAACGTTTTAATGAAAATCAAACAATGTGTTATCACCGATTTCAAATACAATATTTATACTCCTTCATTTTCTAACAAAAAGCTTATTAGTTCGACCATTGTTCACGTTTCAGTTTGTTTGCATATATTTGTTATCTTATACCCATACCGGTATGTCCTTTCTCATGATGCCCTTTTCGTCTAAACGATTGATTCAGCAATCCAGAAATGGAATGAGATACGCCCCCTTTACCAGGAATCGATTACAGCTCCGTAACGTACCAGGAGTGAAAATAATCACAGATCGTCGCGAGGGAAAGTAAGAACATAACAGATGTTTAGACTTGGACTAATCGATTAACATAGCTCCATTTTCGTTTGATATACCACTGTTCATTTCAATCAATGCATTAATGTCTATTTGCACGTCTCATTCACAAGTCGTAAATAAACAGACCACATTTCATTAATTATATGATTCGATTGAATGATAAACAAATCATGATATTTTATTACATTCTAGGATTATCCCAGAACAATGAACTACATTATGTTTATTCTACGGATATAGGAGTGAGAGCAACGTTTCTTGTTTTTCATTAGCACCATGTACGGCATCATAGCCATGTACGGCATCATATCCATGTACGGCATCATAGCCATGTACGGCATCATAGCCATGTACGGCATCATAGCCTTGTCTCGTTTTTTTCTTAATTTCCCGAAACCTTGAAATGCCTTCATGTCGTGTCCGAACGTGCTAAAACGAGTTTTTTTTCAGGAAAAGGGAATTCCACTTCCTGTGACCCCTAAAAGTCCCTGGAGTATGGATGCCAACTTGATGCATATAAGGTACGCAACACGATTTCACGAATTAAGTAAATACCAACAATATACGTTCACATATACGAGTACAAGACTCATTGAAGTTATGTGAATTACCTTAGTTCGAAGTGATCAAGTTAATTATTTTAATAGAATCACATCGACTGTGTATAATATGTACTGAGAATGTACACCCGTTGCCTTCGTGTTCGAAAAAAAATCTCACTAAACAATAGTTTTGAAACAAGATGATACATTTTGACAAATACAACCATGTACCTACAATTCCATACATTGTCCTCATGAATTATGTAACACAATAGTCAACATTTTATAAGAATTTCGATTTTATTTGCGTTGTAGTTCAGATCACTGCTCCAGTGTGTACGGTAGTCAGTAGACCCATCCAGCTGTTATGGTCTCCCAAACCGTACTGACCTGTTGTGCTACACACCGTCCACTGACCACATGCCCACATGAATCAAGGGTGAAGGGCACATGATAGTGGATGCATTATCTACAGTCAAATTGTCATTTAGTAAATACGCCTCTCTCGGGGTTCCAACCCACGACATCCGGATAGTCTAGTGCTTTACCGAAACTAACGGGTTGGCTGTGAAAAATATTGCTATAGAGTCACTAATGTGGCTCTTTTAATCCGAAAAACATCCTAGCTATGATGTTACTTTGACAATAATCACCATGTGATTATAGATTATTGCCTTCCACATCAGTACTGTCGAAGTTGCTGATAATGAAGACGTTCACTTATTTATTAATGATACACAATAAACATAATCTAATAAAACGAGTTTAACATCAATTTTTAGTTATGAATCTGGTATTTTGGAAGACCCTCTAACACAGGCCCCTGAAGATTTATACCAGATGACGACGGACCCACAAAAGGCCCCTGACACTCCAACCGTACTTGAAATCGAGTTTAAGAATGGTGAGTAAAGTTAGGACACCATTTTATTTTGCTTCTCACCAGACCGTATACATTTAGTTCGAATGTAGTTCAAATTTAGTTACAGTCCAAATCTTTTTAAAAATGCCGAAGGTGCAGATATAGCGAAAATCGGTACCAGTGTTAAGTACATACATTTAAAGGCATGCCCCTATGCATTGTATAAAATATATATTTTTTCTACATTATCAATCAACAATAGACATTTTCAGCGGAGTGCTTGACTTTTTTAAGAGAGACCAGTTACTTAATGTTCTAACATATTCAAATACATTGATTTCGTAGTGGATAGGATTTGATTCCTGAAACGTGTCGATAATAATGTTAATATTATTTATTCAACTCAATACTCGGGTCATTTTTGGATAATTTTAATCGGGAGTTTGAACTGTACTATATCTACATCAAAATGTTTGGGTTTCGAATTTAACGCTCCATTTAGAAACCTAAGTTAAGAATTCAAAGATTCATACTTCTTCTAAGCATTACATAAACGTGTGTGTATAACTTCAGGTATACCGGTCTCTGTATATAACCAGGGTGACAAGACCAGGAAGACGAATGCCTTAGAGTTGTTTCTCTACTGCAATCAAATTGGGTAATTGTAAAGACAAGGATAATGTTGTTCACAGTCTGGTTACCGACTATATGATATTTGTATCAACTAGATAATATGAAAATATTGTTATTTTATAACTAGATCTTATTTGAGTCTGAGCTTTTAGCTCTGATAGACGCAAAGGGACATGATTGCATACAAAATGAGTAGCTACACGAGTTGTCTCCCATGAAACATTGTAAAACATCGGGTCTGTGTACAGTCTTAAGTTGTTGAAAAAAGTGATGACAAGAACAACAGCTGCGTCTTTCAAAATCCCAATCATTTTAACAATAACAATAAGCGCAATAATTTCACCATATGAATTGCATGCGTTGTTCCGTTATTATTACTAAATAATAAAGTAAGCAAAGCCAAGTCGGTCATAGTCAGTATACGTTAGCGAGGCGGTACAGTACATGTAGGCCTATTGTCTCCGCAGAGCTTATACCTCGGTCACAAATCCAATCCGGCCACCGTCCGATGATCGGCCGACGTATTTTTTCGCCCATCCGTCCGGCGGCCGGCCGATGATCGCACGGACATCGGGGCATTTTGGAGCGTCGGGCGGCGGCCGGACTAATTTTAAGTCTCACTTAAAATTTTACCCGACGTCGGGCCCGGGAAGGAATCGTGCTGATATCGGATCAAGATCGGACGATCATCGCACGGAGATCGCCCGGTGATCGCCCGAAATCGGGGCCATTGTACATGCGCCGAGAAAAATCAAGGTGTGGCTAAGCGACATTTAAATCGGCCGGCGACCATCCGATCGCCGGACGGCCTCCGTCCGATGACTGACAGACGCCGGACGGTGCCCGTCAGGTGTCCGCCCGGAGACCGAAGGACTCCGACCAGTTCTTTGCAGATCACGTGGGTAGGTAGGTCCCGCCCTGCATCTTCAGCTTCTCATTTCCAGTCAAGATGCAGAGAAGGAAAGTCGTTTCACGGCCAGAGACTCTCCCTCAGCCTCGCTATTCTCTGCTGCCGGTACATGAATCGATCACTGGTAAAATCCTGTCTGCGAAGGATAGACTGTGGGATTTAATATTATTTATATACCATTTTCCAGTCGGCGCGCAACAGTCACCTCGCGGACGATACCCGGCCGATGATCGGCCGTCCGACCGGCTCCGACGTGTACAGTCCGTCCGATGCCTAGAGATCGGACGCATCGGCCGGCGGCCGGGTGATTTGTGACCGAGGCATTAGCCGGGGGAGCTAAACAACAAGTGTGTACCTAACTTGGAGCTTTATGTGTACTATTTTCCCGTATATATCATTTTGAACCATTCGACAAATGTTACACAAAAGCCCTTTCACTGAATTATGAGCGACTTTATAGTAATATACGAGCATAACATATAGTACAATCGACATCATCATCAGTTGTGTACATAGTCTTAACCACAACATCAAATTCATATTTATTTTTCTTGGCAAGCACATATTCAAAATTGATATTTGCCCCATGGATTATCGTTCAACCTTGCATATTAGCCAGATTCAATAGTTAGAACGTGAACTGAAATTTAACACGTAATCACGTAGTGATAATTAATGAATTAATTGTGTATGAAGTGTTCATATTCCGAATGGTGAGGTTTATGCGAGTTGAAATAATGGTATTCACGTATAAAGCTTCCCGGGGTGTGTTGTTCGGAAGGGACTCATGCGACCCCACAATGCTCTACTGAAAGTAATGGTTAAACAAAATTATATCTGAATTAAGTCATGTCGACGTAGTTATTATTGAGTATTCATACATTACCGTAACCGTTGTGAGTTATTTGTAGTACGTCCATACATGTCAAAGTATTGTCGTTTAATTTACTTCTAAATTTATGTTTCAGCGGAAAGAATGGTGTTGGTAGAATTGACATTGTCGAGAACAGATTTATTGGAATGAAGTCCAGAGGTAAACAAGTCTTGGTGATATGTATGTAGTAGAAACTTTCAGGATGCCACGAGTCTAGAAATATACACACATCGAATTAGGAATATATATATCCACCACTGCATGCGCATTTTAATATTGTATGATGCCTTCTTATGACCGAAGTCAAAATGAAATACTCGGTCAATTTTATAGACAAAAACAACTACGTGATTAGTCAACGAATCATCGGTTCATTACTCTACAATAAACAATTAAGAACAAGCACACTACTTATCAGAATAGGTATTGCGTTTTCTCTCGAGTAATGAGTGGAAGCGTCAAAATGTGATGCTTGAAATGGAATTCCCATGCAAAACTACGCATTCATTTATGACTTCAAAGAGAGACTACTGCGTAGGCGACTGGACCTAATATATGTGGATTATGTCCCTTTAATCGTGTGCTGACCAATTCAAACAAGTACATGCTCGCTGTTTCACGCGTTAAATAACATACATATACAAGAAATGCATTGATGCAAAGCATCCAAGGGCGCCGCAAAACTGGTGCACAATGTTTTGGAAGAGCGTAATGGCGGGAAAATGTTTTGGAATAGTACATTTTCATACTATCATTGGCGTGTATTTCCTTTTAAACACCGTAACTTGCATAAATATCCACGTGACAAGTACCAATGTGTTAATATTGATATAATATTAAGACTACCTCAATATTAAGACTAACTCAATATTAAGACTACCTCACTATTAAGACTACCTCACTATTAATACTACCTCAATATTAATACTACCTCACTATTAATACTACCTCAATATTAATACTACCTCAATATTAATACTACCTCAATATTAAGACCACCTCACTATTAAGACTACCTCAATATTAATACTACCTCACTATTAATACTACCTCACTATTAAGACTACCTCACTATTAAGACTACCTCACTATTAAGACTACCTCAATATTAAGACTACCTCAATATTAAGACTACCTCACTATTAAGACTACCTCACTATTAAGACTACCTCAATATTAAGACTACCTCACTATTAATACTACCTCACTATTAAGACTACCTCACTATTAAGACTACCTCACTATTAAGACTACCTCACTATTAAGACTACATCAATATTAAGACTACCTCACTATTAAGACTACCTCACTATTAAGACTACCTCACTATTAATACTACCTCACTATTAAGACTACCTCACTATTAAGACTACCTCACTATTAAGACTACCTCACTATTAAGACTACCTCACTATTAAGACTACCTCAATATCAAGACTACCTCACTATTAATACTACCTCACTATTAAGACTACCTCACTATTAAGACTACCTCACTATTCAGACTACATCAATATTAAGACAACCTCAAAATTAAAACAACCTCAAAATTAACAACACAATGTTCATGTCCAATATCACTATTTTGCTCTTTATTCAATCGCAATATTAAGACCACTTCAACAAGAAGACCAGTTTTCAAGGGTCCCAGGGTGGTATTATGATATTTCGGTTTTACTGTATTTTACAAGTTGACGTTGGATAAATCTGTTCAAGAGTTAGATATGATTTGTGAGTGAAGAATAATTTCATGGTTAATGTAAGTGGCTTGGACGAGCATCCCATGGGTGGTTAACTTACAAGTGCAAACCAAGCGGCGAGAGACAAGTTCTTCCGGACTAACAGTCCTAGCTTCTCGACTATGACCTACCCAAAATAATTTCTGATTCTATTTTCAGGGATTTATGAAACCCCTGGTGGTGAGATTCTTCTGTCCGCACACATGGACCTGGAAGTGTTCACACTGGATAGGGTATGCTATGCTCACAGTGGTATTGTCTTCCTTGTGAATACAGTTATCTTGTATCAATTTAGATCCTTTAACGATGGCAAGATGTGTAAAAGACCTGTCGAGGTATAAAGAGGACAAAATAATAGGGGTTGAGAGTTTTACATAGTGCGACGTAAGATCGACTAATGATAGATTATCTTAAACAGAAGGATTTTATGGAATGTTTGAATTTCTTGTCATCAAACGTTTCTATTTCAGGAAGTGCGAAAAATAAAACGTGATTTAGATGCTAAGTTTGCGGAACAGGTATATCGAGGTAAGCATATAAAATTGATGTATTCGTAACAGTCAATCCAGTTTACAGCTTTATACGGTGAAAGTAGTCACAGTTGGAATAAAGCAAAGTTCATAGGTCGTCAAAAGCAACGTCAAACGTCGCACACGAATGGTTGCTAAGGCAAATAACGTCCGTCCGTTTGTAAAATACCGAACTTATGAATACATCCATATGATAAATAGTAACAATAGTTAATTAGGCATGTCCAACAATATCGCTTATCGCATCAGCCAAAAATCGATATTTCCAGTCGTCTAAATAGCATTGATTAGATGGGGAACGCTACGTATTTATTATGATTATTTCTTTATTTTTTAACATATTCAAAATATTCAAGCAGATTTGGAAACCTCAATGTATCTTCTTTTCAATCATATACAAATATTGAAATTTTATATATGTTGATGCGGGGGAATGTACCGTTTTCTTGAGCCACCCAGTTTCCTATTGAAAACAGTGTAAACGGTCCGTTTTTCCTGTACGTCCGACGTGTTTAAATCACTATTTTAACTTATCCTTAGACGGGAATTCAAATATTCAAGCAGATTCTGTTAGGATGTTTTATGCTCGTTCCAACGGTGTCAATTGATGTAATTTATTATGAAAACAAAATGGAGGAATTAAGAGATACATGGAGTACCTGTCAATTTCATGAGTGTTTCCGTGAGATATCACGGAAATTCACGAAGATTAGCGAGTGAAACCGATTTCGGTTAGTCTTTCTTGTGACAAGTTTAATCTCCACATGTGGTCTCGTAAGATGTTATCTCAATCAAATTGTTCGCTGGACCGTGGTTTATGGTGGTCAAGTGTAGACTGCATTTATGCAATATTATAGCGTTAATTAAGCTTCATGAAATTAATTTCTTCTAGAAGAACATTATCGACTGTTGTGTCGTATTTTCTTTAGCTGCAGCTTAATTTCAATTGTCATGAACATTTTGTTTTATTCAGCGCAAAGATATAGCATTGGTCACAAATATATAAAATATATGTGGTGTAAACTTGACCTTCCACAAATATCATGAACTAATATAATTCATAAATTATCATCGGGTTTATAAATCAGTTTAAATCATTCGTTATAGCACGGACATATTAACCATATAAAAAGTTTATTATATCCGTGGTAATAGAATTTAATCAATAGATTTATAAATTACACTCCGTGAGTGTTTACTGTGTCACTACCTTAGATATGATGTTGTTCACACCTTCGCACCAGGTATATGAATTTGATTAAAAACTGTAAACAAAACTGAACTTATCAAGATATCTTTTTTTGTAAAGATGCATTGGGTAAACGTTCTACTATTTTCACATGGAATCAAACGCTGAGGCTATCTTAAATAAACGTTTCATTTACCCGAGTACTAGTTGTGTAAAGTATATATATGTAGAAAACTATAATAACAAATAAAACAACCGTTATTTCATTTATTATTTTAAGGCTTTTGGTTCAGTCCTGAGTGCGACTATACACGAAGTTGTATCGCTGCAAGTCAAAAGTTTGTCGAGGGTTCAGTGACCTTGAAAATCTATAAAGGTCGAGTATACATACTTGGAAGAAAATCACC
Source organism: Mactromeris polynyma (assembly GCA_032209605.1). Taxonomy (NCBI): domain Eukaryota; kingdom Metazoa; phylum Mollusca; class Bivalvia; order Venerida; family Mactridae; genus Mactromeris; species Mactromeris polynyma. Next base: position 743,579 of record JASFXZ010000019.1, on the reverse strand, counting down.
GTACTCGCTGTATAACGAGGAACTTGTCAGGTAAATTTATTAGTATGACATTTGCATACACACTTGCATTGTGTGTGATATCTTACTCGACTGGCTCTGTTTGTGTGGACTGAGGGCCTATCTGCTAATATAGGCGTCTGAACACGGTCCCTGTGCAAGGCGATTATTTTCAGCGTGGATTTATGAATAAAATACGTCATAAGGTATTCACACCGCACCTATGACTTGTGTTGGTAAGTTTCAGCTGCGTATTCAATAACACATTTATTATGTTTGTTTGCAATTATGAACATTTTTTTAAATTTAAGATTTTTTTAATATGGAAAGTTTGCAATGCTACGCTATAACTTTTATGTTTTTGTTTCAGCATGAATGTACAAGGAGACTATGAACCCTTAGATGCTGGTGGATTTATCAAGATAAATGCTTTAAGGTAATTCAACATACTACTTGAGTACTTCACAACAATTTGCATGTTCATGGTGAGCTAGTAGAAACTAAGGATTATCCAGTGTACGTTGTCCTCAATTTTGTTCGAATGGTTCCCGGCACTCTTTTACACAAAATGATTGACTAGAGCTAAATAAACATACTCCGGATTAGTATAACTATAACTCAGTTAAGATAAGTCGATAGTAAACACGACCATACCCACTTTCCAATACATGTAAAGCAGCTTACGGTCATTATCATGCCTATTATCTTCAGGATTAGTATTAAATGTTGATGAAATATCGCTCAAAGTTGACAGTAGCGATAGCTCAATTGGTAGCGCTTCTGACTAGTAACTTCGACCAATAGATAGGGTGTGAGTTCGAGACACATTCCTGCCTCCCCTTTTTATTGACAATATGAATTTTATCCCTTACTCGCTGCTTGTCTTTTGTTTTTTGTTATCGTCTAATTGCTTTGTTGTTAAACCAAACGTGTTTAATGATAACTATAGCGTCGTCGCTAAAATGTTCATTTGAACCCCTTATGTTTTTCGGAGTAGCCATATCAACTTTATTCCATATAAGTGTGTAGCGATAAATGTACATGTAAATCTACTACACGACGATATCGTGCGCTTTAAAATTCGTGAAACCATATCGTTATTAGTTAATAGCTTATAAATACACATGCTATACAATGTTTTAATTAATGATATTCGAGCGAACATTAATTAGTATAAGTCGTGTAAGTACAACAGTAGATGACCAACGAAATATATAATATTGTAATGAAAAAAAAACTACCTCCCGACCGATGGTCTCGAACTCGGACTCAAAACTAAAAAGCTTAATAGGCATTGTAAGGCGCGGACTCGCTACCATCTGAGCTATCACGGCTGTTAGTTTAGTGAAATCGATACCACAATAAATAGTTTTGCTTGTTATTTGATTTACCTATTTTGATCAATAAAGGTGGTCAAACCATGTAAACATTACATGACGTCACTCTCAACTTATCCTGGTATACTTATATTCCCTCTAATCATGCGATACAAACAACAATATACCGTTAACAACGTGCTCGAATCGCAATGAAAAACGACAGGATTTAAGGTCTGACTGAACGTCAAGAGACCTAACATTTGATTTTTTACCGCTGGTAAAAAACAATTCTTAGCGAATTTCGGATTTCATCAATGTATACAACATCTTACTTAAACCGCGTGAATAATGATTATCAAACCTGGTAGAGACAGCCTTCTGGTATAGAACTCTCCAAAGTTTGTTCAAATGCTTCGACTCAACAGCAAACATGGGGCCCCAGAGGTCAACTCATGATCCACATATAATAATGTATTCTTTTGTTACAGACTGAGAGAGTATCAACGTCTTCGAGCAGAGAATGAAAAGCAGTAAAGTGTATTTACGCAAACCCATGGGTTTCAATCTCCAAAATTCCTGTCAGTCCATATAGGGATAGATAAGGCTTTGTACACACACTCTTACACTCACTAAAATATCAAGGAAACTAATCTTTTGATATCATATAGTATTATAGTATATGATAGTGTTTTCAAAAATACTAAATGACACGCAAAGTCATGAGGGCGTTCGACATTTTTGCAAAATATAGCACCACTGTAAGTATATATACGTAGCATGCCTTCGATCCAATCTGACATGGTATCTAATATGTAAATGTCATTTTGATGTTGAATTATAAAAAATGAAATATGTTCAAAATAAACATTCCACAACTTGTATTCATGGTTCTTTGATAGTAGCAAGAAATAACATTTTGTTTCATATACGACGGTTGACTAAAGTCAATATTTGCTTGCCAAAATATTTCTTAACAAATCACCGCCCGTAACCTATAACCGATATTCACCACTCCGCGCTTATCACACGTATGTCAAATTTAACTACGCTAAGTCTGAGTTAGGTATTTGGTTGAGTGAAGTAGAATAGACTGCTTATAAATAGCTGCGTATTATTTTCGATACAATTCCTAAGACAATTCAGCGTGAATCTTAGATTGAGTATAATTCATCATAGCTGAGTGTTGAGTATATGATGGTTATAATTAATTTTCACTCTCAAATATCAAAATCACTCTTGAATCTCGAAGAAAATTGACGCAAGAGATACCAGTCCTCAGTCCCCAGTAAACATTTGTATTCACATCGGACACTTAAATTTCCAACCTCCGGCTCAACAGAGTAAATTTTGATAACTGAGTGATACGTGTAGAGAGGCGAGTATTTGCTCCATACAACTCTGTGTCCAAATTTACAGAAAATATTTTAAATGAAAGGTTAGAATTGATTTTTATGTTAATCAAAGAATTTGTAATAATTGTTTAAATATGATAGAAAATGAATATCACTTTCTAGTCATTTGTCCAATATACAGAAATCTTAGAATTCAATATTTAAAAGATTTCACCTGGCCGAACATACAAAAAAAATACGAATCTTATGCGCGGAAATACTAACTACATTTAATCTTGCGAAATCTATTTACTTTGCCAATTTATGTAGAAATCAAACCAATGTATGAAAATTATGTGAACTTTGTGATGCTCTTTGAAAATCCATGTATTTCTTCTACATTGTAATTGTATAGTTGTATTGACTTTTGTTTGCTATAAACATTGTAATATGCTTTATGCAATAAATGATATTCTATTGTATCGTATGATGAAGCTAACTTTTGTATTTAAACACTAATGTGTTATAATACGCTGTGTGTATTAATAAAAAAATAAATGTTTAGCTTGCTTTTCGTCCTATCTGATTTAAATACAAACAATGATATACATTGTTGCAACAAAGTATTTAACAGTCCGTAGTATGATAGGTCGGTGATAATGCCTTCACAGTTCATGCTCTGCGAAGCACGTGACGGCATAATACAAATATACCATTTATGCAGAGCAATCGATATTTAAACTTCGAAAATTGCTACGAAATTTGAATGTCTGCTTTGACTTGATTTGCGACAATCGGCATTAGGACTTTTATTATTACTTCAAAAATAAAGTGAAAGTCGAGCTGGACGCGACGTTCGTCAAAGCATCAAAACTACCCGCGAAGTTCGACAATCAACATCCCAAATAACGTTCACAATTTAAATATCGATCTTGCCTCGATGCTCGATAGTGGGCCTTTAAACTTCGAAAATTACTAGGAATATTAGAATGTCGAGCTTTGTATCGGGTCGATACATTCATAATCACCATCTGCACAACTGATATTTTTATTACTTTTAGTTAGGCGAATCGACATGCGTCCATAGCATTTCGGTGAGCCGCTCGCAACGTCACATTTATATCCTAACAGTAGGACAGTAAACATGTGCAAATAAAGATTATGCGATTCTGCACTGAGAAGAAATCTCTATCTGTCATAGAAATAACGCTGTGACAACGAAAACAGCTAGACAAACAAATTAAATTAAAACATTTAAGTGGCTAACGTTTCGTTAAAGTTCAAGTTTGGGTCGGGTGTAAGTCCGGTCTGATTTTTGGGCCGTACCAATCCCGGTACCGGGACAGAACCGGAAAAATCGGAATGGACTTTATACACTGTCCAACGCGGACCCGTTCCAAGCCTTTAGCTCTATATTGAAAGAATGATAAAACTCGAATAACGATGCACTATAATATGTATTGGCACCGGTCTTGTTCGAAAGTTGATGTCAGTGCTAGCTCTGGGTTGGATTTTAGATATGTATTCAAATATAAATGTCGAATAACGATGTCAGTTCTGGCTATGTATTCAACCTGGGTCATTATTGAATGTTGATGTACCATGTACGATTGCTGCGCCAACTTCTCTCAACTCATTCCAAATTACGTCCGCAATTAAACTAACTAGCTGGGCTCGACGCAAGACACTTAACGTTGTAGTCTTGAACATTACCAAACTATGTCGAGGCCCGCACGCTACACTCTCACCTAGGAGGTCTGTGTTCGATCTAAACAAACAAATTGAATGCCGAAATTGGCTCGAAATTCGGTCGTAAATATACAAAACTTTGCGTAAACATTTGCATATCTGACTAGTCACGACGTCCGATAAACTACATTCAACCTGTGAGTAGAGATATATTACAGAATAACCTTGAAAAGAAATGACGGTGCAAGATTTTTCACATATTAATTAACCCTAGATATAGAAGCTTTGTTCTTACTGACGTCAATTAATATCGATTTTAAAAATTCCATTAAACAACTGGCACCCAACGTTCTGTCGCTGGCAAACACTATCGTCTGACTGGACTAAATAAGATTAAAACTGCAAATACACACCATATGGAACATTACGGTTTAATAACATTGTTTCGGACCGAACAAACTTTTTCTGTAATTTAATTAACATGGCTGTTAAATACATCCAATCCGTTTTCGTTCGCCGGATCTACGCAACAAGAAAGTAAGCATTTAAAAATTAATTTGAGAAAGGTATGAAGGCAATGCGTTTAGTATATTGGCATTTTTTGGTATAGGCACAATAATGAGTCTTAATCCACAAAACTCGGTTAGTAGTCTCCGGTATATAACACAACGCAGATTACTTCATACAACCACAACAAGAACATGTGGCATGTGTCATGTGGCATGTGCATGGTCCAGATTCTTAAATCAAACATCAAGGTCACATTTCGAAGTCAAAGGCTTCGTAAAATACTGTTCCTGCCCAGTGAAAGACAATTGTCACACGCATACATATATACATCAAGCTCTCTGTTATCATGTAAACACGTGCCCCCGTCCAACACTTAACATATCAGATTGTCTCAATTTAGAGTACCCGTGAAACATCTGAACCTTACTGGCTTATGAACAAAATCCAGAAAAAGGGGGTTTCGTCGTCCTATAGATCAAACATTATCACAATTTGCATTTAACAAGAATACTGATTGTATTTATTATAATAGTATATGTATGTACACTAACTTACATAAATATGGCATTAACTATCATTTAGGACATTCAACATTCAGTAAAAGACCTAAATCCTCGATTAGCAGGTGTAAACGGTTTTAGCTAAATTCCGGTAATCTGAAATCGAATTCATATTACCCCATGGGGGAAACCCGAACCTGATTTCATATTACACAGTTTAGATTATACCCTCGCTTAATGGAGCTAATGTGATAAGTTTCAATTATTTAAAATCATGGTAAGTTAGTTGAATTCAGTTACGAAACATATACAATTGAATGCTTGTCTCAATCTGCAAAAAACATCAATTAAATATTAATTATATGGTTTTGGGTGTTGTTGCTATCGTAACCGTTCCTGCTGCTGATGTTGTTTTCTGTGGTTGGTTTGATGCTTAATATTTTTATCTATATTATTTACTTTTGTTCTTTTCAATTTACGCATGGACAACGCATATAGATAAACGTAAGTAAGGAAATAACTGAGGTAATCTGAGATGGTAAGAGATAGCTTAAAATCACGTTCAAACATCCCGGTAATCTAAAGGCGGTTTTAAGATACCGGGGGACGGATAAATTGAAACTGGGATAGTCTGAAATCGTCATACCGGGGCCAATTTCCACGTAGATATAGCATTTAGCGAACTACCCCATAGATACGCGACAGACGTTCGAACAAATGCTTCGGCAAACATACAACTTTTTGATATTATTCGAATATCCTGTGTTTTATAAGCTGTCAATATTTGCATTAGTCGAGATAAGCTTTCTGCCCATAAAACGTCTTCTAAAAGCAGCAAGCGCGAGTTCCAGCGACCAAAGATCTCTCAGACTGGGCAATACAAATCACCGCAAGAAAACTAAGTTTATCATAGCATGAACATGCATTTATTATACGTACATTTCGGTATTCTTACTGGTTTTATTTGCATTTCCATTGGAATTGCCGAGGATAAACAGACTTCCACGTGGTTGCACGCACCGGATTGGAACGACTACGTTTATACAGAAGATGTTACAGAAACGTACGCCGGAACATTTTCCAAGCTTCAATGTGCGTCACGTTGCGAACTTAAGGAATGCGACTATTTTTTTCATTCCAATAGTATATGTGAATTACACAGAGGCAAACTGGACTTTAGAAACTATACAACTGAACGGAAAACCCCTAATACCGGTGTTAAGTGCTACATGAAGACAAACGGTTTGTGCCATTCGCCTTACAGTCCTCCGAGTTCGACTCCGACGTACGAAGCATTTATTAATGAGACGAAGAATTTCGATCAAGCTAAACAGTTTTGTGCACATAACAACATGAAATTGGCTATGTTCCATGATAAACAATCTCTTCAACACGCGACACTTGTCATGAAAAAAGCATACAGGGAAAAAAATGATGACAAACAATTAGGATTTTGGGTAGCTTACAAGTATTCAGATGAATGCCACAACTTTGTGTCAATATATGACAACACTACATTGCATGTTAACAGCGAATTATGGCAAATGAATGAACCAAAAAAGTTCCTGGTAGGGGCAATGGATTCTAATTGTGTAATGATACCCAGCATTTATGACTTCACAGGCCTCGATGATTTTACTTGTAGTACTCCACTGTGTCCACTGTGTGAACATTGAACGCAAAGTGTTAAATACAGACACAACGCGCAAATTGCCCAAAAGTGATAAGTTGTATGCAGATGTGTGATTGTGAGCATAATTAAACAGTTTTCTGACGAAAACCTCTTTCAATGAAAGTACAATGTACACTAATAAATTTGAAAAAGGATAATTATGACATATTGCTTTTTGCTGTTCTCGTGTACGTGGGTAGATTTCTGTTAAATGAGTGAAGAAAGGTTGGATTTGGATTGGTATGGCAGACGGTGCGTAGAAAGAAAGAATGATAATGGTTTTATTATAGAAAATATTTATAATTCTGACCAGGCCTTGTGTTCATAAAGCAACTTTATCTATAACTAGACAGTTCATCATTGGATACCGCATTGTTTTCATAAATTGAATACATTTGTTGAATATCATATACACAAAAGCATATTTGTTTCTAATTTGGTGTGTTTTGACGTTTCTATGATGTGTAAAAAAATAAATAAAAGTCACTTGTTATAGAAAATTCATATGTTTACACCTCCGTAATTATGACCGTTTTCAAGCATACTTCTTCCTTTAAAACTATTTGCCACCGAGACGTCTGTTGCAAATGTATCAGCTAAATGAACATGTAAATATGGTTATGAAAAGAAACGGCAAACATTCTTCATGTGTAGTCAGGTAAGCTGCTTAACAACAGTGGCTTAACAAGTTGAACAAGTAACTGAGTTATAAGTTAAGTTTTTTCTTGACACTTTGGCCTGATTGCAGTGGGACTTATCATGACCAGACAATTTCATTGTGATTTTATATGATTTAGTTATACTTTACATTAACAAATATCATCCATGTTGAAGAGGCGATTGAAAACTAAAACATTCGCTTCATATATGTCTTCATGATTCTGAAGCTATGCAGATGGGCTCTCAGTTGGGGTTATCTATTATTAATAAAAAACAACACAAAACCGACATTGAAAATAGGGGAAAATCGAGTGAAATTGTAGTACAAATAATCATCTTATCATGACGTTGTGTTGTTAGTGTATGGTTGGATTATCCTTAAACCAGGTTTAAACCCCATGTGTAATGTCGCTGACCGTAACTATGCCGTTTTGTGCACGGTACACCTATGTTCACACATTGTTCATGTTTGTGTATAGTGTCCCTTTTCTCATTATAATTGTCCCTGTGTATGCATATACAGTACAACCTCAATACAAAGACCACAGTGGGACCTTTTAAAACCGACGGTCTGACGGTCATAATATTAATATTGAGGTTGGATTAAAAGCAATATAGTGAAAATGGACTTGGAATTTGTGTTCTTAATTACGAGGAAGTCTTATAGTTGAGGTGCTATTATTATTTTGGTGGTCTAATTATTAAGTTGGTCTTATTATTGAGTTGGTCTTATTATTTAGTTGGTCTTATTATTGAGTTGGTCTTAATATTGAGGTGGTCTTATAATTGATGTGGTCTAATTATTGAGATGGTCTTAGTATTTGTCAAGTTTCTATTGCAAATTATTGAACAGTTTTGTTGAGTGTGTGTTAAATATAATGCTACGTTTGTGTTGCTGTGTTGATATGTCATTTGTATACATATAGTTGTTTGTGTTGCTACATTGTTGTTTGTGTTGATACATTGTTGTTTGTGTTGCTACATTGTTGTTTGTGTTGATACATTGTTGTTTGTGTTGATACATTGTTGTTTGTGTTGATATATTGTTGTTTGTGTTGATACATTGTTGTTTGTGTTGATACATTGTTGTTTGTGTTGATACATTGTTGTTTGTGTTGCTACATTGTTGTTTGTGTTGCTACATTGTTGTTTGTGTTGATACATTGTTGTTTGTGTTGCTACATTGTTGTTTGTGTTGATATATTGTTGTTTGTGTTGCTACATTGTTGTTTGTGTTGATACATTGTTGTTTGTGTTGATACATTGTTGTTTGTGTTGATACATTGTTGTTTGTGTTGATACATGTATATTATTGTTTGTGTTGATACATGTATATTGTTGTTTGTGTTGATACATGTATATTATTGTTTGTGTTGATACATGTATATTGGTGTTTGTGTTGCTACATGTATATTGTTGTTTGTGTTGATATAGTGTTGTTCGTATTGATTGTATTGTTGTTTGTGTTGATTCTGTTGTTAATATGGGCGTGTTAAAGACAATGAACTATGCATATTTTGTGCTTGGTTCTATAACAAATAAAGTTTGATTTTAATATTTACTAGTCCTTGCTCATTTAGTAAACTATGGACGAGATATGATTTAATTACAGCACTGAAATACGACAAGTAGTCAAACAGTACGTAGAAATGTAGTAAATATCTCGATCGGTAACGTTTATTTAATGTATGTATTGCAATTTTCAATACGAGCTATTTCAATATGGTTGGAACAAATGTGCAAAATAACACTGTCCTGTAACCAGTTATTCTCGACCGTCGAGCACGACAATTACGTTAAGCTAAGCACCATTGACAACAACGTTGAAACGTTTAAGAATTTAAAAAAAACGTCCATAAATTATACAACACTCACTGAAGATACTGACTGTCCCATCTCTTGTTTATGTCACACATTCATTGTAAGTTCTATTTCTAGACAATCATCTGTGATCGAGAAGACGCAAACCTACCTTATTATAATCCGACTTTTTGTGATTTTTATAATCACTTTTCGTGTGTTCCATGATAGAACTTGTTTAAATTGATCAATCATAATTCAGAGATACTTTAGAATACTATATGATGAGGTAGTCAGAGTGTATAGAATGGAAGGAATCGTCTGTATATGCTCGAACAAATAATACTTAAAACAACATAAGTAAAAGCAAGTGACGTAAATACAGAAAAGCGAAGACAAGCAATTGAAGACAACAAAAGACAAGACAAGTAAATTTAAAACAGATGAAGAACAATAGTTTACTACAGAGACTTAAGTGAAGACAAACAGTTACAGACATATAGGTACATAAAGTATAGTATAGAAAAACAATTAAATACAATTAAAGTAAAGACAAGTAATCGAACACACGTAAAGTAAAGCAATTACGGACAAGCCAAGTAAAGAAAAGCAACTGAAGTGAAGTAAAGAAAAGAAAAGAAAAGCAATTACCGCCAAGTCAAGTAAAGAAAAGCAATAACCGACAAGTCAAGTAATGAAAAGCAATAACCGACAAGTCAAGTAAAGAAAAGCAATAACCGACAAGTCAAGTAAAGAAAAGCAATTACCGCCAAGTCAAGTAAAGAAAAGCAATTACCGCCAAGTCAAGTAATGAAGAGCAATTTAAGACAAGTAAATCAAAGAAAAGCAATTAAATTCAAGCAAAGAGAAGACAAGCAATTAAAGACAAATAAAATAAAGACAAACAATTATAATTATTATAGTAAATATCATCAACTGATGTACGCATTCATATGATTAACAATGAGTTTAATATTAAGTAAAGAAGCTTATACCAGCACATAACTGAAAACGGCCAGCATACAAGACAGTGTATTGTGCGTAGCAAGACAACAAGATTCCAACTTGAACATCAGAACAGGTCGATATATTTTAATCAGACAAAACATTTATTTACTATAATATGCAAGTTTGATTTATCGAGTAAACATGGTGAACAAGAATAACTTGTAAAGTAATATACAGCAGTGCATTGTATATACTGAAAACGAACTGACGGATTGATTGAAATTTATATAGATAGAGAATAAGTTGCTACAGAGAACGCCATCTCGATGACTGTTCCTTGTAGAAAATGGAAACACCTGAAAATGAACTCTTTGGTCCCTAATACAGGTTGTCATGGCACTTCTCAAATAGCACGAGACACTTCTCCTGGATCTATCGTCTGTTTAAATACAGTTTAACCAGAAGTATTAAAGATATATTATGCTCATTTTTGGTTCATTTGTTTACCTAAACAACATGAAAAATATACTTTATCTAGTTAAAACTTCAATATATAAACATTATCACAGAATACATTTGTAATGTTTTTCTCTGTACTTGTTGCAAAGAGACGTTTGTATTATCATAAAATTAAAACAAACTTCCAGTTTTTATAACAAGCGGGTGTTTTTATTTGTTTTGTCTGTTAGTAGGCCTAATATAATTAAACAAGGTTGTTTTAAACGGTTATACATGGAAATGGTTCTTATTAATGATGTTTTAGATTATGTAACAACAATGCTTGATGAAGCCCATTAAAGACCTTTAGGTTCAGATGAGCCAGACACAACTTTAACTAGTTATTTTCATATTCTAAGTATTATTATTAGAGAACAATTCAATGAACGAAAACACATGGTGTGGTGATCGTGATGGTTGTTGTTTCATTTAAATGTGCAGATACCGCAAAGAACAACGTGTGACATAAACCCTTATACGGGTTAAAGCGACATCGTATTTTTATTGAATTAATGGATGCACATTTTTACATATCTTAGGTATGACAACCTCGCCGAAACATATTTACATATTTTGTATTCTACATGCATGCTTAATGACACTAAATGATATTCCATGTTCGTAATCAAAGCTCCACATTAGCAAAGTCTAACTGATGCGGCAGAATTTCTGAATAAGATCAGAGAAAATCCCTCCTCTCGGTTAAGACACATGTCAACATCAAATTTACCGTCTTTTTTCTGCTGAAATGCTTTTCATGTGCTTGAAACTACGATACAGCCAAACCGAGAAGAGAAGACAATATGCAATATCGCTTTAAGACCCTTTCTCATTTAAAAGTGTATCACCATACAATATAAATGGATTCGGACACGAGGGGACCATGGACATTATTCACAAACACTTCTCGAACACAGACGTAAACTTTAAATTTGCAAATTTTATATTGAAAAGCCCTTTGTTGTCATTAAATTTTTTACGATAGAAGGTTTGTCTGAATAATTGCTTTTTTCCCTCCGTACAATTTTTATTTATATGTTATTGTTTTATCAACATGGGAGCAAAAAGAATATATAAATTTTATAGTCAAAGTGTGAGCTTCAGACTTAAAACTTTTATGGCTTAGGCTCCAGGGTCGGCACCAAGCGCACTCGTGCGTGCCAGAACACATGGAGAAAAACACACACACTAGAACGCACGCACACACACACACACACACTTCCATGCATGTGATACTATTCTAGCTAATCTCTTCTTAATATACTCGTAATTAACCCTGCCTCTTGCGCTGCTGCTGTTGGTACATGCTTGATTGATCTACATCGGTATGAAGAAACGTTAACTCTGCCTCTTGCGCTGCTGCTGTTGGTACATGCTTGATTGATCTACATCGGTATGAAGAAACGTTAACTATGCCTCTTGCGCTGCTGCTGTTGGTACATGCTTGATTGATCTACATCGGTATGAAGAAACGTTAACTCTGCCTCTTGCGCTGCTGCTGTTGGTACATGCTTGATTGATCTACATCGGTATGAAGAAACGTTAACTCTGCCTCTTGCGCTGCTGCTGTTGGTACATGCTTGATTGATCTACATCGGTATGAAGAAACGTTAACTATGCCTCTTGCGCTGCTGCTGTTGGTACATGCTTGATTGATCTACATCGGTATGAAGAAACGTTAACTCTGCCTCTTGCGCTGCTGCTGTTGGTACATGCTTGATTGATCTACATCGGTATGAAGAAACGTTAACTCTGCCTCTTGCGCTGCTGCTGTTGGTACATGCTTGATTGATCTACATCGGTATGAAGAAACGTTAACTATGCCTCTTGCGCTGCTGCTGTTGGTACATGCTTGATTGATCTACATCGGTATGAAGAAACGTTAACTATGCCTCTTGCGCTGCTGCTGTTGGTACATGCTTGATTGATCTACATCGGTATGAAGAAACGTTAACTATGCCTCTTGCGCTGCTGCTGTTGGTACATGCTTGATTGATCTACATCGGTATGAAGAAACGTTAACCCTGCCTCTTGCGCTGCTGCTGTTGGTACATGCTTGATTGATCTACATCGGTATGAAGAAACGTTAACTCTGCCTCTTGCGCTGCTGCTGTTGGTACATGCTTGATTGATCTACATCGGTATGAAGAAACGTTAACCCTGCCTCTTGCGCTGCTGCTGTTGGTACATGCTTGATTGATCTACATCGGTATGAAGAAACGTTAACTCTGCCTCTTGCGCTGCTGCTGTTGGTACATGCTTGATTGGTCTACATCGGTATGAAGAAACGTTAACTCTGCCTCTTGCGCTGCTGCTGTTGGTACATGCTTGATTGGTCTACATCGGTATGAAGAAACGTTAACTCTGCCTCTTGCGCTGCTGCTGTTGGTACATGATTGATTGATCTACATCGGTATGAAGAAACGTTAACTCTGCCTCTTGCGCTGCTGCTGTTGGTACATGATTGATTGATCTACATCGGTATGAAGAAACGTTAACTCTGCCTCTTGCGCTGCTGCTGTTGGTACATGCTTGATTGGTCTACATCGGTATGAAGAAACGTTAACTCTGCCTCTTGCGCTGCTGCTGTTGGTACATGCTTGATTGGTCTACATCGGTATGAAGAAACGTTAACTCTGCCTCTTGCGCTGCTGCTGTTGGTACATGCTTGATTGGTCTACATCGGTATGAAGAAACGAACGCCAATGAGAGTAGACAAGTCATTGAAAACATCATTATATATATTGTCTGTTTAATGAGGATAATACTCGATTACTAAAGGCATTTACGATTTCAGCCTTTCTGTGCACATTTCCACGCCAATAAGCAAATTTCAGGTTGACTGTTTGTTCAATGGGCGAATGTGTACAATTGTTTCGTGTTATTGTCTATTGAAATATATGGAAATATAGCTTAATTTGTTGACGAATCTGTCAGACAGTGTACGTGTTTTATTGGACCAGTGAGTCAGGTGATAGAGGATATAGGGCGCTGTGTCTTCATCGCTGAAGAGGGCAATACACCATTAATTTATATTATTACCTGATTCCTTATATAAGTACAAATCTGTTATTCTTTGCTGTTTTACATGAAAGCTATCAATTTGTCTGTCTTGGATTGAACTATTCCCCGGTCAACAGTATGAACCGTTTCCCTCTGGCGCTATGAAGTCATTGGAATTTCCAAATTTTACTTTTAGGCGGCATTTCATTAACGTTCGGTCGTTTCCGTATTCGATTCAAGATTTTGATCAGGTAATACGACATTTATTTCATGGTTATTTGGGTAATAGTCAAAACTGTTGTCCCTTGGTGTCGGGGATGTCTTATGAACTGTTGCCCTCGGCCTATCCCGATGAAATCTATGATATTTGACAAATTGAAGATAATTATAAATGAGTAAAGTAAACCTTTACAAACAATTATATGACACCAATACAACGTCCATTTTTAACGTGTTGCGACACAACATTACACAGTACAATGAAACGAACTCATATTACTTAAGAAAAGAAATGACGATTTGCCGAAATTATTAATTGCGGGCTAGTAGACTTGAACTATGTTGTATAGGTTTGTCATTCAGTATGTATTTATGACAGCACACCACACAATTCTGAGGTAAATACCACGGTGGAATGGACCTCTGTCAATCATGGTTAACCTAAGGTTGATCTATGGTTCTGAACCCTATGGTTTAAATGAAGTCTAAACTGTAACAAAATGCCGATCACGGACAACACTGAAACATTCCTAATATATGTTCCCAAAGTTATATGAAATGCTGTTTTTTTGCGAGATAGTAGGGTGACAGTGAACAGACATGTTTAAAGCTTCTGTCAGGTTAACTTTAAGTAGTATGTAAATAATAATACTTGATTTACTTTCACATATTCCTCAAGTATACACTATTTTGGATGTCTCATGAACAACTCAGCTAAATGTCCTGCAATTTGGCATGAGACTATCAAATGACAAGAACGACATTTCAACCAAGTAGCATCATTCTAGCAACATTATTCCTGCAACAAATGGTCCATTTAATACCATTATCGGATACAAGCACATTCCCCAAAAGAAGCAGGTTTACCACATTTTCCCTGAACCACTCAGTATACAGTAATGCAATTCGGCTTGTTGCTGCCACTTGCCACTACGAACATTGGTACCCATTTTAAATCAATTATACACTTTAAATGGTGAAGATATTATGCTTGTAGTACGTTTTTGGTTTAAGTGTCCAAAGCCCGCATGGGGGTGGTTAAAAGTATCTATATAAAGTTCTATATTCTAAGAAATGAAATGATATACACACCACATGTGTGAATAGTCTTATCAGTATTAACATGAATACTTTGTCATTGCCTTTTTTCGAAAAATAATGTTAAGTGGAACTCCAATTCAGCAAGTGAAAATAAAAGCTACTGGTCTAATGAACGCAAGTAGGAAACATGTTAAATTTGACCCCCGGGATAATGGATTATGTTTGTATAATAAATACAGATACATAAATATCTTACTTAACTACCACTTCAATAATAAGACCACCTCAAAATTAGGAACATAAGTTTCAAGTACATTTTCACTGTTTTGCACGTTTTCAATTTCAATATTAAGACCACCACAATACTAAGACCAATATTCAAGGGTCCCACGGGTGGTCACATTATTGAGGATTAAGAAAAAAAACATGAAATACACTATACTTACATAAATAAAACCTTCTGGTGTTAAGAATACTGTTAAAGGTTTTGACGCTTATTCGACACAGAGTTATATCAGATATAATTAAAGGACAACTTGTCTGCATCAGACTTTATATTTTGTATAATAAATTAAAGTGTAATAGCGTTAGCTCTTTCTGTCAATGGTTGTCGTAAACTGTCATATAAGTTGCTATTCAGTAATATATGAATTTCTGTTTAAAAGACGTATTCGGGACTTGCCATTGCGCAACTTTAATGCGCATGTTCTTTTCGATTAGTGTAGTGTTTGCATTGGGTTAAAGACGTATAAGGGAGTAGTTTACTACTTTCTTAGCTATTTATGGTTGTATTTGAGTTCATTTTTGAATATATTGAACTAAAATTCATATGTAATGTGTTTTATTTACTATTTTGAATGCAATTGGTGAGGAAAATAGAGTTCACTTGTTGATTATATTGACCTAATATACCTGTAGAATATGCACAATTTTCCAATTTGAATGCAGTTCATTTGTATATTTGAGTTTATGTTTGAATATATTGAACTAAAATGCATATGTAATATGTTATATTTACTATTTTGAATGCAATTAGTGAAGAAAAGAGTTCACCTGTTGATTATATTGACTTCATATATATATAGAATATGATCAATTTCCTATTTGGAATGCAATGTATGGGTATATTTGAGTTCAATTGTGACTATATTGACCTAAAATTCATATGTAATGTGTTTTAATTACTATTTTGAAAGCAATTACTGAGAAAAATACAGTTCACATGTTGATGGTATGGACCTAATATACCTAAAGAATATGCACAATTGCCCACTTTGAATGCAATGTATGGGTGTATTTAAGTTCATTTTTGAATATATTGAACTAAAATTTATATGTAATATGTTATATTTACTGTTTTGAATGCAATTAGTGAAGAAAAGAGTTCACCTGTTGATTATATTGACTTCATATACCTAAAGAATATGCACAATATTCCACTTTGAATGCTATTTATGGTTGTATTTGAGTTCATTTTTGAATATCTTGAACTAAAATTCATATGTAATATGTTATATTCACTGTTTTGAATGCAGTCAGTGAGGAAAATAGAGTTCACCTATTGATTATATATACCTAATATACCTAAAGAATATGAACAATTTCCAATTTTGAATGCAAAGTATGGGTATATTTGAGTTCATTTTTGAAGATATTGTCCTAAAATTCATATAGTATGTGTTATATTTTCTATTTTGAAAGCAATTACTGAGGAAAATACTGTTCACTTGTTGATGGTATGGACCTCATATACCTAAAGAATATGCGCAATTTTCCATTTTGAATGCTATTTATGGTTGTATTTGAGTTCATTTTTGAATATATTGAACTAAAATTCATATGAAATATGTTATAGTCACTGTTTTGAATGCAATTAGTGAGGAAAATAGAGTTCACCTATTGATTATATTGACCTAATATACCTATAGAGTATGCCAAATTTCCTATTTGGAATGCAATGTATTGGTATATTTGAGTTCAATTGTGACTATATTGACCTAAAATTCATATATAATGTGTTAATCTCACTATTTTTGAATGCAATTAGTGAAGAAAATAGAGTTCACCTGTTGATTATATTGACCTAATATACCTGTAGAATATGCACAATTTTCCAATTTGAATGTAGTTCATTTGTATATTTGAGTTTATGTTTGAATATATTGAACTAAAATGAATATTTAATAAGTTATATTTACCGTTTTGAATGCAATTAGTGAAGAAAAGAGTTCACCTGTTGATTATATTGACTTCATATACCTAAAGAATATACACAATATTCCACTTTGAATGCTATTTTTGGTTGTATTTGAGTTCATTTTTGAATATATTGAACTAAAATTCATATGTAATATGTTATATTCACTGTTTTGAATGCAATTAGTGAGGAAAATAGTTCATCTGTTAATTGTATTGACCTCATATACCTTTAGAATATGCACAATTTTCCAATTTGAATGCAGTTCATTGGTATATTTGAGTTTATGTTTGAATATATTGAACTAAAATTTATATGTAATATGTTATATTTTCTATTTTGAAAGCAATTAGTGAGGAAAAGAATTCATCTGTTGATTGTATTGACCTCATATACCTTTAGAATATGCACACTTTTCCAATTTGAACGCAGTTCATTGGTATATTTGAGTTTATGTTTGAATATATTGAACTAAAATTCATATGTAATAGGTTATATTTACTGTTTTGAATGCAATTAGTGCAGAAAAGAGTTCACCTGTTGATTATATTAACCTCATATACCTAAAGAACATGCACAATTTTCCACTTCGAATGCAATGTATGGGTGTATTTAAGTTCATTTTTGAATATATTGAACTAAAATTTATATGTAATATGTTATATTTACTATTTTGAAAGCAATTAGTGAGGAAAAGAGTTCATCTGTTGATTGTATTGATCTCATATACCTAAAGAATATGCACAATTTTCCACTTTGAATGCAGTTCATTGGTATATTTGAGTTTATGTTTGAATATATTGAACTAAAATTCATATGTAATAGGTTATTTTTACTGTTTGGAATGCAATTAGTGAAGAAAAGAGTTCACCTGTTGATTATATTGACCTAATATACCTTTAGAATATGCACACTTTTCCAATTTGAATGCAGTTCATTGGTATATTTGAGTTTATGTTTGAATATATTGAACTAAAATTCATATGTAATAGGTTATTTTTACTGTTTGGAATGCAATTAGTGAAGAAAAGAGTTCACCTGTTGATTATATTGACCTAATATACCTTTAGAATATGCACAATTTTCCAATTTGAATGCAGTTCATTGGTATAGTTGAGTATATTTTTGAATATATTGAACTAAAATTCATATGTAATAAGTTATATTCACTGTTTTGAATGCATTTAGTCAGGAAAATAGAGTTCACCTATTGATTATATTGACCTAATATACCTTTAGAATATGCACACTTTTCCAATTTGAATGCAGTTCATTGGTATATTTGAGTTTATGTTTGAATATATTGAACTAATATTTATATGTAATATGTTATATTTTCTATTTTGAATGCAATTAGTGAGGAAAAGAGTTCATCTGTTGATTGTATTGACCTCATATACCTAAAGAATATGCACAATTTTCCACTTTGAATGCTATTTAGGGTTGTATTTGAGTTCATTTTTGAATATATTGAACTAAAATTCATATGTAATATGTTATAGTCACTGTTTTGAATGCAATTATTGAGGAAAATAGAGTTCACCTATTGATTAAATTGACCTAATATACCTATAGAGTATGCCAAATTTCCAATTAGGAATGCAATGTATTTGTATATTTGAGTTCAATTGTGACTATATTGACCTAAAATTCATCTATAATGTGTTATATTTACTATTTTGAATGCAATTACTGAGGAAAATAGAGTTCACCTGTTGATTATATTGACCTAATATACCTAAAGAATATGCACAATTTTCCACTTTGAATGAAGTTCATGGGTATATTTGAGTATATTTTTGAATATATTGAACTAAAATTCATATGCTATAAGTTATATTCACTGTTTTGAATGCAATTAGTCAGGAAAATAGAGTTCACCTATTGATTATATTGACCTAATATACCTATAGAATATGACCAGTTTCCTATTTGGAATGCAATGTATGGGTATATTTGAGTTCAATTGTGACTCTATTGACCTAAAATTCATATATAATTCATATAATGTGTTTTATTTACT
Organism: Mactromeris polynyma; assembly: GCA_032209605.1. Taxonomy (NCBI): domain Eukaryota; kingdom Metazoa; phylum Mollusca; class Bivalvia; order Venerida; family Mactridae; genus Mactromeris; species Mactromeris polynyma. The sequence goes on along the minus strand of JASFXZ010000019.1, from coordinate 724,172 downwards.
ATTTTGAATGCAATTGGTGAGGAAAATAGAGTTCACCTGTTGATTATATTGACCTAATATACCTGTAGAATATGCACAATTTTCCAATTTGAATGCAGTTCATTTGTATATTTTAGTTTATGTTTGAATATATTGAACTAAAATGCATATGTAATAAGTTATATTTACTGTTTTGAATGCCATTAGTGAAGAAAAGAGTTCACCTGTTGATTATATTGACCTTATATACCTAAAGAATATGCACAATTTTCCACTTTGAATGCTATTTATGGTTGTATTTGAGTTCATTTTTGAATATATTGAACTAAAATTCATATGTCATATGTTATAGTCACTGTTTTGAATGCAATTATTGAGGAAAATAGAGTTCACCTATTGATTAAATTGACCTAATATACCTATAGAGTATGCCAAATTTCCAATTAGGAATGCAATGTATTGGTATATTTGAGTTCAATTGTGACTATATTGACCTAAAATTCATCTATAATGTGTTATATTTACTATTTTGAATGCAATTACTGAGGAAAATAGAGTTCACCTGTTGATTATATTGACCTAATATACCTAAAGAATATGCACAATTTTCCACTTTGAATGAAGTTCATTGGTATATTTGAGTATATTTTTGAATATATTGAACTAAAATTCATATGTAATAAGTTATATTCACTGTTTTGAATGCAATTAGTCAGGAAAATAGAGTTCACCTATTGATTATATTGACCTAATATACCTATAGAATATGACCAGTTTCCTATTTGGAATGCAATGTATTGGTATATTTGAGTTCAATTGTGACTCTATTGACCTAAAATTCATATATAATGTGTTTTATTTACTATTTTGAATGCAATTGGTGAGGAAAATAGAGTTCACCTGTTGATTATATTGACCTAATATACCTGTAGAATATGCACAATTTTCCAATTTGAATGCAGTTCATTTGTATATTTGAGTGTATGTTTGAATATATTGAACTAAAATGCATACGTAATAAGTTATATTTACTGTTTTGAATGCAATTAGTGAAGAAAAGAGTTCACCTGTTGATTATATTGACCTTATATACCTAAAGAATATGCACAATTTTCCACTTTGAATGCTATTTATGGTTGTATTTGAGTTCATTTTTGAATATATTGAACTAAAATTCATATGTTATATGTTATAGTCACTGTTTTGAATGCAATTATTGAGGAAAATAGAGTTCACCTATTGATTAAATTGACCTAATATACCTATAGAGTATGCCAAATTTCCTATTTGGAATGCAATGTATTGGTATATTTGAGTTCAATTGTGACTATATTGACCTAAAATTCATCTATAATGTGTTATATTTACTATTTTGAATGCAATTACTGAGGAAAATAGAGTTCACCTGTTGATTATATTGACCTAATATACCTAAAGAATATGCACAATTTTCCACTTTGAATGAAGTTCATTGGTATATTTGAGTATATTTTTGAATATATTGAACTAAAATTCATATGTAATAAGTTATATTCACTGTTTTGAATGCAATTAGTCAGGAAAATAGAGTTCACCTATTGATTATATTGACCTAATATACCTATAGAATATGACCAGTTTCCTATTTGGAATGCAATGTATGGGTATATTTGAGTTCAATTGTGACTCTATTGACCTAAAATTCATATATAATGTGTTTTATTTACTATTTTGAATGCAATTGGTGAGGAAAATAGAGTTCACCTGTTGATTATATTGACCTAATATACCTGTAGAATATGCACAATTTTCCAATTTGAATGCAGTTCATTTGTATATTTGAGTTTATGTTTGAATATATTGAACTAAAATGCATACGTAATAAGTTATATTTACTGTTTTGAATGCAATTAGTGAAGAAAAGAGTTCACCTGTTGATTATATTGACCTTATATACCTAAAGAATATGCACAATTTTCCACTTTGAATGCTATTTATGGTTGTATTTGAGTTCATTTTTGAATATATTGAACTAAAATTCATATGTTATATGTTATAGTCACTGTTTTGAATGCAATTATTGAGGAAAATAGAGTTCACCTATTGATAAAATTGACCTAATATACCTATAGAGTATGCCAAATTTCCTATTTGGAATGCAATGTATTGGTATATTTGAGTTCAATTGTGACTATATTGACCTAAAATTCATCTATAATGTGTTATATTTACTATTTTGAATGCAATTACTGAGGAAAATAGAGTTCACCTGTTGATTATATTGACCTAATATACCTAAAGAATATGCACAATTTTCCACTTTGAATGAAGTTCATTGGTATAGTTGAGTATATTTTTGAATATATTGAACTAAAATTCATATGTAATATGTTATATTCACTGTTTTGAATGCAATTAGTCAGGAAAATAGAGTTCACCTATTGATTATATTGACCTAATATACCTTTAGAATATGCACAATTTTCCAATTTGAATGCAGTTCATTGGTATATTTGAGTTTATGTTTGAATATATTGAACTAAAATTTATATGTAATATGTTATATTTTCTATTTTGAAAGCAATTAGTGAGGAAAAGAGTTCATCTGTTGATTATATTGACCTCATATACCTAAAGAATATGCACAATTTTCCACTTTGAATGCAATTTATGGTTGTATTTGATTTCATTTTTTAATATATTGAACTAAAATTCATATCTAATATGTTATAGTCACTGTTTTGAATGCAATTAGTGAGGAAAATAGAGTTCAACTATTGATTATATTGACCTCATATACCTTTAGAATATGCCCAATTTTCCAATTTGAATGCAGTTCATTGGTATATTTGACTTTATGTTTGAATATATTGAACTAAAATTTGTATGTAATATGTTATATTTACTATTTTGAAAGCAATTAGTGAGGAAAAGAGTTCATCTATTGATTGTATTGACCTCATATACCTTTAGAATATGCACAATTTTCCAATTTGAATGCAGTTCATTGGTATATTTGAGTTTATGTTTGAATACATTGAACTAAAATTCATATGTAATAGGTTATTTTTACTGTTTGGAATGCAATTAGTGAAGAAAAGAGTTCACCTGTTGATTATATTGACCTAATATACCTTTAGAATATGCACAATTTTCCACTTTGAATGCAGTTCATTGGTATATTTGAGTTTATGTTTGAATATATTGAACTAAAATTTGTATGTAATATGTTATATTTTCTATTTTGAAAGCAATTAATGAGGAAAAGAGTTCATCTGTTGATTGTATTGACCTCATATACCTTTAGAATATGCCCAATTTTCCAATTTGAATGCAGTTCATTGGTATATTTGAGTTTATGTTTGAATATATTGAACTAAAATTCATATGTAATAGTTTATTTTTACTGTTTTGAATGCAGTCAGTGAGGAAAATAGAGTTCACCTATTGATTATATAGACCTAATAAACCTAAAGAATATGAACAATTTCCAAAGTTGAATGCAAATTATGGGTATATTTGAGTTCATTTTTGAAGATATTGTCCTAAAATTCATATAGTATGTGTTATATTTTCTATTTTGAAAGCAATTACAGAGGAAAATACAGTTCACATGTTGATGGTATGGACCTAATATACCTAAAGAACATGCACAATTGCCCACTTTGAATGCAATGTATGGGTGTATTTAAGTTCATTTTTGAATATATTGAACTAAAATTTATATGTAATATGTTATATTTACCTTTTTGAAAGCAATTAGTGAGGAAAAGAGTTCATCTGTTGATTGTATTGATCTCATATACCTAAAGAATATGCACAATTTTCCACTTTGAATGCAGTTCATTGGTATATTTGAGTTTATGTTTGAATATATTGAACTAAAATTCATATGTAATAAGTTATATTCACTGTTTTGAATGCAATTAGTCAGGAAAATAGAGTTCACCTATTGATTATATTGACCTAATATACCTAAAGCATATGCACAATTTTATACTTTGATTGCAATGTATGGGTATTTTTGAATAGTTTGACCTTAAACACATCTATAATGTGTTAATCTTACTATTTTGAATGCAATTAGTGGCGACAATAGAGTTCACCTGTTGATTAGTATTGATGTATAAGGAATATAATGTTGATATAAAAGTATATCTAGTTTTATATAGTCTGTACCATTGCATTACTTTAGACTCATCGACATGATTCTTTGTATTTGTCTGTCACCATTCTTATCTCTAGACTTGTAATACATTCGGCATGTACGTTAACATCAGGGCCAGGAATTATAACGGATACTTAAGTTTCAGGTAAATTTCGTTTTTTGCCGAGAAACAAAGAAAAGTAAACGTACCCTATTGAAACTTTTGCAATGTTTGAGTTTTGAGACAGGAATTAACTTTTTGCGGTCACATTTTTGTTTCACATTTATTTAAGAATTTAATGCCGGGTAGGTTTTAATTAGTTAGAATAACAAATTCTTATTTATCTTTCTAATGCTTTTTTCCTCTAAGTCTCCAATTGTAGGCATATCTAACGACTACAGTTTCAACATCGGAGAGATATATGAAATACTTGAAATACAAGTATTTTAATAAGTGTGCGTTTTGACATTTTTGACACCTGGACTCTCAATGACCGTGCTCGCAAACTTTGAGGGGGAAAATCATGAAGTTACATTTGTATCTGCGCATGGTGGACGGAGCTCCGAAAAACACGCCGTATGTTAAACATTTAACCGGTTCTCACTCGTTGGAAATAAAGAAAATACCCTCACTCCTTGGAAATAAACACTTTGACCATATTAGGCGGTCGTCATACGGTATTTGCGGGGCCGAATTGTCGGTCCAAGTTAATGCAAGGCGAAGTGTATATTAGAACCTACCTCTAGTTCAGTTTGAACACTTTGAGGTACAGTGAATATAAATTCGTTACATTTTTAGACAACCCTTCATTTAAGCATCTTATGAGTTATACTATGAAATACAGAATATTAAAAGTGAACAAAAAGAAGAACCATATAACCTTACAGCTTCAAACATGCTAAGGTTTGCTAGAAGAGTTATTAATTAACTTGAAAGATATGAGATGGGTTTGAAAAAAAGCAATCTGACAGAAAATTAGATAGTTACACCATAATTCAAGTATTAAATGATTCTGTATAGAATGTTGTAATCATATTAGTATTTGAATTACATTAATTAATAAGAATTACAGATATCAAGGCTACATGATCAGATTACTTGAATAAGTTTAAGGCCGTAATTACAGTGTCTCAATCGAAATATTGTTATGCTTTGGTCCCTTAATATACAACATGACATATCAATTAAATTCATATATACCATGTTATATTTACTGTTTTGAATGCAATTGGTGAGGAAAATAGAGTTCACCTGTTGATTATATTGACCTAATATACCTGTAGAATATGCACAATTTTCCAATTTGAATGTAGTTCATTTGTATATTTGAGTTTATGTTTGAATATATTGAACTAAAATGAATATTTAATAAGTTATATTTACCGTTTTGAATGCAATTAGTGAAGAAAGGAGTTCACCTGTTGATTATATTGACTTCATATACCTAAAGAATATGCACAATATTCCACTTTGAATGCTATTTTTGGTTGTATTTGAGTTCATTTTTGAATATATTGAACTAAAATTCATATGTAATATGTTATATTCACTGTTTTGAATGCAATTAGTGAGGAAAATAGTTCATCTGTTAATTGTATTGACCTCATATACCTTTAGAATATGCACAATTTTCCAATTTGAATGCAGTTCATTGGTATATTTGAGTTTATGTTTGAATATATTGAACTAAAATTTATATGTAATATGTTATATTTTCTATTTTGAAAGCAATTAGTGAGGAAAAGAGTTCATCTGTTGATTGTATTGACCTCATATACCTTTAGAATATGCACACTTTTCCAATTTGAACGCAGTTCATTGGTATATTTGAGTTTATGTTTGAATATATTGAACTAAAATTCATATGTAATAGGTTATATTTACTGTTTTGAATGCAATTAGTGCAGAAAAGAGTTCACCTGTTGATTATATTAACCTCATATACCTAAAGAACATGCACAATTTTCCACTTCGAATGCAATGTATGGGTGTATTTAAGTTCATTTTTGAATATATTGAACTAAAATTTATATGTAATATGTTATATTTACTATTTTGAAAGCAATTAGTGAGGAAAAGAGTTCATCTGTTGATTGTATTGATCTCATATACCTAAAGAATATGCACAATTTTCCACTTTGAATGCAGTTCATTGGTATATTTGAGTTTATGTTTGAATATATTGAACTAAAATTCATATGTAATAGGTTATTTTTACTGTTTGGAATGCAATTAGTGAAGAAAAGAGTTCACCTGTTGATTATATTGACCTAATATACCTTTAGAATATGCACACTTTTCCAATTTGAATGCAGTTCATTGGTATATTTGAGTTTATGTTTGAATATATTGAACTAAAATTCATATGTAATAGGTTATTTTTACTGTTTGGAATGCAATTAGTGAAGAAAAGAGTTCACCTGTTGATTATATTGACCTAATATACCTTTAGAATATGCGCAATTTTCCAATTTGAATGCAGTTCATTGGTATAGTTGAGTATATTTTTGAATATATTGAACTAAAATTCATATGTAATAAGTTATATTCACTGTTTTGAATGCATTTAGTCAGGAAAATAGAGTTCACCTATTGATTATATTGACCTAATATACCTTTAGAATATGCACACTTTTCCAATTTGAATGCAGTTCATTGGTATATTTGAGTTTATGTTTGAATATATTGAACTAATATTTATATGTAATATGTTATATTTTCTATTTTGAAAGCAATTAGTGAGGAAAAGAGTTCATCTGTTGATTGTATTGACCTCATATACCAAAAGAATATGCACAATTTTCCACTTTGAATGCTATTTAGGGTTGTATTTGAGTTCATTTTTGAATATATTGAACTAAAATTCATATGTAATATGTTATAGTCACTGTTTTGAATGCAATTATTGAGGAAAATAGAGTTCACCTATTGATTAAATTGACCTAATATACCTATAGAGTATGCCAAATTTCCAATTAGGAATGCAATGTATTGGTATATTTGAGTTCAATTGTGACTATATTGACCTAAAATTCATCTATAATGTGTTATATTTACTATTTTGAATGCAATTACTGAGGAAAATAGAGTTCACCTGTTGATTATATTGACCTAATATACCTAAAGAATATGCACAATTTTCCACTTTGAATGAAGTTCATGGGTATATTTGAGTATATTTTTGAATATATTGAACTAAAATTCATATGCTATAAGTTATATTCACTGTTTTGAATGCAATTAGTCAGGAAAATAGAGTTCACCTATTGATTATATTGACCTAATATACCTATAGAATATGACCAGTTTCCTATTTGGAATGCAATGTATGGGTATATTTGAGTTCAATTGTGACTCTATTGACCTAAAATTCATATATAATTCATATAATGTGTTTTATTTACTATTTTGAATGCAATTGGTGAGGAAAATAGAGTTCACCTGTTGATTATATTGACCTAATATACCTGTAGAATATGCACAATTTTCCAATTTGAATGCAGTTCATTTGTATATTTTAGTTTATGTTTGAATATATTGAACTAAAATGCATATGTAATAAGTTATATTTACTGTTTTGAATGCCATTAGTGAAGAAAAGAGTTCACCTGTTGATTATATTGACCTTATATACCTAAAGAATATGCACAATTTTCCACTTTGAATGCTATTTATGGTTGTATTTGAGTTCATTTTTGAATATATTGAACTACAATTCATATGTCATATGTTATAGTCACTGTTTTGAATGCAATTATTGAGGAAAATAGAGTTCACCTATTGATTAAATTGACCTAATATACCTATAGAGTATGCCAAATTTCCAATTAGGAATGCAATGTATTGGTATATTTGAGTTCAATTGTGACTATATTGACCTAAAATTCATCTATAATGTGTTATATTTACTATTTTGAATGCAATTACTGAGGAAAATAGAGTTCACCTGTTGATTATATTGACCTAATATACCTAAAGAATATGCACAATTTTCCACTTTGAATGAAGTTCATTGGTATATTTGAGTATATTTTTGAATATATTGAACTAAAATTCATATGTAATAAGTTATATTCACTGTTTTGAATGCAATTAGTCAGGAAAATAGAGTTCACCTATTGATTATATTGACCTAATATACCTATAGAATATGACCAGTTTCCTATTTGGAATGCAATGTATGGGTATATTTGAGTTCAATTGTGACTCTATTGACCTAAAATTCATATATAATGTGTTTTATTTACTATTTTGAATGCAATTGGTGAGGAAAATAGAGTTCACCTGTTGATTATATTGACCTAATATACCTGTAGAATATGCACAATTTTCCAATTTGAATGCAGTTCATTTGTATATTTGAGTTTATGTTTGAATATATTGAACTAAAATGCATATGTAATAAGTTATATTTACTGTTTTGAATGCAATTAGTGAAGAAAAGAGTTCACCTGTTGATTATATTGACCTTATATACCTAAAGAATATGCACAATTTTCCACTTTGAATGCTATTTATGGTTGTATTTGAGTTCATTTTTGAATATATTGAACTAAAATTCATATGTAATATGTTATAGTCACTGTTTTGAATGCAATTGGTGAGGAAAATAGAGTTCACCTGTTGATTCTATTGACCTAATATACCTGTAGAATATGCACAATTTTCCAATTTGAATGCAGTTCATTTGTATATTTGAGTTTATGTTTGAATATATTGAACTAAAATGCATATGTAATAAGTTATATTTACTGTTTTGAATGCAATTAGTGAAGAAAAGAGTTCACCTGTTGATTATATTGACCTTATATACCTAAAGAATATGCACAATTTTCCACTTTGAATGCTATTTATGGTTGTATTTGAGTTCATTTTTGAATATATTGAACTAAAATTCATATGTAATATGTTATAGTCACTGTTTTGAATGCAATTATTGAGGAAAATAGAGTTCACCTATTGATTAAATTGACCTAATATACCTATAGAGTATGCCAAATTTCCAATTAGGAATGCAATGTATTGGTATATTTGAGTTCAATTGTGACTATATTGACCTAAAATTCATCTATAATGTGTTATATTTACTATTTTGAATGCAATTACTGAGGAAAATAGAGTTCACCTGTTGATTATATTGACCTAATATACCTAAAGAATATGCACAATTTTCCACTTTGAATGAAGTTCATTGGTATATTTGAGTATATTTTTGAATATATTGAACTAAAATTCATATGTAATAAGTTATATTCACTGTTTTGAATGCAATTAGTCAGGAAAATAGAGTTCACCTATTGATTATATTGACCTAATATACCTAAAGCATATGCACAATTTTATACTTTGATTGCAATGTATGGGTATTTTTGAATAGTTTGACCTTAAACACATCTATAATGTGTTAATCTTACTATTTTGAATGCAATTTGTGGCGACAATAGAGTTCACCTGTTGATTAGTATTGATGTATAAGGAATATAATGTTTATATAAAAGTATATCTAGTTTTATATAGTCTGTACCATTGCATTACTTTAGACTCATCGACATGATTCTTTGTATTTGTCTGTCACCATTCTTATCTCTAGACTTGTAATACATTCGGCATGTACGTTAACATCAGGGCCAGGAATTATAACGGATACTTAAGTTTCAGGTAAATTTCGGTTTTTGCCGAGAATCAAAGAAAAGTAAACGTACCCTATTGAAACTTTTGCAATGTTTGAGTTTTGAGACAGGAATTAACTTTTTGCGGTCACATTTTTGTTTCACATTTATTTAAGAATTTAATGCCGGGTAGGTTTTAATTAGTTAGAATAACAAATTCTTATTTATCTTTCTAATGCTTTTTTCCTCTAAGTCTCCAATTGTAGGCATATCTAACGACTACAGTTTCAACATCGGAGAGATATATGAAATACTTGAAATACAAGTATTTTAATAAGTGTGCGTTTTGACATTTTTGACACCTGGACTCTCAATGACCGTGCTCGCAAACTTTGAGGGGGAAAATCTTGAAGTTACATTTGTATCTGCGCATGGTGGACGGAGCTCCGAAAAACACGCCGTATGTTAAACATTTAACCGGTTCTCACTCGTTGGAAATAAAGAAAATACCCTCACTCGTTGGAAATAAACACTTTGACCATATTAGGCGGTCGTCATACGGTATTTGCGGGGCCGAATTGTCGGTCCAAGTTAATGCAAGGCGAAGTGTATATTAGAACCTACCTCTAGTTCAGTTTGAACACTTTGAGGTACAGTGAATATAAATTCGTTACATTTTTAGACAACCCTTCATTTAAGCATCTTATGAGTTATACTATGAAATACAGAATATTAAAAGTGAACAAAAAGAAGAACCATATAACCTTACAGCTTCAAACATGCTAAGGTTTGCTAGAAGAGTTATTAATTAACTTGAAAGATATGAGATGGGTTTGAAAAAAAGCAATCTGACAGAAAATTAGATAGTTACACCATAATTCAAGTATTAAATGATTCTGTATAGAATGTTGTAATCATATTAGTATTTGAATTACATTAATTAATAAGAATTACAGATATCAAGGCTACATGATCAGATTACTTGAATAAGTTTAAGGCCGTAATTACAGTGTCTCAATCGAAATATTGTTATGCTTTGGTCCCTTAATATACAACATGACATATCAATTAAATTCATATATACCATGTTATATTTACTGTTTTGAATGCAATTGGTGAGGAAAATAGAGTTCACCTGTTGATTATATTGACCTAATATACCTGTAGAATATGCACAATTTTCCAATTTGAATGCAGTTCATTTGTATATTTGAGTTTATGTTTGAATATATTGAACTAAAATGAATATTTAATAAGTTATATTTACTGTTTTGAATGCAATTAGTGAAGAAAAGAGTTCACCTGTCGATTATATTGACTTCATATACCTAAAGAATATGCACAATATTCCACTTTGAATGCTATTTATGGTTGTATTTGAGTTCATTTTTGAATATATTGAACTAAAATTCATATGTAATATGTTATATTCACTGTTTTGAATGCAATTAGTGAGGAAAAGAGTTCATCTGTTAATTGTATTGACCTCATACACCTTTAGAATATGCACAATTTTCCAATTTGAATGCAGTTCATTGGTATATTTGAGTTTATGTTTGAATATATTGAACTAAAATTTATATGTAATATGTTATATTTTCTATTTTGAAAGCAATTAGTGAGGAAAAGAGTTCATCTGTTGATTGTATTGACCTCATATACCTTTAGAATATGCACACTTTTCCAATTTGAATGCAGTTCATTGGTATATTTGAGTTTATGTTTGAATATATTGAACTAAAATTCATATGTAATAGGTTATATTTACTGTTTTGAATGCAATTAGTGCAGAAAAGAGTTCACCTGTTGATTATATTGACCTCATATACCTAAACAACATGCACAATTTTCCACTTTGAATGCAATGTATGGGTGTATTTAAGTTCATTTTTGAATATATTGAACTAAAATTTATATGTAATATGTTATATTTACTATTTTGAAAGCAATTAGTGAGGAAAAGAGTTCATCTGTTGATTGTATTGATCTCATATACCTAAAGAATATACACAATTTTCCACTTTGAATGCAGTTCATTGGTATATTTGAGTTTATGTTTGAATATATTGAACTAAAATTCATATGTAATAGGTTATTTGTACTGTTTGGAATGCAATTAGTGAAGAAAAGAGTTCACCTGTTGATTATATTGACCTAATATACCTTTAGAATATGCACAATTTTCCACTTTGAATGCAGTTCATTGGTACATTTGAGTTTATGTTTGAATATATTGAACTAAAATTCATATGTAATAAGTTATATTCACTGTTTTGAATGCAATTAGTCAGGAAAATAGAGTTCACCTATTGATTATATTGACCTAATATACCTTTAGAATATGCACACTTTTCCAATTTGAATGCAGTTCATTGGTATATTTGAGTTTATGTTTGAATATATTGAACTAAAATTTATATGTAATATGTTATATTTTCTATTTTGAAA